>JARCFY010000017.1:52337500-53537500 GCA_029233225.1 Lepidodactylus listeri
AGGCGCACGGGGGTCGCGGCGGCGGCGGCTCCAGGCTGGCTCTCTTCCCGCTCTTCCGAGCGCTCCTCGCCGGAGCTCCTGTCCCTTCTCTCCCCCCCCCCCCCCAATTAAAAGACAACCCCCCTCCCCTCCCTGCCCCCCTTCCTTCCTTCCTTCCTTCCTCCAATGCAAGCTTTGTCTGGAGCAGCCCGTGAGCTGCCAGCCAGGCTCCGAGACGGACCAGTTCAGATCCCGGCCTCCCCCTGGTCCCCTGCCTCGCTCGCAGTTGGGTCGCCTCTTGGCGGGCCGCACGCGGGAAGCCTTTCTTGGCTCCAGAACAAAGTTTGAGTCCGGGCCGGGGGGGGGGGGGGGGGGGACCTTGAACACCGACAAGACTTTTACGCGATGAAGGAGCCTCTTCCTGTGCGAGCGCTGCTGCTCCGGACCCCGCGGGATGGAAGTGGCCAGGCCAGACTCAGAGCGAGAGGGCAGAGGGTTCCCGCTAAGCTGAGCTGGTGTGATCGAGCTCACGGTTTTTTAGCCTCCGGCTCACAGGTTGTCGAGCTCGGGAAGGAGGGCTCGAGAGCAGACTAATTGAGGCGGCAGCCAGATCGCCGGCTCACAACTTTAAGGCCGACAGCTCACAAAGGAGGATTTTGACTCACAAGACTCCGCAGCTTAGAGGGAGCATTGCTAGAGGGTGAGCGGTAAAATCGATGTTTAACAGGTTCAAGGACCAAACAGGAATAACAAGCTTGGTTTAGCCGGGACTGGGCGAATAATAATAATAACAACAATAATAATAATAATAATAATAATGTTGCCATTTGTTTGGGTCTAATGTAATCAGCTTTAATTCTGGGAGATCTCCAGGCCCCTCCTGGAGGCCCAGTTGATAACCATTCTGGCTTTGTTAATCTGTTTCTTGACTTAATTGGGGGGGGGGGTACTTTAGTTTGTTGTAGATCCCTCAGTTCCCCTTGAGAAAATGACTGCTTTGGAGGATGGACTTTCTGGCATTATACCCTGCTGCTCTGAGGTCCTTCCACTCCCCCAATTCCTGCTGTCCCCAGTCTCTCCACCCCCAAACCTCCAGGAATTTCTTAACCTGGAGTTGGCAACCCGGGGCAGGGGGCCTGTTTCAAAGAAATGTGGGTAAGAGCTCCTGCTCTGATTCATCTTCCCTTCCCTTAGCTACCACATTAACATGTCCCAGATTTTGTGACACCCTGAATTATGGTTGCCAGATTCCAGGTGGGGCCTGGAGATTTCCCAGAATTACAACTGATCTCCAGAGTACAGAGCTCAGTTCCCTTGGAGAAAATCCCCTGTTTTGGAGGGTGGCATTCTACCCTGCTGGGCATCCTCCCCAGGCACCCCCCCCCCCCAATCTCCAAGTATTTCCCAACCCAGAATTGGCAACCTTGCCCTAAATGTGCTTACAAAAATTTCATTTAATTTTTAAAAGATCCATTTAACTTTTAAAAAGTAAGTGTAAGTTACATCTATGGAATTTAAAACCAGATTATCCAAACCTGTCTATAACTCAAGAGAAAGTCGGCACTGAATTCCATGGAACTTTTACTTCCTAGACGTTAAAGCAGAAGTCATTCTCCAGCGCATGCTTCTAGATAGGAAAACACTTGGCTCACAGACAGCCTGAATTTCCGCATTCAACTGAAACCTGCCAATGTCTCCATAGACATGGAATGGAACTCCTCTATCTCTTGCTGTACGCCGCCTTGAGCCAGTTGTCTGGAAAGGCGGGATAAAAATGCAAGTAATAAATAAATACTAAATAAATCTCTGAGCTTCCACTGGAAAATAAACAGGACAGCAATCAGTACAGTCTCTGTCAATCAAGACTGCACCTCTTCGATATCTGTGAAGTTTTCTCCTTAGTCAGGTCTGCGTTTTTTCCCAACTAACTCGATACCACATCACTTTCAGAAGAGCATCTTGAAGCTGCCTTATACCATCAGCCCGTCAAGGCCAATATTGTCTACTCAGACTGGCGGCGGCTCTCCAGGGCCTCAGGTAAAGGTCTTTCACATTACTTGCTACCTGTTCCTTCTAACTGGAGGTGCCAGGGACTGAACCTCAGACCTTCTGCACACCAAGCAGATACTCTACCACTGAGACACAGCCCGTCTTCCTTTGGACACAAGCAAAAGTAATTTAATGGCACAATGAAAATGTCCTTCTTTTCATGATCAGCAGGGCCGGTGGCAGGCTTTTTTACGCCCTAGTCAAGCTAACTACTTGCATGCCCCCCCCACACACACACTGCTAACCAATTATCAAAAACAGATGAACTCTAGGGAAAATTAAAAGCACAAAACTTGGCCCCTGCTAGTTTTTTTGAAAAATGTGTGGGCTTGGGCAGGCAGGGTGCGAGGCAAAGGTCCGTGACTTTCTGGAGGAGGAAAAGCATGGGAGAGCCAGGGCGGGTGAGTGAGTGTGAGAGCCTGTGGCCAGTTGAAGGGGCGCTGATTGTCCGTTTCTGCACTGCTCTGAGGTCTGCGCCCCTAGGCAGTCGCCTAAATTGGCCTAATGGTAGCACCGGCCCTGGTGATCAGTAAGTCTAGCCTTAGGCACTAAAAGAAAAAAAATCAATTTCCTGGCAGTGGAATCCAAAGCAGAATTACTCCAATCTAAACACACCGAAATCAGATCCGGATGGTCAGCCGTGCGGGTCTGAAGCAGTAGAACAAATTTAGAGTCCAGTGGTGTCTTTAAGACCAACAAAGGTTTCTTCAAGGTATGAGCTTTCGTGTGCAAGGCACACTTTTTCAAAGACATTGAAATGGCAGATGAGGCTCTAAACTTACAGACAGGGATTTAACAGCAAAATAATGTGTTGGTGTTTAAGTTATGCAAACCTTAACTTGTTATTTGGTTTTTCACTTTCCCTAACTTCGACGTCATCATGTTAACATGTTAATCTGCTGTTAAGTTCCTGTCTAGAAGTTAACCTCATCTACCATCCCAGTGTATTTGAAAAAGTGTGCCTTGCACACAAAAGCTCATACCTTGAAGAAACCTTTGTTGGTCTTCAAGGTGCCACTGGACTCTCAATTTGTCACACTGAAATCAACAGGCTAAGGCTACAACTTTGCACCGGACTGCACTGTAGGTTACAGGTTATCAACTAGGCCTCCAGGTGGGGTCTGGAGATCTCCCGGAATGATAACCAGGGGTCTGTTGGAGCGGGAGCGCACAGGAGCACAGCTCCAGGAGTGAGGAGCCCAGGGGGGCGGGCACATGACCAAGCCCTGCCCCCTCCTCGGCTTCCCCGAGCGGTGCAGAGGCGCAGCACCCCGGGGAAAGCCCTGCTAGGGTCTTTATTGTTTTTAATGTTTTGTTTTAATATTGATAATTTTATCATTGTTCCTTTTATGATTGTGTGCTGCTTTTCCAGAAACTTGCTCAAGGTGGCATATAAATTTTCTAAGTATACCATTTTTTATCTGGGCACATGGCACATAAGTACTGGAGAAATTTCACCAACCCTTTAGCAGCTTCCACCCCATCAGTTTGGTGTAGTGGTCAGGAGTTGGAGTCTAATCTGGGAGAGCCAGGTTTGATTCCCCACTCCTCCACATGCAGCTGCTGGTGTGACCTTGGGCCAGTCACAAGTTCTCTCAGAGCTGTTCTCAAAAGACCTCTCTCAGCCCCACCTACCTCACAGGGTGTCTTGTTGTGGGAAGGAGAGGGGAAGGGGAAGGGATGGGTGGTGCACATGTCCTGGGTATCTCAAGTCTACTTGAAACCTGGTGGTTTCAAGGGAGCAGGAAGAGAATGAGGGTGTGTTCTTTACGCTTATTTTTATTGCACAAAGTATTGGACGGGGAAGGGAATGGAGGAAGAGCAGGTCAGTTTCACTCACCTGTGGAGGGGAGCCTGAGGGGTGGGTGTTGCCTCCTGGCACACTTCCGGTATGTTGGGGGGGGCATATGCAAATGAGTTATGTTAATGAGCTCCTGCGCCTCTTTTTCTACGAAATGACCCCTGATGATAACTGATCTCCAGAGATCTGTTCCCATGCAGAAAATGGCTGCTTTAGAGGCTGGCCTCAATAGCATTGTACCCTGGTGAAGTCCCTCACCTCCCCACCAAATCTCTAGGAATTTCCCGACCTGTAATTGTCAGCCCTATCCAGGGCAACCTGAAACTCTTAAACACATACACTGACATGCACAAACAACTTGTATCACTCTGTGATAAATTACATGGTCTTGGAAGCAAGGAAACAGTTAAGTCCTTTAATAATTTTAGAACCGAATCGGAAGCAACATTTACGCTGCAGACTTGAACAGAGAACGTAGGAACATCAGAGAAGCCAATGTTGGATCAGGCCAATGGCCCATCCAGTCCAACACTCTTTGTCACTCAGTGGCCAAAAACACCAGGTGCCCTCAGGAGGTCCAGCAGTGGGGACCCCTTTTTCCCTTCTGTATCCCACTTTTTCTTGAGAAAATAAAAAAAAACTTAAATCACATTAAAACTGGAGATGCCAGGGACTGAATCTGAACCTTGGCATGCAAAACAGATGTTTTACCACAAAACCACAGACCCTCCCACAAAGAACCTCTTTATGTCATTTCAGAGACAAATGAGAAACCCTTCTTTGGTGTGTAGTGGTTAAGAGCGGCAGAGCTCACCAACTCCCTAGGCAGCTGATTCCACTGTTGCCCAACTAGTAAAGGTTTCCCTTGCTCAGAAGCTAGTCGAATCTGACTCTAGGGGGCAGTGTTCATCTCTTGCCAAGCTGAAGAGCCAGCGCTGTCCGAAGACTTCTCCATGGTCATGTGGCTGGCATGACTAAATGCCGAGGCTTCCCACTGAAGCAGTACCTATTTATCTACTTGCAGTTCCTTGCTTTTGAACGGCTAGGTTGGCAGGAGCTGGGGCCAGAGATGGGAGCTCACTCTATCACGCGACACTCGGGTCTCGAACCGTCGAGCTGCCGACCTTCTAGTCGGCAGCTCAGCATCTTAACCTCGGAGCCACTGCAGCTCCCCACACAACTAGTACCAGCCCAGAATCAGCCTGCCTGAATTCTTGGGCCATAACAATTATGTTGCTCCCTCTTTGAAAACGGCATTTTTAAAAAAAATATTTAACTCAGCACTCAATGAACGCTAATTAACATAATAAGGAGGGGGAGAAGAGTGTTACAAAAATAGTGAGTCTGGCGGTCCAGAAAAAGCACAGCTAAATATACTCTTGGTAGGAAAAAAGGCCTCTTTGCCCTCTAGCCCACGTGCTGGAAGCATAACGATTCCGTCGTAGACCCTGCGCGCCGAGTCACGGCTTTGCCATAATATCCAAGGGTTAGAGTCTTGCGGTTATAGGAACAGACCCGTGAACGGGTTTAATAAAAAACCTTTGTTTCCGAGCCATTCCGGTGTCTCTCAGGTGTCTTATATCTTCATTTATGAGAGTTTTAATAAAAACACTACCCCGGCAGAAAGTACCGCGACAAAGATGAAGTGCTCCCGGAACCTTGCTGTCCCTTGAAATGCTCAGCTGTCTCTTTGCAGTTGGTTTTTCTTTGTTTGGTTGCTCAAATGACCAGCACCCACTCCCCAGCTCTGCGAACGGTACGCCCAGATGCTCAGGAGGAAAGGAAGATCCAGTTTCCAGGCAGAACCTCGGCTGCTGTTTGTGTTAATCAGTTTTGTTTAAAAGACAAAAAAACCCTAAGATGGAAATAGCTCCTTTGCTGGTCTACAAAACAGATTCGTGAACTTAACGCTCCTTCCATGGTAAGCGTCAGTAGTTAGATTCACCAGTATGGTACACACAGAGATCTCTATAACGTATGAGAGTGCACTAGCCTACACACAGCGTTAGTTTCTGAGTACTGTGTGCACGAGCAAACTTGCAGTGTTACACGGAGCCACTGGTCAGTTTCAAACTAAAAAGAATCTGTTATTCAAGGAACTACATTCTAGATAGTGCAGGCCAGGGATCATTTGGGGCTGGAGCTAGGCGGAGCAGAGTTCCGCCCTCCCAGAAGTGGGCACTAGGGCAGCCACAGGCGGAATCAGATTCTCTGATCTGATTCAGCCCACCGCCGAATTGCCGCTGAAATTCGGCGGTGGCTTTAAAAGTGGCTGGAGGGGAGGCTTGAGGGAGAGGCTCCAAAAAGATTGGACCACGGGGTCAAATTCTACGGGCCCCCAGAGAGGTTGCCGCCATTCCCTCCATTTTTCCCACCACAGAGAACAATGGAGGGGATGGGGCAACCTGTTTGAGGTCCTGTAGATTTGGACCCCTTAGTTCAATCTTCTTGAAACTTGGTGGGTATTTCGGGGAGAGGCTCCAGCAGCTATGCTGCAAGTTTGGAGCCTCTCCCTCAAACCCCCTCTCCTCCAGCCCCTCATATACCCTATGAGTTTTTGCCATTGACTTCAATGGCCCATAGGGTATAATGGGGCTGAAACTGACATTTGGCTGGTGATGTCAGGGGGCGTGGCATATGCTAAGGAGTTATGCTAATGAGCTCCTGCACCTCTTTTTCTACGAAATGACCCCTGGTGCAGGCTGAGAGATAGGGGTAGAATCTAATCTAAACTAGCTAGGTGGATGCGGGTGGAGAATGCCTGTCCTGCATCCATGGCGACAAAAACGGAGAGCCTGTGAACCTTCTGTGTGTGTGTGAGAAAGTGTCGAGCCAAAAGGAAGGCAGTCTTGTCCCTAAGAATACCATTCTGGGGTCCAGTGTGGTGTAGTGGTTAAGAGCAGCGGACTCTGATCTGGAGAACTGGGTTCGATTCCCCACTCCTCCACATGAAGGCAGCTGGGTGACCTTGGGTCAGTCAGAAGTTCTCTCAGAGCTGTTGTCTCAGGAGCTGTTCTGGAAAGAGCTCACTCAACCCCGCCTGCCTCACAGGGTGTCTGTTGTGGGGAGGGGAAGGGAAAGGAGATTGTCAGCTGCTCTGAGACTCTTTCTGGTAGTGAAGAGCAGGGTATAAAACCGACCCTTCTCCTTCCACTACTCCAAAGGACAGGATCAGACAGCAGGAAGGAAAGGATGCTCTGTGTGTCCTGACGTCTCTATCTAAATCAATGGTGCTGTCTCTGAAGGTTGAGGCAGGGGGCGGAGTACACACTCCTCTACTTCTACTCTAATCTGGAAGAACCGGGTTTGATGCCCCACTTCTCCACTTGCAGCTGCTGGATGACCTTGGGCAAGCCATAGTTCTGTCAGAGCTGTTCTGGAAACAGCAGTTCTGGAAAGAGCTCTCTCAGCCCCACCTACCTCACAGGGTGTCTTGTTGTGGGGAGGGGAAGGGAAAGGCGTTTGTAAGCCACTCTGAGTGAAGGGCGGGGTATAAATCCAGTCTCCTCCTCTTCTTCCTCCTCCTCCTCCAACAAGCATACTGTTCTGTACTGGGTTCGACACATGGAGATGCTGGACAACAGCGTGATGATCAGCTCATACTTTATTGGTACACAACACAAGACAGAAATAACCGGCCAAAGGCCAACTATATACACCTTCCCAAGACACACCCACAGTCCCATTGGAGGGTTTAAATTTCCCCCCAGAGGTCTTATTGGCTAGCTGCGGGTAGCTCAGGATCCTTGGCCCCTATTATTCTCTGGAGCCAAGCTCTGGCTTATAGACACTGGCGCCTGGTGGCGGTCCCATCCAGGAAAAGCCTCAGGCTGGTGCTGATGGCTGTGAGCATGGGCAGGGAAGTGTTGTGTACTAAGGATGAGTCATCCCTAAACTAGCCCTGGGATCAGGGTGAGCTTAAGTCCACAAACTATAGCTGGCTAGGATCCTAGGACAGGCCAATAGAGATCCTAGGATCCTAGGACAGGCCAATAGAGAATCCTGCTGCCTGGGATTCTTGTCTTCCTTCTCCTTGCTGAAAACCATGAATAAAGTCAAGCTGATCACTAGCCTTGGGGTCTGTTCATCCATGGGACCCAGTATTGAACAGGAAGGATGCACTGGCAAGCAGGGAAGCACAAGGGTGAGGGGGTTGTCTGCCCAGGGTCCCCCAAAATTTAGAACTGATCCTGGTTTCTTCTTATGGTAACTAACATTCTCCCCCCCCCCCCCCCCCGCCAGGGAAACAGGAAATCTCTCCCTTTCTGGAAAACGGCAGGTGTGTCAATTCCAAGAGCACGGAAACCTTTATTTTTCAACATGCACCATCAGGATCGGTGCAGCCACACCACGTTGATGCAGGGAACCAAAACAAAAAGAAAGAAAGCAATCTGTGTGGCCGTCTCTTATGAAAGCAGCCATCAAAAGTGGAGGGGCCCGGTTACTGTAAGACAATCTGTGTGGGGCGACCCTAGGCAGAGGCTTTGCAGCGCTCCAGGGTGAAGTCTTTTAATGTCACTTCCGATTTGGTCCTCTTAACTGGAGATGGCAGGGATAGGACTTGGGACTTTCCGCACGCCAAGCAGGTGCTCTGCCACTGAGCCACGGACCTTCCTTGCTTTGGCTTGAATCTAGAGTCAGTTTGGATTGATCCAGTCAACAGTGCAACATATAGATCCTTGGTCCGTTATTGGTATTACCGTTTTGGAAAGGGAATACAGGTTGGAGGCCAGCCTGCACCCCACAGATGCAGTTCCAGCCCGTGTTCCCTCTAAGCTGAGTTAGTGTGAACCAGCTCACAGTTCTTTAGCCTCCGGCGCCCACATTTTTTTTGTCTTCGCTCAGGAAAGATGGCTCCAGAGCAAACTCATTTAGGCAGTAGCTCACAACTTTAATGCCAGTCAGCTCTCAAAGTAGAATTTTTGCTCACAAGACTCCACAGCTTAGAAGGAGCATTGGTTCCAGCAGATCTTCCTTTTGCCTTTGGAGCGGGGGGGGGGGGGTCGGGGGGGTGAACCAAACAACACTACTTTGGGGGCAGATTTAGCCTGGGCGTTCTCAATTGCCGGTCTCAATCTTGGTCGTGAGCATCCGCTCTCGCTCTCCACTAGGAGAAAGGAAATGGGTTGGGGGGAAATTCAGGCCCCCAAAGGGAACACTCTGGTCCCTGCCTTTAATCCAGGAAGAGCCCAGATGGCCGGCGCCAGTTAATCGAGCCTCTATTTTTAAAACGTGATCCAGCCATTAATCAGCTAATTGTGCCAATTAATCACTTTCCACATTCTGTCCTGAAGACAGAGCGTTAACAGAGCGCGCCGCTCCTATTGAGATATTCGCCGCAATTATGAAGTGCCGTGTTTCTGCGAGGCTTTACCAGGGAAGGGCTGGAGAGGTCGTGCTAGACACAATCCGTATCGCGATTGTTCGGAGGCGACAAAAATAACATTCGCGTCGGCAGGAAGCAGGTTCACTTTGACACCTGGAAATGTGGATGGAGCAGCTCATACCATGGATGATCACTTTAAGAAGCACGTCAGGGACGGCAGAGCATCACGTTCCACCCTCGTTTTTTAAACCAGGGTCCCCCAACACGCTGCCCACGGTACCCACTGCCCTTGCGGTCTGCCAAGCTTTTCAGAGAATGGGTGGGGTTGTTGTATAGTGGGTGGGATCACTGAAGTCGGCAACAGGGATAGTATGACATCTGGCACTCTCATACACTTCCCCATCCCTTGCAACCCCTTCCCCCAAGGAGGAGGAGGAGGTGGAGGAGGAGATTGGATTTATACCCCACCCTTCCCTCGGAGTCTCAGAGCGGCTTACAATCTCCTTTCCCCTCCCCTCCCCACAACAGACACCTCGTGAGGTAGGCGGGGCTGAGAGAGCTCTGAGAGAAACTGCTCTTTTTCAAGAACAGCTCTGACAGAACTACGGCTTGCCCAAGGTCATCCAGCAGGTGCCAGTGGAGGAGTGGGGAATCAAACCCGGTTCTCCCAGATGAGAGTCCGCGCACTTAACCACGACACCAAACTGGCTGGGGGAGCTGATTTCCCCTGCCATCCTGTATATGTATTTTGTTCTATTTAGGGATCTGTTTTTAGGCGGTTTAAATGTTGGTTCTCATTTAGAGGACTCGTATATTCTTCGGTTGTTTGCCGTCCTGGGCCCTACTTATAGGGAAGGGCGGCCTAGCCAGTCAAATTTAATAAATAAATAGTGAATAAATAAATTGTAAGGTGGGGCTTATTCCTGGCTGTCCTCATTCCAACGAAAAGGTTTTCCGCTGGAGGGTAAGGGGAACTGGTAAGCACTTGGGCTTTGCTTTGTTGGTGTGTGGTTCCACCTCCCTTCTTCCCAGAAGGTGTGTGAAGAGGGTAAGAACGGAGGTATTCCATTTGGCCCCACATCCTATGGCAGCCAAGTTCCAGGGCAGCCATTTTGGGATGGCGCTTTCCACCACCACCCCTCAGAATCCCAGCGGTGCCCACAGGCTCAGAAGGACTGGGGACTCCTGCCTGCCCTAAACTGGCTAAGAAGATGCTACAAATGCCATCCCAGCCACATCTCTTTGTCCTCTAATATGCAGCTGGGGGGACGGCAGTGATTAGTATTCACTGGGGGGGGCTGATTCTGCCCAAAGGGCTCAAGTCGCTGACCCCCTTCCTTATGTTAATTAGGATCCAGAAGTTTTGTTGTTCAGTCGCACAGTCGAGTCTGACTCTTCGCATGGACCACATCACACCACGCCCTCCAGTCCTCCGCTGTCCTTCGGAGTCTGCTCAACTTCATGTTCATTGCATCGATAACATTGTCTGACCATCTCATCCTTTGCCGTCCCCTTCTTCTTTGCCCTTCAATCTTTCCCAGCATCAGGGTCTTCTCCAGCGAAGGCTGCCTTCTCATTTGGTGGCCAGAGTATTTGAGCTTCAGCTTTAGGATCTGGCCTGCCAGGGAACAGTCAGGGTTGATTTATTTTAGGATTGTCTGATTTGATCTCAGATAGAGAGACAGACGGACGGACGGACGGACAGACAGACGGTGGGTGGGTGGGTGGGTGGGTAGATAGACAGACAGACAGTGGATGGATGGATGGATGGTTGGATGGATGGACGGACAAATTATGGATGGATGGACGGACAGACAGACAGATTATGGATGGATGGACGGACAGACAGACAGACAAACAGATTATGGATGGATGGACGGACAGACAGACAGCTTATGGATGGATGGGCGGACAGACAGACAGACAGATTATAGATGGATGGACAGACAGACAAACAGATAGATAGATAGATAGATAGATAGATGACGGACGGACAGACACAGACAGACAGACAGAGACAGACAGATGATGGATGGATGGATGGATGGATGGATGGATGGACGGACGGACAGACAGATTGCAACTGTGCATAAAGTGGTCTTAGAAAAGCCAATGCAACCTATGATTCCTCTAAAGAAAAGGCTGAATTTAGTGGGATTTACTTCCCAGTAAATTTATTTCTTTAGATTACGGAAGCAAGGGGGATTTTGCTAGAAGCTGATAAGGCAGGCGGAAATGCATATTTAGCCTGGCGTTTCTTGTTGCTTCTTGAAACCCTCGTCTTCTCCTGTGCCCTGGGCAGCATTCCTGGTGGTTATGCATTCTTAGACTGCCCGACTCATTCTGGGTAGAGTCAGAGCCACATTCTCCCTTTTCCATCTCCAGCTTTCTGGGAAACAGACCCATAAACTGGATTCAGCAACACGGACAACCGGAGTGTTGACAGAGCCGCTCAGAGGGTCTCGCCTACCCATTAAAAAGTCCTCGTGTTTGTTGGGGAACAACACAAGGACGTTGTATCGCAGGTGTCACGGGAGTTCTGTGTCCCCAGGAGGTATACGGGCTGTTTTGTGTTTGCGACCAGCTACTTATAAATGCTTCCAGGTCAGTGCTTGACTTTCTGACTGGGAAAAAACCAACTTCTGGTCTTGCCCATGCGGTTGCCTTAGTTTGGTATCGTGGTTAGGAGCGCGGACTCCAATCTGGGAGAACTGGGTTTGATTCTCCCCGCCTCCACATGCAGCTGCTGGGTGACCTTGGGCAAGCCACAGTTCTCTCAGAGCGGTTCTCTCAAGAGCAGTTCTCGAAAGAGCTTTCTCAACCCCACCCACCTCACAAGGTGTCTGTTGTGGGGAGAGGAAGGGAAAGGAGTTTGTAAGCCGCTCTGGGACTCTGAGTGAAGGGCGGGGCATAAATCCAATCTCCTCCTCCTCCTCCTCCTCCTCTTTCCCTTCATCTCCACCTCCTCTTATCTCCTTTGCTTGCCTTCCTGTCCATCTGCTGATCAGCTTCCCTTCCAGTCTTTCTGCCTCCCTGTTTACCCTTCCTGCCTGTTTACCTAAGGTATCCTAGCAGCCCATTTCCTTGGATGAATCCCTTGGCTCAGAACCCAGCTCATGTGTGACCCTGCCAGTGGACTGATCTCCCTTTGCCATGTTTATGTAGACCACCACCCTCGCTTCTACCAGGCCCCCCTGTGCGACCTGTTTCAGGACTGCCTCTAGACAAAGTCTAACACTCTTAGAACTCATCCATCTGACCCATCGTGTTCCTACAGCCTTCTGCAGGCATCTGAAAACCAGTAAGGTAGCAATTTATGGGCCAAACCATGTGGTTGTGGATTACGCTGCAGCTCCTTCTCGGTGCAGTTCCCAGCACCAGGCAGTACTTTTGAAAAGCAGATTAACTATACAGTGGCTGCATGTGTGTCCCATAGTGCTGCCAGATGGGGATGCCAGACTCCAGGTGGGACCTGGAGATCTCCCAGAATTACATTTCATCTCCAGACTACAGAGATCAGTTCCCCTGGAGAAAATGGATGCTTTGGAGCAGGGGTGGCCAACCTGTGGCTCGGGAGCCACATGCGGCTCTTTCACACATATTGTGCGGCTCCTGGCAGGGCGGCTGGGGAAGCAAAGGGGAGGCATGCTTTTTCTCTCTTTCTCCCTTCCTTCCTTCCTTCCTTCCCTCCTCCCTCCCATCTATTTGCTTTCCTAGTTTCTCTCTCTCTCTTTCTTTCCACTTCTTTAATTCTTTCTTTCCATCTTTCTCTTTTTCTCTCTCTCTCTCTCAATATCATTAGCAAACAAGTAATATCATTATCAATAACCGGTTTTCCTCGTTTGTTTTTATTTTTGGCAGTCCCATTTAATGTTAATAAAAAGCAAATTTGCATATTTTTAAAAATAAAAACGTGTGTGTGATATTTGTTCCTGTCTTGTGGCTCTCAGACATCTGACGTTTATTCTATGTGGCTCTTACGTTAAGCAAGGTTGGCCACCCCTGCTTTGGAGGGTGGACTTTGTGGCATTGTACCCCACTAAGGTCCCTGTCCTCCCCAGGCTCCACCCCCAAAATCTCCAGGAGTTTTCCAACCTGGATCTGGCAAGCCTGCTGCCAACCTCCAGGTGGTGGCTGGAGATCTCTCAGACTTACAACTGAGCTCCCGACTACAGAGATCAGCTTCCATGGAGAAAATGGCTGTTTTGGAAGGTGGACTCTGCGCCCTTATACTCTGCGGAGGTCCCTCCTTTCCCCAAACTGCATCATCCTCAGGCCCCACCCCCAAATCTCCAGGAATTTCCCAACCCAGAAGTGGCAATCTTTGTCGTCCCAAGGATAATATGCTACAGCAGGCATAGGGGCAAAATGGAAATCCTAACTCAGAACCAGAATCAATGTGACTTATGAAGTGCCTAGGCCACGATTTCAAACTGGAGTTTGTATTTTGTGAATGACTGACAGCTGAAAAGATCAAAGGCCAGTCTTCTCTGCCTACACGCGACCAGCTCTATCAAAGGATCACTTCCCCCTCCCCACCCCGCAATAAGTGTAAAATAATAGCAAACAGCCATGCTTCCCGAACTGATCGCACAATGTATTCATTCATTCCTGAGTCAAATGTCACCGCACATAACAGTTACAGAACCGTGTTGCTCTTTATGGAGAGTCAGATCTGTCAAACAGGGAACACAAAAGGCTTTGTCGAGATAAACACGGCGCCGGGACACACAAAGGCAGGAGGCATTCCGAGCTCGTCCGAAGGCCCCTAGAATCTCCATTTCCGCAGTTCCAGAGCCTCGAACGCCTCTGAACACTTTACATAAATAGATCATCACGGGCATCCTCCATCACAGTCAAATGGACAAGCAAAGAAGGGCAGGCCTGGAGAGATGGAGACATGCCCCAAAGAGAATGCAAAAACACGGAAGGAAAATGTATCTTCAAGCCGGTGATTGCTGTGCTCCTGGGCTAGCTTAACTCCATTTAAGGGGAAAATATGGGGGTAAGTTGCATAAAGGAGGAGAGAGGAGGAGGGTTTATACCCTGGCCTTCACTATCCAAAGGAGTCTCAAAGTGGCTTACAATCACCATTCCCTTTCCCTCCCCACAATAGACACCCTGTGAGCAATGCTTCCTCTAAGCTGTGGAGTCCTGTGAGCAAAAATTCTACTTTGTGAGCCACTGGCATTAAAGCTGTGAGCGAGCAATTTGGCTACTACATAAATTAGTTTGCTCCCTGAGCTAAAATAAAAAGGTGTCAGCTGGAGGCTAAAAAACTGTGAGCTAGCTTAGAGGGAACACTGCCTGTGAGGTAGGTGGGGCTGAGAGAGCTCTCTCGAGAACTTCCCTTGAGAGAACAGCTCTGAGAGAGCTTATGACTGACCCAAGGTCACACCAGCAGCTGCATGTGGAGGAGTGGGGAAATCAAACCTGGCTCTCCCAGATTAGCATCCGTGCTCTTAACCACTACATCAAACTGGCTCTAAAATTAGGCCAACCTATTTTTAGAAGGAAAATATAGCCTTTTTAAAAAATAAGGAATATTAAAAAATAAAAACAATGAACCATACAACATTACCAAAAATAAATTCTTTCATTCGTATGTGATTACAGTGTCTCTTCCATTAGGCAGCATGAGAGGTTGAGAGTCCATGTCTCCAGCTGTTAATGTGTCCATCTCTGCAACAGCCCAGTATTTTGATCAACTGTTTCTTTATGGTAAATCTGACTGTCGTTTCCCAAACCCACAGACAAACAATTTGGGGGAACAATCAAACAAGCACTGCTCCAGTACCACCTTGAGAAATGTCATTTGGATAATTCAGCACAACAGCTAGGAGGAGGAGGAGGAGGAGATTGGATTTATACCCTGCCCTTCACTACCCGAAGGAGTCTCAGAGCAGTTTACAATCTCCTTTCCCTTCCCTTCCCCTCCCCACAACAGATACCCTGTGAGGTAGGTGCGGCTGAGAGAGCTCTCTCGAGAACTGTCCTTGAGAGAACAGCTCTGAAAGAACTTATGACTGACCCAAGGTCACACCAGCAGCTGCATGTGGAGGAGTGGGGAATCAAACCCGGTTCTCCTCTGGATTGTTTTGTGCTGGTTATGAACTGTAATAAAGGAATTACAGTTCTCCCAGATTAGAGTCCCTGCTCATAACCACTACACCAAACTGGCTCAGGTTCAGGTCTTACGTGGATCCCTACAATAATAGATCCTTAAATTGGAAACCAATAGATTTGGCCTTCAAGATTAGCTCCTATTTCCATCCTCCCTCTCCAGTCTTTATTTGGTCAGGTGGTTCATTCTTTCTCCCCACCTAGGACTCCCATTTACCTGCCCCTAGCCCCAATTTCCTGCCTTCAAGGAATTGAAGAGTGGGAGGATGGCCTCCAGATAGTTACATTCTAGGAGTTTCCCCATGCCTTTATGGTAAGGACCACAGAGACTAAGAGAGGCAGCCTAGAAGTCACCTGTAAGTGACATCACATCTTTTCCAAACTCTGCCCTCCCCAGCCACTGTCCCGGAAATCTCCCACCATTTGCTGAGGCACTGTTGGGAACTCTATCACTACCACTACAATATTTTTTGTCACATAAAATATTCTCCAATCAGACATGAGGGCCACAAAGTTTAAGGGTCTCGTTTATTAAGAATGTTTCTTATTTCCTGGGACCCAGTCAT
Organism: Lepidodactylus listeri; assembly: GCA_029233225.1. NCBI lineage: Eukaryota > Metazoa > Chordata > Lepidosauria > Squamata > Gekkonidae > Lepidodactylus > Lepidodactylus listeri. Next base: position 52,353,345 of record JARCFY010000017.1, read on the forward strand.
GGTAAAACATGTCCACTTTTCAGAATACAAAGGGGTTTTGGATCTAGTGTGTGTAGGCCTTCAAGCGGTGCAGAATTCTTTGTTGGGCAGCATGGGTAAGGATAAGAACTCTGTGTAACTCAAAAGCCTGCTTACTTCAACACAAAATGACCAGGTGCTACAATGGACAAAATGTCTGAGCCTTTCAAGTGTTGTGTAGAAAAGGGCATTTAATCAGGTGGAACTGAAAAAATTATATGTATTTAGGAAATTGGCATGTTGCTGGCTCCAGCTGCCTCACAACTGGAACCATAACACCAAACAAATCAAGTCAATCAACCAAGTCACTCAAACAAATTACACAATAAAACAGCCAAACCATAGAAGGAATAAATAAAAACGGATCAATAAAAATGTCAAGCCAAGTAAAAGAACCAGGACATACCTCTCCTTCTTTGGAGATTTTGAAGCAGAGGCTCGACGGCCATCTGACAGCAGTGCTGATTCTGTGAACTTAGGCAGATCATGAGAGGGAGGGCAGGCAGGGTTGCCTCAGCGCTTAGTTCTTATGGCCCTTTCTTTCATGCCCAGGGAAATGTCAATCACCACTTTAGGGCCAGAAAGCAATTTTCTCCAGGCCAATTTGGTCAGGGATCCTGGAGGGTTTGGGGGTGGGGTTTTTTTTTTGCCATCTTCTGAGGTAGTTGTGAATTTCCTGCATTGTGCAGAGAGTTGGACTAGATAGGGCCGCCAAGTCCCCCCAGGGGGCGGGGATTCCCCTGCTCAAAGGGCCCCAAATCCGCTGGTCCAGATCCAGCCGGCAGGGGGAACCCCACCCCCGTAGTGGCCAGATCGGGCCGACGTGCCCAGCGTGATGATGTCACGCAGAAGTGATGTCATCGCGCTGGGCACGGTGCCGGGCAACGCTCTAGAAACTGGCCTGAAACCTCCCGGCCTGGGACCGGCTCTCCCTCGCTTTTTAAGGCAAGTTACATGGCAGCCCTAGGACTAGATGACACCGGAGGTCCCTTCTAACTCTAAGATTGTGTGACAGTACATGAAGCAGACAGGACTGCTTAAAATTATACCAAGAACCAGTCCTCAAACTAAGAGCAGAGCATAAAACCATGAAAAAAAAAAACCCCTCTGATTTCTGAGGGAAGATCAGTGTTTTGGCTTGGCACCAGTGCTCCCTCTAAGGTGCAGAGTCCTGTGAGCGAGAATTCTACTTTGTGAGCTACTGGCATTAAAGTCGTGAGCGAGCAATTTGGCTACCGCATACATCCGTTTGCTCTGGAGCCATCCTTCCTGAGCGAAGACAAAAAAAATGTGTGAGCTTGAGGCTAAAACACTGTGAGCTCACGCCAACTCAGCTGCTTGGCACCTAAATGCAAGTAAGGTAGGCATCAGGGGAGCCTCAAGGGGGAGGGCATTCCCAAGGCGAGGTGCTCCCACCAACAAGGCCCTGTCTCTGGCTGCAACCTGCCTTACACAGGGACACAGAACACAGTTCTCTTTGTAGCCTGGAGCTCAGTTGTCACTCTGGGAGATCTCCAGGGCACACACACACACACACACACACACACCCATACGCTGGCAATCCCACCACCCCATGAGAATGGCTTTGAGGGGTGACCTGCACAGAAGACTCCCCAGGACAGGGTTGCCAAGTACAGCTTGCGAAATTTCTAGAGGATGTGCCTGGAGAGGGTGGCGTTTGAGAGCAGACTGAGGGAGCTCCATGGGGCCGCAGAGCCTGTTCTAAAGCTGTCGTTTCCTCCGGGGGGGGGGGAGCTAATCTTTGTAGGCTGGACTTCAGTTGTAGTTCCAGGAAAACTCCAGGCTCCGCCTGCAAGTTGGCAACCCTAGTGAAGCACAGAGGTGAAGACAACCTGGTCGAATTTGTATTTCTCCTCCAAACAACCAGTCTGTCCGGCTTCTGGCATCTCCACCTGCTTTGCTCTCAGTTTGGTGTCGTGATTAAGGGCAGCGGACTCTAATCTGGGAGAACCGGGTTTGATTCCCCACTCCTCCACATGCAGCAAGCCGGTCAGTCATATGTTGTGTCAAAGCTGTTCTCTCAAGGTCAGTTCTCAAAAGAGCTCTCTCAGCCCCACCTACCTCACAGGGTGTCTGTTGTGGGGAGAGGAAGGGAAGGAAATGGTAAGCTGCTCTGAGAGTCCGAGTGAAGTAAAAGTAAAGGTGAAGAAGAAGAGAAGAGAAGAGATTGGATTTATATCCCACTCTTCACTTACTTAAGAGTCTCAGAGCGGCTTATAAACTCCTTTCCCTTCCCCTCCCTCAACAGACACCCTGTGAGGTGGGTGGGGCTGAGAGAGCTCTTTCCCAAGCTGTCCTTGAGAGAACAGCTGGCACAGAGCTATGGCTTACCCAAGGTCATCCAGCCAGGTGCAAATGGAGGAGTGGGGAATCAAACCCGGTTCTCCCAGATTAGAGTCCGCGCACTTAACCACTACACCAAACTGTAAAGGTTTCCCTTGCTCAAAAGCCAGTCGAATCCAACTCTAGGGGGTGGTGCTGGTCTCCGTTTCCAAGCCGAACAGCCAGTGCTGTCTGAAGACTTTTTCCACGGTCATGTGGTCGGCATGACTAAAGCGCACGGAACGCTGTTACCTTCCCACCAAAGTGGTACCTATTTATCTACTTGCAATGTCTTGCTTTCAAACTGCTGAGATGGCAGGAGCTGGGGCCAGAGACGGGAGCTCACTCCATCACGCAGCACTCCGGGTCTCAAACTGCTGAACTACCGACCTTCCGGTCTGCAGTTCAGCGTCTTAACCACTTGAGCCACTGCAGCCCCTTCTGAGTGAAGGATGGGGTATAAATCCAATCTCCTCCTCCTCCTCCTCCTTCCTGGTGCAGCTTTCTTAGTTGTATCTCTCTCTCTCTCACACACACACACACACACACTGCTCCTCCACTCGCCACACCTGTCCCCCACCTCCTTTCCTGCCTCTCCCCCTGTGGCTCTGTCTTGACCTCCTCTCCCCCCCCCCCTCCTGCCGTCTCTGAACTGCCACCTCCCATCCCGCCGGCCTCCAGGCCTCCCCCTCCCCCTCCTTCTGATCTCCCCTCCCACGGCTTTGGACTCCTCGGCCCCCTTCCCGCTCCCCCCCCCCCCCATGCCCTGGCTGCTCCTTCTCCTCCATCCCCTCCAGCACTTCTCCCCCGTTTCCCGCTGCTGCCTTCCATCTCTGCAAAGACTCCCCGCCGTGGCCCGAGCCTCTCTCCTCTGGCTCCCAGTACTGTCGGAGGCCTCCTGCCCTCCGCATCCCTTGGATCTTAGCTGGGCCGGTTGGTCTGGAATGCCACACTGGAGATAAGGAAGAGACCGGCCTGGTAAAAGCCATTCTCTCTCCCTAGTGCACAAATGGAGAGGGGGCGGGGGGGGGGGGAATGGGGCTCCCCTCCCTTCTGCATTTTTGCAGTCCTCTTCAGGGGAAGGTTGTGTTTTGGGGGAGGCTTGCAGAGACCCCAGGATAAATAATGCATGCCCCTGTGTTTCTGGTTCAGCCTTCTAACACACACACACACACACACACACACTAAAAATAATCAAACTGCAAGGGATTTCAGGAATCCGTCTGCCCCTCTGCCAGTTTTCTTGCGGTCCCAGAAGGTATTCCATCCAAAGTGAATCGTGCTTGCAAAGGAGAAGGGAAGGGGGAAGGAAGGCAGAGAGGGCTCAGTGCAGACGCTCTGCCGCCTCTCTTAGAAAAAGCGTTTTAGTGGGTGCGTTCAGACGGCTCTTTTGGATTTGGGATTTAAAGTGCACGTCCAGACCTCAACATCTAGGAATCGTGCCATTTTCGTCATTAGCCCATCTATCCACGTCGGGGATCCATACTTAAAAGATGGTGGTGAAAGTCCAGTCTGAAGCTGGCCAATGGTCCAATGCCGGACTTTCCACCATCAGGTCATTCCACCAGCACACAATCAGCTCTGGAGACCATCCCGAACAGCCGCCATTTTTAAAATCTGGAGATTTGGGGGTTAGAGCCTGCAGAGGGCGGAGTTTGGGAAGGAGAGGGACTTCCGTGGGGCCATGCCATAGAGTCCACTTTCCAAAGCGTCCATTTTCTCCAGGCAAGCTGATCTCTGTTGCCTGGAGATCAGTTGTAATCTCAGGAGATCTATAGCTACCACTCAGAGGTCGGCAGCCCAAAGAGGAAGGCACTGGCAAACCACCTCTGCTTGTCTCTTGCCTTGAAAACCCTATAAGGTGGAACTTCATGGAGTTGCCATGAGGTGGTTGTGACTCGACAGCTGTGAGAGGCCTACAGAGTCAGTCAACAACAAGTGTCCTTAAACAAGAAAGCTTTATTGAGAAAGGTCTAGTATGGTCATCTGCACATCTTGTGTTAGTAATGGCAGACACTAGTAGTTATACAGAATTCAAAGGGAGGCCTAGGAGTATATCACACCCAATCATTAAGGCAGGGAAAAGGCACTTAAAATCCTGGCTTTCAGTTCCCATAGACCAGGCGGGAAGACTATAGTCAGACATAAGAAAAGATACATGAGCTGGTACCATGAGTCTCTCAAGGTCGGAGTAGCAGGCAGAGTGATAAGCACACCATGAGAACAATATAGGGTTGCCAAGTCCGGGTTGGAAAATACCTGGGGACTTTGGGGGTGGAGCCAGGAGAAGGCGGGGTTTGGGGAGGGGATAGGCCTCAGCAGGGTACAATGCCATAGAGTCCACCCTTCAAAGCAGCCATTTTCTCCAGGGGAGCTGATCTCTGTCAGCTGGAGATCAGTTGTAAAAGCAGGAGATCCCCAGGCCACACCTGGAGGCTGGCAACCCTAGAACAATAACATAACATTTCACAGTACTGACATCATGAGGCTAACCATCCCACCTCCCGGGCAGGGGCAACATTAGCTGACAACGGCACATTTTGCCTTAGCAGCCTAACCCTTCAGTCTCAACCCTCCCTTTTCACAGAGAATTTACACTGGAAAGATTAGTGATGGAAATCACACCAAACCTCTCTGCCTTGAATCTCCTCCTCCTCCTCCTTGAACCTTCCACATAAGAATTCCCTTCACATACCTGAGGAAGTAGGCTGGGACTTTAATGCCAGTAGCTCACAAAGCAGAATTTTTGCTCACAAGACTCCACAGCTTAGAGGGAGCATTGGCTGTGACCCATGAAAGCTCATTCTGAAATGGACATAGTTAGTCTTTAAGGACTCCTGTTTTATTTTGCTACAGGGTCAACACGGCTACCCCATCGCAGCACCCCGATCTAAGCTCGGCTGAAGAGTGTTGCAGAAAACACAAGTTCCGGAGCCTTATTGCAAAAAGGGAAAGTGTGGGCCCTCCAGAATCATTCCAAGATATAATTTCTCACATTAACCAATATAGAACTTTTCTGTGGAGCAAGGAAACGTATAAAAGCATGCGAATGAAAAACCCGAGGATCTCAGACGGAGGCCGCCCACTCCAAACTACAGGCTCTCTGTTGTTATCGCCGTTTTAGAAGGGAAGGTAGCAGAGCGCAACTGTAAATATCTGAACATTTAAAAAAAAAAATTAGCCCTCTTCTAAATTACCTGTTATACAATTGCCTGGTGCCTCACTGTGCACCTGAGGGGTGTATAAATTGTCATCCGCTCTCAGTGCGATTTGTCTTATTGCTTAATTATACAGGTAAAGAAGACACAGAAGTGAGAGGTGACGGGAAACTGTTAATTCTGCAGAGCAGGACTTGAGTCATATCTGTTTCCTCCTTCCCAGCAGCCCCACGGGCCATAGAGGAAGAAGAAGAGATTGGATTTATACCCCCGCCCTTCACTCGGGGTCTCAGAGCGGCTTACAAGCTCTTTTCCCTTCCCCTCCCCACAACAGACACCCTGTGAGCAGTGCTCCCTCTAAGCTGTGGAGTCTTGTGAGCAAAAAAATCTCCTTTGTGCGCTACTGTCATTAAGGCTGTGAGCGAGCTGCTGCATACATTAGTTTGCTCTGGAGCCATCCTTCCTGAGCGAAAACAAAATTGTGTGAGCTGGAAGGCTAAAAAACTGTGAGCTAGCTCACATTAACTCAGCTTAGAGTGAACACTGCCTGTGAGGTAGGTGGGGCTGGGAGAGCTCTCTCGAGAACTGCCCTTGAGAGAACAGCTCTGACAGAACTTGTAACTGACCCAAGGTCTCCCAGCTGGCTGCATGTGGAGGAGTGGGGAATCAAATCCAGCTCTCCCAAATTAGAGTCCATGCTCTTAACCACTACTCCAAACTGGCAAAACAGGTTCAGAGTTGTTTGCCATTGTCTCACTTAGTATAGTAATTTCGGCATTCTTCAGTGGTCTGCCATGCAAGTACAAACCAGGGCCAGCCCTGCTTAGCTTCTGAGATCTGACGAGGTCAGCTAGTCTGGGCTACCAGGTCAGGCTGTTCTCACCCTGCTGTGCTGGAATTCCAAAGGTGCCTGCAGGTCCAAAGACACCTGAGTTAAAGGATACTAATTACTGGGAAAGATTTTTCTGCCTGACCCCCCTGGAGAACTACCGCCCACCAGAATGGACAGCACTAGGCTTACCATTCTGCTGGGGGTGGGGGTTTGACCACTTTTAGGACCCCTGATCTGCCAACCTGGATCCGGCTAGCAGGGGGAGCCCTGTCCCCAAAGTCCCAGGATCGCCCCAATGTGCCTGGTGCAATAACGTCACCTGGAGGTGATGTCATTGCACTGGGCATGTCACCAGGGGACGCTCTAGCACTCGGCCCAAAAACTCTATGATACCATAGAGCGTTCCCCAGCGATGTACCTAGCGCGATGATTTCACATGCGCCAGAAGATCCCAGCAACCTGGCAACCCTAGACAGCACTGAGACAGGGGGACCCATGCTCTAGGATCACCAGCACTGGGTTGGGAAATCCTTGGAGATTTGGGGGGGTGGAGCCTGGGGAAGGCAGGGTTTGCGAAAGGGAGGGACCTCCATGGGGTATAACGCCATACAGTCTACCTTCCAAAGCAGCCATTTTCTCCAGGGCAGTTGATCTCTGTAACCTGACGATCCACTGTAATTCCAGGAGATCTCCAGCCACCACCTGGAACCTGGCAGCCCTTTGGCCACGTACCGATGTAGGGCAAAGCACCATTATATGTTTAATGGGGCCACAGGGTCTCCTGCACCTTCCGCACTGCTGCGCAGAGTTTTGACAGGTGCTGAACAAGCCACGCAGGGGTATGAAACGCAGCACCAGCTTGAAATTCCCTCTGCTCAAGACAAAGGCCATTAAAGGCACTTCTGTCCTCCTCCACATCTGGCCAGGCCCCCCCCACCGCAGCTGTTCAGGGAGCTTCCCCCCCACACACACACAACCCAGGAAAGGGATTTTTACAGCCCTCCAGAAAATCTGCATTCCTGCTTCAAGGCAACGATTAGCATTCCATTTGGAGAGGTCCCAATCTGAATCTCTATTACCTTGACGCTTAAAAAAAAAAAAGATTCTCCTGGTTTTAGAGGGAACTTTCTCCCTATAAAACTCGGAGCCGCATGGATAAAACATGAGAGGCAGGCTAAGCGAAAGCCCTGGACCGGGGAGACAGATAATGTAGTGCAGGAATGCAGGAGATGTGATGGAGTCTCTGATCAGCGTTCCTTCTTTGCTTAAGGCCACCAAGCAGAAAAGGCAGAGAGTAATCCTCCACAGGCTGAGCAGACCACGGCAGCCAAACAGAAAAAAACAACACATGGAAAGGAGATGGATAGATATACAGTATTCTCATCTGTCGGGAAAGTATGTCGGAATATCGGACGAGAAAACAAAGAGTAAATGGTTTCCCTTCCTCACAAAATGCTTCGACCTTTTGTCTTCATCCAAATCAAGAAACAATACAGGCATGAACACAATTTAAGGGAGCAACTCGGACTTGCAAGTATAACAGCATTCTAATCGTTTCCTCGGAACGGCCAAGGAAATTTGCATGCAGGTACAAATTGCAGAAAAATCCATGTTGGCCATCAAGTGCAAAAGAGGACAGGGTTGAGGTAGTTTGTTGTTTGCCTTCCTCTCGAATTCCGTCACCATAGTCATGCCGCATTGTTCACTGGCTATCTTAGGCTGTTGGACGGCACTGTGCTGTACCTTATAAGCTCTTTTTCTATTTTATGAGAGAGCCAGTTCGGTGTAGTGGTTAGGAGCGCGGCTCTAATCCGGGAGAAGCAGCCCCCCCCCCAGTCCTCCACATGCAGCAGTTGGTGAGACCTTGGGTCAGTTACGAGTTGTTTCAGAGCTGTTCTCTCGAGAGCAGTTCTCTCAAGAGCTCTCTCAGCCCTGCCTACCTCACAGGGTGCCTGCTGTGGGTAGGGGAAGGGAAAGGAGATTGTAAGCTGCTCTGAGACTCCTTCAGGTAGTGAAGGGTGGGGTATAAATCCAGTCCCCTCTTCTTCTCTGACCCGGGTGGCCCACACAAACCTGATCTTGTCTGATCTTGGAAGCTGAGCGAGGTCAGCCCTGGTTAGCACTCGGATGGGAGGTAGTGTTGGAAAGTGCCATAAAGTTGCAGCTGACTTATGGCAACCCCATAGGGTTTCCAAGACAAGAGACGTTCAGACGTGGTTTGCCATTGCCTGCCTCTGCGTAGCGACCCAGGACTTCTTTGGAGGTCTCCCATCCAAGTACTAGCTAGGTAGTACATATTTGTTAAATCAGAGAAAGAAAGGACACCTTTTGCCTTAAATATAGGCTTCAGAAACACAGCTGCAACTAATTAAGACCATATGTACATTCCTAAAAGGACGGAGGTAGTGAGGCATAGTCTGGGTCCATTTGACTTAGGCAGCAGCAATAGTATGCTTGAAAATATACGAGGAGACCTGGCCCAAGTAGATTAACAGAAAAATAGTAAGTATATTAAAGGGAAATCCTAAATAGGTGTGGGTCCAATAATGAGTGTTATGGTGACTATTGTTAATGTATTTTTAGAATCAATGAAAGTGTCAACTTGAAGGTAACACTGAATGTGAGATTCCCGTATAGGGTAAAATGGATTTACTTATCAACTTCCATACTTGCTGTGTTTCATAGAGACTGACAAGCCAATGTAATACAGTGTAATTTCAGTGTTTTACTGGAACTTCTTGCTTATAGATTTGTTCCTGACAGGGCTCTTTTTCTAGCAGGAACTCCTTTGCATATCAGGCGACACCCGCCCCCCCCCCCCCATGTAGTCAATCCTCCAAGAGCTTATAGTAGCCCCTGTAAGAAGAGCCCTGTAAGCTCTTGGAGGATTGGCTACATTAGGGGTGTGTGGCCTAATATGCAAAGGAGCTCCTGCTACGAAATGAGCCCTGGCTTACAATCACTTTCCCTTCCTCTCCCCACAACAGACACCCTATGACCAATACTCCCTCTAAGCCATGGAGACTTGTGAGCAAGAATTCTACTTTGTGAGCTGCTGGCATTAAATTAGTTTGCTCGGGAGCCGTCCTTCCTGAGCAAAGACAAAAATGTGTGGGCCAGAGGGTAAAAAACGGTGAGCTAGCTCACACAAACTCAGCTTAGAGGGAACACTGGCTGTGATGTAGGTGAGGTGCAATGCTCCCTCTAAGCTATGGAGTCCTGTGAACAAAAATTCTTCTTCATGAGCTACTGGCATTAAAGTTGTGAGCGAGCGATTTGGCTGCTGCATAAATTAGTTAGCTCTGGAGCCATCCTTCCTGAGCTAAGACAAAAATGTGTGGGCCAGAGGGCAAAAAACTATGAGCTAGCTCACACTAACTCAGCTTAGAGGGAACACTGGCTGAGAGAGTTCTGGGAGAACTGCTCTTGAGAGAACAGCTCTGAGAGAAATGGGACTGACCCAAGGTCACCCAGCTGGCTTCATGTGGAGGAGTGGGGAATCAAACCCGGTTCTCCAGATTAGAGTCTGCCACTCTTAACCGCTACACCAAACCGAATAACACAGGTGGCTTGTCATTGCCTTCCTCTGCATGGCAACCCCGGAATTCCTTGGCAGTCTCCCATCCAAGTACTAACCAAGGCTGACCCTGCTTAGCTTCTGAGATCAGATGAGATCGGGATAGCCCAGGCCATCAAGATCAGGGCTTGGAGATCACAGCTTGACAGGAATCCGGTGTGTTGTCTGTTTGCCTCTGTATTCACAATTCAGAGGCAAGCTTCGGACTAATTTGTCCACCCGTTGCCTGCGATATCGTCGCTCTCCCACAAACAGAGAAAAGGAGTTTAAAATCTTGAAATGGATCAGAGCAGGCAGAACTCATAGTGCAATCATCATTAATCATCTGCCTTCCAGTTCGCTGCAAGACTTGGTCTCTGCAGTGCTTGATGGGGATTCTTTATGTCCACGTACAGCACCAGGAGAAGAAAAAATCAATGGGCCAATGCACTCTAATGACAGCAGGCTCCGGAGTAATTTCTGTCTTCCTTTTGCAGCATCAGGATCAAGACCTCCTTGCTGCAACGGAATCCAGAGGAAGCTTGCTTGCTTTCCTGCCACTGTGTAAGTAAAAGTTATAGCTTCAAGAGGCGTAAAACCAAACTCTGAGTTGTCAGACTTGAACTGGTGACGGACAGTAGTGGTGTTGTGATGAGGGTATCGTGGCCAGGAGGGCTGTCAACTCTGGGCTGACACATTCCTGGAGATTTAGGGGGTGGAGCCTGGGGAGGGTGGGGTTTGGGGGAGGGAGGGGCCTCAGTGGGGCATAATGCTATACAGTCCACCTTCCAAAGCAGCCATTTTCTCCAAGTGAACTTATGTCTGTGGCCTGGACACCTTTTGTAATTCTAGCAGTTTTCCAGAAAGAAGGAGGAGGGGGAAGAGATATCCCAGCAACAATGCTCCCTCTAAGCTGTGGAGTCTTGTGAGCAAAGATTCTACTTTGTGAGCTACTGGCATGAAAGTTGTGAGCGAGTGATTTGGCTACTGCATAAATTAGTCTGCTCGGGAGCCACATCCTTCCTGAGCTAAGACAAGAATGTGTGAGCCCAAGGCTTAAAAACTGTGAGCTAGCTCACGCTAACTCAGCTTAGAGGGAACATTACCCAACAACATCTCTGGTCAAATAGGGTCAGTGGGTTTTATAACTTTAAAAATAACCCTGCAAGACCCATTTGGCTAGAGATGAAAATGTATGAAGAAGAGTGCTTGTATCCCACCAATGTCTATAGCATGGTGATTTCACCATCAACGTACTTAAATTTTTTTGGTCTGACTCCAGTCCTGGCAATATCGGAAATGGTGGTTTCTCTAGCACTGCTTGAGTAGCGTCCCCCTGCGAGCTCAGTAAAACAGTTTTCTTCAGGTGAGCTTTGAAATGGGACCCACAGCCTTGATGGTTTTTAGACTGTCGACTTTGAGATTGGGACCTTGTCTCATGGGCTGCTTCGTGGTTTGTGATTTGTGACAATCAGGGCTGTTTAGGGGCCGGAACGCACAGGAACGGAGTTCCGGCTGGCTCCTGAGTTGGCCACGCCTCCAACCAAAACCTCTGGCATGCGCGGTTACAGAGCACGCTGCCCTCCCCACGTTACACGCAAGAGGGAAAGTCCGCATGTTAAAATGCCCTCTTTCCCTCTGGGGAGCCCTTCCAGATTTCCTTGTCAGTTTCACTCCCTGCCAGTCAGCTGAGAGTGAAATTGACAAGGAAAAGCTTCTCTCTGCCTTCCCTTTTCTAGCAGCTGGGAAAGGGCAGGTAGAGAACCCAGGCACGTTGAAAATGCCTTTCTTTCCCGCCCCGATCTGAGGGAGGGAGAGAAAGGCATGTAACCATGCCCCCCGTACTTCCCCGAGTCTTTCCGCAATAGTGGAGAGGATCAGGGAAGAAAGAGGCATGTGTGCATGCCTGCCTGCCTTTCCCCAGCCTGTCCACTGCGGTGGGCAGGCTGGGGAAAGAGGGCAGGCATGCAGACATGCCTGGGTTCCCCTCCTGATCTTCTCCAGGTGCGAGAAGATCAGGAGGGGAACCCAGGCACATTGAAAATGCCTTTCTTTCCCTCCCCGATCTGGGGGAGGGAGAGAAAGGCATTTACCCATCCCCCCCGCACTTCCCCGAGTCTCTCCGCAAAAGCGAAGAGTCTCAGGGAAGGAATGGGGCATGTTTGCCTGGCTGCCCTCGGTCTCCACAGCCTGCACGCCTTGGCGGGCTGGCTGGGGAGACTGAGACAAACCAGGCAAACATGCCTGCTTTCCTTCATGATCTTTCGGGTGTGGGGGGGTAGGAGACTAGATCCCAGGCACTTCAGCAGCACCTTTCCCCGGCCATCTGGTTCGGGGGGGGGGGTAGACTAGAAAGTGGGACAGAGAAGCTCAGGGGGGAAAGAGGCAAGCTTCCATGCCTGCCCTGTGCTTTCCCAGCCCCACGCATAATACGCTAATGAGCTGCGCTGTCAGGGGCGTGGCCTGATATGCTGTGCCAGAACTACGGCTTGCCCAAGGTCACCCAGCAGCTGCAAGTGGAGGAGTGGGGAATCAAACCCGGTTCTCCCAGATTAGAGTCCGCGCACTTAAGCACTACATCAAACTGGCTCCTGAGTCCAGGGGCACCTTGAAGACCAAGACAGTTGTTGTTTGTAAACAATCTTCTCCCTCACCTGGATGGCCCAGGTGAGTCTGATCTTGGCAGATCTCCTCTAGCAGGTCAGGCGGCAAGGCCAGTGCGCTTGGCCACAAGTTGGGCGTGTCGGTTCTGGAAGGGCAGGACTTTACAGGGTTGCCAGCTCTGGGTGGGGAAATACCTGAAGATTTGGGAGCTCAGGGAAGGCAGGGTTTGGGCAAGGTAAAATGCCACGGAGTCTGTTGTGAAATGTAATCTGAATTAAGGGGCTGGAACAAGGGAGGAGCCACAAAAGTGAAACAGGAACTAGAGAGAGACTGGGGAGCAAGAAGGAGGCTGCCAAGCAGGGACTGGGGGAACTGTCTACGACTCTTTTCCGATCTGTTGTCATAGAAACTTAATAAATAGCTTGTTATGCTAAACTACTTAAGTCCTTGGTATTGATAAGCAGGCTCGTAGTCAGGATTTCTTAGTTTGGGGGGCCTTTTAAAAAGTCGGGGGGCACTGAAATTCACACACGGCCCCTGCACGCATCCCTGCTTCTCCCTCAAAGCATTTAAAGGGTCCCTTTAAATGCTGTGAGGGAGAAGCAGTGGGAGGCCTTGTGCGTGCAGCTCGGAGTGCAGGTGTGTGCAGCCTCCCCCGCTTTTCCCCAAAAGTTGGGAGGCCTTGGGAACAAATCGGAGGGCCAGGCCCCGGGAAGCCCCACCGTAGCTATGGGCCTGTTGATAAGACCAAGTCTCCTGTCAGAAAACAAGAAAATTCTGGCTTTTTATACAAAAAACTTTGCAGGAAATAATGCAATGTGAAGTACCTTTGTTACCCGAGTTATTTTTACTTAATATTCTCCCAGAAAATTTTGAACAAAATGATAAGAGAATTATGATTGATATTAATACAGCGGCGAGATTGTTGTTTGCAAAGTACTGGAAATCGGATAGGATACCTGGCGAGCAAGAAATTGTAAAGAAACTTTTAGAAACTGTTGAAATGGACAACTTGTCTCTTCGTTTAAAAAATAAGCAAGAAATAATTAAATCAGTATGGGAAAAAATGTATTATTGGTACGACAGTAAATATCTGAATGCTATGGACTAAGCAGTACAATTGTAACCCGGTTTGCTTTCTGTACATCTATATACTTTTGCTGGAAAATGGATATTTCATGAAAAATGTAAATAAAAGTTTTTTTTAAAAAAGATAAGACCAAGTCCATCCTCCGAAGTAGCTATTTTCTCCCAGGGAACTAATCTTGGTTGTCTGGAGGTCCACTGTAACAGCGGGAGATCTCCAGCTGCCACCTGGAGGTTGGCAACCCTACTTGTTCTGGACAAAACTATTTCACAGACAACATCCCTAATTAAAAGTAGCCCGGTGCCAGCTGAATCGCGGTGGGGAATAAACCACCTGCAATAATCACATCACCCTGTTTCTGCCATCGACAGCCAGTCTTTTTCATCGCCCAAGAAATCCTTCCAAAGGCTTCCTTGAAGTCTTTCCAACAAAACTCTAAAGCTGCTATTGCACTTTTTAAAAGGGGGGGATTATGTAGTCCAGCTTTAATTTCACTCAAGGCTAAAAGCTACAGTTCCTCGGAGCCTTATCTACAACTCATATTTTAAAGCCTACATTTTCCTGCCCCGCAACAACAAATAAAGCAGTTTGTGGAACACTCGGCATGTTCGATGTTCTTTGTTGAAAGAGAGAGAGAGAGAGAGAGAGAGAAGTTCGTCGTGCCTTTCCTGCAGGTACAATTCCTCAAGGGCATCCAAACTTTCTAGAGAAGTGGTGTAGCTAGAAGATGTTACTTGACCCCATGTAGCAGTCTGCCCACCACGGCTGGTAGAGAGATTATGAAAATTTAATTTGTCTGAGAGCAAGATACAGATATAATTGGAGCCCAAGTGCCTGCATGAGGCAAAGAACCAAGAACTGGTTGGAATACCACACCGTTCCCGCATTCGGAGGGCCACCCGGCCTACCTCTGCTATGATATGAAACACAAAAGCCAGGCCTTCCTCTTCAAGTTCCGACCCCTGACATTCTTTTCAGAATTAAGGCAAGCAACCCGAAGGGGTACGCATCACTTAGACTTGATTTTAAGCCTCTATGTTTTATTTGCCCATCCTTGTTTGGAGATATAGGTATTCACTCATACAGAGGGGAAAAGAGAACTAGGAGGGGGAGGGGGGAAGGGGAAGAAGAAGAGGAAGAAGAGGAGGAGGAGGTTGAAAAATGAACATTCAAGAAGTAGAAAAAAGTGGACCCTGAATATCCGAAGATCAAATTTCCTTGTCAAAAACTGAATTCTCAAGTATAAAGTGTGTGTGGGCCTCAGCATGGATATTATTTAATTACCAGCAATAGGCTGGTTGCCAGCTCTGGGTTGGGAAAGACCTGGAGATTTGAGGTGGAGCCTGGGCAGGGTGGGGCTTCCAAGGGGCAGAGAGCTCAGCAGGGTGTAATGCCGCCGAGTCCTCCCTCCAGAGCAACCATTTTCTCCAAGAGAGAGCTGTACTTCCAGGAGATCTCCAGGCCCTACCTGGAGGCTGGCAACCCTAACTGCCACTGTGGCCAGGCTTGCTAAAAATGATGTTTGTGCGCAAACCTGACTGAGATTTGGTGCATCAGAATTCAGAGCATATGAAAAAAAGAGAGAGAGGAAAACTCCGCTGGCAGAATTGGTCCTTTCCACACTCAAATCTCATCCCTGGTTTTATCAGAGTTCAACTCGCGACACAGTACCTTGCATTTATCCCTGGTTATAACAGCATCCGTTTATCCCGGGACAAGGGTGGGACGAAACCAGGGGGACCTCAATGTAATGTGGAAACAACCCCCCCCCCAAGATAATTACAGGGGTGACGTCGAGTGTACTGTAGAATGTAAGTTTGGGGACAGGGCTGAAATAGGATCAATTCTCTAAATCAATGGAACTCACTCCACAGCTCATGGAACACCTGCATTTGTGGCTGCCATCATTCCAAAAGAGCCACATCTCAAAGACACTCACCTGCAACTCAAAGACACTCACAGCTTGCCCATTCCTCCAATCACCGCTGTTTCAAGGTCGGATTCACCAGCCAACCACAAGCTCTACCAGGCAAGGGCCTTGCCCGCTTTCCTGAAACAAGGGCAGGCACCACATTGGGGAATCGTGGTAAGAAAAGCCACAATGGCATGTCAAAGAGCCACACGTGGCTTCCAAGCCACTGGGTGAATGTCAGCGGTCCACAGCTGCAGTGGGAGGGTCCTGCTTTTGATAGAAAGGGCTGCTCCACTTCAGAATAGATTTGGTTTTGCACTGGGTTCAGACTAAAGTTGCCAACTCCAGGGTTGGGACATTCCTGGAGATTTGGGGGGGTGGAGTTGGGGTCAATTAAGCTATGGAGTCTTGTAAGCAAAAATCTATTTTGTGAGCTGCTGGCATTAAAGTTGTGAGCGAGCGATTTGGCTGTTGCATAAATTAGTTTGTTCTGGGGCCATCCTTCCTGAGCGAAGACAAACATGTGAGCTGGAGGCTAAAAAACTGTGAGCTAAATCACACTAACTCAGCTTAGAGGGAACACCGGTTGGGGTTGGGGAGGGACCTCCACAAGGTATAATGCCACAGAGTCTAATTTCCAAAGCAGCCATTTTCTCCAGGGGATCTGATCTCTGTAAACTGGAGATCAGTTGTAATCCCAGGAGATCTCCACCCCACCTGGAGGTTAGCAAGCTGAGTTCAGATACACAACACAAAACTGTGAATCATTTTAACCAGGGTTCATGTGTGAAAACAGGCTTTGATTTGCAGATGATCACTCAAACCACGGTTTGCTTCAACAGTAGCTGGTTCCATTGCCATTGCTTGGCCAGGTATTTCTGTAGTTAAAAAGTACGTAAGGACATCATCACACAGATGTACTCGTGGAAACTAACAAGCTAGATTTAAGGCATGACCTCTGCATTTGTACATCACAGGAAACCACAGTTAAGACAAGCCAAGGTTAATGTAAGAAAACTTCAAAGCATGACTACGGATCTTGGGTAACCAAAGTTTGTGTAATTTAATTCGTTTAAGTAAGCCATGGTTTAATGCTTAGTGGCTTTAAATAAAGGAGCTGTGATGGCTCAGAGGTTAAGATGCGGAGTTGCAGACTGGAAGGTCGATAGCTCGGCAGTTTGAGACCCGAGTGCCACGTGATGGAGTGAGCTCCCGTCTCTGGCCCCAGGTCCTGCCAACCTAGCAGTTCGAAAGCAAGAAATTGCAAGTGGATAAATAGGTACCGCTTCGGTGGGAAGGAAACAGCGTTCCGTGCGCCTCGGCGTTTAGTCATGCCGGCCACGTGACCATGGAAAAAGTCTTCAGACTCTTCGGCTTGGAAGCAGAGATGAGCCCTGTCCCCTAGAGTCGGATTTGACTGGCTTTCAAGCAAGGGAAACCTTTACCTTTTACCTTTACCTTTACCTTTAATTAAAGAATGGTTTTGCCAGACTTACGAACTGGGCCATAGCCTGAGAAGGATGCTCTTGAATGACTGGTTAGATCAGGTGTTTCCCATTGGCAGTACTGTTTCCAACCACCATGTGTGGGAGAAGTTCTGGGTTCAGTGCATAGGCGTAGAGTACAGGGGGGCTCGAGGGCTTGAGCCACCCCTGGGAAAACGGAGCGCCTGCAGCCGCGCCTCCCCATGTCTTTCCGAGGCCCAGCAGCCGCTGCTGGAGAGGGAGAGGGAAGGGGTGGCGGGGGGGGAGAGAGGCACCGGCAGCAGCGGCTGGTGGGCCTCAGAAGGGCCAGGGGAGGCGGGGCGGTTTCCGGGGGGGAGAGACCATCGCTCCAGCGAGCGTGCACGCTAAGGAGCCCCCCCCCCCCGGATTTCCAAAAGTCTACGCCCCTGGTTCAGTCGGAGAGTAAAGCAAGCCGTAAGTGCTCCCCACAAGAATCCCAACAAGACCGGTCTTATTCCAGGGCATGCACGACACCTCCCAGAATTGTTTTGAGAAAGAAAGAAAAATGAAAGGCAGGGCTGCGACTGTAACTTGCCCCAGCCATGTCGGGGATGCTGTAAATGCAGAAATATTACCAGCAAGGCACTCCCGTTTCTGAAAATCGCCCAGCCTTTCGGAACAGAGGGCGCTGGAACAATGGAACATTCTGTTTTACCTCCAGCGAGGGTAAATGCCAGAGCTTCTTGAAGGGCTCAGTAATCCAATTTCGTGTGCATGGCAGGTCTGGTTTTCTTCAACATCACAACGGCAAAGGGAAAGGGGGAAATAAAGTAGGAGCCGAAACAGGTCCCGCCTTTTCCCTGCCAAGAAGGAGGCTTGCTAGAAAGGGCGGCCGCCAGTCACCTTTGATTCCACAAACAGCCAGTGATAGGAAGCAGGCGGGCTTTGGGAGCAGGTAAATCGACCTTGGCAGCGCTGTAACCAGAGACCCGGCACTTTGGCTAGGCCACCAGGGGCGTGTGGGTGGCGGCTGGAGTTAGTAGAACACGGTGGCTTAGGGAATGAGCTACGACCTGGAAGGCTGCCGGTTCAAATCTCATCTGAGCCGCCAAACTCCTTGGGTGGCCTCAGAGAATATCTTCTCTCTCAGACTGATCCTCCGTCCACAAAATTTGTTCCCGTTACAGGGTTACTATAAGAGTTACTGTAATGCTAAGCATCTTGGAAATGCTTTGTAAAGGTTAAGTGTCGTCGGGAGCTAGAACGGCTACCATGGGAGATGCATAGGGCTGCCGGGTCTGGGTTGGGAAATACCTGGAGACTTTGGGGGGCGGATCCAGGAGAGGTTGAGGTTTGGGGAGGGGAGGGGAGGGGCCTCAGTAAGGTACAATGCCATAGAGTACATCCTTCAAAGCAGCCATTTTCTCCAGGGGAGCTGATCTCCGTCGGCTGGAGATAGGGTTACCAGTCTCCAGCTGATGGATGGATCTCCCCTGGAATTACAACTGGTCTCCCAGTTACAGAAATCAGTTTCCTTGGAGAAAATGGCTGCACTGGAAGGCGAACTCTATGGCATTATGCCCCACTGAAGTCCCTCCCCTTCCCGAACTCTGACCTCCCCAGGCTCCACCCCCAAAATCTCCAAGTATTTCTCAACCTGGAGCTGGCAATCCTATGAATAGTCCCTTGTACGCTTTTCTACCATGTGGCTGCTTTGGAGAGTGGATCCTATGGCGTCATAACCAATGCTCCCTCTAAGCTGTGGGGTCTTGTGAGCAAGAACTCGACTTTGTGAGCTAGTGGCATTAAAGTTGTGAGCGAGTGACTGGGCTACTGCATCAGTTAGTTTGCACTGGAGCCACGTCCTTCCTGAGCTGAGACAAAAATTGTGTGAGCCGGAGGCTAAAAAATGGTGAGCTAGCTCACACTAAGCCAGCTTAGAGGGAACACTGGTCATAACCCACGGATCCTGCCTCCCCAGACCCCGCCCTTCTCAGGCTCCACCTCCAAACCTCCAGGAATTTCCCAACCTGAAGCTGGCAACCCTTAGCGCCTGCCCTTCATTTTTGGTTGTTGCTTCCCCCTGTTACTTATTAATGTGTCTCTAGTCTGCGAGGAACATAATTCATCGAGGAAGGCAGCAGACGGGCACTTCTCTGTGGGGGGGGGATCCTTCCTCGGGCCAGAATTGTACAGCTTGAGAGATCTGTATACATAACTCGATGCAGAAGAAATGCGAACCTCACAGGCTGGTTCACACATGCAGGGGAACGAGGCAGTGGAAGGCTGATGTAATAGACTGTAATGCACCACTGCAGGGTTCAGGCAACAGACTCCCCCTTCGGAATGCTCCTTTACAGTAAAAACAGAAGTAGGAAAGAGCACGAGTCCAGAAACGCCTTAAAGACTTAACAAAATGTGTGGTAGGGTGTGAGCTTTTGTGAGTGCTGAAGTGAGCAGTGGCTCATGAAAGCTCCTACCCTGCCTGAAGTACACTGGGTTCAGACACATAGATTGATCAGCTCATCGTTTATTAGTGATTCAGCTCAACTCAAGTGATTCAGCCAGCTTTGCTGGCTAGGAGGGATATAAGTCGAAACAAACAAACAAACAAACAGACTCAAAGACAAATCTAGCAGGGCTGAAGCCCTGCTTATATGCATGCAAAACACCCCACCCCACACACCCACTCCCCGTGATCGGCTGTTTACAAAACATTACTACTTGATTGGTTAATTCCAGAGTCCTGGTCTGCTATTGTTCTTGTGCTTCAAGCTCAGCCAGTCTCTAGGGTGATTCAATCAGGGATGATTCAATCTCAATACCAGGGGTCATTTTGAGCGGGAGTGTGCCGGAGCGCCGTTTCGGGAGTAACAAGCCCAGGAGCGGGCACATATGGCGATGCCCTGTGGAAAGGAGCAAAAGCGTACTAACTTGATCTACATTTTCATGCTTGTCGCAGGGGAACTTCCATGCGAGAGCAAAGGAATCCTGAAGTGTCTTTAGTCAAAGGGTAAAGCTGGCTTGCCAGCTCTGAGTTCGGAAAGACTTGGAGACTTTTGGGGTGGAGCCTGAGCGGTGGGTGTTGCCTTCTGACACACCTCTGGTGATGTCAGGGAGTGTGGCATATGCAAATGAGTTATGCTAATGAGTTATGCTAATAAGACCCTGCACCTCTTTTTTTACGAAATTACCCCTGTCTACGGGTATTTCCGAACTTGGAGCTGGCGTCACTAAGTACAGCCAGATTGGTGTGGTGGTTAGAAGCGGTGGACTCTAATCTGGGAGAACCAGGTTTGATTCCCCACTCCTCCACATGCAGCCAGCTGGGTGACCTTGGGTCAGTGACAAGTTCTCTCAGAGCTGTTCTCTCAAGAGCAGTTCTCCAGAGAGCTCTCTCAGCCCCACCTACTTCACAGGGCATCCGTTTTGGTGAAAGAACAACGTTTGAGTCCAGTGGCACCTTTAAGTCCGACAAAGTTTTATTCAAGATGTGAGCTTTCGTGTGCACACACACTTCCTCAGACACTGAAATGAAATTACAGATCATAGTTGGTTATATAGGTGGCTTGTTAAATTGGCATGCAAAATAGTGAAAATATATATTTTTTAACAGATCAAAAGAATGACAAGCTGGTTTCGGTTCAGCTGGGGGGGACACAACAAGGGTAATAAATATGTTAGAACTGGAGATTGATGTGTCCTAATTTATGAGAATCCCCTCCATAGACCTCCCATCCACTCCTTTCTAGCATGAAAGCGAACTTTACAGCATCTTGGCTGTGTAGACTATTTTCCTTTCCCCAAAACAGAGTGAAAACAGAGCGGTGAAAGGAAGGGAAGGAGATTGTAAGCCGCTCTGAGACTCCGAATGAAGGGCGGGGTATAAATCCGATCTCTCCTTCTTCTTAGGTACTCCGCAACTTCATGCTCTAGCGTGTTTAAATCAAGCCTGAAACGGTGGCAGGTTGAGGTAGGAGTACGGGTTGGGCCACTTCCGACCACTTCCGATACCACTTTTGAATACTCCCACTCAATGTTCCCTCTAAGCTGTGAAGTCTTGTGAGCAAAAATTCTCCTTTGTGAGCTCCTGGCATTAAAGTGGTGAGCGAGCGATTTGGCTGCTGCATAAATTAGTTTTCTCTGGAGCCATCCTTCCTGGGCGAAGACAAAAATGTGTGAGCCGGAGGCTAAAAAACTGTGAGCTAGCTCACACTAACTCAGCTTAGAGGGAACACTGCTCCCACTCTTTTGAAGAAGGAAAACCCTCCCCGTGAGTTTTTAATACCAGGGGCAGCATTCATAAACGGTATCTCTTCCCACCCCCACCCATCGGAAGTGGGGCGACCCATTCTGCCACCTCAGCCATCTACCACCTCATTTGCTGTGTGTGTGCAAAACACCCAGGCTAGCCCGATCTCGTCTGGTCCTGTAAGCTAAGCAGGGTCGGCCCGGGTCAACACTTGGATGGGAGGCCACCGAGACAGAGGTGGGTAGCTAGGCAGAGGCAGGCAGTGGCGAACCAACTCTTCGTCTCTTGCCTTAAAAACCCTACAGGGTCACCATCAGTCTCCTGCAACTTGACAGCAGGAAAAAAAAAACTGGAAACCTTGGTAAAAAACCCCACCACCTTTAGCCCTCTTCAAAAGGGGGACTTCATTGTGTTGGAGAAATGAGCATGTAACACAAGGCCTGAGAAATTCAGTCATTATAGGGTTAACCTATGCAACTTGTTTGTTTACCTTTTGTTAACCTGGAAGTGATACCTGGCAGCTGGCCAATTGACTGTAAACCCGGGAAAGCTGAAGGTGTACTGTCTTGCTAATTGGTCAGTGATATCAGGTGTTTCCTTTCAGGGGTCAAGAAGAAGGAGAGATCCTCCATTGCAACCTCTCACTCTCTATCAGGATGTCTTAGTGTGAAGACGGAGCACAATGCAGCTCCTTAGAAAGCATGTTTTGTTTATTTGTAGCTAATCCCGTTTACCTTTTCCCTTTAGTAATAAACTTCTTTTAAACTAAAAGAAGCAATCT
This sequence comes from Lepidodactylus listeri, assembly GCA_029233225.1. Taxonomy (NCBI): domain Eukaryota; kingdom Metazoa; phylum Chordata; class Lepidosauria; order Squamata; family Gekkonidae; genus Lepidodactylus; species Lepidodactylus listeri. Next base: position 52,375,333 of record JARCFY010000017.1, read on the forward strand.
CTTCTTTCCAGAAAAGCAAGATCCATTACTCTGAATTTTTCTTGATTATTGGACAAAAGTCCTAACACATTGCTGGTGTGTTTGAACATCCACAGGGTTGGTTGTGGCGATCCCTGGTGGCTCAGGAGAAGGCAAGGGGGTGGGGAGTACCTTTGCCTCTGAGGTACATTCCCCAGCAAAGGGCTCAGCAGTACATTCCCCAGCAAAGGGCACTGCTGAGCCCTGTTTCATCTTCATGCTGTTCAGGGGGCTGTGGGGGTGGAGGGGGTACAGGCAAAAAGTCTTTTACGGGAGAGCCATCTCCAGCCTATAATACTGGGACTGAAACTTTCTAATTCGTGCAGTGGTTAAGAATGGCGGATTCCAATCTGGGAGAACCAGGTTTGATTCCCCACTCCTCCACATGCAGCCAGCTGGGTGACCTTGGGTCAGTCACAGTTCTCTCGGAGCTGTTCTCTCCGGAGCAGTTCTCTCAGAGCTCTCTCAGCCCCACCGACCTCACAGGGTCTCTGTTGTGGTGAGAGGAAGGGAAGGAGATTATACATTGCTTCGAGACGCTTCTCCTCCTCCTAATTCAGGGGTATTTTAGTACAACTGTCCATTGTGGAGAACAGGGTGGTTCATCGGTAGGAAACACTCTTGCCGTTCGAATGAGCCCTTTGAGTTTCGATAACATATACTAGAAACCATTGCAAATGGGGCTTGACGCAGACCACAAAGGTACTGTGGGAGCCCTGGGTTTGTGAATAAAGTTTCACACCTTGTTCGAGAAGTCCATGCGTATGGATGAAATGGGCCAGTAGACCAGCTTGTTGTTGAGCCAAGGAATTCATTATGGAACGGAAGAACTCATCGTTCAGAGTTCCCCCTGGTGGGAGACAAATGACATGGCGGAATAGACTGTAATAGTAGTCATGATCTGATATACAAAAATGGAACAACGTGGACCGTTTCATTCTGTGGATTTCCCCCCCTTGATAAATCAACCACTTTATAAAACCCTAACCTAACTGATGGTGCCCAGTAAAGAACAGGGTTGCCAACCTCCAGTGGAGGTTGCCTGGAGGTCTCCTGGGATTAAAACTGATCTCCAGGTGACAGCGATCAGTTCCCCTGGAGCAAATGGCTGCTTTGGAGGGTGGGCTCTGTGGCACTGGATGTCAGTGAGGTCCTGCCCCTTCCCAAATCCTTTCCTCCCCAGGCCCCAAATCTCCGGGTTTTTCCCAACCAAGAGTTGGCAACCCACACAAAGAAGTCCAACGTATTCCCTTAAAATATGTGCGGGGCTCCCCTTCCCCTCCTTCTCCTGCTGAGCTCTTTGCTTTGGGCCTGCAAAGAAATGAGCGGTTCCCTGGAATCCAGCTCCAGGCCTTCTCTCTCCTGCCGCTGGCCAGGCTGACTCAGGCGGTGCACGGTTGGGCACCCCTCAGAGCAGTATCTTAACTACACATCAACCAACAATCTGAAACCCTCTTTGTCTTACAACACCTCCTAAACTGGGGAAATTCTAACTTGTAACTTCTCCCTGTTTAGGGCCTACCAGATACTTGCAAAGAAAATTAGCAGCTCCCACAATTCAAGCTCCGGGCCTCCTCTTTTCCCGGCAAAAGAAATAATTCCTTGAAGAAGTAGACCTCCCATCCAAGCACAAGCCAAGCATCCTCCTAAGATGGAGGCAAATACTTGCAAAAGGGTGCTCCCTGCAGGCAGAGACACAGGTTGGCGCTTTCACACGTGCCAAACAATGGCGTTTCAGTCCACTTCAGCGGCCGTCTGCAAGTGGGTTTTGCCATTTCACCAGGTAAAATCCAGTTGCAAAGTGCATCAAAAGCGGGTTGGAAGTGCGTTATTTGGTGTGTGCGAAAACACCCTGTTATGTACTGGGACCGAAACACTGCAGGACTGTGCTACCAGAGACTGACTGAGCTTGGAGCCTAAGAACAATAGCCCACCAGGACTCTGGCAGTAACCAATCAAGAAGTGATGTTATGTAAATAGCCTATCGCTGGGAGTGGGGTATGTTTGGGTGTAGCAATTGCATGCTATTTAAACGGAGCTGAAGCTCTGGAGTCTTGTCTTGCTCTTGCTGAAATCACAAATGAAGCTGAGCTGATCACTAGTTCTGAGTCTGCTGATCCATGAGCCCCACTATTTAACAGTGACGATGAAGGTGGGATCCTATTGAGTTAGCCCAGAGCCCATCTGCACCGCACCACGCCGTGAGCTCCAGCACCACGTGCATCACATCGCAACCGGGACCATGGCTGCCGCTCCAGGACATCTGCCAGAATTTGACCCTGCTCACCCAGAGCTTTGGGAAACCTGGGTGGAGCGGCTCAAGTGCTTCGCGCTGTCCCAGGACATCGAGGGTGAAGAGGAGAAGAAGGCCCTACTGCTCAGTTCCTGCAGTCCAACAAGATGGCCACCAACTTCATGGCAGACCTTCGTTGACTGGCCCTCGCCTGCGAGTTCCTGAGTCTCAACAACGCCCTCCTCAACCAGTTCGTGATGGGCGTTCAGGGGCTCTTTATGTGGTGCCCAACTTACACAGAATAGTGAGACACACAAACACACACACACACCAGCCACCTCTCATCCTCTGCTCTGCTTGAATGAGATGAGTGGTTGGGGGTTGCCAATTCTAGGTTGGGAGGTTCTTGAAGATTGGGGAGCTGAGCCTGGGGAATGTGGAGTTTGGGTGCTTCGTGTGGGTATGATGCCACAGACCCCACCCACTGCTGCTGCCGTTTGCTCCAAGGGACAGCCACAAAGGTGAGCTACACAGAAAGACAATTGAAAAACAAAAACTTTGCACCAACACTTTACATAAAAAGTACATTGCACTTAGTGCTTGGGGGGGGGGGGCAACAGTGGGAGGGCTTCTAGTGTCCTGGCCCCACTGGTGGACCTCCTGATGGCACCTGGTCTTTTTGGTCCCTGTGTGACAGAGTGTTGGACTGGATGGGCCATTGGCCTGATCCAGCATTGGCTTCTCTGATGTTCTTATGTTAAATATAGTTATTGTTCAGTGCAGGAAAGCCAAGACTGGTCCCTTTATAGAAGCGATACTTTGGAGAGGAAGCCAGCGGGCCTCAGGAAAGCCACTGTCAGGAACCACCATACCCACCGTCATCATGCAGGGGATTATGGGGCTGAGGGCTAGGAAGCGAAGCAGCCTTTAAACTTGTGCAAGCTTGCATGTCTTGTAGGGGTACCAGCTCCAGGTTGGGGAAAACCTGGAGATTTGGGGGGTGGAGCCTGAGGAAGGCGGGGTTTAGGGAGGGGAGGGGTTTCAAAGGGGTATCATGCCATAGAGTCCACCTTCCAAAACGATCCTTGTCTCCAGGTGAACTGATTTCTGTTGCCTGGAGATCAGTTGTGATGGCAGGAGATCTCCAGCTACCACTTGGAGGTTGACAACCCAAAAGTTGAAGGACTAAGGAGCTGGGGGCAGGGGGGAGGCGGTAGAAGAAGGAGGGACACACCTGGGAAGAGATGCCCCGGAGTTTCAAGATTCATGTTTTCATTTTTTTAAAAATAACCAGCGACAATATTTTTAGCATAAATGATGTTTGGAGGGATTTTCAAAAAAATAATAATTCAGTTTTCCAGTCTGGAGCTGTCTCTTCTATGTTTAGAAGCCAAGCAGACTCCAAGAGGTAGGTTCATTACCAGGGCAGTTAAAGCGTGAACTTTTGCAATGCTGCCTCATCGATTGACACCGTCTCTTGACCTAAACGAGAAACTCCAAGGAAATCGGATATGGCGGCAATCCCTGCTGGGATTTATCGCTATTAAGTTCCATTATTGCTGATTTTTCCCCCTTCCTCATTATTTTGCTCAGTAAGAATCATGCTTTTCTTTTTTTTTCTTTTCCCTTCTGTAAAGGTAAAAAAAAAAAATTAAGGATTCAAATGAGTTCTCTAAAAATGTGGATAATGGCAAAGCAAAACAAATAACCAGATACAAACAGCCCCCCTCTAATTGCCGGAATAAAAGCTATTAATACCTCCTTTCTAATTAAATTCCATCAGAAATAACCCGTGATATTTCTGTCCCTCTCCTGCTGCTGCCATCCCCTTTTTATTAACCGTTGTCAGATGCAAGGAATTAAGGCGTGACCTCTAACTTTGCTAAAGATGTGCCTTTTTTTAACGTTAACGTCGTTGCACCAGCTTTTTCCCCATCACACATCAAAAGCAGGGAGGGGAAAAGAAATCAAATTATACACAGTGGGGTGGTGGCGGAATGATTTGTGCGTTGCAAGCGGTGGGCATCGAAATGTAAGGACACAATACCTTTCCCATTGTCCTTTCTCGTGGACTGCAGCACCCTTCCGTCTCCATTATAAACAGTTCTCTCCAGCGGATACATTGCGGAGATCGCTAAATATATATATATTAAAGCTACCAGGGATCCTTAGGGAACCCGTTCAATGCTTTGGGGATCCCTTGTGCATGAGCTTTCAGGCCATCTAATTTAAACTTCCTCTGAATCTATATTTCACCCTGAAGCTGCGTCTGAGGAGTCGAGCAGTTGGAGTCCCCAGCGTACGGCGCGGAGATGTGAGGAGGTGGGGTGTGCGGTGACATATTTTCTGATCCTTCCGTGGTATTCAATCCTTCTGGAGGGGTGTGACAGGCCAAATATTGCAAATTTCCTCCAGTGTAATCCCAGTGCTCCTATTAGGAGAGAACATTATGCAGTCTGATGTATCTGGGGCATCAAAGGGCCTAATACGTAGGTGACTTCTTGCATTCAGAAGGGCAGACCCTCTTGTCCCGGACATATTCCGTTTCGCCAAGATAGCAGCGGTCCGCGGCAGCCGCAATGGAAGTTTAGCTGGAAAAGTGGGAGGTTTTTAGAGAAATCTGGAGGCTTTTTCTACATACACACACACGCACAGCTGACGTGTTATAAAAGGAAAAGGGTAGATTGATAGAAAGAGTTTTCCACAAGGCTTAATCTTAGAGCTGTACCTTTGGAGGAGAATGCAGCTCAGTAGTAGCGCATCTGCTTGGCATGCAGAAGGTCCCAGGTTCAATCCCCGGCATCTCCAGTTAAAAGGACCAGGTGGGAGGTGATGGGAAAGACCTCAGCCTGAGACTCCGGACTGCCGTTGCTGGTCAGACAAGACTGACCTTGATATACCAGTGGCTCTGACTCAGTAGAAGAAGAAGAGAAGAAGAAGAGATTGGATTTATACTCCGCCTTTCACTACCTGAAGGAGTCTCAGAGCAGCTTACAATCTCCTCTCCCTTCCCCTCCCCACAACAGACACCCTGGGAGGGTGGTGGGGCTGAGAGAGCTCTCTCGAGAACTGCCCTTGAGAGAACAACTCCGAAAGAGTTGCATGTGAAGCAGCTGCATGTGAAGGAGTGGGGAATCAAACCGGGTTCATATGTTTCATAAGGTAGATTTATATGTTTGTGGTAGGAATGCAGTATGGGACGTACCTGCTCTCCCACCTCCCCCAAAGCATCAGTTCCCCCACACACACTGTTGTCACCATCTGGACATAGCTAATAGGGATGCCAGCCTCCAGGTGGGACCTGGGGATCCCCCGGAATTACCGCTCATCTCCAGACGACAGAGATACAGAAATGGCTGCTTTGGAGGGTGGACTGTGTAGCACTGTACCCCACTGAGGTCCCTGTCCTCTCCAGGGTCCACCCCCAAATCTACAGGAGTTTCCCAACTTGGGTCTAGCAACCCTACCCCCACCAGTGGCCAGGGGGGACCCGGCAACCCCAATACCTAAAGACCCCAAGTAAAATTTCGCATACTAAAATGTGAAGCAAATTCAGCCTACTAAAATGGACACATTTAACATACTAAAATGTGAAGTGGCTTTATTCCTTGAGTTATCCAGTGGCTTCCTTGATACATGATCACGTTTTCCATCTCTTCACAAGAGAAACCCCAACGAGGAACTGTTATGGAGCTTCTAAGGGGCAAAACACAAGCAAACACTTGTGTTAAACGCTCAGTGAAACTTAAGCGACTGGATTTGGGGAAGGCGATCTCATAGTTCTCTGGAGCAAAGTTCTGGAAACTGTTCTAGGGAGTTCCAGAGTACAGATTTCCACTGTTGCCATCCGGCTGCCAGCATCTGTCATGGACGACCCCCCTTCCAACATTAAGCTAATAGTGGGTCACTTCTGTACTGTGCTCGAGTTTCATTAGCCATGGGAGACACCTTTTGCCAGTGGTTCTCCGTAGTTTTGCAGAGAAAAGGCCCAGATGGCCCAGATACTGTCACTCTCTCATGCCAGATCTGTTGACATGAGCATTTTAAGGTAGCATTTTGTAGGTGGAGGATAAGAGCAGTCACCTTAAATGACTGTCTACTAAATATATGGAAGAAAACAACCCTAATCTTATGGCAGCTCTGACGGCAGACATGGGGGGAATCGGATCCCAGGACTCCCTTCTGCTACGAGGTCCAGAGTCAAGAGTTTTGCTCCAAGTGAAGGAGTCTTTTGCTCCAGAGAAAGACGCCTTTCTCTATAGCAAGAATTATTTCCCCAGAAGGAGCCTCTTCACTTAGCTGAAAGGAATCATAGCATTCAGCATTTGAGTGTTGTGGGTAGCTACAACATACTAGGTTACTGCCATCCTAGGGACACTTTCCTGGGAGTAAGACCCATTGGGTAACATGAGACTTCCTTCTGAGGAGACCTGCTTAGAATGGCTCCTTAAGTAGTGAGGTAAATGCCCTCTTCACATGCTCAGGGCCAATGCTCCCTCTAAGCTGTGGAGTCAATAAAAGAAAACGCCACAGAGCTTACTGCAAATGCTACTCGCTACAACTCGATTAAGAATGGCGGCTGCCTGGAAATCTCCTGATGCACCAACGCTTGAGTCATGGTCAATGTTCCCTCTAAGCTGTGGAATCTTGTGAGCAAAAATTCTACTTTGTGAGTTACCAGCATTAAAGTTGTGAGTGAGCGATTGGGCTGCTGCATAAATGAGTTTGCTCTGGAGCCATCCTTCCTGAGCCAAGACAAAAATGTGTGAGCCGGAGGCTAAAAAACTGTGAGCTAGCTCACACTAACTCAGCTTAGAGGGAACACTGGTCATGGTATGAGAAAATATGGGAACAATTCGTAATGGCCAAAATAATGGATTCCATCCTAAACACTCAGAACAATGCAGCACCTTTATACTCTCAATTTGTTCTCACCTGGGCCCCCCTGCAAAACTTCACGACAACACCTGACTTGCTTCCTGCAAATCCACTGTGTCCCAAATGGTTACTCCCGCAAGTGAGCTGTACAGTACTAACATATTGTAATGTCTTCTAGTGACCAAAGATAGAACTGTAGAACAACTCAAATAGAACGCAAACATCATTGTACACATTATAGCACAACACGAGAGCAGATGCCGTAATGTGAAATAACACAGTCTGTAAACACCACTTCTTTGCGACGAATGTTGCTTGCATTACAGTGTTTCATTATAAAATCAATAAAAAGAATTTACCCAAAAAAAAAAAAAGCTGTGGAGCCTTGCGAGCAAAAATTCTACTTTGTGAGCGACTGGCATGGAAGTTGTGAGCGAGCAATTTAGCTACTGCATAAATTAGTTTGCTCTGCAGCCATCCTTCCAGTCTGGTGTAGTGGTTAAGTGCGCGGACTCTAACCTGGGAGAACCGGGTTTGATTCCCCACTCCTCCACTTGCACCTGGCTGGATGACCTTGGGCAAGCCATAGCTCTGTACCAGCTGTTCCCTCAAGGACAGCTTGGGAAAGAGTTCTCTCAGCCCCACCTACCTCACAGGGTGTCTGTTGTGGGGAGGGGAAGGGAAAAGGAGTTTGTAAGCCGCTCTGAGACTCTTAAGTGAGTGAAGGGCGGGATATAAATCCAATCTCTTCTTCTTCTTCTTCTTCCTGAGGCAAGACAAAAATGTGTGAGCCGGAGGCTAAAAAACTGTGAGCTAGCTCACACTAACTCAGCTTAGAGGGAACACTGCTCAGGATTTATTATTATTACTATTATTATTATTATTATTATTGCCTTGTCTATGCCGTAACACTCAAAAGAGGTTCCAGGGCTAAGCCAACAACCTCAACTCAACGTAATTGTCTAGTTGGGCCAGGGATCCAGAGCAAGTCTGCGTGGTATAAATGGAATAAGCAACACTTAATTCCAGTACTTTGCCAGGTGTTTTGAGAGTCTGCTAATAATGAGATCCAGGTTGTAATATCTCTGTTTAGCAGAGCCATTGTGCAACCGTGGTTCCATGCCTTTGTCCTGTAGGTTAGAGGTTTAAGGTCAATGCGTGGAGGAATCCGTGCAGGTCCAGAATCAGAGTCTAGTACGTCCCAGCCAGATCTTTTTTTTAAGTATCGTAAGTTAGCAATGAGATCTGCATTTCAAGAAGGCTGACTCCAAAGTCCAGGAAACTTGAAGAAAATAACAAAGTCTTTGAATCTTCAGCATCTTCTGCCCAAGTCTCTGCCTAAGAAGATGGTCCACAGGAAAGACAGAAGATAGCTTGAGTGGACATTCCGAATGGTTAGGGTTTCATAGGAACGTGACAAAAAGCTGTGCTAGATGCAGTCCAGCATTCTGTTTCATACAATGATCAAACGGTTGACACGGCTAGCCAACAAACAGGGTTCAGAGTCCAAGGCCTATCCCTGATGTTGTTTCTTAGCGCTGGTATTCAGAAGTTTGCTGCCTCTGGCTATGGAGGTTCCCTTTAGTCACCATGGCTAGTAGCCACTGATGGGACCTCTCTCCACAATGAGTCTGTCTAATTGCCTTTTAAAGCCATCCATCTTTGTTTCGCCTTCCATCTTGAAAAAGGATAGTAGGAACAGAAAGTGAACTTTTCCTCCGTGAGGACACTTGCCTTCTTTTCAAGATCTCTCGTTACCTCTCAGAGAGCCAGTTTGGTGTAGTGGCAAGGAGCATGGACCCTAATCTGGGAGAACCAGGTTTGATTTCCTACTCCTCCACTTGCAGTTGCTCAATGACCTTGGGCGAGCCATAGTTCTGTCAGAGCTGTTCTCTCAAGAGCAGTTCTCTTGTCTGTTGTGGGGAGGGGAAGGGAAAGGAGATAATAAACCGCTCTGAGACTCCTTTGGGTAGTGAAGTGTGGGGTATAAATCCAATCTCTTCTTCTTCATTCCATTTCCTCCTAAACTTTAGCAAATCCATGAAAAGGAAACTGTTGGCCTTCTCCAACTTGGCCATTGGTGGGATGAGGTGTTTTGTTCTCATTCTGTCTTGTTTTGTTCTCATTCAGGGGTCCGCACACAAGAACCCCTAATATGAAAACCACAGCCCAGGTGTTCAGGAAGAATTCTACCTGGTTTAGGAAAGGATTGTCCTTGGTTTCTTCAACACTCTTGTGTTTGTCCACTGTTACCTTGTAAAACGAAACGGCATGGCAGACCCACTCAATTGAAGGGATCTGACCTTGTATCGCGGCAGATCTTTTCATCCTTGACTAGTCTTTATCAGTCCCAGCATAGAAAACAGCACAGAGATAGTGCTTACATATGAGGGGTGGGAATTGAGATTGTTAAGAAGTGTCTCCCCCCCCCGCTTCTCTACAACCTTAGGTAGACCTCTTGCCACTTGGGCCAACTTAAGTTTACTTCCTGTTCACATCTTACAGCCCGTGGATTCTTCCTTCATCTTGACTTCTGCTATTTTCTCCCCCGTTCTGTGATGTCTGTACTTTCTTGCACTATCGGGAGCTTGGATCACTAACTTCTGGACAGGTCAGCCACCTCAGCCCAAGCACTAACTACGTGGATACTATTAATAAGAGGAAACGAATACATCAAACGCCAAGCCTCTCTTTATCTCCTCATACCACTCTCCTGGGCACGCTGCTTTCTTCTGCTCTCTCGTTGCCGTCGGCCCTTTCTTATTCTGCGTTTGTCCTTCTGATTTTTTCTCAATAGATGGTTTCCATAACCAGGAAGGGTTGGGAAGGTTGAATCTTTAGGTCTTTGCCGATCACGGCCTCAACAAAGTCGCTCTGCAGCCGGCAATTCAAAAAAATAAAAGAGGCAATAGTAAAGGAAAGAGGCACGGACGTTAACCGAAATAAAAAGTTACAAAATTGTTCCCATTCTTCCACCCACCCTCCCAACTCCCAGGTCATTAGCCACTGAAAGAAAAGTGAAAGAATTTTTAGGGAAGATACCTGCGGAATATGGAAATGGCTGTCTGAAGTCAGGCTTGCATCCTTCAAGAGTCTTGTTACACATGAGCATGTGGTGAAGGACTCCATGTTCTTTAAGCAGCCAGAAGCAAATCAAGATGGTGGCTGTTAAACACTGCTTTCAACAATTGATTATGATTTTGGGGCACAGCAGCTGGTGCTGAGGTAAAAAAACAACTACAACCATACAGCCTGTCTACGGTATGAATTTATACCGATTTTATACCAGTTTAGCAGTCACAACATTCCCCATGTAATCTTGAGAGTTTTACTTTGCTGAGCAGTCTGAGATCTCTGGCAAAAACTACAGTTCCCAAGGTTCCTTTGGGCAAGGGAATGACCATTAAACTAGACTATGTCTGTAGTGTAGATGCATGACCAATTAGAATAAGAGAATATGACAAGGCATTGCCCTATTACAGAAGGACTGCAATTCTACACACGTTTATCTACACACATTTATCTTCTGGTTGCAGATCCATACCCATAAGAAGTTTTGAACGGGTTATGTGGAAAAGGTTAGAGTTCATAACAGAACATAAAATGCATAACAAATATGAAGCATGTTTATCCTTTTTGTGCTCTGAAATAAATCATATCGTTGGCGTTATTGTTACAGCATATGTGAGCGCTGGATTCTATTGTTAATTTTTGTATTCTTTGCGCTAATAGATTTTTGTTGTTGTTTTTTTGCTGACTTATGGTGACCCTATCAGGTTTGCAAGGCAATTCACAGCTGACTTATGGTGACCCTATCAGGTTTGCAAGGCAAGAGACGTACAGAGATGGTTTGCCATTTCCTGGCTCTGGTATTCTTTATTGGTAATAATTAATACTAATAATTATTGTATGAAGGTGTGTGTAGTATAGCCAGGAAATCCTAAGATTGTCTGGCGGTCAGAAGTTCTAGCTCTTTCAGCGTTATGTGCCTCTAGGTGGCAAGCTAGACTTGGCGGGGGGGTTAGGCAAAAGATGTTTCAGAGGTTTCAGAGCCACTTACCTCTGCGTCACACCCCTAGTATTCCTTGGAGGTCACCCATCCAACTACTAGCCAGGGCTCAGCTTCCAAGATCTGACTAGCCTGAGCTATCCAGGTCAAGGGGTATCCAGGTCTTTGTTGGTCGCCCGTCCAACTACTAGCCAGAGCCAATCCCGCCTAGCTTCAGCGATGGGATGGAATGGGGCTATCCAAGTAAGGGCTGTTAATAAATTTAACAGTTTTGAAAAGGGATAGAAAGATTTTATTCCAGCATGAAGTTCTGTGGACTTCAGCCCACTATGCATCTGATGAAGTGAGTTTTCATTCACAGAAGCTTATGTTGGATTTTTAAAAAAATTCTTTTACATGCTAGTAGATGCCTGGTTATTTGTGCTGCAACCAACTATCAATCAGTGCAATCCTAAAAATTCTTTCCTGGGAATAAGCCCTCTAATCTATTACAAGGAAGGTTTTTGCGCTGGCCGATCTCTCAAAGATGTTGTCCTTGTACAAATCTTGAGATAGAGTCAGTCTCACATATCCTATTACATTGTAATTTTTATGTTATGGAGAGACAGTTGTTAATCTTCCCATTGTTGTCCAAATTTAAACCTTTGGATGTTCATTTGAAATTTGCGGAATTAAGGATTTTAACTTTTTTGTTGGAAGATCGGAAAGAGAGGATATCTTTAGCTGTGGCAAAATTTTGTTTCCCGGCATTAAAGAAGAGGAAACTTGTATCCTAGATAGTAAGTTAATGATAAATTAGCATCGTTCTGTTCCCACTTTAATGATACATTGTGCTGCTCCCGTTTTGTATTACTGCCTTTTAAAATATCTACTTGAATTTTATGTATTTATTGTGTATTTTATATCAATATTCCCTTTGGAAATGTTTTATTTTGACTGGTCGCTTGATCGTACTAATAAACTTGACTTGACTTGACTTGTGCTGCAACCAACTATCAATCAGTGCAATCCTAAAAATTCTTTCCTGGGAATAAGCCCCACTGAAGAGGATTGTGAAAAAGACAAGACTCCCGGGAAAAGATGATGCTAGGAAAATCAAAAGGCGGGAGGAAAAGACCCAACATGAGATGGATTGGTTCAATAAAGGAAGCCCCGGCCCTCCGTTTGCAAGGCCGGTAACTATAAGACATTATGGAGGTCATTGATTCACTGGGTCGCCGTAAATCAGAAGAGGCTTGACAGCACATAACAGACACCGGATTCTGAGCAGACCGGGTCGGGCTTGCACTGTAGAACAGCTCCCCATCTGAAATGACTCGCAGGTGTATTGATTCTCTCCCATCATTTGGTCTGGACAGGTCAGGTTCGGCGTGAGACCCAACGCTCCCCGGGCCTCTCCCCTCCCCTTCCAGTTCATTGCTCGTATCTGTCAGTGATGTTAATTATGCCCGCCTGTCAGCCTCCAAGCAAACACCACCAACTTGGACACCAGTTGCTCGGTAATAACCATGAGTGGCAGCCAGTCGGGCCGTTTCACGCAGGCAGCCGAACGCACGTCAGCCGAGATTGGCAAGCGCGCCGTTAAACAAACCCAACAAAGGCCCGTTTTTTTCCCCCTACCATTCTAAACATCTAGCCGCCCTGCGCTTATTAAGCATTCACTGTCATTTACTCATTTGGATATGCAGGTGAGAATTTAAGGCGCCGCCCTGGGAGATTTTGACAGTAATTCAGCATTAGTTAAGCATTATTTGACAGAAATACAAAGCAAAGAAACTATTATTTGTCATACATCATGGCAGGAGGACCTCCTCTCTCTCTCTCTCTCTCTCTGTTAAAATCCTATTGTCATTTTTCACCCAATGAACTGCATCATAGCAGGGTATCTAAACTGCAAGGGCTGCTGGCATACAATACAAGATAATGACTGTCAGGTTATTCTTTCTGGAGGGGTGGAAACCGAAGGTAGAGGCTGGGCACGGATGGTGCAGGTGGGGCTGTGACAGAGAGTGGAAGCAGTTCTCTTTGGATGTATCTTTGGGGAGTTTTACTGTTTTCAAGTGTACCTTTGATTTCTTAAAGAAATATTCTTATAATTTTACCCTCCCTACAGTCAAGAACAGACAGGGAAATGAAAATGATACTGGAGCAGGTCAAGGCGAGCGGCCCCTGGTGTGCTACAAGCCAGCTCTGCAGGACCACACAGGTTTAGTGGGGCCAACACTGGTAGGGTTGCTAACCTCCAGGTGGCGGCTGGAGATCTCCTGGAATTACAACAGCTCTCCAGGCGACTGAGGTCAGTTCTCCTGGAGAAGATGGCTGCTTTGGAAGGTGGAGTCTATGGCATTATACCCTCCTCAGACTCCACCCCAAAAATCTCCAGGTATTTTGCAACCTGGAGCTGGCAACCTGTGCTCCCTCTAAGCTGTGGAGTCTTGTGAGCTACCTGAAGGAAAAGCAGGGTAAATTTGAAGTAAATATGTCAGCTCAAGTGTCCATAATATTCTGCCAATTTGTAAGGAGGACACTGCTCATCAGATGTTTTTAGGGGCTTTAGGTTTCTGAGAACTGATGTTCCATCTCAAAGGGAGACCAGACTGGCAACCGTGCATTGCAAGGCCTTCTCAGTGGTTACCCCAGAGTTTGGTAAGGCCCCTCCCCTGGGAAATACACTTAGCTCCATCACTACAGGCATTCTAGATGGGAGTAAAGTCCTTTCTATTTGTGCTGGCCTTTTAATTTTGTATTCTTGCTGTTTTCTTTTTTATTTAATGTCATGTTGCTGGATTTTTTTTAAAAAATACCTCATTGGTTGTTTTACATTTGCTTCATTTTTACCGTATGACATTTTTTATATTCTTGAAAAGTGGTTTAGAAACCCCAGAAATAAAAAATGTTCGCGACAATTAGTGTGTAAGCACATTCTCTGGTTGATTCATATTAACCAAAGCATGTGTATGAATCTGTCTGTCTGTTATAATATCCAGATTTATGTATCCATATAGATTTTGTTTCCTGCAATGTTTTGATCTGTTGTGCTTTACAGTGTGGTACAGAAACAGAAGTGGTGCTCTGTGTTCTTGGTGCTTGGGGGGCAATAGCGGGAGGGCTTCTGGACCTCCTGACGGCACCTGGGTTTTGGCCACTGTGTGACACAGAGTGTTGGGCTGTATAGGGCATTCACCTGATCCAACATGGCTTCTCTTGCATTCTTAATAAGAAACAGGCATGGGGAAGGGGAGAAGCAATGGTTAGACTCACATCCTCCCCAGACTTAGATTTTTCAGCTGAAAAGTTAGACAGCTTGAGAAAAGACTACATAGTGTGAGGCTTCTGAGCAGACCAAATAAGCCAGGCCTTGATGAAAGCAAAAAGAGCCAGTCTGGTGTAGTGGTTAAGTGCGCGGACTCTAATCTGGGAGAACCGGGTTTGATTCCCCACTCCTCCACTTGCACCTGGCTGGATGACCTTGGGCAAGCCATAGCTCTGGACCAGCTGTTCTCTCAAGGACAGCTTGGGAAAGAGCTCTCTCAGCCCCACCTACCTCACAGGGTGTCTGTTGTGGGGAGGGGAGGGGAAAGGAGTTTGTAAGCCGCTCTGAGACTCTTAAGTGAGTGAAGGGCGGGATATAAATCCAATCTCTTCTTCTTCTTCTTCTATTTCTTAATGATCATTCAGGAACACGTTGTTTGTCAGTGATACCAGACTACAGGCAGCAGGGATTCATATACAGTATTCAAAAGGTAAAGGCAGGTGAATCACCAATCAGAGTAAAATAAAATAAGCGCGAAACTCCTAGCTGTTTGGTTCTCACAGTAAAAAGGCGCGGAAGCACTACACCCCCCTCCACGGCCCCTTTGTGAACTCTGCTTGCATTTCACACGCCAGACACCTGGCCTAAATCAGTTTCAGAAGTCTTCAAGGTTACCAAGTGAGATTAGCCGTCCGGAGAAGCTGGGATGAAAGGGAGTGAAGTAGGAGGCATCGGGGGAGGGAGACAGAGGGTTGCATGACGTAGGAACACGTAGCAAGCCAACCTCCCGACTAAGGAAATAAACTAACATAAACTTATGACAGAGAATCTGACACATAGCAAATTGGCTTCCTCTGTAGTATACCACACTTCGTTCCCCCCCCCCTTAAATAACTTTCCTTTTAACGGAGGTGCAGTGACTGAGACACGACTGACAACTGCGATTATTACTGGCAAGTCTGTTGCCATTCTACAACATCTACTTCTGTGTATCAAGAAAAGCATATTTAACACTGTACATTCCAAGTGGAGAGCACATGCTCTGAGGACATCTCCGTCACACGCCCTCTCCGCTGTAGCACATCCGCCTGACAAACTCAAACCAGCTTCAGGGCAATGGCTTCCCTCTTCAGAAGCAAGCGTGCAAAGCATCCTTCTACCAAGTCAAATTATTGGTCCATCAAACTTAGTATGGGGTCCACCTTAACTAGCAGCCACGGTCCAGAGTCTCAAGCAGAAATGGGTTCTTTCCCAAACATCTGCCACCTGAGATCCTTAAGAGAAGTCAGAGACTGATATTGGGGCCTTGTTCTGCTTGACCACTGAGCCATCCACCCTGTGAAGGCAAATGTCTACGGACATATAATTCCAAAACTTCACTGGAAAAAAACACATCAGTGAAATTAGGATGAAGCCAGGGGTTTTTTTGGGGGGGGAGAAGGATAAAACACACATAACCTTGGTGCATGACTTGTAGCTTCTCTTCCACTATTGAGGTCTTGTACAGTGTTCCCTCTAAGCTGAGTTAGTGTGAGCTAGCTCACCATTTTTTAGCCTCCAGCTCACACATTTTTGTCTCAGCTCAGGAAAGATGGCTCCAGAGCAAACTAATTTATGCAGTAGCCAAATCGCTCACTCACAACTTTAATGCCAGTAGCTCACAAAGTAGAATTTTGGCTCACAAGACTCCACAGCTTAGAGGGAGCATTGGTCTTGTATTTGTTTCTCTGGTGGTGGTGGTGGTGGTGGTATGTTCCGTCAAGTCACAGCTGACTTCTGGCGACCCTGCAGGGTTTTCAAGGCAAGAGACATTCAGAGATGGTTTGCCATTGCCTGCCTCTGTGTAGCAACCCTGGACTTCCTAGGGGGTCTCCCATCCAACTGCTAACCTGGGCTGATCCAGATCTGCCAAGATCGGGCTAGCCTGATCAATCCAGGTCAGGCATTGTTTCCCTGCAAAAAATAATTAATGGATTCCTATTCTGGTGTTATGGGGCTGCAGTGGCTCAAGTGGTTAAGATGCTGAACAGCAGACTGGTAGTTCAGCAGTTCGAGACCCGAGTGCTGCATGACGGAGTGAGCTCCCGTCTCTGGCCCCAGCTCCTGCCAGCCTAGCAGTTCGAAAGCAAGAAATTGCAAGGAGATAACTAGGTACCGCTTCGGTGGGAAGGTAACAGCGTTCCGTGCACCTCGGCATCTAGTCATGCCAGCCACATGACCATAGAAAAAGTCTTCGGACACCGCTGGCTCTTCAGCTTGGAAACAGAGATGAGCACCGCCCCCTAGAGTTGGATTTGACCGGCTTTCGAGCAAGGGAAACCTTTACCTTTACCTATTCTGGTGTTAGGAAACCAGATTGATAGGAGGACAGACAGTACTTTTGCAGAGAAGAGCTATAGTAACTCCTTTGGAGGACTTAAGTACCTCCTCTTACTACTGCCTTAGAAGCTCACAGCAGGTCTTAGGCACCCAGGGAAATTTCTGGGCCAGCCTTAAAAAAAGAAACAGCTTTGACCCGGATAGTCCAGGCAAGCCCGATCTCATCAGATCTCGGAAGCTAAGCGACCCGACTGTGGTTAGTACTTGCATGGGAGACCTCCTTGGAATACCAGGGTGGGAGGCAGGGGCAGGCTTTATTCAGCCACTTATCTGAATATCCTCCAGGCCCCATTTGGAATCAGTCACCAGAGGTTACCATGACTTCCAGGTGCACATACACTCATGCGCACACACACATATTAAAAAATACCAAAAAAAGAGAAACAAAATTAGATTTCATATATGCGCTGCTGGTCCTCCTGAGGGCACCTGGTGTTTTTGGCCACTGTGTGACACAGAGTGTTGGACTGGATGGGCCATTGGCCTGATCCAGCATTGGCTTCTCTTATGTTCTTACGTTATGTTCAAGCGAATCACTCTTCCCCCTCCCTCATATACAAACACACACAGTGGCTTGTTGTATGCAGCAACTATAATGGGCCTTCTATGAGAAGAGTTTTAGAAGTTTTTTAAAAAATGCCTTTAATAAACCCGATGTTTTTTTTTCTTTTTTAACTTTAACACAAAAACTCAGTGGAAAAAGAAAATCAATTAGGCAAAATTAGCTCGCACAGCTAAGCCATAACAGCTTATTGAACAGTTACGCTCAGTTATGGGTTCAGGGGGATGACCTTAAAATTCCCATTCTGTTGGCTAGTGGAAAGCGGGATAATTTTGGAGTTTAATGTGTTTGATTTCCAGGAGGATTAAAACATTTTTTTAAAGTATTCTCAGATCGTTTCCTGAGAGCATAGAAAGGTACTGCATAAATGCAGCTCTTAAAGAGGCCACAAATCGTTTTCGAGAAATCCAGGTCACTCCGGAATAGAGCTGCAAATTATTCTGCAAGCAGGATGCCTCTGTTTTTCAGAAAGTGAGCAAGCAAAGCTTTCCCTGGTGTGCCGAGGCAGTGGACTGCTGTTCCTGGATGAACGTACCCCGGAGAGAAAACCCTTTCATTTGTCGTCATATGATCTGTGAAATGGCTGAGACAAGACAACCTGAAATTAGGCAGCAAGGGTTCGAGATCAGGGGACTCCTGAACAGATGGGAAATACCTGAGACATTAAGAACTGGGTATAAATGAGCTGCAGACTGGACGGTCGGTAGTTCGGCAGTTCGAGACCCAAGTGCCACATGGCAGAGTGAGCTCCCGTCTTTGGCCCTAGCTCCTGCCAACCTAGCAGTTCGAAAGCAAGAAACTGCAAGTAGATAAATAGGTACGGCTTTGGTGGGAAGGGAACAGCCTTCTGTGTGCCTTGGCGTCTAGTCATGCTGGCCACATGACCACAGAGACATCTTCGGACAGCGCTGGCTCTTTGGCTTGGAAACGAAGATGAGCACCGCCCCCTAGAGTCAGATTCGACTGGCTTTCGAGCAAGGGCAACCTTTACCTTTACCTTATAAATGTAGTCAGTTCACCTTTGTAGTCAAAATGCAACACACATTACTTGAGGGGATTAGACAGAGCAGGGGCCCCCCAACATGGCGCCCACAGTACCCACCATGTGTTTTTACAAAGTGGGCAAGGCCACGTGGGCTTTTGCCTAGCAAGGCTTCTGATTGGCCACTGGAGATTTAATTGTCTGGGCAGATTTTTAAAAAGTTGCTTAGGCAGCAGCTGCCACCATGGCACAAGGATCATCACTGCAAGATTGCCGGAAAGATGTGTGTATGCAAGAAAATATATATATATTTGATTTCGTAAGAAAAACAAAATTCAATACAAGATTTAAAGAGTCAAAACATAAAGCATACAGTGCTTGTCTTGTGGTAAAAGGAGCAATTACAATTGTGGTTTTTGTATAACCTTAACCTCATAACATCTTATTATTATTATATTCCTATGCCTATTGTCTCTTTGACTAGTATTCTTTTCTTGCAGCTGGCTTTATCTTAAATTTGTTTTAACTCGACGAAACAAAAATAATTTCGGTCTATCCAACTATTTTCCCTAATGCTGTTTACCGGATCATCTTGTGTTTCTATAAACTGAGTCCATTTCAGCATGGCATTCTTGTGTTCTACTGCTGCATCATATTGAGCAAGAAATTATTTTTAAACAGTATGTTCATTTTAAAAGGCAGCCTGTTGACGAGAGCTTCTGCCTGAAATGTTGAAGAGTTACTGCCAGTTACGAATGGCCTCGCTACCTGACATTTTGTGGTTGGCTCCACCTCCTCTGGCAGCCATTTTGTACTTGCAACCATAGGGCTGCCAACCCCCAGGTGCTGGCTGAAGGTATCCCACTATTATAACTGATCTCCAGCTGACAGAGATCAGTTCACCTGGAGAAAACAGCCACTTTGCAAGGTGGAGTCTAGGGAATTGAAGTCCCCCCCCTCCCTCATCCTCAGGCTCCTCCCACAATATCTCCAGGTATTTCCCAACCCAGAGTTAGCAACCCTATGCTCCCACCACTCTGTGTCAGAGTTCCAAAGGTGCCCGCAGGGTCAAAAAGGTTGTGGACCCAGCCCTGACTTGGATTGCCCAGGCAAGCCCGATCTCGTCAGATCTCGGAAGCTAAGCAGGGTCAACTGTGGTTAGAACTTGGATGGGAGACTTCCTTGGAATATCAAGTCGGGAGGACAGAGGCAGGCTTTATTCAGCCACCTCTCTGAATATCCTCTAAAACCCAATAGGGGTCAGTCAAGAGGTCAAGTCACTTCCAGGTGCACACACACACACACACACACAAAATTCCCCCCCCCCCCCCAAAAAAGGTGGTGGACCGCTTCAGATAGCGCTTTTCTGCACACTCAAACTTCCTCCTGATTTTGTTTGGCAGTCGAAACACAAGCATTGGGAAAGCTTTGGGCACAGTTTTTCTGCACACCTACCCTCCCTCTGCATTTTCACAGCCCCGGAGTCAGTTCATTTTCTTCCACATGCGCCTTAAACAACCCTCATTTTCAAGGGAAAGTGCGGTCGACATCAGGGGCACCGTTAGCGACACTACAGCACACCCACCCTTTCATTTTTCCGCACAGGCTTATGTCATCATAGCGATATCATGGCTGCCTTTTTTTAAAAAAAATGGCACTAAAATATTGACCTACCTTTAATAATGGTGGGCTAAGCAGATTCTTTTATTTATTTATTTATTTATTTATTTATTTATTTATTTATTTATTCTGTTTATACCCCACCCTCCCTGCCGAGGCAGGCTCAGGGCGGCTTACGTGAGAAGTAAAACGCCTAAACAGCAGTCGAAATGATCATAAGATCATCTAAAAACACTTCCGATATAAAAACAATTCAACATCATGAAGTGCTAGCAGTGTCGATTTTAATGCAGTTGCGTAATGATGGCGGTAACACATGAATTCATTCAGCGATCTGTTTAGATATTCAGCTAATTGATCTTTCCCTGATATAATCAACAGGCACAGGCTGTAGTTGGCAAAACTGGGGGACAGGGCTCTATGACTTTCAGTTGTTGGTGGCCGCGGCTCCTTAACTGAAGAGGAGGTGGAGGAGATTGGATTTATACCCCGCCCTTCCCTCAGAGTCTCAGAGTGGCTTACAAACTCCTGTCCCTTCCCCTCCCCACAACAGACACCCTGTGAGGTAGGTGGGGCTGAGAGAGCTCTGACAGAGACGGCTCTTTTTCAAGAACAGCTGTGCCAGAACTACTGCTTGCCCAAGGTCATCCAGCAGGTGCCAGTGGAGGAGTGGGGAATCAAACCCAGTTCTCCCAGATTAGAGTCCGCGCACTGAACCACTTCACCAAGCTTCAGGATGAGGTGAAATCATCCTGAGTGGAAGCACACTGAAAATGATCTTGTCTGTGCCCCCCCCCCCCACCAAAATCTGGGGCTGGCCTCAAATGTTCTTTTTTTATTATTATTCAAGCATTTTGTTGAACCTTTTCCGAACAAACTGGAGCCCTCGCTACCCCTCCGAAATGTTGCGAGCGTTCAGTGACATTACTTGCATCGTCAGCCATCGGATTAAACCGATCTGAAGCCATTCGCTCCCACAAACCACTGCTTCAAAGTAACATCTCCTCGTCATGTTTTATGCATGCCGGGAACCGCAATCGCCTGCTTGCCTTCCTAGTTCGCTAACATTTTCATTTTGCTCAATTTGCAGCTACAAATGGGCGAGGAAGTTACGCCTGGGACGGGGATGAGGCGCTTCTTGTGCCGAGACACCATAACCGCCTGCTTCTCAGCAATGCCTCGGATTGTCTAAGTGATGGCGTCTCTGCCAGGCAGATGCTTTGAAGCATAACAGAAGGTGATTCCAGTAAGATCTTAGCTGGCTTTGGTCTAGGAGAGAGAGGTTTCTAAGGGCAGCTTAAGAGGAGAGAGAATACACTTTAATGAAGGAGCTACTGCTCTTGGGGGAAGAAGTATTCTGGGAGAAGCAGTCCCCGCTGAATAGCGAAGAAGTTTCAGACAGCTGAGAGTGCCGAAGGAGAGAACTAATGCTAGCCTCTTCCATGACCACGGGGTCACCTTCAAGGAAGACGTCGCCCACGGCCAACCCTACACAGAGCGAGGCTCACGCGACGCCAGCTGCAAGATGCCCTCAAAGGAAGGTCAGAACTCAAAAAGTGGTATTTTCAAAACTCGAAAAAGTGATGTTTTCTTTTCCTCCTCTTGCTGACCACTCCCTCTCCATTGGCTTCATTAAGAACAGAGGAAAGCAGACAAGGGAGGATTTGGAATAAAGCATGGCTGAGCAATCAGCAGCCCCGACAAACATCGGAGAATCCCACTGTGTTAACCTTCAAGAGACTAGTGCTTACCGCACACTTCTGATAACGTTTGGCTAACAATATTCATTCCATAGCTAACAAGCCTAACCACTTTGTCCTCTAGGTGACGCTGCCTTCCTAATACTTGCAGGCATTGGGAAGCATGGGGGTTTTGCGCAGTAGGTTTTTCTGTCGGTTCTGGCCCCATAGTGCTTCGGTTTACCCCAATCCCCACACATATTCTCCTGCCTTTAGTTTTTGCCTGGGTTTTCGCCCTAGGTTTTTCGGGTTCTTTTGAGACCACTTTTACCCCGATCTGTCCTTGGAATGGATGGTGAGTCACCTCTGTTCCTCGGGCACAATGTTTCCTTCAGTTTCAATTGTTCTGCTCACTCCCACTCACTTTTCACTGATTGGACTTCTGCCATCATTATCATGCCCTCTGCTCCACCCCCACCCTACTCCGTCCACCTTTTCTGCCCTGGGAAACGTGTGGTTTCATTTTCAAACTAAAAAAAACCCCTGGTCATAAGAACGTAAGAGAAGCCAATGTGGGATCAGGCCAATGGCCCATCCAGTCCAACACTCTGTCACACAGTGGCCCAAAACACCAGATGCCCTCAGGAGGTCCAGCAGTGGGGCCAGGACACTAGAAGCCCTCCTACTGTTGTTCCCCTCAGCACCAAGAATACAGAGCATCACTTGCCCCAGACTGGGAGTTCCTATCTATACCTTGTGGCTAATAGCCACTGATGGACCTCTGTTCTCACAAGCAATATCACAGTATCAATATATTGCTATGTTGATTACATGGACACATGGACTGGAAAGTATTGGAGTCGGGAGGTGAGTGGTAGTGATTTCATAGTAAAGCTCTTTATTGAGGGTCAGATGGAACATGAGAAACCCCGGGCTCAGAGCCCTCTTTTATGACGGCCGGAGACAATGCCCCGACCTCGCCCCCAAGTCCTGATAGGACCTTAAGTCCGTGGTTGCAGTTTATAGGTCCCCCAGCGGGAGACCTAGGCACATAATTGGTGGTCGCTCAGGATCCAACTGGCTATTGTTCTACCTGGCTGAAGCTCAGGTAGATTCTGACCTTGTGTGCTGACCACGTGGCGGTCGCCATTGCGAGAGGCCAGGTGACTGAGGTCTTAGTACACAACATGGACAAAGCCTGGAAAGTGTTGGGGGGTGGGGGGCAGTGCGGGAAGGAACACTATGCTAGATCCAGCATAATACCAGTTCCCCATTTGTTTATGTCCTGGGTTTGTCAGAGGAAACTCCCCTCCCAACTGTACAGGTAGGAAGCTGAGTGGAGCCAACTTTCCTGTGGCCTGCAGGCAATTTCTACCTCTCTTGTTTGCACCGACCAGGCAGCTCACCTCCTTTCTCTCTCCCTGAGAGCCAGTTTGGTGTAGTCGTTAGGAGCGTGGACTCTAATCTGGGAGAACCAGGTTTGATTCCCCACTCCTCCACATGCAACTGCTGGTGTGACCGTGGGTCAGTCACAAGTTCTTTCAGAGCTGTTCTCAAAAGAGTGGTTCTCGAAACAGCTCTCTCAGCTCCCCCTACCTCACAGGGTGTCTACTGTGGAGAGGGGAAGGGAAAGGAGATTGTAAACTGCTCTGAGACTCCAAGTGAAGGGCAGGGTATAAATACAGCCTCTTTTCTTCTTCTGGCTACTTCTAGGCTGCAAACTTTTAAAGCAACTTCCTCTTCTTCCTCCACAGTTAAAAAAAGAACATTTAATCTAGCATCACATTGATATAGTGCATACACAATACGTTAAAAGGGGGGGCTGGTGCTATGAGGTCACCAATGACGACAGTTGAAAATCCGGATTATTTAAGGCACCTCTGGAAGAAAATAAGCCAATCCACCACTGAAAAAACACAAGGGGAGGGCAGACATACGAAAGACCCAGGCCTTGAATGATCCTGTTGCTTGTGGATCGACTACTAAGAACGCTAGGAATAAGTCGAGCAGGCAGAAAAGCCCTGATTGCAGAGAATCTCCGTGTGATTCAATTGTGGCAGCTTTTGAGAGAAACTCTCTGCATTGGCAAAGGCTTTCAAATTGGAACTTCCAGCTGCATTCGTACCAGGATGTACAGGTCTTCCACGTGGATTATACACTAAATATTAAGCAGGGTCAGTCCATACCACTAGGGGGACAAACAAGATCAGATGGAAGATTCATGAACTCTATTTTAAAAAGGGAAGTGACAGTTCACGGGGCCAAGGCAGATGCAGGATTTAACGCTGCTCCTGCCTAGCTTTGCTGATCAGAAATGACCACATCTTGCTGTTATTAGCCCTGGAATGGAAACGAAGGCAGACAAATCCCCACCACCACCACCACCTCAAATGGATATTATTTACTTTTTAAACTTAAGGTCCATTCACAGCTCTTTCCATACTGTATCTAGTTTGGCTCTTAGAAAATGATTCAATCAATAGTCAATTCCTGAGCAAGGATTCGAGGTACAGCAGCTTTGTAAGAAAGCAGGAAGGATAAAAGCAGAAATACAATCACCCGCCTGAAGCTACAATGCCCAGGGTTCCGAGGGGAGAGCTCTCCGTGAAGATGTTTGCAGTGGTGTGCCAAAATTTCAGTTTGATTAGAACTTTCCGTGACTTTAGACAACACAGAGAGAGAAATAACATTCAGTAAACTGAAGCTCAGAAAAAGCAAATATATTATCTTTGTGGGTAGTATCAAATTATTTGGGTGAGAATAAGTTGCTGATAATTAAGTTATATCTTTGGGCTGAGCTATCCGATTTCTGCAAATTCACTTTGCAGCTTGGCAAGGGCCAAGAGACGCAAAAGCATGGGAGATCCTCCTCATTTCCAATTTCTTTCTGGCCTAAAAGGAAATCTTCCCACTCCACATATGGACCTCTTCTCACCCACTTGCACGATGAAGCTTCTCCAGTCCTCTCTGAGATCCATCTAAGCCAGTGGCCATTCCTACATCTCAAGGTAGAGAGTTTCAGAATTCAAGTTATCTATATCTTACCCTAAAACAGCAAACGAAACACTGACAACACAGTAGAAAGAAAATGACAATCCATCGGCAGGCACAACTTAATCCTTGGCAGAAGAGAACAAAAATGTGCATGTTTACTTAGAACCAAGTCCCACTGAGTTCCACGAGCCAGTTGGGTGTAGTGGTTAAGTGCGCGGACTCTAATCTGGGAGAACCGGGTTTGATTCCCCACTCCTCCACATGCAGCTGCTGGGTGACCTTGGGCAAGCCGTAGTTCTGGCACAGCTGTTCTTGAAAAAGAGCAGTTTCTGTCAGAGCTCTCTCGGCTCCGCCTACCTCACAAGGTGTAGGTTGTGGGGAAGGGAAGGAAAAGGAGTGTGTAAGCCGCTCTGAGACTCCTTTGGGTAGTGAAGGGCGGGGAATAAATCCAATCTCCTCTTCTTCTCATTTTCAAGATTTCAAGGATCTCAGCCATTCTCTCAAAGTGGAATATCAAAGTCAGTGCATCACAAATCTGCCTGGGGAGGTTATTCCATGATCAGGGAGTCACCACTGAAAAGGCCCTGATGCTCAAGGGTGACTTGACGGTTAATCCACTTTTGAGTCTCAGCGAGGAAGGCGGGTAATAAAAATAAATAAATAAACAAATATTTAAGGGCATATTGACATTGAAAACTTTGAGATAATTTTGACTTTGCATGCTTGTGGAATGCCTGTGAATCTATACGTTTGTATAGGATGGCCTGCACAGAGGTGTTCATTTGAATTATGCTTTTAATGGGGGCCTGTAGATATTTCCATGATTCATGCAACCCATCTAGAAGAATGACGTTATTTCACTGATAAAAGCACATTGCCTAGTTTTGAAAAGCACAACCTGGTGACGACAAAATGGACTACACCTCCGTTTTGATCGCTGCAGTGCGAAATACCTTTTTGAGTGTTTTGTCTTGAGAATGAAAAAAGACCACCCTTAAAAGCAAAAACATGTGTTTTTGTTTTTGTATTTAAAAAAGGACAATAACCACTTTCTAATTGTTCCAGTTTCTTCAGATGCATTTAAAAGCAGCTCCTCCTCCGCCCCCAAAAACAAACTCCTGTGTGATGAATAATCTAACACTCTCCTGAGATCCCAAGATGCACATCGGGGCATCCCAAACCATCCTTTTACTCTGTAAAAGGGATATATTGATGCAACAAATCCTTGACTGCAGGGAAACGAAATGGTAGCAGGGCAGGCGGGGAGCATATGAGAGGTTTCCAGCAGTAGAATTGCTGCAAAACTGCTAAAAGGCCGTGCTGGAGGCAACCTGCAACACTCCTGCTGCATCTGAGCCCATCGGCCTGGAAGCGCCCCCAAAGCGACACCTGCGATCATAAAAAGATTTCTGCAGGCGGCTACCTGAAAGGAACCAGAGGCGAGGCGCTACAACGGCACCCTCTGCTACCTTTTTTTAAAGAGACAGGTAAACATGTAACCTCCTCATCCTTCACCTGCTACAGAAATCGAAGCACATGCAGCAGGTAGCGGTGGTGTTGTCCTGAATTAGAGCCACAGCTGATACAGCCCAAGTGGGGCTCTTTGGGGGGCAGCAAGGTCTGTTTCCTGAGTCTGATGTCGGAGACACTTTGAAACGTTGGGCTCTGCCACTGGACTAGGGCTTCTGGCCCCATCGGCAGCATCGCTTGACTTTCTATCGGCTTTGCTCCTGTGGTCAGCCTCCGACCTGCTTCCGCTATCGAGGCTAAATTCTTTGAGGCAGGCGCCTACGCAAAGCACCGGCATCTAAGTGGGGGTCACGATGCTCAAGTGGATTGCACAGCCTCACTTGGGGGCTTGCAGGACCACACAGAGGGGCCTGCAGTTTTGGGGGTAGGGGGAGGATCCACTTCTGGGGCACACATTGGGACCCAGGGCTCCACACTATACGTGCTGAGAGCAGCAGGAAAGTAAGATGAAGCCGCTCAGCAGCACAGAGGCCGTGACTCTTGGGCTTGTTCCACATCGCTTGTTCCACACATTCCACATCCACCTCTTGGGGTTTCACTTGTGTTTCCAGTTCCCGGGTCTTCCTTTGCTGCCCATAGTCCTAGGCTTCACGCCAACAAGGTCATAACTCTGTTTCCTCTTCCCAAGATGTCATTTCCTGTCACATGCTTGGAGCAGTTCCAGCCCCCCCCCCAAGTCTGGAAAGGTTGAAGACTACTGAAACAAACTACCGTGTGTTATGACGCCAGAACAGCTATTTAGGTGGAAAAGGGGGAAACATGATTTTACGATAAAATCTGAAATGGACATAATTGAACAGCTTCCCCTTACTTTAAAAAAGAAAAACCCAAAAAACTCTGCAGCAAGAGATATATTCAGGCGGGTAGCCACGTTGGTCTGAAGCAGCAGAACAAATTTCGAGTCCAGAGGCACCGTTAAGGCCAACAAATGAAACTTTGTTGGTCTTAAAGGTGCCACTGGACTCGAAATTTGCTCCCCTGCAGCACGGGAACAGCATGATTTCGTCATCTCGCACAAACTAACCTTATAGATAAGTTCTGCCTCTTCTTGGTTGCCTTTAGTGTAAGGTCACATAATGTTCTGTAAGGTGGTTGCAGTTACAGAAACATTATCTTTCCTTCTCATTGTTACTTTGTCAGGTGCAATAAAAAATAAAGCTTCTTCTTTCAGTTCAAGACTGCCCCCTTCTGGTGAACAGCAACTTTCCTTGTAAGAAGGAGAGGAACACGGAAACGTACGAATCCAGCGGCACCTTTAAGGCCAACGTTTTACTCAAGGTATGTTCAGCGCTTGCGTAACGAGTTAGCATGCCAGAGTCTCGTTCGTTATCAGAATTAATCAAACTGCTCCACCAACTAAGAACAGCGATACGCCACCATTTCTCTGGTTAATTCCGATAAAGAATGAGACTCTGGCGTGCTAACTCATTATGTGACCCCCCCCCAGCATGCCTTGAACAAAATTTTGTTGGTCTTAAAGCTGCCACTGGACTTTGAGCTATGTCCTGTTGCTTCAGACCAACACGGCTCCCCACCTGAAAAGAAAAGAACAGAAAAGAACTTCCATTTAGGCTAATCTTAAAGGTGAGTATTCATGTACGAGCCAGCTTGGTGTCGTGGTTAAGTGCGCGGACTCTAAGCTGGGAGAACCAGGTTCGATTCCCCACTCCTCCACATGCAGCTGCTGGTGTGACCTTGCATCAGTCACAAGTTCCTTCAGAGCTGTTCTCTCAAGGGCAGATCTGAAAAGCTCTCTCAGCCCCACCTACCTCACAGGGTGTCTGTTGTGGGGAGGGGAAGGGGAAGGAGTTTGTAAGCTGCTCTGAGACTCCGAGTGAACAACGGGGTATAAATCCAATCTCTTCTTTCTCTCTTCATTGTTCCTCTGAAGGTTTTTATTTTTAAAAGAAGCGAATTAATGTTTGTACAAAGCTGTTCTAGATACACAAAGGCAGTTATAAAAGCCCAAAATGCAGCATCTCTTTCCACTGAGATATGCTAAGACAAAAGTTCCAGTGCGAGAGGAGACAGATAATTTAGACCCTTCTATCGTTGGCACTGTTAGGGAGTAATCCATTAAAACTGCTCTTGAGTTCTGTCTTGCATTTTTGTGGGAAGGTGATCATCAGACCCTTTTTGAAAAGGCTGCTTTCCAAACTTCGGTTTCCTCCAACAGCTTTTAATGATTGTGCCGGTTATCCTCAAAAGAACATCAGACACGCACCAGCCAGATGTTTAACTGTGCCAATTGCGGCTGTGCCACATGTACAGGAGAAGGGAAACAGCAGCAGCTGTGCACAGGATCAGCTACGGTGGCGCCAAGCCCCCTTTGTCAAGAGGCACCAGCAGGTACGAAGTTCGGGCTTCGTTTTCCAGAGTGCACACCTATCACGGCCGGGAGGTAACGGGAAGCGCCTAAAATTGATCAGCATCCAAAGCGATCTAACAGGTGCACACTCAAAACATTTTTAAAGGCAGCCAGATGATACTCTTGACTGCTGTCACAATCTGGATGGTTCAGGGTACGCACACACTGCTCAAAAAACACACACACACACACACCGTCATCCAAGTCGCTGGTCGTGGAGGGAGAACGGAACAGGCCCCCAGTTGCCTATCACTTTAAACTCAGCTGGCAATTCAGATGCCTTGGCGGTGGAAAGAGATTCCTAGATCGCTTTCTTTTAGTATTTTGAGACATTTCTACCAGTGCAGTCCTAAGGAGAGTTACAAGCCTTCTACATTCACAGATCCAATGGAAGTGCAAGGGTATAACTCTGGTTTAAGACTCAATGGCAAATCACCTTTCCACACACGGTTGTCCAAGGGGAAGGCATCACAGAGGTGCACCGTGAAGCTGCTTATGCGCACTAGATGCGCTGCAGGAGGCTGATAGAGCAGAAGAGTCCAGCAGGGATGGAATGCTGCAAGTATGCAAAGCAGAGGTGAAACTATGCGGATGTGGTGTTCATACATACTGGCGGTCCTTCCCTCACCTAATATTTCCATGTCCATTATGTAGTTCTGGGGTAGGAATGACCAACTCCTGCCTGGGAGATGCCTAGGGATGGTGCTGGTGGAGGGGGGGAATTTGAGGGAGTTCACCTAGACTCTATGGTATACCATATTATAATAAACCTCTCTTTTACAATAAACCTTTATTTAGTTGTTGTAGATTTTCCAGGCTGTATGGCCGTGGTCTTGGCATTGTAGGACCTGACGTTTAGCCAGCAGCTGTAACTGGCATCCTCGGAGGCATAACACAGAAAGATGGAGTACTCTCTGCGTTGATGTGAGAAGAAAAATGGTAGGCAGGTAATTTACATCTACTCAGGAAGGTGGCGTAGGGCTGAGTCATTATCTTGCAGGAGTTTCCCAGGCTGTGACATGCTAATGGAGGAGCTTTCCTGAGGAGATTCTTTTGCATATGGATTGGATGTTGACATTCTAATCTTATCTGTAGTGCTGTAGTAAGAGGTAGAGCGTTTTGTGTTTTTCAGGACTGGAAACCATGCCCCATTTAAACCTTTTTTTAATCAAGACCGGTTTTTTTGGCTTTGCTTAGTGCAATTTATTTCTCTGGGATACTTCTCTTGATCCACCTCCCCATGTGCTAGACTGCACGGGGGTTACCTGGCTGGCTGCCCAGTATTTCCCAGGGTTTCTACCATGTCACTTTGTTATTGCTCTAGTACTGCACTGGTTGACCTTCTGATGGCACCTGGGTTTTGGCCACTGAGTGACACAGACTGGATGGGCCATTGGCCTGATCCAACATGGCTTCTCTTCCGTTCTTATGATTACATTCTCAGTAAGTCAGTCTAGAAGTTCTCAGAGAGTCCTGAGTGGTGGCAGTGCATTACCAGTGGGTTTTTTAGGGAATTCTTGGTCTAAGGGAGTTTCCCAGCAAGGAAAGGTGCCGTTTTCCCCTTCCCACCATAACAATTGTTAAGGGTAAGATTGTAATTCTGCTTAGGATTGCACTGGTAGAAATGTCTAAAACAAAATACTGTTGACGTGCCTACAAAAGAAAGAATGCAACCTAGGTAGAGTACCCTCTGGTTTACTATAAAGAAAACTATAATACCCTATCAAGTATCAAGGTATCTGAAGCAGTGACTGCCACGTTATCTTGTTACTCTTTAAGGTGCTACTGGACTCTTGCTTTTTTCTACTACAATACTCTATGGTATACTGTAGAGCAGGGCTCATTTCGTAGCAGGAGCTCCTCTGCATATTAGGCCACACACCCGATGTAGCCAATCCTCCAAGAGCTTACAGTAGCCCCTGTAAGAAGAGCTCTGTAAGCTCTTGGAGGATTGGCTACATTAGGGGGGTGCGGCCTAATATGCAAAGGAGCTCCTGCTATGAAAAGAGCCCTGCTGTAGAGTCTGTCTTCTGAACCTGCCGTTTACGCCAGGAGAGCTCATCTCTAGTCTGGAGAGGTCAGGTGTAATTCCAGAAGCCCAGGCCCCACCGGGAGCCTGGCAGCTCCTATTCTGGAGGCAAGGACCAGGAAAGTGAGACAGGCATTTAGATTCTCAGCACAATACTATTATTCTTCATTCACAACCATCCTGTGTAACTTCACAGTTTGCTAAACATCAGGGTGCATGGAAGGCTGTGAAAAACGAGAATCCAAAAGGGGAATTCAAATTGTTTAAAAAGTTTTAACTTCCTGAACATCTTTTGAAACTTAAGAGCATGACAAAATGCTGTTAAAATATTAGTCAGTGGTCAGATATACAGGTAAGAACAACAAAGCAAATGATTAGACAGCAGGCTCTCAAGAATTAAGAGTGTTTGGTGTCATGGTTAAGTGCGTGGACTCTAATTGGGGAAAAGTGGGTTTGGTCCCCCACTCCTCCACTTGCAGCTGCTGGATGACCTTGGGCAAGCCATGGTTCTTTCAGAGGTGTTCTCTCAAGAAGAGTCCTGGAAAGAGCTCTCTCAGCCCCACCTACCTCACAGGGTGTCGGTTCTGGGGAGGGGAAGGGAGAGGAGATTGTAAGCCGCTCTGAGACTCCGAATGAAGGGAGGGGTATAAATCCAATTTCTTCTTCTCCTCCTGAATGAGAATCCCTTCTCAACACGGAAGCGGCAACAGCATTCATCATGTTTCTGAGACACCAATTTGCAAGGCAGCTGTTTCATACCCTTTCTGCACTTTCCGACGATTCACATCAGCTCCTGGGCCTATGGAGCACTTGGAAACTATTCCCACAGAGGCTGCCACAGCATTCCGAAGGAGAGTTCACGCCTCCTTAAGAGAGCTGCCCACATCAAGGACGAGTGACGAACAAACCAGTGACAAGATCTGTAAACAGGCCATTTATTTTGGGATAACATCGATTCTTAAAACGTTAGTATTGGGCATCTACAATAGGTGACCTTTCCACAAACATCTATTCTCACTCTTCCACTTCAGAAAAAAAAACAACGACAAGAGTTCTTAGGAATGTGTACAACAGAAAATGATACGTGTTTAAACTTGACCGGTGTACTAATAACCACACATTGTGTCGAGCTCTGCTGTCTTGGAAGAGGGTCATCTCCATCGGGGTTTGCTGTTTATTGCGTTATTGATCTAGGCATCCGGTCAAGCCAGGAACTTTGGCTTCGGTACCCAGTGGTGCTGTGCTGATCTTGCCTGAGCTGTGGGAATTAAGACAAGAGGAAGTGATGCAAAAAGGAGTCCGCTTCTGTTGACCTTTTCTGCTGAGGGCAAGAAGTTCGGAGGGCAGAATGGGGCCTTCCTTCGCTGCCTGAAACGGGAGCTAGAGTGATAAACAAACTTAACAGCACAGAGCACCGCAACCGCCAATATAATTTCCACTCCTGAGCTGCCTTGGATGGCACAGGCTAGCACCACCTCATCAGATCCTGGAAGCTAAGCAGGGTCAGCCTGCTTGGTTGGTTGGTATTTGGATGGGAGACCACCAAGGAAGTCCAGGGTTGCTACACAGGAGCAGGCTGTGGCAAACTGCCTTTGCCCATCTTTTGCCTTGCCTACAGGGTTGCTAAAGCCAGCTGTGACTTGACGGAACTTTCCACCCCCGCCTTCAAAAGATCTGGGATGACCAAATTCTGAGACACCCTGTTGTAGGGAAGACTGGCCAATGCCATGCTCGGAACAAGACATGCAATAGGGTTCGGTCCAGGATCCTTTTCCCTGGAGAACCGAGTCACCCTGTCCCAAGACTCTGGCCATCCCAAGGGAAAGCATGGAAGGAAAGTTGATTTTCCACTAGGAGCTAGTAGAGGTTACACAAAGGTTTCACAAGGAAACCAGCTGCCTCCTAAGATACATCTCAGGCACTTCTGAAATGCCTTCCTAAGTGGAGTTACACACGCCTCAAGAATTACACACTGAAGTCAGAAGGGAGCCCTTTCAGTTAGGATGCCACCGTGGCCAAGTGAATCCATGAGAGCCAAGGTTCAAATCCCCATTCTGCCATGGAAGCTCACTGGGTGACCTTGGGCCACTCACACGCTCTCAGCCAAGCCTACCTAACAGGGTTGTTGTGAGGATAAATGGAGGAGAGTAGAATGATATAAACCACTTTTGGGTCCCTGCTGGAGAGAAAAGGCGGGGTATAAATGAAGTGAATGTATTCTAAATAGTACTTTGCTTCTTCACGTCAAAGCATCTCCCTCGAACAAAGGAACCATTCACCCAACTAATCTCCGTAACAGCTAGAAGGGAGCAATCCAGTATTACCGGAGGGTGTATGCTACGCTCAGAATCTGCGCTGGATTTAAGGTTCTTGAGTTACTTGCTATGGGACATTTCAGTCCCCTCAATATTTCAGAATTCAAACACATGGACCTGTCTCCTTCAAACGGTCCTCAAGCCAGAACGTTGTACTTTTGATATTGCTTTAGCAGACCCAGCCAGAACTGTGGCTTCTGCATCATTGAAAGGTTTATCTTCCCATCTCACTGTCTTCTGAAAGGCAACGTTTTAAGCTTAAATTGTGCAGATTCTCTCCCAATCAGTAGCAGAGTCACCTTTACACTTGCTACGAAAAACAGAACGGGGTCGTTCCAACACCTACCTTCAGGGCTCATTTCGTAGCAGGAGCTCCTTTGCATATTAGGCCACACACCCCTAATGTAGCCAATCCTCCCAAGAGCTTACAGAGCTCTTCTTACAGGGACTACTGTAAGCTCTTGGAGGATTGGCTACATCAGGGGTGTGTGGCCTAATATGCAAAGGAGCTCCTGCTAGAAAAAGAGCCCTGCCTACCTTGCTGAAAAGTTTGACAACCAGAGTTCTTCCTAACTGGAAGGAACAGAGGTTGTTTAGGTTTACAAGTTTAGTGGGACCTAGCCTTGCATGTTGCTGGAAGCAGCCTGCTTGCAGCATCATTATATTCAGCAGTAAGATTTTGTTACGGTGGAGAACCATCCTTGGAAAATTCCCTAGTCTTTTTACAAGCCAGAAGGGCTAATTAGGGAGTTGAGTTCTTATCAGCTGGCCGCCTTACGGCAGGAGAAGGGATGGTAAGAAGAAGCAGCCACTGCTGTTATTTGCTCTCTTTAGGCTTTGCAGGGTGGGGCAGGCTACACTCTGTGTTGAAACGATCTTGGTTCGTAAGCCTCCAGCTGGCAGAGCGTCCATCCTATCCAAGGCTCCCTGCATACTGAAGGCAAGAGGCTGGCCACCAGCTGTGTGGGCAGGACTGAGCCAACATAGCAAGGCAACGCAGCCAGTGGCCGAGGACCTGTTTCTGAGTGGCAGTTCAGGCAGCCAACTGATTAGGGAGCGCATCGAACGTGGCCACCCCAAAACAGCATTATTATATAGAGAGAGATCTCCTGTACCTAGCATTACATTTTACGGCACACATGACCTGGCCCAACAAAGTGGCATTTATGTCAGGTCAGCCCTTCTAACAAATGAGTTCGACACCTCTCCTCTACAAGATGATGCACCAAGTCAGAACAGCTGTGCAGGGACCCTGCTCGGCCAGCCCCTCACCTGGTGTTGGCAGCAGGCCAGGTCTCCCAAGCAGTGGCCGCTTTGCCGGCAGGTGTGACGAAGGACCCAAGACGATTGGTCTCTTAGCAGCCTGAGTCAGAAGAGGTGGCGGCTTACCTTTGGGGCCTGTCCAGGAAAAAAAATGGGAAGGGAAATCAGACGGTGTTAAATCGAGGCCTTTGATACCGGGAGTTATTCAGCAACAGCCTTCCGGTTTGAGGTTTTAAAGGACTAAATACTAAAATGGCTCATTCCAACATCATGAACGTCTCACGCCGCTTCACAGCTTGTTAAAAAAAAAATCAATGGAAACCTAAGTTTTAAAAAACAATCAGGTTTACCAACCTGGTGCTGGAAGACGACCCCCCAAAGGCCTCTCACCCAACAAAGCAGGCTTAGCTGGAGGTACCACAGCAGACTGGCCCATCACTGAATTTCGGCTGGGTGTCGGAAGAAGAGGTGGAGGTTTACTCAGGGTCTGTGGGAGGGTGCTAGTGCTCGGCCTGGCACTCGGTGGGAAGACGGCATCTTCAACAGCAGGTGCTAAAGGGACGGGTTCTGCAACAAAGCCTGGTTTAGGAGAACCAAGAGTCAGCAAGCGGCATGGGCTCAGCGGAAAACAACCAATGAATGGCAAGGACTGGGAGCTTTGCAGCACATTATGGGAGGAGTGTACTTTTTAAAAAGCCATGTGGCTCCTTTGGCCAGGCCAATATTAAGTTAAGATCTTGTTAAGAGGATTCGAGTTTGATGGACAGAAGTCGTAAGATTTATTTCAAGAAGCAAACTTTCAGGGAGTTTTTTGGTTTTGTTTCCGGTTTGCAAAAATACAATAATCAAGAAGCCGACGTCGGCCACTGCCATCCCGAATACAAGATTTTGCTTAATCTAACTTTTTAAAAATATACATGTAATGGCTTTTAGTACGTGTCGTGTGATTGTTATCAGGGGACAGGCAGGGAGAGGGGAAGCAGTCGCTTTTCAGGACATTCGGATGCACCAAGGATTTTCAGCTACTGATCTGTGTGTGGATCAGGGCTTCCCGCTAACCCACTTTGCGGTAGCGGCTCCCCTGAGCCACCACAGTGTGGGAACGTTCCACCGCTTCTTTTCGCAGTGACTCAAATGGCTCTTGCTCCCACAAGTAAGAATAAAACGTATCATGCCAAAAAAGGGACAGGGTTTTTTTTATTTGCCCACACTGCAGTGTGAATGGGGCCAAGGATTCCACCCATCATCTCCTTTGATGGAGGACAGCTCTAGAAAGGACTACCAGGTGAAGAAGGGCGGTTGGCATGCACATGGTGTTCTGGAGACAGAAAAGTGTCTATATATGCATGTGGTCTGTAGCTCCACTTTAAACACCACATACCCAGGTTAGACCTACGGGAGACATTCACCAATGGGAACTACGTTTGTATGCGCATCAGTTAAGCTAATTTTAAAAGAAACGCTTGCATTTAAATGAGATTTTATGGGTTAAGCAGGGCTTTGAATTTGATGTAACGGGTGTTGCAAGTTTTATATACAGAACAGGACTTTGGAAGAGTGGGACTGAGGGGGATGTTCCAGGGGAAGAAGTTGGGGGGTGAGGGGAATCATGAATACCTTCGAGCTTATTTCTCCTGGTCTTCAGGTAGTCACTTATTGAATTCAATTCTTCCAGGAATAAATGTTTGCCCTCACTTAACAGAAAGAGGAGATGTCTAATCCCTAGCGGCACGTGGTAACTCTCACAGAGCTCCCGTTCTAGGTAGTCATCCGCCAGATCAGCTGCTTTGTGTGAGATCTCTGTGCGTTCTTGTTGTTCGCGGTCCGCAAAAATTTTCTCAAACTCTTTAGCTATCAGAGCCAATGCATCCTCCATGGGCATATTACGGTGTACTACGGAGAAGAGAGACACTTTGCTTTTCAAAACGTTATATCAAGACAAAGGCAAAAAAATAAAAGAAAAGAAAAAGGCCACGATTTTTGCACCATTCAACTGTGACGTTAAAAACCAAACTCCGCCTCTAGCATTAAAATATTTCAGTTTTAACCGGATGTTATATGTTCGTGATTCAGCACAAATGTATTTAATACTGGTAAGTGTAGTATATGCTTTTGTTTTTGTTTTGTTTTTAAAAAATACACAACTCTTTAATAGATCAGTCTTGTGTGTGTGAGCTCATTCGTTTATAATGTCGATTTCAGACTCGGGCACAATTTTATAAATCGTCCCCAAAGCGAAGAACTAAGAATTCAGTGTAGAAGTTAGTTCTGGGAATTAGAAAAAACAAACAAACCCTCACTGAATGGTACAGTTCTCTCTATGCAAAAACATATGATCGCATGTATCTTAATAAAATGCTACGTGTTTATCTGCTGGTTCTGTGGTTGCAGCCGTGAATTTCTCGGGGAATTTTAATCTCCCGCCAGAGATATTATCCCAAATTACGATTAAGTTTTAATCTTTGTGACGGTGATTAAAAAAAAAAGACCTAGGTAACATTTTATGAATGGGGAGGTGTCGTGAAGCTAAACTTACTTTTGATAGATTGATGAAGCATGATTACGGTGCAAGAGCAGAGTGCTACATTGGATGGTTCAACAAGAACGCAAAAGGGGGAACCATCATTTTTAACTTCTTGGAGGGCGCGTGTGAGACCTGATTCAGATGTAAGGTATATCATTTCCACCACAAGGCCATGATCCTGCAACCGATGGCCTATGGCTGTTGAGTATTCCCTTGAAGGAAAAAAAGAAGAAGGTTACTTCACAAATTAAAGAGTACTGAGAGAAAGAGAGAGGTGCAACTGTTCCAGGCTGCTGCTATTCTGTGTGAAATGAGGGGACTTCAGAGTACCGGGTGAGTTGTGTTGAACGAAGTGGCATCGCTCTGACAACCAGGTGACTTTGGAATTCAGCCAATCCCTTCAAAATGGCAGGAGTGATGGGGGGGGGGGGTCCAGGCTTTCAGAATTTCAAAGCTTTGGCTATCTGGCAGTTGTGCTTGTGAACAAGAGGTTCACCGAGCAATAATGGCTTCAAGGCGAGCCAGAGTTCCCTCAGCTGGAGCGCATGTGCGAAAAGTACGAAGGGACGTTTTAAATCGAAAACCGCCCCTTTTCTCGCTTGTGTGTCCAAGTGGAGAAGCCCAGAAGTGTCCTTTATACAAAAAAACCCCCCCAAATTGTGACGCCCTTGCTGGCTACAGAGATCCTTGGAAACGGTATTTTATGGAATGCTGGATTTAGCTAGGTGGGTTGTGATCTTGCAAGTTCTGCACCGCAAACCATTGTTAACCGGTACACACCAATTCTTATTTTCCTTTCAATGGGAACTTCAAGAGAACTTCCTGTCAGCATAGGCCTAAAGTTATGTATCGGTGAACAACAGTTTG
This sequence comes from Lepidodactylus listeri, assembly GCA_029233225.1. Classification (NCBI taxonomy): domain Eukaryota; kingdom Metazoa; phylum Chordata; class Lepidosauria; order Squamata; family Gekkonidae; genus Lepidodactylus; species Lepidodactylus listeri. The sequence goes on from JARCFY010000017.1 coordinate 52,412,836, forward strand.
GCAACTACGAACATTAGGTTGATCTACAGATAGGAAATACTTTAAAAGTGTCGATTCTTGTAAGGGAACACACATGTGGTTCTTTTAGGAAACATGGGTATGGGAGCATATAACCAAACACAAGCTTGCTTTCTCTTCTAGCACTTTAACAAACATTTTCAAAACACACAAAAACCCAAAGAGCATGAGCAAAGGGGGTTTGGGCTGGAAGAATTACATGGCAAGGTAGTGAAGGAAATGGTCAGTAGAGGTTATGGCACTGCAGAGTTTTCTTAATTTATATTGGCACTGAAGCACGGATATTCCCCCCCCCCCCCCCCCCGGTGTTATCATTGGGTAACACAGAAGGTCCACTTCCACAGCCATCCCACCATCAGCTACGAACATTAACACAATGTGAAAAGCTTCCTGTATGAAGGTACAGTTGGCATGGGCAAAAATGCCCAAGTTAGTTCCGTTAGATGGCACACAAAAGCAGCAATTTAACCCACAGGGCAATAGTGTCGCTTGTGTATTAATGCAATTTAACAGAGGGCTCCCGCTTTGCATATGAGGAGCTAAATCCCCATGTCTGTGAAGTGTCACACTAGACGGGCATTTTGAAACTGACATTAAGAATACCAGAAGGTTTCACAGCCGTGCATTAATCTCACCTGGCTCTGAACGGATGAAAGCTGAGATTCCAAAATTTTTTATTACCATTTGGACAAGCATTTAATGGAATTTATTATGGGAATGACTGTTCTAGATTTAAAAGTATAGGTGGTCACTCAACCAGGAAGAAAGATGGGCAAAAAGGGCCACACCTCAGAAGACTGAAGGAAACCAGGCCTAATGGGTGACACTTCCAGTGGATCTAGCTCTAAATGGACACCCGAGATCAGGGTATGCTGTTAAGCGGACGGATAAAAGGGCAGAAAAAGGATCCACTACTTCCACATCTTATTAGACAGGAAGTTGCAAGAAGCTGTTAACGTGGAAATAATTTGCTCAGAACATCCTAAATACTTGTTCTAATAACTGTATTATTCTAGTGGTGTAGAGTATGGGGAATAGTCAGTAAAAAGAATACAAACACTGAATTTATGTCACCAAAAGCATGTATACCTCTATGTGAATCAACTGTCCAGGTTATGTTGCTGTCTTATTTGGCTAAGGACTAGAGCAAAAACTATGTTGCTTTTGTCGGGACTGCAAGCAAACAGGAAGCGTGCTTCAGAAGGCACCGAATCTGAGAATCAGCAAGAGCTTTCGGGAGGAAATAACTTGAGGATGCAAATTAAGAAGCTGCGGTTAATGCCAGCACCACGGCAGACTGAAGAGTCAGAGAGAAGCAACACAGTGAGACGGGCCTGAGTCACTTTCTCCCAAAACTTTCATCCCTTCGCCAATAAAATCCACCTTGATTTTTGTATTATAAGAGCTTCAAGGAAAAACAAAATTATCTTGATGTCTATTTTTTAAAAAACAGTTGAACAGGAAGATTCCAACGTGCAGCTTTGTGTATGACAGACTACAAATATGTATCTCATTTTGGGAAGACCATAAGGAAATAAAAACTATTTAAGAGGCACTGGGGAATGGAAATGCTTAAAGTGTAACTAGGATTGAAGTTCCTAGTGTGTTCAGAATATAAACATGGGGATGAATCCAGACTAAATTTTACAAGGGCAGAATGGAACTCCCCCTCCCCCCCAGACACACACCTGATTTCCACATAATACTGCTCCTGGGGGGGAATAAGGGAACTTAAGGAATGTCACCAGCAGAATATATACAGCCAGAAGGGGAAACTGACAGAAATTGCCAGTTTAATCTGAATACAAACCTACTGACTAGTCAACGATGGCCAGACCCTGCGGATGGAAGTGATCTTGTGAAATCCCAGAACATCATCTTTACACATCATTCCTGGTCTTGTAACAATCCAGACCAGAATTTTGGAACATTTAACTGTAGATTATTATTTCAACACCTTAAAACGTTTTAAAAGACACTTTAAAAAAAAAATCTGAATTAGCAACACCGTACATCCAAGTCACACGGTTTGGGAAATCAAGGAAGTGTCATATTAGAAGAACGTTCCAAAATTTCAGCACTAGACAGCAAAACATTTCATGCAGAGATTTGTAATTAATATGCAACAGGGAGGAAGCCTTTAGGGAACGGCGCACACTTCACGGATTCGAGAAAGCAGTCAGGGAGCACGTATTTGGAATAGGGACGGTTTCATACAGAGGTTCCCAATCTGTAAGGTAGTTAACCAAAGAAAAAACCTGGAGTTATTGTGCCTAGATTTTATAGTGCTCATTTAAAGAGACTCTTCTTATTAAAGATCTGATAATGAGGTCTGGAAATCACACAAAGGGTTGTCAGGGTTCGTGCCTACCCTGAACAACAGGACTGAAGCCCAAACTACATTTGACAGTGGTAAACCCTAAGTCTTCGGGTGTGTCTCTGCCCCACTCTCATTAAGGCAGGTTCTTCTGAACCCTCTCGCCACGCTTACCTGCCCACCTCTACTATATCCCTCCAGATACTCTTCCCAGACAGGCTCAGACATCAAAAGTCAAAAGTGTGAGAATGGGAGGAGAAGCTGTAGGCAGGAGAGGGTTCAAGCTTGCCTCTTCAAAATCATCCCTACCCCCACCTGCTTTGCACATGACAGCAGGTCTGCTGCCGTCACTCATAATTTGGGCCTCAGACAACCGCCATCGGTTTTGCGCCATCTCAAAAAATACTCTAGTAAAAGAAATGCAAGAACTCTGCAAGCATATGTGGCGTGCGCTTGCTCAAGGCAAAAATTAAACATCTGTGTTAGCTCGGACAGAATCTTTTCGAGTGCATCTTTAGGAAGAGACCTACGCTTGATCCTTGCTGATGGAAACAATGACACAGTCCGAAGGTCTATCTTTATCGAACTCCTTTTCCATCTGTTGGTAGAACTGCAAGTACAGCTTCTCCCGGTGAATATCCTTAGAGAAATCGTCATCTAGAAAGAAACCCAAACACACTGAAGTCATGCTGCTAGCAAGGCAGTGATGACACTTAAATGCATAAGCAAACAGGAGCTTGATGGCCCCTTTAAAGGGTTCCCCAACACGGCTTTGGCAAATGCTAGGAGAGTTGGGTGGTGGTGCCTGAGGAAGAGTGTGATGTCACTTCCGGGTGACACTCCAGGCTGCCTCATGTAGTTTCTATGGTCTTTACCACAAGGACTAGAAGAAATTCCTAGAGTAACATTATACAGAGGCCATTTTTCTCTTGCTCCTCAGTTCCTTGGGCGCCAGAAATTGGAGCTGGTGCATGATGATCTCCCCCCCTTCAGCCGAGGGCAGGGTAAATGGGAAGCCTACACCGTTAAGACTAACAAAATTCTATTCCCGTTATGCCTACATGCATAGCTTCCTCTCTTTGCATATAAGTGGGAAGCTCACCACAAGCAACATGAAATGTTTAGTAACTCCCAAATGTCTAACCAGGACCCATCAGCCTTTGAAAAACAACTGCTAAGAGAAGGGGTCAGGAACAAGAAGTGAATTCCCCCTTGGTAAAAGAGCTGGGAACAGATTCATCACACAAAAAATAATCCCTTACCTTTCTGGGAATACTGATATCTCTCGTACTTATCTTCATTCCCTGTTGATGGATGGTACTGCTGTCCGAAAAGTTCTTCAAAGCTAAGTGTATACAACAAAAGGGAATCAGGCAGACAGTTCCCTGCTGTTTAAGCAAGATGTCTACTGTATTTTCTTACAGGAGTGCTCTGGGGGAGGACCTCAAACAGCTGCACAGTCATTACTTTTTATCTACCCATCATTATCTCGGCCTTCTTCCGAGGAGGTCAGGGCAGCAGAGACTGTCCCTACCCCAAAACAACAATGCTGAGGCAGTGACTGGCCCAAAAATCGGCCCCAAAACTCAATGAAAGTTCACAGCCAAGTGGGGCATTTGAACCTAGGTCCCTTTATTTCACTTCAACATTAACCCCTGTAGCACTGGCTGCCTTAATAACTGACCCTACTGATTATTTAGAGCTAATGTAAGGATCCTTACGAATGTGGCAACAAAAAGGAAGAGGGAGGGGTTACTTGAAGTGATGTTATAATACTGATGAAGTCTTCCAGTGTTACGTTGGAAGCAGAGCTTACCGACGTGACGAAGAGCTGCTCATTGGTGAATTTATGCAACTAGTGAGACAAAAACACCGCTATGTGTTGGCTGTTGCACATGGGTTAATTTTCCAAACTTTCCAAAGGTTTGTGTCAAACAGACTTTTAGATGCAAGAGTTGGATGGATTTATTTTTGGGGGGAGCAGAGGCGAAGCCAAGAAAGCCCGGTGTTACCCGTCATGTTCAAAAGAATAACTTACAGTGACCTGTCCTAAGTCTTGGGAGAAGGAACAACTTGCAATTTAAAATACGTACTAAGGGGAAAAAAAGTTCTAACCTGTTAATATCTTCATAGTCCTTTGAATACCCATCCGGAGGAGGGTAAGCGTTCTTCTGAATTGTTTTGTAGGGATTTATGCTAAAGGGAGGGAGGAAAAATACAAGGAAATGTCAGAAGACCCTTATCGTTTAACTAGAGCAGAACTCTTCATTTGATGGTATAAAGGATATTCTCCCCAGAGTGTTCTGAATCCTGTTTCAGGGAGTTCAGACTAGGGCTTGGAACTCTAACTTTCCTCTGGCAAACCACTGATAAGAGGACTTCGGGACCTGTCTTCTCAGCTCCACTCAGTGTTAGCAAAGCTTGCCAACCCAAAAAGAGACCTCATTTCTCCACACCTCACACCGGCTGCAGAAAATTATCTGAGAGCACTGAGACACAGAAGGAGTGCAGCAGAGGGAAGGGCGCCTAACACCAGCAACCCAAAACTGAATACATCGGACACTGCCCTCTTCCCGGATGATGGCTCTTTAAGGAGCACCCTTTGGCTGATGTTTAAGCAGCAGAGACCTGGGAGGAAAATGAGCCTCGTCCTTTCACTAGTCAGGTGCTGTGGTAAATGGCCAGTGGGAAGTTATCAGCACATTCCATCTCTGAAGGAAGCTCTCAAGGACAGTGGTTCCCCAGCCTTCTTGATATGGTGACCCACAAGTCTGAATTTACTTGGTACTGGGACCCACTTGGGGGGGAACAAAACAGAGCATTCATAAATTATTAAAACTGCACAACCCTGGATCCCCTTTCACAGGCTTTGTAGCCCACATGTTGGAAAACACTGCCCTAGAACACTGGCACTGTGGCCTGGTTCATTCACAAATGTGGGACTAAAAGGCCATAAGGGTGGGGGGGGGGTATCTTGTAGTTTAAACCGCAGCACTCTCAAGATGCCAACGTGGCGTAGTGATGGCACCCTTATGGCACCAACGCTGCCTTGACCCAATAGGAAAGGCTATTTTAATTAAGTGACTATTTTAATTAAATTCTAAGAAGATGCTATCAAATCCTTCCGGGCCTCACATCACACGTACCAGCTGTTGTTTCTGCTCCTATTTGCCAGTTCCTACTCTTTGCAAGTTAGGATGGCACAGACTGGTCACTGGGAGGAAACAGCTGTTTTGAGACGCTGCCTCTTAGCGCAACCAACACCACTCCCTTGATTTCCCTGCCTAAAAAGGTGACTGTCAGAGAAAGAACGTACTCTCGACTCCCTTCCAAACTGATTGCCTTCTCTTCTTAGCTGTATTCCCATATCAGTCACAGATTAGATGGAGATTCAGTCAATTATCTGGCTCTTTTTAAAAAAAAAGTAGACTATGAAGAAACATAGGGATCCCCCCCTCCCTGGAGTCTTGTGGGCCCCCACTTGTAAATAACAATTTTTACCCCCAAGCCAAATGTTCCCTGAAACACAAGATGGAAGCACTCATGTCCAGTGTCCAATGCAATTTTAAAAGCAAAGAAAAATTGCATGAGCACCTTAGTGTAAGACCAAGATGTAAACTAGTGCACTGGACAATATGGGGCTTTTTGCTAAATTTAAATGATTTCAGTGACTGATGCATTTAACGAGCCATGAAGAACTCTTACACTATTCTGCCAACTGCAGAAATGTCATTATTCAGGGGACAAAACTGGAGTCCAGTGGCACCTTTAAGACCAACAAAATTTTATTCCCAGTGTAAGCTTTTGTGCGCAAGGACACTTCCTCAGACACAGTGGAAGAGAACCTCCTCAGCCATTACTCGTAGTGGGTGGGGTGGGGGTTGTTGTCCCGAAGGGCCACTTAGAGTCAAGATGCATAAGTACTGGGTGATTATAGCTGAGACCGGATGTAAGAAAGATCTGTGAATGGCGGTAAATTAACATATAAATACAAGAGTTAACAGACAGATGCGGGAATGAGGTTTGAGCCCAGTGGCACCCATAAGACAAATAAAGTTCAATTCTGGGTACAAGGGAGAACTGAGAAACTTAGTATGTACACTCCCTTCAGTTCCAGTGAAACAAGTTTCCTCAAATATTACGTACAGTTAAGGGGGGGGGGGTAGTTGCCAAGAAGAGCTAATTAGAGTCAAGATGCTTATGAGCAATAAATACAGCTAAGACTGGAATAACACATTAGGTAAGACAGGTAAACAGCAGTTAAGTTGGTATACAGACAGTACAGATAATAAAGGAGTTAACAACAGATGGGGGAACTAAGTTTGAGTCCAATGGTATTGTATGCTGAAGGTAAAGGTTTCCCCTGCTCGAAAGCCAGTCAAATCTGATTCTAGGGGTGGTGCTCATCTCCGTTTCCAAGCCGAAGAGCCAGCGCTGTCCAAAGACTTTTTCCGTGGTCATGTGGCCGGCATGACTAAACGCCGAGGTGTATGGAACACTGTTCCCACCGAAGCGGTACCTCTTTATCTACTTGCAATTTCTTGCTGTAGAACTGCTAGGTTGGCAGGAGCTGGGGCCAGAGACGGGAGCTCACTCCGTCACGTGGCACTCGGGTCTCGAACTGCCAAACTACAGACCTTCCGGTCTGCAGCTCAGCGTCTTGACCTCTGAGCCACCACGGCCTCTAATTGTATGCTAAATAATTTCAAATGTTAAAAAGAGGTCTTAACACCTGGCTCTGAACTGCTTCTTAAATAAAAGCAAAGCTGGCAAGGTTCCAGGAAGGCCACCGCCGCTCCTTCTGTAAAAAGGGGAAATCGTGTTCAGAACTGCCTGCTCTGACAGACAGCTGCGCTTGCGGGACCTTGGGTAGACTTTTCCACATCCCCTGCGACCAGATCCTTTTAACTGGGTAAGAGAGGGATTAAACTTGGGGCCTTCAGCATGCAAAGAGGATGATCCGATTCACAGTCCTACCACCGGATAGAGAGCACACACGGTTTACATTAGCGTATAACCTCTTTTGAGGCATAGTTTTTGTCAAGAGCCCACTGTGGACTCTTCACATGTGCAGACCGGTGTTCCCTCTAAGCTGAGTTAGTGTGAGCTAGCACACAGTTTTTTAGCCTCTGGCTCACACAATTTTTGTCTTAGCTCAGGAAGGATGGCTCCAGAGCAAACTTAATTTACGCAGTAGCCAAATCACCTGCACACAGCTTTTAATGCCGGTAGCTCAGAAAGTAGGATTTTTGCTCACAGGACCCCACAGCTTCGAGGGAGCATTGGTGCAGACTCATTCATAACTCACTCATGCTATCGCTGAGTGATAAGGGAACTCGGCACAGGAGAGAGAACTTTTGAAAATAAGGGTTATGCGTCATCCTTCAAAATTATATTGAAAATAAACGTTTGTAGGTGAAAATCTGCTTTGGGCAACCCTTTCCCAGAAAAACAGGCTGAAATCATGTTTGTTTTGTTAAAGGAAAACAGAAGGGCACAATTACATACAAGACTGGAAGAAGACTCTTAAAAGGAACTTAACAGTGGAAACACATCTATTGTGATTTACTTACTCCAGAAGTCGTGGGATCCATCCGGGTCTTTGCCTGGATCCAAAATGAAAAAGAGCAATGGTTAAACTTGTGCAGAAGAATTATCCTTCAAGCGGCAGTCATTACATCAATATTTTAGTAAAAATGCTGCAGATTGGCTTCTTTACTAGGGCACAATAAACTGGGGAGATAAAACAGGAAGATAACTCTATACATACAGAAAAGTGACTCCAGAACAGAATCCGGTTACTGCCGGAAAGCCACTGATTAGACACCCAAGTATGTACAAATACATCTGTTAATCATGTAACTTTTAAATTGTTAGCCACCTTGGTTGCACTTATAAGGGCAGAAAGGCAAGATATAAATCCCGTAAATAATAACAACACTGGTAAATAGAACAAAATTTGAATCCAATGGCACCTTTAAGACCAACAAAGTTTAATTCTGCGTATAAGCTTTCATGTGCAAGCATACTGTATGCATACAAAAGCTTATACCCAGAATTAAACTCTGCTGGTCTTAAAGGTGGCAATGAACTCTAACCGAGTGCTATTGCTCCAGAAAACACAGCTACCCACCTGCATACTGATAACCATTTGTGCCCATGGCATGTTACTCAGAAATACAGGACATGTATGACATATCTCTACATATATCAATATATGAAATATATAAAAAGGTTCCCCCCCCCCAGAGCTACCTCCAGGAAAGCAAGTCTATGAAAGTCCTCTGTGTACTTGACACAGTTTAAATTAACCTGGCTAAGGCATGCTAAATGCTGATCACTTTAAAGAAGAAAATCTCTGAACAATTTTTTTTTAAATAATGGGACTATTTATTACAGAGAAAAGGCCCAGCTCCTTAGATACATGAAACTTCGAAAGCTCCTTGAGAAATGAAGCAACTTCAGAACTGCTTCTTGCAAGAGTGCACAGAAATGATAATGCCAAAACAATCCTATTCTTCCAGAAAGGGAAACAAATGTTCTTAGCGAATGGAACACAAAAGATGGAACGGCTGCAACAACCCCAAAACACTAGACTTTCAAGAGCATAAACCAACAACAACACTCTAAGGTTACGCCACATAAAGAAAGAGAATAAGCAGGGATGGGAGAGATGATAAAGGAAGGCGGAAGATGCTGAAATCATGTAAATGAATTCTTTGATGTAGTCACAGCAAGTAGAGTGTAATTATTTTTTTTAGATGCCACAGTCAATGGTTAAGGGGCGAAATCAGTGGGACTGCTTCCTATTAACTTTTTTCTTCCTGATGAAGTTCGCTACTACGCAGTCCGATTACTCGACGCGTATTTTGCTTGAACTGCTAGGTTTGATGTACGTGCAGGTGTGCGTGGAGAAGCTTGCCACAAAGGAGGCTGCCAGATGTGCGGTCTGGAAAAGATCAGCCAAGTACCGGAGGCAGCATAAGGAAGACAGGTGCTTGGTCCTGCTTCATTTGCTGGAAGTATCCTCAAGAACAAGCGAGGTCTAATTCAGTTCTGCTAATCAAGAGGCTACTGACAAAGCAGCAGGTCAGAAACCTCAGAAGAATCCTAAAGCAGAGACCCTCCTCAGCACACAAATGGACACACCTAGTGCTGCGATCCGGGAACCAAAAACAGGTCTGTGTTCAGTGGGAAGGGGTATCTGGCACACAGTGATCGACTTCAACCTCTTGATGTTAAGTAGAGTCCTCCTCAAGTTGTCCTTTCAGTATCAAAGCTAACTAAACCAACTGGAAAACAAGATGCAATCTCCCTTCGGAATGAACGACGCTGCCAACAAATATGCCTCAGTGATGACAGCCGTTTGCCAAATGCCAGTGCTATACAACCGCAGGGAGCCTGTCTTCCTGATAAGGAATCTGTTTAAGGACTCTAATGATGAAGATCTATCTTTGCAAGCTTTCAGGGTACCACGCAACACAACAGTTGCTAACAGCCAACTAAGAAAGCTACCCTTGGCTTCTAAAAATGGATCACGATCCTTTCTTTTCTTTGGTAAACCCAGCCGTTTAAAGTCTTCCCCTGCTCACCGAGAACTAGTTTCTATCTGCCTCTGATGTTTCTCACCAAGGGGCAGTGGGAGGAGAGAGGATACCTCGTTTTTTACTATTACTATTTACAAAATTGGTACCCCACCTTTCAGCCCTTGCAATGGCCACCAAGGTGGCTAACAATTTAAAACATATATGATAAAATCACATTTTAAAACCATTAAAATCAACCCCCCTCCCAAACACATATCATCAAAACAAGTAAAAAGAAGAGTTAAAATACATATTAACATTGGTTAGGAAGGAGAGATAATTTGAAGGGAAACACCAAATGAAGAAGAAGAAGAAGAAGAAGAAGAAGAAGAGATTAGATTTATACCCCGCCCTCCACTCCCCAAGGGAGTCTCAGAGCAGCTTACAAACTCCTTTTCCCTTCCCCTCCCCACAACAGACACCCTGTGAGGTAGGTGGGGCTGAGAGAGCTCTTTCCCAAGCTGTTCTTGAGGGAACAGCTGGTACAGAGCTATGGCTTGCCCAAGGTCATCCAGCCAGGTGCAAGTGGAGGAGTGGGGAATCAAACCTGGTCCTCCCAGATTAGAGTCCGTGCACTTAACCACTACACCAAACTGGCTCTAATGAAACAAAAGAGTCTTCACTTGCTGGCGGAAGGTAGCAACAGAGAGGGACATGCAAATACCCCTGGAAAGGGAGTTCCAGAGCTTTGGTGCCATGACCAAGAAGGCCCTTTCCCGGGCTGCCGCCATCCTAATCTCAGAAGGCAAGGGGCACCCAAAGCAGAGCCTCCTAAAAGACTGCAGTGGACAGGCAGATTCCCTTGCTGGCTTTGAAAGCCCACTTGGCCCAGGAGCACGAGGAGTTCAGTTCCAAAAAGGCTGATAAGATGGAAGTGTCTCCATATAGGGCTGTGTTACACCCAACAAAGAGCAAGATTGGAGTCCGTTAACACCCTGAAGCCCAGAAAGATTTCCAGGGTGTAAGTCAAAGCTCCCTTCATCAGAAAGCTTATACCCTGGGAATCTTGCTGGTCTTTAAGGAGAAGAAGAGATTGGATTTATACCCCCCCCTTCACTACCTGAAGGAGTCTCAGAGCGGCTTACCCTTCCCCTCCCCACAACAGACACCCTGTGAGGTAGGTGGGCCTGAGAGAGCTCTTTCAAGAACTGCTTCTGAGAAAACAGCTCTGGATGAACTTGTAACTGACCCAAGATCACACCAGCAGCTGCACATGGAGGAGTGGGGAAACAAACCCGGTTCTCCCAGATTATAGAGTCCGTGCTCCTAACCACTACACCAAACAGCTAATGGACTCCAAATTGCTCTTCTGCTGCAGGCCAGCACGGCTACCCACCTGAAACTACGCCAAATGAATTGAATGGGAGCAGGCCAGAGAAACTCTGAGTAGGATTACATTCTAAGTGCTGTTGCCGGTGACTAAGCACTTCATAATGATGGTTTAAAAACTCTCTGAGCAACATCTGTATGGGGAACTGGTCACACACAGCAATTGGTCATGCAGTAAAATCAGATATTGCTGTGTTTGCCACCCCTCCAATTTTCAGGCTATTTCACAGAGACATCAATGATTTACTATGAAACTGCTAGCTACGAATCTTTGCTAAGTGCTGGAAGTCTACCTCAGTGAGCTGAGTCTGAAAACGTATTGTTTGCCATTGCTGAGATTCCCCATGGAAAGAATTTACCTGGCCCTAGCATAACCCTTCTGCATGTCAAGAAGAATTCTTTTCTACTCTCCCTAATAATCAGTCTCAAAGCACATTTTAAGTATCTTGGTGGATCAACGTCAGAAACAGAACACAGCATTACAGAGACCTTTTGGTTGAGCCAGCACAGAAATGCTCATGATCTAAAAGTTGTCAGCAGTTCCCACTCCGTACTCAAGTGTGCCCCCATCACTTACTTTAGAAATCTATATCCTGTACTGCTCAGTGAATGCAGGCTCTGTAGGTGGCTTGTAAAACACAAGACAGCCAATACAACCAAAACATAAATATCCACAACAAATAATGATCACCATCATCATCAATAGGGATGGGCACGAACTGGGTGACGAATGAAAGTTTGTGATGAATTTTGGCTGATGTGTGGTTTGTGATGCAATGCTCGCGAACTGAAGAGCCGCCACAAACTTCCACAAATTTTAAGGCACTTCATGGCAGCAAGCAGGGGTTTGAATTGCTCGGAGCCATTTAAACCCCTGCTTTCTGCTCTTCACAAAACAGCTGAGCGGTGGAGAGCAAAAAGAAGGGGGTTCGATGGCTCAGAACCATTCAAACCTCTACTTTCTACTCCCCATGAGAAGTTGCAGGGAGGAGAAAGCAGGGGTCACAAACCGATACGAACCAACCTCCCAGTTCATATTGGTTCGTGGTTTGGCCACAAACGGAACTGAAAAAAATGCAGTTCGTGCCCATCCCTAATAATAATGCCATCTTCCAGATTATTTGAAAAATACCCCTCTCAAAAATGGCCCGGTAAATAAATTGGGGTTAAAACCTTAATAACGCGGGTGCCAGGTGAACAGATGAGAAAAGGGTATTCCACAATCATTACATGTACTTACAGGAATCATTATATTTTATGAACACTCCAACTTAATCTGCGGTGCTACTAGCATTTCAAATACGACACGGCTTTTATAATAATGAGACCTGTTTGTTTAAACAAATGAGAACTTCATGATAGTGACAAGAAGCGGGGCAGAAGCGCAGGAAGTACATTAAAACCAGTCCGCAACTTTTAAAAGGTTTAAATTTTAAAAGGTTTATACAGGCACTGGCATTTATATGCAGTCAATGGATTTATAATCCGTATAGCTCAATACAAATTTCAATCCCTTCGGGATGAGCACCACCTGCATACATTGCACTACTTTTCAAATGAAGCGACCCATTAAATGGGAAACAGAGAATTAAAAGCATCTCACTAACTTTTTAAAGTGGAACGACTTAGAAATCAAAAGGGAGCTTTCTTCTGAGATTATGAAAACTCTAACTAAGACCAAACCAAAAATGTTCTGTGGAAAACAAATGTGAATAATACAATTGTTTACCTCCTTTCTGCAATGGGTGTCGGTGCTTGATCTGTGGTTACCTTGACCCATGAAGCCATTTTAAATTCTAAAAGAACAAAAACAAATCCCATTTTTTAATTTTTTAAATTATTTTATAACCCCATACCCTTTCCCCACAGGGGACCTGGGCTTGTATACAAAGTTTAAAAATACAACCTTCAAAAATACAACAAGTACAAATAAAAACAATAAATAGAACAATAAAACCCATCAAAATAATTAAATAACAAAATAACCAATTGCTTGGAGAATGATTTTCCTTGAAACAAAAGCAAGAGAGCATTGCTGTCACAGTTGTTTTATGGACCCTTTCATGGGATTATCTGCACAGCGAAGGCAAAGTTAGCCACCTGTCAGACTGCTAGGATGGAAAGTCTGGTGGTGCTGAAAGGAGGAAACTCCGTATATCGTTTCTGGCTGGCTGGGAATGCCAGGAATTCCAGGGGAGCAGTCCTCAGAGATGGGGCAGGGGAAGAAAGCCCACATCTCAGCTTAGCTGGCAAAAACCAACCCGAGAACATGGCGAAAAGGTGGACACCAAAATCTGACAACTAAGATTATGCTACCTCCTTCTTAATGCACTATCACAGAGGGCTAACTTTGAGAACTAGGGAGAGAACCAGGGAGGGAAGGGTGTCTTTATCACTCCTTCCCCCCCCCCCCATTGCTCTGCAGTTATGTCTGCCTGCTCAAATACATTTTCCCCCTTTTTTTGTAGGGAATGACTTTAAATTAATTTTCTTTTTTATAAAGGTGGTGTTGGTGTGGTCACTCTGCACCCACACAGACATCCTGATCGGCCCATGCATACCAATGTGTGAGGAAAGCAGCCAGGAAGCACCTGGAACTGTGGCTTTTAGAAAGACAGAAGGATGGTTTCCACGCTAGGACCACATCTTCCTTTAGAGCAGGTTTTTTTACTAATATTCCTATCCCTCTGTGGTATGTCACTTGCTTCACTTACCCAGAAGTGAACTGTTTTCCTCTCTGCTTTTTTTTTGGGGGGGGGGGATCAAGTTAAAGCTAACTTATGGTGATCCCATGAGGCTTCAAACAAGAGACATTCAGAGATGGTTTATGTAGCGACTGTATTATTCCTGGGTGGTCTCCTTCCAAATACTGACCAGGGCTGCCCTTGCTCAGCTTCTGAGATCTGATGACTGGACTAGCCTGAGCTATCCAGGTAATATCCCACTATAATTTGCTGAAACGTTAAACCCCCACCTTTCCACCTAATTTGGGCCTTACAAACAGTTGAAGAATCCAGAAGGAACATACATCCAACAGGGACCGACAGCCTGTCGTTTCCATCCCAACAGGGTATAAAAATCAGTCTCTCTGGGGAACTTTCGGCCAGAAAGCACAACATATAATTTACAAGCTGCTGGTTTTCAACACAGCAACACACAGCATTGGGGGGGGGGGGGGGGACGACAAGACAGTTCAGCCAGGCTCACACATACTGGAAAATGAGGTAAACCACTTTAAAATGGCAATATGGACTGTACTGTACTGTGTCAGACTCCGGGTGCAGAAAGCCAGCACTCCCAACTAAGAGAGGCAAATGAACCAGTCTTCCCCATGCACTAGCTTTCTAGTTGCGTGGAGAACAGCTATATTTGAGCTCAGTAGCACCTGAGTAGACCAAGTTTTGGTGTGCGTGGCGGTATGAGCTTTCAATAGTCAAAGTTCCCTTTGTCAGCTCTGACTCTCAAAAGCTCATACCCCGAAAATCTTGTGGGTCTCAAAGGTGCGGTTGGACTCAAATATAGCTGTTTTACTACAGACCAACACAGCTCCAGTGTTCCCTCTAAGCTGAGTTAGTGTGAGCTAGCTCACAGTTTTTTAGCCTCTGGCTCACACGTTTTTGTCTTAGCTCAGGAAGGACGGCTCCAGGGCAAAACTAATGTATGCAGGATCCAAACTGCTGGCTCACAACTTTAATGCCAGTAGCTCAGAATGTGGAATTTTTGCTCACAAGGCTCCACAGCTTAGAAGAAGCATTGACTGCTTCCCCCTGCAACGAGCTGCACGGAGTTCTTTTTATGCAAAAAAGTTTTTTCAGGCTGTCCACATTCTGGAACACTGCAGCACATTTTCGTAATTCATTCAACCATGTGTGTGAAACAAAAAGTGAAAAGTTTGAGGAAGTTCTGCTGCTAATAATAAACAAACACTGTTGTGCCCACCCCACTTCTCCAACCAGTGAGATGTTCTGAAAATGGCAATTTACATGGGTTGGTTTCCTTTGAAGGAGAGAGTGCAGACGACTGAAAGTGTTTTTGTCATGGTTTGCTTAATTCACAAACGTACAGGAAAAGAACAGGGAGGCAGACACACATAGAGAAATCTTGCACCTCTAAAGTGCTTTACATGAATTGCTTCCAGCGCATAAGTACAGCCTTCTTTCCTGCACTTACAGACTCGTGTCTACTTGGGATCTTGAGCCTGTGCCTATATGCCTCAAACCAAGCAGTTTGTCTCCCAGAAGTGGGAAGAGGCAAGTAACATCCAAGGGACAGCAGAAAAGTGGCAAGGTAGAGATATTAAAAACTAAACAGCAGAGTAGTGTGTATATCCAAAGGAGGCTAGTTAATATGTAATCAGGCACTATGGAAAGCCTTCTAAATAGGGTGGGGTGTTGCTGTCTAAGGGTGACTAAAGGAAGAATATAAAATATATTTTGCCTGTCCAAGGGGAGTGGGGGGGGGACTCTCAAAGTCTGAGATTCCTCAGAGATTGGGGCAGAAACAGTTCTTGGGGAAGCCCTCTTCCCTGGGCAACTCAGCAAACCTGCTTTCACTTTGGGTGAAGCCGATTCCGTTAAAACTTTAGAAGGGGAGTGCAGCATTCAGGGGCATGGGCCAAATTAATGACCACGCGTCCAACACGGGTCTTCAACAATGGCACCAACACTCTCCAGGGCTTTTTGGGCATATAGGTGGTGGGAAGTGTCATCAGGGTAAGGTAGGTGACCCTATGGGGTTTTCAAGGCAAGAGGAAAAGGTGGTTTGCCATTGCCTAACTCCGTGTAGCGACCCTGGACTTCCCTTGGTGGACTCCCATCCAAGTGCCGATGAGTTCCAAGACTGGATAAGATCAAGCCATCTAGGTCAGGGCATATTGCTTGTATACATTGTTCCCCCTGCATGTTATGGATAGTCTTAAAACATTTCAACAGAGCATGCACTCCAAAATGATCTAGTGGCTATTTCGCCTTGTCTAGTACATCAGAGCTATAGGATTCCGGGGGGGAGGGGGCCTAGCCAGGAATTTTTGTTTATTCAGGGGGCAGTTAAATTTTTAAGGGGGCAGTTAAATTACAGTTAATTAATTAAATTAATCTGAATGCCTGTCGTTAAAGGGAGAGACTCCAAGCTTGTTTCTAGCCCTTCCTTTCAAGGAGCAGGGCAGCAAGCGCATCAGTATCTAGGATGAAAATGCCTTTTGAGTTCCCTTCCACAGGGCCAGAAAGCTTACAAGGGCACCTTCAATACATCTCCAACAATCCCCCTTTGTTAACTCAGTACCATCTAGGTCCTGGTTAAAAAGAAGGTTTCTGGTATGGCTATTTGTGGGGCAGGGCTTTAAATTAAGGGGGCAAAGCCCCGAAATGCCCCACTGTAGCTACAGGCCTAGGGGGTGGTCTTCTGCATAACAACTCCCATGGGGGAGGCACCCTGTAGACATCAGCTACAGCACCTAATGAAGTATGCTGAGGTCCATGAAAGCTTATACTGGAATAAGTCTTGGCAGGCTTTCAGGCCCCCGTGGGTCTGAAATTTGCAGCAACAAACTAAGACAGCCACAATTCCAGAATTACGTATCTGGGTAGGACAGTCAAGAATAAAAAATGGAAAGGCAGGAGGGGTGTATTTAGAAGTGGGGGGGAAAGTTGCAGTGATTTTGTTGCTCCCCCACCAGTGTTCCCTCTAAGCTGAGTTAGTGTGAGCTAACTCACAGTTTTTTAGCCTCCGGCTCACACATTTCTGTCTTCGCTCAGGAAAGACAGCTCCAGAGCAAAATAATTTATTGCGGCAGCCAAACCGCTCGCTCACAACTTTAATGCCAGTAGCTCACCAAGTAGAATTTTTGCTCGCAAGTCTCCACAGCTTAGAGGGAACATTGCCCCCCACCCCCGTTAACTGTGCATTTGAAAAGGACGCTGGAAAATAGAAGTGGCAAAGTGGCAGGCTTGCCAACAACCTGGAGGAAAACAATACCCTGCCCCCTTTGTAGAGGCTTAATGGGATGTCATTTACCTGGTGATATATATCTCTGTGCCCCCCCCCAAAAAAATCTTCGCTTACCCTGCGCCATTAGGTCTCTATGAAAGAGGCAGTGCGCTTCTTTTCTCCAGGTCTTTGCCCACCTCGCAAGGTCGTAGTGGGGGAGAAGTAGAGTACATTTTTTTTAAATGTCATGGTATTTTTGGTTATCCCCCCCCCCCTTGTTATTATATACTTGGAAAGATGCTTGATGGGTTGTTATTTACCAGGTAATATATATCTCTGTGCACTGGAAAAAAATCTTCGCCTACCCTACACCATTAGGTCTCTATGAAAGAGGCAGGGCCGCGCTTCTTTTCTCCAGGTCTTTGCCCACCTCGCAAGGTCGTGGTGGGGAAGAAAAAGAGTACAGTGGTATTTTTGGTTATCTCCCCCCCACCCCACCCCCACCCCACCCCACCCACACACGTGTTATTACATACTTGGGAAGATGCTCCAGAGTAAATAAGATAAGATAAAGACAGGGAAAGAGGGGAAGCAGATTTTAAGGTTGCTGGGGCTCCCCCCCCCAACCCAAGAGATATCCCTGCAAAAGACCACCTGAAAAGCTGCAGGACTGGAGAACGACGGGGGCAGGGGGGGAAAGGAAGGCCTCTCCCCCTTAAATGGCGCCTGGGAGCCGACCCCGCAGAAACATTCCAACATTATTCCCCCCACCCCACCCCAAATAAATGCCACCTCCGCGCTCCCCGCATGGACACCCTCCCCCCGCCCCACTCACTCGGCCGGGGCTCCACGACGGAGTTCCCTTCCCCGCAGCCGCCTCGCTCTTTTCCGCGCTCCCCAAACGGCCGCCGCAGCACGCAATAGACGGGAGGCCGGGCTGCCTGAAAGGAAGGCAAACACGACCGCCCCTCTCCGGCTCCTCCTCTTCCGCGGGCGGCTGGGAGGGAAGCATCCTCCCCTCCGTCTCCGCCCGCCTGTGGGCCCAGGAGCGAGCCGAGGCCTCCTCGTACAGCGCCCCCGGGAGGGCCGAGGGGAAGCGCGGCCTAGCCGGGCCTACCTGGTTACCGTGGCAACGCCGAGACCTCCCAGGCAAATTGAAGGGGGGGGGGGTGGTCCGCAACGCCCCGGGGCCTGGCTTAGGAGGCGGGCCGCCGTGTGCAGACAGTTCAGTCCTAAGCAGAAGTAACACTTTTAAGATGATGATAATATTTCTCTTCCCCCCAGTTTTGCACTGTTTATTGATATTTCAAAAATACAGAATTACAAGTAGAAATTGCAGATTTTTGCAAACTAGGGTCAAAATTTGTTTCAATATATTACTCGTTTGGTAACATGAGGATAACAAAAAAAACCCTTAATATTGTGTCAGCGTCAACAGTGCTTATAAGAATTCTGGTAAATCGATTTTATATTCCTAGAAGATCAGATGATCATCAGTGATGTCATTAGTGTAACACAACCATATTCTCAGAAAGTTGCCAACTCTGAGTTGGGAGATTCTTGGAGATCTGACGATGGGAGGTCTGGGTTTGCAGAGAGGACGGAATTCGACAGGGAATAGTACCCTAGAGTCCACCCTCCAAAGCAGCCATTTTCTGCAGGGGAAATGATCTCTGTAGTCGGGAGATTAGTTGCCATTCTGGGAGATGTCCAGCTCTTGCCTAAAGGTTACAAAATTATATAAGAGAACGCAGTGCTAGTAATAGCAAAAAATACAAAAAACACTGTGTAAGAACAATTTCTAATTAACTGTGTAAGACTGAAAATAAAGACTTATACAAAAACTTATCGATTGCATAATTTTATGTTTGGCTCAACATAATCTTTCAATAGAATGGAATAATATCTCACAAAATGAAACCTTAAACATGTATGTGCCCCATGTCAAGGGACATAACGCATGAGTATGCCAAACAGAGTCCAAGGCATACATGTGAAGTTGCTCAACACAATTCCACTATTCTAATAAGGAAAAAGAGTTTTGGCAACAAGAACCTGTGACTTCTGTATTTCCAGCCAACGATAATTATAACAGCAGTTATATATCTTTCAGCAGACTGTTTAACTTTTCAACAGACTATAGGCCTGCCAGCCCCCAGGTGGGGCCTGGGGATCTCCCGCTTTTACAACTGATCCCCAGCTGGCAGAGATCAGCTCCCCTGGAGAAAATGGCTGCTTTGAAGGGTGGACTCTATGGCATTGTACCATGCTGAGGCCCCTCCCCTCCCCAAACCCCACCTTCTCCTGGCTCCACCCCCAAAGTCCCCAGGTAATTTCCAACCCAGACTTGGCAACCCTAACAGACTAACAGGTCTCCCAGGTAAGGTCACTTTTCTGGGCTTCCTTAGAGTCAAGGATATACATTTTCCATATGGAGCTAGTAAATCATCAAAAGATACAAATGTATACCACGTGCAAAAATTGTAACAAATAATCTGTCTTGCTCTTGCTGTTTACTACAGCTGTATTAATAGTCTTGTTCTTTACTACTGCTAGAATGTGAGTCCCTCATATGGACTCACATTCTTGCTCTATCTGGAGACGTGAGCTCATGAAAGCTCATACCCTGCCACAAATTTTTAGTCTTTTTTTGTAATATATTTCTATTTGTAAAACAAAATAATAATTTAAAGAGAGTACAAAAGGGGAAAAGGGAGTATTAAACAATTATCTTTATGCAGAATATATTAAACAAAGAAGTAAAGAGTTAAAAGTAAAGGTTTCCTTTGCTCGAAAGCCAGTCAAATTCGACTCTAGGGTTGCAGTGCTCATCTCCGTTTCTAAGCCGAAGAGCCTGCACTGTCCAAAGACATCTCCATGGTCATGTGGCCATTATGACTAGACACCAAGGTGCACGGAACGACTTGCAATTTTTTGCTTTTGAACTCACTCCGTCACGCGACACTCAGGTCTCGAATTGCCGATCTTCTAGTCTGCAGTTCAGTGTCTTAACCACTGAGCAACCATGGCTCTTCCCCCAGATTTTGTCTTTAAGGTGCTACTGGACTCTTGCTATTTTCTACTGCTACAGACAGACTAACATGAATACCCATCTTGATATAACTTCATTTACAGCCTGCTTCGCTCACTGAGATTCACTGACTTCCATGGACTTAGAAGGGTGTTTAATGATAGGTCATTTTGGAGGTCATGAATCCCTAGAGATGCTGTAAGTCTGAGACAACTTGATGGCAAATAACACACATGAAACTTTGTTTAGGACTGCAGTCACTCAAATGGTTTATCGATTTACAACAATGTGTGTTTGTTTGAAGAGAGGGGTTAGTGCAATTTCTTTCAGAGGCGCTCAGGGCGAAATGGCTCTCCCCTCTCCCAGCATCCATTTTATCCTCACAACAACCCTGCAAAGAAAGTGATGCTGAGCGAGAACAGCTGCCGAAGGTCACTCACAGAATGCAATCCTATGCAGAGCCCATTATTTTACTGGAACAACATCTGAGTTCTCTAGCATCTTAGATGCCAACAAAATTTTTCAGGGTACAAGCTTTTGTAAGTCAAAGCTCACTGTCAGATACAAATAAGAATGCAGGTGTATCAGCCCTTATATCCACGTCAGAAGGTGGGCGGAATAACTCTGCAAAGTATTGTACTGCTGGGAAGTTTCACCAGAGAAAGGAAATTTTACTCAGCCTCCTTAAGTACTAGCCCAACACTCTAATCACTATACTGCTGATTGCTTTGCTCTTGGAGGCTTGATAACTGGGGAGTTCCCTCTTCTTCCTGGCAGCTTTTTAGGAATGCCAGCCTCCAGGTGGGATCTGGGGATCCCCTGGAATTGCAGCTTGTCTCCAGACTACAGAGATCAGGTCCCCTGGAGAAAAGGGATACTTTGGAGGGTGGACTCTATGGCATTGTACCCCACTGAGGTCCCTGTCCTGCCCAGGCTCCATCTGCAAATTTCCAGGAGTTTCCCAATCTGGCAACCCTATGACCCACAGGCGGGAGATGGGGGATGCAGGGTTGCCAGATCCAGTGGCCAGCGGGGCCTAGAAACCCTAACCTGCATGGTAGGGAGATATCTAGTATATGCAGCTGTCACTCCCATTCTTGACTTCCTCTGTGCACATCTGGATGTGGGGGCAGTGAAGGAAGTGGTCTCTGCCCCCTAAGCCTGTAAGATTTACCCATCTTATGCATGATTTCTTGGGAGTTCAGTTCAATTTATTTGCTTAATACCATTAGTCATCGCAAAACAACATTCACAAGCATGTATTATCTAAAAAGAGATTCACCAGAGGTATCTAAATGTTCATAAATTAACCAATGCATCAGAAAGGGAAAACCAATATATGTGTAGCATATTCATCAGGGGTCATTTCATAGAAAAAGAAGTGCAGGAGCTCATTAGCATAGTCATTAGCATAACTCATTGGCATATGTCACACCCCCTGACAAAGGGCAGGCATGCAAGCATACCTGGGTTCCCTGCCTGATCTTCTCCAGGTGCCCCATGGGCAGGGAATACAGGCATGTTTAAAATACCTTTCTTTCCCTTTTCCAGATGGGGAAGGGAAAGAACGGCATTTAAATCCCCCCCTTTCCCCGAATTTCTCTGCAAAAGCAGAGAGGCTCAGAGGAAAAGGGGGGCATGTCTGCCTGCCCGCCCTTCCCTTCATCTGGGTTCCCTGGGTTCCTGGGCTTGTTACTCCCGGAACGCCGTTCCTGCTCGTTCCCCCTCAAAATGAACCCTGAATAATACACTTAAAAGCTGTCACCTCCACAAAAATGGCAACAGATTGCACATGTAATTTTCCCAGCTTGCTACAACAAAAGGTACTTTTAAAAGACTCACATAAATCACACATTATTAAACAGCAGATCTCTCCAATATCCATTAACCTAGGAGTGACACCACTAAGGGGGGAAAATATCTCTCTCTGGGTTCCTTGTATAAAAGGCAGCGTGGGATGTAATTAGTAGGCTGGCAACCCTAACCGGATACCAGATCCTAGTCCAACACTACATTACCCACTACACGGCATTGGTTGTTCAGTTAGGGTTGCCACTTCAAGGCTGGGAATTTCCTGGAGATTTGAAAGCGTTGCCTAGGAAGTGCAGAGTTTGGGGAGGGAAGGAAGCTCAGCTGGAATGCCTTGTCACTCTAGGACTTCAGTTTATCATAGAGACTATGGTATACCTTAGACTAGAGTCTGCTCCTCAATGCTGCCATTGTGACCAAACTAACTTGTCTGTGTAACCTGGAAACCAACTGTAATTCTGGGAAAATTCTGGCCGTGCCTGGAGGCTGGCAACCCATATGATTTCAGGTGGTCCAAATATGAAGTTATTCACAGCTTCATATTTTGTTTCTAGACAGAACTTAAAGAAACATGTAGAAACAAAACTTTGGTCTGGATGCTCACTGAACTCAGAGTTTGTCCTGGATTTGGACTGGTCTAAAAGCTTTGTTGAGCCTCTTTAATTCCCAGATCCTCATCAAACTCATCAGGAAACTGCCTCTCTCCCTCAATCTATCAATTTTCAGAATGACCAAAACCCAGATGTTCAGGGGGGTATTTTTATAAAGGGATTAGAACAGTAGTATAATGGAACAGCTCCAGGCGCTTCTGTAGGTGAATAGGATTGTAGTCTATTGCAATGTTTCCAGCATGTATCACCTTGCTTTTACCTCCAACTCTGTAATCCTCTCTTTCTGAATAAAGGTACGTCATGATGGAGACATTTTGTTTGGATTGTTTTCTGATTGTATAATCTTAGTATTATCCAGGGCTATTTTTGGGTAGGAACGCACAGGAACGGAGTTCCAGCTGGCTTCCAAGTTGGCCACACCTACAGCCTCCCCCCCCCAAGTTCCCCAGGCACCTCGCAAGGCGCAGGGCACCTGAGGAAGCCAATCCAATCCAGGGAGGGAAGGCATCTTAAATTGCCTCCCCTACTCGAATTTCCTAGGCGCCCTGCAAACCACAGGGCACCTGGGGAAGCTGATCCTGGGAGGGAGCTGCACCGCCAGGGGTGTGGCCTAATATGCTAATGAGTTCCTGCTGTTGGATGTGGCCTTTTATGCTAATGAGTTCCTGCTGGGCTTTTTCTACCAAAAAAGCCCTGGTTATTATCGTTAATTGGATGTTTTTCATTGTATGATTAAGTTGTTTTCTATATTTTGTGACCTGCTTGTTTCTTTTGCCCTGTACTTAGATCAAGGTCTTGACTTCCGGCAAGACTTGCGACCATGGTGGACGCGCTCCTCCGCATCTGCGGGGAGCGTGATCCGTACCCGGCGGGAAGAAGGGGCTTCGGACTGGTGCCGAGCCCCCAGAGACCCTAGTGAAGGGGCTCTGCCTGGGGTGGCACGAAGGGATCTCTCCCTACGGTGGCGATCGAGGGATCGAGGTCCCCTTTCATCACCCCCATAGGTTCCCCCGTCCGTGGGAGCCGTATGGCTAAAAGCGCAAAACCGAGAAGCAGCAGAGAGTGCGAAGCTTTGAAGCTGGAACTTATAGTTACGCACGGAGAAAACGTGAGTCTGAAGTAAAAATAAACAGAACACAGCGGGAAAGGCGGGTGGAGCAAACCCCCCCCCCTCGAGACTGGCGTACTTACGGGATTCTTTACGTGGCGTTACTGCATGAAAAAAACATACGTTCGGTTTGCTAGATGGCGGCATCGCTCTTTAGAGGATATGAACTTTAAAAAGATATAAGCGCAGTCGTAGAATTTGCTTCTTTCGTCCATCTTTTCTAACTATCAACAAAGAAACGCAGCCTCAACAATGGCGGGGAAACCGAAACCTTCCCCCAAACTAGGAAGTACAGCTCCGAGTTCAAAGGTTGATACCACAGAGATGAGCACTGTGTTCTCCTCGTTATTGCGACCTCTAGTGGACCAAATGACAGCTCTCAACGTCAAGATGGACAAGATGCAGCTGGACCTGAAGGAGTCGAATAAAACTACAGAGAAGCTGCAGCGAGAACTTCTGGAAGTTAAGACTTCAGTAAAAAATCATGATTCAAGGCTACAAAAAGCGGAGAAAGAAAAGGCCTTCCACTCTGATCAGCTTTTGAAACTACAGATGGAAAGATCGAATTTTTTCCTAAGACTTCAGAATGTACCAGAGGATAAAGGAGAAGACCTTAAAAATCTGTTAAGTGAAGCACTTGAACCAGTGACGGGCTTAAAAGCAGCGGAAATAAAAAGCGATATGGATATGGTTTACAGAACCTATCCAGACTATACTAAAAAGAAAAGCCTGCCTGGTGAGATTCAGATAAGGTTCTCCAAAAAGTCAACAAGAGATGTGGTGCTTAGGACCACAAATAAAGCAGTTCTGAAGATCAAAGGAAAAGAAATTAAAGTGATGAAAGATATCCCATTTGAAATAAGGAAAAGAAGGAAAGCCTATGGAAAACTGACATCTTGGCTTCAGTCTGAATCTATTATCTACAGATGGAATGTTCCGGAAGGACTGAGCTTCAGCATCAAAGACAAAAAATATAAGATTGACTCTGTTCAACAGGCAAAAAGTTTTTTGGAAAAAAGCAAAGAAAAGAGAAAAGAGAGAGACTCAGATGGTTCGCTGGCATCGCAAGAAAGTATGTATGGATTTGATAGCTCAAAGAGCGAAGAGGAAATTTCTGACTCGGAAAAAGGAGCAGCAGCTCCAAAGGTACAAGAAGAGACTGTTAAGACAAGAAGAGGACGAAAGAAGAAATAAGGGCTGAAATGTTTTTTTGAAATCGCACTTATATATTATATATAATTTGTATAATTAAGCATTCCTTTAAAAGAACATGTCTGTCAAACAGCTTTTTTATTTTTCATATATCATCAGTAACAATTTTAATTGAATATTAACCAAGGTTTAAAATGCTTCATATGTATTAATGGTAAGGTAATATTAAGCAAATGTTAAAGCACACTCTGTATAAGGTAAATGTAGCTTAGAAAAGTAGCGATGTAGTAGTAGAAATAGATAAAATCAATAATAAAAAAAAAGGTCTTGAACAAGAAAACTTAAAAACTTAAACCCATTTTGTAACCTGCCTTGGGTCTCAGGCAGCAATGTGGGCCATATATAGTGGACCATTCCCACCCCCCACCCCCCCAGCATTAAACCTCCCTGGCAGCTATCATATGATTTGGCTTCATGCAGGACACCTACGCAAACCAGAAGTTAGATCACACAGTGGGGTAGGGGTAGTGTTGCCAGCTCTGGGTTGGGAAATACCTGGAGATTTTGGGGGTGAAGCCTGAGAAGGGCAGGGTTGGAAGGGAGGGAACTCTGTAGGATACAGTGCCATAGAGTCCAGCCTCGAAAGCAGCCATTTTATTTTATTTTATTGTTTAATTGAAACAAACTTTCTTCAAGCCTTATATACAGGAGGAGGGGGGGGGGGCGGGCGTCGGTGTCTGGAAGGACCAGTAAGATGCATAAGAATGCAAGATGCATAAGAACAAAGTTTGCGTCCAGTGGCATCTTTGAAACCAAAGTTTGATTCAAAGTGTAAGTTATCGCGCACAAAACACAGTTCTAGAAACGAAAGCTTACACGTTGAATATAATGTTGTTGCTGCTTCTGACCAACACCTGCATTTATTAAGATGCGTAAGTGAAGCTGAGATTGGATCAAGGCGGCAAGGTCAGTGAATGGCAGCAGATTAGCACACAGATTGCAAGAGCTAACAAACAGATGTGAGAACGAAGCCTGAGTCCAGCGGCTTTAATTTCCAGAGGTTCCTAAAATGCATTAATTATGCTGCCGCGCTTTGAGGAAGCAGAGATTAGAAGAATAATAGCGACGAATATGGAAACGACGGTCTCAGCCCTGCCTTCTGCAAACAGACAGCCCAGGCGGAACGCCTTCGACCGCCTCGCTCGGCTCCGCGTGATGGCTCGTCTGCGTATAGACCAGCCCCCGTCACGCATGCGTACCCTCTCTGCCCTTTTCCTTAACCACGCTTCTTTGGCTTCTCGCCCTCAACGGAATACGACCAATGGAGACAAAGCTTGCTAAACAGAGGCGCGTAAATTGTACGGTCTGTCCAATGGAAAGAGGCGACGGTTCCGTTGTTGTGAAGCAAGTGCTGGACTTCGAAAGGAGAAGGAGGAGGGAAACCGCAGGACTGGCTATGGGCTCGGGGCTGCGAGGCTGAGCGCAGTTGGGTGGCTCCGGGCGTCCTCTTTTCTTCCCCTCGAGATGAACTCGCTGGAGCAGGCGGAAGGTGAGGTGGGGAGTGGGGGTCTCCCTGGGAGGAGAGGGGTCGTGGGTGGTGCCGTCATTTGGAAAGGGGGCCTTTGCCCGGCGGCTCCCCCCCCCGCCCCGGTTTCCTCCTAAGAGTTTCTGTCTGTCTTCACTTATTCTGTCTTAAATACACGTGTGACATTATTGGAACGTCAGTGTGTTTCTACACGGAAGCTTATGCCTTGCAAACAACTTTGTGGGTCTTAAAACTAGTAAAAAGCCCCAACAGCACCTTTAAGACTCACAAACTTCGTTGTAGCGTAAGCTTTCTTTTTTTTAAAAAAACAATATTATTTTTATTTCTTTTCAGATTAACGTTCAGCGCACTGTACATCCAAACATAGGTACCTTAAAGTAGTAGTATCATACATAAAGTATTCTAACTTAAAATAATGTTTTTGAGGATTACATTAATTGGAGTTTGCCTGGGTTGACTCAGGTGTTGTCAGTTTGATATTAGAGGAGTCTATCTGTGAGTATTAGTAATGTTTACTAGAGGTGATACGACATCTTAGACAGAGGTCAAAATATTTTCCAAAGTGTTTGAGAGTAGTGTCTTGTTTCGTAGCAAGAGCTTTCAAGAAACACAGCTCTCTTTGTCAGATATGTTTCTCGAGAGCTTATGCTACAATAAAGTTTGTTAGTCTTAAAGGTGCTACTGGGCTTTTTTACTATTTGGTAGCAACAGATTAACACGGCTAACGCCTTTGGGTTTTAAAGGTGCCGCTGGACTCAGACTTTGTTCTGCTGCTTCAGACCTGCACGGCTACCCGTCTCTATCTTCCACCTTTCTTCCTCCCCCAGCACGGTTACTTGTTCCTTCATTGGTCTGAAAAATAAGTTTTACACACACCCGCCTTATCCAAAGTGACTCAAGCA
The DNA here is from genome assembly GCA_029233225.1 of Lepidodactylus listeri. Lineage (NCBI taxonomy): Eukaryota > Metazoa > Chordata > Lepidosauria > Squamata > Gekkonidae > Lepidodactylus > Lepidodactylus listeri. The sequence continues at coordinate 52,440,170 of JARCFY010000017.1, forward strand.
CGCAAGCCAGTGATTAAGAACTGTTTAAAACAAACAAAACAGCACAACTTGTTCTAGTGCCTGGGTTAAAGCAGGTAACCAAATCAATCACTGCAGGGTGTCCATAGAACCGGTTCTGCTGTTAGAAATGGGATTGTATGAGGGACCTTTTAATAGCTGCAGTTCTTCTTTCTGCTGGCTTAAACCAAATTTATTTTCTGCTGCTTGATCACTGCCACCCCGTGTAGGGGGAGTTTGTAATTGTATACTGCAGTTTCATTTTACTGCTTTCTGTGAAATCTTAATGATATTTATTACTAGTAGGGTTTTTTAAAAATTCTTTTTGTTTCCCCAAGGGGCTTAGGTTAGCACATATGATTCTGCCCTCCTCCCTTTCATCCTCATAATAGCCCCGTGTGGCAGGTTAGGCTGTGTGTAAGAGAGAGATGTTTATTTATTTAGAATATTTTTATTCTACTCTTCAAGTGTTGCAGATCCAGGTAGGTAGCTGTGCTGGCACTTCTGCATCTTGACTATAAATAGCCCTTCCTGGCAACTCACCTCCTCCAATTTGTAACGGTTGTGGAAGTCTGTTTCAACATATCTGAAGAGGTGTGCATGCACACAAAAGCGTATACCCAGAATTAAGCTTTGTTGGTCTTAATAGATTCCACTGGGCTCAGACTTTACAACTAATATTAATTAAATCCTGCATTAGTTATCAGATAATAATAAATAGCCTTCATCTCGGGTAATCTTACCCATCACTTTGTCCAAGCAACCCCATGTCCTCCTGTTTTGAACTACATTAAAAAAAAAAAAAAAAAAAAGGAACAGAACAAGGTACTACCAGTTTTCACTGGTTTTCAATATGCAGGGGGTGGGGGAGCATGTATGAGAATTCATGGGGGCACAGCGGCATTTTGTAACACATCTATGTTGTTTTTTTTGCAAATGAGTCTCAAGGATTCAAAGCATAAATTAAAACAGGGCAAGCATAATTAGATTTCTCTTTCCTCTGTTTCAGACCTCAAGGCTTTTGAAAGGAGGCTTACAGAATACATAGCTTGTTTGCAGCCGGCTACAGGGCGCTGGAGAAGTAAGTCTGAGCCTCTCTATCAGGGTGGAAATGGGTGGCTCAGATTATACCAGTATACTTTCTAAAGAGCTTTTGTTTGTTTGTATCACACTGTGTTGTTACATTGAGGAAGAGAGAAAAAGACCATGCTGTGAACAGTATCAGCAAGAGTATTCAGTAATACTGTAGATTTAATTTATAGTACAAGTGTTGCACAACATTATATATTTGCTTGAACAAGGAAATAAAATACGGGGTCAGGCTGCTAGTCTTATTCAGTAGAAGAGAGCAAGTGTCTAGTAGCACCTTAAAGACTGACAAAATTTGTGGTAGGGTATGAGCTTTCCTGAGTCACTGCTCACTTCTTCAGGTACAGCTAGAATTCTGTCCTATAGGAAAGTGGAGTGGTTTCAGATGCCAAATGACAATAAAAGGTGTGATTGGCTTAGGTGTGGTATGCAGAGAGGTAGCAGACGTGTAGAAATCAGCATTGGTAATGAAACAGGAAACCAGGGTTCCATCCAGGTGGGATGCATTGTCTTGAGCTTTGCTGACATGTGATGGCATAAATCACATTAGAGGACAAGCTTTTGGGAAACTGTTTTACCTTTAAACCCTCTCTGTGTATATAAACTTGGTCATTTTCCGCTGCCACCAGAAATTAAAAATTCCAAATCTCTCTCTTTTGGTAGAGTGACGTAGGGTCTGGGCACTTCAGAGGACTATGTGGCCCTGAGGAAGTACTGTACTGATTTCTGAGATAAGTTTTTTTTAAAAAAATACAATAAATTTTATTGAGTTTTCAAGGAAGTGTTACCATTAAGGTACAAACAATAGCAACATATCTTTGAATGTGATGCAGAACAGTGTACATAACATTAAAATACATATCTTGTGTGATGAACATAATTTGTGAAAGATTTGCAGCATATTTGAGTAATAATAGGTACAATGTGTAATCAAGTAATATGAGTATTGTAAGCATATCTCAGTTTAACAGACAATACAGAATTACCACAACCATAAGTCATTTATTACTTTGGGTGTGTCAGATTGTTTGGATAGGTATTCTAAGAACAAAATAGGTTTCTGGTTATTTTGAACTGTTGAAGAAAGGAACTTGTAAATATAACTGGCAATGCTTGGTGCTACAAACAGTCTCTCAAACTTCAAACTCCACTCTGACAGGCTTCTCTCTCTCTTTTTTATGTAACCACACAGGCTAGTCTCTTTGTTTTATTCATGCAGAATAGAATCGTCTCTCTTAGTCACACAGACTAAATTGTTGGTCCTATTCACTCAGAAAAAGACTCAAAGTCCCATAGTCACACAGACTATGCTCACTCTCCGAACTTCACATTGAATCCTCTCAGATTCCTCTCAGAACATCTCCTCCCACACTCTCAGTCGTCAGCCAATCCAAACCACACTTGTCTCTCCTTACATTACGGCAGTCCCACTAAACATTTAAAGAAACACACACACCTAAACATGAAATCATTACAGAGCAGGACTAGGAACCCGAGATGGTATGGATGATGTCGCTGGGTCCAGTGGTGTGTTGCTAGGATCTATATGAGAGCAAAGTTGGCATCTCGGTTTGTTGCAGGCCTTGATACCAGAGTCTGTGTTACTGTTAAGCTTATTGTTGCAGTTGAGAAGTTGTTCTAGGTTAGCAGGCTGTCGGTAAGCAAGAAAAGCCCCCCCCCCCCCCGTGCCTGTGTGAGGGAAGTGTTACTATCCAGCATGGGTTATAGGTCATTAATAATGAGCTGAACTGGCTCGAGTTGTGAGTTGTAGGCGACCTCCAGTGGTGTTCTGTTGTCAGTTTCTTTGGCCTTGTCTTTGTCCTTGGGTATCATTCTGGCTTTTCCAATCATCTCATCTCATCATATGGGGAGGATGTGCATATCACACCTAATCCAATCACCCCTATTGCCATTTGCCTCCTAATGTCATTTGGCATCTGAAATCACTCCATTTCCCCATATATAGGACAAATGGACTCACATTCTAGCTGTATCCGAAGAAGTGAGCAGTGACTCACGAAAGCTCCTGCCCTGCCACAAATTTTGTGAGTCTTTAAGGTGCTACGGTAAAGGTTTCCCTTGCTCAAAAGCTAGTTGAATCCGATTCTAGGAGGCAGTGTTCATCTCCGTTTCCAAGCCAAAGAGCCAGCGGTGTCCGAAGACTTTTTCTATGGTCAGGTGGCCGGCATGACTAGACGCCAAGGCGCACAGGACACTGTTACCTTCCCACCAAAGCAGTACCTATTTATCTACTTGCAATGTCTTGCTTTCGAACCATTAGGTTCAGGGGCGTTGACTTTCTAAATCCCTGGAAGGGGCAGGGGCTCTCTCGTGCGCGCGCGCAAAGCGCGCGCGCGCACACGGGACCATGTCTCTGCCGCTCCCTCCCCCCCCCGGCCCAGGGAGGGAGACCCGCGGCGGCAGCCAGCTGGCCGGGACTGCCGCCTGCGCGAAGCGCGCGCGCGACTATGTCCCGGCCGCTCCGTTTCCCCCCCCCCGGCCCAGGGAGGCAGACCCGCGACGGCAGCCAGCTGGCCAGGACTGCCGCCCGCGCGAAGCGCGCGGGCGACTATGTCCCCGCCGCCTCTCTCCCCCCCCCCCCCGCCTCAGGGAGGCAGGGCAGGCCGGGGGTGAAGGAGAGGCGGCGACGGCCGGCTGGGCGAGCATTTTGCCGGGGGTGGCTGAGCCCCCCCCCGGGAAATTTCGGGGGAGGCTCGAGCCCTCGAGCCCCCCCGTAGTTGATGCCCATGATTAGGTTGGCAGAAGCTGGGGCCAGAGACGGGAGCTCACTCCATCATGTGGCACTCGGGTCTCGAACTGCCAAACTACTGACCTTCCAGTATGCAGCTCAGCACCTTAACCTCTGAGCCACCACGGCACCCATCTTTAAGGTGCTACTGGACTCTTATTCTTTTCTTCTGCTACAGACAGACTAAGATGGCTACACAGCTTGTGCTAGCCTTATTGTCAGGTCTGCAGAAGCGGACTATTCTGGGATTCTGAAAAGACAGAGCAGTAGCTGTGTTGGTATTACGTTATAGCAAACTAAAACCGAAGTCCAGTGGTACTTTAAAGGCTTAACAAAAATTGATTTTTGGATTTACACAGCACATGTTGACTACAGCACACGGATTCTTACCAAGAGACTTACATAAGCAGCCTGTGTAGCAGAAGGAATGATTTCTCATAGGTTAGAACCTATGCAACTAGAGTGAAACACTGCTGTGTCTAGTTAGGCAGACAAGCGTTTAGAGCAGAAGTAACCTGTGCCTCAAAGAAGCATCTCTTGGGCTCAGAAATCCGCAGCTGTTCTAAGGAAACTGGCTGGCCCAATCGAAGATAGCTCTTCTGTGCTGTTAGAAATCACAGTGAGTATGCAAAGTGGTGTGTGACTGTTTACATGATGCACTGATTTCAGTGGGATTTCACCACACTTTCCTTTGTCTGGACATAATCTTGTAACTCATTCAAGCTGACTCCTTTTTATTTATCTATATATCTGATGGCACCTGGGGGGGCTGGGAGATTGTTTGAGGGGCTCCCCATGTGTGCAGAAAAATCTTAAAAGTTTTAAAAACTTTTGCAGGGATTTAAATCCCCCCAAAAGTTAAAGATTGTTCCCTGAGCATGCGCAGGGAACGCTCTGAGAACTCTCCAGTGGCCCGGCAGCTGAGAGCCGCTCGGGCTGAGCGAGGGGGGTGGGGGGAGGGATCTCCGGCCAGAGCGGCTAGCCTTGGAGCTGGAGGGGGAATCGCTGGTGCGAGCGCTGGCCTTGGAGCCGGGAGGGAGGGGGAATCACCAAGGCGGAGGGGTGGGGGAAGAAGACTTACCTGGAGCTGCAGCCTTCAGAAATCTCTCCCCCCCCCCCCCCCGGCGAGCGGGTCCCTGTCTCTTGCTTACTTATATTGCCCAGCTTTCTCACTGAAAGTCAAGGCAGATTTCCCAGCATGGGTCAATGGAATCAGTAAGATGGGACATCTAATAAGCAATACAGTGGGACTAGGAGAACAAAAGTTTGAAACAGTGCAAAAAGTAGTAGATGTTATGTGTCTAACAGTGATAGCGATTGCTCTTTTGCAAACGTGTTCTAATGTTTTCATTTCTCGTTAGTAATTCTTATAGTGGTATCTGTATGCACCGCAACAGGTGCTTGGAACTGGCTAATCGATCCAGAAACACAGAAGGTGGGTAATACATTTCCGTAAAGTTTGGTGTGAGGTTCCTATTGCATTTCTCTGAATTTGCTATAAACACAGTGTTTGGTGTGTACTGACAAGCGGAATGACTGCAGGTAAAAAAGGAAGGGGACGGCAAAGGGTGAGGCAGTTAGACAGTGTTATCGATGCAACGAACATGAAATTGAGCAAACTCCAGGGGACGGCAGAAGACAGGAGGGCCTAGCACAATGTGGTCCATGGGGGTCACGAAGCGTCGGACTCGACTGTGCGACTGAACAACAAATGCAACCGAACTTAGTTATTTTGTCCTGAACCCATAAAAATCCGTAGAGTAACTCTGTGTGAGAATAACTTCAATGGAGTGAAAAAACTTTGGTAGAGTGAAGCTGATGGTGAACAGCAGTACAAGATTGTGTGCGCGTTTTGCTTCTGTCTACTGCGACAGTGTTCCGGCATTTTTTGGGGGAAAAGTAATAGTATTTTAGTTGTAGGTCTGTTCATTTAAACCAGTGGGAGTTTTAATAAAACAATCCTTTGGTTCTTCCCTCCTAGGTATCGTTTTTCACGTCGCTGTGGAATCACCCCTTCTTCACAATTAGCTGCATTACCCTGATAGGGTTATTTTTTGCTGGAATTCATAAAAGAGTGGTGGCGCCCTCGATGTATCCTTTTCAAAGTACTTCCTGGGTGAAACAGCAAGATGCATGCCATGCAGTAGTTGTCATTTATTTAACCATCCTTTGCATATAGAGTTACTTGGTGTTAGAAGTTTTTTTAAAAAAAAAACTACTGTTCCGTCTGGAAGTGGCAAGTCAAAGCACAGAAGGAGCACAAACACATCTTATTGAAGGGACTCTTGCTTCTGCCACTGTTTGGGTGTGACAGTATTGTCCAAGTCAGGTCCTCTCTGTCTCTTCCCAGTCTGGCACTCTGTACCATAGAGTTGGGACTGCATCCTTTCTCCTAGCCCAGGGGTGGCCAACCTTGCTTAACGTAAGAGCCACATAGAATAAACGTAAGAGCCACATAGAGATGTCTGAGAGCTGCAAGACAGGAACAAATATCACACACACGTTTTTATTTTAAAAGATATGCAAATTTGCTTTTTATTAACGTTAAATGGGACTGCCAAAAATAAAAACAAACGAGGAAAACCAGTTATAAGAAAGAGAGAGAGAGAAACTATGAAAGCAAATAGATGGGAGGGAGGAGGGAAGGAAGGAAGGAAGGGAGAAAGAGAGAAAAAGCATGCCTCCCCTTTGCTTCCCCAGCCACCCTGCCAGGAGCCGCACAATATGTGTGAAAGAGCCGCATGTGGCTCCCGAGCCACAGGTTGGCCACCCCTGTCCTAGCCCAACAACTTTTTTTTTGGGGGGGGGGGTTGTATTTTGTGTGTGTGTGTGTGTACCAGGAAGTCATGAAGATCTCTGGTGACTGACCCCTACTGGGGGACTGGAGGATATTCAGAGAGGTGGTTATCCAAGGAGGTTTCCCATCCAAGTACTTGCCAGAGTGGGCCCTGCTTAGCTTTTGAGATCTGACGAGATCAGGCTTGCCTGAGCTATCCAGGTCAGGGCCTAATCCAACAACTTTTGATCTCCTCCTTGGAGCTCTTGACCAAGGTGTTGGAGCATCCAGGCATGGGAGTGGAAAAGTAAACAGTAGGGGGAAAATACTCCCGGCTCTGGAGTAACTCCTGCAGAAGTAACTAACGGAGTTTGCTATGGTCACATGAATGCTGGTAATGCATCACTTAAGCCTTGCTATACTTATTCTAAGCTTAGAGACTGACGTATTTCTTTGACGCATCGTGTGCAGAATAGCCGCTCGATGTCGGACGGTCCTGGCAGAATACAACATGTCGTGTGATGATGTAAGTGGCTGCGGCTTTATGTGCGAGTTTTAGAATTGGGGACAGAACGATAATGTGGGACAGAGTGGGGACTTCCGGCTTGTGTGCTGCCGAACCGTTCTCTGTGACTGTGCCCTCCCGCTGTCTTTGACCTTCATTCTGCCATTTTGCGTTGCATGCTCCTGGTTTCTCCCTCCCATCAGAGAACAGGAGACTGGCCCATTCTAGTTGGGAAGGAAAGGGTTTTTTTTTTTACTAATTTATTTTCACATTGCCCTTTGAACCTTGAGATGAGAGCTCACTTCGATTTTCAGATCTCATTAAGTGTTGCCGGGTGCTGTGGTGCGCTTGGGCATCACTTTGGGGATAACCCAGAAGGCCATAACATGAATAAAACTTAGTTGGTCTTAAAGGTGACTCTGGACCCAAACTTTGTTCTGCTGGTTCAGACCAACACGGCTGCCCACCTGGATTAAGCTGGAGAAGGCTTGTTAAGGGAGGTGGGAGGGCTTCCTCTTTGCATGCTGAAGAAGCCACCGTGTGCATCTTATCCTGCTCAAAACATGACGATAGATGCGCGGGGTGGTGGTGGAGTGGTAGCCATGTTGGTCTGAGGCAGCAGGACAAAGTTCAAGTCCAGGGGCACCTTTAAGACCAACAAAGTTTCATTCTGGGTATCCGCTTTTGTGTGCCTGCACAATGGAATGTGTCAGACCCTCATCTTTCTCTGTTGCCTGTCCCGTTATTAAAATGGCTCAGGATGCTGAAAAAAATTGACCGAGTTGGAAGCGCCCTTCAAATTGTAGGTTGTCCATGGCCCTGTTTGTAGACGACCAACATAAAAAGAGATTTATGGCCATTCCTATGGTTTGATGACTGAGTTGACTCTGTACTGGGGGGGGGTCGTTTCTCGGTTACGCCGCATTTGGTGTTTTAACGTAAGCGGCTAAACCCGTTTAGGTCGCTCAGTCAATGGAACTGAACTGCTGGAGCCGGTGTGAAGTCCAACTCTTTTCTTTTCCTCCCCAGACTGGAAAGCTAATACTGAAACCCCGCCTTCACGTCCAGTAATCTTCCGTCATCCTTTGACTCTGTCATCAAAGGAACAAAAAGCAAGAGACTTTTTCATCATGGCCGTGAGGCCAAATGGGACTGCGTTGCGCTTAGCTGCATCTGAACTGTTGACAGCAGAAGCACACAGAAGCTGGTATATTTATTCATGGTCTCTGTCTTTTCTTGCATCGTCACCTGTGCTTTCAACCCCCCCCCCTTTACAGTATTAATATCCCTCTTGGGAGGGATTCGCCTTCAGTGATGCTACTGGCAAAGTAGTTCTCCTATGCAGGAAAACAGGATTCACTTGGTTTTTATAGAAGTGCACAGCTCTGTAAATAGAAAATGACTGCTAATGTTAAGGGCGGCAGCAAAAGGAATTAATGCGGTGTGGATTTGTTCTCAAGAACCAGTATTTCAAGAGAACGCTACATTTGCCGGTCACACGGGGTCTTACCAGCACACTCCTTCATTCATGACACCTGTCTTTTGCGCACACGCCGACCCCCCAGTCTGCATAAAAGAATTCCTCTCTCCTCTCAATGGTAAATCACTCTTATTTTTACACCTGCCTTCGTTTAACTTTTGTCGCAGAAGACACAGCACTTCAGCTTTCCTGCGTTGATATTTTCAGCAAATTCAACATGGCTTTTTTTTTTTTTTTAATATTAGTTTTATTTTTAAAAACCTTCGTATGCATGCTGCTTCGTGCAGCATATAAGAGCCCAATGTATTGTATGTGGAATTGACACTGTGATAGCTTTGGCCATGACACTAGTATTGCTTAACTTCGGGTTCGAACTACTTGATAAAAAGTGCCACAAGATGTTTGAAGACAGAACGGTTCAGGTAATCCTTTGGCCTCAGTATGGCCCGGTTACCTAACTATGGCTGGCTGATCAGGAAGACGCAATGGGTCTTCTTGCTGGTTTCTCAGATTGCACCAATTTTCCTTTTCCTTATTCAGTTTTGGAGCTAACTGTAACTACTGTCACGTCCGTTCTGCATTTTTATCAAAACTCAGTTAGCATCAAACCACAGTTTTGCAGACCTTCTAAGCTCCGGTTTGGTGCTAACTGCTGTTAGTGAAGAGGCGGGGGTGATGCTAACTTCTAGAACTCAAAAAGGGTGAGGGGAGCAAATGCCCAGGTTAGCCATGGAAAACTGTCACTTGCCTAACAGCAGTTTTGTCTGCAGCCAAGCCTATGGCATGGTTTCCACGCGCATCTCTCTTTTTCCACCTGGGCGTGGAACTTGGCCGTTTGAACGTTCCGCGATCCCTGTTCCGGCAGGCTCTGGAAGTCAGGCTTGCCAAAGAGATGGTGGTGCAATCATTCCATCAGTGGCATCCGCCGGGGGGCGGGCGAAAGAAATCGCTCAGCGATCTGAACCCACCTTATTAAAAAGTGTTAAGAGATGCGGCTTGTTACACGCAGTATATTTTGAAACCATTTGCGATTTAATTTTAAACCCTCCCTATGCCTTTTAGAGCCCTGCCCTTTCACGCTGTTTTTAATAAGAGTATAAAATTTTAAGAGCGCATAGCAGCCTGGCAAAACTTCATGGCAGCGAAACCGAAAACGACGCTGGTGTCGATGCCGTGTCACCGCAGCAATAAGACTGTGCTCTTGAAGTCTTCTACAAACGCTCTTAAGGTTTTTTTTGTTTTGCTTTTAGATAGATATAATTGTTTTCTAGGAAACGTGTATAACAATAAATAACTTTATTTATAATGGTACGTTCGTTGGCATTTCTTTTAAAATTGTATGTAAATGTTGCGTGTCAAATTACAGAGTTGGAGCACCCTGTGCTGTGATCTTTCCTGGGCTACCCAAGTGCATGTACGCAGGGTTGGGCTTGTTCTGCAATCTGATAAATGCAGACGATCCCTAGAGTCCAGTCCGAGAAGACTACGAAGACTCAACATTCCAGACATTTTACACCGTGGAACTCTTTGCCTCTATCTTAGATTTGTTTGACACCTTCATCTAGTTCAGGATACGGCGGCCAAGCCTTTGCCTGGGATTTGCCCATGTGAATAGATCAACAGGCTTTTTCAGAGGCTTCCAATCTTGTTTTCCAGCTTTAATCCAAAAACACTGGTTTTGATCTAGAAAGCCTTCAAAGAGCTTCAGAGCAGATTACCTGAAGAACTGCCTGCTCCCTATGAACCATCCTGAAGTGTACAATCATCTTCTTCCAGAACCCCCTGTCTGCTGTTCCCAGCAACAGGGCCTTCTCGGGGGTGGCACAATGTTTGTGGGAGAACCTCCCTGATGATTTTCAGATGATGCCAAGCAACCATGGTTTTGTTTAGGTGCCACATTAGAACACTGTTATGCTCCCTGGCTTTTATTTATTTTCTTCATTTATATTCCAACCTTTCTCTCCCTCGGGGACCCAAATCTGCTTATGTCATTTTCACAACAACTCTGTGAAGCTATGCTCAGCCTAGAGTGTGTGACTGGCCCAAGGTCACCCAGCGAGCTTCCATGGTGGACTGGGAATTGACTTGGGTCCTTCAGATCCCAGTCCAACACTCTTGACCATTACACTACGCTGGCTGTTTTCAATGGTTTATTTGGTTTTAGTGCTTCTGGCCAATTTGTACTTGGTTCTCAGGCTCTGAATTACATTAAGGTGTTTCTACAGTTCTTTTAATGTTCTTTAAGATTACTTTATCCTCTTTGTCCGTGGACTTAAAATCCTTTCTGACTGGAAGCAGAAGAATCATTTTTAAAAGAAATAATATATTCTCAAAGTCAGCTTGTTTCTTTAATTGCACTTATAGTCCAGTGTTCCCTCTATGCTGAGTTAGTGTGAGCTAGCTCACAGGTTTTTTAGCCTCCAGCTCACAAATTTTTGTCTTAGCTCAAAAAGGATGGTTCCAGAGCAAACTAATTCATGCAGCAGCCAAATTGCTCGCTCCCAACTTTAATGCCAGCAGCTCACAAAGTAGAATTTTTGCTCACAAGACTCCACAGCTTAGAGGAAGCATTATTACAGTCCCATCCTGGGTTCGTATGTTATTGGACAGCACATCCACTGCGTAAGAGCATGGTCATTCTGGATCAGGAGACGTCCTTTTTCCACCACAGTTTGAACACTTACATTGTAGTGTACCTACCGATACATGCTTTGACATCCAGGTCAGAGTTCCAGGTTCAAATCCCTGCTCACTGGGAGACCTTGGGTCACTCATTCTCCGCTTAGCCTACCTCACCGTGGTTGTGAGTATGACACGGAGACCCACGTATGCCTCCTTGAGTTCTTTGCAGGAGAAACAAGATGAAAAATGTACTGGATAAAACACATGAATTCTGAAGGTCTGTAGAATTTCCAAACACACAAGACTCGTCCTGTTTTGCAAAGCTTGTAGCAATCCCTAGAAATCTTAAAATGCATCCGTTGATTCAGTTCTGTAATATTACTGAAAAAGCATCAGCTCCCAAACCTTGAGTGGATAAAATGCAAAAACGGCATGTAATTGTGTGTTACGTTGTTTTAACCTTGGAGTTTGGTGCCCATTGTGATGTGTGGCAATCGCAGACAGACATATTTACTGCATGTAGCCAAAGGCCATCACAAAAGAAAATTAAGGATGTAGAGGTAAAGGGTCAAACATGATTACAGGAGTGTTTTTAAAAATTGTTAGGAATAAAATACAATTAATTGCATACAGTGAAATTACAAATTTCGAAGATATATCCGGTTAGTCAGATTCATTTACTGAAGCAGTGATCTTGGCCCTAATTTTCCTTGTGGCCAGGACAAAAAGTAAAACTCTATAGGTTAACAAACGGATTAGTGTCAGATAACAGAAGGACCAATTTATCCAAATCAGAGGGGAGATTTTGTCCCTTTAACAAATTGTCAAGAAATTTAATTCTGACTTTTGTATACATAGGACAAAATAGCAGACAATGGAATATATCCTCTGGAACTGAAGCACCACATATACAGACATGTAGAGCCTTTGGTGTTTGAGAATATCTTCCCATGAGCAATGCTGTCGGCATTGTCTGGAAACATAGGGAAGTGACTGCCTTTCTAAGGTTTGGAGATGAAATGTTTACCAAATAAGATGCTCTGGTGTGATCTCTGTTGAAGAGAGGCAATGGAAGGACCAAGCCCGTAATTGGCCCAGGAACTAGTCTCGACATGTCTCCTTAGCAGTAAAGAAACTCCGCCCCCTCCTGCAAAATTACCACTCGTTTCTTCCTTGGTCTTCACTGCAGCCATATGCTTTGGACTGGAAACAACCAACACAGTAGGGAACTTCATGTCAGGAGCTACGATGGGGCGGAAAGGAGGATATGTTGTCAAGAAATCTTGAACAACGTCGGGAGATTTCGAATGTTTCAGCTTTTCTACGGAATGAAGAGATTTCCCGAAACATTCATCCATCCTTATGAGACTGGCAGTGGCTGCTCCCACGGATGATCTGGTATAAAACTTTTTGATTCTTTAGTGCGGCTAATAGTTTGTAGTTAGTGTTGACGTAGAAGAGGCAGAAATTAAAGACTGGAGAGGAAGATGTAGCGCAGGCTTCTCACCTTTCTGAGCGTGAAAGAAAGCATGTTACGGGTAGCAGATAACAAATATGGCTGATTTAGAATAGCACGGGGGGGAACGAAAGCGTGGCTTGCCACTGCCAGTACAGTTATTGGGGTTCCAGTGGTTCTAAGAGACAGCAAATCTCTTGAATTTTCAAGTGGTGAATGTAACAGTATTTCAGGAAACTGACTTTTTCTGAGACCTCAAATTCCCTGCGTACAATTTTAAGGACTTTGGATCAACTGCCACTTTATAACCTTAACCACAGTAGGGTTGAAAGGAAAGTGATGCTATTCTGTGACACTGTGGCGCTCTTTCAGAACACAAGATTGATGGAATTAATATTTAGGTGGCTTATAAAATCCCATTTTATTTCTGAAAATCGTGCCAAGGCCTGTCTGACAGACAAAAATGGTTACCCATCTTGATTATCTGTAGGCTGTCTTCCATGAAGAAAAATTCCGGTGGGTAGTCTGTTATCCATGAAGAAAAATTCAGGTGGGTGGTGCTAGTCTCAATTGGTTAATCTGAAGGCTGGTAGCCAGTGCTAGGAAAGGCCCATTGACTTCAATGGCACAACTGAGCCCAGTGGTATACACATTTACTACCTGAGTGCATTCCCAATCCTAACTGAGTGCTTTTACTTTTGAGTAAAGAAGCACCTGAGTGTACTATTTGTTAGCGATGATATGCGTTCATAATTTGGTGGAAATCTCCCATTGAACTCAATGGGGTTTACTGCCACGTAAAAATGGATGGGACTGTCCCAACGGCCTGCGATGTTACCCATCCTCTCTGAGGGCAGTCTCTATAGAATTGAATGGGTCTCCACCAACGTTCCCTCTAAGCTGTGCACACGAAAGCTCATACCTTGAATAAACCTTTGCTGGCCTGAAAGGTGCCGCCATTGGCCTCTAACTCTTGTTGCCCTGCTTCAGACCAACACGGCTGACCAATTGGCATTAAAGTGGGGAGCGAGCGATTTGGCTACTGCATAAATCAGTCCGCTCTGGAGCCGTCCTTCCCGAGCTGAGACAAAGATGTGTGAGCCGGAGGCTAAAAGACTGTGAGCGAGCTCACACTAAACTCAGCTTAGAGGGAACACTGGCTCTGCACTCCGAAGTAAAGATGCTGCGCCGAACTGCACCACGAGGCTTACCCTGGGAGTGAATCCACTTACACTCTGAACTCAAATGGGATTAGCTTCCGAATGAACCTGCAAAGGATTGCAACTACCCGCAGGGCCGGTTTGCTGGCGGGAAGCAACGGAACTCCCGGCTCCCGGGCAAGCATGCCTCGGATCGGGTCGTTCGCGGGGCCGGCCGGCCTTTCTGCTTCCTGGCCAGCCTCCTCCGGGGCGGAGGTTCGCTCGCTCGGTTTGCAGCGCCTGCGCCCGGGCGACACACGTGGGGGGAGGAAGGCAGGCAGGCAGGCTGGCTGGGCCGCCCTCCCCAGCGCCGCCGCCGGAGCCTTTCCTGGCCGCGCTCACCATGGGCAAAAGCAAAGCCAAGCGGTTCCGCCGGCCGCCCTTCGCTCCTGCGGGGGACCGAAGGCAGCCGGGCGGCGAGGCCGAAGGAGGGGAAGCGTCGCCGGCCGCCGAGCTGCTGGAAAAGGTGAGCGAGCGCCGGGAAAGAGGAGACCCGGCCGGCCCTCTCCCTCCTCTTTCTCCCTCCGCAGCCCGGGGCGGGAAAGCCGAGCCCGCCCTCCCGCTTGCAAAGCAGGGAAACGGGGGTTGCCAACTGACCGGGCACCACCCCGGCCCGGGCTGCTCCTGTGCATGTGTCGATCTGCTGAAATCCGTAGCTTTTCAAGGCGGAGGGGGGGGGGGAGTGAGAGGAGTCTGGCTGTCTTGTTGGGAGAGCCGACTGCGTCCTCTGCAGGCGCGGGTCTTCCCGTCGTTTTTGCACTGTCACAACAACCCTTCGAGGTTGGTTAGACTCGGGGGGGGGGGGCGCGCGGAGGGGGCTGGGTGGTCCAAAGCAGTTCTCCCTCTAAGCTGTGGAGCCTTGTGAGCAAAAATTCAACTTGGTGAGCTACTGGTGGCGTGAAAGTTGTGAGCGAGCCGTTTGGCCGCTGCATAAACTAGTTTGCTCCAGAGCCCTCCTTCCTGAGCTAAGACAAAAAGGTGTGAGCCGGTGGCTAAAAGGCTGTGAGCCGGCGCACACTAACTCGGTTCAGAGGGAACACTGGTCCAGAGTAACAGAGTGAGGTTTGAATGTGTCTCCCCAGTTTTGCTCTGATGCTCTATCCGCTGCACGACAGTGCCACTTGGTGTTTATTGAAGAGGTACCATATTTTGAAAAGCAAAAAAAGAGCATAGTGGTGGACCACTTAAAACAAGTGATCACTAGGAGAAGTCTCATTTTAAATTCCTGACTATTTGAGTGGGGACAGTTGCTGTTAACTAGGAATATTCCTAATCGCCCAACCCAAAAGAGGATATTTTAATGGTTTTTAAACAAAAAAAACAGCCCAAAAGAGGATGGACACACACACACACAAAAAGGATGTGCTTTTTAAAAGACATCAGTTTATTGCAGATCAGATACTTGTTGAACAGTTCCCACCCACCCCCTTCCAGTAATTAGAGGACCTTACATTGCAGACTTCTTTACAGAAAGATTCTGGGGTTCGTATATCTCCAAGGTGTATTCTGAAAGCAGTGGGGTACCGCAGGGATCAGTACTCAGTCCGCTGCTTTTTAACTTGTTAATGATTTGGAATTGGGAGTAAGCAGTGAAGTGGCTAAATCTGCGGATGACACAAAGTTGTTCAGGGTGGTGAGAACCAGGGAGGATTGTGAGGCACTCCAAAGGGATCTGTTGAGGATGGACGAGTGGGCATCAACATGGCAAATGGGGTTCAGTGTGGCCAAGTGCAAGGTCAAAAATCCTAACTATAAATACTCGTTGATGGGGTCCAAACTGGCAGAGACTGACCAAGAGAGAGATCTTGGAGTCGTAGTGGATAACTCATGGAAAATGTAGAGACAGTTTGCGTCTGCAGTAAAAAAGACCAACACTATGCTGGGGATTATTAGGAAGGGAATTGAAAACAAATAAGCTAGTATCATAATGCCCCTGTTTAAATTGATGGTGCAACCTCGTTTGGAATACTGTGTACAGTTCTGGTCACCACACCTCAGAAAGGATATTATACTATTGGAAAAAATGTAGAAAACAGCAACTAGAATGATAAAAGGGTTGGAACACTTTCACTATGAAGAAAGGCTGAAGCGCTTGGGGCTCTTTAGCTTGGAGAAACGACAGCTGAGGGGTGACATGATCGAGGTTTACAAGATTATGCATGGGATAGAGCAGGTAGAGAAAGAGGTATTTTTTGCCCTTTCTCATAATACAAGAACTCGTGGGCACTCCATGAAATTGCTGAGTTTAGGATTAGGACAGATAAAAGGAAGTCCTTCTTCACCCAAAGGGTGATTAACACATGGAATTCACTGCCACAGGAGGTGGTGGCAGCTACGAGCATGGGCAGCTTCAAGAGGGAATTGGATAAACATATGGAGCAGAGGTCCATCAGTGGCTATTAGCCACAAGGTATAGATAGGAACTCTCAGACTGGGGCAAGTGATTCTCTGTATTCTTGGTACTTGGGGGGGGGGGGGCAACAGTGCCCCACAAGTCCTGCTGCCAGAAACAAGTTTTCAAAATACATTTTACTTTTGCACGCCGCATTGCTGAGCGTTCTCGTCCAATTCACTTCCTCGTTCATTTCCTTGTTTGGTGTAGTGGTTAGGCGGGTTTGATTCCCCACGTATCCACATGTAGCTGCTGGTGTGACCTTGGGTCAGTCATAAGTTCTTTCAGAGCTGTTCTCTCTAGAGCAGTTCTCAAGAGAGCTCTCTCTGCCCCATCTACCTCACGGGATGTCTGTCGTGGGGAGGGGAAGGGAAAGGAGATTGTAAGATGTTCTGAGACTCCTTCGGGTAGTGAAGGACGGGGTATAAATCCAGTCTCTTCTTCCTCTTCCTCCACCACCGGCAATGCTCCCTCTAAGCTGTGGAGTCTTGTGAGCAAAAATTCTACCTTATGAGCTACTGGCATTAAAGTTGTGAGCCGGTGATTTGGCTACTGCATAAATTAGTCTGCTCTGGATCCACCCTTCTTGAGCCAAGACAAAAAATGTCTGAGCCGGAGGCTAAAAAACTGTGAGCTAGCTCACACTCACTCAGCTTAGAGGGAACAGTGACCACCGGTGGTCCTGATTAGCCAGTCGTGGCACCCGTGACCTCGCCAGCTCCGCCCTCCCTCCTCCAGTTTGTTTACATTCTCTCCTGAGTCAGTCACCAAGCATCCCCACGGCTTGGTGACAAGCAGGTGGTTGACCCAGGACCCTGGTAGGAAAATCTGTGTTCAGTGCATACTCTTTACAAGCACAAAAAGTCCTGTTTACCATGGCAGTGGCTCATCAGGAGGTGTGTGGATTGAACTCAGAGGTGCCTACCAATGGGATTTCCCAATGCCTCACCAACCAGAGTTTTCTGGCTATGCTCCTGTGTCAACCCAGGTTTTTAAGGCAGGAGACGTTTAGAGGTGGTTTGCCATTGCCTGCCTCTTTGTAGCAACCCAGGGTCTGTAGCAACCCAGTGCGTGGACTCTAATCTGGGAAAGCTGGGTTTGATTCCCCACTCCTCCAGTTGTAGCTGCTGGTATGACCTCGGGTCAGTCACAAGTTCTCTCAGAGCTGTTCTTTCAAGAGCAGTTCTCAAAAGAGCTCTCTCAGTCCCACGAACCTCACAGGGTGTCTGTTGTGGGGAGGGGAAGGGAAAGGAGATTGTAAGCCACTCTGAGACTCCCAAGTGAGTGAAGGGCGGGGATATAAATCCACTCTCCTCTCCTCTCCTCTCACTAATCGGGCCAGGCCTGCTTAGCTTCTAAGATCTGATGAGAACCAGCTAGCCTGATCTATCCAACTTAGGGCGAATCAGTAAGAAAAAGAAACCAGTGACATTTGGGTTGCGACATAATGAAATAAATGTCTACAATAACATTTTGTAATGAATTATTGGAACTTTGGGATGAATTCTTGTCACTTTTAACAGCCTCGGGTAAGGAAGGTTTTATAATGCTGAACAATTCGCTTTGGCTTGTTCTGGAACTTCAGGGCCAGCCTGTGCTTTAACAAACTGGCCTTGGTTTCTTTTGCTGGGAGAATGGAAACCACAGAAGCAGCAGCAAGCCTTGCTCTAGGAGCAAACCTGAACCGTGGCTTCGGATTCGGGGTTAAGACACAACCCTGGCTGCCCTAGATGGTTGGGCAAGGCAGAGGTGGGACAGAGAAGGCGTGATTGTGTCCACGTAAGCTTCTAACTACCCTCTTCATGTATATATTATATTTTTTCCATAGCTGCAGCACCCAAGTGCTGATGTGCGAGAATTTGCTTGTGCCAGCATTTCCAAAGTCCTGCAGCAGAAGCAGACAATCCCGGCCTTTGTCCAGAGAGATGTCGTCCGATGTCTTGGGCCCATGCTGCTTGACCAGAGACTGGCGGTTCGGGAGACGGCTGCGGGAGCTCTTCGGTGAGTCCTGAAGCTTGTCCAGAGCGGTGGGACAGACGGACGGACGGGTGCTTGAAGAGGCCTCCGGGGATGTGCCAGTGTTTCAGGAGACCCTTGTGCCCTGCCTTTCTCCTGGAAAGCCTCTCCCGGCTCAGACAAAAGCTCTAGCATCCTCTTCCCAAGGAGGCCAGTCTGGATTACAGTCTTCCCCATGTTTGTCCCCAGTGTGCCGTATTTGTAGGGATGCTACCTCTGAATGCGGAGGTTCCATTCAGCTAGTTTGGCGTCGTGGTTAGGAGCACGGACTCTAATCTGGGAGAACCGGGTTTGATTCCCCGCTCCTCCACACGCAGCTTCTAGTGTGACCTTGGGTCAGTCACGAGTTCTCTCAGAGCTGTTCTCTCAAGGGCAGTTCTCAGGAGAGCTCTCTCAGCCCCACCTACTCACAGGGTGTCCCTTGTTGGGAGGGGAAGGGAAAGGAGATGGTAAGCCGGTCTGAGACTTCCTTCGGGTAGTGAAGGGCAGGGGATAAATCCAGTCTCTTCTTCTTCATCATCTTGGCTGGCAGTGTTTGAAAGATTCATTCCCCATGAATATGTAAAATATTTTTTTTAAAACTCATCTAAATTGGTGGCTGCTGCCCAATGGATTGCATGAGTTTATTAGCGTTTATTTCGGATATTTCTGTGCTGCCTCTTCAGAGTCCTCCTCCGGGTTGGTTACGATTAAAACAGTGTTACAATATTAATATTGGCTTGACCACAATGGCCCAGGCTAGCCGGATGTTGTCTGATCTCTGAAACTAAGCAGGGTCGGCTGTTGTTGGGTGGGAGACCGTCAAGAATGGCCAGGGTCGCTATGTAGAGGCAGGCAATGGCCACCCTCCTCTGAACAGCTCTTGCCTGGATAGCCCAGGCTAGCCTGATCTCATCGGATCTTGGAAGCTAAGCAGGGTTGGTCCTGGTTAGTAGTTGGATGGGAGACCAGCCAGGAAGTCTGGGCTCATCACACAGAGGTAGGCGACGGCAGTCCCACCTCTGTACAACTCTTGCCTTGAAAGCCCTACGGGGTCACCATAAATGGGCTGCAACTTGAGGGCAAAAATAAAATGAAATAAAAAGCCATTGAATGTATGCAGTATAAAAATTATCTGTAACACAGAGGCAGACCATTTGAAAGCTGGTGAGATAGACCCGCTGATTAGAAGCCTGGGTGAACAGATGTGTTGTGGCCTGCTGCCTAAAAGAAAGGAAAGTAGGTGCCAAGCGAGCCTCAAGGGGGAGGATGTTCCGGAGGCGAGGGGCCACCACAGAAAATGCCGTGTCTTTAGTCAGCACCTGCCTCACCACGGAAGGCAGGGGCGCAGAAAGCAGGGCTCCTGAGTCAGATATTAACAGGCTGGAAAGGGTGTGTGTGGATAATACAAGAATAAACGGTCCTTCAGGTACCCTGGTCCCAAACCTTTTAACCGCCACCGGTGATGTGGAGGCGACATACAACGTGCCCTGGGCAACTTTGTTGAGCCTGCGGGCACATTTTGAGAGCAGGTAGTGCTCAGAGGTTAAGACACTGAGTTGTAGACCGGAAGGTCGGTAGTTCGGCAGTTCGAGACCTGAGTGCCATATAACGGAGTGAGCTTCCATCTTCGGCCCCAGCTCCTGCCAACCTAGCAGTTCGAAAGCAAGAAATTGCAAGTAGATAAATAGGTACCACTGCGGTGGAAAGGTAACAGCGTTCCGTGCGCCTCGGCATCTAGTCATGCCGGCCATATGACCACGGAGACGTCTTTGGACAGCGCTGGCTCGTCGGCTTGGAAACAGAGATGAGCACCGCCCCCTAGAGTCGGATTTGACTGGCTTTCGAGCAACGGAAACTTTTCCTAGTGGCCGCCACAGCAAAATGGGTGCTGCAGCCCATTACAGAAAGCTGAGAGATCCAAGTTCTGCTCTGTTTTCAGATTGGTGCTTCCTCTGTTAACAAAGGTGATGCTTTGGTGATGGAGTCTTCTGAGAGTCTTCCTTCTCCAGTGGAGTAGAGAAAAGCCAGGGGTGGTTCTCTGCTTTCGGGAAAGGCCCTTTGGGGGGAAAAGAAAGTGGGAAGCCGGAAGCCCACCAGTGGGAATCACAGAATGACATATTTTTATGGTTCCACATCCTGACTGTCAGACCCAGCGATGACTGGTGGGCAATCTGGATCTACTTCTCCGTCTTCTACAACTCCCCTTCCCCAACTTTTTGTTTAAAATGCACGTTTAAAGAAGTGGGAGGATTGGTTCGAAATGAGGAACAATAAGATGAGCCTCTCAGGGCTCATTCCGTAGCAGGAGCTCCTTTGCATATTAGGCCACACACCCCTAATGCAGCCAGTCCTCCAAGAGCTTACAGGGCTCTTCTTACAGGGGCTACCGTAAGCTCTTGGAGGATTGGCTACATCAGGGGTGTGTGGCCTAATATGCAAAGGAGCTCCTGCTATGGAATGAGCCCTGGAGCCAGGGCCAGCTCTATCACTAGGTCAACTAGGCGGCCGCCTAGGGGCGCAGCTGACAAACGGGGTGGTGGAGAGACTGAGAGAGACTCAAACCAGGAGATAGTGTGTATTATGCAAACCACGATTTACCATTATGTCTGAATGCAGCTTTCCATTCAGGCTACGAACCAAACTTAGCCTTGGACCAATGCAGATAGACCTGTAGGCGCTGCGACGAGCCGGTGCAGGTGGCTGCTGGCAGGGCTGGAGAGCTCGTGATCCCGGGCAGGCAAGCGGGCAGGCGCGCGGGGGGAGGGGGTCTCCGGCACTGGAGAGGATGGCTCTTGCAGTGGTGGGGTGCTACAAGGCAGCCTTGCCTGGGGGGGGGGCGCACAAGGTAGCCTCGCCTAGTGTGCAAAAAACCCTGGGGCCGGCCCTGCCTGGAGCCTCTGCTTTCAAACTTTTGGCTTCTTTTACAGCAATCTCAGTGCCTGCGGAGGATTTGACGTCTGTGACGACATGGTGACGAAAGATGTCATGACGCCCCTTGTGGCGCTTCTGAAGGAGGTACGCGGACTTGCTCTGGTCTTCATTTCTAGTTGCCGGATTAAAACGGGATGGGTCAGGGTGGGGCCAGCATGGTGTGGAGGTTAGGATTCCAGAGTAGGAACGCGGGAGACCTGAGTTTGAATCCCTACTCTGCCAAGGAAGCTTGCAGCCGAGGGACCCTGGACCAGTCACAAGCTGTAAGCTTAAGGTGCTTTACAGGGTTATAGAATCAGAGTTGGAAGGGGCCCCACAGGCAGGGCTCATTTCATAGCAGGAGCTCCTCTGCATATTAGGCCACACACCCCTAATGTAGCCAATCCTCCAAGAGCTTACAGAGCTCTTCTTACAGGGGGTACTGTAAGCTCTTGGAGGATTGGCTACATCAGGGGTGTGTGGCCTAGTATGCAGAGGAGCTCCTGCTACGAAGTGAGCCCTGCCTACAGGCCATTTAGTCCAACCCCCTGCTCAGTGCAGGATCAGCCTAGAGCATCCCTGACAAGGGTTTGTCCATCCCTGCTTAAAGACTGCCCGTGAGGGGGAGCTCATAACCTCCCGGGGCAGCCAATCCCACCGTTGCACAACTCTGACTGTCAAAAAGTTTTTCCTAAGATCCAGCCAGTACCTTCCCGCCCTTAATTTAAGCCCATTCTTGCGAGTCTTCTCCTCTGCAGCCAACAGGAACAGCTCCCTGCCCTCCTCCCTTCAAAGACTCCAAGAGAGCCATCCTGTCCCCCCCTCAGCCTCCTCTTCTCCCGATTGAACATTCCCACGTCCCTCAGCCTTTCCTCAGAGGGCTTGGTTTCCTCGTTGCTCTGCTCTGCCCCCGCTCCATTCTGCCCACATCCTTTTTGAAGTGAGGCCTCCAGAACGGCACACGCTACTCCAGGTGTGGCCTGATACGTCAAGAGGAAACACAGAGTATCACTTTCCTCTGCAGCCCAGCAGCACGCATAATGAATCTGCCTTACACTGAGGCAGAGCATCAATCCATTGAACCGAACCATCCCCAGACTTGTGGGTGTTATGGGGATATCAGGAGTAGCACACTTCATCTGTATCTCACCTGTTTCCTCAGTGGGAACCTAAAATGGCTTACATTGTCCTCTGTTTTATCCTCACAACACCCTGGTGAGATAGGTTAGGCTGCGAGGTGAGGAGGAGATTGGATTTATACCCCACCCTTCACTACCCAAGGGAGTCTCAGAGTGGCTTACAATCTTCTTTCCCTTCCCCCAACACACACCCTGTGAAATAGGTGGGCTGAGAGAGCTTGTTTGAGAACTGCTCCTGAGAGAACAGCTCTGAGAGATCTTGTAACTGACCCAAGGTCACACCAGCAGCTGCATATGGGGGAGTGGAGAATCAAACCCGGTTCTCCCAGATTAGAGTCTGCACTCTTAACCACTACACCAAAGTGTCCCAATTATGTTAATTAATTGAGAGCCAGTTTGGCGTAGTGGTTAAGAGCACGGACTCTCATCTAGGAGAACCGGGTTTGATTTCCCACTCTTCCACTGGCAGCTGCTCGATGACCTTGGGTCAGTTACAAGATCTCTCAGAGCTGTTCTTTCAAGGGCAGTCCTCGAAAGAGCTCTCTCAGACCCGCCAGCCTCACAGGGTGTCTGTTGTGGGGAGGGGAAGGGAAGGGAGATTGTAAGCTGCTCTGAGACTCCTTCTGGTAGAGAAGGGTGGAGTATAAATCCAATCTCTTCTGTCTTCTATGTGACTGGTCTAAGTTCACATCCAAAAAGCCACCAGGGCAGAATGGGGATTTGAACCTGGGTCTCCCCGATTCCAGTCTGAAACTCTAACCGCTACACCATAATGCCTTTCATGGGCTAGGAAAGAGGGCGTGCTTCTCTCCATAGAGTTAGCTTGACCATTGTTCCTGGAACCTACCAATCCATCTGCTCCAATGACTGTGCTTCAACTTATTTTTATCTTGTTTTATTTGGACTGCCTTCCTCATCGTAGTGCCAGGCAGGGCTGGAAGAGAGTAATGACTCTGTGAAGGAGACTAAAGATACAAACAAGAATTATATTGAAGACATAGCCAACGAGGCCGTGAACCTGTTGTGGAATGTCTGGTAAGTGCCAAATGGAAATAGCCGCTCTGTGTGTATGCGTATTTACCCCAGAAAGCAAAGAACTTTAGCAAAGACGACACATGTAGCCACAGGAGCATTCAGTTTGTTTATTTTAAAATCCTGGTGATGTGCTTTTCTGGCCCGTGCTCAAAGGGGCTTGCACTCATGGGGTGGGGAGAGAACTGCTGCAATCATTCTATGGTGGGGGCTTTTGGGGGGGCTCTGCTCCCTTTCTTGAAGGCACAGCCCCACAATAATTTCTCCTGTAAATGTTTTTTTCCCAATCATTTAAAAACATTTTTTCCAAAGATGCGCGCTCCTTTAAGCAGAGTCGGGTGCTGTAGTTGACTAATTCCCACGCTGAGCAAGGGGGTCGGAGTACGTGACCTCTAGGATCCCTTCTAGCTCTGTGTCAAGAAACTGGTCTCCTTCAAGAGAGTTTTTCTGCCTAAGTGTTAGCTTTCTTTATAGAAGTCATCACCCCTACCTGCAGGCTTGTTCTCAGAATGGTTGCTTAGGCTGACAGAAGTTATTAACTTGCAGCAGCTGAAAACTGCCATCTCAAGTGGCTGACAGCTTGCAATTCAGGGATCTATCCCAGTGACAGCTTTCTATTGGCTACAAGGCTTTTCTTTCTGCACTGAGAACTTCAGCCCTGCCAGAAAAAGATTTGCCCCACAAGCCACAAAATCCTGGCTATGGGCCTGAGACTAATAGATTTATTGAGGGGGTAGGTGGAGCTTGTGTAGGCTAGATTCCACTTCATCAGATGCATGAGTTGAATCCTGAGTGAGCAGAGAGAGATAGATGGATGGGTATATGTCCTCAGCTGTTACAAACAACCCGTGTGTTTGTTTCGTACATTTTATAATTTTGCATAGAGGTGTTACACATTCGTGGTCTCAGCCCCACTATTCCCAATTTTTCCACCTTTTTATCCTTGTGTATACATGTCTCTTCTGCTGCCTGAAGAACAAAGTTTGAGTCCCGGTGGCACCTTTAAGGCCACCTTCAGAAGAAGAGTGCGTGAACACAAACCCTTATACCCAGAATGAAACTTTGTTGGTCTTAAAGGTGCCACTGGACTCAAAATTTGTTCTGGTGCTTCACACCAACGCAGCTACCCACCTGAAGCTGCCTGAAGATTCACTTTGTGTATCTGATGACATGGCCTCTGGTAGGAGTGTGCGTTCAGATCTACCCGAGCCAAAAATATACTGAAGTATTTTTCAGGCACATTTTGGAATCCCAAAGGTATATAGGTCTTTTTTTAAGAAAACCAGAAAAAAAGCACCCCCCCCCCCCCGCAAATCCCAGACATATTCAGCAATTACGCTGTATATCTGAAAAACAGTGGAGAGGCTGGAGCAGACTGCTCCCGCCTCTCAGCTGTTTGTCAGGCTTCTGCTGCAGTCCCTTTAAAGTTTAAAGGGACTGCAGAAGACAGCTCCAGGATCAGCTGTGCTGTGGGGGAGCAGAATGCACTCCATCGGCTCAGCTTTGGGCTGGCTTCTTGTGAAGCCTGGTTTAAACTGCTGCACGAGAAGTCAGCCAGAGGGTCAGCTGTGCCAGCAGGGGGCAGACTGTTCCCTATGGGCTCAGCTTTGGAATGGCTGTTCCCCACCCTTGTGTTTATTGGACCCCGCCCCCCCAAAATTGGGATTTCCAAAAAAAATCCCAGATCCGAATACTGTACCAGTATTTTTTCGGGAATACCATTCTCCCCCCCCCCCATGTTCAGTAGACTTGAACCAAAAAATATGGTGTGTGGGGGGGTGGCACACCCCCAGCCTCTAGCTCATGTTACCGCACTGAATCTTTTAGTCTTCTGGAAGCATGCAGAAGGTCCTTGGCACCTCCAGCTGAAAGGGCCAGGTGCGAGGTGATGTGAAAGACCTCTGCCTGAGACCCTGGAGAGCTACTGTTGGAGTGGACCAAGTCTAAGGTAGCCACATGTGAGAGTTCCATTCAGGGGAGGGCCCGTGGCTCAGTAGTAGAGCATCTGCTTGGAATGCAGAAGGTTCCGGGTTCAGTCCCCAGCATTTCCAGTTAAAAGGACCAGGGCAGTGTAGGTGATGTGTGTAAGACCTCTCTTTGGAGAGCTGTTGCCAGTCTGAGTAGACAATAATGAGCTCGATGGACGGATGGTCTGATTCAGTATGACGCAGCTTTGTGTGTGTTGTGTGACTTTTACTGGTGCACCGTTAGGAGTTTCAGGGCAAGTTTGCTCAAGAGTCTTTTTGTCTCCACCCCCCCCCCCCCCCCCCCGGTTAGCGAATGCAACAGCACAGCCGTTTCCATATTCAATAGAGAAGGATGCCTGACTCTGGTGCTCCAGTTTTTGAAGAGGTTTCGCACCAACGTGGACCTGGCGATCGCAGTGGGTGAGTGGCAGGAAAAGGATGACTCTGCAGAAGCAGTGAGATTAAAATCGTGTAGAAATTTAAAGTCGTGGCTGTACGATCTGGCAAGGGAGTTGGGTCAGCAGGTCAAAGAAAGGGCCCGAAGAGCCTAATTGGGAGGTTACCCACGTTTCTTTGTTTCCGCAGCATCTTGCTTGCAGGCCGTAACAGAAGATAATCCGGATCTGCTTTCGTCCTTCGATGCGTCCTCGCACCAAGTGCTGGAAATGGTCATGGTGTCGTCGGACAAAACCATGGAGCATGTTCTTCTACGGACGCTGGTGGCAGGTAGCTCTTTTCAGCTGGACGACAGCTGGTATAGTTTGAAGTCTTATCGGTCTGGGTTCCAGAAGACCAGTGCTGCATCCCAGCGATGCAGTTATGGGTATAGTACGGCTCTTTGAAGTATGAGCCAAACAATCTGAATGCTGTATTCTTATTTGTTATAGAAGGCTTTGTTGACTTTTAATTTTCTATTCCGTTCAAAGGGGGGGGGGAATTATGGGAACTATAAACTGGGGGAGAGGTAGTTCTTACTATACGAGTGTGAACCCCTCTGTAATGATTTCATGTTTTGGTGTGTGTGTTTCTTTAAATGTTTAGTGTGACTGCAGTAATGTAAGAAGAATGATAGAGGGAGACAAGTGTGATGTAATTAGCTGATGACTGAGAGTGTGGGAGGAGAGATGTCTCTGAGGTGATTCAGATTCAGTGTTCTTGAAGAGACGAGTGTGGAGAGTTTTTGTGATAGTCTGTATGACAGAAGAAGCAGTTTGAGTCTAGCCTGTGTGGCTAAGAGAGGCAGAGTCTAGCCTGTGTGGCTAACACAAACAGTTCAGCGTATGAGAGAGAGATAAGCCTGTCAGAGTTGAGTTTTGGTGTTTGAGAGACTGTGTGTGACACCAAGCTTTGTCAGTTATATTTTCGTTCTTCAACAACCGTTCAGAAATACCCAGAAACCTATTTTGTTCTTTTATAAATAAATCATTATTTGTTTAAACATCCCAGCAATCATAATAGTCCTTCCTCAGGGCCACATAGTCCTCTGAAGTGCCCAGACGCTGGGTCATACTACCAAAATAGTTGGAATTTTTAATTTCTGGTGGCAGCAGAAATCTACTAAGTTCGTGTACACATAGTGTGTTTTAAAGATCTCCCCAATAAGCAAGGACATCACACCCTCCATCTACTAATGAACTGGTCAGCCACTGTGTGAGACAGGATGCTGGACTAGATGCCCTTTTTCGCCATGTAATCTTCCTCAAACTTTAAAAAAAATGTTCTGAGTGTTGTAGTGCTAGACCAATATAGCACTTCAGTGCTACAGCGGCACCATTGAGTTGCCTTGGCACCAAGAACGGCTCAACCACGCTTTGCTAACCCAACACAAGCGGCTTTGTATGAAAAGGTAAATTAAAATCCATTAGCAGCCACTTGCTAAAACGGCTGCTTCTGAAATGACCCAAACAATCTATTAGCAACCGGCTACCAAAACGGACTACAAAGGATGCCTGAAAGGGGCTCTTGTGTTTTTGGGGGTTTTTTGCCCCTGACTTTCTTGGTCAATATGGGTGAGGTTATAGTTTTGACTCCTTGACTTCCTGTCACCGGACCCTGACATCACATAACTTCCTGTCACATGCTTGCAACTCAGTAGGTCCTCGGTCTTCTGGCTCGTCTGCCTGTCACAGGGCTCTGACATAGCGTGATTTCCTGTCGCATGCTTGCAGTTCAATAGGTCCTGGGTTTGGAAGGGCTAAAGTCCATTTTTCTAAGAGCTTTGGTGCTGTCCACAAAAAGTGTGCTACATGGTCCTACGGCGTTTGTAGATCTAGTGTTAAGTTATACTTGCGCACCTAATGAAAAGAACATGCCATGTCCAGCGTTCCCTCTAAGCTGAGTTAGTGTGAGCTAGTTCACAGTTTTTTAGCCTCTGGCTCACACATCTTTGTCTTAGCTCAGGAAGGATGGCGCCAGAGCAAACTCGTTTATGCAGCAGCCAAATCGCTCGCTCACAACTTTAATGCCAATAACTCACAAAGTGGAATTTTTGCTCAGAAGACTCCACAGCTTTAGAGGGAGCATTGGAATCCAGCAGACTGCTATAGCTTTGCTTTTGTTACACTGTTCTTCCTTTGCACCGTTTGAGTGCCACGGTAACTCAGGGTTGCTGGCCTGTATTTATCTCAACCTCTTCCCTTCTTCAGGAATACTTTGGAATATAAAGAGTACGCTGCCCTCGGGGAGCCAGGCAAGCACCGTCAACGCTATCCTGAAGACCCTCTCGGAATGCTTAGCAGTGGACGCTGGTGAGGTGGTCATTCGGATGAAGGAAGAGGAAACGGAACGGTTGAAAACTCTGGCGGAGCTGGGAACGGAGGAAAACGGGGGCACCTTGCTGGTAAACGAGGATGAAGAGATGGAAGAAACGCCCAAAAAGCCCACTAAAGGGAAAGCTGACATTTCGGATCTACTTCCAGTGAGTGTGGCCTAGCTGACGAGGTTCTAGGTTATACTGGCAATTATGGTTGGGATAAGAAGAGCAGAGGATTGTGGTTTCCACTGTGGAAGCCAGTGGTTTGGAAGGGGATCCGGTTATCTTCCGGCTTCGCAGTCTTGTGGAGGAACTCAAAATCCCTTTAGGTCTAATGTAGTGGGCAGGGATGGAGAGTCCCCATCTTTTCCCTGTCTCTGCCTGATCGCCCCAACTCTCTCCTCTCACCCTGCTCTTCTCCCACATCTACAGTTGCCAACTCTGAGCAGGGAAATACTTGAAGATGTGGGGGATGGAGTCTGGGGAGGGCAGGGTTTGGGGAGGTGAGGGACCTCAACAGGGTATGATACCTTAGAGTCCGCCCTCCAAAGTAACCATTTTCTCCAAGGGAACTGATCTTGGTTGTCTGGAGATCAGTTGTAATTGTGGGAGATCTCCAGGTGCCGCCTGGAGGTTGGCCACACCAGCTTGCTCATGTTGCTCTCTGCTCCACAGCCCCTCTTCAGTGGTTTTGCACAGTGTATTCCCCGGGATCATTCTCTTTCTGTGCACATGTGCAGAGAAGCAAAGTGGAACATGCTGGCCCTGCTGACGCGCATTTGCCTCACATGGGCATATAATGCCTGCACGCCATCAAGACACGTATTCCGTCCCCAAAATCACAGACGCTACTATTTGAAGGTTGCTAATCACATGCTTACAGCCTGTGTGCATAGTTTGCGCATGTGTAGGTGTTGAGCCTATGTGAGGTCAAACTTGTGTGGTCAGAGGCGAGCCAGTTTGGTGTAGTGGTTAAGTGCACAGACTCTAATCTGGGAGAACAGGGTTTGATTCCTCACTCCTCCACTTGCACCTGCTGGGTGACCTTGGGCAAGCCATAGCTCTGTACCAGCTGTTCTCTCAAGGACAGTTGTCTCAGAGCTCTCTCAGCCCCACCCACCTCACAGGTGTCTGTTGTGGGGAGGGGAAGGGAAAGGAGTTTGTAAGCCGCCCTGAGACTCCCTTAGGTAGTGAAGGGCGGGGTATAAATCCAATCTCTTCTTTTCTTCTTCATCCATTCCCCCCCCCATATGTATAGCTCCATTTGTACAGCTGTTAACAATAATAGAGGGCTGTGGCTCAGTGGCCAGCATCTGTATGGCATGGGAAAGGTCCCAGGTTCAACTCCCAGAGTCTCCATCTAAAAGGACCAGGCAGCAGGTGATGTGAAGGACCTCTGCCTGGGACCCTGGAGAGCTGATGCCCATCTCAGCAGACAATACGGACTGTGCTGGATCGGTGGTCTGATTCAGTGTATAAGGCAGGCTTCATGTGTTCACTTGTGTTCAGTATGACTGATAGGAAGGCGAGGAGAAACACTGCCGGTGATTTCAGAGAGCAACCATATCGATCTGCAGTACCCACGTGAAGCTGCCTTACACTGAATCAGACCATCAGGTCCGTAAAGGTCCATATTGTCTACTTCGACTGGCAGCAGCTCTCCTGGGTCTCAAGCTGGGGTCCCTCACATAACCTGCTACCTAGTCCTGGAGATGCCGGGAACTGAACCGGGGACCGCTGAGCCGCAGCTAGATTTGAGTCCTCTCTAGTATCCTAGAAACCAACGAGATTTTCAGGGTGTAAGCTTTCCAGATTCAAAGCTCCCGATACCTGATGCAGAGAGCTTTGACTTTCCCAATATCTTGTTGGTCTGCTACTGGATTCAAACCAGGGCTCATTTCATAGCAGGAGCTCCTTTGCATATTAGGCCACACACCCCTGATGTAGCCAATCCCCCAAGAGCTTACGGTAGCCCCTGTAAGAAGAGCTCTGTAAGCTCTTGGAGGATTGGCTACATTAGGGGTGTGTGGCCTAAGATGCAAAGGAGCTCCTGCTACGCAATGAGCCCTGACTCAAACCGTTCGTTGCTGGTAATGTTTCTGAGCTGAAGCCCAAACCAGAATAGAATACCTTCCTGATTTCAAGCAACCTCACCCCCTATTCCTGTGAGGTGTGCCCTCCTTGAAGGGGGTCTCAGGAAGGCAACGGGAAGTGTGAGCTCTGCCCCGAGTCCTGACCCCCATTCTGAATGCCCACCAGAGATCCTCTTAACAACCAGACCTTCCTCTTTGCTTTGCAGAGCAGTAAACAGGAGCTGAAACAGGTAACTGCTTTACTCCTGGCTCAACAGACGGCTCTGGAGATCATTGTGAACATGTGCTGCAATGAGGGTATGTATGTAGCCACCTTGCTTAAGTGATCTTTCCTTTGAAAATAAATGCACCTTTCCCGGTCGCGTATGAGTGTGTTCAGGCTTGCAGCTTGTTACAGAAGGAAGGGGGGGACGGTATCTTGCTGGGAAACTCTTTTTGGCCAACAGCTCCCTGGAAAGCACCCTGGGATCTGGCTACCGCCACTCAATGCATCCTGAGAAAATCTAGACCGGGGTGGTCAAACTGCGGCTCAGGAGCCACACGCGGCTCTTTCACACATGTTGTGCGGCTCCCCTGGGCAGGGTGGCTGGGGAAGTGAAGGGGATGCAGTCTTCCCTTCCCCAGCCAGTGTTCCCCTCCGTGGGTAGGCTTGAGGTGGGGGGAGCAGAGAAAGAAAGCAACTTTAAATGCGTTCTCAGAGCCCCCGCCCCCCTGGCCAGCTTGGAGAAAGCATTCGTCTCTTTGAATATCATTATCTATATCTGTTTTTACCCCTTTTGTTTTTATTTCTGGCTGTCTTATTTAATGTTAATGTTAATAATAAGCAAATTTGCGTATTTTCCAATAAAAACGTGTGTGATGTTTATGTCTTGCGGCTCTCAGACGTCTGATGTTACTTCTGTGTGGCTCTTATGTTAAGCAAGGCTGACCCGCTGAGAAGGTATTCTTCTAGTGCGGTCGTAGAAAAATAGTGAAGAAACAAGGTGGAAATCCTGGAAAGTAACTTACCACAAACCGTGTAGTGCCCGTGTGATCTAGCATGTAGGGAAGGCATTAAGAGAAACATCCCAGAGAAATGGACAAAGAGGAAAATGGTATTCTGTGTTGCACGTTGGAGTTGGGCCTGGCTTGATGATCGAATCTGGTGTTTCCTTCTGTGCGTTTGCAGAGCCTTCCGACGATGAGTGGGAAGAGCTTTCCAGTAGTGACGAAAGCGATGCCTTCTTAGAGAATTCCTACGAGGAAGGCGGGAAGTTGATGTCACCGCTTTGCCTTTCTGCTGAGGTCCACACGGCTCTCATGAACCACCTGGTTCCAAAGAAGGTAGAACCCTCCAGAGTCCTGTCCTTCCTAGTTCATCTGGGCCTGAGTCACATGACAGAGTTCAAATAGTCACATGACTGCTTCGGCGCCCTCAGTGAAGCTTTGGATTAGCTTCTGCAGCCATGCTGGCCTCACTCTCCATAGAAAATCACTTATATGATATGTATGAGCATTTATTTTTTTAAAAGATAAAGGAAAGTTATAAGGTACATTTTATTTATTTATTTATTTTCTTTTTATCCCGCCTTGCCGGCGAACTGGCTCAAGGCAGCTAACAACCATAAAATACCATCAAAGTGGTTTACAAATAAACTGTTAAAACTAGCATAAAAACCAACATTAGCACATACACGAGTATAGAGCAACATTAAAACAGGCAGCATCAGAGTTCTCATGATGAACAGAAGGCAGTACAACGTTCGGCCAAAGGGACCAGGGCGATGTTATCCTGCAAATTCCCCCCGGTGGTGGCTCCTAGCTAAAGGCCTGGCGGAAGAGCTCCGTCTTGCAGGCCCTGTGGAACTGCAATAAGTCCTGCAGGGCCCTGATGTCATCCGGGAGCTCATTCCACCAGTATGGGGCTGCCACCGAGAAAGCCCTGGCCCTGGTGCAGGCCAGCCGAGCGTCTTTCAGACCGGGGAGAGTCAGGCGATGTTGTGTGCCTGACCTCAGTGCCCTCTGGGGCATATATGGGGAAAGGCGGTCCCTCAAGTAGGCAGGCCCCTGACCATATAGGGCTTTAAAGGTCAACACCAGCACCTTGAACCGGATCTGGTATGCTATAGGCAGCCAGTGCAGCGACTGCAGCACAGGCCGGACATGATCCCGCGAAGAGAGACCCAGAACTCTCAGTCTGGGGCAAGTGATGCTCTGTATTCTTGGTGTTTGGGAGGGGGGTAACAGTTGGAGGGCTTCTAGTGCCCTGGCCCCACTGCTGGACCTCCTAATGGCACCTGGTGTTTTTGGCCGCTGTGTTACAGAGTGTTGGACTGGATGGGCCACTGGCCTGATCCAACATTGGCTTCTCTTACGTTCTTGTGTTCTGATGTGGGGCAAGGGATACAGTTAGGAGTAAAATTGGGAACAGTTGACTGGATCCGACCCCCTTTGTGTTTCCAGGGCCCTTGCAGAATTGCAGGACACCCGCATCCTTGAACATAGTTCTCTCCGTTGATTTCATGACAAAGCCACAAGCCTAACAGCTCTTTTCCCCCCTAGATACTCGAAAAAACGGCTTTCCCCGGCAGCGCTGCTGTTGACATCTGTGAGCGCAGTCCAGCTTGGAAGCCGCTTATTAAAAAGTAGGAGTTGTTTCCTTTCGTTATGTGTGTAATTTGATTAAGACTGAACACCCACCCCTCCCACCGTGCCTTTCTTGGAGCTTTGGAAGGCATCTGGCTGGCTGCTTGGGTGTATGGAGATGTTGGGCTGGATGGATTTTTTTGTCCAAACCAGCAACATAGTCCTGACATTCTCTCATAGATTTAAGTGTCTTAATACAATGGAGTAACTCTACAGAGGATTGCACTGGCTCTATGGCGGGACAGGGATTAGAGCTTTCCCTTCCACCTACTCCCATCCTTGTGAACCTATCCAACTGTTATAGTCCTCTTTGGTGGCCCTGCTCTGGAAGTCCCTTTCATTGGAGGCTAGATGGGTAGTGACCCAAGACGGGGCCTCCTTGGTCATGGCATCAAAACTGTGCAATTCCATCCCCTGAAGAGATTCGACTCCTCTCCCACACCTTTTATTGTCTTCCACTAGCAGGTGAAGACTTTTCTGTTTCCTTTGGTGTAGTGGTTTGGAGCATGGACTCTAATCGGGGAGAACCGGTTTTGATTCCCCCACTCCTCCACGTGCAGATGTTGGTGTGTGACCTTGGGTCAGTCATAAGTTCTCCCAGAGCTGTTCTCTCAGGAGCAGTCCCCAAAAGAGCTCTCTCAGCCCCGCCTACCTCATAGGGTGTCTGTTGTGGGGGAAGGGGAGGGAAAGGGGATTGTAAACCGCTCTGAGACTCATTCGGGTAGTGAAGGGCAGGGTATAAATCCAATCTCCTCCTCCTCCTGCATTCCCTTACTGACCCTCTGTACTGTTCATTATAATCTGTGGTTTTACATATATCTACAGTATATTCAACCTCTGCCATGAAAGCTCTACCTGGGCAGAAAGGCAGCATGTAGATGTTTTAAATAAAAAGGCCGGCGGGCGGTGTGTGTGTGTGTATTGATTTCTAGAGTGTAACAGGTTACTTGCTGACTGGCTGTTGAGTGGTCTGCATATTTTGTGTGTGTGTGTGTGCAGTGCACACACTGTGCTATTAATTCTGCCCTGTGGTGGTTGTGGTGGTGGGGCTTTGCCAGATATCCTGTCTGCTCCTTTTCCTCCCCCCCCATCAAATTGGCGTGGCCCTTCTTGTTAGCCGTGGCACTAATCTGATGTCTCGCTTTCATTCCAGGCTGAGCATGGTGCAGTACAGGGCTCTGACCTGCCTCCACAGCATCTTGTTGGTGTCGGATGTGGATTGTCTTGGGGGCGCGCCGGTCCTCCAGTCTCTGGCGCAGCACCTCTCTCAGCTGATTTTCTCCCAGCCAGGTGTGTGGCGAGGCCTCCGCACCTGCTAAATCTGGTTTGCCAGATCTCTGGCTCTTTCCTTTGTCTTCTGTAGCTGTCGGTGAAATTTCCCTCTGCTGTTCAGATCAGCGCCTGAAACCTTTGCCTGTTTGGTCCTTATGATCCTTTCTAGAAGTGTTCGGCAGGCCTCGTGGTGCTCGTGGGCACCATATTGGCGACCCCTGGTTTATGTCCTTAAAGTTTACCACACACAGGCCCGTTGCCAGGATTTTTTTAGTTGGGGGGCATTTCAATTTCTTTTTCTTTTTAATTTATTTATGATTTTTCAATATAAACATAGCACATGCATAATACAGTCTTATACATTTTTGTAAGCTTATTTTCCTTTTGTCCGATCTATCCATACATACATTCTCTTCCATCTTTTATCATATACTTCTTGATCTTTTCCCTGTAATATAGTACTCAATCTGTCCATTTCTGCCACATCTAATAATTTCTGTATTAGATCCTCCTCTGAGGGTAAGTTGTCCATCTTCCAACCCTTTGCAATTAACATTCTAGCTGATGTTAAAATATAAGTTATAAGATATTTATTGTCTTTAGTATAGTCATCTGGAAGTATATTCAATAAGAATACTTCTGGTGATATTGGAACATCTTCACTTGTAATTTCTATTATTATTTTATGAATTTTTGACCAAAATTTTTGAATTTTACTGCATCCCCACCATATATGGAAAAAGTTCCAACATTAGTTTTACATTTCCAACAAGAGGTTGATGCATTACTGTAGCATTTAGCAGTTCTATCCGGTGTCCAGTACCACCTGTGAAACATCTTATAAATATTTTCTTTGAATGGAATTGCTCTCGTATATTTTACAACTTTCCATATTTTGGGCCATTCCTCTATGTCTACCGTATATCTCATATCTTGCATCCACTTCACCATTACAGATTTTACCGATTCATCCACTGTATATTCACTTAACAGAAAATTATACATTTTTTGTATTAATT
Organism: Lepidodactylus listeri; assembly: GCA_029233225.1. Lineage (NCBI taxonomy): Eukaryota > Metazoa > Chordata > Lepidosauria > Squamata > Gekkonidae > Lepidodactylus > Lepidodactylus listeri. The sequence continues at coordinate 52,475,242 of JARCFY010000017.1, forward strand.
TGTCACTTGACGAAAGCCGTATCTTATCTAACTCATTTTTTACTTCACAAAAAACTTTTTTCTTACCTTTATTGTATCTGGTTGTTATTTGTATTTTCTCCCACCATGTCAGATTCAAATCTTTCCACACACTACTATCCATCTTTTTTAATTTAGAGAAGAAAATAATTAAAGCGTTGAGAAACGAAAATGGAGAAAGGAAAAGCAATATACAGGATATAAAAAAATGTAGTGGAAATTTTTTATAGGAAATTATACCAACAGGGAAAAAGAGATGAACAGTTAATCTCTGAATATCTAATTAAACAGAACAAGAAAAAATTTAATGAGAAACAAAAATTGATGTTAAATGTGCCAATCACTATACATGAAGTGGTAGAATCAGTAAAGAAACAAAAGAAGAACAAAATTCCAGGACCGGATGGTATACCAACAGAAGTTTATCAGAAATTTGAAGGACAAATAATGCTTCCTTTAAAAGAATTATTCCAAAATATAGCTAAAACAGGAAAGATACCAGAAACATGGAATCAAGCAAGATCACCCTAATACACAAATCAAATACGGAAGAAGAAATTAAAAATTATAGACCCATATCATTGCTCAATACTGATTACAAGATTTTTGCCACAATCATAGCCACAAGAATGAAGAAGGTACTAACACAAATAATTCATCAAGATCAGGCTGGGTTTTTACCAAGACAACAAATAAAAATAATGTAAGAACAATATTAAATGTTTTGGATTATTATGAAGAACATCCAGATAAACAGATGGCATTAGTCTTTCTAGATGCAGAAAAGGCCTTTGACAGTGTACATTGGGAATATTTGGTACAGAAATTAGAAATATTGGAGTGTGGAACAAACTTCTTAATAATTCAAGCAATATATAAAACACAATATGTGAAAATAATAGTGAACGGGGAACTGACGCGGGACATCAATATCCAGAAAGGTACTCGACAAGGATGTCCATTGTCCCCTCTTTTATTTATATTTGCTCTGGAAACATTAAACGATATTGTAAGAGATAATGAACAAATTAAAGGACTTAGAGTAAAAGGAGAAGAGTATAAACTGCAAGCATTTGCAGATGATTTAGCATTCATATTAGAAGACCCAATAGAGTCAGCTCCACACCTTATTGAAACGATACAAGAATATGGAACAGTAGCAGGACTTAAATTAACTTTAGTAAGACTAAAGTCATAATGAAAAATTGTACACAACAACAGATAGATTCGCTACAGAAAATGACTAATATGGAAATAGTTAAAAAGGTTAAATATTTAGGCATTACTATATCTAATAGAAATATTGCCTTAGAGGAGGATAACGACAACAAATTATGTATAAATATCACAAAAGACCTGCAAAAATGGAAAGATCTAAATCTATCGTTTATGGGGAAAGTGGCAGTAGTAAAGATGAATATTCTCCCTAGGTTTCTTTTTCTTGCAAAAATTTGCCAATATTAAGAAACAAGGAATACTTTAAGGGCTTAGATAAGATATGTAGTAAATTTATTTGGAATAATAAAAGACCAAGGATAAGATGGAAAGTTTTACAAGATAAAAAAGAAAGGCGGATTTAATGTGCCAAACTGGGAGTTGTATTATAAAGCAGTGGCATCGGTATGGATCAAAGACTGGGTGATGTTAGAAAACTTAAGAACAATAAATCTAGAGGGTCACAACTTGTTAATGGGTTGGCACGCCTATGTATGGTATGGTATGGTAGGGAAAAAACCCACTCAAATTTCCAACACCATACAATAAGAGGGGCATTGATTAAGGGTTGGAAAGAAATAAAAGATAGGAATTACGATAAAATTCCTAAATGGGTCTCGCCACTTGAGGCATTTGTAAAACCTTCATTAATAAGAAAAACAGAAGGAACCTTATGAATTTTTATTAGATAAGAATGGGGGCATTTAAATTTTTTAGGGGGCACCCTACTCCCATCCCAAGCTGCTTTGCGGTTTGGTGTAGTGGTTAAGTGCCAGTTTGGTGTAGTGGTTAAGTGTGCGGACTCTAATCTGGGAGAACCGGGTTTGATTCCCCACTCCTCCACTTGCACCTGCTGGATGACCTTGGGCAAGCCATAGCTCTGTGCCAGCTGTTCTCTCAAGGACAGCTTGGGAAAGAGCTCTCTCAGCCCCGCCTACCTCACAGGGTATCTGTTGTGGAGAGAGGGGAAAGGAGTTTGTAAGCCACTCTGAGACTCCAAGTGAGTGAAGGGCGGGATATAAATCCAATCTCTTTTCTTCTTCTCTTCTGCCACGCCGGGCCTCTACCGAGCTGCCTCTTCTTTACAGTGGCCCCTCGCACTGCCATAGATGGCCCCTTGTGCCAGACAGCCCAGCCAGACAGCTGCAAGTACTTTCCGGGGGAAATAGACTTCCTGGGGGAAAACAAGAGTTGTTGTCTGGCTCTGCGTGGCCACCACAGCTGGCCCCTCGTGCCAGACATCTCCATAGGAATACATGGCTCCTTCCCCACACCCTCCACCGCTCAGAGGCCCTGGGCTGGATGGGAAGTTGTGGGGCCTTGCCAGTAAGTCGGGGGGGGGGGGGGCTAGTCCCGAGATGCCCCATTGTAGCTACAGGCCTGACCATACATGGTAAATATAACAGAATGTCTGTAAATATGGGGGAAAGTGAGTGTTGTTTTAATAGAGTGATTGGTGAGATGTAGGATACAAAAGGTTCAAAACTACCACTGTAGGTAGGGTGGTGGATTTGGATGGTCTGCCGTTGGAGAAAGAGAGTGCGTTGAAAGTGAGCATTGAAACATGCACCTTTGAAATATTCCCTTCCACGTGTTTATGAATTGTGTATTTACTTTCTTGAGCAGAGTTTTCTAAGCAAACGGAATTTCTGGAAGCCGTCACCAGCGCTTTGCGGGCTCTTTTACAAATGATGGCATCCAATAATATACCTCAGGTAAGATGGTTTTCCCTTCCGATTTGTTTCAAAATCCTCTGTTGTCATGGTGCTAAAATTAGGCATGCTTATGTTACTGCAAAAATCGTCCAAACTGGAGTCTGAACAGCACTGTTTCTGGGAGCGGGGGTGGGGGTGCGTGCGTGCTGTGGTTGTGAGAGAAGAAGTGCAGTACTTTCTCTCCCCCCCCCCCCTCGGCTGCCTGTAGAGAGAGATTGAATGGGAAGAGGGTCTACTGTTCTTGATGGCAGAAATCATAAAGTCAAGCCCAAAGTAAACAACTCTTCTGGTTCTCTCTGAGAAGCAGCTTTATATCAAAATTTAAAACTTTCGCATATCATTGTGATGTTTCAACAGCTGATTTAAACTCTAGTTCCTCCCATATCTGTCTGTCTATCATCTGGCTAGGGATGCCAGCCTCCAGGTGGGACCTGGAGGTCCCCTGGAATCACTGCTAATTTCTAGACTACCGAGATCAGTTCCCGTGGAGAAAATGGTTGCTTTGGAGGGTGGAGTCTATGGCATTGTACCCCACTGAGGAACCTGTCCTCCTCAGGCTCATATCTCCGGAGTTTCCCAGCCTGAATCTGGCAACCCCTACCACCCCCATCCCCCACAAGTGGCTGTGGGGACCTGGGAACGCCACTTCTGGCACCCCATCACACCAGAGAGGGACTGAAAAACAGAACCTGGAGCTCGGCTTTGTACACTGGAGGATTAATTTAGAACAACAATGGATTTATGCCCCCTCCTGTGATCCCCTTGCGTGCACCCCTTTCACTTTCTTCAATAGCAGAAAAGAGGAAGAGTCCCAGCAGCACTTTAAAGACTAACAAAATTTGACTCGGGATGAGCTTATGTGAGCCACGGCTCACTTCTTCAGTGACTCATGGAAGCCCCTCCCCTGCCACTGAATTTTGTGAGTCTTTGAGGTGCTGCTGGACTCCTGCTCTCTTCTACTGCTACAGGCAGACTAACACGGCGACCCGTCTTGAACTTTCTCCAACGTAACTGCTTTGGGGGCCTGTTTGCTGGGGCTTTCCCTGTCAGTAAGGATGCCAGTAGCTAAAATACTGGGGGGAGTTGGGTGGGGAGGCGTTTTACCATGTGCTACTGAACATAGGCAGAATATTTTTACCTTGCACACTGTCCACCGTCTCCAGCAGAGAGGGCATCTGAGATTAGAGGTGTGAAGTAACATCGGCTTTAGCCACTGGATGTCCCATCTCTTAGCTTTAATGCAGGGGTGGCCAACCTTGCTTAACGTAAGAGCCACATAGAATAAACGTAAGAGCCACATAGAGATGTCTGAGAGCCGCAAGACAGGAACAAATATCACACACACGTTTTTATTTTTAAAAACATGCAAATTTGCTTTTTATTAACGTTAAATGGGACTGCCAAAAATAAAAACAAACGAGGAAAACCGGTTATTGATAATGATATTACCTGTTCGCTAATGATATTGAGAGAGAGAGAGAAAAAGAGAGAGATGGAAAGAAAGAATTAAAGAAGTGGAAAGAAAGATAGAGAGAGAAACTAGGAAAGCAAATAGATGGGAGGGAGGAGGGAAGGAAGGAAGGAAGGAAGGGAGAAAGAGAGAAAAAGCATGCCTCCCCTTTGCTTCCCCAGCCGCCCTGCCAGGAGCCGCACAATATGTGTGAAAGAGCCACATGTGGCTCCCGAGCCACAGGTTGGCCACCCCTGCTTTAATGTGTGTCTCTCCCCCCCCCCCCCTTCCTTCTGTTAAACAAAATGGAGCGCGTTATCGTTTTGGGGGTTTGTGTGTTTAAACAGTGCACCACTCCTGAGCAACTGATGACTCTGTGCGAAGCAGGTATTCAAAGCGACAACACTGGCGTTCGGGTCAACGTCGTCAGCATTCTAGGCATTGCTGGCAGCGTGCTGTCGAAACTGGAAGACACTGTGGAAACACTAAAGGTAAAGCTTTAATGCTGCCAGGTGGTGGGGCATCCTCCTCCCTTGACGCTGTGGCCCGAAAGGTTTATTTTTTTTGGGGGGGGGGGGATGTATTTCCTTTTCGTTTCAGATGATTGGGAAATTCCTCCTTGAAGTTGCGACGAAAGACCTTTCTCTGGTGGTTGCGGGAGAAGCGCTGGATGCCCTTTTTGACGTCTTTGCCGACGGGAAAGAAGCGGAGAGGGCGGCGGAGCAAATTAAACTGCTTTCGGCACTTAAGGAATTCCAGCCGGTTTTCAGATTGCGAGTAAGCATGCCACGTCGTGGTGGGAGGGGAGATAGCTTGGTGCTACCAATCTGGCACCTGACACAGTTACACCACACCAATCATGTAATTTCACTTCCCGGCAATCGCATCCTGTGGCCCTATTCGGTTTCCTAAGAGTGTTTTCTTTTTCTTTTCTTTTTTTAAAAAAAGAATGTCATGTTGCTAGCCTTCATGGGTGCTGAAATAATTTTTGAGTGTCAGAGGTGGGCAACAGTTATGAGAATGGAAGAGGTCAGAGCTCTTTTCCCTTGACTTTTACATACATAGAACCAGTTTGGTGTAGTGGTTAAGAGCGCGGCCTCTAATCTGGGAGAACCAGGTTTGATTCCCCACTTCTCCGCTTGCAGCAGCTGGATGACTTGGGCAAGCCATAGTTCTGTCAGAGTTGTTCTCCCAAGGACAGTTCTGGAAAGAGCTCTCTCAGCCCTGCCTACCTCACAAGGTGTCTGTTGTGGGGAGGGGAAGGGATTGTAAACCACTCCAATCTCCTCCTCCACCTTCTCTTCTTCGCTGTCTATATTTGTGGCCCTTAGACTTCCACACCTATTCTTTCTATCCATCCATCCATTAATTTTTTTATCCCACCCTTCCTCCAGGGAGCTCAGACCACCGTATGGGGTTCTCTCCTTCCTCTGTTATTTTCTCTGCACAACACCCTTGCAAAGGAAGGCGGGCTGAGGGTGTCTGGCCCGAGTTCAGCAAGCAGGCTTCATGACTGATTGGGGGATTGAACCCAGGCATCGTCGTTTCTGGTCCAGCATTTCAACTGCTGAACCGCACTGCCTCTCCCTGCTGTTGATTCTTCATCAGCATCACATGAAATGAAGGCTGCCAACTCTGGAGTGGGAAATTTCTGGAAATGTGGGGGTGGAGCCTCGGGAGGGCGGGTTTGGGGGAAGGGGAGGGACTTCAGCAGGGTACAACACACAGCTGCTGTTTCCTCCGGAGGAACTGATCTCTGTAGTCTGAGGATCCGTTGTAATTCCAAGAGATCTCCAGGCCCCACAAGGAAGCTAAACAAAAACAAAGGACTAGGGTGTGGAGATATGAGCAAACAATAACAGAAGCATTGTGTGAACAGGCTATTGAGCCGACTCGTGAAAAAGACTCCTTTAAATTCTCTAAATCAGCTGTAAAAATGTCTTTCCAGCTAAATAAACTGTTTGAAATCTATGTGGTTTTTTAATAAACAAGACTCAGATTCTAGAGTAAATAATGTATTAACAAGGACAGTAAACATAAGTAATATACTCAAACCCAAAACACAACTCTTCAACAAGTAGAGGACAAGATATGGGCAGCCGGTTAACAATCCTGTTTCAAAAATTATCTTCGTCGAGTCTTAAGGAAGTTAATAATCCAGAAACTTCCTTGCTGAAATAAGTTGCACTCTAGCAGAAAAGGTCAAGCCTACTAGAATAAATTACATTAGAAGCCAATATACATCAGGTTACCTCATAGCACTGAAAACATCACCAGTGTGAAAATATACAGTAGCCAATCACTTAGTAGTTGGCAAATGCCTTGTCCAAATTTCAAGCTGTTTGGCAGAATTCCAGGGTCCTTGTTAATACGTTATTTATTCTAGAATTTGAGCATTGTTTGTAAATAACCACACACAGCAGAGGTTTCAAACAAGTTTATTTAGCTGGAAAGACATTTTTAAGCTGATGTAGAAATTTTAAAGGGGTCTTTTTCACCACTTGGCTCAATCGCATGCCTACAAGGAGGCCGGCAACCGTGTGTGAAGCCCATTAGTTCCTTCCTTCTGACTTGTTTTCTTGTTAAGGAGACACTACAGTGGCTTGATTTGTTTAGGGGACTCTGCCACCGGAATGCAGAATTTTAAAATTATTTACTTCATTTAGACCCCACTTTTCTCCCCAGTGGAGACCCCAAATTGGCTTATATTGTTCTCCTCTCCTCTGTTTGATCTTCACAACAACCTGGTGAGGTAGGTTAGGCAGAGAGCAAGTGACTGGCCACAGGTCTCCCAGCGAAGACTCCATGGCAGAGTGGGGATTCAAGCCTGGAGTCTGCCACATCCTAATCTGACCACCACAGTGCACCGTGGGTTCTTTAAATGTAATCGGTTTGCTTGCTTAGACAAGACGTGCTCATGATGAGCTTGAAGGATTTGGCTTTTGGGGCTGTCTGGTTCTTGGGTTTGGGGTTCGTCCAAAACACGATTGCAGGTGTGTACCTGCCAGTTCCAGGGAACAAGTTGCTCTGGAACACAAGGAATGATCTAGTCCACCGTCATGGCGGAATCATCATCTGACTGGCAGGCTCTAATTTACTGGAATAAGTTCTCCAAAGACTGTACAATCACAGAATCATAGAGCTGGAAGGGGTCTCCATGGTCATCTAGTCTAACCCCCTGCACAATGCAGGAAATCCACAAATACCTCCTCTCCACACCCCCAGTGACCGCTGTTCCTCACCCAGAAGATGACAAAAAACCTCCAGGATCTCCAGCTAAACTGGCCTGGAGAAAAATTGCTTCCTGACCCCAGTGTGGCGATCAGCAAGTAAGGGGCCAGTTCATACAAGCACTTCCACCAATAAGTTGCAGAGTTTGCTAGTTTGCGGTTGCAGATCCAACACCACCGACATCACCTCAAGCCCGGTCAGCAATACTTTCCAGTGGAATAATATTCCTCCCTTCTCAAATTCAGTACTTTGTGTACATTCATACTTTCGTTCAGCTTGCAGACCGCCCAACGGTGATCCTCAAAAGAGTTCAGTGTGGTATACACGGGTTCCCCTCTCTTATCCTCACCCAGTGACTGTGAAATAGATGAACTCAGGGGTGGACGTGGGAATTGGAAACCTGATCTTCCTTCTTGAAGTTCTGCACTCTTAGCTCCCATAGCGTGCTGCTGTTCCTTGTGCATTTTAGAAGGAAAGGATATTTTCTGAAAACAGCCTTCTTCGGTTCCACTGGTGACCCAGGGCAGTCTTTTATCTAGGATGGGCTCTTACTTGTGGTTTTGATTAATTCAATCAAGTTTTAATGGATAGTCTGTATTTGCAGCGCATCACCCTGTTTAAACTTGTGATCCTCTTAACTTACCTGGTTAGGGGGGATGGGGACGGGAGAAGCTTGTTACTTGGTTAGGTGACAGCTGTGTTTGGGTTTTTAAAGGACTGCTTGTTACATTAATCAGATGGTTTAGACAGCATCTTGACTTGCAGACTGAAGAATGTCATTAAAAGCCAACATTTATAACTTCCTTTTCAATTGCAGATGCGGAAAGAAGGGAAAGAACAGTACAGCGCTGATCAGTTGTGCGTGCTGGACAACGTGAAACTGAATTTAAGAAGATTCATTGTCTATCTAGGGAAGCTGGAGAGGAAACAGTAACATAGAATTCTATTTAGAGAAACTCTGTAAAGCTATATTTTTATTATTTTTTGTTAAATACTGTAGTTTGAATTGTAGCAACTTGTAGTAGCTGGGAGGGACAAGGGTGGTGAGTTTGCTTTCGATGTTGCATTTTTTTAGAATTATTTCGGGCAAGGAGGTTGATGCAATAATAAATTGAGATTCGGAGTATGCGGTTGCCGCATCATTCGATGAAACGTTAACATCTGCCAGAATGTGCCCTTAAACTGGGGCTGGAAGAACCTCCTGTATGCCACCATTTGGTTTCTTGAAAGAGTCAGAATCAAACTCTCTAGGACTGATTTGCCTAGAACAAAATTCGTATGAGTTCCCCGGATATCTGCGTTATATTTCTAAGTGACCGGGTGCTTAAGATTTTCCCAGTTCTCTTTTTAAAGTTCTGGGGTAGATACAAAGTTTTCAGTCTACTAATCATGGTTAGCAAACTGGGATAATCCCAAACACTCGTGTTCTCTTTCCTAGTTTTCCCTTCCCTTTTCAGAGGTAATCATGCTGCAGTTAAAAACATGAGAAGCCAATGTTGGATCAGGCCAGTGGCCCATCCAGTCCAACACTCTGTGTCACACAGTGGCCAAAAATACCAGGTGCCCTCAGGAGGTCCAGCAGTGGGGCCAGGACACTAGAAGCCCTCCCACTGTTGCCCCCCTCCTCAAGCACCAAGAATACAGAGCATCATTTGCCCCAGACCGAGAATTCCTATCTATACCTTGTGGCTAATAGCCACTGATGGACCTCTGTTCCATGTTTATCTAATTCCCTCTTGAAGCCGTCCATGCTTGTAGCCGCCCCCACCTCCTGTGGCAATGAATTCCATGTGTCTGTTTGATGCTCATATAAGCCATGGTTAGCTCAAACCAGAATTTGCAATGGTGGTCAGAACTGAGTTTGCTGACTCTGGTTTGGCCTAACCGTAGTTAATGTCAATACTGGTTTAAACAGAACACTATACCATGACTAGCTTCAAAAAGGAAAGGGGCACTCTGCGGCACACTCCTAGTTTCCTGGCCATGGTAAGAATCTGTGAATAAAGTCCATCAGTTTCCAGCTAATACAGGGAGATTTCTAGTTAATATATCTGTATTGCCTGGAAATCGGTGGGTTTTACCTTTGTGTTCTGGTACAGTAGTCTGTAAGGAAAAATCTGAAATGCTTAATTACTCATACCGGATCCTCTGTTCCTTGTCTTCTAGACAGAAAAGAGCTACCGGATTATACCCTTAGTCTTTAAGGTGTCAATATATAGCAGAGTTCCTGTACAGGGTGATAGAATAATCCTTAATACTTGCCTCTGTTTACCTTTTGTAATATGAAATGTTTCCATACTGCCTTCAGATTGGCATTTTAGAATAATTCGCTGAAGTCAAGCAGGATACTTTGTCTACTTCTTTTTCAACTGGGATGGATTTTAAAAAGAATGACCGTTCGACCTTTTTGCCCAGTAGAATGTACGATCTGCCGGAGTCTGAAATGGATGAGTCTTAGAAGTCACATCAATTCTATAGCCAAGTAGTCCCTTCTGTGTGGATAGCTAAATTTGCACGTCTGGGGTACATAGGAGGCAAGGAGATTTTCCTGAACACTTGGGGCACTCCCCAAGTATGCAGAAAAATCTGAAATGTAGAAAAAAACTATAGGGGGAATACTTAAATCCCCCCACAGTATAAGAGCATTCGCTGCGCGTGTGCAGAGACTGCACTGGGAGAACTATGCCTCCCCGCTATTGGCGGGGGGGGGGGGCGCAGAAGGCTTGGCAATTGGTGGCTGGGAGCCACGCGGGCCTCACTGTTGGGGCCGGGGAGAAGGTTCACCTGTGGCGGTTTCCTTCTCCACGTGGAGCTCCCCCCCTCCCCTGCTTCTTGTACATAACTATTTTTGTACTAAAATGTAGGTATACAGGTTTTTTTTTAAATAGATACTTTTAAAAATTAAAACGCACATAATGGGAGTTGTGAGGATATTGGAAGAAGCTCGTATAATGTGAAAGCCAGCCTTTTAAAACGCTTTTCCACAAGCATACGTGGCAAGGAAGATGGCTTCCTATGGATGAAGAACCTTTTAACAGAGCAATGATTAATTGGGAAACCATTGGGATCGTTTTAAAAACATGACATGATGTGACGTAGGAATAAGCATGTCCTTTGGAACGTTTAGTAATGATGTTTTCGTCTGGCATTTCAAATCGAGCTCATTTGAAGGGTCGCTTTACATGTTACGTGTGTTCTGTGAATCTGTTCATTTTTGTATGCCACATTCTTGTTTGTATAAATGTTTTCCCGCACATGATTTGTTAGTGGCTGAGTTACCCGTGGATCTCTTACTTGGGTGCCTTCCCCGTGCTCTAGATATTTGATCCATGTATGTGTATATTTTCCTATTTTTTCCCACACCCTGTGTCACAACAGGCCTGTGTTGTATGTGATTTTTGGTCTTCCAGTCTAAAAATCTCTCAAGATGCTTCCTTCTGCTCTATTAATACTGAGAGTAACAAGATATTTATCCCCCCCCCCCCCCCAAAAAAGAGAGTCTGCATCTAAACAAATTACACTGCTGACATTTCATGCAGCATTCCAGAAACGAGAGATTGTGTTCTGCTTACCATCTGGCAGGGATGTAACAGGAGTTCCCATAAATTCATGGGGAAGTAACTGCACCTCTTTGGATATGATAATCGCATCCCCTTGGCCACATTCCTGGTTTCACAAGTACACCCTCTTGGCAGTTCTCTATTAGAGGTGCGCTACATATTTTGCATGGGCGGAAATCATATGGTCCTCATCCATTAATGAGCAGTTGGCTGTTCAGCATTGCTCTTTGTTTTCCCATGTTCCTTGATCCTTTTGAATTAAAAAATCATATTTTGGGGGGTCATGCATAGAAGCAGCACCTGTCTTGAATATCACCCAGAAATGTATAAGATAGTGTATGAATTCCAGGTAGAACTTTCCCCTCCAAACTACCCATCTTTTAATAGTATTGGAGGTTTGTCAAGAAACAAGGAAGGTCTCTATGGAGGCGTAGAGCTCCCACATCTTCGTTTTGCCAAAGCGGGTGTCATGTTGCTAAATAGAAACAAAAAAATAAATAGGTTAACAATATCTGCTGCTGCTGCTGCTAATTGTCTCTGTCGTTATGGTGGGAGGTGCTGCATGGTTTTGAAGAAAAGCCAAGTGTCGACATGGTAAAAATGTTTTGTCACAATCTGTTCAAAGTTATTTTGATCCTCTGTGCGGAGATGGAAAATCTGTTTGAGGCTTTTGATGGAAAAAAGGGAATGCTGGCTTCATTTATCTGATGGGATTCGAGCAACTTTAATGAAAAGTTCTTACCTTTGCCAATTAACTTAGTTCTCATGTTTATTTATCGAGAGCCTTTCGCATTGTGTGGGCAAAGGAGAGGCTTTTTCAGTCAACCAGCAGTCTAGGTCTCACTGATATAAAGAATAATGGAATGTTGGAATTGCTAATCAGCTGTCTACAGCCACATAATAAGTCAGGTCTGTATCAGGAATGCCACCGCTTGTAAACAAACTGATCCTTGTAGTAGATATCCTGGAATTCATCCTTAGGTTGTATGTCCAAATTCCTTTTCATTCTATAATAACTACTGCTAGGTTGTATACGTGAGCTGGGTGTTTTTAACCCAATTTTTCTCCCTCCAGTTCTCCAAGTAAACAGAGAGAACTGTAGAGAACAGCCAAAACGTGTACTTGTAGCTGGTTGTCTTTTCTCCAGTCTTGGAGGACTGCTGAGTGCCTTCTGGGACACCTTCCAAGAATTAATTTGTGAAAAGCCATTTCTTTGGAGGGCAATTCGTCACAAATGTACTATTAAATGGAAAGGACTTTGAATGACATCAGGATGTGGTACACATGCATGAAACAGATAACATGATCCGTACGTGCAGGAGTTGTTGGGTTGCGATGGCCTTTATGTTGACTCTTGGAACTTTGGCAGCAGATTGATGTGATGATTGAGACAGTTTCTGGAAGTCTCACAGGACTCTGTTCCATGTTCTTTTATCCTCTGTGCATCTGTATGTATGTATGGGCAGAGGTCAGGATGCTTTGGTGTCTATACCCTGTAATAATGCCCATCTCTGCTTCTCATTTTGATCAGAGGATGGCCTTGAAGAGACAAAATTTTGGATGCTGGACTCAGTTTGGATAAAACATAACTCTACTTTTTTCATTTTGGGTTTGTGTGCTGCATGGGGCCGTGGTGGCTCACAGGTTAAGACACCGAGCTGCAGACTGGAAGATCAGTAGCTCGGCAGTTTGAGACCCGAGTGCTGTGTGATGGAGTGAGCTCCCATCTTTTGTCCCAGCTGCTGCCAGCCTAGCAGTTCGAAAGCAAGAAATTGCAAGTAGATAAATGGGTCCCCCTTCGGTGGGAAAATAACAGTGTTCTGTGCGCCTCGGCATTCCGTCATGCCGGCCACATGATCATGGAAAAGTCTTTGGACAGCGCTGGCTCTTCAGCTTGGAAACAGAGATGAGCACTGCCCCCTAGAGTCGAATTTGACTGCCTTTTGAGCAAGGGAAACCTTTACCTTTTATGTGTGCTGCATAGTAATACTTAAAACACTTCTAGATGTAAACTTTCTCCTATTTTTCTAAATGATGGCTCTGGCAATAACAGTATGATTCCCTCTAACTAACAGGCGCTGTGTGGTATATGTGTGTGTTAACCATTCTTTTTAAAATGCAGGTTGCTGCTGGGAAAAAAATGCAACTTTTGTGTGTTACCTGCAGTAGTTCCATGAAATACAGCCTTAAGGTAACTACTGAATAGTGCCAGTGATATCGCTGTTAAAAAGGAACATGATTGCCTGTCTATGCACACACCATTTTTGCGACCTTTTAAAAAAAATAACTGGTGTAGAAGGTTACTGGCTCATGTATTCCTTAAAGAATAATACAATGTGAAGCTTACTGGCTCACGTATTATTTAAATAATCATACAGTATGGCTTATTTATCTAACACTGTTCTACGATCATGTTTTACTCACCATCAGAGCTGCTAAAGAGTGATGGGTAAATGGAGTTTTCCCCTGCTGTTCTAGTAAATATTTATTCCAGCGATGATATTTATGGGTAGAATACATGGGGAAATTCTGTGTAAATATTAAAAAATGTGGGAAAACCTAATGAGGAAATATTGCATAAGAATGGAGAGACAAGAATGCACTGCGCTAAGAAGAGGTGACTGGGTATGACAAGGTACGTTCTGAGAAAAGGGACAAAATTTAAGATAAATGAAGGGGAAGAGGAAGAAAGAAGAGACGTAGATATGATGACAAGAAAGTAAATTAAACAGAAAGATCGCGTAGAGACATATTCAGTCGTGAAAAAGCTTTGACAACTGCTCGTTTCTGGCCTGGGCAAAAATCAATCTACAGCTTGAAAACAAGGAAACCCAAGAGAGAAGTGCTATAGGTGAAGCTTTTTGTAAAAGCGGTGTGCTATATAGCACCCTCTCCAACACATGACACTAACTACAGTTCAGCAGCCATATATTGTGGCCACCAGGGGCCCAATAAGCGTTGATTTTGCTGCTTGGCTGGCGCCATTACACAGGCACTCCCCCACCCACTTTAGCAGTCTACAACACATGATGGCTGATCTATCACAAGATCCACTGGCCTCTCAGAAGCTGAAGGCCCTGATGATGAATCCTAGATTTATTTATAATATTTGTACTCTGCCTTTCTGCCCCAACAGGGCCACCAAAGGATTGGAGGGGCAAAGAACCTTATCCTCAGCCACTGCATATAATCAAATGGAGCCTTCTGTTCACTATTTCCGGGGGGGGGGGGGGGACTGAGGCTTGGAGCTAAAAACTGATTGGTTTGGGGATGATACAAAATGACTAACGGTTGGCTATAGGATAATGTACATAAGCAATGGCTGGAACATACAATGCACCTTTTATATACTAATAAAACTGCGTAGGTATGAACAAAAATATTTAAAGTGAGGTTGAATGAAATCGAAATGGCCATTTATTTATTTACAAAATTTACCCCCCCCCCCATTTTTCTCTTCTTATCAGGGCCACATACATAATACAGACAGATCTTAAAAACCATTAAAACAAAACCACAGCTAAATCACACACAAATATAGAAGCAATGGTTAAAAACACTGGGCAAGGAAGAAGGGATCGCTGAAGGAATGCCAAACTAAACAGGTTTTCACCCACTGGCAGTAGATGGCAACAGAAGGGGGCAGGCTAGTCTCCCTGGGAGGTACCACAACCAAGAAGGGAAAGGCTTCTAATAAGAACATAAGAGAAGCCATGTTGGATCAGGCCAATGGCCCCTCCAGTCCAACACTGTTTCACACAGTGGTCAAAACCCAGATGTCCTCAGGAGGTTCACTAGTGGGGCAAGATATCCAGAAGCCCTAGCACCAAGAATACAGAGCATCACTGCCCCAGACAGAGACTTCTATCTAGACCTCATGGCTAATAGCCACTGATGGACTTCTACTCCATATGATTGTCCAATTCCCTCTTGAAGCTGTCTATGCTTGTAACTGCTACCACTTCCTGCAGCAATGAATCCCATATGTTAATGACTCTTTGGATGAAGGACTTCCTTTTATCTGCTCCTTAATTTCCTTACTATTGGTTGCCATGCTGCTACCACCAACCAATAGCGGCTTCCTTACCCCAGAATCAAAACTCAAGTGTCCCTCTGCTGGAGCAGCTCAGTGCTGCCGGAGGGAAGGGGACTCTTCCCCCCAAAAAGGTCCCAGAAGGGGTGGCAGGGTTGCCACCTTGAAGAGCATGCCAGGCGTGATAAAATACTAGCTCAAGTCAAAGCTAAGAACATGGCTTCAGAACTGCAGAACTTGGAGAGTTGCTGCCAGTCAGAATAGACAACACTGACCCCGAAAGAACAATGATCAGACTTGGGAGAAGGCAATGTGTGTATGCAGATGGGATGCCACGTAGGTTCTCTGCCTCAATGTCTTGGGCCTTCTGCCAGAAGCTGGGAATATAGTTTGTGGAGATGGAAAAGCTATTGAGAAGACGAATGACAGAAGAGTGGTTGTAACGAGGATTATCTCTGCTTAAAGAAGTCTTAGTGATCTATCTGTTGATGAAAAAGCATAATTACATAATTATTGATAAAAAATATAATTATATTTTCAGGTTAATGCACTAATAGTTCCGTTAGAGCAGTCTGTTTTTATAAGAGAATTTTTATAATATTTTTATTAACACTGGTGAATAAAAATTGAAGGAGAAAAAAGTGTCTCCTAATTGTTGGGACTGAAACAAATGTCTTCAACTGTGGGTTTTTAATTGATCTAGCCAAATAAACTTAATCTCTAGTTCTGTTTTTATTTATTTAATTTATACCCTGACTCTCTCCACAATGGAGATGCAAAGTGGTTTACACTGATATCCTCTCCTCTGTTTTATCTTCACAACACCCCTGTAAGGTAGGCTAGGCTGAGTGTGACTCACCCATGGTCACCCGGCAAGCTTCCACGGCAGAGTGGAATACGAACCTGGGTCTCCCAAATCCTCCTCAGACACCCTTGCTCTCACACTTGCTTTCATGATAAAAGAACAATGGTGATTGAGACTATAAAATCTGCGTATTTTTTTAAAAGGTGAGCTATCTTGAAAGCCAAGACTTGGTTTAAGAATGGGGGGGGGGCGCTTGATTTTTTTTGTAAAGAAAGCAAGGGGGTGAAGGGGGCCCTTTTACCAGAAGTAAAAACATTTTACAAGTTGGTGTGGGACTGGGTTAGCTACCCATGTGGTGACTTTGTTGTATATGGCCTAATTTAAATGTCCTGAAATACCATCATAATAGCAAGAGGGAAAGGAAGCTGCATGTTTGTATGACTGTTATGATTTTTAAAAACTGTATACTGTAGCGAGAGAGTGTGTTTTCAGAACCAGTCACAATTTGGGCTGACAGGATGAGAGTAGTATTTCCTCTAAGCTGAGTTAGTGTGAGCTAGCTCAGTTTTTTAGCCTCCGGCTCACACGTTTTTGTCTTCGCTCAAGAAGGATGGCTCCAGAGCAAACTAATTTATGCAGTAGCCAAATCACTCGCTCACAAGACTCCACAGCTTAGAGGAGCATTGGATGAGAGCATGAGTTTAAAAATTGAATTGAAAAATGAACATTTACAATTTAAATTATGTTTAAGTAGAATGAGGCTAGCCCTTTTTATACTGTTCAAAGTATTTAGTAAGAACTACCCTGGATTTTTCCCCTCACTGTAATCTGCTTTTTGAACTTTAAAAAAAGTCCAAAAAATTGTCTAAAACGACACTAAATAAAAACTATACGTGGCTTAACCTGAATTGCGTCTATACTTGGGATCAGAGAATGAGGGTTTCAGTATTTAAACTGGTTTAAAATTAAACTTTTTTTAAAAAAATCCCCCAAATTTAGGTAGACTGTGCCCCGAACAGTGGGCTGCCTGTTTTAACAATTCCGTTTCACTAATTTTTAAAAAACTGTTGACTTATTCAGAATATTTCTATGCCAAACTGGCTTGCAATCGAAACATTTTTTTTTAACTGACTGAAAACTCCTATTGGGCGGCCATAATTGGGCCCTTGTTGGGCGGTTATAATTGATAGGTTTTATGATTATTTATTGTATTACGGTTTTATCTTGTCGTAAGCCGCCCTGAGCCGGCTATGGCTAGGAGGGCAGGGTATAAATGTGATAAATCAATAAATAATCAATCAATCAATCAGGAGCGACTTGATGGCACTTCCTACCCTATTGTCTGACAGCTGGTGGGGGGGAGTTTCAAATAAAATCTATTATTTATCTTTTATGTTACTGGCGTTTTTTCATCGCCCGCCTTTCTCACCGGGCCTCAAGGCGGATCGCGCAGAGGGAGGCAAGAGAATCGACGGACGGGACGCAGAATAAAACAAATAACGGGGTGGGGTGGGGGAATTAAAGTATCTCTGTGGCCTTTTTTAAAAAATAAGGCCTGAGGCTACAGTTGCCAAGTCTGGGTTGGAAAATACCTGGAGACTTTGGGGGTGGAGCCAGGAGAGGGTGGGGTTTGGGGAGGAGAGAGGACTCAATATAGTATAATGCCACAGCGTCCGCCCTTCAAAGCAGCCATTTTCTCCAGGGGAGCTGATCTCTGTCAGCTGGAGATCAGTTATAAAAGCGGGAGATCCCCAGGCCCCACCTGGGGGCTGGCAACCCTACATGAGGCCGCCCAGAAAGCGACGCCTGTTTACCTCAACACGGGGAGGGAACACACATTTAAATGTATATAAAATGAAAGGATGAAGTCGCGCTGAGGCGAGGCCGGGCCGGGCCTCGCCCGCCGTTCTTGTGGGCCTACTCGGCGGCGGCACGCGGCCCTCCTCCCCTCAGCCGCGGCCCGCCACCGCGCCGGCCTCCCTCCCACGCCTTTATTACGCGCGGCCCGTGCGGCGGCCGCCGCCTCCTTCTCAGCGGCAGGGCCCCGCCTCGTTCGCTCGCTCGCTCGCCGGCAAGGCAAGGCAGGCAGGGGCGGGGGCTGCCGTGCGGTAGTGGCGGCGGCGGAGGAGGCGGAGGCAGCGAGCGAGGCGTGTGCGTGCGTGGGGGGAACGCAGCCACCCGGAGCGGGCCGGCCGACCCTTTCCAAACCGAGGGGTGGGGAGAAGGGAAGCCGGCGAGGCAGGAGGGGGAAGGCAGCCAGCCAGCCAGGCGGTCGGGCGGAGGAGAAGGAGGAGGAATCCACGGAGAAGGAGCCGCCGCTGCCGCCGCCGCGGACTCGCCCTTCTCCGCCTCGCCTCTCCCCCTTCCCCCTCGCCGGCCATTAGCGCTGGGAGCCGGGGGGTGCCTCCGCCGGGCCCTCGGCCTCCTAGGCCGGGCCGGGCGCCGTGGTCTGCCGGGCCGGGCCGGCGTTTGATGGATCCCCGGATCGCCTGGTTCCAGCCAGAGCAGCTCGGGCCCTCCAACCGCCTGTGGATGCAGATCTGGGAGACCACGCAGGGCGTCCGCAACCTCTACTTCCAGCAGCAGCAGCAGCAGCAGAGCGCCAACCCCGCCGCCACAGCCGCAGCGCCGACGCCGCCCGTCAACGCCGCCGCCGGCCTCGGCTCGGCCTCCCCGCCCGGCATGTCCCGCGGTGGCGGCGGCGGCGGCAGCAGCAGCGACCCGCAGCCCGACTTCTTGCCGCTCGAGAGCAGCAGCAGCAGCAGCGCCGCCGGCAGCCACCACCACCCGCACCGCCACCACCACCATCACCACCACCACCACCCCGCCCGCGGCAGGCAGGCCTCGCCGCACCCGCCGCACGCCGCCTCGGCAGCGGCCTGGGCAGGCCGGACTCCGCGCGGAGCCGCCGCCGCCGCCGCACCCGCCGCCTCCTCCTCCTCTTCCTCCTCCTGCACCCCCGCCGCCTCTTCGTCGGCCTCGTCCTCCTCGCTGGCCTCCGCCGCGGCTGCCTCGCCGGCTTCGGCCTCCTCTTCTTCTGCGTCTCCGGCCGCTCCCCCGCCGCCTCCTTCCCCCGCCGCCAGCCCCTCGGCCTCGGCCGCCAGCAACAAGCGGAAGCGCGACAACAAGGCCAGCACCTTCGGCCTCAATTACAGCCTCTTCCTCGGCCCCGCCGGCGAGAGCCGCGGGCCGGCGCCGGGAGACGGGCCCCTGGGAAGGCCGCAAGCCGGGCCGGAGGAGCCCGCCTACACCGGTACGCCGTGGAAGAAGAGAAATTACAGCCAAGGAGTGGTGGGGTGAGGAGATGATGGGGACGGGGCTCGCCTGGGGCTTCCCTTCTTTTATTTTATTTTTTATTGGACGGCCGCATCCTTTTTTGGGGGGGGTTTTGGGCCAGGCCGTTGCGGCCCAGGTGTGGTGGGGGCGAGGCGATTTGGAGGGCCTGGTTGGCATTTTTGATTTGCATGTTCTTCTTTTTATCTTTCCCAAGAGAAATTGCAGGCCAGGAGTGGCGGGGAGAGGAGATTTAAAAAAGGGGGGGCGGGCTGGTTTTTATTTTTATATGCATGTCCTTCCCCCCCCCCCCACCACCCTTTTTGGAGGAGGAATGGCAGCCAAGGAGCGGTGGGGGGTGAGGACCAATGCTCCCTCTAAGCTCTGGAGCCCCGTGAGCAGAAATTCTACTTGCTGAGCCGCTGGCATTAAAGTTGGGGGCCAGCGGATTGGCTGCTGCATGAAATCGGTTGGCTCTGGAGCCCTCCTTCCTGAGCTGAGACAAAAACGTGTGAGCCGGAGGCTAAAAAAACTGAGCTACCGCACACTGACTCAGCTTAGAGGGATCACTGGTGAGGACATGGGGAGAAAATTTGTTTTGTTTTATTTGTACACCCTTTTTATAAAAGGAATTGCAGCCAAGGAGTGGTGTGTTGCGGAGAACTCAGTGTGTGTGTGATTTTATTTTATTTGCTTATAAAATAATGGGGAAATTACAGCCAAGGACATGTAGGGAGTGCCAGCCTCCAGGTGGGACCTGGGGATCCCCTGGAATTGCAGCTCATCTCCAGACTACAGAGATCAGGTCCCCTGGAGAAAATGGATGCTTTGGAGGGTGGGCTCTATGGCATTGTGCCCCACTGAGGTCCCTGTCCTCCCCAGTCACCTTCCCCAGATCTCCAGTTTCCCAAGCTGGATCTAGCAACCCTACCCTCCCATTCCTCATCAGTGGCCAGGGGCGGACCTGGCACCTTACCAAGGAGTGATGGAGTGTGTGGGGATTGGGGGAGCTGATTTTTTTTAAAAAAATATTGTACATCATTTTTACGCAGGAGATGGGCGGCCTTGCCAGAAAGCGGACATGTGGAGGAGGAAGGGGTTGAAGGGAGAGAGAGGAACAGTACTGGAATATGGGTTCTGGTGATGGGTGAGAAGCAGAGCAGCTGTTGACCCTGGAGGAAGTCCCGCTCACATCTGGATGGCTGCAGTGGAAGGGGTGCTTGGGGGGGGGGCTGTTTTCAGAACAGGGACTGCAAGCAGTTTCTTTCATTTATATATTTTTTTAATTATTCCCATTAGAAAGTCCTTGTTTAATTTTTTTGAAAAAGAACTTGCTTTCAAGTCTTGTTGAAGGGGGTGTTACCCCTTTTGACCTACAGGCCTCGTTGCTTAGTTCCAGATATATGGGGCAATTGAAGTGACTTGGAGCCAGGCGGTAGCCTGCTGCATTGGTTTGTGGTCATGTCCTCTCTCTCTCTCTCTCTCTCTCTCTTTATATTTTCTTTGTAGATTTCAGGGCACTGATCCCTTGGTTTTCCAAAGACATTTCCAAGGCTGAAGTCTGACCCTGTCTGAGTTCTGCTTCTAAGGGTGGTGCTGGGAAACATTCAAAGGGAGTAGCGAGTTGGCTGAAGCTCAGATTTGCTTCTAGGTTTCCGAAGTAGCACAGGTATTATTAGTGAGTGTCTAGATGCTGGTTTGTTTCAGTTGTAAATGTATTGCAGGGTAGTCTCATTGAGGTGTATGGTGTTATGGGGGGGGGGGTGCTAAAGTAGATAGGGCAGGTCTGGTGGGGGCAGGGCTCTCATGTTGCTTGTGGCTCTGATGCTTTTGAGGTTGGCCAGCTTTTGCCAGCTGGTGAGGTTTGATTCTGGCTGAGTTGGGGTGTTATGTTAGCTGTTGGGTGGGTGTGTGAGTATATTGGCTGATGGGGGAGGGGAACATACTCACTGGGAAGAACCACGCATACTTTGAGCAGTTTTGTGATGGTTAGAACAAAAGAGCGGCCTGGGAGGGTTGCGTTTTCAACTGTGGCGTTTTTCCTTACACTTGGTAGCATGGTGGGTGATGCCTTTAGCTTGGGGTGAAGCCCCTTTAAAATGCTGTGTGGTGATATGTAAGCTGGAAGCACATGGCATGGGAAAGAAGAGCACGTTCTGGTCAGAAAGACAGACTGCCTGTCATGATGGGGTATTGTGCACCCTTTCTCTTGGCCCCCAGCCTGTGCATGCAAAGGATTTGTATCTGTGTCAAAATGGGGGGAGCATCTTTAGCTGCTGTTTCTGGAAATTGTAGGCAAGCAGGTATTTACGCTGTCATTGCTCTCACTGCCGGATAGAGAAGGGTGGGGAGCTGCCCTGGTGCATATCTTCTTCCTTTTTTGTGGGAATTGTTTTTTTTTTATTAAGCTTGCACCTTGATTGCTCTGTATCGTCTTAAAATACCACACTGACAGGTATGCGCGCATTGCACAAAGGGAGAGGTCGACACTCCAGGCTTCCGGCCCTGCGACTGCAGCCGCCACCCTGAGCTGTCTGTCGCAGCACGTGTTCCAGCACATGGCAGCGTGTGGGACTGGAGGCACATTATCCACAGTACGCCCGATAAACAGCATCGCGTACAGGGAATGTTCCTCTGGTAGAGCAGCAAACCGTACCCAGGAATTGCATCCTCCTTTGGCCCTTGCGAAGATCGGTCTGTGTGTGCGTGCCCTTCTGTGTTCTCTAAAAAGAATCTTTGTCGCTCAGAATGTTATGCAAGGTCCCAGGAGACAGGTGCCTTTCTGAATACGCATGCCAAGCGTGTGTGCAGAGCAGTGAGGGCGTGGAGGATCTGCTGTGCAGTTGATGCACAACTCCTCCGAGGCATGTTACGCTTAATTTAATGACTGTTTGTAAGATACTTGAAGATGTCTTCAAATGTTCCAGGCCTACACCCTGCTTTCCTCCCCCCCCCCCCCCCCGCAAATCTCGCTGCTTTTCTACTCTTTCTGCTTTTATCCTTTCTCTGCAACTTGAAAATCTCAGTTCTCAGAAACGTCATGTAATGTGGGCTCTCTGGTAAATAAATTCTTTAACTGTAGCAGCCTTCTGGAATGCCGATGTTCATTTTCACACTCAGGGGTTGTTAGCGCTGTTTGCGATGTTTTTTCTATTATAGGCTTGACATGTAATGGAGCATTCATGGCCTGTAGTTATAGTTTATTTACAGCATCTGCAATTTGTCTTTCTCAGAAAACCCCCAAAACCCTCAAGGTGGATCACAAAGATGTTTAGAAGCAGTAGAGGGCAATAAAAGTAGAATATTTTTTTAAAATATATGAAATATTTGAAATATTATTTATTTATTTATTTATTTATTTATTTATTTATTTAAATTTATATCCTGCCTAGCCAGCGAACCGGCTCTAGGCGGCTTACAGCATAAAATCACTCAATTACAAAGTTAAAACATAACATAAAATGAATTCACTTTAAAATTACAACAGACTTTCAACACAATAGCAGCATCATACCAGCACCGATACCTGCCTCTAGCTTACACCAACCAGGAGGCTACCACCATAGGAGTTTTAGAGATGGCCATCGTGCCATCTCCTAAGGGCCATTCCCCCCGGTGGCGGCCCCAAAAGCCTGGCGGAAGAGCTCCGCTTTGCAGGCCTTGCGGAACTGCAAAAGGTCCCGCAGGGCCCTGATGTTCTCTGGGAGCTCGTTCCACCAGTGGGGAGCCGCCACCGAGAAGCATTGTAGACATATGGAAGGACAGGTATTCTTTTCTGCCTGTCTGCTACTAACTTTGCTCTTGGACTAAGGCTAGGCATTAGTGTCATTTTTCTGAATCTTGCTTGGATGCGTACAGACTCTATGTACTACCTTGTAAGGTCTGGGACTAACATAGTTTAAGGACCCTCTACTCCCATGCAAACCTACCTGGTGACTCCGGTCATTTTCTGGTGCTCTGCTTTGGGTGCCCCTACCCTCTGAGGTTGGACAGGTGACAACTAGAGGGAGGGGCATTCTTGGTCATGGGACCAAGGTTGTGTGATTGGGCTGAAAGGTGGGATATGAATCTTGTAAATAATTACATCAAATAACATACGTGTTCTTCTATTGAAAGTAGTTACATAGGACATGTTCTCTATTTAAACAGAGAAGAAAGGGTATAATTTGTTAGCTCTTACTTGGGTTGTAATTTTTGCTCGTTGGATCTTCGTACTCACATCTGTATGCATGTGTGTACTCCTACATCAGAGTGCCGATATTTGCTTTTCCATTCCGGAGAGATTGTGTGAGATCTTATTTTGTGTATTTATAACACATGAAGTGCTGCAGTAGTTCAAACTGTCGAATGGAAAAAAACTGAAGAGATTAAGGCAGTCATTAGTCATCTTCAAGTGTGTAGTTTTATTTATTTATTTATTTATTTTGCGATTTATATCCTGCCCTCCCCGCGAACGGGCTCAGGGCGGCTTACATGGGCCCAAGGCCTAGTCAAACATTAAAACATTAAAACCAATAAAACATACAATAAATACAGTTCATACATGTAAAATTCCATAAAATCCTTCAGATGGCCACTTAATGGCAGGTTTAAACCCCCCCCCCTCCCGTGCCGGAACCAGACAGGACCAGGGCTACAACACTGATGTCAGGTGGTAAGTAGTTTCGGCGGTGGCTCCTATTCAAAAGCCTGGCGGAAGAGCTCCGTCTTGCAGGCCCTGCGGAACTGCCTCAGATCCCGCAGGGCCCTGATCTCTTCCGGGAGCTCATTCCACCAGATAGGAGCCGCCACCGAGAATGCCCTGGTCCTTGTACTGGCTAGCTTTACGTCCTTGGGGCCAGGGACACACAGTCGATGTTTCGACCCCGACCGTGGTGCTCTCTGGGGCACGTACGGAGAAAGGCGGTCCCTAAGGTAAGTTGGACTCTGGCCATATAGGGCTTTATAGGTCAGAACCAGCACTTTGAAACAGACTCGGTATGCTATAGGCAGCCAGTGCAGTGCCGCTAGCACAGGCCCAATGTGGTCCCGCCTAGCAAGACCCATCAAAAGCCTGGCTGCGGCATTCTGCACTAGCTGCAGCTTCCGGGTCTGTACCAAAGGCAGCCCCATGTAGAGAGCGTTGCAGTAGTCTAGCCTCGAGGTGACCGTCGCATGGATCACTGTGGCTAGGTCATCACGGTCGAGGTAGGGAACCAACTGCCTCGCCAGCCTCAGATGATAAAAGGCCGACTTGGCAGCGGCTGCTACCTGGGCCTCCATTGATAAGGATGGCTCCAGGAGCACTCCCAAACTCCTAACCCTCGACGCAGGCACCAATGGTGCCCCGCCGAAGCTCGGGAGCGGGACCCCCCGCCCCAGGCCGCAGCGACCCAGGCACAGGACCTCCGTCTTCGCCGGGTTCAATTTCAGCCTTCTCGACCTGAGCCAGTCAGCCACGGCGTGCAATGCCCGGTCTAGATCGTCTGGGCCAGAGTCCGACCGGCCGCCCAACATCAGATAGAGCTGGGTGTCATCCGCATACTGGTGACATCCCAGCCCAAACCTCCGGACAATCTGGGCAAGGGGGCGCATATAGATGTTGAATAGCATTGGGGAGAGCACTGCCCCCTGCGGCACACCACAATCAAGTGGGTGCCTCGAGGACTGCTGCTCCCCTAGCACCACCCTTTGTCCCCGACCTTGGAGAAATGAGATGAGCCACTGCAAGGCCCGTCCCCCTATCCCCACGTCGGCAAGGCGGCGGGACAGCAGCTGATGATCTACTGTGTCGAACGCGGCCGACAGGTCGAGCAACAGCAGCACTGCCCCACCACCCTGATCCAGATGTCGTCGGAGGTCGTCAGTTAGAGCGACCAGAGCAGTCTCCGTCCCGTATCCCGGGCGAAAGCCGGACTGAAAGGGGTCCAAAACCAAAGCGTCATCCAGATACCTCTGTAACTGTAACGCCACCGCCCTCTCTATTAATTTGCCCAAATAGAGCAAACCGGCCTATAATTGGCCAGATCTGCCGGGTCCAGGTGTACTTTTTTTAAGAGTGGGCGGACCATCGCTTCCTTGAGAGCCCCCGGGAATTTCCCTTCAGCAAGGGAGGTGTTAATAATTTCCCGGGCGGTACCTCGTAGCCGCTCGTGGCCAGTCCTTATTAGCCAGGAGGGGCACGGATCAAGGATGCACGTGGTTGGACGAACAGTCAAGAGCAGTCTGTCAACTTCTTCAAGGTCAAGCACGTCGAACCCATCTAACCCCGGAAACGAAGACGTGCAAGGGGCCTCGAGTTCACTTACTGTATCACTTGTGGCGGGGAGGTCCCGGCGGAGCGACAAGACTTTCTCCGCAAAATAGCTCGCAAATGCCTCGCAGCCAATTTCCAATTCCCTAGCATTTGCTCTGCCATCTGGCAGTACTGTAAGCGACCGAATTGTCCTAAATAATTGGGCTGGGCGTGAGCTAGCGGATGCAATCTCGGCAGCAAAGAACTCTTTCTTTACTGCCTTAGTTGCCATCTCACAGGCTTTCATAAACGTCCTATAAGATGTTCTTGATGCTTCGTCGCGAGCGCGACGCCACCGTCTCTCTAGCCGTCTTAGCTCCCGCTTCATTTGGCGTAGCCCCTGGGTATACCAGGGAGCCAATCTATTGCGAGGGCGTAGAGGGCGCCTGGGAGCGATCTCGTCGATAGCTGAAGCGAGCCGGCTGTACCAATCGTCAACCAGCTCATTCAACGAGCCGCCAGGGGGCATCGGTTCCCGCAAGGCCATCTGGAACCGCTCAGGGTCCATTTGGCTTCGCGGGCGAGCCAATAGGCTTTATTATGAAAGAGCAAGAGTCCAGTAGCACCTTAAAGACTAACAAAATTTGTGGCAGGGTTTGAGCTTTCGTGAGTCACTTCTCGCTACTTCAGTTTTATGTCCTGGAGAACTTTGCTCCAATTAAATAAACTGCTTCAGTATTTCATGATGACACAGCTGCCTGCTTAGGTCTTTATTGTGCATCTGGGAGTGACCAGGGGATGGCTTCTTCAGTGAGAGAGCAGAATTTTGCCCACAGGGAGAAAAGAACCATTCTCTTCTCTGAAGGGGTGGGGGGGGTTCTGCCATAAAGTGCGGACTCTGAATGAAGAAGACCCCATGTTCTGTCCTTCACATCTCTAGTCGAAATGGTCTTGTAGCATGGCTGGGAAGGGCCTTGGAGGTGTGTTGCCCATCACAGGTAGGCCTGTGATGCGATTCCAGGTAAAGCAGCTTTAAATGTAGAACATCTGAATATGTGTGAAGCTTTCTCTTACCTTTTCAGAAATAGGGTGGTGGTAGTGGTGGAAAGTGCTGTCAAGACAAAGCTGCCATATGGCCATCTGTGTGGGATTTCCAAGGCAAGAGATGAACAGAGGTGGTTTGCCATTGCCTGCCTCTTCATAGAGACCCCTAACTTCCTTGATGGTCCCCCATCCAAGCACTAACCAGGGCCGACCCTGCTTAGCTTCCAAGATTTGATGAGATAGGGCTGGCCGGTGCCATCTAGGTCAGATTTAAATATATAGCTGTAATTTAATTGTAATTTCACTGTAGTTTAATAGTAGCATGCCTTTGGACCTGGTTGGAGAACTCTATATCTGTCGTCTGGTGGAATGAGCTCCCGGAGGAGATCAGGGCCCTGCGGGATCTTCTACATTTCCGCAGGGCCTGCAAGACGGAGCTCTTCCGCCAGGCCTTTGACTAGGAGCCGCCACCACCATCACTGCGAGCAACATCAACAACGAGGGTCGGCCTCTTAGCGCAGCCCAGGCCAGATGGTCACGGGGGAGGGCCAGATCTCACCCCTGGGAAAACGCCATCTGATCGTTTACTACCAACATTACTGGAAGCCCTTTAGTGGGAATAGTTTTATTGTTGTAGTTACCGTTGTATTTTAGAATGCTTTAGCTGTTATTGGATTGGCACTGTGTGCCACTTGCGAGCCCGTTCGCGGGGAGGGCGGGATAAAAGTATAATAAAATAAATAAATATATTGGAATGTATCTGTGATGGAGGGGTACTGCACACGCTTTGCCTGCAGAAGGTCCCAGGTTCATGTCCCAGAAGCTGCTGTTTAAAATATCTCAGTAGGCCTTGGGGATGCCCTAACTCGGCCTGAGGTTCTCGAGAGCTGCTGCCAATCAGAACTGCGAATACCGAGATGGATGATCTCGCATTCTGGAATGTTATAAGGCCTACTGCTCCCTTTTTCGTGGCCACATGCATTGATTTTTTTTTTTTTGTCTGTCTGATCTTGAGGCAAGCTTGAGAAATGGGGAGCCTTTCGGGCATGTTGGTTGTCAGTCAGACTAATCTTAAACATTCAGCTGCTCAACATTTTCAGTCAAAATCAGACTCTAAAGACTGAAAAGCTATCAGGTGTTTAAAAATCACTAGCCGCTGCTGAAAGCCGGTATCCGAGTCTCTCCTCCTGGCGTCTCTTGTGTTCAGTTAAACTGTGGCCCCACACATGAGTATCTTTGATCAGCAGTCACAGATGAATCCCTCCCTTAAAACTATTCAGTAGAGATAGCACGGCTGTATGGCCTCAAGCTATATGGGCTCAAGCTAGAAACAGAGAGTAATCGTCATGTGAGCTATTCCTAGTTCGGTATGTGCTACCTATTCTCCAGTCTTTGCAAGCGTAACATTTGGACTTTGATTTCATCATTTGGCACTTATTTACCAGAAAGCCGCTTCTCCAAAATGAATATTTGTGAGCAGAGCTTCCAATATTGCTGTTTTAGCAGAGCACTGATCAGGCTATAGCATAATGGTGTGAAAATGGGGTCTTCAGAGTAACAGTGGACATCAGAACAGAAAAACAATCTGCTTGTTCACCAGTGGAGGAAGTAAATACAAGCCTCTCAGTGCAGCAGATTGCTTTTACACAAAAAAAATAAAAAGGAGCACTCAGCTAAGACACTAACCGAATCATCTGGTATGGATGATGGGTTTCTGTGAACAGGGAAATGTGGAGAACTTTTGGCTTACGGCTAACCACTTCCATGGACCTAATTGTGTTTAATAGAGGGAGCTGCTATCTCCTTTGTTCACCATCTGGCATAATTTGTGTGTGTGGACTCCAGGCTGTTGAGATTTTTGTTTTTCAGGCGGCGCATAAAAGCAGCAATAAGCCACGGTGGCCGAAGAGGTAACTGTTTCCACGTCATCCCTCTGAGAAGTTTTCTGCCTAGTCTGCTTAACTTGGCTTGGAAGCCATTTAATAACAGTCACAGTTTGCTTTTGTTTCCTTATCAAACTACTCTTTAAAAAGAAACAGTTGAGGTTTCTTCCCTGCCCACGTGCAGTGAATACTTGGCGATCTGCACAATACATTGCAGTCCTGTCTGAGGTACTGAATATGTTGAATTCCTAAATCGTAACTTATTTAGTGATCGTTTGTTTATGGACATTTTGCTTCAAGTGTTTTTTCTTCCACTGACCTCTGGTTTGTAAGCTGTATTGCTTGCATGATTTATTCGTGCAGCTACGTGATCAGCTGTTGCCCTGACTAATACAGGCTCCCTAACCCAGTGGTTGTCAAACTGTGGGTCAGATTTGAGGCCCAAAGGTGGGTTCACAGCCCTCTTGAAGGTGGGTTGCAAAGGAGAAACGGGTACCTTGGGTGGGCGGAAATGAGACAAATTTGCAGGCTTGGTTTTCTTCTGCAAAAGATGCTGTCGCCCAGTAGTTGCTGTATATTTAGCAATACTCAAGCGTGAATGATAAAATATAAGCGTGTTCAGTGTTAACTGATACGAGGTTCTTGTGTTTTATGTTAGGAACAGGGAAGTCACATACAGTTACTTAGCAAGTAGGTGCAGAAAGTTTGAGAGTGCCTGTCTGATCCTGTAGCCCGTGCCCTGACTGTGAAACATACCCAGTGCCAGCAAGGGCTGTTCCCTTGGCTTCTAGCCTTTCTCTGAACATTAGTTGTCTGGAGGAAAATGCTCTGATGCTGTAATGCAGCATTATTAGGGGGTCTGTGTCAGAGGAGCTACATACTAGCTGTCAAGGTATTTTTTAAAAATGCAGCAGATGCTCACCTAGCTGTATATACTGGCAAAGGAGATGTCTTACGCCAAATCAAACCATTGGTCTAAGTATTTCTTTTTCTTGCTTTTCAATCAGAAATTGGTTCCCAGTGTGCCTCACGATAACCCAGACAGCACAGATGACAAAATAAAATTAAAATATTCCTTGGGGATGGATTCTCAGCTGGCTTCTTGGCCTCCATCTGATCCCATCGTTGTCAATTGGGAGCGGGGTGGTGGTCGTGATAGTGTTTCTCAGTTGTAGCTGAATCCCTGCATGATGGAAGAACCCCTTGGCTCATTCTTGCTCTTCCTCTGCTGGGCCTTATTTATGGCAGTCGGAAGCTGGGTGGGAGGAGAGGTCTCCTGGCTTGTGTCAGCGCACTGCTGCTTCTTGCCCTCCCCCGTGTACGTTGCCTGCGCGTCTGCAGGTCTCCAGATTTTCTAGGTGTTGTCGTGTTGCTGAGATCCTTTAACTGGAGATGCCGGGGATTGGGTTTGTAACCATATTGGATGGGGGACCACCAAGGAAGACTGTGCAGAAGAAGGAAGTGGCAAACCACCTCTGCTTCTCACTTGCCTTGAAAACCCCTTGCTTGGGTCGCCACAAGTCGGCTGTGACTTGACTGCACTTTGCACACACGCACACATGATGCAACAGCTCTAGTAGGCCAGCCTAGAGCTCAGAAGCTAAGCAGGGTCAGCCGTGGTTTGTACTTGGGTGGGAGGCCACCAAGGAGGATGGGGGAGTGCTGTGCAGAGGAAGGCAATGGCTAACCACTTCTGCTCGTCTCTTGCTTTGGAATCCCCATGAGGCGGAACTTTGTGGGTTTGCCATGAGTCAACAGCACACTTTACCTTACACACAGTGTGTTTTCTCCCATTTGACTGTAGCCCACTCCAGTACTTTCAGAGTCCTCTCAAAGAGCCATTATGGTCACTTCTTGATCGGTACAATGCCAGAAAGTGTCATTTGTTGAGACAGGTATTTAATTTCTTCTCAAATTCATTCATACTTAATGTGTCCTTCCATAACCTATGTATAGTGATGGTGATGGGTAGAGTGTTGAACTAGAAGTTGGAAGACTGGTTTTAACCTTTCACTCAGCTGTGAAGCTCACTGTATGACCCTGAGCCTTTTATGCCCCTGACCAACTGACCTCATGTGGTTGTTGTCAGAAGAAGCAGGATAAAAGTTCTGAAATGAAATACCTGTACTGCTCTGAGTTCCTTGGAAGAAATTTGGGATAAAAATGTAATAGCTATATAACATCTTTAGTATAAAACATTTCTTGGCGGGGCCGTGGCTCAGCGGTAGGGCGTCTGCTTTGCAAGCAGAAGGTCCAAGGTTCAGTTCCCGGCATCTCCAGTTAAAGGATCTGACAGCAGATGATGGGAAAGACCTCTGCCTGAGGCCCTGGAGAACTGCTGCCAGTCTGAGTAGACAGTACTGACACTGATGGAATGATGGTTGGATTCAGTATAAGGTACTTTCGTGTGTTTGTGAGTTGTAGCCATTGAGGACCACTGAGAGGAGACACCTTTATAGCAGTGATCCTCAGTGGCTCAGGAGCCACATATCACCCTTCAGCATGCTACATGTGGCTCTTATGAGCACCGTTCTCCAGTGTGGCATTTCCCCCACATTTCAGAAAAGTGGGCAAAGTCACTGTTCAGTGGTATTTGGCAGCCACCAGAGAGATGGGTAAGCTGTGACCTTCCCTGAGGTGTAGGCCCCATACTAGTGATTAGTGTGTCTCTTTGGGTAAAACATGGCTCTCCATGAGCTGCAGAGTGAGCACCAATGCTTTATAGTGACCAGCACTATTTGTATGAAAGTTGGCAGCTTGGGAGGAAGTGGCTGTGTGTGTCAATAATGGGAGCATCAATCTTCTGTCCATCCCTGCCTTTAGAGCTCCAGTGCTTGACCTGAAGCAGCCATTCCAGCCCATGAAGATGCTCAAAACATCTCCAGTGTCTAAATAACAAAGCCTGGTGTCTCAGTGACTGGCAGCTGCTTCCCTCAAGGTGGTTCTGGATTGATTCAGTTGTAGCCCTCGTGATGGCATGCATGGCAGTTTTCACGCCACATCATTGGCAAGGGCGTTCTGCAAAAAGCGCTTGCAGTCTGTGCTGCCCGGTAAGTCCTGGTGCTTAGGCAGGAGAGTCCTGACGATGTCCGAGTGAGATGAGCAAGAACGAGAATGCAGGCTTCGACAAACTTTCTTTGGCTCTAGGATCCAGCCCAAACATTTAGGAGCTGGACTTTGTGGCAGTGATAATCAGTGACCTGGGGAGCCAAGTGTGGTTCTGACATTGCAGCAATCAGGGTCACGTGTGACCAGATTTCCTAATTATTGCTGCCACAAAAAATACGAGGTGCCACCATGAAATTTCTAGGCGCCGTGACAACCTGGCACCTGGGGTTTGCCAAGCCCTGAGTTACAGATGATGTGGTTTCATTTGCTCCACCGAATATTCGCTTGTGGCCGAAAACTCAGCAACAGCTGACCCGGCCTTGTTGTGGTCTCTCTTGCAAGAAGGCACTAGCTGCCGTCGTGGCTTATGCCGCACAGTGGTGCGGTTACACTTCTTGAGGCACCGCATGTCTGACACGAGGTAGCTACAATGGAACTTGAGTTTTGAGAGCGCTTCACGAAATGAAACGGTTTCGTCATGTTGCAGCGCTGTGGCTCAGGCCTTGTTTGACTGTTTTCGCTTTGCTGATAAGGGAATATTTATCATAACCTTGACTCTGCTGTGTGCATACAGGGAAAGGAGAGCTAATATTTGAATCCTGTCCTTTATAGCAGTGTAGGAGCCTGTTATTTTAAAGTATGCAACTTCAAACACTTCAGGAGACTGGATTTTCCGGTGAACACGCGTCTCTTGAATGATTATTAACAGTTATCACTTGAGAGTTTGTGCTGAGAATCTTAAATGGGTGGCCTTTTTTTTTTAGACAAATGTGTAGTTCTAGAGGAATACAGCAGTCTGTTGCAGGATATTCGAGAGGCTCCAAAAAGCACTGTAGGGCTCCCCATGTTTACCATGATACAGGGTTTC
Source organism: Lepidodactylus listeri (assembly GCA_029233225.1). NCBI lineage: Eukaryota > Metazoa > Chordata > Lepidosauria > Squamata > Gekkonidae > Lepidodactylus > Lepidodactylus listeri. The sequence continues at coordinate 52,507,659 of JARCFY010000017.1, forward strand.
TCATTGTGGGGGTGGTGGTAACAAGACATGGGTTTCCAGGGCCAGGAGCGTTGATAGAGATTTGTATTTAGCTGTGTCAGAGAGTGCTTTCACTGAGCCGTGTGAATTGGCCTGGGGGGAAGCAAAGGAGTTAGTGGATACTGATCTTGTTAAAACGGGTCTTTTAAAGGTCTGATTAAAGTGGCGATAAGCTATGGGAGCTAAAGTGCTTGCAGGCTGGAGCGTCTCAGGATACCTTTTGTCGAACGAGAGACGGTGCTTTCTCTGTCCGTCCTGGTTCTGTTCTCTCTCTCTTGGGGGGGACTTTCCTTGCTTCTCACTCCTCACCTCCTCTGGATGTAGAAGTCTACTGCCTGTGTGCTCATGTTGCCAGCTGCCCTGTTGGTCCACCTTCAGGACCCTCCAAACAGGTGTGTGGTGTGGATTGATGTCATTCTGGCTGCTGCAGTCTGAGTAGTTGCATCCTTTCAAAAGTTGTATCCGCTAGTACCGGTGTCCTTGTACGAAAAACGCGATTTTGGAATTGGCCCACGTGCAAGTTATTGTTCCGTGATACTTAATTGTGCAACAGATATCACACGTATGTGGATTTTAGTCTTCGGACTCTAAAGTTTAAACGAAAGCATTGGGCTAGGACAGGGGTGGGCAAACTTGCTCAGCGTAAGAGCCACCTAGGACAGGGGTGGCCAAACTTGCTTAACGTAAGAGCCGCATAGAATAAACATCAGATGTTTGAGAGCCACAAGACATGAACAAATATTACCTGCTTTTATTGGGAAAAAAGCAAATTTGCTTTTTATTAACATTAAATGAGACTGCCAAAAATAATAACAAAAGGGGTAAAGCAGATATTGGTAATGATATTAATTTGTCCAATGATATTTGTTTGCTAAGAATATTTAGCTTCCCCAGCCGCCCTGCCGGGAGCCACATAATATATGTGAAAGAGCCGCATGCGGCTCCCGAACCACAGTTTGCCCACCCCTGGGCTAGGAGACCTGTGCCTAAAATCACATGCCTAAGAGTCGTGCTTGATAAAATTTCAGTCCACTGCTATGCCTGATTCATAATTTTTATTAATTTACTCCATTTGTACCCCACTTTTCTCTCCAATTGAGAACCCAGAGTGCCGTACAACATTCTCCCCTTCTCCATTGTGTCCTCACAACAACCCTGCGAGATACATTAGGCTGAGAGTGTGTGGCTGGCCCGGGGTCACCCAGCAAGCTTTCATGGCAGAGTGGGGGATTCAGACCTGGGTCTCCCAGATCCTAGCCTGACACTAACCACTACACCATACTTCCTGAGTCTCTAGCTGCACTTCTTGTTGTGCTTCTCTTTGGCAGAAGAGGAGACAGAACAGGAGTCCTGCAAGACCTGCAGTGTTTTCTAGGAAACTTCCCAGGCTGATCTTCTCTCCCCTCTGCTAGAGTTCTATGTCCAGGAAGTCTGTTGACAGTTCATTCTCATGCTGCAGCACTATGGAGGTTACATGTCGGTTACATGCAGGGGTTTCTTTCTGTTCTTTCCAGGCCTCGAGTCTGTAGATTGAGAAGGAAGCCGATTGCATTATAAAATGAGGCAGATGAGCACGGGCTGGACAGGGCCTCCCCTTATTTTTACAAAACCGAGTCCATTTTCAAAGTGGTTCACAGGTCCTGTTCGTGCAGCTCACCTGGAGGACAGCGCTGTTCTCATTTAACAGATAGCAAATCGAGCCTGATAGTGGTTGAAGGTAGCTGTGTCCTTGGCAGAGGCAGGAGAAGGACTTAAAATCACAGGTTTTTCCTGCATCCAAGTTGGTTTTTTTTATATTGGCTAGCATTGTCCACTCAGCTTTTGCAGTTTTGTCTCATGTTGAACTTGAAATGTGTCTCATTGTCTGGATTTTGGTGCCCTGAATCTTTGTAGGCATTAAGTGTTTGGGAGCTTAACACGTCTGTAATTTCTGCATGTGTTACGGCCTGAACGGCACACTTACAATCTTTTGGCATTTATTCTTGTAGATTTTCATTGTGTTCTTATATTTCCAAATGGAGGGGGGGAAGTAGCAAGTGTGGAAGAGGTAAATAGGTCCTCAGTGAGATCAGCTATAACTTGTGCTAAAAGAGAACAATTGTTAAGCAATAGGTAAAAGCATTATAGAATTTTTACTTTCCTGTATTTAATGTTGTTTGTAGGACAAGAATAGGCAAGACATGGCTCATGACCGCAGTTGTGTCATGAAGATTCCCCCTAATGTCAGAGATCAGTTTGCACTGCGGGTCCTCAGCCTTTCTGAGCTTGTGGGCCCATTTGGAATTCTAACACCAGGTGGTGGGCACAGCCTCAAAATGGCTGCCACAGGAGGGGGACCCCCGCACACACAGAGGAAGCCCAAGTACAGAGGAGAAAAGGGGCAATTGAAATATACACAGGGAAAGAGCGGTGAGAAAGAATAAAGCAAACGCTGTTGTGCCAGCTCACACTGAAACTATTTTATTTTAATCTGCGTAGCCATTTAGAACTTCTGTGGCAAATCAGAAGCCCTCCTGGCCCCACCCACTTTCTAAAAACACTCGGTGGGCCCCAAGAAAGGTGTTGGCAGCAGTGCTCCCTCTAAGCTGTGGAGTCTCGTGAGCAAAAATTCTACTTTGGGAGCTACTGGCATTAAAGTTGGGAGCGAGCGATTGGGCTACTGCATAAATCAGTTTGCTCTGGAGCCCTCCTTCCTGAGCTAAGACAAAAATGTATGAGCTGGAGGCTAAAAAACTGTGAGCTAGCTCACACTAACTCAGCTTAGAGGGAACACTGGTTGGCAGGTGGCATGGGCACCCACGAGCCCCACCCTGGGGGCCCCTGGTTTACGCACATGAGCCAGTTTTTGTTCAAGAGGAAAAGTCTTGGCAAGTTGGCAGGGAGATCTATGCAAATGGCTTCTTCTTCACCTACAAGGTTTGGCAGCCCTGGTCATATAATTTCTAATGGGATTTCCTCAGGTTGAACACTCCTTTTCCCAAGACACAGTGAGACTGCCGACTCTACCAGCCCGAAGGCTCTTGCGCTTTGTAGCCTTCTAATTCTTAATTTCTTGGTGATGGATAAAGACATTTCTAAATGACCTTGTCAATACTTTGATATGGAAATAGCTTGCAATACAAATCTTTGGTGTAGTATTAACAAGGCTTACTGGCCAATTTTAATATCAAAGGAGTGTACCAAATCATTTGAGAAATTGCTTACCCTCAAGGTAAGACTGCAAAAGCATTGCTTTGAACAGCTCTCTCTTGTACCAAGACTACCTTGCTCATAATAATGCGTTACACTTATGTCGTTTAGAAGTGCTCTTAAAACAGCCGTAGGGCTTGTGCACACAACCAAATGCCATGGATTGGAAGGGTGATATTTTTTCTTCGATGGTTTTGTTAACACACACACACACTTTAGAAGTGCGTTATCAGAATTTATGTCTCTCATCAAGCATACGATAGTACAGTTTCCACTGATAATCCACTGGGGGAAAATAAGAACCAGTAGTTGTTAGCAATGCTCCCTCTAAGCGGTAGAGTCCTGTGAGCAAAAATTCTACTTTGTGAGCTCCTGGCATTAAAATTGTGAGCGAGCGCTTTGGCTGCTGCATAAATCAGTTTGCTCCGGAGCCCTCCTTCCTGAGCTAAGACAAAACTGTTTGAGCTGGAAGCTAAGAAACTGTGAGCTAGCTCACACTAACTCACCTTAGAGGGAACGCTGGCTGTTAGTAGTTGTTCCAGCATCACCTGTGCGGGGGGATGCATTCGACCGGTGTTGTGCCGCTTGCACTGGCTACCAATTGAGTACCAGATCCACTTCAAGGTGTTGGTATTAGACTTCAAAGCCTTGCACAACCTGGGACCGACATATCTGAAGGACCGCCTCTCCCCATATGTGCCTTGTAGAGCCTTGCACTCACTGGATCAACACCTACTGGTAGTCCCCGGCACAAAGAACATCCGCCTAGCCTCGACCAGGGCCAAGGCCTTTTCTGCCTTGGCTCCCACTGGAAATCAGGGCCTTGCGGGACCTTTTATTGTTCCGCAGGGCCTCTAAAACGGAGCTGTTCTTCCAGGCCTTTGGGTGAGGCAGCGGGCGTCCATCTCAGTTGGCCTCCCGGCTTCAGTTCCCAATCTACTGAAATGTTCTGATTCCACCTATATGACCCTGATAGTCTTTTCTTTTATGTAATTTGCCGCTACCTCTGAATTTTACTGTTTTAATTATTTTCGTGCAATGTGATTTTTATTGTAATGAGACTTTGACTCTGTTTGTCGTAATCCTCCCTGAGCCCGTTTTGGGGAGGGCAGAATAGAAATCTGAGAAATAAAATAATTATGTTCCTTTTCCGGAAATTAAAATTACAATATAGCATTAGAAACTCCTTGCACTGATACCGGGAACATTTGAGCTCTCAGGCTCTTTTGCCCTGGTTGATCTAGTTGGATGGATGGTAGATAAGGACTGGGTCTTGGCTGATATGGTGGCAAACCCTTAGCTCCTTCCTGTACAAGCCCTCAAGTGGATGTATGGAGCCAGCTGGTGGAGGAATGGGAGGTGAGCCTGTTTGGCTGTGTGTTTGCCTGAGCTGGTGGCAGCAGTCCCAGTATGATGTAGCAGTTAGTCTCTTGAACTAGGATCTGGGAGAGCCAGGTTAAAATCTCCACTCTGCCATGGAAGCTTGTTGGGTGACCTTGCACTAGTCCCAGCCTAACCTGCCTCACAGGGTTGTTATGAGGATGAAACAGAGAAGGAAATCCAGAGAAGCAGATTTGGGGAGAAAAGTGGGATAGAAACACCTGAAATAGCAAGGCGCCACGACACCTTGATTCAGTTGCAACCCCTTCAACAACCGTGGTTGCAGCACTCAGTTTACCACTTGCCCCAGAGATCCTGCTTGCGGGGGTGGGGGGGAACTCCTAGAAAGAGCTGGGCTGTAAAAGCAATGCAAGTCCTCTGTGGGTATATGAAAGGTTGGGTTGGGAACCTCCAGGTGGGGCCTGGAAGTCTCCTGGAATTACAGTTGATCTTTAGAGGACATGTCCTTTGGAAAAAATGGCTGCTTCAGAGAGTGGACTCTATGGCATTATACTCTGCTGAGGTCCCGCCCATCCCTAAACTCCAACCTCCCTAGCCTCCACCCCCCAAATCTCCAGGAATTTCCCAACCAAGAGTTGGCCGCCCTAAAAGGGAAGAGAGTGCTTGGGATCTCAGTGGTGGTAGTTGAGACCCGGGGGGGGGGGGGGGCGGGGAGGGGTGTTCTCTGAAGGCCAGCCCCTCCAAGTAGGTCCTGACAGCCACCATCAAATATGTACGGACCAGCGGTGCTGTCTGGAGATGATTACATTCCTAGGCGCTGGCTGGCTTCAGGTTCTGAGGTGCCTTTGATTCTTCTAGTCCTGCTGATATAACACCTAATTGTCAGTGCATGAAATTCTATTCCTCTGCCACTGATACGGTACTGAGCCCTGTTTAATCAAATGAATGTTTGACAGGTTAGTTTTGGTTTTTTGTAATTACTGCAGGTCCATGTTAATGAATCACATTTGCTACGATATAGATTATATGGGGAGATGGTACTATCTGTTCTCAAGCCCAAAATAAATGCAGAATCATACAAAATGCTGACAGTACGAATAGGGTTAGCCAGGTCCTGGTTGGGAAATGCCTGGAGGTTTAAGGGGTGGAGCCTGAAGAGGGAGGGGCTTCAGTGCAGTGTAATGCCATGGAGTCCACTTCAAAAGTGGCCATTTTCTCCATATGAACTGACCTCTGTTGCCTGGAGATGAGTTGTAATCCCAGGCGCTCTCCAGCCAGTACCTGGAGGTTGGCAGTCCGAAGTATGAATATTGGTAGTGGTTTTGTTTACTTTCTTTTGAATTGTCCAGATTTATTTATTTATAGTCCGCCTTTCTCACAGGGACGTACGGGACAGGATTGTAAGTCAGTACAATCAACAAAATGGGACATTCAGTAACCAGTGCGTTAGGATTTACTTTGTTCTTCGTAGCTGAAGATACATCTGGTAACATTTGAAATCTGACCTCAGGAAACAGCTTAACCCAGGTCCAACTCAATTTAATTGTGACAAAGTCCCATTGAAACCATTGAAGAAATCGGTCGAAACTGTCTAGGACTGGGGATTTCACCCCTAACCTTTCTATCTTAACTTCTCCCTTACACTGAGAAGTAGCACTAGAAAGAGGAATGGCAGAATTTGCACCAAACCCACCCTACCTCAACTCCCCCTCCCCCGTAATCTTCCCCATAAGAAGAACTCCCAGTATGGCTTCCCTTCACACTTTTGAAGAAGTGAGCTGTGACACTTGAAAGCCCATATTGAAATGCATGATGGTAGTCTTTTTAGGTGCCAGTAGACCTTCATTTTGCTAGGACTGGGGAGACCTGAGTTCAAATCCCAACTCTGTGATGAAGCTGTCACTGCAATCTTTTGCGGAGTTTGGTTTCAGTTGGGACTGCCCTGGAGGATCTCCGCGCAGGATTCGCATTACAAGTGACCTTGAGCCACTCACCATTTTAATCTATCTCCTGGGGTCTTTAGGACAAAATACTGCTGTCCTTGGAGGAAAGGGGGGGAGAGATCTTAAATAATTGGGGTTTAATTCAGGCTAATTTGGGGACCTGTATATTCAGAGGTTAAGGCGCTGAGTTGCAGACCAGGAGGTCAGTCGCTCGGCTTAGTGCCGCATGACGGAGTGAGCTCCCGTCTCTGTCCCCAGCTCCTGCCACCCTAGCAGTTTGAAAGCAAGGAATTGTAAGTAGATAAATAGGTGCCACTTCGATGGGAAGGTAACAGCCTTCTCTGCGCCTCAGCGTTTAGTCATGCCGGCTACATGACTACGGGAAAAGTCTTCGAACAGCGCTGGCTGTTTGGTTTGGAAATGGAGATGAGCACCGCCACCTAGAGTTAGATTCGACTGGCTTTTAAGCAAGTAAAACCTTTACCTATACCTTACATCTGGGCAGGACTAACTCCTTGGAGAGGTGGTAGGCAGAGAATGGAAATTGAGCTCCCAGAACTCCTCAGACTGCGGCTGTGCAGTGCAAGCCCACCTTCCGGTTTGGCTTCACATCCGAAAAGAAGCACCAGCCGGTCAGAGGGTGGAACAGGCTCTTGGCTCTCCGGAAGTCCTTCAGTGTTTGCCATACGAATGTGAGCTGGCCATTTTATTGGCGTAATAGTGACCTGCCGCGATTGTAAAGAAAGCATTTGGCTCTTTTTAAGGGACTATATAATGATAGATAATAGCTGATTAAAGGCTTTGTGAGCAAACTCCCCCTAGCCTCAGTGGAATTCATTTCCATTCAAGGGTATTTGTTAAGCCCAATATCCGGCTTTAAAACGCCTTGCAGAGTTCCTTTTTCCACAGGCTGCCTCTTTTTCTTTTTTCTTTTTGCATTTGAATACAAATGTGAGGGTTAACAAGGGTTGTGAGGTGGGGTAGAGAAAGTCCCAGTTCTTTACCACTAGATTTTTTAGAATTCCCAAAAGGCAATCTGGAAATTTATAGCAAAGTTGATACTAAAAGTCTTCTAGATTGCAGATGTGACCATGAATTCTTTTTTCTTCTTCTTTTTTTTTTGTGATGGGAAGATAATAGAGGTTGGTAGGGGAAATCGCACCTCCATATATTTTCCTTGCTGAAGGTCAATCTTTGCCATTGTGGTTCAGTTAGGTTTGAATGGGGCTGAATGTGGTTCAGTTAGATTTGAATCCAGTAGCACCTTCGAGACCCAACAAGATTGCTTTTAAGAATCAGACGCGAGTAGGAATGGAGTTCTGAATGTGGGTAACTCTGCAAACAACTGGTTGTCGTCGTCTTGTCTTGTCACATCTCGGAAGCTAAGCAGGGCCAGCCCTGGTTAGTACTTGGACGGGAGAAATGCTCCCTCTAAGCTGTGGAGCCTTGTGAGCAAAAAAAATCCACTTTGTGAGCTACTGGCATTAAAGTTGTGAGCCAGCGATTTGGCTGCTGCATCAATTAGTTTGCTCTGGAGCCCTCCTTCCTGAGCTAAGACAAAAATGAGTGAGCCGGAGGCTAAAAAACTGTGAGCGAGCTCACACTAACTCAGCTTAGAGGGAACACTGGATGGGAGACTACCCACAAAGTCCAAGGTTGCAATGTAGAGGCAAGCAATGGCAAAACCATCTCAGAATGTCCCTTGCCTTGGAAACCTTGTGGGGTCGCCAATCAGCTGCAATTTAATGCAAAAAAAGAAGAAGCAGCTTTACCATGATTCCAGATCTTCCAAGGTCTTGTGGTGTAAATGGGGCTCGGCACGGAAAGTGTGGTGGAAATCTAGGGCAGGGATTCCCAGCTCAGGCTGTGTTCTGGGGTGGAAAAGATAAATGAGCTGACCTGATAGCATTTAAGTTGTGTGTGTGTGGGGGGGGGGGGGATATTTTCTTTCATGTGTTGGTGTGCATTTTATTTATTTACTGCATCAACCTGATGCCTTCCTGCCAGAACACTCAAGGGGGTTTGCAGTTTTAAAAAATTCCACTCTGGTAGACCTGATACCAAAGGGAAAAAGAGGTAGGATTTGGGTAGAGAGTCAAGTTCAGTTGCCGTCTTTGTCTCAAGGGTGTTGAACTGAAATGGTTGCTGCAGCCGGGAGTTCTGGGGGCCTAGTGGCAGTGGGTCCCATCCAAACCGAAAGAAGGGGTCTCACTGTGTTTGCCGTTCCGAATGATTCGTTATTCCCCAGTCTGCTCTGAAAGGTTGGCTGGGACAGTGGTTCCCAGCCTTTTTGGTATGGTTGACCCGCAAGTCCAAATTTACTTGGTATGGTGACCCATCCAGGGCCGGCCCAAGGTATTTGTTGCACCCTAGGCAAATTATGACCTTGGCACACACCGAGATCAGCATTCCATTGTCTACAGTAGCCAACCAGATGTTTTTGAGAATCCAGCAAAACTCACACGAAAGTCGCAGCTGGCCCCCACTGTGAACTCCAAGCAAGTGGCATTCTGACATACACAGCCGTTCACGTGGAGGTTACCTTCCAGCCTTTGCCCGCCCTCTCCTTCTCCATCACTTCCTCTAATCTCCAAGATTTTCACCTGCTCTGGTGACCATGAGGACACATTTGGTCAGTGGGAATATGCAGTTACGAAAGGATACCAACTAATACATGGCATGGAAGATACCATTTCCAGGGTCGGATCTTGGTTTCCTAGGGCAAGGGAAAGAGCAGGGGCAGCCAGTAGGGAGGGCTGGTCCACAACCTGCTTAAAAGGTGTGTGTTTGTGGGCAACACCCAATATTTAAAGTGGCTGAATAGCGTCGAATGGTCTGTTAGGCCTAGATACTAAAAATGACGTATTTTACCAAAAAAAAGTACCTTCTGTTGAGAAAGCAAACAGGCATTAAAAAGCCAAAACATCCTGCCCAAGTATGCTGGCCTTGGAATTCATATTTCATTGCACATTTATGATTTATACACATTCTTGGCTTCAGTTGTGTTTTTTTCCTGTGTAATAAGTAGCATTTCCATGTACATGAGTTTTTGGCTCTCCAGATGTTTTGAATGTCCCTCTAGGCCAGTTCAGATAGATTAGTTTTTGAATCTGTCTTTGATAAACACAGAGGCCAGGGTAAGTAGAGGAAAAGGAACCCCTTTCCTGGTATTCGGGCTGAAAATATACACACATCTCCGGTGAAATAGCTGTGCTTGAAAGATTATATGCTGTTCTAGACGACAAGCAGTTCCCCATATTTCATGCTTTTGTTTTTAAAGCATGCCACTTGCTGTTCGTAAGAGGCCGGAGCAATAATCATTAAGTTCAGTTTTGGTTATAAGGAATGTATTTGAAAAGTTGGCCCCCAAAGTTCGAGAAACGATCCTAAGCAGGTCTGTTCTGTAGGGCTTAGTCCCAGGAAAGTGTTATTAGGACTGCACTGTTAGTTGGTTTGGGGGCCTGTATGCGTCCCACTTCTTGAACTTCCCCCCTCTCCCGGAAGCCAGTGTAGCTTTCCTCTCCTCTGCCAAGTTGCCGCCAGGAAGTTGACAAGATGTTCTCTCCTGAGGTTTAGAAGGGCCTCCTTGTCTTGGAGTGGACAGCCTCGTCCTGTCTTACGTGCACATGGTAGCAGACCAGCTGGGGAGAAGGGAAGAGAGACTGTGTCCGTTTCTAGGGGCTAGCTCTGGGGTGGTCACCGTGGCTTCCTTTGCATGAGCCTGTTCCATGTAACACGTTGCCCCGGGGCACAGAAGTGAAGACTCCGTGCTTTTTAGGGTATCGTTAAAACTAAGACTTGTTTCTTCTCCGATTGTGAAAAAATCTAGAACTTTTTCAGTGGAAATTTTGCATATTGTGAACTAGTTGGGGGGTGGGCGGGTGAACTGCAGCTTAGCATTAATGACTTTCTGGGGTCAGTCACATTTTGGGGAGCTGGCTTTCAGCCTCACTTGCCCCGAGAGTAAGCTCATTACTCAAGGTCTGCTGTGGAATTAAATGATTTTAAAGACTGGAATCCACTTTTCTAAATTAGGAGCAAAATCAGAAGAGCTAGCTTGCATTCTCAAGATGGAATACATTTTAACGTTTAGCGATTTGAACTGTGATCCCCTTGAAAGAAAGTGAAAGTGCAAACTCTGATCCACAGTGGATAATACAGTAAGACCTTTCTGCCTTCTGCTAGTATGAATAGCGGCATCTGCGGTCACAGTGAACCTGCAGTAGCCCCAAATGGCTTAAAATTTCCACGAAGAGCCTCCACATAGTCTTGTTATTGATAGGTACAAAGAGAGTAAATTCAGATTCCTGGGTATCAGCATCATATTTTTAGTTACTCCCCCCCGCCCGCCCTGCATGGAAGCCTAAATACTGTCTTGAGTTTCATAGCAATTAGATAGATTTTTCCAAGCAAGTCTTCCCTGACATAAATAATTTAGTCTCTGACTTGGAAAAATTAATGTTTAGATGCCTGACTAAGGCCAGTGTTGTGTGTCAGTGGGAAGAGGAAGACAAGTTTGCTGTTTGTCTCTAGGGGAGAAGGGTAACTGAAAGCACATGATAAAAATACCTCTACTTTTCTTTGTGGCCATTTGGTATTAACTTTTGATGTCAGCACTGTGTGTGGTCTTGATGTTGTGAGTCTCAAATTTATTTATTAGGATTTTTTTTTTGTCCCCGCTCACCAAAAGGGTCTCGTGGCAACTTACAAGATTAAAGCATATCAACAAGGGGAAAAGAACATAAAAGCGGGTAACAAATATAAAATATTACCATTAAAATGGTAAACTATTAAAATATTCGGCTAGCACCATACTACTAACAAAAACAACCCAAGCATGTGGATTAACCTCCAAAGGCCAGCCTAAACAAGTCTGGCTGGGCGCGGGTGCCATCTGAGAGTGCATTTCAGAAGGTAGGGGCCACAGCTGAGAAGGCCCTTCCCCTGGTGACAGCTGACTGAGCCATCTGGGGGCCAGGCGCAAGAGGCCCCTAGAGGATGACTGAAGGGAGTGCGAGGGGTTATAATGGGATAGGCGATCCCATAGGTATGCCGTTCCCAGATTGTTAAGGGCTTCAAAGAGAGTGGTGTGAGACTTGCAACATTTTGGCATCCCTCAGGAACTTGTTGGAGTCTGGAGAATTTCTGCCGATGGTATCCCTGGGCAAAAAAATGCTTTCCCTTTTTTCCCCTCAGGAAATGTCCAGGAATCTAAGATTAGTTCACCAGTCAACTGACAAATCACTCGTGGTCACTATTGTCAGCTGACCACCTGTTTATAGTTACGTATTCCACAAAGCTGAGAATGCCACTGTCTAGTAGAAGTGTGCCGGTTTTATTTCATTATGATGTCATTTGTAAGCCATGAGAAGTGAGGGAGGGGCTGCTTCCCCTTTTCCTTGCAGTGTTGGGGGCAAAGCTATCTGTGCTCTCCACAAGGAGTACAAGCAGTGATCATAGGCGTCAACTTCAGGGGGGCTGGGGAGCTGGAGCCCCCCCCCCAACTTTTCCAGGAAGTGCTGAGCCTCCCCCAGAGACAATGGCCTGTGATGTCTCTGGGCCAGGCCCCCCCCCCCCCCCCCGGAAATTGGAAAGTCTACGCCCTTGGCAGTGATAAGTATCAATGGGTTATTTCCGAAACCATTTTAGGTTAATTCCATTGCTTCAGAGTAGCTGTTACTAGATTCCGGTGGGTAGCCATGTTGGTCTGAAGCAACAGAACAAAGTTGGGAGTCCAGTGGTACCTTTAAGACCCAGAAAGTTTAATTCTGGGTATAAGCTTTCATGTGCACGCTCACTTTATTTTCTTCTACAGTCTGCCTTTCTCTCTGAGACTCAATGCAGACTGCGGGATAAAGCAGTGCGATCAAATAGCATCAGACAACTGATAAACAATGCAATAGGACTAGGAATTACAGAATTGGAAAGCAGTGTCCAAGCTTGAGGGCCCATTCCAAAATGTTTCACGAACCCCCTTATGGTAGTAGTTGTACTATTCGTATCTGTTGATTGGGAAAATACATTATGTGAAAAAAATCAGAAGGACAATGCTCTCAGTATGCACATGGATTCGCAGACTCCTTGCAGTGACTGTGTGGCCCACCAGGGATCCATGATCTTCGGGTTGGGAACTGCTGATATCAGCAATACAGGGAGTGGACTGCATGGTAAGAGACAATGCAGTAAAAACAAGCTGATACTCGCAGTTACCATTGTTAATACTTAAAGTTTTTTCTCATAAAGTTAATTCTTTTTTTAAAAAAAAACCCTTTACATTTTGTTTTCTTTATAATTTAACTTGTTAGGTGATCAGCCTTACTTAGAATCCCTCCTTAAAAGGATTGTTACTTTTTAATAGCACATTCTTCTTCTTCTTAATGGTGGTTGTGATGTTGCTTTATTTTAAGGGGGGGTGGGGATTGGGGGCAAATTGGAAGTGTGTCTGGAGTCAAGGGAATGATTTCTGTCAATGGCTGCTATAGGATCAGCTCAGTTGCAGATCAGTCAGTAACCTCAAGATGTTTGTGATGGAGTAACAGGTAAGTCACACTGCCCATTCTGTAGCAAAGCAGTTGGCGGGTTTTCAAGCTTTAAGAAAGGTGGAGAGGTGAAGCCCCCTCCATTGGAAAAAATTGACTTAAGGTGCATGTGCAAAGGCAGTATAGGGGACAGCAGATTGCAGTACATGTGTGTGCATTTTCTCTCTCTCATATTGCCTTTGTTTGCAGTTTTGCTTTTTAAGGTGTGTATACCAGTTTGGAGTAGTGGTGAAGTGCACGGACTCTAATCTGGGAGAACCGGGTTTGATTCCCCACTCCTCCACTTGCACCTGCTGGATGACCTTGGGCAAGCCATAGTTCTGTCAGAGCTGTTCTCTCAAGGACAGTTTTCTCAGTGCTCTCTCAGCCCCAACTACCTCACAGGGTGTCTGTTGAGGGGAGGGGAGGGGAAGGGAAAGGAGTTTGTAAGCCGCTCTGAGACTCCCTTGGGTAGTGAAGGGCGGGGTATAAATCCAATTTCTTCTTCGTCGTCGTCGTCTTCTTCTTTTAAATGTCATAAAGTTGCCAGGTAGTGTAATTTTAAATGCCAGAAAAATGATGAATGATGCATTTTTACGAGCGTACATATGGCATGTTTTTCAATTGTCTCTAAAATTTGTGTTCTTGCCCCCTTCCCATATAGGGAGAGATTCATCCTAGTGTTCAGACAGAGATCCTTCTTTTTCTTTGACTTTCGCTAGTCAAAATTTGACCCTGTTTCAGTAAACCATCGGGTATCTTTAAAAATGGGGATCAGATTCTTGTACATGTGACTAGTAGTTTTGAGCAAACTATAAATGGGTGGAGTTTAACGGGGAGTGTAGTAACCCTTTAGTGCTGAATCTAAGTTTTGCATCTGATGCCACATTGGGTTTAGAATTTCTTCTGGCGGTGATTGAACTGTTTGCCTTGATAAACTTGTTTTAGACAATTCATTTTATTCCTCACAGAGCTACTTCCGTATTCCCAGATGTAGATGGCATGGCTTTAATTTGTGCAGTGCGATCGATGTCTGAAACTTGTTCATCGTCCACACTGCAAAGGTTTGCAGATCAAGCTCTGTTTCCCCAAAATATGCACCCTGGTGGAATCAGTCCATCAGAGGAGCCTGAAGCAGTACCATAAAGCTAGCAATTTAGCCAAGGACACCTGGTCAGTATCTAACTGGTTGGAGGGGGGGTGCAGATTTGAACCATCTAACAGGACAGACCTGGGGCATTCATGTTTTAAAAGAAAAGAAGTGGGGGATAGGGCTGCATTTCCTGAATGCAGTTCCCTCCTTACTTCTGCTGTCAACCCTTCAGCTGGTTTCAGCACCACCTGCCATCGCTGCCAACTTGGGTTAAAATAAACCTGGGTTCTGCTCCTAAAGCCACCTTGAGAATGTTGTCAGAACTGAAGAGTGTATCTGAGCATGGGAGCAGCTGTGCAGATCCCGAACGCCAGCAGAGGGAGGGCCGAGCCACATATTCCCGAGAGAGGATGGCAAGTGTGTGACGTGCGATAGTGGATGCAGGTTTTATGTTTTATATGCTGCTGCCCCTTTAAGACTGAACCACGTGGCATTCTGGGGGAAACGGAAAGGGCAGTTAAAGATGCTCATTAGCAGATTTCGGTGGTGGAATCAGTCCGGTTTTAAAAGTGTTTCAGTTCACGCTTGGTGTGTTCTTCAGAAATAAAAATCAACGTTTTCTACACATCCTGTCTTTTCCCCTGACTGGAGCGTAACATGTGTAGCCCCATAGCCGAGTCCCCCCACCTATGACACCCTTGGTACTCTTTTCCTGCAATCCACAATAGGGTCCCCCTGGCCACTGGCAGGGGATGGGGGAGGGTAGTTGCCTTGCCAGATCCAGGTTGGGAAACTCCTGGAGGTTTGGGGATGGATCCTGGGGAGGACAGGGACCTCAGTCGGGTACAGTGCCATAGAGTCCACCCTCCAAAGCATCCCTGTTCTCCAAGAGAACTGATCTCCGTAGTCTGGAGACGAGCTGCAATTCTGCAGGATCCCCAGGTCCCACCTGGAGGCCGGCATCCCTAATCCGCAAGGGCCTCTGCTGTCATCGTTTCTGTCTTCAGCTTCAACTTATTAACTCTCAAGCTCACTTTTAAGAGCCTCTAGGCACTGGATCAGTTATTTAGCTTTTTTTTTAAAAAACCCACAATATTTATGCCCTGCCTTTTTACCTCCAGGTCTCCTACCTTGGTCACTGACTTGCAAAAATGATACGAGAATGAAAGCACAATTAGACTAAAAGCAATAGCACCAATATCCAGCAGATCCACTGAAAAATCCTCCAGCAGATCTGTAGCTGTATATTGCTAAAAGCTCAGGAGAATAAAACGGCGCCCACCTCTGCCCTACAATGATAAAAGTGGGTGTCAAAGGGGAAATGTTTGGGGAAGGCCTTCGGGGAACTGGGGAGCCATTACAGAAAAGGCTCTGCCCCTCAGTGGCAGCTGGCCCAGCCTCCAAAGGCCGGGGTGCTTGGAGCCAGGATGGAAACGCTCTCAGAATAGGGGCAAGTTTGTGTGGAAGAATCTGTTCATCAGTTACCCGGATCACAGGCCACTTAGACCTTTTATTGTGATATCAGAACACATGGTGTGCATTCTCAGCTTTTTAATAAATGTTTATCCTTTTTTTTCATATAAAAGCCTTTACACTTTACGCTTGTGTTCCTTAGCTGCTGGGTGTAGACTGCTGGCTTTATTGGGACAAGAGAGTTTTGTTTGCTACAATGGGTTGATTTTAAAAGTTCCAGTGTTTGTTTTAAATTAGAATATGGCTTTGATTTAGTGTTTTTGGCTCCCTGCCTTACTCAGAGTTTATTCAAAGCGGGCAGGAGTATCACAGGCGCTTGGGGATTGAAAGAGACTAAAACCACACAGTGGTCCATCCCCATTTTGTACTGGGCCATCCATGCCGAGGAGACAGCGTGTGGTGCTTTAACTTCTTATTTTTCCTTTCTAGGACCTGGTCATAGCGCTTGTGTCATTAAATGCACAACCTGTTGTGTGTGTTTTTAATTTATTTTTTGCTCGATCCCACGTGTTCCTCCTCCTTTCCTTCCCATATGGAGAATTCTTGTTAGAAAATAATTCTAGTTATCCTTGAGGTACAACTGCAGGTGTGAGGGTGAATTTGGGAGTTGGTTTCCTCCTCCACCAGACTACAGACGGGGATTCAAAACTGGGCTTAGAATCAAAGTGTATAGAGGGAAAACTCTGTGTGTGTGTGTGTCTGTTTAATGTTTCTGTGATTTAGACCAGGGGTGGGCAATTGTTTTGGCTTGGGGGCCACTTTGTGGGAGCGGAGGTTAGCGGAGGGCCACACCTTTTAAAATGATTGCATTCATTAGTTAACTTTGCATTTCAGAAAAGGTATAAATTGTATCATAAAAATCAATAAATATAAATTAAATAAAATAGTGGTAGTTTTATTCAATTTAATAATTGTGCTAATTTTATATCATCTCTAGCTGCAAGCACATTTAATTTTAGAATCAGTTCAATGAGACAAATGTACCCTATCACACTTTTCTACAATTTTTTTGAAATCAGGAGTGAGATTGCTTGTTGAGATTCTCATCACAGCCTGCAAGTTACTGTCTGTCAAAGAGCATTTATATTTACTCTTGTTGATCTTCATGCAAGAAAAACTTTGCTCACAAATATATGTGGCCAACTGTCTTGGTGGGCCGCAAAAACCTCTGTGGCAGGCCACATGTGGCCCGCGGGCCACAATTTGCCCACCCCTGATTTAGACCATACACAAATAAACGTGAAACTACCTTATATTGGATCAGACCATTTGCCCATCAAGGTCAGTACTGTCTATTGAGGCCGGCAGCTGCTTTCCAGGATCTCTGGTAGAGATCTTTCACCATCACCTACTGCCTGTTCTTTTTAACTGGAAATGCGGAGGGATGGTTGGACCTGGGACCTCCTGTATGCAAAGCAGAGGTCCTTCCGCTGAGCCACAGCCCCTCCCCATGACCATGAAGTCATGTGTGTGTGTGAATTAGCGTTCCCTCTAAGCTGAGTGAGGGTGAGCTAGCTCACAGCTTTTTAACCTCCGGCTCACACGCTTTTGTCTTCGCTCAGGAAGGACGGCTCCAGAGCAGACTAATTTACGCAGCGGCCAGATCGCTCGCTCACAACTTTAACGCCAGTAGCGAACAAAGTAGAATTTTTGCTGAGATGCGGTAGGCTCCATTTGCCATTGCAGAGATGGAGCTCTTGAGGCTGAGAGAGAGAGCAGGGATACATGGAAACACCATTAATGAAAACAAGTTGGGTTTGCTGTAATGGTTGTCTTCCAGGAAAGTGCGTTCACTAGTGGCTGGAGTTCCCTCTCATTAGCGGAATTCCTGTTGCTTGTCTGTCATGACAGGCTAATGACTTTTCCAGGAGAGGCTTTTTCCTCTATATTTGAACTTCATGGATGCGTTCATTTCCTGTTAAGTTCAGAAAACCCTGCATTCTCTTTCAAGGATCTCCTTTCCCCCTTAAAAACATTTTCACTGTATAGTGGAAAGCATGGCAGAAGATTGTGTTATAGGCGGCAGCAAACCCGTGCGCCGTTTGAAAATGAACTCAACAAAAAAAAAATGAGGTTTTGTAGACACACCACAAATATAACTCAGTTTACTTAAATGAAAACCATTCAAACTAGACATGATTTGGGAACTCTGTGAGGAGGGAGTCTGTTTATTTTGCTAATTCCCTTCTCATTACACTCTCCTATCTCCAAAGCGATGTATGGAATGGCTAATTTTTAATGGGGGAAGGTGTCTTGTCATGTCTCGTTTGGCATGTAGGAAAGGATTCTGTGTTCTGTTGAAGCTTATGACTTCCACCAGATTCATCACAGGGAGACCTAGTGGAGGGCTTGGGTGGGTAAGATTCAGCCATTGAGACACCTTGCTACAGGATGAGTTGAATGGGTTGGCCTGTGTTGTGATAGTAAGGAAACACAGATTCTTTCAGCATGCGTGGCAGGAAACAGCCAGTACTGGATTGCCTACATTTAGGTATCACATCCTGTGGTCATAGATTAGAGGAGAAGAGATTGGATTTATACCCGGCCCTTCATTACGTGAAGGAGTCTCAGAGCGGCTTACAATCTCCTTTCCCTCCCCCTCCCCACAACAGACACCCTGTGAGGTAGGCAGGGCTGAGAGAGCGCTTTCAAGAACTGCCCTTGAGAGAACAGCTCTGAAAGAACTTGTGACTGACCCAAGGTCATGCCAGCAGCTGCACGTGGAGGAGGCGGGGAATCAAACCCAGTTCTCCCAGACTGGAGTCCATGCTCCTAACCACTACACCAAGGTCAAATGAGTACTGTTTCTGCTTTGGTCACATTAGCACTTTTTTAATGACTCTTGAGATCGCTATAGGCGACTCTCATGCTTCTTAACCTCAAACAGGGTGATTTTTAACACTTACGTAGGTGTCCCTGGGTCAGGCCGGGTCAGTGCCCCAAGGTAGAAGGGAGTAGCCTGAAAATTCTCTTTAAACCATCTTCAGTATCACAATGGAAGAAAGGCGAAATACTAACGCAATAAATAGGGGTTTTTTGTATCTATTTCTGCCCTTACGGATTTTGAATAAACAAAACCAGGGCCTTTTACCATTGTGGAACGGGCTCGGTGAAATGGGGTTCCTGAACAGGTGAAGAAGGACCCCCTCCTCAGAGATTTCCAGGAGGTGCTTTAAGGCCTGCCTCTTTTCCAGGGTGGGGTTGGACTGGCAAGTGTCTGTTAAGTGGGTGGAGAGGTCTGGCTTTTATTTTTTTGGTTTTAGACTGAGAGTGTTTTTTAAACTATTATTGCAAGCTGTCTTGAATCATGAAGAAAGGCTGGAGATCAGTGCTACAGGGCTATTTTTGGGCAGGAACGCACAGGAACGGAGTTCCGGCTGGCTTCCGGGTTGGCCACACCTACAGCCTCCCCCCCCCCCCCGGGTTCCCCAGGGGCCTCGCAAGCTGCTGGGCACCTGGGGAAGGTGATCCAGAAACTGCCTTCCTTCCCTCAGGTTCCCCATGCGCCCCATCCTGGGAGGGAGCTGTGCTGTCAGGGGTGTGGCCTAATATGCTAATGAGTTTCTGCTGTTGGGTGTGGCCTGTTATGCTAATGAGTTCCTGCTGGGCTTTTTCTACCAAAAAAGCCCTGCAGTGCTGTCATAAATTATAAATGGAGCCACATACGTCCTCTCCAGTGCAGTCCTTTGCAGGGTTACTCCAGGCTTAGTCAGTTGATGTTGGTGGGGCTTAGACTGGACTAACTCGGCATACGATGGCTCTGCTAGACTGGCAACACTTGAGGCGTAATCCAGGGCTGACTCGTAAGTAAACGTCTGTCGGCTCAGACTCTTAACCTCTCTGTGTACAGGGTCTTCAGCTTTGCGAATACTGTCGCGTAATTTGTTCGATGCCTCTCTTCCAGCCTCCATGAAGAGATTATTGACTTCTACAAGTACATGTCTCCCAGATCCGAAGAGGGAAGGATGCGGATGGAAGTGGTCAGTAGGATAGAAAACGTTATAAAGGAGCTCTGGCCCAATGCAGAGGTAAGACCAACCACCCCTTTTTTCTATCCTCCGCTGCCGCTTCTGTTTAAAATGCACCTTTCTCTGTGCCGCTCTGGTGTTTGTTTCCTTCTTGCACCGTTGCTTCCTGTCAAGAACTGTAGGCAAACGTTCAGCATTGGCTGGAATCCTAACTGAAGAGGTCTCTCTGTACTGTATAAACCCTTGAATTTGCAAATAGAAAACCCCTGAAGTCTGCAATAAAACGATACAAACAAGATGCATTTTCATAATCTGAGTGGGTTGCTTTAAAAACAAACGAACAACGGAAAAATGGGCTACGTGACTCATCTTCAGAGCGGGATTGTTCTGAATTGTTTGCATGCACATTTTATACCTCCTCAAACCCAGAAGGGAAGGAGTTGGAGTCGCTCTATTGGGAGGGGAGCAACCTATTAGCAACTTGTTGTGAAGCCCTTTCCTGTACTGAGGAACCCGTGATGAATGGAAGCCTCCTTCCCCCCCTCCCCCAAGACAAAAGAGCCACAAATCTTCAGTTTAAAGCCCTATTCAGTCCCGCTGTAAGCCTCCTTCTCAGTTGCTTCCCTTTTAACATCTTCCACTTGACTGTTTGTGGGTCATTTTTACTTTCTTCTCCAAGGCCTAAAAAAAAAAGGTATACGTACATACGGGATGGTTAGAGTGCCGGAAAACCCCTTTACCCTCACCACCCAGAATACAACGTTAAAGGCAAATATTTTGCTGAATTATGGCTGTGGTGAGCTTTGGGATTTTTCTTTGCTACATAGCGCCTGCAGTGAGTTTCAAAAGGGCACTGTACAGGCCACTGTAAACAAAGACTGCAACTGAATGGCCATTCCTTTCCGAGTGAGCACTGAGCACTGCCACTGGCGATCCTGAGATTTGTTTGAAAAACTCTGTAAATCACTTACTAGCCAAAGAACAGCTGTGTAAATCCGCTGTGTGTTCCCTACCCACCCCCCGGCCCTGGTCACCATCCAGTTCAGCATCCTCCCAGTTAACTCACATTACTTGAATTTGTCAATGAAAATACTTCTGCATTTTCCCCCTCCAGAAAGAGATTTCCAAATAGTTTCCTTCTCCCATTCCAGCACTGATTAAAGGTTCATTGAGCATTCAGATGATGGCGGAGTGTCACAGGGTGGGTTTTTTTAAAGTAAATATTTGTACTTCTCCTGGAGTGCTTAAAAAGGATTCAGAATATGATGGCATTAAATTAGTATTTCAGAAAGTATGGTTTTATTTATAGAAGCCAGCGATTGTGTCATTGGACCAGCCACTCTAGGGAATGTTCCTAGACGGAAACATTCCTCGTAAGTGAGAGCCTTCTTGGCTTAAATCGCGCTCAGCAGGAAGAGTGGCTAAGAGGAGCTTTAATTATCCTGGAGTAGAGACCAACATGGCTGACGTTAAGAGGTGGCAGGCTACATCTGTGTGAAAATGAAATATGTTTTTGTGGTTGTTGTTAAAGGGAACATTTTTCTGTTAAAAGGAACAGACACCACATTGTGGAAATGTAAAAATATAACTTGGGCGTTTATCTTTAACTAGCCTGATACCCGTTCTTCACTACGATATTTAAGTTCCATAAATCCAGTTATGATACTAATGATGTGAAGTATGAAATTTGACATTTGTTGTAGGAATTCTAATGGAGAAGATTGTAGTGTAAGCCGGCAGGTTTTACCTCAGAATGCTGAGCTACACAGTTGAGCAATTGGGGGGGGGGGGGGGGGACAAGGAGGCAGCAGCCTGCCAGGCACATGGAAAACAATTGGGGGAACACATGTTGCCCCCTTTTTTACCCCCTCAGGGGTTGTGTTTCTCAGAAATCTCTTCATAGTGGAGTAGACGTCATGGTAGGAATGCACTCGCCTTATTTTGGGTTTCTTGGTGCAGGGGTTTGGCCTGGGCATTGGGGAGTGAGGAGGCTGGCCCAGCAGCATTGCTAAGGTGTTTCTGCTCAGGTGGCCTCCCTGATGGTTTAAAGTACCATGGCCCTGCCTCTACACCTGACAGATATCTGCCTGTCTGGTGTTGGCGGGGAGTGTGTTTAAAGGCATTGCTGCATCTCACAGGTGGTTGGCCATTCCTGATTTCCTCAACTGTCGTTAGCTCTCTGCAGTCTCCTATAACTTAGGAGGGAAGTGTTTTGAGGGGGGGGGGCAACAGTGGGAGGGCTTCCTGCCCCCACTGCTGGACCTTCTGAGGGCACCTGGTGTTTTTGGCCACTGTGTGACAGAGTGTTGGACTGGATGGGCCACTGGCCTGATCCAACATTGGCTTCTCTTATGTTCTTATAACTGGTTGTTTTTTTTACCTCAGAACATTGAGCTCTGCAGCTGAGCAATCAAGGGGGGGTGCAAGGAGGCAGCAGCCTGGCAGCCATATAGGAAGCAATGCGGGGAGCACCTTAGGAGTCTGATTTCTACAAATCCCTTCTTAGTGAGCATCTACATCATGGTAGGAGTGCTCTCCCTGAATTTCATGTTTCTAGGTCCAGGGGTTTGGCCTGGACATTGATTTTACGGGGAGAGCACTTTCTTTTATATATATAGAGAGAGATGTGAAGTTTCTTGTGTAGGAGACCTGGTATGTGCCTAGGAATATGTTAAAGGGGGCGGGGAGCGGTGTGTGCCGGGAACTGTGGGAGGTACCCCACATGACACTTCCCCCTTCCACTACCACAGTTCCCCCCCCCCCCCCCAGGTCAAGGATTATCAGATAAGTGTCACCATTGGACTTTGCCATGGCTTGCGGTACAGCGTTCTCATGTTTTAATACTAGATTCAGGACCAGTATCATTTTTGTGTAGCCTGTTATCACCGATGAGGTATTGAACTGGGAAGGTCACTTAGGGCATTCGTTGAGCTAGTTTAGATCTCCCAGGTACAGCAATCTGTTGTTTGGACTGCTTACAAGTTATTCCAATAGGATTATGTGAGGCCTCCAGGACTTTAAAAACTTGCTGGTGGTGGGGAAAAAGTTTGGCCTTTGTAAACTGGTGGTGGTGGTGCCTGATTTGGATGCGAAGGTTCCAGATTCAGTCGTGGGCATCTTAAACGTATCTCAGACATCAGTTTCTGGGAAAGATCTGGAAGACTGGTCAAAATGGGTGGTCCGGGGATTACCAGTCGTCCGTGTTCAGTGCCATCACAAATTTATGTCTGTTTAATCTTGTGCTCAAAAATGAATTCCGTTTAGAGAATTAGAATCTATTCCAGTAAATATAGCTCTCTAGAAAGTCCAGGACTCTCAAATATCTTTTAAATTACAGTATAAATATCTCTTTTAAATAATAGTGTTTCTGGGCTGAGAAGCTTCTGATTGAATCAGTTTAAGTGTGCCCAGTTGATTTGATGGCGTCTTATTATTTATTTCCTTATATACCACATTTCCCCCCCCCCCATGGGAACTCAAAGCAGCTTCCAGTATTCTTCCCCCCCACAATTTGTTCATCACAGCAACCCTGTGAGGGGGGTCAGGCTAAGCGTGGGTGGCTGATCCAGCATCACCCAATGAGCTTCCACGGTGGAGTGGGCATTCGAATCTGGGTCTCCAGTGCTGTAACCAGTACTCTATGCTTGCTTGGCTACTGTGATTGTTTGTGCTAGAGCTACTTTTGCACATTGTAAATGTGTGTTTTCTGGAGCCATTTCTTCACAGATCCCAGCGTGCCGTTGGCACTGGTATCCATCTAGTTTCTTTAAAGACAGCAGCTAAAATGTGGGAAGTAATAGGAGCCGAAGCTGAAATTCAGATTTTGCTTAGGAACAGATGAGTGAAGGTGCGTCACTCATTCAACGTGGGAAGGATGGATAAAAGACATAATGGTCCTTCTTTTCCCAGTATAACAGTGAGCTTACATCATTAAAAGCTTTTTGTTCATAAAAAGCCAGTCTCGGGAGATAATGGAACAGAGACAAGTAGCTTATTTTTCCTTTCATCACTTCAGACTGTTTTGTTAGGACTCTACTTTTCGTAATAGTATCATTTAAAAATATAAAAAGTGGTTGATTTTATTTTTTTTTACTTTTGAGCGACTTGCAAATAACTTTCTGATACTGTTTGCCAAAATAACTGTTAAATTACATTTAGGGCTAGCACTGTGGAGCAGTTAGGACGCATCCAGAGTTTTGATGCGAGCACACTTTAGATTCTGCCTAATGCTTTCCCAAAGTGTACCAGTTGAGGGCAGCAGTTGTCAGTGTTACTAATTCTGCCATGTATTTTATGATGGAGGATGTAACTTTTTGCTTTTTTTACAGGTGCAGATATTTGGAAGTTTTAAGACTGGTTTATATTTGCCTACTAGGTAAGTAGAGGTTAATTGTCTTCCACTGTATTTGAGTTGAAAAGCATCTCTCTCCCCCCGCCCCCCCGGGATTTAATTCCAGAGAAAATCTGGGTGATGCAACGGCCAGCCCCGACCTGGACGTCTCAGGATAGCCTGGTTTGTCCAGTCTTGAATGCTAAGCAGGGACGGCCGTGGTTAGAATTTGGATGGGAGACTACTAAGGACGTCAGGGTGGCTACACAGAGGCAGGCGCAACGGCGAACCGCCTCTGAACGCCTCTTGTCTTGTAAACCGTATGGGGCCACCATAAGTCGGCTGCGTCTTGGCGGCGTTTTCCACACACATGGCAGCCAGCTTGATGTTGCGCAGTTGCATTGGAACACAGGCTTCCTCTCCCTGTCCTGACACATGCTCCGAGGGGGGAGATTATCTTAATTGTGAGGGCTGTATGCCTCCCCTGCTTTACATCTGAGCTGGTGGAGTAGTGCTGTGATGTTGAAATGCCCTGTGCGTTTTCAAGCAACGAACCCTGACCACATCGTGTCACATGAGGACAGGAATCCCTTGTGTTGCCATTCTGGTTGATATAGTACGTCTCCTGATTTCTTCGCCCCTGCAGATTTCTTCATCTCGTACTGAGTTGGGACATGTTTTCCCTGAAGGCTGGTGGGTTGGAGCATTAGGCTGTGTTCTGGCGCGAATACACTTATTTTCACGTTAGGGAGCAGTTCAGGAAATTCAGCCTGCAAGGATTGAGAGGGACTTCTAGGTCACGCAGGAGTGTGAAGTTTACAGGTTTCCCCAGCAAGGAAAATAGGTGTCAGGTCTGCTCCAGGTTCTGTGCAGAAAAGATCCAGTCGTCCTGTTAATATTGTACGTACTTCCCGAAGAGTCTTTCACCTGACGTTTGCCTTCTTTTCATTCCAGTGATATTGATTTAGTTGTGTTTGGGAAATGGGAGAATCTGCCTCTCTGGACCCTGGAAGAGGCTCTCCGAAAGCACAATGTAGCTGATGAAAATTCAGTAAAGGTTTTAGACAAAGCAACTGTAAGTCGTAACTTCTTTTTTCTCTTTCAAAAATAAAACGGTAGTCTGGGGGGGAAAGAGACTCCACTGTAGTCTTTTTTGCGCAGCTACCTTTGGTCTGATGGACATTGCTCCTTAAAATCAGTAAATGATTGTCACTGTTGCTTTCTTCCCTTCTCATTTTCGTGCCGATTCCACCTCCACCCATGTATAGAGGGTTAGAGAGATATAGATACATGTAAGTGGGACCCGTGGTACTCGCGGGAGGGAATCCCTCCGCCCCATTGCTGCCAATTCCCCACATTTTCCTGCTTACAGCTCGGGGAGGCAGGGGACTTGTGGGAGGGAGTCCCAACTTCCTCCCCCATCGCCAAGCCTGGCACAATTCCAAGCCCTACCACCAACTGTCGAGCCCAGCCTCCTCCGTTGCTGCAGTTGGGCCCAGTGTAGCATGCTGCCAGCTGCAGCCACTGACATTCACCCCCGGGGCAAGCTGGAGCTGCTCCTTCTGAGCCAATAAGAGCAGACAACACAAATGTATTGGGGGAGATTTGGAACCCCCCCCCCTTTTATATTTTAGTTTTGTTCAGATTTTTCTGCAATCTGCTTAGTGTCTGTGTAGCCCTGATCCACAGATTTAGGTATCCGCAGACGAGGGGCGGGGCCACACGTTGCTAATAGTATATAGATATATGAGAGAGAATCGAGTTAGTAGATAATTCCTGATGTGTGATTGAGCATGGAGCTCAGTTGGAGCCAGGAGGACCACTGCCCTTGCAGGAATATCCGGGGAGGTAGAAGTGACTTCTTGCCCACATTGTGAGGTTGTCTTAGGGTCACACGCATGAATGTCCTTCTGCTGGTGAACGATCACCAGCCGAACGCACCACCCATGCACTAGGCCGGCCAGGGATGGGAGGGGCTGTGGCTCAGCGGTAGAGCATCTGCCGCTCTACCCAGGAGGCCCCAGGTTCAATCTCCAGTTAGAAATCGGGCAGCAGGTGATGTGACGGACCTCTGCGGAAGACCCTGGAGAGCCGCTGCCACTCTGAGTAGACAGTACTGACTCTGATGGACCAGTTCAGTATAAGGCAGGTTCATGTGTCCATTGGTTGGTGGGGAGAGACATGTTCAAGAAGCAACACTGACCCTCTTGCGTTGAGTATTAAGAAGTGAGCCCAGAGTGACTATAGGGGAGACCTAGGAAGGTATAGTACACCCTTTTGTCTCAGCATCCAAATCTCCCGCCCCAGGAAGAACAGCAGACACTGAAGTATTTTGGTGACTCTGCTCTTGAGCTAGTGGTGCCACGGTTAACCTGTGCAATGTCCAGGTCCTTTTTGCACACAGATGCTGCTGTTGCACGTGCCCCATTGCCTTTGAGAAGTAACACCGGAAGCCTCCCTCCACCTGCTTCCCTATCCTTCTTCACCAGCAGGCTTTGTAGGAAGAATAGTTTGATTCCGTCAGGTTCTATCTCTCCCTGCTGTCTGTTTGGGAACTAAAAGCAATGGCCTTGTGTTTGGGAATGTGATTTTTTTTTAAAAAAAATCCTTCATTGGTTTGGCTTTTGTATAGGTTCTCATTTTTATTTCACCAGGCATGTGGTTCCGCACAGTAGACTAAATATATCACCGAACAGTGTTCTCCGCACCCCCTCACCGATAAATATATTTTGCTCTTTCCTCAGGTACCTATTATTAAACTGACTGATTCCTTTACCGAAGTTAAAGTGGACATCAGCTTTAATGTGCGGAACGGGGTAAAAGCTGCTCAACTCATCGCAGATTTTATCAAGGTCAGGCGATGATCAACCTGCAGAAACTTCCAAGCCGTAGGTAGAGAGGGCTCGCGTTTCCATTGGGAATAAGCTTTAAGCAGCGAGGACTTCAAAGCCGTTTGTGTTGGCCCGGCGTGTTCTAATCCTGATAATTGCAGATCTCTCCCTCCCCACCTTTGCTTTTAACATAAATTAATCTGATGGTTGTCGGAAGCTTGAGACTCAAGCTTATTTTACAGATTGGAAGCCAAGCGAGAGATCTAAATCATTTGTACAGATAATATTTTAGTAGATCTCGGGACTCTCTGTTTTTTAGCCTAAGGGATAGCGATGTACCTTTGGGGAAAAACAGAAAGGTGCGGTGTGGGTGTGCCAAGACACTTCTCAAGTTAAGTATTTGTTCCTTGGAAGTGCTGCTGCTTATGAGTCATGTCATAAATCCGAATTCAGTAATGGTGTTTCTAAGGCGCTTACAGTAAGAAGAGCATGAAACAAGGCACAGGCCTTAGGCTTTGGGGGGGAAAGAGGAGGAACAGTGGTAAAGCCATCTGCCTGGCGTGCAGGAGGTCTCGGTTCAATCCCTGACACCTCCAGTTTAAAAGATCAGGTAGTAGGTGGTGGGAAAGACCTCTGCCAGAAACCCTGGAGAGCCACTGCTGATCTGAGTAAGCATCACTGACTTTAGTTTGGTGTAGCGGTGAAGTGCACGGACACTAATCTGGGAGAACCGGGTTTGATTCCCCACTCCTCCACTTGCACCTGCTGGGTGACCTTGGACAAGCCATAGTTCTGTACCAGCTATTCTCTCAAGGACAGCTTGGAAAAGAGCTCTCTCATCCCCACCTACCTCACAGGGTGTCTGTAGCAGGGAGGGGAAGGGAAAGGAGTTTGTAAGCCGCTCTGAGACTCCAAGTGAGTGAAGGGCGGGATATAAATCCAATCTCTTCTTCTTCTTCAATGGGTCAGTGGTTTTTGCATTAGCCTCCACTTCAGTGCATAAGGTTATTGGAATGGATAGTTAAGGCCTTGCTCCTTTGGAGCATCTCTGTTGCCTGCTCTCCCTTTAAGGATGTCAGTAGGAAACTGGGGAAACAATGACAGAAAACACATTTTTCCCATTGGTTAACGCGAGGCTGATACATGGCGCTCTTAGGTTTTGTGTGTCAAGACTGGTGTTTTTAGTTTTAATTTTTCAAGCACACCAAACACGTTATGTTTTCCTTGTTTGGACATGGGTAGTGACTGGTTTCCAGCGCGCATCCGTTGGATTCTGGCCGCGCCTTGGCTTTACCCATGTCCTTTCCCCAATTATATTGCAACACAGTCTTGTGCATCCTTAGTGGGGGGCCAAGGAGGAGTCCCACAGTGTTCACTGGGGCTTACTTCTCGATAAGTATGCCCCATAGCTTGTACTCCTGTGAAAGTCACCTTGGAAGTGGTCCTGAGCAAAGAACCCCCCCCCCCTCGAGAGTGTGGAGGATACATAGCACGCATGGGGTCTGGGGGGACCCCTTCCCTGGGAGACCGGTCAAGCCCTCGAGTTGCCAGGGCTATGCACAGAGGGGTAACTTTTACTTGCCAGATTAGGGCGTGGCAATCGATGCTAGAGGAGAAGATCCAGGAGACTCATCTTCCCAGGGGATTTAGATTTTGGTGCTAACCACCTGTGTGGGATGTTGCATCTTTGCATTATTTCCACCAGAGGGTGCCAGA
This sequence comes from Lepidodactylus listeri, assembly GCA_029233225.1. Classification (NCBI taxonomy): domain Eukaryota; kingdom Metazoa; phylum Chordata; class Lepidosauria; order Squamata; family Gekkonidae; genus Lepidodactylus; species Lepidodactylus listeri. Next base: position 52,536,079 of record JARCFY010000017.1, read on the forward strand.
GGGCCATTTTTCCTCCCTGCATCCAGCAAGTCCCTCTGGAAGCATCCCAGAAATATAAGAGAGAGTTTTAGTGGGTAGCGGTGCTGGTTTGCAGTAGAAAAGTTAGATTCAAGTCTAGGAGTGCCTTAGAGACCAGCAAGATCTTTGGGGTATTTCCAGAGTCGAAGCACGTGTATCAGAAGAAGGGAGCTTTGACTCCTGAGTGCTTCTAGCCACAATATCTTGTTGGTCTCTCAGGTGCTTCTGGATTCGAATCTAGCTTTGAAAAACAAAAGGTCGCTTTTACAGACACCTTGTTTCCTGCTTCCTTCTGTTCACACCCCCCCCCCCCAAATATCTGGAGTGTGTCTGGTGCACAGCGACTTTGGTCAGTTTATTCCCTTTGCACATTAGGTAGCAGCTGTCAGATTAGGAATGTCCTTTTTATTTTTTCCAACTTGCTGTAATCTCCACAGATCTGACGCTCCTTTCCCCCCCTCTCTTCTCCTACAGAAATATCCTGTATTGCCATATCTAGTTTTAGTATTGAAACAGTTTTTGCTGCAGAGGGACCTCAATGAAGTATTCACAGGTGGAATCGGTTCTTATAGTCTTTTTTTAATGGCTGTCAGCTTCCTCCAGGTAAGTCTGATAAGGCAGAACTGTTTCCTGATGGTACCCGTGTATACTTTTCCTCTTCCACGTTCTGCTGGGAAAGTGTCTGCACTGGTTGGCCACACTGGGAAACGGGATGCTGGAATATATGAACCGTTGACCTGACCCAGCATGGCTAATCTCGTACAACCGCAGGTCGCGAGAATACCCGTTGGGTGTAAGACACTGTGGTTTTGAAAACGCCTGTTTGAAATATTCTGTTTATTTGTTAACATCTAGATCAGGGGTGTCGAACTCATTTGTTACGAGGGCCGGATCTGACATAAATGAGACCTCGTTGGGCCGGGCCCTGTGTGCCATAAAATGCAGTGCCAGGTAGCGGAGATATAAACTTTATGAAGGACACAAACACAAAGGATTTCTTTTTTTTACCCAAAATAAAAACGTGCTTAAAACATTAGCACTCTTGCAATATTTTGATCACTGACTCCTCTTGCTCTGAATCATTGCATTAAAATGTCTGTGCTGTTGTAATCTTGAGTATGCTGTTCAAGTGTGTATCTGTAAGCTGCAACCCTACTGAGTTCTGAGTCTAGGACCCAGGGGGAAAACATGAAATGGCTGAGTGACTGAGAGAGTCTGGCAAAGCAAGCTATGATGCAGCAGCAACAGAACTGGAAGCCGGAGATGGCCAGTTCCAGGGCGGGCCTGATAGAAGCCCTCCGGGGGCCTGGTCCAGCCCCCGGGGCCGCATGTTTGACACCCTGATCTAGATCTTGCCTTACTCGTATGATGAAATAAAAGGTGGCCGTGCACAGGGTTCCCCTTAGTGGTCTTCCATCCACATACTGACCAAGTCTAGCCCTGCTTAGCTTCGGCAAGGTTGTAGCAATCTGCATCCCTGAGACAAAAGAGCCCTTCAAAGGAACAGGCAATAAGCCGTTCCAGTGTGATTTTCACAATTCCGTTCACACCAGTGGTGCGTGTTCGTTGTGTTTGTTATCTTTCTAGCAGCTCTGTCCAATGGCTCATTGATTTATCCGCACAGTAATACTGTTGAGTTATTTAAAACCACATCTCCCAGGCTGTGACTTGCTTGGCATGCTGGGCCTTGAGCAAAGGGCTGGGTGGACCGAGAGGCATTCGAAGCCTACAAGACCAAGTGCCATACTGGCAGCTGTGGAGAGGTCATCCTGTGTTCAGGGGGGCTACCACAGAAAAGAATGTGTTGCATTCATCCTTTGTGGCAGTCCTTTGAATGTACATCATTTAATCCAGTTTTACACTAGTGGTGGGGTGGGTGGGATTGGAGGATTGTCTGTCTTGATGTTTCCACAGAGCCTCTGGCTGAGTGCGAGTTAAGTCAGACCCAGAACTCAACTCAAGTACAAATTAAGCATGTTGAGCTTTGTTGTCTCCGTTCAAACTGGCGCTCTTGATGTAGTTTTGCAGAGAGATGGGGAAATGTACTTTCTCCGTTTGTTTCAAATCGAAAGTCGCTCTCTGCGCAACGGGGCTTAAGTGGAACAAACGGTTCTTTGTGCATCGTTCCAAGCGTGCTAAACCATGAAACTGCATTTTGCACCATCAGCTTCGTTAGCAAAGGCCAGCAAAGAAATCAAGAGTTTGTTGTGAGAAAAGGTTAAAATATATATTTATTTTCTTCCCACCAGCTGCATCCCAGGGAAGATGCCTGCACGCCCAATGCCAACTACGGTGTCCTTTTAATAGAGTTTTTTGAATTATACGGACGGCATTTCAACTACCTGAAAACAGGCATCCGAATAAAGGATGGTGGTTCTTATGTGGCCAAGGATGAAGTGCAGAAGAATATGCTAGATGGGTATAGACCATCAATGCTTTATATCGAAGACCCGCTTCAACCAGGTATTGGGGCTGGAATTACTTGGCTGCAGAAAACCTTCTGAACTATAGATTGTTCCACTTGGGATACACAATACAAGAAAATCAAAATCATCCCCAGCCTTAACCTAGTTTTCCAAGTTCTTTCTTTATTGAAATCTTTTAATATGATAGTCATAACTCATTGTTGGAATAGCATTCAGAGCACATTTGGCTTTTTAAATATAAATCTGCTTCCTAATTGATCAGTTTCAGAAGGTAGTCGGTCTGGAGTAGAACAGTTAGATTTGAGTCCAGTATACCTTAGAGAGCAACGATTTTCAGGGCATAAGCTTTTGTGGGGCTTTTTTTCTTGGGGGGGGGGGCACACCAGAACGGAGTTCCAGAACCTCCTCAACAAAATTCTTTTTAAAATGTTCAAAAGTTCACGAGTTTTCAGTATACAGACTGAAAACTTCATTTCCTTCTTGAGAGTTCCAGCACTACTTTTTCCGAAACAAAAACAAAAAGCCCTGATTTCGAGAATCAAAACTTCCTTCATCATAGTGATAAAAGGTACCTTTTGATCATTTTTGGTTCAAATATGATCCAGTGTGGTATAGTGCGGGGGTGTCAAACTCATTTGTTATGAGGGCCAGATCTGACATAAATGAGACCTTGCTGGGCTGGGCCATGTGTGTCATAAAATGTAATGCCCGGTAGCGGAGATATAAACTTAATAAAGGACACAAACACAAAAGATTTTTTTTAACTTAAAATAAAAACATGCGTAAAACATTAACACTCTTGCAACATTTTGTTTATTTAACAGTGTCTGATAATTGACACTCCTTGCTCTGAATTATTGCATCAAAATGTCCGTGCTGTTGCAATCTTGAGTATACTGTTCAGGTGTGTATCTGGAAACTGCAAACCTACTTTTGATTTACTGACATTCACCACAGAAATCTCATGCTCAGAGCCCAGGGGAAAACATGAAATGGCTGAGCAGTTGAGAGAGCCTGGCGAAGCAAGCTATGAAGCAGCAGCAGCAACAGAACTGGAAGCAGGAGATGGCCAGTTCCAGTGCGGGCCTGATAGAAGCCCTCCGGGGGCCTCATCCGGCCCCTAGGCCACGTGTTTGACACCCCTGGTATAGTGGCTAAGAGTGTTTGGGTTAAGATCTAGGCCAGGGGTGGCCAAACTTGCTTAACGTAAGAGCCACATAGAATAAACATCAGATGTTTGAGAGCCGCACGACATGAACAAACATTATGTGTTTTTATTGGGAAATATGCAGATTTGCCTCTTATCAACATTAAATGCGACTGCCAAAAATAATAACAAAAGGGGTAAAAGCAGATATTGATAATGGTATTTATTTGTCCAATGATATTTGTTTTCTAATGATATTTAGCTTCCCCAGCTGCCCTGCCAGGAGCCACATAATATGTGTGAAAGAGCCGCATACGGCTCCCGAACCACAGGTTGGCCACCCCTGATCTAGGCGACCCAGATTTGAATCTCCACACTCCCATAGAAGCTATAAGCTGTTCTGGGTTCCCACTGAGGAGAAAAGCTGTGTGTGAAGTAAAGTAAATACAGTTATTAAAATAACTGGCCAAATACTGCTGCCCTGCTTTTTAAAATTTGGATGGGATGGTGGGCCATCCCACAGAGTGTCCCCTGTTCAATCCCCAGCATCTCTGGTAGTAGGTGATGTGAAAGACCTCCACCTAAGACCCTGGAGAGCCACCGCCAGTCAGACTAGACCACTGGTTCCCAAAGGGGGGAATACCACCCCCGGGGGGGGGGGGGCGTTGGAACGATCCAGGTGGGCGGTGTGGTGACCTTATCGTGGTGGTGTGTTTGTTGTCCTTTCAGGCAACGATGTCGGGAGGAGCTCTTACGGTGCCATGCAAGTGAAACAGGCCTTTGATTACGCGTACGTGGTCCTGAGCCATGCAGTTTCGCCAATAGCTAAATACTACCCCAACAATGAAAGTGAAAGGTGAGAAGTTTTATCTTCAGCGTCCGATCCATTAATGCTGCACGTCGCCCCACACACACACACACACACACACACATGCTGCTTAAAATGTTTTTACACGCTTTTTCTTTTCTTTAAAATGCAGTATATTAGGAAGAATAATCCGAGTAACACAAGAAGTGGCAACCTACAGGGACTGGATCTCCAAGCAGTGGGGGGTGCAGAACAGCACAGAGTCTTTGTGCAATGGTAAGGCTTCCCGGTGGATGGGGTGGGGGGACGGAATCCAAAGGAGCTCTTCTGTGTGTGGTTGAACCAGTCCTTTGGATCCACCCCAGTATTTATGGCTTGATTGTAGGGTCTGCCGTGGTTCGTATTTGGATGGGAGACCCCCCCGAGAACTCCGGAGTCATGACGTGGAGGCAGGCCATGGCAAACCACCTCTGAATATCTCTTGCCTTGAAAACCCCAGGGGGTCACCAGAAGTCATCTGAGACTTGGCGGCACTTTAAGCCACACCCCACACGTGGTTTAGAATGCGACTCTGAACAGTACAAGTCAAAGCTTGGGGAAGTTTGGTGTAGTGGTTTAGAGCGGCGGACTCTAATCTGGAGAACCGGGTTAGATTCCCCACTCCTCCACGTGCAGCTGCTGGTGTGGCCTTGGGTCAGTTACAGGTTCTCTCTAGAGATGCTGAGGATTGAACAGGGGACACTCTGTGGGATGGCCCACCATCCCATCCAAATTTTAAAAAGCAGGGCAGCTGTTCTGCCTAGAGCAGTTCTCTGAGAACCCTTTCAGCCCCGCCTACCTCTCAGGGTGTCTGTTGTAGGGAGAGGAAGGGAAGGAGATTGTAAGCCGCTCTGAGTGAACAGCGGGGTATAAATCCACTCTCCTCTTCTTCTTAAAGGACATGCCAGGAGGGGTTGCATGTTTATTCTCACTTAAACAGATAACAGAAAAACAGGTGCTTTTTCTTGAGTGGAAGATGTGGGGAGAGCATCACCTTGTTTGTACAAATTGTGCAAATACGCTTACACATCCACGCGGTAAAGCACTTATGGGAAAGCTTCACCTCTGACAACTAGAACAGTGTGGCCATCAACACTACAGAACCCCAAAGACTGAAAAACGAATCTGGCTCCTAACGTTTTGGGCTGGCTCCTAAAGCCAAAGGAAATTTTTCAAGGCCTGGCTTCCAGCACCAAAGGCCCCCTACATGCGGGAGCGACGTGTGAACTGCTGCTTATCCTGTTTTCTCGCCTGCCTTTGTTCCAGGGAACGGGGTGACTTTGATCGTCAGCAACCAGCAGCAGCTAGACGAGTGCAACAACAACCTTTCCGAGGAGTGCGAGTCGTTAGGAAAACCCAGAAGTAAAACCTCTGAGACGCCGAGCAAGCACTCATCGAACTCTTCCTCGGGACCTCTGTCGTCATCGTCTTCTACGCTTTCCAGCTCCAGCGACGTAGTACGTATTAAAAACTTTTGAGATGGTAAACGTGGTGGCTGAGACCCAGGCAAAATACCGGCTTGTGCCCAAATAGGGTTTGGACCTTGCCCCGCTACCCCGAGGCCAGCAGTTGCAGAGGGTTGTAAAGGGCACTGGCGATGTATCCCGTGGAGGTTCCTGGAAGACGATACGATACCAGGCGGAAGCGTCGAACTTGTTTGTTATGAGGGCTGGATCCGACATGAATATCACCTTGTCGGGCTGGGCCGTGTGTGCCATAAGCATAATGCCAGGTACCATAGATATAAACCGTATAAAGGACAGCAGCTGACAAGGCCGGGCTTCGTACAGCACTCTCATTAGCTGGCTTTTCTCTCGGCAGCCGTGGTCTGTCTAGCAAATGCTTGCTTAGGGGAAGAGAAGCAAAGGCCTGCTAGTCCCCTTCCCTGGGTGCCAGGAGTTCCTAGAGTGCTGCTGTGTTTTCTCAAGCTGCTTACTTTAGAGTGGTGATTGCCACCCTTTTGGGTACGGTGACCCACAAGTCCAAATTTACTCGATATGGTGACCTACATTTTAAAAAAACCAAACCCATGAACAAGCCTGGGGGGGGGGGGGCCTTTCCCAGGCTTCACGGTCCACCTTTAGATCAGGACCCACCGGTTGCAAAGCACCGCTTTAGAGTGATCCCAGTGAAGTTCAGGATCCAAGACGGATTGCAGTTGCAGCAGTGATTCGACATTAAACCAAAACTCACAGCAGCTTCCAAAATTTTAGAGCATTGACAAGAGCGGCTGGGCTAGAGTGCAGGGGAAGACATCCTGTACAGGCCTAGATCCCTTATTTTAAAAAAAGCAAATGCTTCTCTGGTTTGGACGTGGCCTTGGGGGACCGACAGAAAATGCTGGCGTCCTTCCTCTCCTCTCTAACTACTATACATAATTTCAGAGGGCTGGCAGCAAAATAAAGCAGAAGTCGATTGGCCGTTTAAAGCCTCCTGAAAGGTCCATTGCAGCATATGCTCGACTTGCCCCTTTGCATTACCGACGTCCAGCATGTTCCAACTGTCGTCCTTTTTATCTTCGGCAGGAGTCTGACGGAACGCCGTGCAAAACCTCTAAACAGCTGGGCAGCCGTCAGACGGCAGCCAACCGAACAGTGGCTCAGGACGTATCGCTGGGGTCCACGCAGTCAAGTGGGAAAATGCCGAGCAGCCAAACAGCAAACATATCCGGAGTTGCAAACAAGTCACAGGTCAGTAGAAAACATACACACACACAGCCTCTTTCTCTCAAGGGCTGGGGAAAAATCTCCATCTGTTCTTAAAATGATAGTTTTCTGGGGGCTTTGGTACAGGATTTCTTGGGCTTCAGCCTCAAAGATGTCGTGACCCTGTGGCTTGAAAGACAGGCGAGTGGTTTTTCAGGGGTTTCTTCTAGACACATATCCCCTTTCAATTTTTGTTGCTGGCGAGGAGGCTGATTCATTTATTTAGCTGTTTTTTACCCCATTTTTCCTCTCCAGCGGGGAATGTTGATTACAACATAGGTGCCGCCCCCTTTCCACCATTTTATCCTCACAGTGGCACCCCTGTGAGGTAGGTCGGGTGAAGAGAGACTTGCTGGCCAAAGAACATCCTGCAAAGCTTCCGTGGCAGAGTGGGGTTTGAACCCGGGACTCCCCGTTCCTAATTCAGCACTCGAGCCGTCACACCATTCAAACTCGGTGGAATTCGAACTCCATCTGCCACAGTCCAGAATAGTGCTGTGTCTTAACAAGAACTTAGAAGCTGAAAAAGAGCCAATAATTGTTTAAGGTGTGGGGGTGATCTTCTGGTTAAAATAGAAACCCTGACATTTAATTTGCTAAATGTTTCTAATTTTTTTTCTCTCTTAACACAAGTAAAAGATTAGATGAGATCCTAAGGCGATGATGATGATAGCTCGGTGGGCCAGTTTTATGTGGGTAGCTAAGTTGGGTCTGCAATAGGAGAGCCAAGATTTGAGTCCAACCACGCCTTAAAGACCAACAAGGTTTCCAAGATGCCAGCTTTCAAGAGTCAAAACTCCCTTCACTGGATACCTGGCAAATATCTAATGAAGAGAGCATTGACTCTTAAAAGCTTTTACCCTGGAAATCTTGTTGGTCGCTAAGGCACCACTGGACTCAACCTTGCTCTTCCAGGTAGGCCTGGTTGCCCTGAATGCCACCCCTGGGGTGAAAGAAGCGTGTGAAGACTCTTGAAGCAATGGAGATGTCCAAAACCCTTCACAGCCTCCTGTTGCCCTGATTTTTCACAGGACCTCTCGGTGGTGGCAGCACCCATCGTCACTTGCCTTTTTTTGGTCACGGGAACGCAGCCCAAATAAAACAGTTCACGGCATGCTCCTATCGCTTCTGTTCTTCCTTTGCAGCACGGATCCACGCGGTTGTTCCGCGCTTCTTCCAACAAAGGCTTCCAAGGTCCAGCCAATTCAAGCCACGGTACCTCGGCGACTAACAAGCAACACCCGGGGAGCAAATCACACCAGTATTACGGGAAGAAAAGGAAACACAAGAGGGACCCGGTCCTTTCGGATCTTTGTAGATAGTTTTCCTTTTTTGGACCGTGGACTGTTCTTCTGTGTGCAATGGCCTCATGCTACAAGGATAAGTTGGACAGCGACTCCCCAGCTCTCGTCTGGACTCTCCCAAGACTGTTGGGGGGGGGGGGGACGGGACCGGACCGGATGACGTTGGTTAGCGGTGTGTTATAAGTTTTCCAGCTTGCCACGGAACAGATCATGAAGACTGATAACAGCAACCATTGGGGGGCGGGGGGGGGGGGAGGAAAAGGCCACTCCCAATAGGGCCTATGCTACAACAGGGTTGTTTAGGATATAAAAGCTTGAATGTAAAATAAATATCTCCCAAAAGCTTTTATGATGACCTCATAAGGGCGTTGGACTCAGTGTGTTTAGGGTGGGGCTGGTCATGAACTCGGAATGGGTCAAACGGTTAAAAAGCGAGAAGGGGGGGGAGGGAACCACCTGTATTTTGAGGGAAGCCCGGACTACAAAAGGAGAGAGAAAGTTAAAAAAAAAAATTCACGCATGATAATTTTTAAATTATTTTTGCATATACTTAACCGTTTTATTGCGTATCTATAGATGACCATATAGGAAAATGAAAAATTGACATTTGTAATAGTGGCATTTGTTAAATACTTTTTACATAACATTACTGTTTAAATGCTAGAAACGGGGTGGGGTTTTTTTTTGGTCCCACTCCTCCCCCACCCTTTACTCAGTTCAAAAGAAGGAAATATTCGAATTTGTCAGCCTGACATCAAACAAACGTAGTGATTTGTGTGGCTCAGAATTCTTTTTCTTTCTCCTTGAGAATTGAAGTAGCACATTGATGGGTCTGCACAAGTTCCTTCTTGGGAGGGGCGGGTTGGGGAGGGGCAAAGAGATCTTTTATAAGAGGGGCAATACCTGACACCCAATGTCAATTCTGATCTCCAATTCCTTGGTGGGAAGGGAAGAAGAATGAACTTTCACTTTGTGTCTGAAGTGGCACCTTCACAGGCAAGAGGATGTTCTGGATACTACCCAAAGCGTCCCTCTCTCTCTTCTCAAAGGCAACAAAGCTACTTTGGGGGGGGGGGTGGAGGGGGCACCACGGCTTTGCCCCGTTTTGTTGCATTAAAATGAATGAGGGTTGGTTAGTAATGTCTGCATTTCAGGAACTCTGCTAAATCCTTTGCCTTTCGTTTTGATTTTTGTGCCTTCTTAATCTTTGTCCCTGCCTCTTCTTTCCTTCCCCTCTTTGCTCAGTTCATTTTTTTTTTTTTAATGTCCTCTAGGAGAGAGAAAAACGTTTAAAAAGGAAAAAAAAATGTAGTTGATTTTTTTTTTTTTAAACTCGAGCGTTCCGCTTTTGAGGTGTTTTTAATCTGCCCTTTAAGGATTAAAATACATCTTCGATAATGAAAATAAATTTGTATTGCTGTCTTGAAGAGCTGACATTTTTTTCTCATTATCTTCAGTGTTTTCACTGGATTGTCCCATTTTGCTCCTCCCTTCAAACCGCCCCTCCCTCCGAATCGATAAACGTTTGGATGTTTCCTAATTCAGCCGTGCCGTGAAAGACACTAAAAAGTTCATGCTATGAATGCAAATGGGAATGTATAGAGTTGTAGTCACTTGCATTTGGGGGGGGGGGGTGTTCGCAGAAAAAAAAGGAGAAAAAGGATTTGGAGCACTTTAATGATTAGAATGTAAAGTGACATTTACTGTAACCTTTTTTTCTTTGGAGAGGAAAGTTGTGTGTGTGTGTGTGTGTGTGTGTGTGTGTGTGTGTGGGGAGTATGCAAGGCTGAATTTGGTGTATCCGGTCTGGAGGAATGATGATGATGATGAAGACCTTTTATTGAGGAATAATAGCTTTTAGATGTTTCTTTTATCTACTTCAGACCAACCTGACCTTTAATAAGCACTGATCAGTGCAAAAGCTTTTTAAATAAAATAATGCAACACGACCAAAACTGTCATGACTGAAAACTTCTATTATACGTATGTAAAACAACACTCGACCTGGTCAAAAGCATTTTTATTTTTAAAAAATTGGGAATTGGGGGCGGAGGAATAAAACATTTCCACCTGTAAGTAATGCTCAAGAACACTAAGCTAAAAGGGGGGTGGGAAAGGGAATGTCGGCTCGATGACGTTAAATTTTTGATCCACAGTTTTGGGGAGGGGAATCATATCTTTTTTAGAATGACTGGGTTTGGGCTCCTAGTATTTAATACAAGAGTGTCACATTAGATAATTTATAAAATATTGGAGTTAATTTTGGGGCGGCGGTGGTAAATGTAGACCGACCTTCAATTGCTTCTGGGGAACAAATTCTAAATTACATAATTCCCAGTATTAGCTGCTGTTTAGCGAAAAGCTGTTAATGGGCGGGTAACGTGTAAATCCATATTACACTTTAACTATGCTGACTTTTTTTTTTTTGAGAATCTCTCTCTTTGTTGGAAACAGATGTTCTGTCAGAATGCAGAAACTGGTGTTCTACTGAGCGTGTTGATTCTTTTAATGTGGTAGTAGCGGGAAGATAATCTTGATTCCATTGGGAATCTTCGGTTTGCCTCAATTTATGGTTTTCATAAATTTTAATGGAAAAAATTTTCCGGGACTGTACTCAAGTTTCATTTTGGTAAACGGTATCTTTCTGAGGAGAAGGAAGACGACAGAAGAAAAAAAGAGCATGAAGGAATAAATTGAGGTATTTACGCTGCCTCAGACTGACCAGCATTGTATTAATAATTTTTTTAAAACACTGTATATCTTGGAGATCTCTTATTTAAACTGGACAGCTGAACTGTTCTTTTTTTTTTCTTTTCAATCTGAAGTAAAACAAACAAAACTTTCAAGACCTTTTAAGTTTTGCCTGCTCATTTTATCTTGTACATTTCATCTCTGTATTTGACTTAAGTCTAATTCCTTTTTTGAGTTTCAATACTCTTTTGTGAAAATTTTGTGAGAGAGACACACACACATACACACACACACACACAAATATATATAAAATAAATGTTTCAACACAAGGATTTTTATCACTTGACATCTATTTTCTTTAAAGACGCATGTGATTTTTCCCACCACCACCAGCTTCTCTTTGCCTTCCGGCCCTTAGACTTACCACATCAATCATGATGACGACAGGTCCCTGATGGCCAGCTTAAGTGTATTCGTGCCCTTGCAATGCAATTAAACTTAGCCTGGTGAGACTCTTGACCGTACCAAAGTGAGAAGCAGATAACAGCGCTATGGTGGAGGAGCAACTAGGAATACACGTGTTAACATGAGAAGTACTGTGAATCCAATCTATCCTACAGTTTGGCGTAGTGTGGACTCTAATCTGGGAGAATCGGGTTTGATTCCCCACTCCACATGCAGCTGCTGGTGTGACCTTGGGTCAGTTACAAGTTATTTCGGAGCTGTTCTCTCAGGAGCAGTTTAAAAGCTCTCTCAGCCCCACCTACCTCACAGGGTGTCTGTTGCCGGAAGGGGAAAGGTTGGTAAGCTGCCCTGAGACTCCTTTAGGTAGTGAAGGGTGAGGTATAAGTCCAATCTCCTCCTCTTCTTATACACAACAGTACTTCCCTTCAGGCTGTGGAGCCTTACAACATTCCATCTTTCCCATGCCAGCAAGAAGTAACCTGGGGTCTCCCAATTTTTTCACAGATCCCCTCCCGAAACCTTCCCTGCTGTGTAGGCCAGCCCCTTTTCCAGTTACCCTGACTGGCAATGTTCTTTGGAGGCTTCCATTGTCTTGCATCTTCAACAATACGTTCTGAAACGCTTACCCAACTGCATTACAAGTGAGTTTTAAGAAGCATGTATTTTTTATCTGTATGAGGCCAGGGCCACGATTCAGAAGGCTCTGACCCGAATTCTAATCAGTCTCGCTCCTCAGTTGGAGAGGGCTTTGCACCAGAGACAGCAGGAAACTTCTTTGTGGATTAATATATTCTAGATGGAAGCTGACTAGATCAGGATGAGGAGAGACCCGGAAAACATTGTCAGGGCTGCTTAGGGTGTGGGATGGAGATGTTGTATGGAACCTGAATTTCTTTTCTTTTTTTACATTTTAAAATGTTTATTAATATTTTATAAGGTTTACAACACCAACTAGGAAATACAATCAGTGAGTTATAGTAACTGAACATAATGAATATACTAAGTTAAGGTAAAGGTTTCCCTTGCTCGAAAGCCAGGCAAATCCGACTCTAGGGGGCGGTGCTCATCTCCGTTTCCAAGCCGAAGAACCAGCGCTGTCCGAAGACTTCTCCGTGGTCATGTGGCCAGCAGGACTAAACGCCAATGTGCACTGAATGAATATACCGTATTTTTCGCACCATAAGACGCACTTTTTCTCCCCCAAAAAGTGGGGGGGAAAGTGCCTGCGTCTTATGGTGCGAATCCCCCCATTCGCTCAAGCTCCGGGGGCCGCGGCAAGCGCCGTGGGCCCGGGAGCAAGCCCCCGCCTCCCTCGCCCTCCCCCCCAGTGTAGATCCCGGCTCCGCGGCGAGCGCCGCGGGCCAGGAGCATGCCCCCGCCTCCCTCGCCCTCCCCCCCAGTGTAGATCCCGGCTCCGCGGCGAGCGCCGCGGGCCAGGAGCATGCCCCCGCCTCCCTCGCCCTCCCCCCCAGTGTAGATCCCGGCTCCGCAGCAAGTGCTGCGGGCCTGGGAGTAAGCCCCCGCCTCCCTCGCCCTCTCCCCCCAGTGCAGATCCCGTAGTGAAGAAAGCCCTCCTCCCACCCCCCTCAGAAGCCCCCTCCCACCCACTCCCCTCAGAAGCTCCCCCCCTCAGAAGCTCCCCTCCCAGCCCCCCTCCCTCCCACCCCCCTCAGAAGCCCCCCTCCCACCCCCCCTCAGAAGTCCCCTCCCTCCCACCCCCCTCAGAAGCTCCCCTCCCACCCCCCCTCAGAAGCTCCCTCCCTCCCACCCCCCTCAGAAGCTCCCCTCCCAGCCCCCCTCCCTCCCACCCCCTCAGAAGCCCCCCTCCCTCCCACCCCCCTCAGAAGCCCCCTCCCTCCCCTGCTCACCTTTTCCACCCCATTCCTTCCCCCCTCCCTCCCCTGCTCACCTTTCCCACCCCATTCCTTCCCCCCTCCCTCCCCCGCTCACCTTTCCCACCCCATTCCTTCCCCCCTCACCATTCTTGGGCTGGGCGGGGGAGGTAGGGAGGTAAGAGCTGGGCCTGAGTGGCGTTAAGCCACTGGGGCCCAAGCAAGGGGGGGGAGGGAAACACCTTGTCTTTCTGTCTTTCTTTCTTTCTCTTTCTGTCTTCCTTCCTTCCTTCCTTCTCTCTCTCCTCCCTACCTTCCTGTTTCTTCCTTTCTTTCTATCTTTCTGTCTTCCTTCCTTTTCTCTCCCTCCCACCTACCTACCTACCTACCTTCCTTCCTTCCTCCCTTCCTTCCTTCCTTCTGTCTCTCTCTCCCCCCACCTACCTTCCTTCCTTCTCTCTCTCTCCCCCCTACCTACCTACCTTCCTGGTACTTTCTTTCTGTCTGTCTTTCTTTCTGTCTTCCTTCCTTCTCTCTCTGTCTCCCTCCCTACCTTCCTGTTTCTTCCTTCCTTCCTTTCTGTCTTCCTTCCTTCCTTTCTGTCTTCCTTCCTTCCTTCTCTCTCTCTCCCCCCTACCTACCTTCTCTCTCTCTCACCCCTACCTACCCCCCTCCCTCCCCCGCTCACCATTCTTGGGCTGCAGGGGGGGGGAGGTAGGGAGGGAAGAGCTGGGCCTGAGTGGCGTTAAGCCACTGGGGCCCAAGCAAGGGGGGGGGAGGGAAACACCTTGTCTTTCTGTCTTTCTTTCTGTCTGTCTTTCTTTCTTTCTGTCTTCCTTCCTTCCTTCCTTCTCTCTCCCCCCTACCTACCTACCTTCTTTCTTTCTTCTCTCTCTCTCTCCCCCCCCCCCAACTACCTACTATTTGGTTCAGAATATTTTTTTCCCCCGTTTTCCTCCTCTAAAACTAGGTGCGTCTTATGGCCAGGTGCGTCTTATAGTCCGAAAAATACGGTACTAGCAGCAAGTAAAACAGTAAATTAAAGATGTGTGCATCATAAACAGCGAGAATTGTCTTACCAGTGCCAGTAAGCACTGCAGGCCCAAGCACTACACCTATCAAGGATATTGCAAAAACTCTCCAGATGAGTTCTTGATATTTAAAGATGCAGCAGAGTCCAGTAAGGGGGAATCATGTGGTTGAATGTCACTACAAATCATAGACCTATTCAAGAAATGGAAACCCTTTTTCTGTGAACCGAGTCATTTTCGGAGAAATCACAGATTGGAGAAGACGGTTTTAAAAAAAGATCTTCTCCAGCAGCGCAAAGTGCTCCCAAGACCTTGTTGTACCAGAGAGATCTTGTGGGAGCAGACTGGGTTTTCCATTTTAGCGCAATCGCTCGTTTTTTCTGGCACTAGAAGAGTGTTAATTAGTTCATGTCTGGTTGTAAGAATGGTTTAAGAATGTCCTGCCAATAGAACTTGATTTTTAAAATTTTTAATTTTATTGAAAAAATCAGGTTGAACAGTACAAAGAAGTAAACAGTGAGAACACTTACTGAAGATTGAGCAAATGTTCAAATTAACAACAGTTGTCTGGTAATCATTGAAGACGTTAGACTATTCCCCCCCCTTGTTTGCATGAACATTATACGCAAGGGTCCTTTCGTAGAAAAAGAGCTGCAGGAGCTCATTAGCATAACTCATTAGCATAACTTATTAGCATATGCCACATCCCTTGACATCACCGGAAGTGTGTCAGAAAGGGAATGTCAGTTTCAGCCCTATTATACCCTATGGGCCATTGAAATCAATGGCAAAAACTCATAGGGTATATGAGGGGCTGGAGGAAAGGGGGTTTGAGGGAGAGGCTCCAAACTTGCAGGGTAGCTGCTGGGGCCTCTCCTCAAAATACCCACCAAGTTTCAAGAAGATTGGACCAGGGGGTCCAATTCTATGGGCCCCCAACCAGGTTGTCCCATCCCCTCCATTGTTCTCTATGGTGAGGAAAAAATGTTACCTTTTCTCTCTTAACCCTTGTCTATGCACAACTGAGAAATCCGTACTGAACTAAGACAGGGCAAGCGATTCTAGCCTACAAGTCCACTGTTGTCAATTTCCCCCGAAGGAAGCCTTTGCAGCCCTCGTTTGGTACGGAACGGATAGCCTTTAATGTGTAAAGTCAAATCAATCACAAAGATCGTAAATAGCACCGTTAAAATAACCACATCTGAAAGGGCTTATCATGTTAAAAGATTTCACCTTTCAGACACAACCAGGGATGCCGGCCTCCACTTGAGACCTAGAGAATTCCTCCAGAATTACAGCTCATCTCCAGACTACAGAGATCAGTTCCCCTGGAGAAAATGGATGCTTTGGAGGGTGGATTCTGTGGCATTGTGCCCCACTGAGGCCCCTGTCCTCCCCAGGCTCCACCCCAGATCTCCAGGAGTTTCCCAACCTGGAACTGGCAAACTACGGCCTCCCCCCCTCACCGGGGGCTAGGGGGTCCTGGCAACTCTTGCTACAACGTTCATCCATATTTTGTTGGCTGCCAAGGAAAACAATTTCAGCCTCTGAAAGAAGGAGAAGAGGAGGAGATTGGATTTATACCCCACCTTTCAAGACTTGGAGTCTCAGAGCGGCTTACAATCGCCTTCCCTTCCTCTCCCCACAACAGACACCCTGTGAGGTAGGTGGGGCTGAGAGAGCCCTTTCCAGAACTGCCCTTGAGAGAACAGCTCTGAAAGAACTTGTGACTGACCCAAGGCCACCCAGCTGGCTGCAAGTGGAGGAGTGGGGAATCAAACCTGGTTCTCCAAATCAGAGGTGTCCGCCGCACCTAACCACTGCACCAAACGGGGGGGGGGGGGGGGGGGGGAAATCAGCTTCTCTGCTTCTGAGGATTTTGCATCTCGAATACCTCCCAGAATTTTGTTAGCAGCGAACAGCATCCGCCTCTTTCAAAATAAGCCCCTTTATGATTTCAGCGGCATCGTAGGTTTGTTTCCCACCCCCGTTTCCTGTATCTATTCAATCTTATACCTCAGTCCAACCCAATTCAAATGTATTTTACAAAGCAAAAAAGAACCTTTCCCCCCCTTCCTGCGTCTCTCTCCTCCTCCTCCTCCCCCACATTCATCAGAAGAATACAAACAGGGGTGTGTGTATGTGTGTTCTTCCTCCCTTACTGAATGAGTGATACTTTGCACTTAAACATCCCCTCCTGTTTCCACTGCTTTAAATAAGCTTTACGTGTAATGAATTGTTGCTAGCCAGCCCTATCTTTATGAGGGTCATTGCACCGGAAAACAGCAACAGAGCTGGCTCCGGTAAGAACTGAGCGCTGAGATAAGAGCCATCGTTTCTAGACTGCTTCCCCCTCTTCTCGACACACTGCAGTGAGGGACGCAGGCAGGCTGAACGCCCTCCAAAGATGCTGTGACAGGGGTCCCCAACACTGTGCTTCTGAGCACTAGGGTGCCTGCTAACACCTTTCGCGGGGCCCGCCTAGTGCATTTTTTAAAGGGCCAGGCGGGGCTGATACCCACATCCACAGTGACTTCAGGGCTCAAAGTGCGCTTGGGCCATGGAGGGTCTGCATGGGCACATCTGGGCAGAAGGTCAGCTCCCGACTCATCTTCGTTTCCAAGCCAAAGAGCCAGCGCTGTCTGAAGACACCTCCATGGTCACATGGCCAGCATGACACGGAATGCTGTTACCTTCCCATTTAAGCGGTACCTCTTCATCTACTTGCAATTCCTTGCTTTCGAACTGTCAGGTTGGCAAGAGCTGGGGCCAGAGATGGGAGCTCACTCCGTCACGCGGCACTCGGGTCTCGAACTGCTGAACTACCGATCTTTTGGTCTGCAGTTCAGCGTCTTAGCCACTGAGTCATTGTGGCCCCTACATTTGTTTATTTATCGTGTGGCAATTGGGCAATTCCCCTAAATACTAATATCTACATTTTCAATCCATTCAATCACAGCTGGGGAGAGTCCAAAGAGCTCCATCACATCTCCTTAGAAAGCACGACGTTCACATTCTCTCCAGCAGAATGGATCTCTGTCACTTGGGAGACCTGGTGGAATCCTGGGAGATCTCCAGCCACCACCTGGAGACTATTATCAAAAGCAAATGAACACTGCGAATGCAGTTAACAAGTCTTATATCAATGCCTTCAAATAAACATTTTGAAATATCAGATGAGTGTGTATTCTTAATAAATATTCGGTTATCAAAGTTTCCTCATAACCAACTCCAAAAGTATTTATTACAAAGTCAAAAGCTCCAAGCCAGAGTTACGGTGTAACACAGAAAGTTCCCAGACTCTCAACATGCAACGATCATGAGCTATAAATCAAGGTTACTGTGTAACACTCCTAGTTAAGAATTTCTCAATACGGCAAATTTATATAACAGATCAGCAACTGGAAGTTATGCAGCAACATGTATCCCAGGCATGTAAACATGTTTCAGTCCTCCTTTCCAAAGCCGTATCTCCCTTTCTGTTGTGGAGATCAAAATTCAAGGCAGAACCGATGCTCTAGGACAGGAATAGGCAATTGTTTTGGCTCGGGGGCCACTTTGTGGGAGCGGAGGTTAGCGGAGGGCTGCACCTTTTAAAATGATTGCATTCATTACTTAACTTTGCATTTCAGAAAAGGTATAAATTGTATCATAAAAATCAATAAATATAAATTAAATAAAATAGTGGTAGTTTTATTCAATTTATTTATTGTGCTAATTTCATATCTATAGCTGCAAGCACATTTAATTTTAGAATCAGTTTAATGAGACAAATGTACCCTATCACACTTTTCTACAATTTTTTTGAAATCAGGAGTGAGATTGCTTGTTGAGATTCTCATCACAGCCTGCAAGATAATGTCTGTCAAAGAGCATCTATATTTACTCTTGTTAATCTTCATGTCTTGGCGGGCCGCAAAAAACTCTGTGGCGGGCCGCATGTGGCCCATGGGCCACCATTTGCCCACCCCTGCTCTAGGAGATCCTTGTCCCATCCCTTCTGGGGTTTGGGGCAGAAGCAATATCAACGTGCCCCACCCCCAATGTCTCTGGGGGATTCCAGAGCTGGGATAGGCATGAAATGAAAGGACAGAGTGCCGAAGTGGTAAAGTGAATTGTACTACTACAGGTTGCTGTTGAGAGATGCAGGGATTTGGGGGTGGGGGGGAAGAGGAGGAGGTGTGCCCTCTTCACTAAAAAAAACCCAAACCCAACCCTCGTGCAAACTATGTGGAGCCCACATGATTTCACTGAAAGCATTCTGGGAGTTCATACGCCTTTTGTTCTTCCCGGGAAGGACTCACAGCTGCTTACGTCATGGCTTGCCTTCGATTTTATGCTCAGAACCACCACCCTGTGAGGTAGAGCAGGTTGAGCGGGGAGGGGGACTGGCCCAAGGCCACCCAGCAAGCTGCCATGGCAGAGTGGGGACTCGAATCTGGGTCTCCCAGATCCATCCTAGCCCAATATTCCACCCCTATGTCACTCTCTATTTTGGAGAGGCGCTGAAGATTATCTTAAAGGTTTCCCTGTAGAACTCAAGATTTCTGAATTCCTTGCGAAGAGGGAATCTGCTAAGCCTGGGGGTGCCAGGTCCCCCTCAGGGCCGGCTCTATCACTAGGCCAACTAGGCGGCTGCCTCGGGGCGCAGCTGGCAAATGGGGCGGCGGAGAGACTGAGAGAGACTCAAACCAGGAGATAGTGTGCTTTATGCAAACCATGATTTACCATTATGTCTGAATGCAGCTTTCCATTCAGGCTAAGAACCAAACTTAGCCTTGGACCAATGCAGATAGACTTGTATGCTCTGCAGCCAGCTGGTGCAGGTGGCTGCTGGCGCGGCTGGAGAGCTCGTGAGCCCGGGCAGGCGGGCGACACTGGGGCTGGGGGGGGGGGTGTCCCTTGCAGGTGGGTCTCCGGCGGTGGAGAGGGTGGCTCTGTGGTGTGGGGGGGTGCTACAAGGCAGCCTCACCTGGGGGGGCACCACAAGGTAGCCTCATCTAGTGCGCAAAAAAACCTGGGGCCAGCCCGGGCGGCCACCAAGGGGGATGTGGGGCTAGGGTTGCCAGATCCAGGTTGGGAAATTCCTGGAGATTTGGGGATGGACAGGGACTTTAGTGGGGTATGATGCTGTACAGTCCACCATCCAAAGCAGCCATTTTTCTCCAGGGAAACTAGTCTCCGTAGTCTGGAGATGAGCTGCAATTCCAGGGGATCTCTAGATCCCACTTGGAGGCTGGCATCTCTAGTTAAGCCAGTCTATGCCTGTAGAACAGGAGATACACACACATACAAATCATCCCTAGAAAGCACAACAGGGGAGTGGTCTTCATACTCCTGTGTCTGCTGATAAAATTCAGGAGGAATTTTGATTTGTTCCATTGGCGCCAGTAACCCAAATGATTAGCACCTGGCATTTAAGTCGCATTCTTATTTGGGATGCTGCGAAATACGGCTATAAGTTTCTGGGGAAGGTGGGCCCCCAAACACCTCTCCTGCTCTCTTTGGAAGAAAGGGACATCTTTAATATTACAAAAAATTAAAATGTTAGTAAGATTTGCTGTCCTTTCATGGACATGAAAATGAACGTCGGCTACAGAAGCTAGGGAGCTTCGACACAGTCGGAAAGGTCAGCAGATAAAGAGGGCTTTGTTCAATATACCTCAGCTTAACAAGGAGAGCAACCCTCTCCCCCCACCCCGGGCTGAGGTCCAAGTGAATGGGAGCCAGACATTTTGAATTGGGTATATTTTCAGATGAAATGAGGCTGAGGCTATACAAATCTGCATAAGAGGGGCCATGAAGTGGAGAGGAGCGGTTGTGAGTGCTGGAAGAGGCTCTAGGAGACTCTCAAGTCCATAGCTGTCCACGAACCTCACTGGGGCTGTGGCTCAGTGGTAGAGCGTCTGCTTGGCATGCAGGAGGTCCCAGGTTCAATCCCCGGCATCTCCAGTTAAAGGATCTGGCAGTAGGTGATGTGAAAGACCTCGGCCTGAGTCCCTGGAGAGCCATGAAGAGGGGCTGTGGCTCAGTGGTAGAGCATCTGCTTGGCATGCAGAAGGTCCCAGGTTCAATCCCTAGAATCTCCAGTTAAAGGATCTGGCAGTAGGTGATGTGAAAGACCTCGGCCTGAGTCCCTGGAGAGCCGCTCCCAGTTTGATGGAGTGAGGGTCTGATTATAAGACAGTATAAAGGCAGTGTCATGTGTTCATGTGGATGTTGGAGCATACAAATGCACACAGCCTTGCCTACCTCACAGGCAATGCTCCCTCTAAGCTGTGGAGTCTTGTGAGCAAAAATTCTACTTTGTGAGCTACTGGCATTAAAATTGTGAACCAGTGCTTTGGCTACTGCATCAATTAGTTTGCTCGGGAGCCCTCCTTCCTGAGCGAAGGCAAAAATGTGTGAGCCGGAGGCTAAAAAACTGTGAGCTAGCTCACACTTACTCAGCTTAGGGGGAACACTGCATGGCTGTGAGGGCAAAATGGGAGAGGGTGGAACCACGAATGGCACAATTTGCTCCTTGGAGGAAGGGAGGGAAACAAAGACACCTGGTAGAGGTTTGGTGGCTTTTTTTTTAAAAAAAAGCTTGAAACTAGGGTTATCAACTCCAGGTTGGGGAATTCCTGGAAATTTTGGGGGTGGCGCATGGGGAGGCAGGAGGAGGAGGAGGAGAGAGACCTCAGTGGAGTATAATACTATAACATCCACCCTACAAAGTGGCCATTTTTCTCCAGGGGAAATTAGTTGTTATCCAGGGCGATTCGTTATGATTCCCGGAGATCGCTAGGCCCTACCTGGGAGTTGGCAACCCTAGCAAATCTAATGGTCTCAGCTCTGTTCTTGGCTATTTCCCCTACTTCTCCCTATCTTACCAGTAGTTTTAAAAAATATCATAGGAAAGGAAGAAAAACAGACCAGAAGATGAGGGAGTTATAGTTGGAACTGCGTGCCTGCCAGGAATAAGCTTTTGAGGGTCAAGTTCCCTTTGTCGGAGATTGTGGGGGCGGAGCTTGAGGAGGGCGGTGTTTGGGGAGGGGAGGGACCTCAATCGGGTACAATGCTATAGAGTCCACCTTCCAAAGCAGCCATTTTCTCCAGGGGAACTGATCTCGTTTGCCTGGAGATCAGTTGTAATAGTGGGAGATTACCAGCCACCACCTGAAGGCTGGCAACCTTAGAGGGAAGGCATGGTTCCAGAATGGCAACGGAAGAAGAGGAGGAGGAGGAGGAGGAGGAGGAGGAGATTGGATTTAGACATCGCCCTTCACTCGGAGTCTCAGAGCAGTTTACAATCCTCTTCCCTTCCCCTCCCCTCCCCCCACCGGACACCCTGTGAGGTACGTGGGGCTGAGAGAGCTCTGAGAGAACTGCCCTTGAGAGAACAGCTCTGAGAGAACTTATGACTGACTCAAGGCCACCCAGCAGCCACACGTGGAGGAGTGGGGAATCAAACCCAGTTCTCCCAGATTAGAGTCCGCTGCTCTTAACCATGGCACCAAACTGGCTCTCAAACAGACGGGCTGTGTGTGGCACTTAACACTTTTAAAAATTCTAGCATAAGCTTTTCCAGATCACAGCCCTGATCATCAGATAAATGTAAAGGATAAGAGACACACAGTGTTGCTCAAATGCTGAACAGCTGAACCCCAACAGATGATAGCGACATATAGCTGATCCTAATCTGTTAAAAACACCTGTTATCCTGTATGCTAATCTACTGCCCACCCTGTATGACTGTTATTTCTATTTCCATTTCATTGCATGTGAAGAAGTGTGCGCACAGACGAAATCTTGTACCTGGAATATCTCAAAGGTGTCACTGGACTCCAACTTTGCTCGACTGCTTCAGACCAGCACGGCTTACCGACCTGGGTCTTTGTTCAAACGGGTCTAGAATCTCTAGAGGGCGCTATCCGTTGGTAACAAAGGACAAAATGTCCCGGTCTCTTCTGCTGCCAGATTCTCTTTCCCAGGGTAGCCGGTGTTGCAGGTACAGGGTTAAAAGGAAAAGAAACATCAGGGCGCCTTTCAGAGACAGGTATTTTGGGACACGATGCTTTCACGTGCTAGATGCATGAAGCTGTTGGCAAAAGCACTGAAAAGGCAACAAAACGTAAGATGTACAGTCTGCAGCATCTCTCTGCAAGTCTGAGATGGCATCCAAGATAAGGACGAGCAACCGTTCACAACCGAAGTCCGAGGTGTGCACACCAGCTTCCTGTGTACAATTCTGGAACTGGCTTGCTTAGCAATGTTCCCTCTGAGCTTGTGAGCAACAATTCTACTTTGTAAGCTACTGGCATCAAAGTTGCGAGTGAGCGATTTCGCAGCTGCATAAATGAGTTTGCTCTGGGGCCATCCTTCCTGAGCGAAGACAAAAATGTGTGAGCCAGGGGCTAAAAAACTGTGAGCTAGCCCACACTAACTCACCTTAGAGGGGACACTGCTCTGGAGCCCTCCTTCCTGAGCGAAGACAAAAATGTGTGAGCCAGGGGCTAAAAAACTGTGAGCTAGCCCACACTAACTCAGCTTAGAGGGGACACTGCTCTGGAGCCCTCCTTCCTGAGCGAAGACAAGAATGTGTGAGCCGAAGGCTAAAAACCTGTGAGCTAGCTCGCACTAACTCAGCTTAGAGGGGACACTACTCTGGAGCCCTCCTTCCTGAGCGAAGACAAGAATGTGTGAGCCGAAGGCTAAAAACCTGTGAGCTAGCTCGCACTAACTCAGCTTAGAGGGGACACTACTCTGGAGCCCTCCTTCCTGAGCGAAGACAAGAATGTGTGAGCCGAAGGCTAAAAACCTGTGAGCTAGCTCGCACTAACTCAGCTTAGAGGGGACACTACTCTGGAGCCCTCCTTCCTGAGCGAAGACAAGAATGTGTGAGCCGAAGGCTAAAAACCTGTGAGCTAGCTCACACTAACTCAGCCTAGAGGGGACACTGCTCTGGAGCCCTCCTTCCTGAGCGAAGACAAGAATGTGTGAGCCGAAGGCTAAAAACCTGTGAGCTAGCTCACACTAACTCACCTTAGAGGGGACACTGCTCTGGAGCCCTCCTTCCTGAGCGAAGACAAGAAAGTGTGAGCCGAAGGCTAAAAACCTGTAAGCTAGCTCACACTAACTCAGCTTAGAGGGGACACTGGTCTGGAGCCCTCCTTCCTGAGCGAAGACAAAAATGAATGAGCCAGAGGCTATAGAAACCTGTGAGCTAGCTCACACTAACTCAGCTTAGAGGGAACACTGGACCCACCCTCTAAAGCAGACTTTTTCCCCGGGGGGGGGGGGGGGGACTGATCTCTCTAGTCTGGAGATCCGTTGTAATTCCGGGGGATCTCCAGACCTTACCTAGAGATTGGCTGGCCTAGTCTCTATGCCCTGTTGTGGGCCCTTCAGAGGAACTGGCCGGCTCCGGTCTGGTGCGCGCTAGGACGCGAGCAGAGCAGAGCCGAGCCGACCCCAGGCGCCCCCCCCCCCCCCCGCGCTCCGGCAGGGCCCTCGGTCCCCGGCGTTCTCCCCAGCCCGGCCCGCTTCCTGGCGGGGTCTCTGCCCGCTCGCCCGCCCGCTCCCTCCCGTCGAGGCAGCCCGCCCCCGCCACCTGCCGGCTTGCCCACCCGCCGAGCGAGGCGAGAGCGCTGCGCGGCTGTTCTGCGCAAGGCCGGCCGGGCGGCCGCTCCCCCGGGGGCGTCGGCGCCGCTAGAGGGCAGGGCAGGGCAGGGCATGTGCTCCGCAGCCGCGCCTTTCCGCTTAGAGTCAGCGGGGCCGCCTGCCTGCCTGCCTGCCTGCCTGCAGCACGCTCCGCGGCGGCCGCTTCGAGCCGGTCGCCGCCGTCGGAGGTGAGTCTCGGCTCGGCCGGCTCCGGGCGCCCCGGGCGCGGCGAGGGGCTTCTTGGCCCGCGGTGCGGGAGCCCAAGAAGGGGCGGGCGGGGGGGGCGCATTCTTGCTGGCCCCGACGAGGATGGACTCCTTACGCGGCTCCCTATGCGCCCGGAGAAATTGGTTTTATTGGGGGGGGGGGGTGTCTTTGGCTGCCCCCCCCCCCCCCCCCCGTCCTGGCTTTTTGTGTTCGGATCGCCTCCCTCTTCAGCTGGAGGCGGGGTTGCCAACTCCCGGTTCGGGAAGAGCTGGAGATTGGAGGGGGGGAGCGTGGAGTTTGGGGGAGAGGAGGGACCTTGTCAGGGGGTGATGCCGGGCGGTCCGCTTTCCGAAGCAGCCCCGGTCGCCAGGAGCAGCGGAAGACATGTTTTAAATACGCAAAGAATGAATACAGCAAGAGATTTATGTGGTCTGTTGTGATTCCGGGAGGTCTCCAGCCTCTGCCTGGAAATTGGCAACTCTAACTGGAGGAGTCAGCTTGTGCTGTTTTGGGGGGAAAAGAAAAGGATAGGGCTCAGACTTAGCCCTCAAGCGTGTCACGAAGAACGAGGGTGTCTCTGAACGTGTGCAGAGTGCGGCAATGCCACACTCCCCTTTCAGATGTTTTCGGTGGGGCATTAAACCACTTGAGCATCGGGTTGATTTTGCAGGCAGCACTTTCCCCTCTAAGCTGAGTTAGTGTGAGCTAGCTCACCGTTTTTAGCCTCCAGCTCACACATTTTTGCCTTAGCTCAGGAAGGAGGGCTCCGGGGCAAACTCATTCATGCAGCAGCCAAAGGGTTGGCTCACAGCTTGAATGCCAGGAGCTCCCAGAGTAGAATTTTAGCTCACAAAACTCCACAGCTTAGAAGGGAGCATTGGTAGGCAGGGCTCATTGTTGTGGGAAAGGTGCCTCTGAGCATGTTTGGAGTGTTTTCTCATCAGTACTGAATGAGCATGGTCTGTCTGTATGCACTTCAGATTAAACAGCCTTCGCCCCCCACCCCCCAAAAAGTGATATTCATGGCTCTAACCCATTAGTCCGACACATGTTGACGTTTTATTAGTGGCTCCGGGCTGGGGACTGGAAATCCCCTTCAGATGTGCGATGAGCTGATGAAAATTCCTGTCACCAGATGTGGCCGTGGCTTCTACTTCAGATGGCTTTGAAGAAAGGCAGGCTTGAGCTCGGAGATATGCCTCCGACGAAGTAACAGTTGGGGCAGGCTGTGCTATGGACATGGCTGATCTTTTCCAGCAGAGCCCTTCAGAGCTCCATGCCTGTCCACTTCCTCTTTACTCCCCTGAAGGGTAGAGCACCTTTGGGTCTTTGGTGCTCCAGGAGGTAGATGGGGTGTTCTCCGTTGATAGAAGAGCTGGTTTCCATTTTCAGTCAGACGGAGAGGTGCTCGTTTCCGGGCTGCTTCAGAGAGCCTTACTTAAGCAGGGTTTGCGCTGGCGTTCACCTGGACAGCTTAGCCCAAAAGGCCTGGGTTTTAATTCCAACCCAAGGGCGCCTCTGAACAAAATGCCTTCCTTTCCCTTCCCGAATCCGCATGGGGGGCCTCTAGGTATGGGGACATGTTTGCAATTAAACGGTTGGCAAGTTCTCATATCTGCTATTGGGTGTGATCCTTGTATTCTGTGGGGGAACTGATAAAAGCTAGACCATCAGGAGTTTGTTCGTTGGTTCATTCTCTCTCTCTCTGGTTGAAGACAGACTGGAGATGTGGCCCACTTTGCCTCCGCTTTAGAAGCGGAGGCAGAGAGGCCGTCCAGACAGCCACAGCTGTCGCCTGTCGCCAGCGGGCACTCACCCGTGCCTGAAGTGCAGTCCTTGCGCTTCAGGCGGAGACCCCGGGGAACCGGTCTCCAGCGGCTGGGTGCGCACTGCTGCTGCTTCCTCTGGGTGTGGACGCACCAATGGCATGTTGCATGCACCGCCGGAAGTATGTACAGGCTGTTCCGGCTGCCGTGGCAGTGCATAGCCGCGACAGCCAGCAGCCGCACACCTCCGCCCCACGTAGCCAGTGCGAACAGGGCGCCCCGCACTACTTTTCCCATGGGGCTTTTGGCCCCGCGGCTGTTCCAGGTTACCTCGCCAGTCTGTCCTCAGCCTCTCTGTCTCTTGCCATCGAGTCACAGCTGACTTACGACAACCCTGTAGGGGTTTCAAAGCAAGATATGTTTAGAGATGGTTTGCCATTGCACGGCTCTACGTTGCAACCCTGGACTTCCTTGCCAGTGTTCCCTTGAAACTTCAGACCAGCATGGCTGACTACCTGGATCCCTCTAAGCTGAGTTAGTGTGAGCTAGCTCACAGGTGTTAGTCTCCGGCTCACACATTATTTGTCTTAGCTCAGGAAGGACGGCTCCAAAGCAAATTGATTTATGCAGTCGCCAAATCACTCGCTCACAACTTTAATGCCAGTAGCTCACAAAGCTGAATTTTTGCTCACAAGACTCCACAGCTTAGAGGGAGCCTTCGTCCAAATACTGTCCAGGGTCAACCGCTGGCCTATCTGAGTCAGGGTGTTCGCCTCTTGTTTTTCTGTTTTCTCTCTGTGTGGCTTGGTAAGGTGGTCAAACCCATTAAAAAATCTTAGTCCCTTCATTGGTTGGCTTTTAAGGGGGAGTAGATTTGATCTGTGTAAATGAGTATACAAACGAATGAATCTGGGGAGAAAGGGTACACACCGTTTTGGAAGAGGCATTCTGTCCTAAGAGGAGATACAGTGGGAATGCCTCTTCTGATATAGAAATGCCCCCTGTGCCTTTTGTAAGTTATTGCATTAAAAAACATTCCTAAAGAAGTCTGCTGCTATTTAATCAGAGCCATCTGTAATCGATCGGAAGAACATTTCATTAACTAAATAACTAAACTACCTCCGAGCTTTGCTACATCTTTGGTTCAACCTTAAAAGCCTCACCAGAGGAAATCTGTCTATGGTAGAGGTCAACTTGGGTGTTCACTTCTTAAAAAGTCTAAAGCTTGACGCCTGTTTGAACCTCTTTTCCACCTGTGCATAAGCTGGCTTATGTGGAGAAGATCCTCTGCTCGTGCTCAGAGGCACATTTCTGCATTGCTTCATGTGAGCATCCCGAATTGGGTTCTGGGGGTCAAATCGTGGTTTAGGACTGTAGATATAAACAACATTGTATGATGTAATTGGGAATTTTGATTTATTTAGAATCAGTATTTCAGTGTGTATGGTGTGTGCTATCGAGTCATTTCCAGCTTATGACAGCACTATGAATTAATGACTTCCAGAATGCTCCAAAAGTTAACAGCCTTGCTCAGGTTCTTGCAAACAGAGGGCCGTGGCTTCCGTGATCGATTCAGTCCATCTCGTGTTGGCTCTTCCACTTTTTCTGCTGCCGTCAACTTTTCCTAGGACTACTGTCTGTATCGGAAGAAGAGCGCTTGCACACGGAAGCTGACACTCAGAATTAAACTTGGTTGGCCTTAAAGGTGCTGCTGGACTCAAACTTTGTCTTTCCCAGTGAGTCTTGCCTTCTCTTTGGGTCTTGCCAAAGTGTGACAGCTGCAGTTTAGTCGTTTTAACTTCTAGGGAGAGTTCAGGCTTGATTTGATCTAGAACCCACTGGTTTGTCTTTTTGGGAGTCTGTGGTATTCGTCAAGCTCTTCTCCAACCCTATGACCGATTTCTCACCGGGTGCTGCTTTGCCGTCGATCTTCCCTTTGCCCCATTGCGTGCTTCTGTTTCTCATTATTTGCTGCGGGGCGCATTTTGACCTGCGGCTTCGCCCGATTTCCTCCGATTTCTTCCACGACTTCAGTGATCCTCAAAAAACAGGATCACTGAAGCCATGGGGGAAATCGGACGAAGCCGCAGGTCAAAATGCACCCCGTGGCAAATAGTGAGAAATTGAAGCAAAGGGAAGACGCAGTTGGGGCAAAGGGAAGACTGATGGCGAAGCAGTGCCTGGTGAGAAATCGGTCTATGTTTCAAATGAGCACTTCAATAGGTAAAAGTAAAGGTTTCTCTTACTTGGAAGCCAGTCGAATCCGACTCTAGGGATGCAGAGTTCATCTCCGTTTCCAAGCTGAAGAGCTAGCACTGTCTGAAGACTTCTCCGTGGTCATGTGGCCAGCATGACTGGACACCGAGGCACACAGAACGCTGTTACCTTCCCACTGAAGCGGTACTGATTTATCTACTTGCAATTTCTTGCTTTCGAACTGCTAGGTTGGCAGGAGCTGGGGCCAGAGGCGGGAGCTCATTCTGTCATGCGGCACTCGGGTCTCGAACTGCTGAACTACTGATCTTCTGGTCTGCAGTTCAGCGTCGTAACCACTTGGGCCACAGGCACCCCCAAAAGGCAGGTGCTCCACCCATGGGATATTTTACTTTAAAATACCACTCCTTTGGTGGTGAAAGTGTATTATCACAAAAAGTGTTGTTCTAGTCTCTCTGTCTCCAGTTTGCTTCTCTGGGGCTGAAAGGGAACAGCCGTTTTGGTTTGTTAAATTTGTTGGCCGATCTGTGCTATAATCTGCTCAATATGGCACCATCCATTTCCTTTTTTTAAAAAACTCATTTCCTCTTGGTGTTGCCCTCTCTGCATTTTTGTAAGCCTGCAAATATTAAGTGTGTCTGAAAATAACAGAAGGGGAAGTCTTTCTTTGCTTTTTTTTTTTTTTTTTTTAAACCCCAGGATTTTAGCATCTGGAACAAAAAGTACTGCACTGTCTGAATGAAGACGGCACCTAAACAGAACACTGCTTTAAAGCGTGAAAGTCTGTTAATAAATCTTGATTTCTTCATACATACTTTACCTTGCTGTAAATGGATACTTCTTTCTTGGAGGGAGGAGATGTCTAAATGAACAGCATGTTTCCCCTCCTCCCTTAAGAACATACGAAAAGCCTTGTTGGATCAGGCCAATGGCCCATCCAGTCCAACCCTCTGTGTCGCACAGTGGCCAAAACCCAGGTGTCATCAGGAAGTCCACTAGCAGGGCCAGAATTCCAGAAGCCCTCCCACTGTTGCCCCCCAAGCACCAAGAAGACAGAGCATCATTGCCCCAGACATGTGGCCAGTGGCCCATTCAGTCCAACACTCTGTCACACAGTGGCCAAAAACACCAGGTGCCCTCCGGAGGTCCACCAGTGGGGCCAGGACACTAGAAGCCCTCCCACTGTCCCCCCCCCCCCCAGCACCAAGAATACAGAGCATCACTTGCCCCAGACTGAGAGTTCCTGTCTATACCTTGTGGCTAATAGCCACTGATGGACCTCTGCTTCATCTGTTTATCCAATCCCCTCTTGAAGCTGTCTGTGCTTGTAGCTGCCACCGCTTCCTGTGGCGGTAAATTCCACCTGTTACTCTTTGAGTGAAGAAGTACTTCCTTTTCTCTGTTCTGAGTCTACTTCTCATTAATTTCAGATAGTTGATTCCAGACAATTTCTTCTCATGTAAGATAGCCAGGTAAGGGTGTGTGTGTGGGGGGGAAGCAAGAGACAGAAAGAACGTAGGAACAAAGGATGAGCAGAGGTACTTTGCTTTCACCTTCCTCTGCACAGCAACCCATCACTTCCTTGGTAGTCTCCCATCCCCTGTGGCCCACCCGGCTTAGCTCCCAGACTTGAGATGAGCTGTTTGGGCTTCTACACAGGAGAACCCTGCTACCCTGCGCATAAATAAAACCATGCATCGCAAACAAACAAAGCTTTGGCTGAAGTACGCATTGCTTTTAAGGCGTGATGTCATTATGGAATGTGGATATTTCAAACAATGCAATGATGGGTAAAACGCAAGCTGGACTGTACAAGCGACAGCTGGAAATGTAAAGTCTTTTGGAAGGAAAGTAGGCTGTTGCAGCAAAAGTGAAGTTTTGGGCAGGGTTTTATTCAAGTGTAAGCTTTCTCGGCGGGACCACGGTGGCTCAGTGGTTAAGATGCTGACCTGCAGACCGGAAGGTCGGTAGCTCGGCAGTTCGAGACCTGAATGCCGTGTGACGGAGTGAGCTCCCGCCTCTGGCCCCAGCTCCTGCCAACCTAGTAGTTCGAAAGCAAGAAACTGCAAGTAGATAAATAGGTACCGCTTTGGTGGGAAGGTAACAGCATTCCATGTGCCTCGGCGTCTAGTCATGCCGGCCAGATGACCACGGAAACGTCTTCGGACATTTGGCTAGGAAACGGAGATGAGCACCGCCCCCTCGAGTTGGATTCGACTGGCTTTCGAGCAAGGGAAACCTTGACCTTTGCCTTTTAAGTTTTCTCAGAGCAGAGCCTAGTTCTTCTGATGCAAAGGCGCCACAGGTAGCTGGTCGAGAGCTTTGCCACGAGAGCCCGTTGGAGGGCGAAACTTCCGCCATCTAAATAATGCACAATGGCTGCAGGCATCGCACCGCTTTGCAAGGCCTCCTTTGAGGGAAAATGTGTGTCCCCCACGCAGAGTATCGCACGCGAAGATCTTTTTTTGGTGTTCGCTCACAGTCAGATGCCACAATTGGGTGCAGTTTCCGGTGTGGTTTCTACGCTCCTTTCTAGGCGGTATCATTTGAAATGGCTCCAACGTGCAAGAGCTGCTTTTTCTGTTCAGATGAAGATGTATCAGAGACCCTTGGTCTATCAAGGTCAGTATTGTCTACTCAGACCGGCAGTGGCACTCCGGGGTCTCAGGCTTTCACATTATCCACTGCCTGATCCTTTAACTGGAGGTACTGGGGATTGAACCTGGGACCTTCTGCGTGCTGAGCAGACGCTCTGCCCCTGAGCGGTGACTTCTCCCCAAAGTTAAATGATGGATTACAGAAAAAAAAGAACCTGGGTTGGATCCTACAGACTTTCTCACTAATGGCAGCCTTTTTCTGCTTGTGGAAGAACCCCTTTTACTGGAGGAAGGTCCCGCCAGTGGTAGAGAGGTTCCATTGGCATCCGAGCGTGAACTGCTAATTTAAGGTTTTCAGATTCTGTAATGTATGCAATGGTGGTCGCCATGTGCTCCCCGTAATGGCCATCGCCATGTGGCCAAACGCACATGGCCAGGCCAGCTACCTGAATTTGGGTCAGGAAGAACAGTAGCCGGCCAGATTGTAACTCACCACCAATCTGGTGCCTAGGATCCTCTGGGGAACCTATGATCTGTAATCACAACCTTAAGGTCCTATCGGGACATCTGGGTGAGGTCGGAGGTGTGGCTCCGACCGGAATAAAAGAGGACCCCTGAGCCCTGGAGGTCATACTTCATCTTGACCTGCTAATAAACATGCTTGCTGATTTCACTTCACTGCGTCTCCGACTCCAGTACTTTGCAGCAAATGGATACAGGGCCCGGTACCGGCAGGTGCTGCACTGCATGTGTAGAGCATGATAACGGACAAAAGAAGTGTTACCCTGGAAATTAGGCGGAAGGAGCAATATAATCCTCACCAGGACCTGTTTCCAAACATGGGGCTTCATTCTCGGCAGGAAATTTTAGTGAAACAGTTTGTGACTTTTTTTTTTTTTAAAGCAATAAGAAACTACTTCTGCTTAAGCTGGAGGTAGTTCTGTGTAGGAGCCACAATTTGTCAGAGGCCCTCGTGGTTTTGATCCCCAACTGGTGGAGATGGAAAGTACCATCAAGTCACAGCTGACTTATGATGATCCCTCCCCCCCCGGGGTTTTCAAGACAAGAGACGTTCAGAGGTGGGTTTGCCGTTGCCTGCCTCTGCGTAGCCACCCTGGACGTCCGTGGTGGTCTCCCATCCAAGGACTAACCAGGGCTGACTCTGCTTAGCTTCTGAGATCTGGCTAGCCTGGGCCATCCCAGTCAGGGTAGCTGAACCGAGGTGGCTTGCCGCTGCCTGCTGCCGCATAGCCACCCTGGACTTCCTTGGTGGTCTCGCTTCCAGATACTGAGCAGAGCTGACCTTGCTTAGCTTCTGAGATCTGACGAGATCAGGCTAGCCTCGGCCGCTGAGGTTAAGTCTTGACCATCGTCTGCATTTCTCCAAAGCAGTTATGAGTAAATAGTCCACGAAACCCCACTGCTGCCTAGCAGCCAAACCCCTGTGTTCTGCAAAAAAGGGTTCTGTATTCCACCCGGGGCTGTTGCCGCGATTTCCTGTTTTCTTTTCGCTGTAGCTTAAGTGGCCAGCCAGCCAGGGCTTTTTTGGTAGAAAAAGCCCAGTAGGAACTCATTCGCATGACAGGCCACACCCGACAGCAGAAACTCATTAGCATATTAGGCCACACCCCTGACGGCACAGCTTATTCGCATACTAAGCGGGGGGGGCTGGGGAAGCACAGGGCATGAAAGCTTGCCTCCCCTCCCCCCAAGCTTTTCTGGCCCACTTCAGCATCGCCTTTCTTCACTATTGCGGAGAGACTCAGGGAAGTGCGAGGGGGGGGGGCACGGTTAAATGCCTTTCTCTCCCTCTCCCAGATTGGGGAGGGAAAGAAAGGCATTTTCAACCCACCTGGGTTCCCTGCTTGCCCTTTTCCAGCTGCCACATGTCAGCTAGAGAAGGGAAGGCAGAGAGAGGCTTTTCCTTGTCAATTTCACTCTCCGCTGACTGGCAGGGAGTGAAACTGACAAGGAAATCTGGAAGGGCTCCCCAGAGGGAAAGATGGCATTTTAACATGCCGCCTTTCCCTCCTGTGTGTAACGTGGGGAGGGCAGCGTGCTCTGTAGCCACGCATGCCCAGAGGTTTGGGCTGTAGGCGTGGCCAACTCAGGAGCCAGCCGGAACTCCGTTCCTGTGCGTTCCGGCCCCAAAATAGCCCTGAAGCCAGCCTATGTGCTAAAGCAGTGATTTTTACATGGAGCTGTCTGAAAATTGTGAGAAGGCACACGCTTTGCGCGCTGGTCTGACCGAGAGAACCACACTCAGATGTTAGGTTCTTGGGATCAGAGTTCACTGAGGCTGTGAAATAAAGCTGTTATAGTGAGTCACGGGACAGTCAGCTGGAGCAGGCAAGAGTGGAGTGATGGAAGTCTGTGGCAAGCCGGGGACAGGAATAAGAAGGCCGGCCGATGAAGGCGGAGTCTGTAATTGTCAGTCTTCAGCTGCCTCATCTGTGACCTCTGAACCCCGACCAAATGTGGGAATCCCCAAGGCCGGCTTTTTTCTAAGAGCAGTGAGTTGAGTTTGCATTCCAGGGGGAAGGTGAAAGTTCTAGCTAGATAGTACATGAATACGCCAAACTGTAGTTCCGTAATAACATCGATGGAAGGGAATTATGCAATGCTCCCTCTAAGCTGTGGAGGCTTGTGAGCCAAAATTCTCCTTTGTGAACTACTGGCATTAAAGTTGTGAGCCCGCGATTTGGCTGTTGCCTAAATCAGTTGGCTCTGGAGCCCTCCTTCTGGATCGAAGACAAAAATGTGTGAGCCGGAGGCTAAAAAAACTGTGAGCTAGCTCACACTAACTCAGCTTAGAGGGAACACTGGATGTGGCGTCGTGTTTGGTGATTCTACATCCCATGTTAGCAACAGCCGATGACT
The DNA here is from genome assembly GCA_029233225.1 of Lepidodactylus listeri. NCBI lineage: Eukaryota > Metazoa > Chordata > Lepidosauria > Squamata > Gekkonidae > Lepidodactylus > Lepidodactylus listeri. The sequence goes on from JARCFY010000017.1 coordinate 52,569,854, forward strand.
TGGGTATTAAAACATCTCTGTCCTGCTTTCTGTGGAGGGCCTAAGGCTGAAAGGCAAAAAGAAGACTGATACCGACACACTGAGAAACCAAAAGCACGCCAGTTCAAGCTCCAGAGCCTGAATTAACTAACTCTGTAACATCCCTCAAAACAGTAACAAGGTCCTCTGGAATAGTCGTGGAGGTCTTTTTAAAGAAAGGCAGCTATTTATTTTCATTTATACTCCACCTTTCTCACTGCGGCACAAGGCAGATTCCATTGTATAGAACAAGGTTAGAACCCTAGAATCATAGAGCTGGAAGGGACCTCCAGGGTCATCTAGTCCAACCCCCTGCACAAGGCAGGACATTCACAGATACCTGAGGGGCGTAACTGGGATGCTGTAGGGAGAGGCAGAGGTCTCATGTGGAACAGCTGATTGTGGCAGCTCTTTCCAGTCATTACGTTTTACTGCATCTGCGGACTAACATGCCGCACATGATCCTTCTGACTGAGGTTGCCCTGTTGCTGGTCTGTCTGTTTTCAGCCTTAGTACCTGCAGGCCAGAATCCTGGTTTCTGGTTTGTGTGGATAATAAGCTCTTTGCCCCCAAATGGCAATTGTGCGTATTGGGGGGATTGTACACAGTATCTTCTTCCTGTCAACGTAACAACTGAAAACAGTGGGGGTGTGGAGGTCGGTAAGTCTGTCTGTCTGTCTGTCTATCTATCATCCATCCATCCATTCTCTACCATCTTCTCCTCATCTATCTGTCTATCTGTCCATCCATCCATCCTCTATCATCTTCTCCTCATTCATCTATCTATCTATCTATCTATCTCATCCATCCATCCATCCATCCATCCATCCATCCATCCATCCATCCATCCTCTATCATCTTCTCCATTTCTATCTATCTATCTATCTATCTATCTATCTATCTATCTATCTATCTATCATCTATCTAATCCATCCATCCATCCATCCTCTATCATCTTCTCCCTATCTATCTATCTATCTATCTATCTATCTATCTATCTATCTATCTATCTATCTATCTATCTATCTATTTACCTACCTACCTACCTACCTACCTACCTACCTACCTTCTTCATCATCTACCTTCCTACCTACTTACCTACCTACCTACCTACTAACCTACCTATCCATCAGGGCTTTTTTTTTTTGTAAAGAGGTGCTGGAACTCTCACGAGGGAAATGAAGTTTTCAATCTGTATACAGAAAACTCAGGAACTTTTAAACATTTTAAAAAGAATTTTGTTGAAGAGGTTCTAGAACTCCGTTCTGGCATGTCCCCCCAGAAAAAAGTCCTGTATCTATCTGTCTGTCCATCTGTCTGTCCTTCCGTCCGTCCATCCATCCATCCATCCATCCATCCACCATCTCATTCATATCGCGCCTTTTCACCCATTGGGGAGCCAAAGTGGCTTACATTCTTCTCCTCTCCTCCATCTTTTCCTCACAACATCCCTTTGAGGTAGGTTAGGCTAAGAGTATGTGACTGGCCTAAAGTCACCCGGCGAGCTTCCATGGTAGAGTGGGGAACTGAACCTGAGCTGGCCACACCCTAATTCAACACTAGCCACTGCACCATGCTGGCCCTGTTGTAATCATGACTCTCCTCAATTTCCCCCTATTCGGACAGGAAAATTCAGGAAGCGAATGATTACGGTGTTGCAGTATTCAGTGACATGTGGAAATAAACATCTAACATCTGATTTAAGGGAGAGATGTGTGTTAGTGGCAGACCTGTACTCCTGTAATATATTAATTTAGGTGTAGTTCCTTTTTCTCTAGTGGGGATATATTTGGGGTGTTTAAACATAGATTCTAAACCTAGTTCTAATAACTGGGCAATCTCCACTGCCCTTTTTTCAAATGCGTCATATGAAACTTGTGCATTTTCCTCTCTTCCTTCCAGGTTTTTGGAAACTGTCGTGTTTCTGTACAAGATTGGTAGCTCTTTTATAAAAGTTGAGGTAGAATTAATCATTAAACCACCCTTAAAATTGTTTGATGTAGGATTCTTTTTTTAAAAAAAGAATGAGCAATTTTCACAGGAAGGTATCATCTTGACAGCACCTTGTGGAAAGTAGGAGAGAGAATATGTAGACTCAGTTTAAAATGGTGCGTCTCCTGCTCGCGAGTTCCAAATAATTACTGCATTTAAAAGAACGGGATTTAGATCAGCACTGAAATATCATCGGAAACCTTTTTCTTCATAACTGGCCTTTCCGTTCCGCAAAGGGTGGCCGTGAAGTTGCTGTTCTGTGAAGTTGGTGTTGGGAACACGGTGGCAGAGTATCTGAGTTCGAATCTTGCCTCAGCCAAGCCACTGTCTCTTAGCGCCTTTGACATCTGCAGTGTGAAGATAAGAAGGCCAACTTGCCTTCTGCTGAGCGCATGACAGTGTGGCTTGTAAGGATCGCTACAGAAATGCATGGACTGTTCATGAGTTCTGTGTAAATTCTGAGTCTAAGTACATTATGCAGGCTTTAAATTAGGTTCACACCGTGAGGTTGGATTAGGGTTGCGGGGTACACTCTGGCAAACCGTGGGAGACCTGGGGGGGGGGGACATGGAGGGTAATGGCCATGGTGTGTTATGACTTCTGGGTTTCTCCCTGGAAGTGACGTCAGACTGCTCTAGGAATTGTTGGAAACTCTGTGGGAAATCCATGGAGTTCCCAGTGGCGCCTAGAGAGGTGTGATATTATTACATCAACCCAACAGCCATTTTTATTTTTATTGTCTTCTCCTGCTGCCCCTGAGTGGCAACTGGCAACCCTGGGTTGGATCTGGCAGCGACGGACTGGCAATCCTAGGTTGGAGCCAAAAGGCACCCTTCCTTTCTGGGAAGGACGCTTGGACCCAAGATCCAAGGTTGGTAAATAGATATCTTCTTGTGACAATGAGAAAGGGAAGGGAGTGATAGAACTGGCAGTTGTGACCCTTGTCACTGGGAAGGGGGAAAGGGAACTGAGTCTTCCTTCTTTGAAACAAGCCCTTCTGGATGGTACTTTTTGTTCTGGCCCAAGAGAGTGCAGGAGAAGCAATTTCCTTGATTATCTCCAGATAGGGTTGCCAGGTCCAGGTTGGGAAACTCCTGGAGATCTGGGGATGGAGCCTGGGGAGGACAGAGACCTCAGTGGGGTAGGATGCCACAGTGCCCACCTTCCAAAGCTAGATCCAGTTGGTCGGTCGTGTTGGTCTGAAGCAGTGCAACAAATTTAGAGTCCAGTGGCACCTTTAAGACCAACAAAGGTCTTTCCCAACACAGAGCTGGCAACCCTTTCTGGAGCCCAGTTGTTAATTCTGCAAAAATCTCCAGGCCTCACCTGGAGGGTTGGCAACCTCAAACAGTGGACCCACTTCCCCCCCTCTCCCCCCCCCCCCATCCACAACCAAATGTGTCCCTTTTTTAAAGCCTGATTATTCTGGAATTACAAGCCAAGTTCTTCACGGCTTTTTTTCAGTACATTCTGAAAACCTGCTCTGGTCTGATATGTAATCTCAAATCTTCAAGCGGATGCCGATAACATTTGCCATTCTTTCTAGGCTCCTGGATTCGGGAGGGGGGTGCGTGCCTGCCCACCCCCTTCTAGTCATAAGAATGCTTTACCTCACGCGCTGATTAGTTTCTTCAGTAGCTAATTGTAAGGAGTTCGTCAAAGGCCCATTGAAAGTCTGAATAAATGGCTCCAGCTGGGTTCTCCTTTCTCCTCTACTTCAACTGACATTTTAGAAACACTCTTTTTGTCCTTTGTGAGGTTTCACAATGGAGACTTTAAAAGGACTTTTCCTCCATGCACTTTGGCTTAGAAGTAAGTCCTGCTCGGTCCGGACGGCCTTACTCCCAAGTAAAGGTGCACAGGAATTCAGCCCAAGTGGAATATGTGGTTTTGAGTATTTTCTTTTCCTAAGCCGTGGCCTTCCTCCAGTTGGAGATGGGAAGGGCTCGGATACTCTTTCTTTTCTGGACTTTGCTCTGGGAATAGTCTGAGCAAATAGGACAGCTTTCAGTTCAATGCCTCACTCCATTTATACATTTGTTGGGGGACTGGAACTGCGTTGAGGGAGAAAAAAATTGACCCTTCAGAATGTTACGATGGCCGCAGGGAGGGATAGCAGAAACAGAACATTGCCCATGGATTTTGAACCTTTAATATACATTTTCCTTTTGTTTCTAGGCCTTACTGTTCACGAGAGACCCGAAAGGGCCGGAAACTTTTGTTTCGTTTGCATCCTGTGTTTCTTCCATCGTGTAGTTGCCTATTTATTTATTTACTTCATTTCTACCCCACCTTTTCCCCCAAAGGGACTGAATCCTTTTCTTCTCCTCCATTTTATCCTCCCGACAACCCTGTGAGGTAGGTTAGGCTGAGGGTATGTGACTGGCCCAAAGTCACCCTGCAAGCTTCCTGGCAGAGTGGGTATGTGTGCTGCATGAGGCTGTAATGGCTCAGCGGTTAAGACGCTGAACTGCAGACTGGTAGCTCAGCAGTTCGAGACCCTAGTGCTCTTTAAAGAAAATGGCTGCCTCTGGGACTGGACTGTTTGACATCATACCCTACTGAGGTCTTTTGCCTCCCCAAACCCCAGGCTCCCCCCCCCCCCAATCTCCAGGAATTGCCCAGCCTGGAGTTGGCAACCCAACAAGGGATTGGTCAGGACACTCTCTTTTGGAGCCGTTTTGGCTAGGTAGGTAGCCTCCCATTTCCACTTCCTACTGTGGTATGATTCTGGCCTGTTAGATCTCTGACAGAAGGTTTTTTCCCCTTCCCCTCACAGAATAAAGGAAGTAAGACCGTTTGCTTTCTGATTTGGATTCATGCTGCTCAGAACGTAGCTCACACCGTCTGGTGGTTTTGATGGCCGATGCAGAAGTGTTCCTTTCGGACGCCCAGTTCTGCTTTTGTGGGGATCGTGTCCTGGAAGGAGAGGAGATATTCAGGGGCAAGTCTGCTCTGTCTTGCCTGGACTTTCAGATAATTGGCTGCTTATTGGCGAATTCAAATAAGGAAACGGAGCCAGCAGACAGTGCCACAGTTATTTCAGCCAGATATCCAAAAAAGTCTAGACACTTGAAGCAATAAACATGTTTTGTGGCACGGAGAAGATCAGTGAATTGCAGCGGTTGATTCCCCTCTCCCTGGCCGCCTACTGCCTTTGGCTTGTATGGATTTCTGACAAGTCCCCCCGCCCCGCCCCGTAATGTATTGCACAGTTCTTTTGCCTGGCTGCCAGGAAGTTGCTTTAACCACAGCGTGGTGCTTTGCTTGCATTTCCCCATAACTGCAGCCTCAGGCCATTAAAAGCATTGCTAGGAAATGAAGTTTGTAATCCTGGTCGCGTCTGCTTAAACAGCGGCGTTTGGAAAGTCTTAGGTTATGGAGTGTCCGATTATGCCATCATTTATTTTGGTAAGTGGGAGAAAGAAACTTGGGATCTGTGCCTTATTTTCAGTAACCAGAACCCGCGACCAGCCTTACAAGCTTTTTTCCCTTCCCCTTAATTAAATACCTCAGTTTTTGTAGTCTTGGGAGGCTTTGGTTGTGGGCTGCAATGGAACAGCAGGGCGAGTTCCATTGGATTTACTCCTAAGTAGGAAATTCTGTAGTTTGGCGGTTTGAGACCCGAGTGCCGTGTGATGGAGTGAGTTCCCGTCTCTGGCCCCAGCTCCTGCCAACCTAGCAGTTTGAAAGCAAGAAATTGCAAGTAGATAAATAGGTACCGCTTTGGTGGGAAGGTAATAACAGCTTTCCGTGTGCTTCAATGTTCAGTCATGCCGGCCACAAGACCACGGAAAAAGTCTTCGGACAGCGGTGGCTCTTTGGCTTGGAAACGGAGATGAGCACCGCCCCCTTGAGTCAGATTCGACTGGCTTTCAAGCAAGGGAAACCTTTACCTTTAAGAATGTATAGCATTGCAGCTTAAAAAAAGATGTAGTAGCGCTGCAGTCTTTAAAGAAGTAATTTTATTCTGAGTACTTTTCCTTCCGACTTCTGAACATGAAAGAACTGATGCTGGTGGAAAGTACTGTCAAGATGAAGCTGATTTATGGTGACCCTGTAGTGTTTTTAAGGCAAGAGATGTTCAGAGGTGGATTGCCATTGCCTTTCTCCGCGTAGCAACTCTGGACTTCCTTGGTGGTCTCCCATCCAAGTACTAACCAAATGCCACATACTTATTATGGGAATTTGCTTGAGTATGAGAAGCGCATGGCCAAATGAAAATTCTCAGGGTTTTCTCGGTGAAGGAGCTATTAAGTGATGTAACAGAGAGGGTTCCCAACACTGCTTTCAGAAATGCTCAGAGATTTAGGGGAGCAGTGCCTGGGGAAGATGTGAGGTCACTTCCAGGTGATAGTCTAGGCTGCCTCCCTTAGTCTCTCTGGTTGTTATCATAGAGATTGGGGAAATACCTAGACCATCAGTATGTGGGGGGCACTTTTTTCAATTCCTCCGGACTGGGAAACTGGGGCTGGTGGCTGGTATTTTCCCAACCTAAGTGGATCAATGAGTGGCCTAGTAGCAAAGGAAGAGGTAAATCACCAGTGGGTGGGTTTGCCAACCTCAGCTTGGGAAATTCCTGGCGATTTGGTAAGAGAGCCTAGGAAGGGTGGAGTTTTGGAAGGGGAGGGACCTCAGCAGGGTTTAATGCTATAGAAGGCACCCCCCAAAGCAGCCATTTTCTCCAGGGCAGCTGATCTCTGTAGTCTGGAAACCAGATGTAAGTATTCAATATCTCCAAGTCCCAACTGAAGATTAGCAGCTCTTCCACTGCGTCCCTTTTACAGATGAGGAATGGAGACTCGCCAAGTGTATCCAGTGAGGCAGTGGCCAACAGGAAAACCTGAAGCTGGTATTCTAACCAGTAGGGTTGCTGGGTCTTACCTGTGTCCCAGCGGGGGGCTCTGGCCCATGTGTGTGTCATGGTGACATCACCCAGAAGTGATGTCATCACACCGGGCACGTCATTCACGGGGTGCTCTAGCACTCGGGCAAAAAAAAACCCCTTTATGGTCATCTAAATGCTAGAGCGTCCCCTGCACGATGCGCCCGATGCAACGACATCACCTCCAAGTGACATCATCATGCTGAGCATGTTGGGTGCGATGGGTTTTTTTGGGGAGCGGGACTCCCCCACCCCAGCCAGCTGGTCAGCGGTGGATTGGGCCCCCCCCCCGAAAGCAGGAAAAACCCCACCCTTATTGGGGGGATGGCAACCCTACTGACCAAGGGGTCCCCACTTTTTTTGAGGCTTTAGGCACCTTTGGGATTCTGACATAGGGCAGGGGGTGCAAAACCATAAAACGGCCATGGGAGGAGGCAGAGCCAGCCACAAAATGTAAGGGAGTGAGGATATGCATAAAATAATAATCCTTTTACCATTTCACGCAGAACTTCTTTTTATTGGGATGCCTTTTAATCTGCGGGACCATGCTGGCTCAGAGGTTACGACACTGAGCTGCAGACCGGAAGATCGGTAGCTCGGCAGTTCGAGACCCGAGTGCCGTGTGACGGAGTGAGCCTTTGTCTCTGGCCCCAGCTCCTGTCAACCTAGCAGTTCGAAAGCAAGAAATTGCAAGTAGATAAACAGGTACCGCTTTCGGTGGGCAGGTAACAGCGTTCCATGCGCCTTGGCGTCTAGTCATGCCGGCCACGTGACCATGGAAACGTCTTGGCTCTTCGGCTTGGAAACGGAGATGAGCACCACCCCCTAGAGTTGGATTCGACTGGCTTTCGAGCAGGGGTATCTGCACAGCCAGAAGCCCTGCTTACCTAGCCTGCCCGCTTTCTGAAAGCACTTGGCGGGCACCAGGAAAGGTGTCAGCGGGTGGCATGGTGCCCATGGGCATTGCATTAGGGCCCCTTGTCCTAACCAGTACATAGTACTGGCTCACAGAGTTTCCCTTGGATTGCATTGGACCAAGCATGATCTATGCCCACTTATCTTTTTCTTTTTAAGTGAGTTACGTGACGACGTTGTGTTTCGCGTCCCCCACCCCGTCACTTAATTTGTGCGGCCGCATCTAACATGAGGAAGTCAGAGGCGAGCAGGAGAGAGCTTTTCTTACATTTTGCAAGGGGAAATGAGACTTCGCTGCTGCTTGCTTGGGGCACTTTCCTTTTCCTTTTCGAAAGAAGGTGTAGAAGGAGAGCCGGGGATTGATTTGTGTCGTGTTGCGGTGTTGGTAAGGTTGGCGTAACCTGAGGGATGGAATGCAGAACGGAAAGCTAAAGGCCTCCTGCAAAATGGGACCCAAGAGAATGAGTCAGCAGAGGTTGGTACTGGAAGGGGCGGGGGGGGGGGGGGGGAAGCAGCTCAGTATATCTGAAGCGTTCAGCTAATCTGGGTCCCGTGGATATGCAGATGTGTTTAGTTAATCATGATGTATACAGACACCAGTTCTATGCAAACCTTCTTGGCAAGTTGGTTCCTTGGGACTCGCGCTCGACTTCTGGGAGAAAGCAGGTTATCTCCCCCCCCCCCAAGTTAATTTTTATTCATTTTTTCCATTGTCAACAACATTGTACTGGATAAGCGTATACTTCTTTTAGATTGTAACATTCCATATGCATACATTTAATGATTACAAGTTGTCAGCATTTCCCATAGATGAAGAGTATTTATTACATCAGGTATTGTTTCTTGACTAATTAGGTGAGATATAATGCAGTTCCGCAGGGCCTGCAAGACGGAGCTCTTCCGCCAGGCTTTTAACTAGGAGCCGCCACCAATAACAACACCAGTAATATCCGCTGCAGTAACATCTAAAGTGTGAGCTGGCCCTGAACGCAGTCCGGACCTGAGGGGCATGGTTGGTAGGTCCCTAACCTGATAGGACGCCCTCGGATCAGTAAGATTGGAAGCACTTTATTGGAAATTGAAATGCACTTTATTCGAAATTCATTGTAATGTATTGTAACCCCGGAATTTTATTGTTATTTATTGTTATTGTTGATTTTAAATCTGCCTATGATGTTTTAACTGGCATTGTGCCCGTGTAAGCCGCCCTGAGCCCGCTTGCGGGGAGGGCGGGGTATAAAAACAAAGATAAATAAAAATAAATAAAATAAATAATGGGTAGCCATATACACGTAATATCGTTATGCCCTCCATTAATTTTTATTGGTTTCATTATATCTGAAATGTTTTCCGTTATATATAGATTCCATCGTTTCTTATACCAGAGATTTATGGTTAGTTTACATTTAGATTTCCATGGGGATGCTATTGTAGTTTTGGATGCAAATAGTAGTAAGGCAGTTCTTTTCCTTTGTGTATTGGGCCTCTTCCGCTCTGAGATTTGAGAGTAATGATTCTTGGTTTTTATCTATTGTATATCATGTAATGTTCCTTATTTCCTCTATTATTCTGTCCTAGAAAGATGCTACAACAGGGCATTTCAACGAGCAATGTATATAGGTACCATTTTCTTTGCACCCCTTCCAACAGAGGGGGTTTGAGTTGTGTGAGATGTGTGATATTTGTAATGGAGTCAAGTACCATTTGGTTATTATTCTAAATTTTTTGGTTATTATTCTAAAATGGAATTCACTGCCACAAGGGGGGTGGCAGCTACAAGCATGGACAGCTTCAAGAGGGAATTAGATAAACACATGGAGCAGCTGTCCATCAGCAGCTATTAGCCACAAGGTATAGATAGGAACCCTTGGGGGCGTGGCTTCGGCGTGAATGGAGGAAGACGTCTAATTCCCTAGCTCCAACCCTGACCTCTCCTGAACTGAAAAAAGCACAAATTTAGAGCTCACAAATAAAAGTAAAATGGGCAAATCTGATTCGGCTACCAAAACATCCTCAGTAACAACTCCCAGACGGATTAATAATTACTTTCTGAAGCAACAAAGCTCCAGAGTCGCTGAAGACAGCGCAGAGACAAGTAATAAAATGGCGACCGGAGCTGCTTCCTCAGTCCCCTCAGAAACAAAACAACAGGACCACCAAATACAAACACTGCTTGTTAACATGGAAAAAAGAATACTAGATAAAATGGCAAATCTTATCAACCCACTAAACGAACAATTTGCAGAACTAAACATCACATTAAACAAGGTCAGTCAGACAGCAGAAAGGGCCCTTGAACTTAGCACTAACTCAAAACAAAATGTTGAAGCTTTACAACAAGAAACCACTTACTTAAAAGATCGAGTGCAGACTTTAGAAGCGTCAGCCCGCAAATCTTTCCTAAAGTTTAGAGGCTTTCCTGAATACCTCGACACAAACAAAGACTTACAAATCTTTCTGTCAGAATGGTTAGCGAGGGAAATGAATCTAGAAGACGAGGTGGTTCCTTATATTGTGTCAGCTTATAGAGCAGGAAGAGTTAACTCACCACGTTCACAAGGTCCCAGAGACATAATAGCTGAGATTCCTGATTTTCGTACGAGGAAAAGCATACTGGAAGTAGCGAGAGTAAAGGGCTCCCTTTTATTCAAAGGAAGCAGCATTCAAGTTTTTCCAGACCTCCCCAGAGAAATACTAAGTAAGCGTCGTGAGCTAAGGCCTGTCACAGAAGCTCTACGTCAGGCGAAAATCAGCTACAAATGGCTTAATTATACCAACATATCTGTAGAATTAGATGGGGAACTCCAAGTCATAAAAGATCCAGATACTGGACTCAAGCTGCTAGAGAATATGAATCTTGATATACAAATGGATAGCAGCAAATCCTCAAACAAGAGAAAACATCCACCATCACCAGATAAAGACTACAAGCACTCCAACAGACAAACCTGAATAAACAACTTCAGCCCGGATATTCATAATTCAGAAAGGATAAATAAATCTCCTTCTTAATAAATATGAAATATAGATCTCTAAGTGAAAATAGCTCTAATCTCTTACAAGCATTGCATTGTGAAACTCCTTAAGTGGCAAAGCCTAATTAAATGTTTGCAATTTTATTACAACAGTTCAGGGGGGGGACTTTATGTTAAGAGACACATTTTACAGTCTCTACCAGACAGAAGGAGTTCTAGGGCTGCCAAGTCCCCTGGTAGAGCGGGGGAAACACCGATTTTTAAAGCTTTCCCCCGCTTTTCCAAGATTGGCCACCGGGGGGACAAAATGGCTGCCAGCAGGGGAACCTCGGAGCCTGCCCTGGCCAGCCTCTTGAACTTCTTAAAAGGGAAATTTCCCCTTTAAGAGCTGAGCCAGCAAGAGAGCCCCGCCCAGAGATTAAGGCGGGACTAAGCTCTTTCTACTGCGTGCAAGGTTGCTGCTGAGTAAACTGCTTGGGTAAGCTGGGGTCTGCGAGCTCTTTTCCTTCTCTGTCTCTCCCCCTCCCCCTCTTTCTTTTTTCTGTCTGTCTGTCCACTGTGGTTTTGTCAAAGGAATAAACTGTCACTTCCAAAGAGGTAAACATCACAAGGAGAGGTTGCCTGTAGAAGGTCTGGGAGTGGGATTGTTTAAAATGTCTTGTCGTGGCTGCTTGGGTCCCCCCAATCCTCATTTCCCTTCTGCAAATAAAAGTTGGGATTCCTCATTTTTATGCCAATTTTCTGTTTCTTTCAACCGTGTCCCCCCCTCCGGCAGTAAAAATCTGCATTTTTAAAAGCATTTGTACATCAAGTAACCGGTATTTTAAATTAGGGATGGATCCAACTAGCTTTTCTGCTGGCTAAAAGGGGAGGACAAAGGTCCTCTTTAGCCACCAAAAAGCCTATGCTGGGGGGGGGAGTAGTTATGGGACTTACATGGACAACAGCTGGGTGATACAAGGGCCAGAAATAAAGCCTGGGAATTGGGCAAGAGTAAGTGAAAAAGCTGTCTGTCTGTCTCTCTCTCTCTCTCTCTGTCCCCATCCAGCAGAGGTCTATCAGTGGCTATTATTAGCCACAAGGTCTAAATGGAACCCTTTGTCTGGGGCAGTGATGCTCTGCATTCTTGGTGCTTGGGGGGCAACAGTGGGAGGGCTTCTGGAGTTCTGGCCCCGCTGCTGGACCTCCTGAGGGCACCTGGTATTTTTGACCACTGTTGTGACACAGAGTGTTGTACTGGATGGGCTGTACTGGATGGGCCGATCCACTGTGGCTTCTCTCCTGTTCTTATGATATGAAAATCATATTTAGCACTCGTGTAGCACTTAGGGCTTCATATTCTGCCGAGATGAGGAAGGATTCAGTAGGGCCATTGCTCAGTGATAGAGCATCTGCTTGACATGCAGGAGGTATCAGCCTCTTCAGCTAAAAAAGGATCAGGTAATAGGTGACATTAAAGATCTCAGCCTGAGCCCCTGGAGAGCCACTACCAGTCTGAGTAGTCAGTACTGACCTTGATGGACCAATGGCCTGATTCAGTATTAGGAAACTTCATGAGTTCATGTGTCAGCATGTGGAAGCAACATCACAGGATGTGACATCACAAAATGATGTCACTTCCTTTCTCCTGGCTCCACCCCCAAAGTCTCCTGGCTCCACCCCCAAAGTCCCCAGATATTTCCCAAGTTGGACTTGGCAGCCCTAAGGAGTTCTGTCAGCTTAGGTAAAATAATAGTTTTACCAAGCTAAGGGGACTGTTAAGTTGGGTTGTTCTGTCAGTTTTTTAATTGTTTAGTCATAATTAATTGTTGTTTGTTGAATAACTTATATTTCATAAGGTTTAATTGCTTGTCAATATACCCTTGCTTTTAGGAATATAATAATATTTATAAAAGGGTTATTTGACAGGATAATATACTCTCTATTTAATCTTATAATATAATTAACTCTGCCATACATTTAAATTAGTTAATTATCTACCTTACCATTTACTTGAATCAACAGTGCAATAACATTATATATCTAATTCTAGTAACTCAATTTAGTAATTCATTCAAAAGAATATTACATTAATACTTTATGTATATATATATATATAATAAATAATTAAATAAAAAGGGTTTTATCTGTGTAAACATTTTATCTCCTATAGGCTCCTTAATATTTAAATTAATTGAGTCATTTTAGTCAACCAGTTTTTAACTTGAGCCATAATAGTGCATTAATTACTTATAGCTGTTATATTTGAATTATATTGATAAATTGATTAATTGTACTAAGAAATTAATTAACTTTTTAGGTGTGTTGTTTAATATCTGTTATATTGCTTACTGGTGAAATTAACTGTTTAAGAAAAGAAGGCGAGGTTTTATCTCTCTCTTTTTATCTGTTCTACTGCCCTCTGCTAACACTCCACTATCTTATATTGGAACTTTACCTCTGCGCAGAACTCTAACTCACTCATTATTGTCTGGTGACATTGTGCCAAACATAACAATACTTAGATAATCAAAACAATACAGGATAATTACAAAATACAACTGTGATTAACACACCACATTCTTTCTAAAAACCTTCATAAGAAACACAATTAGTATTACATTCACACATCTTAAAGGTACAAGAAACATTAATACCAACTCACTTCCATACAAACACGCTAGTTCTAGCTTTAAGATTGAAATCACTCATCCCTCAACACCTCACATAAAATGGCATCTAACACATGGAAAATACTAACACAAAACGTGCGTGGGCTTAACAATTTAATTAAACGCAGAAGGGCATTAGCAAACTTAGCCAAAACCCAATCAGACATATATCTACTTCAAGAAACGCATCTTCACTCCAAATCACAACCTGAACTTAAAGCTAAATGGCTGCAGCATCAATTTCACGCCAAAGGCAACTCCAAATCAAGAGGAGTGGCAATCTTATTGACCAACAAAATCCGTTTCCAGCTTAAAGCGTCTCTAGCAGACCCTAACGGACGATATATCTTTGTTAAAGGCACGCTCAATGAACAACTGATAACTCTAGCATCAATATATGCCCCCAACACCAACCAGCTTCCCTTTTTACAGGAAACATTATCATTCCTAGAAACTTTCCGAGAACGCGAAATAATCATAGGAGGTGACTTCAACATAACGGTTGATGGCGACTTGGATCGTACGAAACACCAAGGATCTACAACACAGATCTCGACACCAAACAAAGGGTTTTCAGATCTTCAACATCAATATCACTTAACGGACATCTGGAGACATTTACATCCAACAGAAAAAAATTTCACTTTCTATTCAATGAGGCATAAGGTCTACTCACGAATAGACGCAATACTCATCTCTAACAATCTTGTCCACAAAGCTCGAGACTCGGGCATTGGGAACATCACATGGTCAGATCATGCCAACGTCACTTGTGTTCTATCTTCATTAGCGGAAACTCAAGCATCAAGATCCTGGTCAGTCAACAAAGCTCTACTTTTTAACGAAAAATATACAGAACTAATAGACCATCATATTCAACAGTATCTAGAAGATAACATCAGTGATGAAACCTCACCATCCATCATCTGGGATGCATTAAAAGTAGTCCTTAGAGGACATCTCATAGCGATGTCATCAAGGTTTAAAAAAGAAAGAAAAGCCCTTACGGATGACATAACAAGCAAAATTAAAGACCTAGAAATGGAACACAAGAAAACCGGGAGTAAAAAAATATATAAACAACTCCTTTCTGAACGGAAAGCTCTTGAATTCATTGAAAGCTCATCAATCCAAAAAAATCTAGTTTACACAAAACAAAAATACTGGATCAACTCTACAAAATCTCTACGACTGCTGGCCTGGCGTGTCAAAGATAAAAGATCCTCACGTCATATATTAGCAGCAAAAGATAAATCAGGCAAATTACACACAGCTTCATCAAAAATTAGCAAAATATTTGAAGACTATTATCAAACGCTCTATACATCAACTAACCCATCTGAGAAGAACATCCTCGCTTACTTCAAAATGAACTTAAATATACCAATACTTTCTGAAGAGCACAGTGAATTTCTGGAAAAACCTATTGAAAAACAAGAAGTTTTTGACGTAATAAAAAATTTAAAGAACAGCAAATCAGCAGGACCAGACGGATACCCATCAGAGTTCTACAAAAAATTCTCCAGTTTACTTGTTGGACCATTAACGGTAGCCTGCAACAACATCTTGGTTACGGGTCAGATACCTCTGTCATGGAGTGATGCATCAATCATAATGATCCCAAAATCGGGTAAAGATACAACTAAACCAGAATCCTACCGCCCAATTTCCTTATTAAATCAGGACTATAAAATTTTTATGGTAATTCTAACTAAGAGACTTCATTCATTTCACAATACATTCATCAGGATCAATCGGGCTTCATACCAGGAAGAGACCTAACAGACAATATTTACAAAACACTGAATATTATTTCGGGAAATGAGAACTCAAAGCAAGACTCTATAATAATATCACTTGATATCGAAAAGGCTTTTGACTCCTTGGAGAACACTTATTTGATACATCTACTGCAACGCATGAGATTTGGTCCCAAATTCCTAACAGCAATAAAAGCGATCTACGCGAAACCTACAGCATATATCAAAACGAATGGAACAACGTCAGAAAAGATATCGCTCACCAGAGGAACGAGACAGGGCTGTCCCCTCTCGCCAATTCTATTTGCTATAGCGCTTGAACCCTTAGCAGCTGAGATCAGACATAACAAACAAATCTCAGGAATATCTTATAACTCATATGCCTTTAAACTAAGCCTATTTGCTGACGATATGTTGGTTTATATCACAAACCCGAAAGAATCTCTAAGACATCTTCAATCAACTTTAGGAAATTTCAGTAAAATCTCAGGCCTCAAAATAAATCAATCCAAATCGTGCATAATGCCTCTAAAACTATCAACAGACACTGAAAGTTCTCTTAAAAAGGAATTTGAATTCCAATGGACCACTTTGGACCTACCCTATTTGGGAATACGAATATCTAATAAATTATCTGACTTGTTTAAAATCAATCACTCACACAAAATTGATGAAATAAAACTAGACCTTCAAAACTGGGGAAAACTAAATCTCACATTCCTAGATAGAGTAAACCTTATTAAATCCTTTGTTCTCCCCAAAATGTTGTTTTTATTTCGCACGATTCCAATCGCATTATCAAGAAACACTCTTAATCAATGGCAAGAAATGTTAAATTCCTTTCTATGGAGCAACAAACGTCCAAGAACAAGCTTTCATGTACTGAGGCGTAGAACATCACAAGGAGGTCTGAACTATCCAGATATATCACTATATTATAAATCAGCTCTGATGCTACCTGTGATCAAAATACTCAAAGGCAATAAAAACTTAGACTGGGTTAAACTTATTCCAACATCACCAAGTTCGATCGAAGAGATAATCTGGAACAACTCATCTGCCCGCCTAAAACCAGCCCAAGACAATATCTTCTTGACTGCCATTTTAAAAAACTGGGACGCGCATAGATCACAACTACTCCCAAAAATCTCTAGATTTATATCCCTTTTTAATCAAGCATGGTTTTTACCAGGAAATGATCCAAAAATGGCTGCTGATTGGAAATCAGCCAATATATATTCTTTAAAAGATATATTAACAAAGAAAGGTTTACAACCTAAAGCAAAACTAGAAGAAAAAATACAAAAACCCATCCCCTGGTATTTTTACTTACAATTAAATCATATGATCATCTTTCACAAGCTACAATACATACTTAAAGAACAGCTCACGCCATTTGAGAAACTAATTAACCCAACTAATCAAAATTATAAAGGAATAATTTCATCTGTTTATGATATTATGATCCGTCTTCAAGGAGACAAACCGCTAAGATACCAAACACAGTGGCAAAAGGATTGTGAAGCAGATATTACCAACCAACAGTGGACAAAAATCTGGACGCCAAAACTATTAACTTCTCCAGTGATATCGACAAAATTGCAAACTCATCATATCATTTCAAGATGGTATTTGACACCTGAACGTTTATCCAAAATAACCTCATCACACTCACCAATGTGCTGGAAGAAATGCGGAGAAGTTGGAACATTCGCACATTGTTGGTGGAAATGCAAACATATACAGGAATTCTGGAAAGACATCTTATCTCAAATTAAACTTATCACAGGTCAAGTCATCCCATTGGATCCTACCCTAATATTTCTGGATATTTGGAGAACAAAAGACATACCTACATTACAACGAGAACTCATCACTAGTCTATTAGTAGCGGCAAAAATATCTATTGCAGCCAGATGGAAAGAGGACAAGGCACCCACTGTTTCTTCCTGGCTCAACAAAGTATGGGATCATCTAATAATGGAAAAGATTACAGACCATCTTAAAAAGTCAGAATTATATCCTAGACCCTCTAATTTTAAGGACAAATGGAATCAGTTTATGGAATTCATCTCAGCGACAGATATTCAGCCGCAAAACAATACTTATCTAGCCATATTGCAACATTAAGTTAAATAATATTAAGCCCACAAAACACAATACATAATACACAATATACAAAACTCACACACTTTTCGTCATCAAACAGAGGACCTCTAACCCTTATCTCTCACTCATAGTTCTTATATTTTGTAAACCTCACATTTGATCCTTGATATAGTAAAATAGAAATAGTATGGAACAATGTTGTTACATTATGATTGTTGCACTGTTAAGAAAAATGTTAAATCATACTTGTAAGATGTTAAAACTATTTGTTTTTATGTGTAGCTCAACAAACTTCAATAAAAAAAAATATTTGATTAGATAGGAACCCTTGGTCTGGGACAAGTGATGCTATGTATTCTTGGTGCTTGATTGGGGTGGGGGGGGGCAGCAGTGGGAGGGTTTCTAGTGTCCTGGTATTTTTGGCCACAGAGTGACGGAGTATTGGACTAGATGGGCCATTGGCCTGAGCTGAAATTGGCTTCTTGTATGTTCTCCCAGACTGAAAAATGAATTATTTCACCTACTTTGGTTTAAAACTAATTTGTTAGAAAAATGCAGTTTGCATAGTATACGAATAAATATGGGCTTTTCTGCATTGTCATTTTTGTCACTCGTTTGTCCCTATTGTTTGTCCCCCCCCCCCTCCACATGTGTTTTGCTCCCTCTGGGACTACTAGAGAGAGCAAAACACATTGGCGGAAAGAACCCAGAAGCAATAGGGACAAATGAGTGATAAAAGTGACAGTGAGAGAGAGCCAATTTGGTGCAGTGGTTAAGTGCACAAACTCTAATCTGGGAGACCAGGTTTGATCCCCCACTCCTTCACTTGCAGCTGCTGGGTGACCTTGGGCAAGACAAGTTCTGTCGGAGCTGTTCTTGAAAGAGCAGTTCTCAAAAGAGCTCTCTCAGCCCCACCTACCTTACAGGGTGTCTGTCTGTTGTGGGGAGGGGAAGGGAAAGGAGTTTGTAAGCTGCTCTGAGACTCTGAGTGAAGGGTGGGGCATAAATCCGATCTCTTCCTCTTCTTCAGTGCAGAAGAGCCTTATCTTAAAGTCTTCCGTGAAGATAGATTCAGGTAGGTAGCTGTGTTGGTCTGAACCACAGAACAAAGCTTGCATTTAGTGGCACCTATAAGACCAACAAAGTTTTGATTCTGGGTATAAGCTTTTGTGTGCATGCATACTTCTTCAGAAGTACCTGAAGAAGTGTGCATGCACACAAAAGTTTATACCCAGAATAAAACTTTGTTGGTCCTAAAAATGCTACTGGACTCAAGCTTCGTTCTATCTTAAAGTCTAGATTGGCAATCTGTGAAAACAGAAAAACTGGGATTTGCTCACAAACTGGGATTTGTTTGTTTGTTTTTTGAATAGATTTTATTTAATGTCTTCTCAAAGCACATTACCACGAATATCAAAAAAAGCTCATAAAAGTACAGTTTGTTGGCAGCATGTGGAGAAACATTCAAAAACTGGCACTTGAACACATCAACAAAGGCTCTAGCAGTGCAGCTGTCATAACGATTTGAAATTGCTCTTGATATCCAGGCTAATGAAACAAAGAGACAGCAGGATGAAAAAAACTTGACTGAACTTCACAAACACAGTGACACCCAAACACTAAGTGCAGGATGCAGTAAACTATGTCCTTTAAAATCTGGCTTCCACGGAACAACCAAACAAAAATGAAATACCACGGGTTAAACTGGGATTTGTTTTAAGTCTGGTAGACGAAGCACAGATTCTTGAACAGGCCTGTTGTGATGGCTGAATATAGCCTGGAAGTTGTATGTATGAGTCTATACGTGTTAATCAGGGCCCCGGTGGCTCAGAGGTGAAGACCTGTAGACCAGGAGGTCTGTAGTTTGTCAGTTCGAGACCCGAGTGCCGCGTGACGGAGTGAGCTCCCGTCTCTGGTCCCGGCTCCTGTCAACTGAGCAGTTCAAAAGCAAGAAATTGCAAGTAGATAAATAGGTACCACTTTGGTGGGAAGGTGACAGCGTTCTGAGCACCTCGTTGTTTAGTCATGCCGGCCACATGACCACAGAAATGTCTTTGGACAATGCTGGCTCTTGGGCTTGGAAATGGAGATGAGCACCACCCCCTAGAGTCAGATTCGACTGGCTCTCGAGCAAGGGAAAACTCTACCTTTACCTTGACATGTGAATCACAGCCTTTCTGTGACTAGACACACTCATGCATAGGAAGTACAACTCTGAGACTGCCCACTTTGGCTTGTGTTGTACCTATTCCTCATGCTACTAATTACGTTTGAGAAACAATGCATTTTTTTCAGAAGTGGAGGGGAATTTCTGACCCACGTCATTGCCTGCCGGCTGCGTAGCCACACTCCTCTCTCCCAGGTTGTGTACGCACTCTTTTTGGTTGCAAGTAAACATGTCTTATTTGTTATCGCAACAAATTAGCGTGCGTGCTTATACGGAAAATGCATGAAACTTTTCTTTCTTGGCGATTTTTTAAAATCAGTGGTAGTGTTTCAGGAGCCACTTGTGGGTCTTCTGAAGACTCCTCCCCAATCTGGCGCCTGCCCCATCTTTCAGGAGAGTGGGCAAGGTCCTTGCCTGGTGGGGGCTTGTGTCTCGCGGGTGCTTGCCTCCTTGAAACAGTTGCCGTTGGAGCAACAGTAGGGCTGCCAAGTCAGCCCGGGGGGCGGGGGATCCCCCGCTATAGGGGTTCCTGATCCGCCGGCCGGCATTCGGCCGGCGGGGGGAACCCCACCCCCGAAGTCGTCCAGGGTGGATGACTTCCCTAGCGTAGTGACATCACCCGGAAGTGACGTCACCACGTTGGAGACGTTGCCAGGGCGACGCTCTGGCAATCACCCCATTTGGAGCATCGCCCTGGCAACGTCTCCAACGTGGTGACGTCACTTCCGGGTGACGTCACTGGGCGCGCGCACGAAGCGCACGCACCAGGGAGGCTCCCTGGTGGCTCTCGGACGGCGAAGGACTCCCCCCCGCCAGTCCGTGAGTATGACTTGGCAGCCCTAAGCAATAGGTAGGCGGCAAGCCTCCCTCAGGGGCAGGCCTCATGCCAGGGATGGACGTAAACTTGGCTCTTTGGGATGATGCCAATTGCAAATCTGGCTCTCTGTGAACCACCAACTGAGAACCACCGATTGCTGTCACTGCCTGAGGCCGTTCTGAATAGTGGTGGGGGAAAACCCCCCCAGCATCCTCTGCTGCCTAGTACATCACTTCTGGGTGCAGCCTGGAAGTGACAACGGGTAGCTCTAGGAATTGCCAGAAACTACCATAAAGTTTCTAGTGATTCCTAGAGCTACCCGTTGTCACCGACGACATATGCTCAGACCCATGTCCCTGCTCCCCCAACCCTCTTGCTGGTTGCCAGGCTCTAAGTACCGCTGATTTAAATGAGTCTTGTTTTTAAGTCGCTCCGTTGTGGGTTGACTTGATGCCCACTTTGTTTGCATCCAGATGCCGCAACAAAGCAGTCGGCCATGTTTGCATTCTGCAGTGGTCCTCAACCTTTTTGAGCCTGCGGGTGCCTTTGGCATTCTGACACAGTGTGGTGGGCGCAGCCACAAAATTGGCAGTCCCAAAACGGCTGCCGTAGGAGGCAGAGCCAGCTATACAGTGGCTGCTGTAGCTTACCTTCAGTCACGCAGTGAAGATCCTGGTGCTATGGGTGCACAGCCCATCAAAGCCCCAGGGGCCCATCAGAAGCCTTGCTGGGCAGAAGCCCTACCTGGCTCCACCCACTTCCAAAAAACTCTTCATGAGTGCCAGGAAAGGTATCAGCAGGTACCATGGCGCCCAGGGGTGCCACGCAGGAGACCCTGGCATACTGTCTTCCTCCTCCAAAGCCAGTTTGGTGTAGTGGTCAGGAGTGCGGACTCTAATCTAGGAGAACTGGGTTTGATTCCCCACTCCTTCACTTGCAGCTGCTGACGTGACCTTGGGTCAGTCACAAGTTCTCTCAGAGCTGTTCTCTCACGAGCAGTTCTAGAGAGAGCTCTCTCAGCCCCGCCTACCTCACAGGGTGTCTCTTGTGGGGAGGGGAAGGGAAAGGAGTTTGTAAGCCGCTCTGAGACTCCGAGTGAAAGGCGGGGTATTAATCCATTCTCCTCTTCCTGACCTTTTAGAATCCTTTTGCCCCAAAAGTCCTGTGCAGAATGCCACTTAATAAGAACGAAAGGGATCGCAAAGGGAAAGCTCTGTGTTCCGGGTCTCTCTTCTTCTCAGACTTAAACACAAACACTCAGCTTCATGTCAGCTTCGTGTCAGTCCTGTCTTCGCTTGCCACAAGGGTGTTTTTTGTATAAACCAAGTTGAAACAAAAGATCGCAGGTGCTTGCAGCCAAACTGGTTTCTCTGAGTGGCCTCAAACATGATTTTAAAACATGGGATTAATCCTTACATTTGGCTGTTGTCCATGTAGGTTAGGCAAACTATTTTTATGCCAGCTTAGCTTTTTTGCTGCAGATAGAGTTGCCAGCCTCCAGGTGGTGACTGGAGACCTCCAGGGATGACAACTGATCTCCAGGTGACAGAAATCAGTTCTCCTGGAGAAAATGGCCGCTTTGGAAGGTGGACTCTATGGCATTATAGCCTAGAGTTACCAGATGTCTTCTTTTTAGAAGATATGTCCTCTTTTGGGGGGTTGTCCATTGCTATTATTTAGCCTAAAAAAATCAATCAAAATTGTTGTCATTTAAAAACAAGGAAGGTTAGGAATATTCCTAGTTAGTAGCAATGGTCACTGCTTAAATAGTGCATGTATTTACAATGAGATTAGTCATAGTGATCAGTTGTTTGAAGTAGTCAGTTGGGAAGTAGGTCCTCTTCCATGCTTTTCAAAATACGGTAACCCTATTATAATCCATCGAAATCCCTCACCTCCCCAAATTCACCCTCCTCAGGCCCCACCCCCAAAATCTCCAGTTATTTCTCAACCCGTCGCTGGCAGTCCTAGCTGTGGATGCGAAAGTGTTTGTCAAAGTTGTGAAAGACAGGTAAAATCAAGGGTGAACAGGGCTGCCAACAGGTGTTCTCTCTAAGCTGAGTTAGTGTGAGCTAGCTCACAGTTTTTTAGCCTCCAGCACACACATTTTTGCCTTCGCTCAGGAAGGAGGGCTCCCGAGCAAACTAATTTGTGCAGTAGCCAAACCGCTGGCTCACAGCTTTAATGCCAGTAGCTCACAAAGTGGCATTTTTGCTCACAAGACTCCACAGCTTAGAGGGAGCATTGTTGCCAACTCAGGGTTAGGAAATACCTGGAGTTTTTGGGAGTGGAGCCTGGGGAAGGCGGAACTTGGGGAAGAGGGACCTCATTGGTCTATGAAGCCCTAGAGGCCACCCTCTAAAGCTTCCATTTTCTCCAGAGGAACTGATCTCTGTCACTTGCAATACCGGCAGATCTCCAGGCAGTGCCTGGATGCTGGCAACCCTTCTGGTAAATCCACAGGCTCTCCCAAGCCAAACCAATGACTTCTGGTTGACTCACTCTTCCTTGTGAAGGAAGGTCGGAGGAGATGTAAAGTTCCCAGGATCTTGAAGCTGCGGTGGAAATAATGCACAACACCCCTCTTCCATTTAAGTTTTTTTGGGGGAAAAATATACAATACTTTTCTTATTCCTTTAACCACCAAAAACGCACCATTTTAAACTTAGTTAACATATAAAAATTGTCCAGTTTGGTATGTCATGGAATTTAAAAAGCATTTTCAGGTGTCGCTTTCAACAAGCAAAAAATGGCAAGGACGAATGATGCTAAGGTCGGCTCCTCCCTCCCTGCCGAGGTACTGAAAGACACACACCAAAAGTAAGGGTGGGGAGAGGCCTTCTAGTGTTCTGGCCCCACTGCTGGACCTCCTGAGGGCACCTGGTATTTTTGGCCACTGTGTGACAGAGTGTTGGACTGGATGGGCCATTGGCCAGATCCAACATTGGCTTCTCTTATGTTTTTATGTTCTTAACATCAAGGAAATTTGAAACCTGTTCAGGGAACTGATTTTATAAAGGATGTTCCTGGAAAGAGGAGGGAAGGAAAGTGTACAAATCAAGCTGAGTTTGGGTTTTATTTCCTGGGCTGGACTGTCTTAAAAACTGATGCATGCGTTCACCCTAAAATTTATCCATGACGGCTCCATTGGTGCACATTTCTATCATGAACCCCTTCATTTTGGTGTAGAGAGCCAGTTTGGTGTAGTGGTTAGGAGCATGGACTCTAATCTGGGAGAACCCGGTATGATTCCCCTGTCCTCCACATGCAGCTGCTGGTGTGACCTTGGGCCAGTTACAAGTTCTTTCAGAGCTGTTTTCTCAAGAGCAGACCTCGAACAGCCCTCTCAGCCCCGCCTACCTCACAGGGTGTCTGTGGTGGGGAGGGAAAGGGAAAGGAGATTGTAAGCCGCTCTGAGACTCTTTTGGGTAGTGAAGGGCGGGGTATAAATCCAATCTCCTCCTCCTCTTCCTCCTCCTTCTTTCCCAAGGCCATGTTTGGAGCCCACATGCAGATTTGTGGGTTCACAGGGTTGATGCTTCTGCATGCTCATAGGGTTGCCAACTCTGAGTTGGAAAATATTTGGAGATTTAGAGGGTGGAGCCTGAGGGGGTGGAGTTTGCAATGCAGGGGGAACCTCATTTATATATAATGCCATAGAGTCCACCCTCCAAAGCAGCCATTCTCTCCATGTAGGGTTGCCAAGTCTGTTAAACTTACCGGCGGGGGGGAGTCCTTTCCCCACGTAATGATGTCACCCGAAAGTGATGTCAGCACGTTGGGGGCGTTGCCAGGGCGATGCTCTGGCAACGCCCCCAATGTGATGGTGTCACTTTCGGGTGATGTCATTACGTGGGGGAAGTCGTCCAGGTTGGACGACTTCGGGGGTGGGGTTCCCCCCACCAGCCGAATGCTGGCCGGTGGATCGGGAACCCCTGTAGTGGGGGATCCCCCACCCCCCGGGCTGACTTGGCAGCCCTATCTCCATGAGAACTCACCTATGTCATCTGGAGATCGGTTGCAATTCCAGGAGACCTCCAGCCCCACCTGGAGGCTGGCAGCCCTGCATGGTCACAAGCCAGAGGCTCTGCAGTTTTCTGGAGGTGCTTTTCTGGGAACTCCTGGTTGTATGAATCAGCCCTAGGCTTTCTTGCATATGATTGTTTACGTTCCTATACCGTTGCACACAAGAATTCATTTGTGTGAATCAGCCACGGTCAGGCAAGATGAAATGTACACTTTCTGGACTCTTCGAAGCAATTAAAAAAAAAAAGGTTTGCTTCAGCATGCACTGTTTTGAGACAGATGATCGGACTGTAAAAGCCCTTACTGAAGCCCTGAGCTATTCATTCTTTGCAGGTGTCGCAGCCATCTGAAATAATACAGACAGCTAAGAATGCGGTTATACCTGTTCTGGGTAATGGCTCAAGCACATTAGAACGGCCGCGTATAGCATTCTGCCGACTTTCCTCTGGATAAACCAAATTAAAAAGGTTTGGGGGAAGAAATACAGACAGTGGTTCTTGTTATTTTAAATGTTGCCCCTTTTGGGGCGGCAGGGTAGTTGGAGTTTAGAGGGAGCCGAATACCCAGGAAATCTACAGAAATAAATAAATAGTGAAGCTTGGCAGAAGTCCACAGATGATAATGTACAACCGCTGTGCTGTGTGCATGTTATTTATTATTTATTTATTAAATTAGATTTCTTAGGCCAGCCTTCCCTGTGGGGAGGACTCAGGGTGCCTTACAACAGAGTGGTATACAAAAAAAATTCTAAATTAAAACATGAATTGAAACCACCCAAACGAAGAACAGTAGATGAAAAGAACGAAGTACATATACAAGATGGCGGAAGACAAAAAATCAGCCCCCCTCCCAGCCTACTTGGGCCAGTCATGCCCCTCAGCCTAACCTACTTCTCAGGGTTGTTGTGAGGATAAAATGGAGGAGAAGAGAATGATGTAAGCTGTTTTGGGTCCCTGATGTGGAGAAATGGGGAAGACAATTATTTCCCGATTGACCAAAGTTTTCTTTCTGGTCACCTTCAAGGAAGACAGTAGATACTCGCCATAGGTGAATAGCCATTTTCCCGCCAGCGTGATCCCAAGTCATCTCCAGGTTACATCCTGGCAACCGTACCCCACTGTGATTTTTTTTGGCAAGTACAGCACTTTGCTAGATACACCTGTTCTCCTTTTAAAAGTCTCCTGTCTTTACTACAGTAGAAATGGGGAAAGCGGTCCTGAGAAACCGTTCCTTCAGCTTCTTAGTCCAGCCTTTGTATTTACTTGTTTTTCCTTCCCTGTGTTTCACAGTTCAGACTTAGAGTTTTTGCTAGCTGTACTTTCTTGGAGAAAATAAATGCCCTGTCCGGCTGCCTTGTCTGTTTCCTCTTGAGGTGTGTGTTGAATAGAAAGCCTGTGCTTCAATTTCCTACTTTATCACTGAATCAACATCCATTTGTTACGGCTGGCATCACTGCTGTGAATACATCCTCTTTAACCAAGCGAGCAAGAAGAAAAGAAATACCTCTTTCCTGCATTTGCTTAAGCAACCTAATTGCTCTTTAGAAAAGCAATGAATTAGTGGAGCAATTCATAGTGGGGCCCAGGAGTATACTTAAGAATTAGCCAGAGCTTCTGTTTTGAATGGGAGAGCTTATGGTAACATTTCTGGTTTCCCTGCACATGGCTTTCCCTCTCCGTTCTCCATGTAAGGAACATTTTGTCTGTGTGAGACATTGCAGAAAAGAAAAGTTGTTTTCAGACAAAATGTTTCGATAGGATGTAGGGTACTCCAAATTATTTATATTACTGGGTTTGGATCGCAGAGATTGATCAGTACACTTGTGTTTCTCTCTCTCTCGCTACAAGTTCATGCCCTGCACACCAGGCTGTGTTGGAGTGTTTATTTCCAAGGCTAGCCTGATCTCGTCAGATCTCGGAAGCTAAGCAGGGTTGGCCCTGGTTAGTCTTTGGATGGGAGACCACCAAGAAAGCCCAGGGTCGAGACACAAAGGCAGGCAACTGTAAACCACTTCTGAACATCTCTTGCCTCACAACCCGACAGGGTTGCCTTAAGTTGGCTGTGACTAGAGAGCTGTATCTGTTATCTATAGGGCTGCCAAGTCCCCCTGCGGGGCGAGGATTCCCCTGCTAAAACGGCCCCCAATCTGCTGGTCCGGATCTGGCTGGTGGGGGGAACCCCACCCCTGAAGTGGCCAGATCAGGCCGATGTGCCCGGTGTGATGACGTCACCCGGAAGTGGCGTCACCGTGCTGGGCACGTCACCGGGTGATGCTCTGGCAATTGCCCTGAAAACTCTATGGTACGTTGCCCGGTGATGTGCCCAGTATGATGACGTCACTTCCAGGTGACGTCATCACACCGCGCATGTCCCAGGTTGGGACCAACGCTCCCCCACTATTAGAAGCAAGTCTCTTGGCAACCCTAGTTATCTGTCTGTCTGTCTGTCTGTCTGTCTTGTCATCAGTCCATCCATGATCCATCCATGATCCATCCATCCATTCAGGGGTCATTTCATAGAAAAAGAGGTGCAGGAACTCATTAGCGTAACTCATTAGCATAACTTATTTGCATATGCTACACCACCTGACATCACCGTAAGTATGTCAGAAGGCAAGAAAGAAGAGAGAGAGAGAGAGAAAGAAAGAGAGAGAGAGAGAGAGAGAGAGCAAGCAAGCTGGCAGAGAGGGGACAGCTACTAATCCAAGCCTCAGAAATACCACTATTCTGGGAGGAGAGCTTCCGTGGTGGCTGAAGCCTTCAGAAGGCTGGTCGGAGGAACAAGGACCTTTCCAGGGGGCGGGGTCATTTTGCTGCAGCCATGACACAAGCAGGCATTCCCCCGTGGGCGGTGGGGCTGGCACCAACTCCCGGAGCTGAGCTCCCCCGAGCCTCCTGCTCGAAATGACCCATCCATCCCTCCCTCCCTCCCTCCCTCCCTTTTCATCTGTGGTGGAAAGTGCCGTCAAGTTGCAGCTGACTTATGGTGACCCCATAGAGTTTTCAAGGGAAGAGAAGTTCAGAGGTAGTTTGCCATTGCCTGCCTCTGCATAACAGCCCTGGACTTCCTTGGGGGTCCCCCATCCAAGTACTAACCAGGGCCAGCCCTGCTTAGCTTCTGAGATCTGATGAGATCGGGCTAGCCTGGGCCATCCAGGTTAAAGTAGTAAAGTAGTACCTTTCATGAAGATCAGCAAAACAACACAAAGCTAAAAGACAAGTGTTTGCATTATCTGGAAAACTTGGAAGTTTGCGTGCTGTGTTCCATTACCATCTGTGGTTGTCTGTATTAAAAGATATCCCATGGCTTTTGTTTTGGGGTCAGCAGCACACATCAAGGTGTTCCCATATGTGTATGAAGGTAGAGATTGGAGGGCTGGATTGGATGGTGGTGATTGTGTTGGGCTCTGTTTATTAGGGGAGGACTGAAGGGATGGAAGGCTTGGCTAGGCAGGGATCTGGGCAAATCTTGGTACCACACAGCTTTGCCCCAAGAGCAGTCTCCTCCCCCCCCCCCCCAAAAAAAAAACCCAGAAAAGGAAGAAGGAGAGCATTTAACTTGCTCCTTATTCTACATTCAGGTTGTATCCCACCACTCTTTACCATGCCAAAATACTAGTTTAACCTTACAGTTCCAAGGTTACAGGGGAGCAATCGTGCTTGTAAGATTAAATGTGCTCCTGCAATCTCTGAAGGCCATATATTGCCTTTGCCTTTTGTACCCTTAGAAGCTCTTTGAGTCATGGATCTTGAGCAGCAGAAAACACTTATTTCTTTTTTTTTTAGATGCAAGGGCTAAAAGGACTGAGACAAATTTCGCAATTGCTAGAGTGATCTTGGGATACTTTTCACTGAGCAAATGAGCCAGGGTTTCTGGCATACAGGGGGACGATTGGTTGAATAAAGGCTTAATATAGTAATCCCTCATAATCTCAAAAAAATCTGCATTCCAGGAGGGCATGAAAGGACATATCAGTCCCATTAAGGCCACAAGGGCAAATTCTGTCAGTGTAGGGCCAGTTCGAAAACCTCCCTTACAAAAACCATTGCAGGTAGAGTAGAAAAGCTCGGAAATAATGTGGGGTGGTAGGATAGTACATATGGGTTTTTTGGGTCCATCTTGTTGAGTTGAAGAAGTAAGGAATTAAGAAAATAGGTTTGAAGAAACACCTAGAGACCTGGGGAAAAGGCACTTGTTCGCAAACAAGGGGAACGAGCCCAAAAGTGTATATTTCTGAGGAGGAAAATCTAATTGGGGATTTGGCCTTCACTGTGTTCTGGGAATGCCAGGCCATCAGTGAGGGTTCTAAAAGCATTGTGGGGGTTGGGTAGGGTTGCCAAGTCCGGATTGGAAAATACCTGGGGACTTTGGGGGTGGAGCTAGGAGAAGGCGGGGTTTGGGGAGGGGAGGGGCCTCAGCATGGTACAGTGCCATAGAGTCCACCCTTCAAAGCAGCCATTTTTCTCCAGGGGAGCTGATCTCTGTCAGGTGGAGATCAGTGGTAAAAGTGGGAGATCCCCATGCCCCACCTGGAAGCTGGCAACCCTAGGGTCGGGTTGCCTGCTCCACCAGTGGAGGTGAGGGTCCCCTGCCACCAGGCCCCCACCCCCTGCCACCGATCAGCTGGCGAGGGGGAGAACTTACTAGAAGAGAGTGGAAGGACCAGGCGACATGGAGACGTCATTTCCAGTGCACGCAGGAAGTGACGTCATCACGCCTGTGATGTCCGGGCAGTGCTCTGGTATTTGGGCAGACAACTCCGTGGTAGAAGCCATTTTCACCACAGAGTTCTTGCCCAAATAGCAGAGTGTTGCTGCAGCGTCTCAGCATGACGAAGTCACTTCTGGCACACACTGGAATTTGTGTGGCCACAGAGCTGGCAACATTGCCTGGGCCTCCCTCCCTCTCCTGGTAAGTTCCCCCATCCCCTCACCGGTTGTCAGGAGGGACCTGGCAACCCTGTGCGTGGTGGGGGGGGGGTTTGATGTGAGCTGCTCAGCCATTTCTTCGGCCGCAGGCTTCCCGCAAGGAGAACAAGATGAGCTCCGTATTCGCCTGCTTGGTAGTCAACAACAGTGAACGCTTGAGGCAGAGCTTTTATCAATGAGTTAAGGAACAAAAACCTGGTGAAGGCAAGCCAGTAAAAATAAGTTACTAAGGAGCTGAGGCGCTCTACGAACCATCTGAATAGCACTTGTAAAGATTTGACCTTGCTGTTAGAGTGGATTCTTTAAAAAGGGGGCGGAAAGTTATAGTGTTAAATTAGGCTGTTAATGTTGCATTTCAAGGGCAAACCGAGCACATGAGAGAGCAGCTGGCCCATGGCCAGGGCTGCACAGGAACACTCAGTCCGTCCTCTTTTTCTCTACCCCCTGCCAGGCTGGCTGGCATGGTTCTCCATCCCCGTGCAGAAATACTATAGTTCTGTGTAGTATCCTAGGACACACAACTGACGTTAAAAAAAAACAACCCAAAATGAAAAGCCCCTCTCCAGAGGAACAAACTTCAAAGGAAGACTCCAGTGTGAAAATGCTGAATTAGAACTCATCGAGACGCTTGATACCCTCCTTACTAAGTCCTCGGGGTGCCTCAGCCTTTGCAAACGTTAACTACTTCAGCACTGCTAGGAAATTTGTGTTGCCTCCAGTTCCCCTAATTGTGAATGTTCTTTATGACTCTCGTGTAATTGCATCTCTCCTTGTTTAGGCGGCACTTCCAGCCCCTTGGACTTGGATGTTGCAACTGTTGTCTGTGTACATATACTGCCCTTGACTCGGGTGGCCTAGGTTAGTCTGATGTCATCAGATCTTGGAAGCCAAGCAAGGTTGGCTCTGGCTAGTGGTCGGATGGGAGACGGCCTAAGAATTTCTGGGTTGCTACTCCGTAGCAGGCAATGGAAAACCACCTCTGTTCATCTCTTGCTTTGAACACCCTGTGGGATCACCAGAAGTCAATTGCAACTTGATGGTGCTTTCCACCACCACCGTGGCAGTGTTCCCTCTAAGCTGAGTTAGTGTGAGCTAGCTCACAGTTTTTTAGCCTCTAGCTCATACATTTCTGTCTCGGCTCAGGAAGGATGGCTCCAGAGCAAACTAATTCATGCAGGAGCCAAATCCCTCGCTCACAACTTTAATGCCAGTAGCTCACAAAACAGAATTTTTGCTCACAAGACTCCACAGTTTAGAGGGAACATTGTGTACTGAGGAATCATTGCATGAATTTGATGGAGTGGGTTCTAGTTACGGTTGCCAATCCCCAGTTGGGGGACAGGGGATCCCCTGGTTTGGAGGCTTATCAGGGTTATCAGAAAGCGTGTGTGGGGGAAATGTCTGCAGGGCACTCCATTATACCCTACGGAGACCGGTCCCCATAGGGTATAATGGAGAATCGATCCACGGCTATCTGGAACTCTGGGGGCTGTTTTTTTGAGGTAGAGACACCAGATTTAGCATCTAGTGCCTCTCCTCAACCCCCCCCCCCCAAGTTTCCAAAATATTGCACCAGGGGGTCCAAAAGAAAGTGCCCCATCCTCCATTATTTCCAATGGAGGGGGGCATTTATTTATTTGTTTGTTTGTTTGTTTGTTTATTTAAATGTGATGGCCAGAACTCCCTTTGGAGTTCAATCATACTTTCCCCCTCCCCTCTCCCGGAGACTCCTGGAAAGTTTCCCGCCGGCTTGTCAGTCCAGAGGCGTATGCTAGAATAAAAATGGGTGGGTCTTCAAGGCGGTTCCAATTGGCCTGAGGTCACCCAGCGAGCTTCCGTGGCAGAGTGGGGTTTCAAACCTGCTCCCCCCCCCAGATCCTAACTTGTCACTTTATCCACTACACCACATGTCAGTGTGGAAAATTTTGCTCCTTATATTTCGGGGATGCTTTGGATGGGCAGGGCAGTTGTGTTCACCAGCCTTATGTCTCAAATACGGCAGGAAGTCTCCACACTTCTGGGAATTCTCTCCACATTGACTGGTCTCCTGGGTGCCTACCCTGAAATATACAGTCTCCTGGCTGGGCTTGAACCTGGTTCATTCACTGCACTATCCAGGCTTGCTAGAAGCTCCACCATTGCCTCCTGGGTCTTGAGAGTATATCTTATCTTACCTTACCTTATCTTATCTCATTTTATTTATTTATTTATTTGACTTATATCCTGCCCTCCCCACCTTTCGGCGGGCTCAGGGCGGCTACCAACATACAATAAAATATACAATATCGTCAGGGGTCCGTTGGAGCGGGAGTGCACAGGAGCGCAGCTCCGGGAGTGAGGAGCCCAGGGGGCGGGCACATGTCCAAGCCCCGCCCCCTCCTCAGCTTCCTCGAGCAGTGCAGAGGCACAGCGCCCCGGGGAAAGCCCTGCTAGGGTCTTTATTGTTTTTAATGTTTTGTTTTAATATTGGTAATTTTATCATTGTTCCTTTTATGACTGTGTGCTGCTTTTCCAGAGACTTGCTCAAGGTGGCATATAAATTTTCTAAGTATGCCATTTTTTATCTGGGCACATGGCACATAAGTACTGGAGAAATTTCACCAATCCTTCAGCAGCTCCCACCCCATCAGTTTGGTGTAGTGGTCAGGAGTTGGACTCTAATCTGGGAGAACCGGGTTTGATTCCCCACTCCTCCACATGCAGCTGCTGGTGTGACTTTGGGCCAGTCACAAGTTCTCTCAGAGCTGTTCTCTCATGGGCAGTTCTCAAAAGACCTCTCTCAGCCCCACCTACCTCACAGGTGTCTTGTTGAGGGGAGGGGAAGGGAAAGAGATGGGTAGTGCACATGTCCTGGGTGTCTCAAGTCTACTTGAAACCTGGTGGTTTCAAGGGAGCAGGAAGAGAATGAGGGTGTGTTCTTTACGCTTATTTTTATTGCACAAAGTATTGGGTGGGGAAGGGAATGGAGGAAGAGCAGGTCAGTTTCACCCACCTGTGGAGTGGAGCCTGAGGGGTGGGTGTTGCCTTCTGACACACTTCCGGCATGTTAGGGGGTGTGGCATATGCAAATGAGTTATGCAAATGAGTTATGCTAATGAGCTCCTGCACCTCTTTTTCTACGAAATGACCCCTGAATAGCGTTAAAACATTTAAAACACAAGAACAAACAATATCATGCCCCACTACAAGATGGCATTTCTTCTTTATCGGGGTGGCGCCTTAGATGTTGAACAGTAGACGGTGGGGGAACGTTCAGGCTGGCGGATTCTGTCAGGCCAGGGCCAGGATGTAACTATTGGGCGGCCCCGAAAGCCTGGTGGAAGAGATCCGTCTTGCAGGCCCTGCAGAACTGTAGTAAGTCCCGCAGGGCCCTGATGTTATCCGGGAGTTCATTCCACCAGTGTGGGGCCTCCACTGAGAAAGCCCTGTCCCTTGTAGCCGCTAGCCGGGCCTCCTTCAGCCCTGGGAGTACCAGGCAATTCTGGGATCCCGATTGGAGCACTCGGTGGGGAACATATGGAGAGAGGCAGTCCCTCAGGTAGATAGGACCCAGGCCATCTTGGAACAGCAGTTCCCAATCTTTTTGGTATGGTGACCCATGAGTCCACATTTACTTGATATGGTGACTTCTCCAGGGCTGGCCAAAAGGTTTTTGGCTCCCTAAGCAAACTAGAACCTTGGCGTCCTTCTAGTTCAGCATTCCCTTTTCTGCAGTGACTAACAAGATGTTTCCGAGAAAGCAAGAAACTTTGCACAGTGGGTGCAGCTGCCCCCACTGTGAACACCAAGCAAGTGGCATTCCGACATACACAGCCTTTGTATGAACCAGATGTGGCCAAACTGTGGCTCGGGAGCCGCATGCGGCTCTTTCACACTTATTATGCGGCTCCCGGCAGGGCAGCTGGGAAAGCTAGATTCCATTAGCAAACAAATATCATTGGACAAATAAATATCATTATCAATATCTGCTTTTACCCCTTTTGTGATTATTTTTGGCAGTCTCGTTTAATGTTAATAAAAAGCAAATTTGCATATTTTCCAATAAAAACATGTAATATTTGTTCACGACTTGCGGCCCTCAAACATCTGACATTTATTCTATGTGGCTCTTGCGTTAAGCAAGTTTGGTCGCCCCTGGCATAAACAAAGCCTTTGACCACCCACCCCTTCTCCTTTGCACCCTCTAGTCCCCCCCTTAAGGTTCTAAGAAACTCACTCTAGTAACCATCAGGACACAGTTTATTTGACCAATATGCGTATGCAGCAAAGGAAAAAAAAACTAACTAATGTACAACATGGAAGATACTGTTTCCAGGGACAGATCTTGGTTTCCAAGACACAGAAGAGAGCAACAAAAAGGGCGAGGTGGCCATTAGAGGAGGCCAGCCCGTGACCCACTTTCAGAGGCTTCACACCTCACTTTTGGGTTCCGACCCCCAGGTTGGGAAACAGTGCCCTAGAACACTCCCGGCGTTTCTGCTGTAGCCGATTGAGGTAGTGATGGCTAGGCTGTCTTTCAGGGACACCCTGCCGACCCCTGCCTGGATCGGCTCCTGGTGAGTTTTCCAAGAAATCTGGGGGCACATTTGGAAAGCCGCTGGTGTGGAGACTCATTAATGTTCTGTGGCTGGCATTTGCTGGAAACGTTTCAAGCTTTTTACTGGCTGCCTAGTGCTGTCAGGCTGCCTGTTTTGTTTGATTTGTAAAGTCCCGTTGCTGGCCACACAAACGTGGACGTTTTATATGTAGATCAGTTTTAGTTACTTTTTTAAAAAAAATGTCAGCTGCCCTGAGAACCAGGTATTGGCTAGAGTGCAGGTTGTGAATGGTTAAAGAAGAAGAAGAAGAGATTGGATTTGTACCCTGCCCTTCACAGAGCGGCTTACAAACTCCTTTCCCTTCCTCTCCCCACAACAGGCACCCTGTGAGGTAGGTGGGTCTGAGAAAGCTCTGAGACAACTGTCCTTGAGGGAACAGCTGGTACAGAGCTATGGCTTGCCCAAGGTCATCCAGCAGGTGCAAGTGGAGGAGTGGGGAATCAAACCTGGTTCTCCCAGATTAGAGTCCACGCACTTAACCGCACCACTTAACCACGCACTTAACTACACCAAACTGGCTCTTAAAACAACAGTGTGCTATGTAGCTGGACCCAAACCTCAATTTTGGCGTCACGTGTTTTCCTGCTTGATGATAAAGTAGCGTTCAACATGCAGATGAAGGAAGAATCAAAGTGAACCAGGGGGGCAGGTATCAGACAAGTTTGGTGAGAGCCAGTGTGCTCGAGTGGTATCTTGGATTTCTGGGTTCAAATCCCCACTGTGTCATGGAAGCTCACTGGGAGACCTTGGGCTCTCGGCCTAGCATGCCTCACAGGGTTGTCACAAGCATAAAATGGAGGAGAGGAGAATGATGTAAGCTGCTTTTGGGTCCCCGCTGGGGAGAATGGTAAGGTGTAAATGAAGTAAGTAAATGAATAAATAAGGTCCTGAGTGGGGCATTAGACCCACCAAAAACAGTTCGGCTTGCTTATCTGTCCAATAAGGCCCAAGGATTTAAAAAACTTCAACGTTAATAAAACAGCAACAAAAAACCAATTTTAATCGTCAACAGCTTTGATATTTGTGCTTGCTACAAAACCACTCATTTCCATAGCGTGACACATACATTTTAAATCCGTACCGGAAGCTACCTTTGGCATCCGCTTGCGGCGTGTCTGAGAGACCCTTATGTTCATAAGAGAAGCTTTGCTTAACGCAAGGCCTGGCCTTGAAGGCTGCAGGGATGGGTGGGTGAAATCCATAGCCAGGATATTTTTTTGTTTGGTGGGCATTTAAATTTTTAAGGGGCAGTTAAATTACAGTTCATTTAATTCATCTGAATGCCTGTCTTTAAAGGGGGATGCTACGAGCCTGTTTCTAGCCCTTCCTCTCAAGGGACAGGGCAGCAAGCGCATCAGTTAACTAGGAAGGAACAGCTCAGAGAGCATTTAAATGCCTTCTGAAGGCTCTCTGAGCTGTCTTTTACCAGGTCGCCCCCCCCAAAATTCCACAGTAGGAGAGAAAGAGAAACCTGAAGGCAAGCCACAGTGCTCTTACCCTAGGTGCTGCCAGCAGCAGCCAGTATGGAGGGGTGTGTCTCCTAAAAAACAAGGTTTCTGGCATGGTTGTTTGTGGGGCAGGGCTTTTAATTAAGGGTGCAGGGCCCCTAAATGCCCCACTGTAGCTACGGGCCTGGCGACGGGTAGGCTTGCCAGCAAGGGACACCGCCATGAAATAAACATGAGGAGGAGTCAACTGGCACATTGGCATTCTTGCAATATCTGATCCTGGCCAGATACGACCTGTGTGCTGACGGAAGTGGGTTGTTTTATAAGATGTGTCCCATTCCTAGGCATGTTTACTTGAAAGCAAGTCTCATTGAATTGGCAGAGTATCTCAGACTTCATTATAACACTCGCTACAATGCATTAGATGCGGCAGGCGTAGATATAGAAAACCAGAGCCGCCTTCTTTGGAGGGTGGAAGAATGTGGACCTAAAAGTGCTATGCTGACCTTTTGTGTGTGTGTGCGACTGTGAAAAGCCAACCTCTGCCGGAGCAGCTCCTGGATGCAGGTCTTTGTTATGTAACTTGTCAAGCGTTCTTCAGCTGAAATGAAATTGGCCTGGTGTACTGTTGCTACGGAAATAAGTGCCCGTCGTTATTGCTCTGTGCAGGAAGGGTTTGTGTGCTTTTCAAACTGGAAAGTGGCTTCAAACACTGTGGGCTGTTTTTTTTGGTCACGCTTTTGTTTTCTGGAACCCTCCTACTTATAAACGGCAAGGGGTAAAAAACATTAGAAAATCGGTTTCTTGCAAAAAACGGTTAATTTGGTAACCTAGGATTTTGTGTCTTGTTTTCATACTGTTACAGCTGCTGCCGACACTTGCTATTTGACCCCCGCCCCGGTTAGGTAGCATTTTTTTGGTTTATGAAGTTATTTTGTAGCCTTTATTAAGTCTGTCCTTGCAACTGCCCAGAAAGGTAGGTCCTTGTATCCATTTTACAGATGGGGAAGAAAGGTTGCGGGCATAAATGATTAATGGTAGCATAGAGTAAGACTGGTAAAGAAAGAGTGTGTGATAGAAGCAATTGTGCCCCATGAATGCAGACTCCTGTGAAGCTTTTAAACTTGTATTTCTCTGGCGTTGCTGATATTCATCGTTACCTCATGCGAAATTGATCTTGCTGGGGAGTTTGTGTACTGTGTTTATATTTCAGGGGAACATTTTGAGTTTTATCGGAGAGAAATCACTGCATGGTTTGCTTGGCTTTGGTCCATGTGAGGCGATTGTTGGTGAGCATTTGTTTGCACATGGCTGAATCACTGGGAAAGATAGCGCTTTGTTTGCACGTGGCTGATTCAAAGGGGGGAGAGCCAAATGAATAGTGACTGCTAATCCTTCTGCCTTCATAGCTAAGACAACTTAATTTGGGAGAGAGTTTGAAATCATGTGAACGGAGTTAATGTTTTTGCATTTTGACTTTGGGAAAACTATCTGCAAAACTGGCTGTGGAGATGAACCTGAAACTATTGGAGAGCCTGTAGGTATTTGATATCTCTGATTAATGCTAGATAGATCAAGATGGGTGGCTGACAGCCCTGTTAGTCTGTCTGCAGCATTAGAAAAGAGCAAGTAGCACCAGTAGCACCTAAAAGACTAACAAAATTTGTGGCAGGGGATGAGCTTTCGTGAGTCACTGCTCACTTCTTCAGATACAGCTAGAATGTAAACTCATCTGTCCTATATATTGAAAAGCAGAGTGATTTCAGATGCCAAATTATGTTAGCAGGCAAATGACAATAGTGGGTGTGATTGAATTAGGTGTGATATGCAGAGGGGTAATAGGCATGGAGAAATTGGAGTTGGTAATGAGACAGGAAACCTAGGTCTTGATTTAGCCCAGGTGGATGCATTGCCTTGAGCTTCGTTATCCGCCGCATTTCAGCAGTCTCTCTTTGTAAATGACACCATAATTTCAGTTCCAGTTTTATGCTCCAGGGAACAAAATAGCTGAAATCCCAGGGCTGACACCCCCCCCCCCCCGAAAAAAGATACAGAGAGAAGTTATTAAACTTCAGCTGGCAGATGCCATATTTGGCAAGATGCATGTTAGCAACGCATGATTTTTAGTGAATTCTCCTCTGCTTCATTTTATTCTCACAAGAACCCTGTGAAGTAGACTAGGCTGAGAATGTGTGACTGGCCCAAGGTCTTCCAGTGAGCTTTCGTGGCAGGGAGGGGATTCGAAGGTGTGTTAGCCGGATCCTGTTCTGACACACTCTACTACACCGTGCTCAGACTTAGGCTGTGGTTACTCGGACTTAGGCTGTTGTTCTACCAAACCCACACTGGAACAGAAAAAGATGCAGCTCAAAACCACATTCAAATACCCCAGGCCAGCACCATACTGACTGCAGAGTCACCCCTGAACAGCCATAAAATGGCCATAAATCTGTGCTGATGGCACTGTTCCCTCTAAGCTGAGTTAGTGTGAGCTAGCTCACAGTTTTTTAGCCTCCGGCTCACACATTTTTGTCTTAGCTCAGGAAGGAGGGCTCCAGAGCAAGCTAATTTATGCAGTAGCCAAATCGCTCGCTCACAGCTTTAATGCTAGTAGCTCACAAAGTAGAATGTTTGCTCGCAAGACTCCACAGCTTAGAGGGAGCATTGGCTGACGGTACCATAAAACTGAGAGATCAAAGGAAGTGAAACCAGCATGCAGTGTGGAGGCTTCCATAAAATCTGGCAATCAAAGAAAGTGAAAGTGGCATGCAAAGGAGAGGGGAATTTCTGTTGCAACGTGGGTTTGGGCTTGGTGAAACAGCAGAGCGAATGCTAGATGCACAATGGGCCTACATAATCCACTTCCAGTGCACTTTCCAACTGGATTTTGCCAGTTCACACAGTAAAAATCCAGTTGGAAAGTGCAGTGAAAGTGCATCGAAAGTGGATTATTTAGAAGAGAAGAGATTCGATTTATACCCCACCCTTCATTTGTAGTCTCAGAGCGGTTTACAGTCTCCTTTCCCTTCCCCTCCCCACGACAGACACTCTGTGCGGTAGGTGGGGCCGAGAGAGCTCTGACAGAAACTGCTCTTTTTCAAGAACAGCTGTGGCAGAACTCTGGCTTGCCCAAGGTCATCCAGCAGGTGCAAGTGAAGGAGTGGGGAATCAAACCTGGTTCTCCCAGATTAGAATCCACGCACTTAACCACTTCACCAAACTGGCTAGTGTGTGTGACTGCAGCCCTATACTGATGGAAGAGATAGAAGAGGTTGCTTTTGCCACTCCCCTCTTCTTCAGTTCACCCCCCCCCCCAGCCCTCCATTATCAATTTCCTTTGAGGGGAAATTGGGAACGGTCCAGGGTCTTGATACCCAACAGGTTGCCAGAGCCATCCCATTACAACATTTCCTGTGTCTCTGCTCAAAAGAGGGAATATTTAACTTCCTGTTTGTTGAAGGGAATCATTACATCTCTTATCAGATGGGCCAGTCACCCACATGAAGGTTGATTGGCTATAAATGCCTGAGGTGGCAGCGATTAAAACAAATAGGCCAATTTATCCAAATCTTTGTTTACCAAATACTGTGAGTATTGACTTAATGCCAGTAATCCCATGCAGTCTTTCAGAGAGAGCTGGCCCAAGATATTTGTGCTGGGTGCAGGGGGGAAAAAGGCCTCTTCCTCACTCATGATAAAAAACCACACACGTACAACCAAACTAATAATAATCTTAACTAATAATAATCTAAATAATTAAACCCTTTGCAGTTTTGAGATGAGGTGGAGATGATGCCGCCCCAAAATGACTGCCGCAGGAGGCAGAGCAAAATTTAAAACGGCTGCCCGAGGAGGCATAGCCAAATCAAGATGGCCGCCGTGGGAGGCTGAACCAAATCAAAAATGGCTACCACAGGAGGCAGAGCCAAACACAGTACCTTCTTCCTCCCATTGCAAAAAAATTGCAGAGGGGGAATAAAGAGGAATGAGGGGAAGCCCACAGGAAAGAAGGGAAAAAGAGAAGGGGGAATACAAAGAAGGAAAACCTGAAGCCTAGATGCTTATATGACAGCCCCATCCACTTCCCTCCTTCAGAGGCAAGGTTTTCCCTCCGTTTTTCTTTCCCTTTACTGACTGAGCCGCCCTAGTAATGTGTTTTTTTCTTTGCTGAAGAATTCTGACTGTCCCACCCTGTCACCGTACAGTATTTTGGCTGTTGGCCCAGCCCAGGAACCTGACGGAAGGATCAGAAGCTTGTTTTAACTTAAACAACTTAAATGGCACTTGAGGCCTTTTGATATTCAAAAACAACATATTTTATTTAATGTAGGGGGGAAAGGTCAGGTAAAATCAGGAGTTGAAATTTCTGAGGTAAAATCAGTACATGCACAGACTTTAGTTCTTATGTTTCAGGCTAATGAGAGCGCACAGGATTGCAGATTTGTTTGAAGTTAGTCCACCCCAGGGCCTTTTCTTTCTTTCTTTTTTGAAAAAGAGGTGCCGGAACTCCCAAGAGGGAAACAAAGTTTTCAATTTGTATACTGAAAACTCATGAACTTTTGAACGTTTAAAAAATAATTTTGCCGAAGAGTTTCCAGAACTCCATTCCAGCGCGTTCCCCCAGAAAAAAGAGCCCTGGCCAACCCCCTCCAGAAAGGAACTGAGCTACTTCTAGGCAGAGAGTGGGATCCAGTTTCCATTCTGCAGAAATGGTGACGCCTTCCTCTGGAGGAAGAGAACTGTCCGGCTAGTATTGCCAGCTCCAGGTTGGGGAATTCCTGGAGGTTTGGGGACAGAGCCTGGAGACGGTGAAGTTGGGGGGGGGGAGTATTTCTCAGTGGGGATATGATTCTATGGAGTCCACCTTCTGAGCCTAGAAGAACATTTGATGGGTGTATCTGTTCTCCCAAAATTACAGTCCTCAGGGAATGGCAGTTTTATGAATGGGGTAAGGATTCTGAACATCCTCCCCCTAGACTACATTTCCCATGTTTCATGAGGGGGAGGGAATGCCATGATGGTTAACTTGGTGTCAAACAAGTTCGTCCTGAAGATATGTCTCTGCTTTAATTCTTTTCTTCCTCTTTCTTTCCTTTATTAAGACCCCACCTTTCTCCCCATGGTGACCCAAAGTAGCTTACATCATTCTCCTCCTCTCCATTTTATCCTCACAACAACCCTGTGAGGTAGGTTAGGCTGAGGGGCTGTGACTGGCCCAAGCAAGCTTCCGTGGTAGAGCGGGGATTCGAACAGGGGTCCCCCAGATCTTAGTCTGACGCTCTAACCACTATACCACATTGGCTGTGCCATGGAGATAAGGTAAGGTTGCCAGCCCCCAGGTGAGAGCGGGGGGATCCCCCGATTTCATGGGCTCCTGGCCACTTCTGGGAAGCCCCTCCCCCAACAGCCACCACCTGGCGCGATGTCACGCAGAAATGACATAATCACACCAGGGATGTTGCACACCGACGCTCTGATATTTGTGGGGGAAATTCTATGGTAACCATAGAGTTTTGCCCAAAATACTAGAGCATCAGCGTGTAATGTTCCTGGCATGATGATGTCACTTCTGCGTGATATCATCACATTGGGGGATGTTGCGCTTGGGGACATTGCCCCTCTCCACTCCTGGAGAGCTCCCTCTCCAGAGAGCCAGTTTGGTGTAGTGGTTAAGTGCGCGGACTTTAAT
The DNA here is from genome assembly GCA_029233225.1 of Lepidodactylus listeri. Classification (NCBI taxonomy): domain Eukaryota; kingdom Metazoa; phylum Chordata; class Lepidosauria; order Squamata; family Gekkonidae; genus Lepidodactylus; species Lepidodactylus listeri. The sequence goes on from JARCFY010000017.1 coordinate 52,610,832, forward strand.
CTGGGAGAACCGGGTTTGATTCCCCACTCCTCCACTTGCACCTGGCTGGATGACCTTGGGCAAGCCATAGCTCTGTACCAGCTGTTCCCTCAAGGACAGCTTGGGAAAGAGCTCTCTCAGCCCCACCCACCTCACAGGGTGTCTGTTGTGGGGAGGGGAAGGGAGAAGGAGTTTGTAAGCCGCTCTGAGACTCCCTTGGGGAGTGGAGGGCAGGGTATAAATCCAATCTCTTCTTCTTCTTCTTCTTCTTCTTCTTCTCACCCCAGCCAGCAAGGAGGTCAGACCTGAAGGCTCTAAGATAGGTCCAGAAGTTTACCTGCACTTTCTAAAATTAAATAAGATAAAAACGTTGGCAGGCTGTAAGGGTATCACAGGTAATGCTAGAAGGATTTGTTGCATATCATGGTAAGGGGATGACTGAAGCCCACCTTTGTTCCTCGGTAATGGCCCATTCCATTCCGCTGTATATTTCTGATTATGATCTATTTGCCTATGGGATGGAAAACAGGTATCTCTAATGAAAAGCTACCCAACTGTTGAGATCACTGTCTTTGGAAAGGGGTAATTTTTAAAAAATAGGTCACTGTAAACTTTTTTTTTTAAAAAAGAGAGTAATAATTGGGATATTGATTTGTGCAGCGGTTAAGTATCAGGTTCATGCTAGCAGTGGCGGGAAGGAAGAAAATCTATCCATGTGGCGTAATGAGGTGCCTGGTAGTGGTCACGAACTGATCGGTACGTCTTGAGTTTGTAGAAGCACAAATTGCGTCTGACTCCCACGCTGGTGTGATAGTCTTCCTCACACCCTGGATCCTAGCTTGCCTATCAAAGCCAGCGTTATGAAAGTCGTATTGCTCTTGCCTAGGACAAATTGTGAAGTTACTTAACAGGTTGAACAGTGGGACTCCCCCTCCACACTACCAAAGTGTGAAGCTTATGCGCGAAACTTTACCTCAGTAGAATGTGGTTCAACAGACTCTTGGTGGTTTTGATTGGGTGACTTTTGAGGACTTGGATGGGTTACTTTTGAGGACACCTCAAACCAACAGACTTTATTGGAAATCTGAGCTTTTCCTGGGCCATTTTGGTTTTGGGGCCTGAATTCAGCGGGGCTTCCTACTAGGAACCCGTGCATCGGATTACAACCAAAGTCATTTGTCGGTTTTCATACTTTGCTTTGGCCAACAGATCTGGATTTCTGTGCGGCAGATAAAATTAGAAGTGGATTTTATTTGTGGTATGATTTTAGGCAGTGGGTTAAAGTGCCATCGAGTCGCAGCTGACTTGTGATGACCTCCTAGAGCTTTCAAGGTAAGATATGAATAGTGGTGGTTTGCCACTGCCTGTCTCTGAGTGGCGATTCTGGTATTCCTGGGTGGTCTCCTATCCAAGTACTAACCAGGGCCGACACCGCTTAGCTGCCAAGATCTGATGAGATGATGGGCCATCCAGGTCAGTGCATGATTTTAGGCATCAGTTATGAAATCCAGGCACTAGAGCATGGGTTATGGAGCCTTGCACTGGTAGATGATCAGGAAATGGATCTCCAATCAGTTCATTTAAGAAAAAAATCACTAGCAACCCCCCAGACCCACTGTGCCAGCTTCCAGTCTTGGCTAAGGGACAAACTAAAGTTTGGGGTAGTTGTTAGGAGTGTGGACTCTAATCTGGGAGAACTGGGTTTGATTCCCCACTCCTCCACATGCAGCTGCTGGTGTGACCTTGGGTCAGTTACAAGTGCTTTCAGAGCTGTTCTCTCAAGGGCAGTTCTTGGAAGAGCTCTCTTAGGCCCACCTACCTCACAGGGTGTCTGTTGTGGGGAGGGGAAGGGAGATTGTAAGCCATTTAAGACTCCTCAGGGTAGAGTAAAGCAGGGTATAAAAAACAAGTTGTCTTCTTCACTCCTGCTCATCCTCTAATGTGATTTATGCCATCACGTGTCAGCAGTGCCCTCTCACCTTCTACACTGGACTAACAGGCCAGTCCCTTCGACAAAGAATTAATGGACATATTTATTTATTTATTTATTTATTTATTTCGATTTATGTCCCGCCTTCCCCGCAAGCGGGTTCATAAGTCTGACATCAGAAACCACAACATTTAAAAACCAGTGAGGGAACATTTTAACCTTCCAAGACATTCAGTTGCTGACCCTAAAAGTAGCAGTTATCTTACAAAGGGATTTAAAGGATTAGAAAGAGAGACTGCTGAATTGCAACTGTTAACGAAGCTCAAGAGAATGCATCCTCCTGGACTGAATCAAGACCTAGGTTTCTTGTTTCATTACCAGTGCTGATTTCTCCACGCCTACTACCTCTCTGCATATCACACCTAATCCAACCAAACCTTCTACTGTCATTTGCCTGCTAATATCATTTGGCATCTGAAATCACTCTGCTTTCCAATATATAGGACAGATGGACTCACATTCTAGCTGTATCTGAAGAAGCGAGCAGTGACTCACGAAAGCTCATACTCTACCACAAATTTTGTTAGTCTTTAAGGAGCCACTGGACTCCTCCTCTCTTTTCTACTTCTACTGACCGACTGTTGCAGCTACACATTTTGATCTATCTTCTTCACATATACAGAATACTCCACATGAAACAGTAAAAATGGGATTTAATCCCCCTTCCACACTGTTTCTGCATGGCTTGGGCAGAAGGAAAGAGCCTCATTTGGGGGTAAGGAAGAGGAGGGCTCAGTGGTGGAGCACCTGCTTGGCATGCAGAAGGTCCCAAGTTCAATCCCCAGCATCTGCAGTTAAAAGGACCAGGCAGTTGGGGATATGAGAGACCTCCATCTGAGACCCTGGAGGACTGCTGCCAGCCTGAGTAGACAATACTGGCCTTGATGGACCGATGGTCTAATTCAGTATGAGGCAGCTTCATGTGTGTCCTCCCCTGGTGGCCGTGTTCCAAGCCCATTTAGACTCTCCTTTTAAAAAAAGCCATTCCCCCACAGCTGCTGTGTGGCTTTGGGGAATGTGGGTTGGGTTCAGTGGACCTGAGATCCATCTGCTGACCCCAAACCCAGCTCTTAAGAACTGTGAACATGTCAGACATTGGTTTAGCATGTGGCAAAACCAGGTGAATGACTAATCTGGTGTGTGTGTGTGTGGTGTGTGTACATTTGGTGCAAATTATGTAAGAGGGCCACGGAGGGACACATTCAGTAGGAGTTACATACAAGCCAATTACCTAGACTATTTGGTGTGATAAATGGATTCAAATGTGGGCTGGGAGGCAAAGGAAAACTGGTGTGGTGCTGTACTGTGCTTGTCAATTGAGGTCAAATTTCCAAGGGGTGTGTATGGACTTGGGGTGGGGGAGAGCAGACTGGGGGGGAAATGACTACCTTGAGGTGGTCAGCAGTATACTGAGAAGCGGCCGCTGTCCCGCGACGCCCGGTGAGTTGTGCAATTAATTGCCGGGAGAATTAATTGATTGCAGGTTATTGAGCATTTTGTTCTGTTTCTGTTTTTTGCCTCTGATCCTTGTCAGGTTGGAAGGGAAAATAATGATACAAGCTGGTTCCTTGCTGTTCCTTGCCTGAGTCATGTTTTGTCAAAGCAAGGAGAGAGATGCTTGTTCTGTTTGTGATAGATCCCCCCCCCTCTTTTTTGTGTTTAAACTGGATGATTTACTTTTTTCCTTTCAGAATTTGGACAGGCAGGGGGTAGGGAAGGGTAGTTGTGATAGCATGGCTATGGACTTCCCTTTAGTGTACTTAAAATATATTAAGTCATACGAAGGCGCCCCGGGAAGTGACTGTCCCAGTTAGTCCAATGGTAGGGCTAAGTTTGGACAGTGCTGTGGCTAATACAGTGGGAAGTGAGCAGTGTCCTCTCTGCCCTGTGTACATTTCCCAAGACCCTGGTGGAATATGGTTTGGTTAAAGTCATATAGACATAGGAAGTTGCCTTCTATTGAATCAGACCCTGGGTCCATCGAAGTCAGTATTGCCTACTCAGGCTGGCAGCAGCAACCCGGGGTCTCAGGTTACCTGTTACCTGATCCTTTTTAACCGGACATGCCGGGGATTGAACCTGGGACCTTCTGCATGCCAAGCAGATGCTCTGCCACTGAGCCATGGCTCCTCCCCTGCATAGCCAAAAAATGTGGTTAGTGGGGTGTGGGGAAATCCAGGGGGCAGGGTTGAGGGGAGAGGGGGCGGGGGAGCAGGAGAGAGCGAGCAAGCTTGGGTTTAGGTGTCAGGAAATCACTTCTTGTTCTTTTTCTTTTTCTTCTACTACTACTACTACTACTACAGCACATTCCGGTGCCAAGGAATCCTCCTTCACACATGCATACACTCCCCTCCCTCCAATGCAAAGGAGAGTCAGGTGACATTTCCCTTGGGAAGCGCAACTGCCATGGGATGGACTGTCCATTAAAGGAGAGCTGGGTTCTCAGTGAGACATCGCCAAGCCTGCCTGGGGAATGCACCGGGCCCAACATCCTCACTTACCATATCCATGCGGTGGAGGGCCCCCCAGCCACTCTGCTCAGTGTGACCTCCTCTTCCTTCTGCCGCTGCAGCAAAGGCTGTGCCTGCTGCTCCTCTTGCAGCAGCAGAAGCAGCAGCTCTGGCTCTGCTGCAACTGCACTAAGCTGGACCGGTCTCCAGCAGTGCCTGGCCCAGAACAATAACACAGGCAGGGCCTGGGCAGAGGATACCCACCAGCCCGCCCCGGTGCTGCCCGAGCAACGAGCCAGCAGTCATGTGGACTGACTCGGCTGGGCAGTGTGGCCTGACTGCAATTCAGAATGAAGCTAATTAATCTAATCATCGTCGGCGAGGCAGGGCGCCAGCACAGAGCCACGCGCTGTGGCATGATGTAAACGAGAAAATGTGCAAAGAAATATGATTTTTCTTGGATGAAAACTTGTGGGGCGTGGATGGAAAGTCGGGGGGGGCATGGCCACGAGATGCCCCACTGTGGCTACGGGCCATGGTGTAATGCTGTAGAGCCCACCGTCTGAAGCAGCCATTTTCTCCATGGGAAGAGACTCTGGCGATCAGTTGTAATTCCAGATCCCCGAGCCCTGCGTGGAGGTTGGTAACCATAGACTTCCAGCAGTGTAGCTCCCAAGGTGTCCTCACTGCTCTTCCATAGGCCTGAATGGGAAATTTGCTAGATGGGGAGCTCCATAGGAGCCTTTGATCAGTTGCTGAATTGAAGAGTTCTCAAATTACAATAAGGAGGAGCACAGCTTTAGAGATGTAAATCAGGTACAAGAATGAAGCTGTGCGACGACCGATGTGCTGCCACTGCCTCTTATGTAACCCAAAGGAAACTTATACCAAACGTCTACAGCACCACTTTACAAAGTAATATAAATGTATAACCACAAAGTTGCAGTCCGATAATTTATGTAGCTGTTCCTGTGTCAGTATTCATCAGCTGGGTAGATAGTTGGTGAGACGAGATTCTCCGGAATAACTCCCGTTTCGAATCTGTTGATCTTCTTCCATGCCACTATTTCAGAACAAGAGATGGAAATTCTACATCAGGCGTCTATGCACATTTTAGATTGCCTTCAAGCATTATGCCCCTCACCGGGGAAAAAAGTTCATCCAATACACTTCTCCAATGCAAACGAATAAGACCAGCTATCGTCCCATCTCCTTCAAAAGCAAGTGCCACATTTTAAATTTGCCGTCTATAAATTTAATTAGACTGCTTATCAATAACCTGATTTTTTTTTGCCCGTCTTGCGTTTGCAAACCGGTGTGTGGGATGGCTTAAAAATATGCCCAGGTGCAGGAGTTAGGGACAGGGCTCATGTATTCCTCTTTCTCCCCCCCCCCCCCCCTTCCAGCAGATGCGAGAAGTCCTTTGCTTTCATCTTTTCAATTTGGGTGTTGACAGTTAGACCTCAGATGACTAAAACGGGGCATTGTAAGAAGATCAAGGCCTTTATTGCAGAAGGTCAGTGAAGCTTTTATTTTTTTTGCTTCAGTTGAATGACAAAAATATTTCCCCAACTCGGGTAACTCCCAGGCCCTAGTCATGCTTGGCTATAAATAATCATTGTCTGTAGGTTCCTGTTGGCCGAGGTCAAGAAACCCTAACCAGTTAGAAGGAAGCACTTCTGCCCCAGAGTGCTTCCCCATTCATTCCAAGGGGGGGAGCAGATATGTTCATGCACTCTCTTCTACAGGGGTTTGGTGGAGAGGTTAGGAGCGCGGACCCTATTCTGGGAGAACCAGGTTTGATTCCCCACTCCTCCACATGCAGCTGCTGGTGTGACCCTGGGTCAGTCACAAGTTCTCTCAAGGGCAGTTCTTGGAAGAGCTCTCTCAGGCCCACCGACCTCACAGGGTGTCTGTTGTGGGGAGGGGAAGGGAAAGGAGATTGTAAACTGCTCTGAGACTCCAAGTGAAAGGCAGGGTATTCCTCCTCCTTCCCCTCCCCGGACCCTGCCTTCTGTCCCCAAAATCTGGCAACCCTATGCATTGTCTGTGCACTGCACCATTAAGCTACATGACCAGCAGCATCTCAAACATGCTGTTCTTTATGAGCCCTCTCACTATAGTGGTTAGAGTGTTTGGATTAGGATTCTGGGAGACCTGGGTTTGAATCCCTCCCTCTTTCATGGAAGTTCACTGGGTCACCTTGGGCCCGTTATAAACTCTCAGCCTGACCTACCTCACAAGGTTGTTGTGGGAGAATGGAGGCAGTGAGAACTAAGCTGCTTTGAGTCCAGATGCATTCTGATATGTCTGCTGGGTATAACTGTGCATGGCAGTATAGCTGAGCAATGTTACAGATCTATATGGTGGAGTGGTGGCGGAAAGTGACGTCACATTGCAGCGAATGCTCCCTCTAGGCTGTGGAGTCTTGTGAGCCAAAATTCTACCTTGTGAGCTACTGGCATTCAAGTTGTGAGTGAGCGATTTGGCTACTGCATAGATCAGTTTGCTCTGGAGCCATCCTACCTGAGTTAAGACAGCAATGTGTGAGCTGCAGGCTCAAAAACTGTGAGCTTGGTTACGCTAACTCAGTTTAGACAAGACTCGCAGCTGACTGATGGCGACCCCAGGGGGTTTTCAAGGCAAGAGAGGTGGTTTGCTATCCCCAGCTTCTGCGTAGGAACCCTGGATTTCCATGGTGGTTTCCCATCCAAGTCTTAACCAGCGCTAATCCGGATTATCTCCCCAAATCTGACAACATCAGGCTAGCCATCTAGGTCAGGGCATATTTATATACACACAAAAATACACATACGTGATTGTTGTTAACTGTTTGGGAAAGTCCTGATCAAGAACCAACGTGTGAGTAAATAAAAATTCCACAGGGCATGGCTCGGGGGCTATCTCAAATAACCCTTGGAAATCCTAGCCAGTATTTTTGCTCTGGTATCGTGACAGATTAATCATATTATTCCAGATCGTAAAGTGTTCAGCACCATCTTGCTAGCTGTGTTCATTGAGGACTATTTTCAACGGCAGCACCTGTCTGTTATGTGTGTGTGCGCGCGCATTTTGTGAATAACCGTTTTATCACCGGCAGACAACTGACCTAGATTTGGTTTTTCTACAAGCTTTTCTTATGATGCTCTGTTCCTACTGGGACTTGAGCCAAGGGATGCCATAGCAATGGTTGTTGAGGACGAAAGAAGCCGTAGTTACATTCCCAAGCCCTTGAAATCTTCTTCTTTGCTTCCCCAAATCTTCTCTTCTTGATCCCCCCCCCCCCCAAATGACTTTCCTGGGTTTAACGCTGCAATCTTAATCAGAGCCCATTTAACTTCAGCGTACCTAGAAGGGGGTAATTGCGTTTAGCATCACACTGTAAACATATTAAATTTACAGGAATGGAAGTTGTTGGGTTGGATCCAAGTCCAGTTTTCCACTAACGGAAATAGAAGTGTAATTTCCACCGATTCCCCCCTTCTTGCTGTGGACTCCGGATTTGCACCTGATGCCATTTCTGGGGGTCCTCTGTCCCCAAGAGCAGCATTTTTTTGGGGGGGGGGGGGGAAATCAGTGGGCTGCTGCTGGAGGGAGAGTATTGGGAGTCTAGAGAGTTCTGTTCCAGTAATGGAAAGCACTTCCGCCAGTGGACAACTCTGGATTCAGCCCCTTAGTTATTACTAGTCAGATCTTGGAAGTTAAACAGCATCAGCCCTGGTCAGTACTTGGAGGGGAGACCACCAAGGAGGTCCAGGGTTGCTATGCAGAGGCAGGCAGCGGCCACTGTGGCGCAGTGGTAGAACATCTGCTTGGCATGCAAAAGGTCCAGGGTTCAATCCCCAGCATCTCCAGTTAAAATGGATCAGGTAATAGGTGATGCAAAGGACCTCAGCCTGAGAACCTGGAGAGCTGCTGCCCATCTGAGTAGACAATATTATCTCTGATAAGCCAGTAGTCGGATTCAGTATAAGACAGCTTCATGTGTTCATGTCCCCTCTGAATGTCTCTGGCCTTGATAACCCCATGCAGGGGTCCCCCAGAAGTCGGCCATGTCTTGAGAGTGCTTTCTGCCATCCCCACGACACTGCCACACATTCCTTTATTGTTAACGTGGCTGCTGACAGTGGAAGGAATTGTTGCTTGAGTCTGAGAGCATTTCAAGCTGTTCGTTTTTGAAGTTTCTTTTCCGCCTGTCTCTATTGGATATAATTGTGTTGGAGAAATGAATGCAGCTGTTACGCTTCTGAACTAGCTCAGTGTGGTGAGCTCTGCCCATTCACAGGGCTCTGATAGAGAAGGGCTTCAGCATCTGTTACCTGAAACTCTTTTCACTGGAGATGGCAGAATAATAATTAATAATAGTAATTATCATATGGCATTGTATGTAGGATAGCCAGGAGATCCAAAGACTGACTGGCAGCCAGAAGTTCTAGCTCTTTTAGCGTTATGCACCACCAGGTGGTGAGCTAGACTTGCTTTCAAGGCAAGAGATGTTTCAGAGGTGGTTTTCCATTGCCCACCTAGGGAAAGTGGTGGGATAGGGCCTCTGCGGGGTATTATGCCATTAAGGCCGCCCACCAAAGCAGCCGTTTTCCCTGGGAGAACGGATTTCTGTCCTCTGGAGATCAGTTGTAATTTCAAGAGATCCCCAGTCCCCACCTGGATATTGGCAACTCTAAGACAAGGCCAAGGGGGTAGCTGGGCGTTGTGGCTGCTGGCCCTTGCCCTTCTTTCCCCCTCTAGAATCATAGAGTTGGAAGGGACCTCCAGGGTCATCTAGTCCATTCCCCCTCCACACACCCCCAGTGACTGCTGTTCCATGCCCAGAAGATGACAAAAAACCTCCAGGATCTCCAGCCAAACTGGCCTGGAGAAAAATTACTTCCTGAAAGTGGCGATCAGCATTTCCCTGGGCGTGTCACAAGAACTAAGCACAGATGCAACCCTCCTTGCCCTCCCTCTCATGATCGGCCTACGTTCACAGAATCAAGCAATAGGCAGAACAACAGCTATATGATAGAACGAGAGCAAAAGAAACTTATAGCTGAAAAAGTACACTAAACCAATAAATCGTATAACAGAATAATACAAAAATATCAATTTAATACAGCAAACAGGGGTCCAAGAATCATCAACGAAACATCCGGTAGGTATATTCGTTTCTGGCAATCTTCATCAGGCGAGGACCACCATTTGACTTCATGAATGGCAAACTGAGCAACATCCAAGAAAACAGTCCTTAAGATCAGACTAGTCCAACGCTATCGATTTTTCATTCTGGAATCATACGTGGAGTATTCATACAAAGTTACACATAAGCTAAGCAAGCTTCACAGTCATTGATGATTCTTGGACCCCTGTTTGCTGTATTAAATTGATATTCTTGCATTATTCTGTTATATGATTTATTGGCTTAGTGTACTTTTCAGCTATAAGTTTCTTTTGCTCTCGTACGTTCACAGCATTGCTGTCAGATGGCCATCTAGCCTCTGTTTTGAAAACCTCCCAAGGAGGAGAGCCACCACTTCCCAAGGAAGCCTGTTCCACTGAGGAACTGCTCTAACTTTCGGGAAGTTCTTCCTAATGTTTAGCCAAAAACTCTTCTGATTTAATTTCAACCCGTTGGTTCTGGTCCGACCTTCTGGGGCAGCAGAAAACAGCTCCGCACCATCCTCTAGATGACAGCCCTTCAAGTACTTGAAGATGGTGATCATATCACCTCTCCTCTCCAGGCTGAACATACCCACCTCCTTCAACCTGTCCTCATAGGACTTGGTCTCCAGACCCCTCACCATCTTCACTTCTCTCCTCTGGACATGTTCCAGCTTGTCTATATCTGTTGACGGGGTGGGTCTTTGGATGGCCAGGCACCCGCCCAGCCTGGGGGCTGAGGCAGCTGCCCCAAACGTTCTGCTGTGACCGTCTCTGATTGTGAAACGGTGTTACGTGGCTACGAGCCCACTTTTCCTCCCTACGTAGGACTGGCTCCTAAGAATGGGAAATGTATTTTCACAGCCCTTTGAAAAGGTGTACTCCGGGCACTGTTACAGATTGCGGAAGCACTGCAGTTCTGCACGTTGCAATGGGGGGGGGGGGGGGGGGGAAGAGGAAAAAAAGTCATTCATAATCGTACCGATAACCATAACGCTATAGTGTTTTGTTCTGACCGGAGGGAACGACGTAGCATCGAAGGAGACATGTTGTGACTCATTCTCTTGTGAGAAAAGAGAGTTTTGCTCTTGTTAAATAATATTTACCTTGGGTCTGGAGAACAGACACCTTTTATTTTTTTTGCAGACAAAAGCGCACCTGCTATATATAAAAACCCTCCTTTTTTCTCTCTCTCTCTCTCTTTCTCTCTCTCCCTTCCCAGTTTGTCGCACAAAGCCTTAATCTGGGGGAATTGCTGACAGCTTGTGAAAGACGCTGGAGTGAGTGTAGCAAAATAAGAGCGGCCTCCTGTCAGCAGCACAAGTAGCAATCAAGTCTGGGGAGGAAAAGAAGAGAGGGGAGGGGGGGAAGGACAATAATCCTTGCCTGGCACTGTTGATGAATCGCACATGGCTTCAGGGTGGCGGTGGAGGAGGAGGAGAAGGCGGGAGGCTGCTCCCGTCCCGTTTGTGCTAAGATCTGGACTTGGCGCTTATAAGAAGAGGCGCGGATGTGGAGGGCCATGCGGCCGGAGAGGGCAGACCCGGTGGTGACCTGACCAGCGGCGAGCACAGCGTCTTCCATTCAGCCCTGCACAGTCCTGTCTTGCCTGCGGTGGGAGAGGAGCCGGACACAGACTAAAATGCCCGCGAAAGGCAAATACTTCTTCAACGAACACGACGGCTGCAAGATCACGGACCCCTTGTACGAGAAGTACCGCTATTCGAGTCAGCAGCACCCTCTCCTCCTCTTCCTGCTTGGCATCGTCTTGGCCTACTCTTTGACGCTCATTGTGGTCCTCTGCACCCGGGACGTGAGTATCTGCCGCCTTTCGGTTTTCCTTTAAATGAGTGAGCAAGCAAATAAAAAAAAACAATGGGTGCATTTCCATCGAAAAGTCAAGGGATCTTGACTGGAGCATCGCAGGAACCTTTTGTTCTGTTTTTGTTCCTGTTTTTGGCGTTGCAGCGTTCTTAGGGAAAGGGGAGCTTCCGGAGAGATGGAGCATCAGAGTAAAGAAGTTGGGTTCTCTCGGGGAGTGAAAGAGGTTGGCTAAGGGGATGCGTAGATGGCGCGCATGTTTTTACAGCTAAGGTTCTCTACTTACATTAAAGCTACAAATGTCGGACTTTGTTGGTCTCGAGCTCTGTTTAAGGGTGCCAGGTCCAGGCAGGAGATTCCTGGAGATTCAGGCTGAGGTGTGAAGAAGGATGGAGACTTCAGTGAGGCAAAAGCCATGGAGTCTTCCCTCCTCCCACAAACACTCACTTTCTACAGAGAAGCTGGACTCTGAAGTCTGGAGATTTGCTATAACTCCAGGAGAGCTCCAGGTCTTGCCTGGAGACTGACATTGCCACAGGGAGATGCTATTCTCTGGGCAGTAGTCTTTTGGGGGGGGGGTGAACACCCTCCATAATGAAGTAGCTCTTCAGGAGGCAGTTGAAGACACTTTGATTTAGGACTGTGTTTGACTAAGTTAGTTTTGAGCACATGAAACTGCCTCCTACTGAATCAGACTCTTGGTCCATCAAGGTCAATATTGTCTTCTCAGACTGGTAGCGGCTTTCCGGGGATTCAGGTGGAGGTCTCTCACATCACCTACTGCCTGGTCCTTTTAGTTGGAGATGCTGGGGATTGAACTTGGGACCTTCTGCATGCCAAGCAGAGGTTCTTCCACTGAGCCACAGCCCCCCTCCTAAATAGTTCTCTGTGTTGGCAGTTCTAGCTGGGATTTTAAATTGTATTTTTTTTATATGTGCCTGTGTGTTTTAATCATTGTTGTTTATTCACATTGTAAGCTGCCTTGAATACCACAAAGCAGAAAGGCAGCTAATAAAGTTTTTTTTTGGTGAGCCAGTTTGGTGTAGTGGTTAGGAGCGCGGACTCTGATCTGAGAGAACTGGGTTTGAGTCCCCACTCCTCCACGTGCCGCTGTTGGTGTCACCTTGGGTCAGTCAGAAGTTCTCTCAGAGCTGTTCTCTCAAGGGCAGTTCTCAAAAGAGCTCTCTCAGCCCCACCTACCTCAAAGGGTGTCTGTTGTGGGGAGGGGAAGGGGAAGGAAATCGTAAGCCGCTCTGAGACTCCTTCGGTTAGTGAAGGGCGGGGTATAAATCCAATCTCTTCTCTCTTCTCTTCTTCTTAATATTAGTCGCATATTATAGAGTCTGGTTCTAAGGTTTGAGCCGTGTTAAAATATAGGGATGTTCATAGGAATGGCTCGGCTAACTCCAGATACTCAGTAAGGAAATGGAACTTGGCTTGTTTTAAAACAGTGTTACAATCCGCTGGGAGAGAACAGTCTGGGTAGAAGGGGGAGTGAAAAATATTTACAGATATCCTGGCAGGGGAGAGAAGGGAAGCCAGCCTAGTGTAGTGGTTAAAGTGTTGGACTAGGAGCTGGGAAACCCAGGTTCAAATCCCCACTGGTGCCATGGATGCCAGCTGGGTGACCTTGGGCTAGTCACACACTTTCAGCCTAACCTACCTCGAAAGGAGGATAAAATGGAGGGGAGGAGAACAGTGTAAGCCATGCCTCCTGCCCCCACAGTGCTGAGAGGGACTTATGAATCTGTGACAGTCCTCTTTGCTGAATTCTAAACGCTAAGTCTAGCAATCCTCCCTCCCCTTCCCAGTTCCAAAGCAGAGCCGTGCGGCATAAATTACTTTAATAAGGGAGTATCAAGTGGTTTCCCAAGGATAGCAAAGATCTGCCAGCCGCTATTAAACAGCCTCGAGGATGCTTCTTTAATACGCAAAATACAGCAATTTTGCATTTACCTGTAAATAATGCCTATTTAACCTGGACTGGCTTATGTAAGGTACTGATCTGGGGGAAAAACACCTAGAGATTTCTGTAAGGTTGGCTTCGGGTCAAAGACTGAGTGCCCTGTGATTCTCTGTTTTTGTACAGGATCCACGTGAACACCTGACTTTCACTGTTGCCGTGTGTGTGGCTTCGGCGATCTTTATCATCATCTACGTTCTGGTTTACATTGAATCTTTATTCTGGTGCCGGCTGAAGCTGTTTGCTGCTGTGATTTGGATCTGCCTGCTGGTCTTAGGATACGTGTCTGTTTTTGATAAGGGAAGCGCTTCTCAAGTCGCAGCATGGGAGCAGGTATTTACATTAACTAACCGTGTGATCTTTCGGTGTGTCCTTTCCCCGAGGTGTCCCTGGGATGACATGTAAATCATGGGGACATGATTTCCTCCCCTCCCCATTCTTATGACCACTTGGTGAGGAAAGTCAAACTATGAAATGCTGGCTGGCCTAAACCACCCAGAGAACTTGGCTGCTTAGTTGCTCAGCCGGATGTGAGACATGGTCTTGCTCCGACTGTAAAAAAGCAAATTGCTTCCTGCCTTTGCTGTTAACAGTTTAATGGAGAAAAGCCCTGTCCTTTAAAAGCAGGGAGCTTGATTTCAAACAGTGCAAAGGAGCAGAGATTCGAACTGGGATCCGTGCTTTAAAAATCCATAGGAAACCCCAGGGCTGCCAATTTAGAGCCATATCCTCAAATAACTGCTCATTGTGAGAAAAGACAGTGTGTTTAAACACCTGCAGGAGAGGAGATCATCGAGCTGATTTAAGAAATGAGTGCTGCGTTGCTTGCCAGCAGTTTGGTGCCATGGTGAGAGTTATAGTCCTCTCTCTCTGTTTTTTTTCCCTTCAGTTTTACCCTACTTTTCTCCCCAATGGGGAGCCAAAGTGACTTACCTCCTTCTCTCTTCCTTTCTTACTGTCACAACAACCCTGTGAGGTGGGTTCAGCTGAGAGTGTGTGACTGGCCCAAGGTCACCCAGCAAGCCTCTATGGCAAGGTGGGGATTCGAACTTGGGTCTCCCATGCATGGACTCTCATTTGGGAGAACGAGGTTTGATTCCCCACTCCTCCACTTGCGGCTGCTGGATGACCTTGGGCAAGCCATTGTTCTGTCAGAGCGGTCCTTGAAAAAGAGCAGTTTCTCTCGGAGCTCTCTCAGCCCCACGTTCCTCACGGGGCGTCTGTTGTGGGGAGGGGAAGGGGAAGGAGTTTGTAAGCTGCTCTGCTCTGAGACTCCAAGGGAAGGGTGGGGTATAAATCCAATCTCCTCCTCCTCCTCCTCCTGTCATTTGTTTGTGCATGGTTCATTATCAGTTTTTGTTCAGAGATGCTGAAGATACTTACATGTCATCCCTGTGTTTACAACCTCCTGCTGAATCAGGCATTTATTACACAAATGCGTATTGCCAAATGCGTATTGCGTTGGGGTTCCCCTGACCCAACTCGCAGCCCAGACATTCAACTAGTGGCTGAGTCGGTGACTCACCTTAAAAGTGATCATTGGGGAGGTGATTTTTCTTGGAGCAGGGGCATGGGGCAAGAAGAGGCTTCGGGCTTCGTTCCCATGCTGACTTTGGCAGGCTGCCAAGATCACATATCCTGGGATCATGTGGCTGAGGATATGTAGTCCTGGACAGGGGGGCAAACAGGTATCCCCTGCTGTTTTTGTGGCCAAAACTGGTGTGGAGATGGAAGGGTGGAGCCCCTTCTCTGGCTGTGCTACCACTCCAAGAAAAATTCTCCCAGTCCCTTTTAAAGTGAATCACCAGTTGAACATCTGACTGTGAATTGAATCAAGCAGCCCCAAGCTAACTTGCTCCAGTTGTCTTGTGTAATGAGTACCTCAGATGAACTATGATAAAAGTTCAGGTGGCTAGCTGTGTTGGTCTGAAGCAGGAGAACAAGGTTTGAGTCCGGTGGCACCTTTAAGACCACCAAAATTTCATTCTGGGTCTAAGCTTTCGTGTACAAGCACACCTTCTTCAGATCTGCACACACAAAAGCTTATACCCAGAAGAAGAAGAAAAGAAGAGATTGGATTTATACCCCACCCTTCACTAACTGAAGGAGTCGCAGAGCAGCTTACTATCTCCCTTCCCTTCCCCTCCCCTCCCCACAACAGACACCCTGTGAGACAGGTGGGACTGAGAGAGCTCTTTTGAGAACTATTTGTGAGAGAACAGCTCTAAAAGAACTTGTAATTGCCCCAAGGTCACACCAGCAGCTGTGTGTGGAGGAGTGGGGAATCATACTGGGTTCTCCCAGATTAGATTCCACGCTTCTAACCACTACACCAAACTAGCTCTTGGTGTTTGTTGGTCTTAAAGGTGCCACTGGATTCAAACATTGTTATGATAGAAGTTGACAGTAATGTGATATTTTGCAGTTGATGCTAGATTTCACTTTATCTACAGCATGTAGGGCCATAATTACCTTTAAAAAAAAAGCAAAAAAGAACAAGGGGGAGAAAACTTAAAATCCAGCAACTAAATAAGACTTTTAAAAAAAGAATATA
The DNA here is from genome assembly GCA_029233225.1 of Lepidodactylus listeri. Classification (NCBI taxonomy): domain Eukaryota; kingdom Metazoa; phylum Chordata; class Lepidosauria; order Squamata; family Gekkonidae; genus Lepidodactylus; species Lepidodactylus listeri. The sequence goes on from JARCFY010000017.1 coordinate 52,626,743, forward strand.
TATATATGAAAACAAGACAGAATGATAACAGTGGTGGTGGATCTACACATGGCTCTCTATAAACGATTTCCAAATATCTATAAATAAGTCCATACGATTATCTAAATCTTGGGGATTTTCCTTTTCTTTCTATGCTCCCTCCACAGTTCCCTGTCTGTTCCCCATGCAGTGGTTTCATGTCAATATAAATCAGCATAATGGAATTTCAGGATTTTTGACAAACAGAATAAGTTACGTGTTTCCTAGCCATTTGAGAAACTGGGCTCTATATACTTTTGTTTCATAGAATTATTAGAAAGTTTCTGTGCCCATTGCTTCTTTACAGGCGTTTTGTTTGGGACGGGGAGTTGGAATTCCAGTATTTATGTGCTTTCCGTTGTTTATCCAACATCTCCCTCAAAAATTTTGGATGGGTCCTTGGAAAAAGGACCCTGGCCCGGGCTAGCCAGATCTTGTCAGATCTTGGAAGCTAAGCACGGTCAGCCCTGGTTAGTACTTGGATGAGAGTCCACCAAGGAAGTCTAGGGCTGCTACGCAGAGGAAGGCAATGGCAAAACCACCCCTGAACCTTTCTTGGCTTGAAAGCCCAATAGGGGTCGCCATAAGTCAACTGCCACTTGACATCACTTTCTATCACCGCTTGGAAAAAAAGAACTCAGAACCAAGCCACCTCCTTGTTTCTTTTTACAGGTCCCGTTCTTTCTGTTCATAATTTTCACCGCTTACACCATGCTGCCCTTTGGAATGAGAGACGCCATCGTTGTTAGCAGTATTTCAGCTCTGTCTCATATTGTCGTCCTGACCATTGTGGCCAACAGCAAAGAGCAGGAAACGCCTCTCGTGTTTCAAGTAAGTCAGAAGTCTTCAGAGAACGGAACGCTTCTGACAAAAATAACTGTGTATGGTCTGCTTGGGGTAGGCACCTTCAGTAGCCCAAGTGCCGAAAAAGCCTCAAAGAACTGTCAACATGTTGGTAGGCTGATAAACAATAAAGACAATGCTCCTTCTAAGCTGTGGGGTCTTGTGAGCAAAAATTCGACTTGGTGAGCTACCGGCATTAAAGTTGTGAGTGAGTGATGTGGCTGCTGCATAAATGAGTTTGCTCTGGAGCCCTCCTTCCGGAGCTAAGATAAAAATGTGCGAGCCGGAGGCTAAAAAACTGTGAGCTAGCTCACACTAACTCAACTTAGAGGGAACACTGGCTGGGAGGCAGGTGTTGGTCAGATATCCTGGGAGTGGCTTTGAGTGCCCATGGGATGCCATGAGAAGCTCACAACAGAACTGGGTGGCATCTCTGTGGATTCAGCAGAGGATGATGGGAATAAGTCCCAGTTTGCCGCCTGCCCATGCTGCCTGCCCTTCAAGTGCTGAAAGTACCTCAGGGGGCTCACCTTTCTTGCTCGGACAGAGAACCGGCCCAGTGCCCCAAGCAAAATGGTCTGGCCTGCAGCTGTTTGTCACACATTGGGAAACCTTGGCCCAGTCGTATTCTCTCAGCCTAACTTACCTCACAAGGTGGCAGTTGTGAGGACAAAATGGAGGAGAAATGATATTTGCTGCTTTGGGTCTCCACTGAGGAGAAAGGAGGGGTATACGTGAACTGAATGAATAAATGAACACCTGCCAGTGGTTTACTGCCCGTATTATAGATTCTTGGGTTGGTCATCTTTAAGGGAATAGAAAACAACACGTGTGAAGTAGATTTAGCTGGTTGTACAGAGCACATTTGCTAGTTTCGGGGATTCAAAAAAATGAACTGAAGCAGGGTTCCCCAACCTTTGTGGGCCTGCAGACACCATTGGAGTTCTGACCCAGAGTGGTTGGCGCAACCACAAAATGGCCGCCTCGTGAGGTAGGGCCAACCACAGAATGTTGGGGAATGAGGTGAAGCATAACTTGAACAGCAGCTCTTCAGCATTTCAGGCAGAAGCTCTTTATAAGATGCCTTTGGAAATGAACATATTGTTTAAAAAGACTTCCTTGCTTATACACAGCTTGCCTTTATTCATGCCATGGAGGTCCCTGTGCTGTGATGGCAACTGCTGCCAAAGCAATGTTTTTTAAAAATCTGCAATACCAATCACATCTCTGGGGGCCACTTAGAAGCCCTGCGGGGCAAAAGCCCACTTTCTAAAAACTCTTGGTGGTAGGGCTGCCAAGTCCAACTTGGGAAATATCTGAGGACTTTGGGGGTGGAGCCAGGAGACTTTGGGGGTGGAGCCAGGAGAAAGGAAGTGACATCATTTTGTGATGTCACATCCTGTGATGTTGCTTCCACATGCTGACACATGAACTCATGAAGTTTCCTAATACTGAGCTTCTGCTGCTGCCTTGAGCTTTATAGGCTTGCAAGCAGCATTACCCAGACTGTGACTTTTATGCCACAGTTTTTTGTCGCTGAACAAGAGTCAGTGTTATGTAGCAGTCAGTTTGTTTGGCTGGGATCTGGGAGAGCCTGGCTCAAAACCCTGCAGTGCCATGGAATCATTTTATTTAATACTGAATCAGGCCATTGGTCCATCAAGGTCAGTATTGACTACTCAGACTGGTAGTGGCTCTCCAGGGTCTCAGGCTGAGATCTTTAATGTCACCTATGACCTGATCCTTTTTTAGCTGAAGAGGCTGATACCTCCTGCATGTCAAGCAGATGCTCTATCACTGAGCAACGGCCCTACTGAATCCTTCCTCATCTCAGCAGAATATGAAGCACTAAGTTCTGCACAAGTGCTAAATATGATTTTCATATCATAAGAACAGGAGAGAAGCCACAGTGGATCAGGCCAACAGCCCGTCCAGTACAACACTCTGTGTCACACAGTGGCCAAAAATACCAGGTGCCCTCAGGAGGTCCAGCAGCAGGGCCAGAACTCCAGAAGCCCTCCCACTGTTGCCCCCCAAGCACCAAGAATTCAGAGCATCACTGCCCCAGACAAAGGGTTCCATTTAGACCTTGTGGCTAATAATAGCCACTGATAGACCTCTGCTGGATGGGGACAGAGAGAGAGAGAGAGAGACAGACAAACAGACAGAAAAAAGAAAGAAAGGGGGAGGGGGAGAGAGAGAGAAGGAAAAGAGCAGGCAGACCCCAGCAGCTTACCACATGCAAAAGCAGGCCCTTCAGCAGAAAGAGCCTCTCTGGGCGGGACTCTCTTGCTCTTTCTTAAAGGGGAAATGTCTGTTGAGGCTTTTTACTGCAGGGCAGGCTCTCTGCAGACATTTCCCTTTTAAGGCAGCCATTTTGTCCCCCCGGTGGGCAACTTTGGAAAAGCGGGAGGGAAGGACTAAAAATCAGTGTTTCCCCCGCCCTATCGGGGGACTTGGCAGCCCTACCTGGTGGACACCAGGAAAGCTATCAGTGGGCGCTAGGGTTGCCAAGTCTGGGTTGGAAAATACCTGGGGACTTTGGAGGGTGGATTCAGGAGTAGGTGGGGTTTGGGGAGGGGAAGGGCCTCAGCAGGGTACAATGCCATAGAGTCCACCCTTCAAAGCAGCCACTTTCTCCAGGGGCGCTGATCTCTGTCAGCTGGGGATCAGTTGTAAAAGCGGGAGATCCCCAGGCCCCACCTGGAGGCTGGCAACACTATTGGGCGCCATGGGGCCTATGAACACCACCACGCTGGGGACTCCTGAACTAAAGTCTGAAACCTCCATGGCTTGCTTTTTTAAATACAAAGATGGGAAATAATCGGCATATGTTTGGGATTCTGCTTTCCTTCATGCTGAATTTTGGTTACCCTTGGCAAAGGATGATTGATTGGTGGTTTAATTGTAGAAGAGATAAATCTTTTGAGGCCTTTTTAGAAGAAGAAAAAGAGATTGGATTTATACCCCACCCTTCACTCAAAGTCTCTTCAGGTCCACTGGATTAGCCTCATGCTCTTCATTGCAGGGCCAAATGTGCGCTCACAAAAAGGGTATAATAAATAGATGTGGTCCTCCTATGTTCCCTCTAAGCTGAGTCAGTATGAGCTAGCTCACCGTTCTTTAGCCTCCGGCTCGCACACACTTGTCTTCGCTCAGGAAGGATGGCGCCAGAGCAAACTGATTTATGCGGCAGCCAAATCACTCCCTCACAACTTTAATGCCCAGTCGCTCACAAAGTAGAATTTTTGTTCAGAAGACTCCACTGCTTAGAGAGAGCCTGGATGACCCAGGCTAGCCTGATCCCGTCAGATCTCGGAAACTAAGCTGGGTCAGCTCTGGTCAAAACTTGGATGGGAGACCACCAGGGCAGTCCTGGGTTGCCACACAGAGGCAGGCAATGGCAGACCACTTCTGAATGGGTGTTTTTTGCCTCGAAAACCCCACAAGGGGGGTCGCTGTGATTTGGTTGTGACTTGATGGCACTTTCCAACTACTGAGTGATTGTGAGAAGTAGTTTGGCAGAACCGCCCTGTGGCTAGCCAGTGGCAGCTCGGTGGCCATCCGAATCATGTGGCTATAGTTGAAGGTTGTGTGAGCTCAGAGGTGCCCAGCTTTTTCTTACGCATGGCAGGTTGTGCGTTTGACTTCAGCCTTAATCTGATGTGCCTTGCGTGGCATCACAAACATTTGCTGTTTCTCATCCAGTGGTTTGATAACACTCTTCCAAGAGCCAAAGAGGTCCTTGGACTAACTTATTGAGCAGTGCAATGCCAGTTCAGTTAGGGCAAGGCTCGGTTAAGGAAGTGCCTCTTCACCCAAAGAGTAACTAACATGTGGGATTCACTGCTGCAAGGCGGCAGCTACAAGTGGCCAAAAAAGAATAAGAGGTGGAGGAGATTGGATTTATACCCTGCCCTTCACTACCCGAAGGAGTCTCAGGGCGGTTTACAATCTCCTTTCCCTTCCCCTCCCCACAACCGAAACCCTGTGAGGTAGGTGGGGCTGAGAGAGCTCTCTCGAGAACTGCCCGTGAGAGAACAGCTCTGAAAGAACTTGTAACTGACCCAAAGTCACACCAGCAGCTGCATGCGGAGGAGTGGGGGATCAGATTTGGTTCTCCCAGATTAGTGTCCATACTCCTAACCAGGGCTCATTTCGTAGCAGGAGCTCCTTTGCATATTAGGCCACACAACCCTAATGTAGCCAATCCTCCAAGAGCTTACAGAGCTCTTCTTACAGGTGCTATTGTAAGCTCTTGGAGGATTGGCTACATCAGGGGTGTGTGGCTTAATATGCAAAGGAGCTCCTGCTATGAAATGAGCCCTGCTCCTAACCACTACACCAAATTGGCCCTCTCAGGTTCAAGAGGGGACTGGGTAAACATGTGGAGCAGAGGTCCATCTATGGCTATTAGCTACAAGATATAGATGTCTGGGGCAGTGATGCTCTGTATTCTTGGTGCTCAAGAGGCAACAGTGGGAGGGTTTTTTTGGAGTTTTGGCCCCGTTAGTGGATCTTCTGATGGCCCCTGGGTTTTGGCCACTGTGTCACAGAGTGTTGGACTGGATGGGCCACTGTCCTGATCCAACATGGCTTCTCTTTATGTTCTTATGAAAACTCTAGGTTGGGAAATATCTGAAGATTTTGGATGTGGAGCCTGGGGAGGGTGCAGTTTGGGGAAGGGAGGGATCTGAACAGGATGTAGTGCCATAGAGCACACCCTCCAAAGCAGCCATTTTCTCCGCCTAAACCGACCTCGGTCTACTAGAGATCAATTGTAATCGTGGGAGATCTCCAGGTGCCATCTGGAGGTTGGCGACTCTAGTTAAGGGCAAGGAGGCATGAGGCTTCGGAGGGAGTCTGTAGAAAGTTTAGCCCTTTCACCTGCTGAATTGGATTGCACCCACTGAAATAATTTGTCTGACAAAACCAATCCTTCCCATGCGGGGAGAGGAATACACACCCGCCGTTGTATCCGGTTACAAAAGCTAAAGTGAAAGCCACGGGTCCCTTTGTAGCATTGTCATTTGTGCTACAGTCTGCAGAAAATACTTGGCTGTCCTGCAAAGAGGGTTCCTAAATGGGTAGAGAGGGGGAAAAGACACCTCCCTGGTTTTAAAATAGTGAAAAACAAGCTCTGGTGGTAGCTGCCCCAGTGAAGGTTCACAATGGCTTGGCAGTGGTGGTGGTGGGGGGGGGGGTCGGCCGTCTAGTCATGCGGCTTCTGAAATCTGATAAACAGCTCGGCGACAGGGCCCGAACCTCCCCATGATTCAGGATCTGCATATTTGAGGTGGGTGCATCATGTCTCGGGGAGTGAGGTAACTCGTTTCCTTCCCCCAAATGAATGCTTTTTGGTCGAATGACGCAATTCACGCTCTCTCTCACACCCCTTCTTATCATTTGCTTTCTGCTCTCAGGAGTCTGTTAGGAAAGATTTGCTTTCAGCGTGCCGGTTGTTAACGTTCCAAGTCTCTTCTCCGTTATTCAGTGCTCCGTGAGTTTGGGCTGGTCGAATCTCAGAACCAAACTAGACATGAGCCGGGGGGCCTGCAATTAAGATCTTTCCCAGAGGTTTTAACGGCTGATTTAGCAGATCAAGTGATGTTTTGAAGATCAGGCAAATTTTCTTCTTGTGCTTTCCCCCACAGTTTAAATAGCCTCTCTGTCTTAAAGCTGTATACACTGGGTAGCAAACAAGGCCTCGCCAAATGCAGGGGAGGGTGGCTTTTGAGGAGGACGTGACATCATTTCAGGGTTATATTGTACGCTGTTCTATAATTACGGGGCTGCTACTGAAAAGTCCCTGAACAGGTAGCCTAGCTTGTTGATCTGGTTTATGATGCTTCATATCCACGGGAAGTCAGTGACGAGTTATGTGTGAGTCCGATGCAGTTCCTCGTGTGTGGTGAATGCTTGCATCTTCTGGTAAAGTGTGTGATGTGGTGGGAAGGCCTGATTTTGTGCTGCTCACTTGCGCATTCTCCTTACACACCGTGAATCGCATGTGGTATTTGTGCATACAAAATGGTGTCTTGTGTGACGCAGCCTGGAATGCTGTGAGCCAGTTCAGAGATGAATACTTTCTATGAACTCATTTGTGTTGGCTTTGAAAGCGAACGCAGGCTGAATTTATCTATTGGCTGGATTTCAAATCTGATTTAATACATGTGTATGTATATATAAAATGAAAACACAATTAAAACTTCAGATGCATGTACTCACTTGTTTCTCTAGCCCTTTGTTTTTTCATTTAGGTTTTTTTTTAGGAAATTCAGAATCAAATAAAGTAAAACACTCCCCTCCCCCTAGATCTAGTAACCCACAGAATAACTCAAACTGAACTTGTGGGTTAGCACGTCAAAGAGGAGAACAATTGGATGGTTATTGTCAGGGGTCCAGTGGAGCGGGAGCACACAGGAGCGCAGCTCCAGGAGTGAGGAGCCCAGGGGGCGGGCACATGGCCAAGCCCCCCCCCCCCCCCCCCGGCTTCCCCAAGCAGTGCAGAGGCGCAGCACCCCGGGGAAAGCCCTGCTAGGGTCTTTATTGCTTTTAATGTTTTGTTTTAATATTGATAATTTTATCATTGTTCCTTTTATGACTGTGTGCTGCTTTTCCAGAGACTTGCTCAAGGTGGCATATACATTTTCTATGTATACCATTTTTTATCTGGGCACATGGCACATAAGTACTGGAGAAATTTCACCAACCCTTCAGCAGCTTCCACCCCATCAGTTTGGTGTAGTTGTCAGGAGTTGGACTCTAATCTGGGAGAACCGGGTTTGATTCCCCACTCCTCCACATGCAGCTGCTGGTGTGACCTTGGGCCAGTCACAAGTTCTCTCAGAGCTGTTCTCTCACGAGCAGTTCTCAAAAGACCTCTCTCAGCCCCACCTACCTCATAGGGTGTCTTGTTGTGGGAAGGGAAAGGGAAAGGGATGGGTGGTGCACATGTCCTGGGTATCTCAAGTCTCCTTGAAACCTGGTGTTTTCAAGGGAGCAGGAAGAGAATGAGGGTGTGTTCTTTACGCTTATTTTTATTGCATAAAGTATTGGATGGGGAAGGGAATGGAGGAAGAGCAGGTCAGTTTCACTCACTTGTGGAGTGGAGCCTGAGGGGTGGGTGTTGCCTTCTGACACACTTCCGGTATGTTAGGGGGTGTGGCATATGCAAATGAGTTATGCAAATACATTATGCTAATGAGCTCCTGCACCTCTTTTTCTACAAAATGACCCCTGGTTATTGTGCTTTTCTGCTTCTCAGCTGCAACTTTTACCATGTGTGCTGGTCTTCTTGTTAGGCAACATGGTGGTTTTGATTCTCTTCCCCTCAAAATTGGGTCTTTTCTTCTTCAGACAGAATGACCTTGGTGAAAATGCTTAGTGCTTAGACTTGCCAGGTTTCCTGTAATGGTGGGAGACCTCCCGGAAATCTCCCCCATATGTCACTGCTGTTCAAAACTGTAGTGATGTCATGATGTCAGAGGCAACGCTACAGGATCTGCTTAAGACTCTATGGTTTAACTGTAGAGTTTTGGTGAATCCTAGAGCGTCACCCCCTGATGCCATCATGCCACTTCTGGTTTTTGCTGGAAGTGATGTCGCACACCGGTATGACCCCAGTGCTCCTACCCTGCTCTCAGATCTTCCCAGGGACGCCAAGCAGGAACCTGGCATCCCTATAATTTCTATAGTGTGTCTACTATAGAAGTCCTTTTATTTTTTTAAATTATATTTTCATTTATTACAGTAGACACAAAAAACAGCAAGATAAAAGGAAAAAATACATATCATCAAGAAATAATTTTTTGTTTTATAGTAACAGTCAGTCTACATACCATGGGGCTGCTATTTAAATCCCTTTATTAAGTCTCCAGGTTATAACAGTTTACCACACGATACAGAGGTAACCAAAACAATTAGAATTGAACTAGATGCAGGTGAATAGTTCTTGGTAGCTCTGCGGTACAAATTTTGATTGTGTTGCAGAATTCTCCTGTATGTATTCCAGAAATGGGATCCACTTAGTAAATATAGCTGGGCCCGAATTAAAACCTTCTACAGTTGCAGTAGAGTCAGATAATTTGTCCGTTACGAAGTATTCCCAAAGTTTAACAGACCAACGCGATATTGGTATTGAAGTTGAATCCTTCCGACCGGCAGCAATGATCGTTTTGGCTGCAGTTAATAATAAAGAGATAAGCTCCTGTCGGACTGGAGGGATATGTTTTGTGCGCCATAAATCTAGGAAAACCAGCTCCAGGGTCTTACCAGTATCATAACCAGTGATTTCCTTGCCGTATTGAAATATCTTCTGCCAAAAGTCTATTACAGTTTTACAGTCCCACCAGCAATGGATAAACGAGCCTTGTGCTTCTATACTGTTTCTGTAGATCTGCAAGGTAGAGGCCTGCACATTCTGCTGAGATAGCAACTTTATTCTGTTGCAGCACTCCCCCCCCCCAAAAAAGGAAGATGCCCGAGGTAAAGGCCTTCACCACTGACTTAAATCCCCTGCTGAGATATAAATAGGAGTCTGAAGTTCTTCTGTGTCCCATGTATTCTTCCTATAATCTGCCCCCCCCCCAAAAAAAACAAGAGTTGGCAGCCACTCTTTGGAAATCCAGTTGAGCTGTCTTGACGGACAGCGGTTGGTGCTTGTTAATTCTTATCTTCTACTCTTCCGTACAAGCATCCACTCACCCATCCCTTTTTTATAATTCTGCCTGAAGGCAGAAACAGTCCATTTACCATCCACCTATAGAGCAATTCAGAGAAGGCTGGTTCCAAGTACGAAAATTAAAAACGAAACAAACACCGCTCGCGCCCTGACCTGGGTAGCCCAGGCAAGCTTGATCTCATCAGATCTCAGAAGCTAAGCAGGTTGAGTGTGGCAAGTACTTGGATAGGAGACCTCCTTGGAATACCAGAGGTGGGAGGTGGGGGCAGGCTTTATTCAGCCACCTCTCTGAATATCCTCCAGGCCCCCAGTAGGGGTTGGTCACCAGAGGTCTCCATGTCTTCCAGGTGCAGACCCACGCGTGTGCACACACACACACACACCCAAATACCAAAATAACAACAACAACAAACACAGCTTGCTATGTGGTTCACAAAAACAGCTCAGAAAGATTAGTGAAAGGGAAGAAGAAGAAAAGATTGGATTTATACCCTGCCCTTCACTATCCGAAGGAGTCTCAGAGCAGCTTACAAACTCCTTTCCCTTCCCCTCCCCACAACAGACACCCTGTGAGGCAGGTGGGGCTGAGAGAGCTCTTTTGAGAGGAGCTCTTTCAAGAACTGCTCTGACAGAACTGTGGCTTGCCCAAGGTCATCCAGCAGCTGCAAGTGGAGGCGTGGGGAATCAAACCTGGCTCTCCTAGATTAGAGTCTGTGCACTTAACCACTACACCAAACTATACCACAAGCCAAAAACCACTACACCAAACTATACCACAAGCCGCATTGCCAGTCACTAGCCAATCTGAGGTGGAGGGAAATGCCTCCCTGACCTCGTGCCCTTTCAGATGCTGAGCACAAGCAGAACCCAGTGAGTTAGTGTGACTAAGCATGTCCTTGGAACTCCTGTCCCTCTTGCATCATCAGGAGATGCAACGTGAGGGAGAGGCCGCCTGCACTGTAGATATTCCAGTTTATTGGCAGGTAACACAGAGTGACTTTCCCAGCTCCCATCTCTTTTGAGTTGCAAAGTTTTTGCTGAAAGGCAAAACTGGGCATTTCTTATCCTTGTTTCCTGGGTTCAATCTCCTCAGAAATGAGTATGTGCAAACATGCACATTGTCCAGGAATGTAGCCAGGAAATTTTGGTTGCTGGGGCTTGGGGAAATCCAAGGGGGGCACCCTGGCCACAGCAGCAGAAAAAGCAGCTCCAGTTCCGCTGTGACCGCTAGGCCTCCTCTAGGCCTTTTGATTGGAGGGACTCGATTCTGGGCTGCTTTTCTGTGTAAGATGGGGGGGATCTCTGACTCTCTCTCTCTCTCTTTTGCATTTTGCAATTATTTTTTTGCAATTATTTTTTGCATTTTTAAAAAAACCAATTTATTTTTCGGCCCGAAAAAAAGAGAGACCGAAGCTTCTCTGACTGTGCCCAGGGTCATTTTGTAACTCCCATGTCCATCTTACATTCTTTAATTCTTTAATTTAATTTTTTAGAATTTTTCAGGGGGGGCAGTGCTCAGCTGTGGTGGGGGGCATTGCCCCCAAATGCCCCCTCCGTGGCTATGGGCCTGACATTTTCTGAAATTATTGGCAGTGGTTTTCTTCTCACCTTTGTTAGGAGATACATGTTGAATCTTCATTAGACCTTATTTATATTTTTATTTATATCCTTCCTTTTAAATAATATTATATTTATACCCCACCTTTCCCCCCAACAGGGACCCAAAATGGCTTAACATCATTCCCCTCTGTCCTCCATTTTATCCTTACAACAACCCTGTGAGGTGGGTTAGGCTGAAGAGTGTGTGACTGGCCCAAGGTCACCCAGCAAGCTTCCATGGCACAAGTGGGGATTTGAACCTGGAGTCTCCCAGTTCCTAGTCCAACACTTTAACCGCTACCCCACTCTGGCTTGCCTTGATGAGTTGACTTCTTCAGGCAAGGCTATTGCTTCCGTTTGCTGATATTGGGCTGGATCCTACCCCCCGGTCCCAGCATTCCACCGGGTAAAATTTGAAGCCTTGTTCCAACTTCAGTGCCTCTTCCTCTGACAGAAGACCCATTTAAGTTGCAGGAAGGCTCCAGAGGCTGAAAGAAGGATCTTGGGAGGAAGCTTGAATCTGTTGGCTTCTCAAAGCAGTGTTTTTGCCTTCCTGTACATCGCCAGGGCAAACTGTTGCCTGCGCCTGCGGGAATTGTTTCCCTCAGTCACTTTTTGGCTGAGTAAACGCATCCTCTCTCACAGTTTGTCAACGCTTGTTGTGTATTCATAATGAAGTCCCAGAATGCTCCTCTACACCCTCTTGTAGAACCAGCCTGCTAGGATTTTTTTTGTTTTGGTTTTTGTTTTGCATTGACTGGCAGTTCAGGAGGACAGTAGAGTTCACGGCCGCCGCTTATAATAGGAATGAAAAATGACTTCATCGTACAGGCATTGAAAGATGAAGGCTTGGCACACAGAACAGACAGTTCTGATTTGCAACTGTCATGTCAGACAAAGTGCAGAAGAAGCTGAAAACGCACGCTTGGGGGGAGTTGAGATAACAGAGGACCAGAGATGTGTTCATTATTTATTTTATTTTATTGCCTGCCACTTGCAAATTTCTGTGGACCTTTGATAGGCTCTGGGAGGGGCATGGAAAGCAAATGGCACCTGTTTTCCTCTCCTGACTGTCCTTATATATTACAGGCAGTGTTCTGTCTTTTCTGGGGCTTGGCTCTGACAAACTGCTTTGTCGTAGCACGAAGGATCCACCTTGGTCGTTCGCCAGGGCGGTAGCTTCTCCCTCCTTTTTAATAGTCACAATTCCTTGGTTTAAAGCAGGGATTCCCACCTCTGTTGGTCCTGCGGATGCTTTAAAATGTTGCGATGGTAAAGTGAGAGTGCTGCCAAAGCATGGCCATTATGCGGGGTAGGCTTGGCTCCTCGTTTGAGGGTGTGTGAGTATTTTGTGTGTGTATGTATATATGTATGTGTGTGTACGTGCATGCCTGGAAGTCATGGATGGCTTCTGGCGACCCATAGTGGGGCTTGGATGTTTCAGAGAGGTGGCTTGCTATTGCCTGCCTCTGTGTCTCGGCCCTGGTATTCCTTGGAGGTCTCCCATCCAAGTACTTGCCAGGGTCGGCCCTGCTTAGCTACCAAGATCTGATGAGATCGGGCTTGCCAAGATCTGATGAGTTCTGGGCAGGCTTGGCTCCCTTGACTTGGGGAAGAGATGCTGTTTAGTTTCCATTTTCAAACAAAACCGCAGGGAGAGGTTTTCAGGTATAAGATGTCAGAGAGTCTGGATCTATGGCCAAGCTTTGGTTGCCAGTCAATTGACAGGGACAGAGAAGCTCAAACTCTCTATTCTCCCCCCTCCCCCAGATCTTTTGGACTTCATCTCTGAGGCGATCGGTTGCCAAGAAACACTGGTAGACATCAAGGCATCCGTGAATACTACACTGGGGGATAACTGATCTAATCCTGTGCTCCTAACCACTACCTCAAACTGATAATGCTTTAAATTAAGCCCTGAGAAACAGTATCATCCATCATTATGTTTTGAATTTTTCAAGAACCATGCAGCCATAACCAGGAGTCATTTCATAGAAAAAGAGGTGCAGGATCTCCCACGGAGGTGTACTGTTGGGAATGGCTCCATGTGTTTGCATGGTGGTGAAAGAGGAGGAGTGTGGAGTTACAGCTACTGGCCAACCATTCTTTTGTTAGCTGGATTACAGGTTGATAGTTTATCCTGAAAGCTGAGGGTCTTCAGTCTTTTCTGAATGATCTAGCCATCAGTGTGTGGAGAAAGTTGCATCCATCTAACTGGGCAGAAGAGGGCATCCTTAGTTAAAGTCCTTATCAGTGAAAAGTACACACACACATACATCGTTCCAGTTAGGTCTTCAATAGAAGAGCAAGATTTGAGTCACTACCACAAGAAGTGGTGGTGGCTACAAGCATGGACGACTTCTGGAGGGGATAGGATAAACACATGGCTCAGAGGTCCATCAGTGGCTATTAGACAGAAGGTAGAGATGGAAGACTATGTCCGGGGCAGTGATGCTCTATTCTTGGTGCTTGGGGGGCAACAGTGGGAGGGCTTCTGGAATTCTGGCCCTACTGATGGACCTCCTGGTGGTACTTGGGTTTTGACATTGTGTGACACAGAATGTTGGATTGGATGGGCCATTGGCCTGATCCAACATGGCTTCTCTTATGTTCTTGACTTTAGTAGCATCATAAATACCAACAAGATTTCCACTGTATAAGCTTTGAGAGTCTTACAGAGGGACCTTTGACTCTTGAAAGCTTATAACTGGAAAACTTGTTGACCTTTAGGAGCTATTGGACTGGAATTTTGCTCTCACGCATACATAATAATCTCAGGATCTCTAGCTAACTTGGGGGGAAAGCACTAACAAATGCTGTAGTATGGAACCATAGCTGTATTTTGCAGTGGGTTTGCATGGGTCGTGGCATTTGTACTAGGGTTTCAAGTTCTGGGCAAGAGAAAAATAAGATGCCATTTACCCCACGAAACCGTCAGATCACAATTTTAGGACATTTTCCTCCCCCAGGTGCTTGCCAATGCGTCCATCTTCCTTTGTGGCAGCCTAATGGGGGCGTTCCACAAGCATCAGATACAAGATGCTTCTCTGGATTTGTACAGGTACACTTTAAAATGCATCCAAGTCCAGATGAAGCTGAAGATTGAAAAGAGGCAGCAGGTGAGTGCATTAGGCTTTTCTTAAAATAACATTGCGCGTTACTCTAATGCAGTGTATCTGTTGTAATCACAAAGCAAGAGGGCTATGATTTGTACTTGATTCCATTTGCCCGGAGCAACTGATGCAGGAAATGTTCTCTTATCAGCAGAAGTAAAAGTTAAAGCTCCGGAGTGTTTTTCAAATCAGAGCACCGCAGGCTGCCTTTGGGCAGGGGGAGTTGGTTTGAAATTACTTGATCTGGACAAGTTGACTCCAGGGACCATCTTCTGTTAAGCAGGAGTCTTCCTCCCCTCTCTTGACAGATGGGTGTCTTTGGATCTAACTGGAAGTGATTAAAATGTGGGATTCGTTGCCAGAGGATGTCGTGATGGCCACAGGAATAAACAGCTTTAAAAGGGGATTAGATAGACTTATCCTCCATGAATCTATCAGTGGCTAATAGCCATGGTGGCTGAGGGGAACCTCCACATTCAGAGGCACTAAATTTCTGAATCCCAGAGCCGGGAGGCAACATCAAGGGAAGGTTGGAACTGGTCGGCCACTGTGTGAGTCAGGATTCTGAACTAGATGGACCATTGGTCTGATCCAGCAGGGCTCTTCTGATGTTCTTATCAGGAGAAGGCCTCAGCCTCTGTGCCCTGTTGTTGCCCCTCCAGAGAAACTGGTTGGCCACTGTGTGGGACAGGGTGCTGGACTCGATGGACCACTGGTCTGATCCAACAGGGCTCTTCTGATGTTCTTATCAGGAGAAGGCCTCGGTCTCTATGGCCTGTTGTTGGCCCTCCAGAGGCACTGGTTGACTAGTGTGTGAGACAGGATGCTGGACTGGATGGACAACTGGTCTGATCCAGCAGGGCTCTTCTTATGTCCTTAAGACTTGTGAGCTCTGTGATGAATCCCACTTACGGTTTTTCCAGCAGTTGTTTGTGCTCCTGAGTGCCATCTGCTGTGCCACTGTGAGTCTCAGCTGAGGTGGGGCAGATGCCATGGGCCACCCCTGCTGTGGAGTAACCATTAAATATGCCAGCCTCCAGGTGGGATTCCCCCAGAATTACAGCGACATCTCCAGACTACAGAGGACAAATCTCCTGGAGAAAAGGGATGCCTTGGCGGGCGGGCTCTGTGGCCTTCTGCCCCCCTGAGGTCCCCGTTCTTCCCAGGCTCCATCCCCAAATCCCCAGGAATCCCCAACCTGGAGCTGGTGACCCTAACCCCCCACCCCCCTGCTGGTGGTAGCCAGGGAGGACCCGGCAACCCCAGTAACCGTGCTGGTCTGCGGTAGAGCAGTTAGATTTGAGTCCAGTAGTACCTTAGAGACCAACAAGATTTTGGGGGGTACAAGCTTTCAGGAGTCAAAGCTTCCTTGATCACTTACCCCCCAAATATGCTAATTCATTCAGTCCTCGCACATGTCTTCTCAACAAGAAGGACTATAAATCCTCCGCATTTTAGTGTATTTCTTTTTCAGAGTAGCATATTTGAATGCTGAATGCAAGGAGTATTGGGATGTCTGCTGACAACATTGCCTCCCGCTCAAAATATGCTGTTAAGTGTCCTCCACGCCTGAGAGGAGATAATTAAGATCTTGTTACTTCCCACAATTAGAGAAAAAAAACACCTTTAGACAGTTATCTGCTATTTGGACATATTTGTTGCTTTACAACTGTTGGCCTTATAACCTTAACTTGTTATTTAGTTTTTCACTTCACATAGCTTAAACATCATCATGTTACATGTTAATCCGCTGTTAAGTCCTTGTCTATAAGTATAGAACCTCATCTACCATTCCAATGTATTTGAAAAAGTGTGCCTTGCACATGAAAGCTCATACCTTGAACGAACCTTCGTTGGTCTTAAAGGTGCCGCTGGACTCTAAATTTGTTCTACTGCTTCAGACCAACATGGCTGACCATCTGGACCCAAGATTTTGTTGGACTCAGTCCAACTGTGAAAAAACTCCCCCCCCCTTCCTCCAAACCTGTAAACTTCACACCACAGTAAAAAGGAGAATGCCAACTTTATTACTTTATGGTGATGGATTATTTCAGAAAGCAGGCCAAAGGACAATTGTCCCACTCCGATCACAAACGCTCCCTCTTCCTTTGTTAATGGCAAATCGGTGGACATCAAAGAAATTAGGGTGGGTTTTTTGGGGGGGGGGATTTCTGCATGTCACAGACACAACAGGAAAAGGTCTTGCAAGCATTGTGTTGGGTGGGGTGGCAGAGGGGACGGATTGTTGGCGGCTAATATTTGTGGTGATAGCATCAGAGGAGTTGGAAGCCATTGTTCTAGAACAGGGGTCCCCAACCCTTTTGAGCCTGTGGGCACCTTTGAAATTCTGACACAGTGTGGTGGGCGAACAGAACGGCGGCACAAGCGGCTGCCACAAGAGGCAGAGCTTGCCGTCCAATTGCTGCTGCAGCTTCCCTACAATCACACATCCTTGCGCTTTGGTCCCAGCCAATGCTCCCTCTAAGCTGTGGAGTCCTGTGAACAAAAATCCTACTTTGTGAGCTACCGGCATTAAAGTTGTGAGTGAGCGATTTGGCTACTGCATCAATTAGCCTGCTCTGGAGCCCTCCTTCCTGAGCTAAGGCAAAAATCTGTGAGCCAGAGGCTAAAAAACTGTGAGCTAGCTCACACTAATTCAGCTTAGAGGGAACACTGGTGGCAGCTGCTGCTGAAATAACATTTTAAAAAATCTGCACAGCCGATCAGATATCTTGTGGCTAATCAGAAGCATTGCAAGGGCCAAACTCCACCCACTTAAAACCACTTGGTGGGAAGCAGGGAAGGCGTCAACAGACACTATGTTGAGGACCCTTGTTGTAGAAAGAAATTCCTCAAGGGGTCTTTGCGCATTGCTGTCCCCACAACTAGAATCTTGTTTCGGTGCATGATGCTGATGTCCAGTGCAGGCCGGATGTCAATTTTATTGCATAGCGCTCCAGATAAAACCACAGAAGGCATATTCTCTTCTGGCTGTTTTTTGTACAAAGTGATAAGAGGTAACCAAGATGACTGAACTTTGTATGAGTTCTCTCCACCAAAGTAAACAAACTGAAAATGGGAAAGGGAGGGGTCAGTGCGGAAAAGGTTGAGTCAAAGGGGAGGGGCCAAATGCAAGGGGTGTGGTTAGAGGAGAAATGAGCTGTGCCAAAGGGAAAAGAGGGCCTGATTATAATCAGAGCCCACCAAAATCTGGAACAGATCCCAGGTGGCTCTTGAAACAAACAAGTGCTGGAGTGGAGCCTACATAATTGAGCTTTTCCTGGTGGGCAAATGTGAGAAAATGTCGGGCAGTATTTCAGGCTGAAGCCACAGAAATGTCATTCCCACCCATGAACTGATTTCTTCTAAAATGTCCTTCCTTCTTTCCTTCCTTCCTTCCTTAGGAAAGTTTGCTTTTATCGATACTGCCAGCTCATATCTCCATGGGCATGAAACTAGCCATCATAGAACGCCTAAAAGAGACCAACGATCGGAAGAAGCATGACAACAACTTCCACAGCCTGTATGTGAAGCGCCACCAGAATGTGAGGTGAGAGGCCTAAAAGCGTGTGGTTGGTCTAGTGGTTTGTCACATAAGTGGGGCCCACAAGGAATTGTGCGGGAGGGAGAATCCCTTCTTCTCCACCACTTGCTTAACACTTTTCACCCTTCCCGTTTTCTTCCTTTCTCTAACCCTTTCCAAATGGATCCCTTATACCAGGGGTGGGCAAACTTGCTCAGCGTAAGAGCCACCTAGGACAGGGGTGGCCAAACTTGCTTAACGTAAGAGCCGCATAGAATAAACTATCAGATGTGCCACAAGACATGAACAAATATTACCTGCTTTTATTGGAAAATAAGCAAATTTGCTTTTTATTAACATTAGATGAGACTGCCAAAAATAATAACAAAAGGGGTAAAAGCAGATATTGATAATGATATTAATTTGTCCAATGATATTTGTTTGCTAATGATATTTAGCTTCCCCAGCCGCCCTGCCGGGAGCCACATAATATATGTGAAAGAGCCGCATGCGGCTCCTGAGCCACAGTTTGCCCACTCCTGCCTTATGCAACTGCCCCCTACCTCCCCTGGTTTGTTTTTCCCCCTCCTCCTTGGTCCCATTTCCGTACCAGGTCCACTCTCCCCCCCCCCCCCCCCCAGTTTCTGTTTTGCCTTGTTTGGTCATCTGCCTTCTCCACTCTTCCTCCATCCCACCCTGCCGCTCCACGTCCTTCTTTTCCCGTTTCCTCCCTCCTCTTCTTACATTGGCTGCCTTGTTTTCTACTTTCCTCTTTTACCAGCTGTTCTTCCTTCCCATTTCCTGCGATGTCTTACCTCCTCCCTCCTGCCCATCCTGGTCTCCTTAATTACCTCCTGTGTTGGTTGTTGTTTTGTCTCTTTGCTCTGGCTGTGCCAGCAACCATTTTCAGTTGCCTAGAGAACCCAAATGGAGGCCACGGTCTAATGAGATTGGCTTACTTCTTCTGTACTTCTTCTGTTCTTTCTATTCTTCCCTCTTTTTTTAACTTTATAATTTTCCTGCAAATCTGGGGGGGTTCCTTTGAATGTGCAGAAACATACATCCTAGCCTTGTGCCCCTACTGTGGATTTTGTTGGTTTGCATGTGGGTTTTTGGCTCAGAGGTTTAAGACGCTGAGTTGCAGACCAGAAGGCTGATAGCTCAGTGGTTCGAGATTCGGGTGCCGCGTGACGGAGTGAGCTCCCGTCTCTGGCCCCAGCTCCTGCCAGCCTAGCAGTTCGAAAGCAAGAAATTGCAAGTTGATAAATAGGTACCACTTCGGTGGGAAGGTAACAGCGCCTTGGCATCTGTGCGCCTTGGCATCTAGTCATGGCGGCCATATGACCATGGAGAAGTCTTTGGACAGCGCTGGCTCTTCGGCTTGGAAACAGAGATGAGCACTGGCCCCCAGAGTCGGATCTGACTGGCTTTTGAGCAAGGGAAACCTTTATCTTTTCCCCACCTGTGGCTATTAGGTATATGATCTGGGACCAGCATCTTTGTGATGTGGTCATATTTTTGCTAGTTCTGTCAATAATGGAGTCAGACAGTTTGTAAACCTCCCGTAAATGTTCTCACAGTTAATAGCAGCTGCTTGCAAAGGTTGCCAGGGGCTCAGCAAAGACGTGATATTTCCTTCCTTTGCTTCTTCAGTACAAATTCTCTCCCATCCTTCCCTTTCCAGCGTTAACCTTGACCCGGGTACATCTCTCTCAAGTTCAGTGTTAACCCTGGTTAGCGTTCAGTCAGTGTCTGCAGCCATGACTATAAGTTGGTTTGCAAACCATGACGGATGTCTGTAACTGGTGGAGATATAATGCTGACTGTAGTTTGACTTCTAAAAGAAAGGTGGGGATTAAGGAGGAAGGAGATGAAGCATGTTATCCTTGATGGGCCCTCTTTACCATGGTTAAGAGATCGGGAGACATAATATGGCTGGTAAACTAGGCTGGTGAGGCAATGGATGTTGGGGAGAATTTACACTGCAAAATATTAGTTAACTGGTTCACATGAAACTGCTTTTGTATGGAATCAGACCATTGGTCCATAAAAGTTAGTATTGTCTCCTTAGAATGGCAGCGCCTCTCCAGGGTCTCAGGCTGAGGTCTTTTATATCACCTACTGCCAGATTCCTTAACTGGAGATGCCGGGGATTGAATTTGGGACCTTCTGCATGCCAAACAGATGCTCTGCCACGGAGCCACAGCCCCTCTCCTTGCATCTGAGCTCAGATTTGTAATAAGCTGAGATCTTGCTGAACGGGAACCACAGGCCAGGTCACTCAAATCCTTTTATTGGGATCAGTTATTATAAAAATCAAAAGATGGGGGGGCTCTTCAGCCTGGGTGGGAGGAGAAGGGATGAGGTTTCAGCAGCCATGAGAAATTTTTAGCAAGGTTTAAAGGTTCATGCCTCTCTAGCAGAAAAGGGAAGCTGATTAAAGATGTAACTGAATATTATGTCCTTGGCCAGCATCCTGTATGCGGACATCGTGGGATTCACTCGGCTGGCAAGCGATTGCTCTCCCAAAGAGCTGGTTGTGATGCTGAATGAGCTCTTTGGAAAATTTGATCAAATTGCAAAGGTAGGCAACCTATTTTTGGTCATGCTAGTCCCCGTTACTTGAGGTTTTTTTTAAAAATTGATGTAAATATTTAAATTATGGAAATAACTTATGTAAAAACCACACCAGTTAATAAAAAGAAAGCTCGCCCTGACCTGGATTGCCCAGGCAAGCCCAATCTCATCAGATCTCGGAAGCCCTGCAGGGCCGACCCTGGCAAGTATTTGGATGGGAGATCTTCAGAGAATACCAGGGCTGGGAGGCAGAGGCAGGCTATCAAGCCACTTCTCTGAACGTTCTCCATGCCCCAGTAGGAGTCGCCAGAGGTTGCCATGAATGACTTCCAGGCATGGGCGCGCGCGCGCGCACACACACACACACACACACACACACACACAAATGCAAAAATACAAAGAAAAAGCTCAAACAGTCTTATGTTACAACCAAAAAAGGAATACCATTGAGTTAATTATCCATAATAGTTTCAGCAGTTAGCCATCTTGGTCTGCAGTAGAACAGCTGGACTTGAGTCCGCTAGCCCTTTAAGAATCCAGCAAGATTTTCAGTGTATAAGCTTTCAGGTCCCATTCATGTCTGACAAAGGGGGCTTTGACTCTCAAAACCTTAAACCCTGAAAATCTCATTGGTCTCTAAGAGGCTACTGGACTTAAATCTAATTATTCGTAATAGAATCACTCTCATTTTTCAAAATCACCGAACTCCGAGTTCGTGCGACTCTTTTGGTGTCTTACGATCTTTGCGGTGATGTTTATGTTAATAATTTGTATGTATCCTTTACTTTGTTTAAGCAATCACTCTTGGATGGTCTAAAAGTGTTGATTTCCAGACTTTGACAACAACCTCCCCCACCTGCTGTTAGTTATAACGTAATAGTCTGAGATTCTCTTGGAATAAGCGCCATATAGTAGTTAAGCAAAACAAATCAATAGATTTCCTCCAATGCATTCCAAAAGCCACAGACATTGCTCTAATTTTCAGGTCCAAAAAGGACTCTGGTCTGTTACACGGCCACCACATATGCAAAAAGTTGGCATGTGGCTAATCCGAATCCGTACTCGAGGTTGTCTCCAAGTCAATGCTCCCTCTAAGCTGCGGAGTCTTGTGAGCCAAAATTCTACTTTGTGAGCTACTGGCATTAAAGTTGTGAGCCAGCGATTTGACTACTGCATAGATTGGTTTGCTCTGGAGCCATCCTTCCTGAGCCAAGACAAATGATGTGCGAGCTGGAGGCTAAAAAACTGTGAGCTAGCTCACACAAACTCAGCTTAGAGGGAATACTGATCCAAGTGTGCCCTTCTGTTCATGGGGAAAGAGTTCCAGTAATAGAAGGGGCTTCTCCGCCGCAAGTGAAAGGGATCCAATCCAATTATCTTGTCCTTGTAAAAGGGTGGTAAAACATTATGTAACTTTCAAAAAATCTCTCAAGCTTCAGTAAGGTAATAAGATACTAATACTCTGAAAAAAATATAATGTTAAGACTTATGATTTTCTGGGCTGATTGTTTCAAAACTAAAATAAACGTCCCTGTTTTTTCCTCTTCCAAAGATGGTTCTAGAAATCTTGTATCAAGCATGTAGGCTTCCATCGTTTGAATAAAAAAATTCTGTCTGTGGTAGAGATCTAATCTTTCTGATTCCCTCTATTTATGGCAGATTCTATTTCTGCCTTTTTCCAAATATAAAAATTGTAAGTACTAATGACGTGGGAATTAGGGCCTTTGAAGTATTTTGTCACTGAACTTTATCTCATTAGAGGCAAAGAAGCTACAAGAAAGGTAACTTAATTAGGTTGTGATGGATGCGGTAGAATTGAATCGTTAAATGTACTGAAACAGCATGGGCTAAAATAGCATCAATGCGTAATTAAGATGTTTAAAGTTCTGTCTCCTTAGTATTTCCATTTCATAGGTTGCCTGCACGTTGGTTTTTTTAAAAAAATTGCTGGAACTAGAAGAGGAGAGAAAGGAAAGAGCCTTGCTAAACTTGCAAGTTATGTTGCTGTATTGCTCACTGGGGAATAGCCGAGACCACAAATGAATGAAATCTTGGGGTTATAGTGGATGGCTCAATGAAAATGTTGACTCAGCATGTGGCAGCAGTCAGAGAGCCAGACTATATGCTTGAGATTATTAGGGAAAAGATTGTACATAAGAACGTAAGAGAAGCCAGTGTTGGATCAGGCCAATGGCCCATCCAGTCCAACACTCTGTCACACAGTGGCCAAAAATACCAGGTGCCCTCAGGAGGTCCACCAGTGGGGCCAGGACACTAGAAGCCCTCTCACTGTTCCCCCCCCCCCCCCAAGCAGCAAGAATACAGTGCATCACTTGCCCCAGACCAAGAGTTCCTATCTGTACCTTGTGGCTAATAGCCACTGATGGACCTCTGCTCCATTAAATTAAATGGCAATATTGTAATGCTCTTGTATAAACCCATGCTGCACCCACATTTGGAAGACTGTGTATTCTGGTTGCCAGAGCTGGAAAAAGTAGAGAAGAGAGCGGCCAAGAGCAAAGGCTGAAGATTCTGGGATGTTTTAGTTTAGGGGGAAAAAGGAAGGGAAAACATCACAGAGGTTTATAAAATTATGAATGAAGTGCAGGAAGTGTGGAGCAGTCTTTCCCTCCCTCTCCCATAATACTAGAACTTGGAGGTACCCACTGAAGTAGATGGGCGATCGGCACAGGACAAAAGGATGTTCTTCTTTACTCAATGAGTAATTAAATTGCGGCATTCACTGCCAGTGGAAGTAGTGAAGGCCACAAGCATAGACGTCTTTAAACAAATTTAGGGAGGACAGGGTCCATCAATGGCTACTAGCTGTGATGTGTAAAGGAAACCTCCATATGCAGAGGCAGTAAACCTTTGAAAGCCTGTGCTAGAAAGCAGTTATCAGGGGAAGGCCATGGCCTCTGTGCAACTGGTTGGCCACTGTGCGAAACAGGATGCTGGACTAGATGTCTTGTCTTTCTTTTGTTTTATGACGCTTGATAATCTTGTGTGTGTTTTTTTAAAAATTAATTTTCATTTTCCAAATAATACAATTTTCAGATTCAAAAACATCTTAAATTCATTTACCTAAAAAATTTCCACAACATTACATCCATCATATACCATCCTAACATGTATTATATTATTGAGTATCAAAGGCAGGGCCCCTACAAGCCGCTGCCTCTGTCACCCAAATAATATGTACATAAATAATTTCGAGGCTGTTTTTCCTTAAACAGTATCAATCCAATCGTAGAATCTCAACCATATTCCTGCAAAACATTTTGTATCTTTCCTATGAAGTATACAACTCACTCTATCCATTCCTGCTAACTCCAATAATTTATATTTTAACTCTTCTGTGGTAGGAGAAATGTCTGAAAATCTTGTTAAGGAATCCTTGACAAGCTTCTGAGGAACCCAGGAGTTCCTTGGAAATCTGCTGTTTCAGGTGGAGTAACCGCAATGACAGGTTGGTTTGTTTTGCACACGGAAGCACAGTATTTTGCGTTGCTTAAGACGGGTACTTGCTAATCCATATTTACGGTTTTTCCAATGACTCCCTTGTTTTGCAGGAAAATGAATGCATGAGGATAAAGATCCTGGGGGACTGTTATTATTGCGTCTCGGGCTTACCTGTGTCCTTGCCCGTACATGCCAAGAACTGTGTGAAAATGGGACTTGACATGTGTGAAGCTATAAAGTAGGTACTCAAAAAGCAGAATTTTGAAGCGCTTAAAGTGATTTTTGGAAATGTGCATCTATCAGAGCTTAGAGGGCTGTACTTGGCAGGTCCGTTCCACTACTGGAAGTACTTTTCTCCGGCGGTAGGCTGCTATTGGAATGAAGATCCAGTCAAGTATTAATAATTTGGTAGTATATTGGTGGTGGGAAGTACCATCTAGTTTCAGGGGGCTTATGGTGACCCCATAGGGTTTTCAAGGTAAGAGATAAACAGAGGTAGTTCAGAACTAGTTCATCATTGCCTGCTTCTGCCTTGACTACCTTGGTGGTCTCCCATCCAGGTTCTATCCAGGGCTGACCCTGCTTAGCTTCTAAGGTCTGATGAGATCGGGCTAGCCTGGGCCATTCAGGCAAGAGATGAACAGAGGTAGTTTCCTATTCCCTGGCCCTGTGTAACAACTCTGGACTACCCTGGACTTCCTTGGTGGGCTCCCATCCAAGTACTAACCAGGGCTCTCCCTGCTTAGTTTCCAAGACTGGGCTAGCCAGGTCAGGTCAGTGGTAGAAGAAGAAGAGAAGAAGAGATTGGATTTATATCCCGCCCTTCACTCACTTGGAGTCTCAGAGCGGCTTACAAACTCCTTTCCCTTCCCCTCCCCACAACAGACACCCTGTGAGGTAGGTGGGGCTGAGAGAACTCTTTCCCAAGCTGTCCTTGAGGGAACAGCTGGTACAGAGCTATGGCTTGCCCAAGGTCATCCAGCAGGTGCAAGTGGAGGAGTGGGGAATCAAACCCGGTTCTCCCTGATTAGAGTCCGCACACTTAACCACTACACCAAACTGGCTCTCAACACCAAACTGGTATATTTATTAATGTAATTTGATGTGAGTGGAATAATGTAGACTATCAGAGCAATTTTGCATACTTTGTATTAAAGTCACTGGACATTTCATACAGTATTATTGTTGACCACGATCACATCCTGTTAGGATGTCTTCAGAAGGAGACCAAAATCTGTAGCCCAGCCTAGTAAGGTTTCGTAGGTGAATGGGAGTTTAGATCTGGGTACTGCCTTTTACTTTTCCCTATCAATTTCCATGTGGTTCAACTTGTGCCCTCTCTCCTAATAACAGAACTCGCAGGAAGCCATTTGGATTGATGGGCAATAGATCTAAGACAGACAAAGGAAAATACTTCTCTACTCCATGAGCAATTAAATTGTACAGTTCATGGATAGAGGATGTAGTGATGGTCGTGAACATAGATTGCTTTAAAAGGGTATTAGCAAGATTTGTGGAAGATAAAACCATCAGTGGCTACTAGCCTTGACAACTAAAGAGAACCCCCACGTCCAGAGGCAGGAAACCTCTGCATACTAGTGCTAAGAGGCAACATCAGGGGAAATCCTTTGCCTGTGTGTCCTGTTGGTCAGTCCTGCAGGGCAACTGGTAGGCTGCTGTGTGATATTATTTACATTATTTATAGTCCCCCCCCCCTTTGTCACTGAGACTCTAGGCAGATTATAAAGAATAAATCAGTACAATTAACAGAGCGGGGCATCTGGAGGACAGCGCAATAGGATTTGTCCTGTAGAGATCTGGAAACCAACCAGAGGTGAAGTACAGCATAAGTATTAACATGATGTGTTAGATGAAAGCAAAAATTACATATTAGGAACCTCCTTATAGGAATAAGAACATAAGAGAAGCCAATGTTGGATCAGGCCAGTGGCCCATCCAGTCCAACCCTCTTGTCACACAGGGGCCAAAAATACCAGGTGCCCTCAGGAGGTCCAGCAGTGGGGCCAGGATACTAGAAGCCCTCCCACTGTTGCCCCCCCATCAAGCACCAAGAATACAGAGCATCACTTGCCCCAGACTGAGAGTTCCTATCTATATTTTGTGGCTACTAGCCACTGATGGACCTCTGCTCCGTATGTTTATCTAATTCCCTCTTGAAGCTGTCCATGCTTGTAGCCGCCACCACCTCCTCCTATGTCAGTGAATTCCATGTGTTAATCACTCTTTGGGTGAAGAAGTACTTTCTTTTATCTGTTCTAACCTGACTGCTCAGCAATTTCATCAAGTGCCCACGAGTTCTTATATTGTGAGAAAGGGAGAAAAGTACTTCTTTCTCTACCTGCTCCATCCCATACATAATCTTATAAACCTCGATCATGGCACCCCTCAGCCATAGTTTCTCCAAGCTAAAGAGCCCCAAGTGCTTCAACCTTTCTCCATAGGGAAAATGTTCCAATCCTTTTATCATTCTAGTTGCCCTTTTCGGCACTTTTTCCAATGCTATAATATCTTTTTTGAGGTGTGGCAACCAGAACTGTACACAGCACTCCAAATGAGGTTGCACCATCGATTTATACAGGGGCATTATGATACTGGCTGATTTGTTTTCCATTCCCTTCCTAATTAACCCCCAGCATAGCGCTGGCCTTTTTTCATTGCAGTCGACCACTGTCTCGACCGTTTCATTGTGTTATCTACTACAACTCCAAGATCTCTCTCTTGGTCAGTCTCCGCCAGTTCGGTAGCATGAACGATACACAGTGATCTAGTTGACAGCCCCTTAACCTTTTACCCCAAGCTTCTTAGGCTTGGGGTAAAAGCTATATATATATATATATATATATATATATATATATATATAGCCATCAACTCAAGCTAACTTCTGGTGGCCCCAAGTGGGTTTTGAAGGCAAGGGATGTTCAGAGGTGGCTTGCCATTGCCTGCCTCTGCGTCACGACCCTGGTATTCCTTGGAGGTCTCCCATCCAAATGCTTGCCAGGGTCGGCCCTGCTTAGCTTTTAAGATCTGATGAGATCGGGATTGCCTGGGCTATCCAGGTCAGGGTTTTCTAACCCGTATTGCGCTGGATTAGAGGGGCTGCTAGTCTAGCAGGGCTCTTCTTATGTTCTCGTGGGACTTGTGTAATTATGATGCACGGAGAAAATAAAGACACGAGCGAGCGCTGTGGGTGCAAGGCTGAAAGCCAGGTGTCTTTTAACGTTTCGGTCTCCTGATCTCTTTCACAGGCAGGTGAGAGAAGCCACAGGCGTTGACATCAACATGAGAGTCGGCATTCATTCCGGGAACGTCCTTTGTGGTGTGATTGGGCTTCGGAAATGGCAGTACGACGTTTGGTCTCATGACGTCTCCTTGGCTAATCGTATGGAGTCCGCCGGAGTTCCTGGGTAATGCTCTTTCGCTGCTTCTTTTCATTAGGTCACCACTGAGCTAATAAACCAAAACCACACTGTCATTTTTATGAGTAAATAGACATGGAGAAACTGGCAAGCTGTTGGCTAATTATACTGGTGCCAGTATATCACTACCCTTTTTCTTAGAATCGGTGAGCCACAAGGAACATGATGAGCCAACTGCCTGGAATTCCTGCTCTTGACAACCAACACGGGTGTATCTGTCACACATCTTCCAGAGATCAATGGGATTTCACAGCAGTAAATGTTTCTTTGATCACAGCCCAGTACAAGTATTCCAAGTCTAATACCTTGTGGACAGGTGGCTTGTCCGGTATATCTTTTTTTTTTGTTAAAAAAAGGAAATTTGGCAAGCCCTTCTAACTGTGGGGCGGCTCTTGCTGGAAGTTGAACCTAATCTTGAACTCAGATATATCTTCTCCAGCTGAGGTCTGTCTGTCCTGTGCTCAGTGGAACGGGGCAAGCATTGTTCTCTTGTTTCTTTCTGTATTTACATTTCTAGGCCAACCTCGTTGTTGCTCTGTCTTCAGTGGCAGGTTTGTGTGTATGATGTCACTTCGGAGGAATGCTAAGTGTGTTAGGGTGTGAATGGAGACAGTCAATGATAATCCCAGAAGAAGCAACGACCCTTAAACCATTTCATGATGTCACATGTGACAAGGGGTCCATTGGAGCGGGAGCACACAGGAGCGCAGCTCCGGGAGTGAGAAGCCCAGGGGGCGGGCACATGACCAAGCCCCGCCCCCTCCTCGGCTTTCCTGAGCAGTGCAGAGGCGCAGCGCCCCGGGGGAAAGCCCTGCTAGGGTCTTTATTGTTTTTAATGTTTTGTTTTAATATTGATAATTTTATCATTGTTCCTTTTATGACTGTGTGCTGCTTTTCCAGAGACTTGCTCAAGGTGGCATATAAATTTTCTAAGGATACCATTTTTTATCTGGGCACATGGCACATAAGTCCTGGAGAAATTTCACCAACCCTTCAGCAGCTTCCACCCCATCAGTTTGGTGTAGTGGTCAGGAGTTGGACTCTAATCTGGGAGAACCGGGTTTGATTCCCCACTTCTCCACATACAGCTGCTGGTGTAACCTTGGGCCAGTCACAAGTTCTCTCAGAGCTGCCTCTCAGGAGCAGTTCTCAAAAGACCTTTCTCAGTCCCACCTACCTCACAGGGTGTCTTGTTGTGGGGAGGGGAAGGGGAAGGGATGGCTGTGCACATGTCCTGGGTATCTCAAGTCTACTTGAAACCTGGTGGTTTCAAGGGAGCAGGAAGAGAATGAAGGTGTGTTATTTACGCTTATTTTTATTGCACAAAGTATTGGATGGGGAAGGGAGTGGAGGAAGAGCAGGTCAGTTTCACTCACCTGTGGAGTGGATCCTGAGGGGTGGGTGTTGCCTTCTGACACACTTCCGGTATGTTAGGAGGTGTGGCATATGCAAATGAGTTCTGCAAATGAGTTATGGTAATGAGCTCCTGCACCTCTTTTTCTACGAAATGACCCCTGCATGTGACTATGGTTTGCACAGTTTTATGCAGGTTAGAGGTGTAGTTGGCGGTTCTGGCTTTATTGAACTGCAACTCTGTACCATTGCAGACTTTTACT
This sequence comes from Lepidodactylus listeri, assembly GCA_029233225.1. NCBI lineage: Eukaryota > Metazoa > Chordata > Lepidosauria > Squamata > Gekkonidae > Lepidodactylus > Lepidodactylus listeri. Next base: position 52,655,614 of record JARCFY010000017.1, read on the forward strand.
TCAATGCTGGTTTATTTATTTATTTAAAAACGTTTCTCTGCTGTCTTTCCACCCAAATAGGGTCTCCGAGGCAGCAAACATCAAACACTAAAACATATCAAAGTTAAAACAATAAGGGCGTTTAAAACAACGTTTAGATACAAGTCTAGCCAGCATAAATAATTGTCTGTAGCGTGGAACTGTCAGTAAATGAAAACAGGCTGGAAGGGATTGTGGTCACGTTAAACCTAAATATAAAGGTGAGCACACTAGATTGAATGCTGTTCCTTCAGGGGAGCAATTGGAATGCTCAAATAAGGTGCCTTACTATGGGTGACTGTGCCAATGCAGTTCTGGCCGAATAGACATCCTTCAAGACTGTCTATCTGACTTTGATTTGCTTAACAAGGCAAGAGATAGTTGAACTCCAGGTGTGACTCTAGGTTTGAACTGGATAATTTGAGGTTTCTTTTAGCAGGGGTGGATTTCAATATTACGTTGGCACTTGCCAAGTTCTTTTCTCAGTCAATCAAGATTAAAAATCATTATTTTTTAATAGTATATAGATACATGTGTTAAATAAATTTCCTCCTTTTTTTTAAAGTCTTAGTGTGACACTGTTCAAAGCCGAATTGGCTGCAAGAGCTGTGTAATTAAAGTAAATATAAGTCTGTCTATAATATTTAAACAATTCGATAAAATGTCAAAGCGTGCATGATCATGCAACCAGGGAGGAGGGGCCAATAACAGTTAGTGTGGGGAAATGCCAAAAAACCCCAGGAGAATCTTCACCCCTCTCTGGAAGATGATGATAGATAGAGGGAGGGAGACAAATCTTCCAGGGGAGGGAGTTCCAAAATTTCGGTGCTACAACCAAGAAAGCCCTTTCTCAGGTTTCCACTTGTCTAGCCTCATATGGCAGGGGTACCCAAAGCTGGGCATCCAAAGATGACCAAAGTGGACAGGTATGTTCATATGGGAGTAAGGTAAAGGTTTCCCTTACTTGAAAGCCAGTCGAATCCAACTCTGGGAGGCGGTGCTCATCTCCATTTCCAAGCTGAAGAGCCAGTGCTGTCCGAAGACTTTTTCCGTGGTCATGTGGCCGGCATGACTAGATGCCGAGGCGCACGGAATGCTGTTTCCTTCCTGCTGAAGTGGTGCCTATTCATCTACTTGCAATTTCTTGCTTTCAAACTGCTAGGTTGGCAGGAGCTGGGGCCAGGGACGGGAGCTCACTCTGTCACACGGCACTCGTGTCTTGAACTGCTGAGCCACCGAGCTTCCGGTCTGCAGCTCAGCATCTTAACCTCTGAGCCACCACAGCCCTTCATATGGGAGTAGGCAGTCCTTAATGTATATCATTGATATGTATAGTCATCATTGGATGATTGCATCTTGGGGTGACTGGCAAAGGTCAAACAGTCCACACCTTCAACAGCCAGCCATGTGTACAGACATCAAGGTGTGGAGGTATCAAATTGCGTTCATCATCCACCGCGCAAACCAGCTTGTTTGTTTTTCTGTGGTGTCTAGTGACATACAGGTCTCTGTCGCCTGCTTTGAGGAACCTTGGTCCGGGTGCCCTGGTCATCCACCGTAGAATCATAGAGCTAAAAGGGACCTTGCAGGCCATCTAGTTCCACCTGGTCACCTTCGTTATAAATGTTAATTGTTTGATGAAACCTATGCAGCATTTTTGGAGTTCCACACTGTGGTTCAAGGTGTATGGCTTTGTTCGCTCAAGTGCGATGTTTATCGGCGAAGCGAATTCTTCAGCATTGCTGTCGGTAATCTGAGCAGGGTGTTAACCGTCTCGCAACCAGTGAGGCTGCACAAAGTAGACACCAGTGTGTGTTGGCTGACTCTCCGGTGACTTAGCAAAATATTGGTAGAACTTAGGGATGCCAGCTTCCAGGTGTGACCTGGGGATCCCCCGGAATCGCAGCTCATCTCCAGACTGCAGAGATCAGTTCCCCTGGAGAAAATGGATGCTTTGGAGGGTGGGCTCTATGGCATGGTACCCCATTGAGGTCCCTGTCCTCCCCAGGCTCCAGCCCCAGATCTCCAGGAGTTTCCCAAATTAGATCTAGCAACTCTGCTCCCCCATCCCCTGCCGGTTCGAGGGTGGGGACTCTGGCAACTCTAGTGGAACCAGTGCTCTGACCTTAAATGACAAAGATGCACCCAGGCTGAGTATTTTTAGTGGCATTTATGGACCTCCCCAGGTCTTTTGCTCCATTAACATCTATATATCTAATTCCCAAGTGCCCCCCCGTGTGTGGATACTTAAATCCACGCGTGGGGGCACTTGGGGGGTGGGGAGGGGGTTCTGCAGATGGGGGGTGATCCCCCCGTTTGCAGAAAAATCAAAAAAGTTTTAAAAAGTTTTCGGGGGATACTGAAATCCCCCGAAAAGTAAAAAAAGCGTTCCCTGCGCATGCGCAGGGAACGAACTTACCTGTCGTGTGGTTGTTGCTGGCAACGGCGGGGTGGCGGAGGTTCCCTGCTCATGCGGACTTGCGGAAGTGCTGGCGGCGCTGGCGGCGGATGAGTGCGGCCGGGGGGGGGGCAGAAAGGGATGGTGGCGGGGGGGGAGGGAAATGCTGGGCCTGAGTGGCGTTAAGCCACTCAGGCCCCAGCAAAGAAGAGTGAACTGGTGGGCGGGCGGACGAGCACGGGGGGGGAGGGAGGGAGGGGATGGTGCCGGGGGAGGAGGGAAACGCTGGGCCTGAGTGGCATTAAGCCACTCAAGCCACGGCAAAGGAGAACGGGCGGGAGGGGAACGCGAGGGCGAGGGGGGAGGGAAGAAATGGTGAGGCTCCTCCGGCACAAAGCCTCGGGTCTCGCTGGGCCAAGCTGGGGCGGGAGGTGGAGAAGAGATGGCGAGGCCCGCGCCTCTGCGCCGGAGGGGCCTCGCCTCGGGCAGGCTGGAACGCGGGGGGAAGGGGGGTGGAGGAAGGAGGAGCAGCTGTCAGCTTCTCCCCCCCCCCGTGAATATCGCGGCCCCCCCCCCTTGTGAGTTCTATTTGTAGGTCTGGTGCTGAAAGAGCAATAATGTCCTATGTATATGCTATGGCTCAGTGTTATTGTCTAGCTTATTTGAGGAGGGCAGATGTGTTTGCTGCAGAGCAAGAAAGAGAATCCATCAAATCACAACCGACTTATGAAGACCCCATAGGGTTTTCAAGGCAAGAAACCTTCAGAGGTGGTTTGCCATTGTCTGCCTCTGAGTTGCGACCCTGGTATTCCTTGGTGATCTTCCATTCAAATACCAACCAGGGCCAACTCTGCTTAGCTTCTGATATATTTCAAGATCGAGCTATCCTGGGCTATCCACATCAGGTCTCTCCAGCCAGGGCCTTGTCAATAGCACGGCTGTCTCCCAAATGGGTCGTTGGTATGTACACAAACAAAAGGATATCCAGCTCCTGCCCATCTAGCAGTTCGAAAGCAAGAAATTGCAAGTAGATGAATAGGTACCGCTTTGGTGGGAAGGGAACAGCGTTCTGTGCATCTTGGCGTCTAGTCATGCCGGCCACATGACCACGGAAACGTCTTCGGACAGCGCTGGCTCTTCGGCTTGGACACGGAGATGAGCACCACATCCCTAGGTTGGATTCGACTGGCTTTCGAGCAAGGGAAACCTTTACCTTTACCTAAGACGTCATTGGAGCTCTCAATTTTTGTATCTTTAAGCCCAAAGGAGAACTATTTTTTTTAGGGTCGATTAAAATGGCACAAAATCATGTTTAAGCTTTCATGTTTGTCAGAACCCTCCATTGGGCGAGTGCTACTAAATTAAAAAAGTTAAGGAGGAGAAAGGCAAGTAGAGATCATTCACTTTACCTCCTACTTGATCCTTTTTAACTGGAGATGCTGGGGATTGAACTTGGGACCGTCTGCATAGCTCTACCACTGTGCCATGGCCCCTCCCTGGTGTACAATTAAACAAATTTGTGTGTCTGTTAGCATCCAACACCACCACAGCTGACAGGAAATTCTGCCTTTCTCCTTCTCTGCCCTTCTCATCTGTACGGCAACCTCCTCTGTATGTTGCCAAACATAAGGGGCGAGGAGGACTGGTTTGGCCCCGAGCTCTGCTAAAGACGTACGGGTACGGGTCACAGTCAGTGGTACGGGGTATGGGGTACGGGTCACAGTCAGTGGTAAAATATCTCCAGGACCTGGCATTTTACGGCACACATGGCCCTGCTTGACAAAGTGACATTTACGTCAAATCTGTCCTTTGTAAAAATGAGTTCAGTACCTCTGCTTTAAGGTGTTCCAGGACTCTGTTATATGGAATAAGGGATGCTTGATTGATCTTACTGTGTGGATTTTTGTGCTGTATCATAAATAGGTATATTCTCTTGTTAGTTGAAGGTCTATCTGACGAGGGGTAGGCGGCTTGCGGTTTGTCCACATGTGGTCTGGCAGCGCTTATTTTTGTTTTGGGGAAGATGCCGGCGCTTGTGTTGAAATGTGGCCTTTGCCGATGGTTACAGAGCTCCTACGGTATCTGCAGAGTTTATCCAGTTACAGTGACAGTTCTGTGTCTCAGTTTTGACTGCTCGACTGAGGGTACTTCAGGATAGCAGGACGGCTTTCCTTCTAACAATCAGCGGTGGTTAATTTCATGTGTGATTTAAGCGATGTTTTCACCACATTCCAGAGTTTCTCCCACATTGCTAACATCTGGAGGCACGTGGCTTCAATGGTTCCAAACCATGCTCGCGAGAACTGCCAAATCTATCGGCCCCTGCGGCGAGGGTTTGGAACCACGAAGATGGAGTCCTGTAACACCACTGTGGTATTGTTGAAATCTGGCCTTAGATAAATAGTTCTCCTTTGGGCTTAAAGATACGGGAATTGAGAGCTCCGATGATGTCTTAGCAGTATGTAAATCATAGTGATTAACTGAATTAAAGCTAGTTAATTAACTTAAAATGTTAAGTTGTGGATATTGTGTGTAATAGACGTAGAAAAGCAATGCGGATGACCTTTTTTGTGCGTGCATCTCGAGGAGATATGTCCATTTGGGAGAGAGCCATGATATTGACAAGTCACTGGCTGGAGAGACCATTTTAAATGAAGGAGGAAATGTGTTTTTTCAAGTGCAGGCTTATTTACTGTGTGTTCCAGAACGTTTTTCTAAGAAGGTCGGTGATGCTAGCCAGCTGAGTAAACTCTTGGGCTGATAGTGCATTGCATTGTATGTAGAGACGTTGCTCTTGAGAGCTTCCAGCCATGTTTTCAAGAGCTATTCAGCCACTTGTTCAAAGGGGAAGAGGGTTTTCTGTGTAAACCTAAATCCCTGTTGATGGGTTTCTTGGCACATTTGCAAACTGTCCTTGAAAACAAATCGGGATGGACAATTTGAACACTACGGGAGGGCTATAACAAATCTCCAGACTGCAGCTAATATATACCTATATATCTAATAGCCAAGATGGGCCCTCTGTGCAGATACCTAAATCCACACATTGGGGGCACATAGAGAGCAAAGAGGTTTTCCTGAACACTTGGGGCACTCCCCAGGTGTGCAGAAAAATCTGAAATGTTGAAAAAACTATACAGGGGATACTTAAATCCCCCCCAAAGTAAAAGAGCATTCCCCGCGCATGTGCAGAGAATGCACTGGGAACTGTGCCTCACTGCCATTGCTGGGAGGGAGGGGGGAGAAGGCCTGCTGGGCTCACTTGCGGCCACTTCCTCCTCCTCCATGTGGAGCTCCTGCTGCTTCAGTGGGGGAGCTGTATAGAATACTCCCCCCTGCAAGTATCGCAGGTCCCCGCTGCTTGTCAATATATCTAACTCTCAGAGTAGCTAGATTTGTGGATACTTAAATCTGGAGACTGGAGCCATGAATAGACAAGACAGATGTTTCTACAAACTTGAGAAAAGCCCCAGGTTTGTGGAAAAACCTTAAACAAACAAACAAACACTGGGGAAGGGGGTTAACCCTTCCAAATAATAGAAGCAGTGCCTATAGCTTTAAGGAACAAATATCTTCTGTGGCCATTGCTAGGCAATCAACAGTACTGCCAGCCTTCACGTCTTGGTTTCAGTCAGTAAAAGGCAGGGGCAGGGGGCAGGGCCCTTTCCAGGGCTGTTTGGACCTTTGAGGGAGGACCTATCGGGACCCAGCTGGTGGCAACACCACATGACTGGCATGACTCACCTGGACCAAATGTTCACTACTGTTTAACAGCAGCCAACCCAGAAAAGCCAGTGTGGTATAATGGCTAGAGATTCAGGCTAGGATCTAGGAGACCCAGGTTACATTCACAGCTCTGCCAGGGAAGTTTGATGGGTGACCTTGGGTGAGTCACATACTCTCAGCCTAACCTATCTCTTAGCGTTGTTGTGAAGATAAACAGGAAGAGATTGATGCAAGCTGCTTTGGGTCTTCACTGTGGGGAAAGCTGGGGGTATAAATGTATTTCATAGATATTTAAATAGAAGGCAGTTAAAGGGTGGGTGGGTGGGTGGGTGGGAAAGGGGAGTAGATGCAGGGAAAGGAGAGGGGATATAGCGGCCACCAGGAGGCGGGAAAGAGGTTCCTCTCAGGAGTTCTTGTGGGTTCTTCACTGTGCAACTGGGCCTGGTCTGGTGACTGGTATTGTGCAACTTATCCAGACTTTTTTCAGGGAAAGGCTGCTAGGGATAAGGAAGGAGAAAAACCGAAGGTGGAGTGTGGGGGGGGAGAGATATAAAGATAGGTCAGCCAGTGGGTGAGAAGGAGGCTGGAAAAGTTGAGAGGCTATGGGGGCTTCCGGGGAAGAGAACGAGGAAAGACCTTGTGTGTTCCTGCACTTGTGTATATATACAGTGCATGTGTGAGAGACAAATAGGCAGGTAATTAACATTCATCTGCATGAAATTTGTGTGCTGTGCTTGAATACCTCTACATGGTAATGTAGTATTATTCATCGCTCCATGAATATACATGGTGCTTTGAAGACTTACACAAGCAAAAGGGATGCGTTCGTGCCGTGGAGAAACTTCATACGGGGAGGAAGGTTGATGCGGGGGAGAAAGGGAGAGTGGAAAGAGAAGAGACCCAGTTATATCAGATCTTTAAGCTTTATGTTGTTTGGGAGCGTAGACTGAGAAACTTCATGGAAGAAGTTGGCTTTTCGGTGGGAGGAGAGATGGGTCGTACCACACAAAGGTTCTCAGGGCGAACCTTCGGCCAGGAGTGGGGGGAGCAGCAGACTTTTATTTTATTGCTTTTAATGTGGGTAACTTTTTTGGACAGATTTTAAGAGGAAAACAAAAAAAATAAAGACAATTGGAGGCTGACAGCGCCGTCCTAAGGGTGGGGATAAACCTCCCCAGGTTATGCCTGGGTCAGGTATGGCTGTGAGGGACAGATATCTGTAGGCTATCCAAGTAGACTAATAGCCGTTGACCAGCTGTTGAGAGCCAGTTTGGTGTAGTGGTTAAGAGCGTGGTTTGAAGAGTCTGGTGTAGCGGTTAAGAGTGCAGGCTCTAATCTGGGAGAACCGGGTTTGATTCCCCACTCCTCCGCATACAGCTGCTGCCGTGACCTTGGGTCAGTCACAAGTTCTCTCAGAGCTGTTCTTTCAAGGACAATTCTCAAGAGAGCTCTCTCAGCCTCACCTGGGTGTCTGTTGTGGGGAGGGGAAGGGAAAGGGATTATAAACCACTGAGACTCCTTCGGATAGTGAAGGGCGGAGTATAAATCCAATCTCCTCCTCCTCTACTTCTACTTCTAGTTCTATGTATTTATTTTACTGAAATGGCCCTGCCCCTAGCCGAGGACAGCCGAGGACCTCTCTTGGGCCAGGGACCACAAGAAGAGTCTTATTGCTGGAGTGTAACGCTCTTCCAGGGACATATTGAGAGAGGCAGTCCCAAAGGTACAAGAGTTAACCAGAGCCAGTTTGGTGTAGTGGTTAAGAGCGCAGACTCTAATCTGGGAGAACTGGGTTTAATTCCCTACTCCTCCACATGCAGCTGCTGGCGTGACCTTGGGTCAGTCACAAGTTCTCTCAGAGCAGTTCTCTCAAGGGCAATTCTCAATCAGAGCTCTCTCAGCCCCACTTACCTCACAAGGTGTCTGTTGTGAGGAGGAGAGGGGAAAGGGATTTTAAGTTGCTCTGAGACTCCTTCGGGTAGTGAAGGGTGGGGTATAAATCCAATCTCTTCTCCTCTGTACTTAGAATCTTATTCGGATCTGTTTAGTGTCCCAAGAAGTTAGGGCTGTGGTGGCTCAGAGGTTAAGACGCTGAGCTGCAGGCCGGAAGGTTGGTAGTTCAGCAGTTCGAGACCCGCGTGCTGCATGATGGAGTGAGTTCCCGTCTCTGGCCCCAGCTCCTGCCAACCAAGCAGTTCGAAAGCAAGAAGTTGCAAGTAGATAAAAAGGTACCACTTCAGTGGAAAGGTAACAGCATTCCGTGCGCCTTGGTGTCTAGTCATGCTGGCCACATGACCACAGAGACGTCTTCGGACAGTGCTGGCTCTTTGGCTTGGAAACTGAGATGAGCACCGCCCCCTAGAGTTGGATTCCTTTAGCCTTCAAGCAAGGGAAACCTTTACCTTTACCTTACTCCCAGGAAAGCATTCGTAGGACTGCACTATGACAGGGCCTCATCCCTTTGTGTGTGTGTTTCTTTGGTTCTAATAAACAGCTTTACGTGGATTTTCCTTCTGGATGTATAACGGCTGTTGTTTAATTTGTGGGAAATAATATATTTGGCGACAGTTATTTTGACTTTTGCAGCGGGAAAGACCACGCACAGTTAGAGAGGAACGCACCATGATGGATTGCCAATGAGCAAAGCTGTTAAGTAGCGACTGCCGCCAAGATCCTGGAATTGGCTGCCAAGGCGTGAAGCTGTTGAGAAGCATAGACATGTCAACAGCAGCCATTGATATGGAAATGAATCACTTACAGTGACCTTTCTGGGGGTGGAAAAAAAGTTTAAGTCCTTTGTGTTTCCCTCTCTTTGCCTTTCCAGTCGTGTTCACATCACTGAAGCGACGCTAAATCACCTAGGCAAAGCCTACGAAGTGGAAGAAGGCAATGGACACCTAAGAGACCCGTACCTCAAAGCCATGAATATCACAACTTACTTGGTGATTGATCCAAGGGTAGGTATATTTTTACAAATTCCCCCCCTCCTAATTGGCTTACCTGCTGTGATGTCATCGCATTCCACCGGCTTAGGAGGAAGCAGGCTGCCATGAAATGATCTCGAGCATTTGGTGAGGGAGTGGGTTAAACAGCTTGGCAGCCAGGAACGACTCTAGAATGGGGAAACGGACAGGGAAGGGACAGAGACTGAAATCCCACAGAGGTGGTAAAGTTCGTATCTGATAAACAGAGAAGGAAATGGGGCCCAGCAGGTGAAAGGGGAAACCGATCCAGAAGTAGGCCGGTTGAAGGAAAACTGAGGAAGCAATGGTCAAAGACTTGAGGGAAAGTGGATCGAGGAGAGCCCGAAAATAAGTCAGAGGGTCAGGGAGCTATGGGAAGAAGTGATGGAAATAGGGGAAGGGGGCATTCACACAGGGCCTAGGGCAGGGATCCCCAAACTTTTAGGAACCTTTCGAGTTCTGACACAGGGTGGAGAGAGCAACAACAAAATGGCTGCCACGGGCAGAGGAGGTAAACACAAATTGGCTACTATAGGAGGAAGAGCCTCACACCCACCCAGAGGAAGTCCAAGTGGAAGGGAAATGAAGGTTAATTTTAAAAAACACACTGGGAGAGAGAAAAGAGACAGAGAATGAAACCAATGTTGTGATGGTAGCTGCTGTTGAAGCAGTATTATTTTAATCTTCAAGGTGCTGGTTTTTGACCTTTAAAACCCTATATGGTCTGGGGCCTGCCTACCTGAGGGCCTGCCTTTCCCCGCATGTTCCCCAGAGAGCACTGAGGTTGGGGTCTCAAAATAGGGTTGCTTTGCGCGTGCGCCGGTTGACGTCACCGGAAGTGACGTCAGCACGTTGGGGGCGTTGCCAGGGCGACGCTCTGGCAATCGCCCCAAAACTCTATGGTATCACTTCATAGAGTTTTGGGGCGATTGCCAGAGCGTCGCCCTGGCAACGCCCCCAACGTGATGGCATCACTTCCGGGTGACGTCATTACGTGAGGGAGATCATGCAAGCTGGACGACCTCGGGGATGGGGTTTCCCCCACCGGCCGAATGCTGGCCGGCGGATCGGGAACCCCTGTAGCGGGGGATCCCCCGCCCCCCGGGCTGACTTGGCAGCCCTATCTCAAAACCGTTTTGGCCCTCCCTGGACTGAAAGATGCCAGATTAGCCTCTACCAAAGCCAGGGCCTTCTCAGTAGCAGCTCCAGACTGGTGGAATGAGCTCCTGGAAGACATCAGGGCCCTGTGGGACCCCTTACAGTTCCACAGGGTCTGCAGAACGGAGCTCTTCCACCAGGACTTTGATTAGGAGCCGCTACCAATAACAACTGAACTGTGGCAAGGCCCTCTATGTCAACACCAACAGCCTACACTGAAACACTTGGCAGCCACCAGTTAAAGTGTGGGCGCCATGGTACCCGTGAGAGCCGTGTTGGGGGCCTCTGGCCTAGGGAAACAAAGAATAGCATCCTATTGGCTGGAAGGGGGAAGATAGGAAGGGTGATACAGCTGTGGAGCTAGTGGGCCTTTGGTCTGCGGAATCCAAAGAGCCATCGAAGATGAGGCTGTCTTTCAGAGGAACTTCAGGCGTCTTGCATGCACACGCTTGCATCACTTGTGCGTTTGGCAGAACTGGGGAAACGGGGAATGCATGAGGAAGCTGATAATTTATTTCTCAAGCCCTAAAATAGTTTCAAGTTCTGCGGTCTAAACCCCTGTATTTACGATTGGGACTTGTTCTGCAAATCTTTTGGTCCCGTGATATATTGATTTTTTTCCTGACTCAGTTCAGTTTGGTGTAGTGGTTAAGTGTGCGGACTGTAATCTGGGAGAACTGGGTTTGATTCCCCAGTCCTCCACTGGCACCTGCTGGATGACCTTGGGCAAGCCATAGTTCTGTCAGAGCTGTTCTTGAAAAGAGCAGTTTCTGTCAGAGCTCTCTCAGCCCCACCTGCCTCACAGGGTGTCTGTTGTGGGGAGGGGAAGGGAAAGGAATTTGTAAGCCGCTCTGAGACTCCGAGTAAAGGGAGAGGTATAAATCCAATCTCTTCTTCTGTTTTGCACCAGGTTTTTTTTTTTTATAAGCTAGGGTCAAAGAGGGGGAAAGGGAGAAACCCTGGGACTGTAGGAAAGCAATACGTACCGAGAACAGGGACGCCAGCATGCCTGGAGAAACATGTGCTGTCCCTTTAACAGAAGCTTAACACGTGGAAACGGGCAGCTGGAGCCCTTGAACACACACGAAGCTGCCTTCTCCTGACTCAGCCCATCAGTCTGTCAGAGTCAGCATTGTCTACTCAGACTGGCAGCAGCTCTCCAGGGTCTCAGGCAGAGGTCTTTCACATCACCTGCTGCCTGATTCCTTTCAGCAGGAGGTGCCGGGGGATTGAACCGGGGACCGTCTACCTTTGCAAAGCAGAGCCTCTTCCACCGAGCCACAGCCCCTCTCCTCCTTGTGGCATGGAATTAAATCACATCCCCTGGTGAATAACGTCCCATTCAGCCTCTGTTAAAGGGACAGGACAGTTTCCACCCCCCTCCAGGCAACTGGCACCCCTAACCAAGCAAGAGAGGAATGCGGATGGGGTGTGTGTGGGGAGAGGTTGGTGGCTGTGCGACAGGGCTACAGCGTTTAGAGGTTCAGTTGCCAGGGACTGCAGCTCCTCCACGAACCAATAACTTTTAGAGCTCGGTCTCCAAGGAGCCTTTCAACAAGTATCCAGAAAAGGCTGTTCTTTAACTGTGTGTAATTAAAAAGAATACGCAGCAAGCCACCCACCTTCTGTCTAAGTGCAGCTCCACTGACATTCTGAGGAGGGCAATTAAGAAGAGCAGCAGCGCTCTGGGGCCAATCCGGTTTGCTCCACTTGGCTCCCGAACGCATTTTTGTCTTGCCGAAAGGCGATTTCTAAAGCTCAGACTGGCGGCCGCCTCCCCCCCCCCCCCCCCGTCAACACCTCCTCTGCCTCAACGCTTCCCTGCTAACAAAGTTGACTGAAATCGGTTTTTTGATTAATACGTGATTGAACTTGGCTGAAAAGGTGGTGTGCGTGTGTGTGTGAGAGAAAGGTGTGTGTGTGTTTGAACAGCAGCAAATACAACACCTGGTCAAGATTCTGGTTGCCTGATAAGCACAAGGTGTTTTCTTCATAGTAGCGGGTAGTCGTCCAGCCACGGAGAGGGCAAAGCTGTTCCAGTTTGAACTCCTGCTCTTATCTCTCTCCCCCCCTCCCCCAGCTTTTTCAAATTAATGTTAAGAATTAGGCATCAACAGTTTTAAAAGGAGGTTAGGCAGATTCATGGAGGATAGGCCTATCAGTGGTTATTAGCTGTGGTGACTGAAGGGAACCTCCGTGATCAGAGGCAGTAGAAAAGGGCAAGAGTCCAGTAGCACCTTAAAGACTAACAAAATTTGTGGACCACTAGTTTGATCCAGCAGGGCTCTTCTTATGTTCTTATGAAGGCCTCAGCCTCTATGCCTTGTTGTTGGCTATCCAGAGGAACTGGTTGGCCACTGTGTGAGGCAGGATGCTGGACTAGATGGAACAGTGGTCTGATCCAGCAGGGATCTTCTTATGTTCTTATGAAGGCCTCAGCCTCTATGCCTTGTTGTTGGCCATCCAGAGGAACTGGTCGGCCACTGTGAGAGACAGGATGCTGGGCTAGATGGACCACTGGTCTGATCCAGCAGGGCTCTTATGATGTTCTTATGAAGCCCTCAGCCTCTATGCCTTGTTGTTGGCCATCCAGAGGAACTGGTTGGCCACTGTGAGAGACAGGATGCTGGGCTAGATGGACCACTGGTCTGATCCAGCAGGGCTCTTATGATGTTCTTACGAAGGCCTCAGCCTCTATGCCTTGTTGTTGGCCATCCAGAGGAACTGGTCGGCCACTGTGAGAGACAGGATGCTGGGCTAGATGGACCACTGGTCTGATCCAGCAGGGCTCTTATGATGTTCTTATGAAGCCCTCAGCCTCTATGCCTTGTTGTTGGCCATCCAGAGGAACTGGTTGGCCACTGTGAGAGACAGGATGCTGGGCTAGATGGACCACTGGTCTGATCCAGCAGGGCTCTTATGATGTTCTTACGAAGGCCTCAGCCTCTATGCCTTGTTGTTGGCCATCCAGAGGAACTGGTCGGCCACTGTGAGAGACAGGATGCTGGGCTAGATGGACCACTGGTCTGATCCAGCAGGGCTCTTATGATGTTCTTATGAAGGCTTCAGCCTCTATGCCTTGTTGCTGTCTCTTCAGAGGAACTGGTTGGCCACTGTGAGAGACAGAATTCTGGGCTAGATGGACCACTGGTCTGATCCAGCAGGGATCTTCTTATGTTCTTAAAAACCAGCTAATAAAAGCTTCATTCCATGACCATATCTGAGGGAGAATATTGGCCCATGGGAGTTTTGTCTTAACCCATTCACTCACTTGCTGTGTGAATACATGGAATCAGATCATTGGTCCATCATTATCAGTCTAGTTGAATTAGAACTGGCAGCTGATATCCAGGGTCTTAGGCAGAGGTCTTTAACATCCCATACTAACCAGTCCTTTCAGCTGGAGATGCTGGGGATTGAACCTGGGACTTTGCGCATGCCAAGTAGACTCTCTACATCTAAGTCATAGCCCCTCACGTGTGGAGGTAAGTGGGTTAGATTTCCACCAGCAATCGACGTTTGTGCCTTTGTGTTCCAGCCCGACCTGCTAAAATTCTTCGTTGGATCCTTTCCCTGCATTTCTGCCCCTAGTGTTTATGAAAAGAAAATGTCCAGAATGTGCTTTGATTACTATTATGGGGATGCATGGGTATGTCAAAACAATTGATTGCAAAACTCAAGGATGTGCTTCCTTTTTTTTAACCCTCTTAAAATGCATGTGTGTCCCTCCGCCTGTCCTGGTTTCAGTCCAAGCAGCGTGCCTCCAATAACCATCAGATCTCCGAAGCCAGAGTGCACGACGGGCTGAAGATCAGAGCCTCCGTCCGGATGACCCGGTATTTGGAGTCCTGGGGTGCTGCCCGGCCTTTTGCTCACCTGAACCACCGAGAGAGTGTGAGCAGTGATACCTCCGCACCTGGCAGGAAGCATCGGAAGGTGACGCTCTGTTCTTGTTTTCGGAGGCTCCCGAGGGCCAAACTAGACGGGATGTTTGTCGTGTGGTCTCCAGGGGGACTTGGAGCTGTACACTAGTTTAGGGGTGGCCAAACATGATCAGTGTAAGAGCCACATAGAATAAACGTCAGATGTCTGAGAGCCGCAAGACATGAACAGATATTACAAATATGTTTTTATTTAAAAATACACAAATTTGCTTTTTATTAACATTAAATGAGACTGCCAAAAATAAAAGCAAAAGGAGTAGAAACAGATATTGATAATGATATTTATTTGTCCAATGATATTTATTTGTTTGCTAATGATATTTATTTGTCAGAGAAAGAGAGATGGAAAGAAAGAGAGAAACAAAGAAAGCGAAGGAAGGAAGGAAGGAAGGAAGGAAGGAAGGAAGGAAGGAAGGAAGGAAGAAAGGAAGGAAAAGCATGGCTCCTTTTCACTTCCCCAGCTGCCCTGCTGGGAGCCGCTCAATATGTGTGAAAGAGCCGCAGGTGGCTCCTGAGCCACAGTTTGGCCACCACCCGCACTAGTTGCAGGTTCCCAGTGGGAACTCTGTTTAGCAGCCTCACAGGGACCCGACTCTGCTTGGGACTGTGACGCAGGAGGAGAAGGGGCTCCTTCCTCCCCCACTGCCTTTTCCTGACCCAAAACAGTGCCACAGTGTGTGGGGGGGGATTCTTTGCCCCTTCAGACGGCTGCATGTGCAAGCATTCGCTACATGTACAACCATCTGATGGCCAAATAATGTCCCCCTGGGCTGTTTCAGCTCTGGAAGACGGCATGTGAGAGAAGGCAGGAACCCCTCTTCCCCTATGAGGACCACATGTATTTCTATTAACTATAAAACATAGTAGCCATAAATCACAGTGATTGCTTGTTTAGGGGTTTTTCAGACATCTGTCCCACCATTTAGTAGAGAGCGAGACAGAATGCTTCTGTTTGAATTGACTTGTATGGATTTACATGTTTAAATACTATACTACCTCATACTGCTTCATAACTTATTAGTTTTAAGCAGATTACTAAAATATAGGAAAAGCTAGACCCCGTTTGAATGGCTGCGGAAATCTATCACAGATGCGTAACGTTTCACAGCTAAAAGAGCGATAGCTCTGCTATTATCTTCTAATAAAAGAGATAATGTCTCCATACAGTCTCTGTTTTGGAGCAAAGGAAGAATTAAAAGATTTCTAGGCTCAGGAAAAAGATTTAATTCAGAGGTCTCGTGATGCAGGGTGTCCACACTACCTGCACCGTAGTCACGAACTCTACCAGAGTATGGTATCTTAAGATACCTTCCTTGCAAAACTCTAGATGGTAGAGCATTAAGGCATGCCGACATAAAGGCACGCCTGTTGCAAGGAACAGTCAAATACGAGGAGTAATCAGGGAGCTTTCCAGGTGGAATTTATATGTCTAAAGGGGAAAAAAATTCTTCTTCTTCTCTCTCGTCTAGGAGATAACGTTACATCTGGCAAATCGGCAGAGAGCTTCAGAGAGGCAAGTTGTGCTCCGTTATGATTCTTCGCTTCCTGTCACAATTTGACATCTGGAATTGTTTAGCCATCCCTGGACCAGTGTTCCCTCTAAGCTGAGTTAGTGTGAGCTAGCTCGCAGCTTTTTAAGCCTCCGGCTCACCCATTTTTGTCTTAGCTCGGGAAGGGTGGCTTCGGAGCAAACTAATTGATGCAGCAGCCAAATCACCTGCTCACAACTTTAATGCCAGTAGCTCACAAAGTAGGATTTTTGCTCACAAGGCTCCACAGCTTAGAGGGAGGGAGCATTGCCGAGTGTGAGACCTGAAAGGCATCTCTGCAGTTTTCAGAGGGGGGTTTCCAATCGCTTTTGGGGAACACAAGTCATAAATACTAAAATGTACAGAAACTGGAATACGTAAGTACTAAAATACATGAGTACTAAAATAAAAAACTAAAATACTAACATAGAAAAAACCTAGGGTTTATTCGTGACATTTTATTGTTGCGTTTCAAAACCAGCAAAGGTTCATTTGGAAGCAGCATATGCTGGTTGCCATGTCAGAAGCAGCATCCTTCTTTGCTTGGGGTAGCGTGCTGCTGCTTGGTTTGTGCTTGCGACGCGTGCCTGCATCTTGTGAAAACTAGCAGTCAACTGATGGCAGGCCTGTGATTGACTGGCCACCCAGTACAATTGATCACACGAATCAGCATAGTCCCATCGGAAGGCCGAGGCCTAACCTCACTGCATAACGGTCCCTCCCTTCAAACATTCTCATCACTGACGCTGTGCATGCGCGATCTACTCCGTTTATAACTGTGCCTTCGCTTCGTGGGTTTTGCGTTAGCGCTTGAAAATTCCCCTCTTTCCCCCTGCCCTTTCTGATTTCCAGTTTATGTTCTTTAGTGGCTAAATACCAAAACTCCGACTTCCTCATCCCAACTATGCTGAAAAGTGCTAGATGGGGAAAGGGTTAAAACACGTATGTTCACCTTTACTGTTTCTCTGTAGACATTCATTCTTTCCTGAAGACGCTTTTCTCTAGCAGAAGCAGCTTTCAGAGTTCTGATGCATGTAATATTGACAGACCCCGAAAGAGGCCATTTAGAAAGGGATTCTGCCAATTCATGCAATGTAGGATCACTCATGTATATTAACCAGGATAACTAAAGGCAACTGCCAGGTCCAAAGATGGTATGTACCGCAGACTAGAGAGCCGGTGTGATGTAGCAGACTGGGGAAGACTAGGACCCTTCGTGACCCAGGTTCGAATCCCCACTTCTACCAGGGAAGCTTGCTGGGTGACCTTGGGCCCGTTGCAAACTCTCAGCCTGGCCTACCTCACAGGGTTGCTGTGAGAAACTTGAAGAGGGAAGAACACTGTTCAAAGCCACTTTGAGTCCCAACTGTGGGGAGAAAGTAAAGGTAAAGGTTTCCCTTGCTCGAAAGCCAGTTGAATCCGACCCTAGGGATGCGGTGCTCATCTCCGTTTCCACCGAAGAGCCAGCACTGTCCGAAGACTTTTTCCATGGTCACGTGGCCGGCATGACTAGACGCCGAGGCGCACAGAACGCTGTTGCCTTCCCACCAAAGCCAGTTGCAATTTAATAAAACTCTTGCAGAATTAATTCAGTTTCAGAGGGTGGCTGTGTCCGTCTGCAATAGAACAGCCAGATTCGAATCCAGTACCAGCTTAGAGACCAACAAGGTTTTCCGGACATAAGGTCTCGAGAGTTGAAGCTCTCAAAGGTATTTTACAAAGGGTGCTTTGACTCTTGAAATCTTATACCTCGAAACTCTTCTTGGTCTCTAAAAGCTGCTGCTGGCCTCGAATCTAATGATTTAATTCAGCCTCTTAGACTTTTCCCTCCAGAAGTGGCACAAAGTTTTGTGTTTTTTTTTTTTAAAGAGATCCATTTTTTTAGAACAATGTTTGAGTCCAGTGGCACTTTTAAGACCAACAAAGTTTAATTCTGGGCATAAGCTTTCGTGTGCATGTGTGCACACTTCTTCAGATACATGGAAAACAGACTTCCACAAGCTGAACATATAGACAGAGAGAGGCTCCCTACCTGTATGTCAAGGCCCGAGGAGGTCTGTTTCAATGCATCTGAAGATGCGGGCATGCACACAAAAGCTTATGCGCAGAATTCAACCGTGTTGATTCTTTTTTTTGTTTGACAGCCCTTTGAAAAATGACAGCTCATAATGACAGTCTTGTCTGGTATGATTAATTTGATTGCTACTAATGAATGCAAATAGAGCCTCCGTGTCACATCCGACCCCTCTCTCTCTCTCTAGTCTGGATGGCTGTAGGACAGAGCGCGTCTGTCCTCCTTCCGTTGTAAACTATAAGTGAGTGTCTCTCTTTTTTTCTCCTTTATTCTTCTGTCTGTGTTTTTCTAACTGTCTGCTATAGAAGAGTTCTTTCCACATTTCTCGCCCCCCCTCAAACTATTTATTTGTTGGATGATATTGTGTACTGGGTTCGATGCATGGAAAGCCCGGACTACGACGTAGTGATCAGCATAGGTTTATTGAGTACACAACAAGCATGCAATACTGGCTGGGAGGGCTAGCTATATACAACTCCTAGGCAGGGTTGCCAAGTATTACCTTGCTTTCAGCGGGGTGGGGGGGGGGGGGAGTCCTTGCTTCTCCGGGGGGCCTTTTGGCGTGTGCACCACGATGACATCACCCAAAAGTGACATCATCGCATTGGGCATGTTGGGGCGGGACCTCTGTAATTTGAGGGAAAACCATAGAGTTTTCCCTCGAATTACAGAGCGTCCCCCCAAAACGTGCCCGATGCAATGATGTCACCTCCAGGTGACGTCATCACGCCGGGTACGTCTCCTCAGCCCGGCAAATTGGGGGTGGGGTTCCCCCCAGCGGCCTGATCCAGGCCGGCGGGGAGCAGACCAATCGAGCAGGGGTTTCCCTGCCCCCTGGGGGGACTTGGCAACCCTACTCCTAGGACACACCCCAGAGTCCTATTGGTGGGTTTGAATTTCCTGTCAGAGTTCTGATTGGAGGGCTAGTGGTGGTCGAGGATCCTAGACCCCTATTGCCTCTTGGAGTCAAGCTCTGACTGTATGCCGCTGGCGCCCGGTGTCGGTCAGCGGACATAACAGATGAAAAGATAACCCTTCATACTTCGTTGTTCACACTTCTCTGGGTTTTTGGTAGGGAGTGTGAATGAAATGGCTGCAAGTCCCGAATTGTCTTGCTGATAAATAACTGTTGTCTCCCCCCCCCTTTTCTGTGTTTAGAAATACCTCTCAGAAGGGAAGGATGGAAGAAGATATTCGTGACAAAATGCTGTCAACTATTGAAGGACTCAGTTCAGCCAAGTAATCGCTGTCTCCTCTTCCTGTTCTTAAGAGAATTGCCTCATCTACTGAAAAAGGGGGGAGGAAGAGGAAGGGAAGTTCTCAGTTCTTATTTTGTGTAGCGTGAAGGTGCTAGCCTGCTTAGAAAACCTCACCCCTTCGTCTAAAAACTGTGGGGGCTGTGGTTTATGCAGTGCTCAGCGAACACGCCTCTCTTTCCGCTTCCTCCCACTTCACATTTTCTAGAAGTTTTCTTAACGGGCTCTGGGGCTGAAACCCTGCACCTCCGCAGAGGTGTCAGCTTTTAGAAACAGTGCAACAAAAGAAAACTTCGTCGGAAAGAAGACGGAATAATTGGAAGTGTCGTTCTGCGAAAGTGTAGCTTAGCAGCCGTTTGATCCAGCGAGGGCATCTTCAGTTGGCTGCTGTTTTGAGGAAGGAGAAAAACAGAATCTAGAAGCAGAAATGTTACAGAAAGGGAAACTGAGAAATGGTCTCTCCGGCCTGGCTGTTGGATGTTAGGCTTAAGTTTGCTGGCCTTCGTAGGCACTTCCAGAAATCAGCTAATTAGATTCAGTTTGCAATAAGAGTTTTGAGTTTAGGTTTGCGTGACAGATGCTGAAGAAACTGGGTGTGCATGTGAGACCCTGGTATTTAAGGTCAACAACCTTTTTGAAATCCAGTCTTCGGAAGTTTGTGGAAGATAGGCGTTTCAGCTTAGAAATGACCATTAAAACTCCACAGTTCTGTGCACGCTTTGAAAAATCTATTAGTGAGCAATATAAGAAATAATTTTCATCGAGTTCACGTCAATGTGAGTCGTTTCAGGGGGTAGTGGTGTTCCCTCTAAGCCACGAGTGGCTAAACTTGCTTGACATAAGAGCCACATAGAATAAATGTCAGATGTTTGAGAGCCGCAAGACATGAACAAATATTATATGTTTTTACTGGGAAATATGCAGATTTACTTTTTATTAACATTAAATGAGACTGACAAAAATAATAACAAAAGTGATAAAAGCAGATATTGATAATAATATTTATTTGTCCAATGATGTTTGTTTGCTAATGCTGAGGTCCCTCCCCTCCCCAAACTCCTCCCTCTCCTGGATCCACCCCCAAAGTCTCCAGGTACTTTCCAACCCAGAGCTAGCAACCAGTGTTCCCTCTAAGCTGAGTTAGTGTGAGCTAGCTCACAGTTTTTTAGCCTCCAGCTCACACATTTTTGTCTTAGCTCGGGAAGGAGGGCTCCAGAGCAAACTCATTTAGGCAGCAGCCAAATCACTCGCTCACAACTTTAATGCCAGTAACTCACAAAGTAGAATTTTTGCTCATAAGACTCCACAGCTTAGAGGGAGCATTGGCAACCTTAACCTGAAGGCTGACAGCCATAATTATTATCCTGCAGACAGGAAGTGTGGACTGAGGGAAAGAGAGAGTGGTGCTGGTGGGGTTCCTAGGATCTCCAGTAAGCTAATGGTGCAGTGAGATTTGAACTGGGGACTTGTGGTCTCCACAAGTCACAATGCCCTGCTAGCTGTGGGAGTCCAAACTTCTGCCTTGCATTTTCGTATTTCTATACCCCCCCACCCCAATTTCCCTGTGTTTCTCAGCTGTGCTTTTCTTTTTCACTTGCAGGCCCTGGTGTGGTTCCACAGACGACTTCCGTGGGCTGTGTGGATTTTTGCTGTTCTTCGTCGAGATGGGCCTTGAAAAAGAGGTCGGTAAGAGGTGACTAGACTTCTCAGGCGTGTGTAAAAATAACCCGGCCGCGAGCCGAGAAGGCGTCCCTCTCTAGAGTTGCGCTTTCAGAGGGAAGGTATACCTAATGGGTCGGAGCTCCGCATGAAGTATTGCGGCTTCCCTCTTTGTAGAGCCTCATGAAGGGTGCGGAAGAGGTTGGGAGGCGGTATGTGCTCCCTGATTCTAGGCAAGCTCTTCTGAGTTCTCAGACCTCGTCAGCGCAGCGAAAGGAGTGGTTTGGTATCTCCCGGGCGCCTGTAGCTTGAACGACCCAGTTTGGTGTAGTGGTTAAGTGCGCGGACTCTAATCTGGGAGAACCAGGTTTGATTCCCCACTCCTCCACTTGCACCTGGCTGGATGACCTTGGGCAAGCCATAGCTCTGTACCAGCTGTTCCCTCAAGGACAGCTTGGGAAAGAGCTCTCTCAGCCCCACCTACCTCACAGGGTGTCTGTTGTGGGGAGGGGAAGGGAAAAGGAGTTTGTAAGCCGCTCTGAGACTCCCTTGGGGAGTGGAGGGTGGGGTATAAATCCAATCTCTTCTTCTTCTTCTTCCTTTGAAAATCGGAGCACCACCACAGACAGACGTGAGGAGGCCTGGGTTATCTCTGCCTGAAGCAGAGAAGAACAAGTTGTGAACTACCACATTCCCCCCCCCCCACTTCTATTCTAGAGCGGTAGCCTCCTTTGCAATAGTTCCCTGTTCACACCCACCTTTTGTTTGTCTGTACACAAAAACACACATACTAGGGATTCCAACTCTGGGTTGGTAAATACCTGGAGATTTAGGGGGCGGAGCCTGCAGAAGGCAGGGTTTGAGGAGGGAGGGACCTCATTGGTATATAATGCTTCAGAGTCTACCCTTCAAAGCAGCCATTTTCTCCAGAGGAACTTATATCTGGTGATCATAGCAGGGGAGCTCATAGCAGGGGAGCTCTGGATATTATAGCAGGGGAGCTCCAGGCAGCCATAACAGACACACTTTTGCCCAGGGGCAGATTGGGGCCTGGCCGTGGAAGCTAAGGCCTGAATACATTTGTTGATCTTCAAGGTCCCCCAAGATTGTTTTTTTTTTACCCTTTATGCTTCCGGTCTTTGCTCTCTTCTCCCTTCGTTCATGCTCTTTTTCTTTCTTCTTCACGATTATTTTGTACTTATTTTAGACATCTGCGCCCCCATGTTTCTGTCAGTAATGGCATCCAAGATGGCCTACTGTGCTATAAAAAGTTAAAAACCAAGAAAATTGCAGTTTGATTGTAAAAAAAAAATTGGGTTGCTGAGAACAGTTGATCTAGGTGGCCTGTCTGCCGGATTTCTCTGCTTGTTTCTAACACGGATGTGTCTATTCCATTTTTAAAAAATAAAAGTGAAAACTGTTTTCAAAGCCGTTTACGACATTCAGATCTCTCCAAGCATTTGCTAGTAAAGGTAAAGGTTTCCCTTGCCCGAAAGCCAGTCGAATACGACTCTAGGGATGTGGTGCTCTTCTCTGTTTCCAAGCCGAAGAGCCCGCACTGCCCGAAGACGTTTCTGTGGTCATATGGCTGGCATGTCTAAATGCCGAGGTGCATGGAACGCTGTTGCCTTCTGACACACTCTTTATTCCATTGTTTCTGCAAGGAACTGTGGGCTGGCCCATACGGTTCTCCTCTCCTCCATTTCCTCCTTCCGACAGCCTTGTGAGGTAGGCTAGGCCGAGAGGAGTGTGTCTGGCTCAAGGCTGCCCAGCTGAGTGGGGGTTGGAATCTGGGGCTCCCCAGCTCTCGTCTGACACTCAAACTGGAGCAAGGCTACTGAAACCTGTTGTGGGTGCTGGCAGACACACTTTGCAGAGAGATCCTTTTTGCCTAGGACAAAGGGTTGACAGTTCCAGGTTGGGAAATTCCTGGAGATTTGGGGATGGAACCTGGGGAGGGTGGGGTGTGGGGAGGGCAGAGACCTCAGTGTGGTGTAATGCCGTAGAATCCATCCTCTAAAGCAGGGGTGTTAAGCATGGGGCCCGGAGGCCGGATCAGGCCCCTGGAGGGCTTCTATTAGGCCCGCACTGGAACTGGCTGTCTCCTACTTCCAGTTCTGTTGCTGCTGCTGCTGCGTCATGGCTTGCTTTGCCAGACTCTCTCAGTCGCTCAGCCATTTCATGTTTTCCCCTGGGTCCTAGACTCAGAACTCTGAGCATGAGATGTCTGTGGTGAATGCCAGTAAATCAAAAGTAGGGTTGCTTTTTCCAGAGACACACCTGAACAGCATACTCAAGATTGCAACAGCACAGACATTTTGATGCAATAATTCAGAGCAAGAGGTGTCAGTTATCAGAGACCGTTAAACAAAATATTGCAAAAGCGCTAATGTTTTAAACATATTGTTTATTTTAAGTAAAAAAAAAATCCTTTGTGTTCGTGTCCTTTATAAAGTTTACATCTCCGCTACCTGGCATTACATTTTTGACACACATGGCCCCGCCCAACAAGGTCTCATTTATGCCGGATATGGCCCTCGTAACAAATGAGTTTGACACCCCTGCTCTAAAGCAACCATTTTCTTCAGGGGGGCTAATCTCTGTCGTCTGGAGGCCAGCTGTGACTTTGAAAGATTTCTAGGCCTCGCCTAAAAGTTGACAACCCTTCTAATACTTGAAGATTTCTTTTTAAGGCAAGAAGCTAGTTATCATGAGCTGAACAAAACCGTGTTATCTGTACTCAGATTGTACCGTTTCGTTTCAGTATCGCACAATCCCCATTCCGAAACTGAGGAGCTATTTCGTCTGTGCCAGCGTTGTATTGCTATGTATGTTTCTGGTACAGATATTCATAATGTCAAGGTAAGAATGTTTTTCTTTTAAAAACCTGTTATCTGCACGCGCGTGCACACACGCACACACACAAAATCCAGTATGTGTGTGTCAAGACACAGCCAACTTATGGCTCGAGGAGTTTGTATAAGCCATTTCCTTGACCTCCTAGTTTTCTGTGCGCAGGGAGTCTTTCCTTTCCTGGTGCTCACCAAGTGTTTTCAGGAGGTGGGTGGAGCTTTTGTCCAGCAGAACTTCTGGTTGGCCAATGGAGATTTGATTGGCTGTGTACATTTTTAAAAAAATGTTTCTTTGGCAGCAGCTGCCACCACAGGACAAGGATTTTCACTGTGTGACTGAAGATAAGTGGTGGCAGCCATTGGGTCTGTGGCTCCGTCTACTACGGCAGCCATTTTGTGTTTGTGCCCACCATGCTATGTCAGAATTCCAAATGCGCCCAGAGATTCGAAAAGGTTGTGGAACCCCTGGTGTAAGCTGTATGCTCCCTAAAGGTCTCTTATTTGGGAACCCGCTAGACCGAGGCTGTGATTATTTGTGAGGTAAACAGAAGTCGCTTTTTCCATAGATATTTGAGTAGACTAGACAAGACAATATTTGAGTAGACTAGACAAGACACAGATGGAGATGAACAACAATGGTCTTTTAACAAAACATATGTGCCTGTGATTTGGAATTCAGGTTGTCCCTTGGCCCGAAATGTTGAGAAGGAACAGGATGGTATGATCTCCCAAGATCGTGGGTGCCACCCTTGCGACTAGCAGGTTAATGCAGTGCTTTGAAGAGAGACTTTCAGAGAACATAACAGTTCGGTTTTTGAAAAAAAGCAATGCTGAATTAACTTTAGAATATCAAATACCAAAACCAGCACGAAACATGCCATGAAAGGGATTATCTGTTCTCCCCCGGGAATCTGACTACTGGATCATGAATAACATTTTTTTTCTCTCTTAACACTGTGTCATCTCTGGTTTCTGCCTCCCCCTCCCCTTTTTCTGTTTCAGAACTGCAAAATTAGGGATTTCATTCGGAATTGTAGCCATCATCATGGGGCTTATTTTGTGCCTTTGTTTCGCCGATAAATGTTGGGTGAGTAAATCAGAACGGAAAGAGTCAGGGTAGAAAATGTTTCTTTTAAAGAAAAGATCCACACCATTAGACAGAAAAATTCTGGCTTGTATTTGTTAATCTGAACTTAAAACCAGCATATGTATATAGAAACTGAGTGGGATAAATATACTATCAATAGAATGGCTTTCAAGATGTCCATGTACTTTATCGTCTTGCAGTGCCCTAATGCGTTCCCCCCCCCCATTTTATCATAATATGGCAAAGGAGTCAGCTATTCAAACTGCTTTTGAGCACCACCTACACGATCCCAAGTATAAATCAGCACCGTGCTGTGGAGGGCTGCCATTCGAAAGAAAAGCAAGACTTAATCCCCCTCTGGGCTCTCAGAACCAGCTTCATGGTACTTTGCATTCTTGCTGACTGAGAGGGTTCATTCTGACACATCCAGGCGGGAGGGCATGCTTGTATACATATCTGCGCAGTCCCATCATGAGTCTGGGACTTTTCGGTTTAGAAAGAGATTGCTGGGGGGGGGGGGGCACAATGGAGGTTGATAAAATCATGCAAGGGGTGGAGAGAGCTGACAAAGAAAAATCTTTCTCCCTCTCTGGAAATACTAAAATTTGAGAGCATCGAATGAAGCTGGTGGGCCGTAGATTCAGGACAGACAAAACAGAGTGATTAAAATGTGGAATTTGTTGCCTGAGGATGTAGTGATGGTCACAGGAATAAACAGCTTTAAAATGAGATTAGATAGATCCGTGGAGGATAGGTCTATCAGCGGTTACTAGCCATGGTGACTGAGGGGAATCTCCATGTTCTGAGGCAGTAGACCTCTGAATTCCAGAGCCAGGAGGCAACATCAGGGGAAAGCCTTGGCCTCTAAGCCCCGTTGTTGGTCCTCCAGAGGAACTGGCTGGCCACGGTGTGAGACAGGATGCTGAACTAGGTAGACCATTGGTCTGATCCAACAGAGCTCTTCTGATGTTCTTATGAAGGCCTCGGCCTCTATGCCCCGTTGTTGGCCCTCCAGAGGAACTGGATGGCCACTGTGTGAGACAGGATGCTGGGCTAGATGGACCACTGGTCTGATCCAGCAGGGCTTATCTGATCTTCTCACGTGCATTCATAAGAGCAGTTCATGCAGTGTTCTGAACTGGCAATTTGGGAGGAGTGCCAGACTGCATAATCTAGGAAGATTTTATTTTCTTTTTTTTGGAGTATCTGAAATGATAGAAGGTCGTACACCTGTTAATCTGCAAACTCCTGCATGTACTTCAATTTATTATTCTGGAGATGGGGATACAGGGGAGACCGTTAGGTAACTGAGAAACAAGTCACAGTCTGTCAAAAAGGCATCTATAAGTAATTCAGGTGTTGAAGGAATAGCTTCCAGGAGCGTTGAGAACCAGTTTGGTGGATTGGTTAGACCAGGGGCCCCCAACGTGGTGTCTGCCGAGACCTTTCCTGGAGGCCTTCAGATGTTTTTAGAGAGTGGGCAGGGCCAGGTAGGGTTTGGCCCAGCAAGTCTTTTGATTGGTCATTGGAGATTTAATAGGCTGTGCAGATTTTTTAAAACGTGTGACTGAAGGCAAGCTGCAAGCGGCCATTTTGTGGCTGTGCCGACCATGTTGTGTCAGAACTCCGTAGGTATCCACGGGCCCAAAAAAGTTGATGGGATCCCCTGGGTTAAAGGGAATACGAAGGAGGAAGAGGAGGAGGAGACTGGATTTATACTCTGCCCTTCACTACCCAAAGGGGTCTCCTTACAATCCCCTTTCCCTTCCCCTCCCCGCAACAGACACCCTGTGAGGCAAATGGGGCTGAGAGAGCTCTTTCGAGGACTGCCCTTGAGAGAACAGCTCTGGAAGGACTCGTGACTGTCCCAAGGTCACACCAGCAGCTGCACGTGGAGGAGTGGGCAATCAAACCCGGTTCTCCCAGATTAGAGTCCGTGCTCCTAACCACTACACCAAACTGGCTCTGTTAGTACTTAAGAGACCCAGGTCCAAATCCCCGTTCACAGGGTGACCTCGGGTGAGGCTGTGTGTGTCTCTCCTTCCTCGATCCTCACATCATAGGTGGGGTGGTTGCTGTGAAGATAAAATGGAGGAGGTGAGGGAGGAAGGGGTGGCAGGAGAGATGTTGGAAGCCGGTGAGCATGCGCTTCATGCCAAGGCATGTCTCTTTCGTTCGCAGAGAAGCTGCTCGGAACGGTGGCCTCCCATGCGGTATCTGTGCACGTTTTCAAAGAAAGTCAAGACGATGCCGACCGTGAGACTCCCGCTGGCTGCCATTGCAATCGGCTCTTTGTTAATCATAGCCGTCTTCAACTTGGTAATTTTGCTTTTGCTGGTCTTTAATTGGTAGCGAGTGCATACTTTGAACCCTCTCTGTTTACCTGACTGGGAATTGCGGCAAGCCCTGCTGGAGACAGACCTGCACGCAGTCAGCCTGTGGAACTCACTGCCACATGAGGCGATGGTGGGCTTAGATAGCCTTTTAAAAAAAGGATTCGAGAAATCCATGGAGGGGTCGGTCTAATCATTATTAGTCGCCTTAGCTGGGTGGAGCTTCCCTGTTCAGAAGCACTATGTGTCTGAGGCTTGTCCCGCTTGTGGATTTCCCAGAAATGTTTGCCCGACGAATGTTCAGAACAAAATAATAACACTACGTGGACCTCTGACCGAATCCAGCAAGGCAGTTCTTCCGTTCATGCTGGATGTGGGTATATGTTGCAGAACATAGTGTTTAATTCAGGACTAAAGGTAAAAGTAAAGGTTTCCCTTGAAAGCCAGTCGAATCTGACTCTGGGGGGCAGTGCTCATCTCCATTTCCAAGCCGAAGAGCCAGCACTGTCTGAAGACATCTCCGTGGTCATGTGGCCGGCATGACTAGAAGCCAAGGTGCACGGAACGCTGTTCTCTTTCCACTGAAGCGGTACTTATATATCTACTAAAGATGTACAATATCTGGAAATTTTGAAGCTGTTGGGGGGATAGATTTGCCAAACCTCCAGCTAGAATTACAGCGGATCTCCAGACTATGGAGATCAGCTCCCCTGGAGGAAATGGCTGCTTTGGAAGGCAGACGCTCTGGCATCATACCCCGCGGAGGTCCTTCGCTTCCTCAAATCCCACCCTTTCCAGTCTGCACCCCTGAAATCTCCATGAATATCCCAGCCCATAGTTGGCAACCCGAGGGGGTGGGGAAAATCTGTGGCTGCTTTCACACCCACTGGATAATGCACTTCCAGAGTACTTTAGTGACTGTTTGCAAGTGGATTTCCTGGCATGAAACAGGAAAATCCAGTTGCAAATGGTCACTAAAGTGCATGATTGGATAATGCACTTTCAGTACACTTTAGTGATGTTTGCAAGTGGATTTTCTGGTATGAAACTGGAAAATCCAGTTGCAAATGATCACTAAAGTGCATGATTGGATAATGCACTTCCAGTGTACTTTAGTGACTGTTTGCAAGTGGATTTTCTGGCATGAAACGGGAAAATCCAGTTGCAAATGATCACTAAAGTGCATGATTGGAAATTCACTTTCAGTACATTTTAGTGATGTTTGCAAGTGAATTTTCTGGTATGAAACAGGAAAATCCACTTGCAAATGATCACTAAAGTGCATGATTGGATAATTCACTTTCAGTACATTTTAGTGATGTTTGCAAGTGGATTTTCTGGTATGAAACAGGAAAATCCACTTGCAAATGGTCACTAAAGTACATTATTGGATGGGCCATGGCTCGGGGGAAGAGCCTCTGCTTTGCATGCAGAATATCCTAGGTTCAATCCCTGCCATCTCCATTTTTTAAAAAAAGGACCAGGCAGGAGGGGATGTGAAAGACCTCTGCCTGAGACTCTCTGGGAGCTGCTGCCAGTCTGAGCAGGCAATACTGACCTTGATGGAACGATGGTCCGATTCAGTATAAGGCAGCTTTGTGTGTGTGTTCATTATCCATGATGTGTGAAAGCAGCTGATATTTACTGTTGTTATGCTGTCTGCTGCTCCCCAGTAAAACAAGAAAAATAAAAATTGGGATTTTTTTTTAAAAAAAAGTTGGAATTTTTACAATCAAAGCTACGTTTAACTTTTAAAAAAATGAAATATATTACGCATAACTTCCGCAGCACGTAAACGCGGTAGACTTTCAGAATTTACAAATGCTGCACTTCAACTCTGTGAGCACAATTATTCCAAGTATCGCCCGTCTCAGAGTGACGGGTATCAGTCCGCTGTAGTGTAACTAACGACACACGCCGAGGAGGAAGACAGATGGCTTCACCAAACTTCTGCCTGTTGTGATGTCCAGATACAGGCATCTCAACAAATTGTTTCTGTCCTAGTACCAAGGATGGCTAAGCTTGTGTGTTGGGTTAGTGGCGGCGGTGGTGGTAGAAAACGCCATCAAGTGGCAGTTGACTTACGGTGACCCCCGTAGGGTTTTCCAGACAAGAGGCATTCAGAGGTGGTTTGCCCTTGCCCGCCTCCATGTCACCACCCTGGTATTCCTTGGAGGTCTCCCATCCAAATACTAGCCAGGGCCAACCCTGCTTTGCTTCTGAGATCTGACGAGATCAGGGCTAGCCTGGGCCATCCAGGTCTTGTGTTGGGTCTCAAAGGTTGTGGCGGTGGAAGAAATCACTGGCCTTGCTTGTCTCTGAACCTTAGCTCTAAGAAGTTTTGCAGCAGCATGAATTGGCCACTTATCAATACTGTTGCAAAACAGCTCTTGGAACAGCAGTTTACCCATCGCTTTGAAAGAGGAAATGAGTTCCATGAATACGTGTCTCAGTTCCCCCCTCCAGGATTTTTTAGTTTCCCCCCCCTTTCAGTTCTCTGGGAAGGGAAAAAGAAAATCCCCCTCCCAGCCAAATGTTGTCTCTGCAGTTTCTCTCTTCCTCCTTCTTTTCCTGCTTTTACATGTTTAGGCCGTTGCTCTTTGTAATTATTTGAATTCCTCGGTTCACTAACCTGCTTTTAATGCTTTAATCAGCCTACAACCCAGCCCACCGGAAACTATACTGCGTCACCCACTGACGAATCAGCCACCCCAGTAAGTAAAAAGTCAAAATTTTGTGTCATAGATAAATAGCTTTGTTCAACAGTATAAGTTTGCAGGTTTTCCAGAATTCCCCGTTGCCAGAGTCTTGATCGTTTGGCACACAAACTCCATCCTTGTTTCCATCTCCTTTCTCTGTAGTAGGCATTGCATTGTTCACTAAGACCAGGAACTGGTCAGCTGACTGGCTATAATCTGATCAGGTGGTATAGCCCTACCTATGTTCTTCACAAAAAAAGAAAGAAAAGTGAGGTAGGGCAAGGATGAGGGCCAGAGGCTAGATCCCGGTTTCCTGCCTTAAATTGAAACAACGGTTAACAGCGGTATCAAACTCCAGTGAGAAAACTTGTGGCTCCAATTCGTGGCCAGCTGTAACGAAATATAGCTACGATGGCTCAGGATTACCCTGACCATAACAAATATGGTTTCCAGGCCATGCCTGGCAACCAATAGGAGGGCCGGGGGGGGGGCACATCACTACATCATTTCCGGATAGTGTCAGTGGGTCACTCTAGGAATCCCCATAGACCATAGAGTTTCTGCAATTCGTAGAGCTACCCATTGTCACTTCTGGGTTGTACCCGGAAGTGACATACTGGCACAAAGGCCAGCAATGATTTCTCCCTCCAGCTCTTGGAGTGGTGGTGGGCAACCAAGACAATCAGCAGGAGGCTCCCTGCCATAGCAAGAAGCATGGCAACCCCAGTAACACAGAAACTGATGGTGCTGGAACCACGGCCCTTGAATGTGGCTGGAAAGTTTGTCTTCCATGGGAGCTGTGATGGAGGAAAAAGGCACTACTTGGGCAGCATTGCTATACTGGGAGAAGGTTAAATATAAAGTTCAGTGGTGGTCAAGTTTGCTCTGCCCCCTCCTTTGCCATCCCTACCTGGAGGTACCTTTGCAGAAGTATTGTGCTGGGTGTGTTAGCTGGAAACCTGACCAATGTTTCTCTCTTTCTCTTCCCCTGACCTTCCTCTCCTGGCAAACCAGCTGGCTGAGAATAGTGTCACAATCTACTTGGTGAGTAAAGTTTACTACAAGGTGTATTTTGGCCATTTCAGATCTCCAGGCCCGCCTTTTTGAACATGGGAGATGCTGCGTCCTCCCTAAGATGTTTGTTTCCCAACTTGTACCTGTCTCTGTGGTCTACTGCTATGTCTGGGGAGAGGGCAGTGTTTGGAGAAACCCACAAGTTCCTTACAATACAGGGTTTCCTCAACAGGCCCTGCAAGACTGTTTCAGATTGGGGAAATGATGTAGGGAGGAAGCCTGGATCCCCTTCTCCACACGTACCGCAGTTCTGACCCGAACTGGGCACAACACATATGGGAAATTGAGGAGTGCAGGTGTATTCCACGTGCGTGACCGAGGGTAGGGATCCCAGACGTAACCTGTTGCCTGTGTAAAGTATGAAGACTGTAAGCTCCTCAGTTTGGTGTAGTGGTTAGGAATGTGGACTGTAATCCGGGAGAACCAGGTTTGATTCTCCACTCCTCCACATGCAGCTGCCAGTGTGACCTTGGGTCAGTTACAAGTTCTTTCAGAGCTGTTCTCTCAAGGGCAGTTCTCAGGAGAGCTCTCTCAGCCCCACCTACCTCATAGAGGAGGGGAAGGGAAAGGAGATTGTAAGCTGCTCTGAGACTCTTTCAGGTAGTGAAGGGCGGGGTATAAATCCAATCTCTTCTCCTCCTCCTCCTCCTCCTTCTTCTCCTTCTTCTCCTTCTTCTTCTCCTCCTCCTCCTTCTTCTCTTTCTTCTCCTTTTCCTTCTTCTCCTCCTTTTCCTTCTTCTTCTTCTTCTCCTCCTCCTCCTCCTTCTTCTCCTTCTTCTAGACCTGTCTTTTCTCCGTGTCTTCCAAGCACCATGTACATTGATGGTTTTCTCAGACCTGTTCAAATTTTTTTCCCCTAGTATTACACCTATTGCTGCCTCCTGGGTTTCATTGCTTGCTCCGTCTTTCTCCGGATGAGCTTTGAACTCAAGCTTATCCTTTTGTCGGGAGGCGTCATCGGATACTTCATCATCTTCAATACCTGGCAGCCGCTGAATGTGAACAATGACACCCAAAGGTAAAGCACCTCTTCCCCCTTCAATAACACCCTCTCCATAAGCTCTTTGCAGTCGTCGACTGCAGTGTCAAGAAGAGACCCATGACACCTGAGAGCGGGTAAAATCATTCTGGAGTACCGTGACATTTAAAAAAATATTCCAGCCGTTCACCTTTCTAAGCTTGTTGACTTCAGTAGGCTTAACAAGGGCTTTGGACAGCACTGTAGGATACCATCTTACAATGGCAAAATATTTTGATAATGGGTGTTGTCTGGATCATGGCTGTGCTAATGTGATGAGCACGTATTGGCTCGTGCCTGTGACATCCCGATGACGGGATACAAGTCCTGCCCCACCCCACCTCCACACTTACAGCCAGTGTTCCCTCTAAGCTGAGTTAGTGTGAGCTAGTTCACAGTTTTTAAGCCTCCTGCTCACACATTTTTGCCTTAGCTCAGGAAGGATG
Source organism: Lepidodactylus listeri (assembly GCA_029233225.1). NCBI lineage: Eukaryota > Metazoa > Chordata > Lepidosauria > Squamata > Gekkonidae > Lepidodactylus > Lepidodactylus listeri. The sequence goes on from JARCFY010000017.1 coordinate 52,687,848, forward strand.
GCTCCAGAGCAAACTCATTTATACTGTAGCCCAATAGCTGGCTCACAGCTTTAATGCCAGTAGCTCACAAAGTAGAATTTTTGCTCACAAGACTCCACTGCTTAGAGGCAGCATTGCCCCTTTGAGATCGTGAAACATTCAGCTATTTCTCTCATACCTTTATTTCTCTATTCTCCCACCCCCCCACTTTCCTAGGATGTTGGATCTCTCTGCTCTCTTGTGCTCGAAATGCTAGATTTGAATCCAGGAGCCCCTTAGAGACCAATGAAGATTTTCAGGGCATAAGCTTTCAAGAGTCTAAGCTACCTTTGTTAGATAGTACTGATAGAGCAAAGGGGGACCCGTATTCGAATCCCAACTTGGCCATAAAGCTGGGGATTCTTAGGAAGGGAACTGAAAACAAATCAGCCAGTATCATAATGCCCCTGTATAAATTGATGGTGTAGAGAAGGAAGTACTTTTCTCCCTTTCTCACAATACAAGAACTCATGGGCACTCCATGAAATTGCTGAGCAGTCGGGTTAGAACAGATAAAAGGAAGTACTTCTTCACCCAAAGAGTGATTAACATGTGGAATTCACTGACACAGGAGGTGGTGGTGGCTACAAGCTTGGACGGCTTCAAGAGGGATTAGATAAACATATGGAGCAGAAGTCCATCAGTGGCTATTAGCCACAAAGTATAGATAGGAACTCTCAGTCTGGGGCAAGTGATGCTCTGTATTCTTGGTGCTTGGGGGGGAGCAACAGTGGGAGGGCTTCCTGCCCCCACTGCTGAACCTTCTGAGGGCACCTGGTGTTTTTGGCCACTTTGTGACAGAGCATTGGACTGGATGGGCCACTGGCCTGATCCAACATTGGCTTCTCTTGTGTTCTTGGATGGCCTTTGGCTCACTATATACTGATGTAATGTTTGCAGTATGCAAGTTGATTACTACCTTTTATGGAAGAGACACACATCCAGATACATTGGATATTTGTTAACAAGACCAATTTGTAGAGCGTGTGCAGTTACCAGGAGGGATTATCCACGGCCCACTGTGTAAACTTTCAGCAACTGCACATCACACGAGAAAGCAACACCTGGCTCTACAGAGAATCTTTTTTCATGTATTTATTTCTGGATGCGTGTTGTTTTACTCTGACCACTGAGGAAGGCCCTAAGGAGCTGAAATGCGTATGGTCTACTGGTCATAGGATATACCCATCAATTGTATATGTGAAACTAACAGCTCTGTATGTAAAAGGTTTTACAGTCTGATATTTGGTTCATTTCTTTTAACCTCTTTTATCTTTTACTAATGTGTGGACCATAATAAATATTTGTATTTTTATAATAGCTTATTTTGATAGCTTAACCCTCATGTATCACAGTCATGGCCTTGGGCTTAGCCGTACCCGGTCAGCCTAGCCGACCTCATAGGGTTGATGTGAGGTGAAAATGATGGGAGAACTGTATATGCAGCTGTAAGGCCCTTAGAAAGAAGCACTGGGTAAAAATGCAATAAATCCTGTCCCAGATCTGTACAAAAAAGTAAATCAAATCCCTGTGTTATGCTTTTGTTTTTAGGTTTATTATGAAAGACCCAAGAATAATGACCAATTTATACCTGGCTTTGTTCTACATAACCCTGGTTCTTCTGTCAAAACAGGTACGGATTCCAGGACTGTTTTCTTGAATCTGTTGCAGTAGAAAAGAGCAAGAGTCCAGTAGCACCTTAAAGACTAACAAAATATGTAGCAGGGTATGAGCTTTTGTGAGTCACTGCTCACTTCTTCAGATGCAACTAGAATGGGAGTCCATCTGTCCTATTTATTGGAAAGTGGAGTGATTTCAGATGCCAAATGACAACAGCAGGTGAATAGCAAGAGCAGACGTGATTGGATTTAGGTGTGATATGCAGAGGGGGTAATAGGCGTGGAGAAATCCACATTGGTAATGAGACAGGAAACCTAGGTCTCGATTCAGTCCAGGTGGGTGCATTGTCTTGAGCTTCATTATCAGTTGCAGTTCAGCAGTCTCTCTCTCTAACTTCCCTTTGAAATTCCTTTGTAAGAGAACGGCTCTTACTTGAATCTCTTGTTAGCCTTATGACTTAGTGAACGGCTTTCTTTCAACCTGTCCTGGGTAAATGGCGGAAAAGTTGAAAAGCAGTTCTAAAACCAGCCTTCTGCCGGGCTGAATTCACACGTGCTGCTTAAAGTGCTTTTCAGCCTTTCACCCACCACTGGTGTGCGCCCATGTGGAATGCACTAAATCAGCTTTCCGAGACATGAAATACAGCAATGTTACCTGCAATCAGTTTCTGCATGTGTTGGTACATGGGAAGGCTGATCTACAGTGGCGTTTCATCAGAGCGAGACGGAAGTGACCAGGAAGCCCTGTAGCGTGCCTGGACCCAGCTGAGGAGGAACACCCCCCCCCCCCCAAGGAGCTTGCAGATGGCATTAGTGGGAGGGGATGTCCATCGTGTCTGGACGGAAGAAGCCGTCCCATTCCTGTATTGACTGAAACATCTGGTTGAACGTGAGCCTTCTTTTTCTCTGCTGTCAAGTCTTAGCTGACTTCTGTAACCCTGTAGAGACATTCAGAAGTGGTTTGCCCTTGCCTTCCTCTGTGTAGTGACACTGGGCTTCCTTGGTGGTCTCCCATCCAAATACAAACCAGGGGTAGCTCTGCTTAGCTTCTGAGATCTGATGAGATCAGGCTAGCCTGGGTCGCCCTGGTCAGGATAAGCCTAGCAACCTATTTCTGCCGCTATACAGTGAAGGAGGAACAGCAGCTAGAGCATGGGGGGTTGTAATGAGCCAGTTTGGCGTAGTGGCTGAGTGCACGGACTCTAATCTGGGAGAGCCAGGTTTGATTCCCCACTCCTCCACTTGGCAGCTGCTGGACGACCTTGGGCAAGCCGTAGTTCTGGCACAGCTGTTCTTGGAAAAGAGCAGTTTCTGCCAGAGCTCTCTCAGCCCCACCTACCTCCCAGGGTGTCTGTTGTGGGGAGGGGAAGTCGGAAAGGAGATTGTAAACCACTCTGAGACTCCTTTGGGTAGTGAAGGGCGGGGCATAAATCCAGTCTCCTCCTCCTCCTCTTCTTGTAGGCCCAGGGAAGGTATGGGGTTTGAGGTGGTGGTGGCGGAGCCTTGCTTACCTGTTTGTACGCGGCTGCCCCACGGGATCCCAGCAGAGAGCTGCCTGACCTCCCACACTGGCATAACATGGTTACGCCAGTTCAGTATATTTCCCTGGTGCACCTGTGCAGGCCCAAATCTGGGAGGTCAGCAACAGAGTGTGGACTTTGCCCTCCCTGTGGTCTATTACCTCCAACCAATGTTCCCTCTAAGCTGTGGAGTCCTGTGAGCAAAAATCCTACTTTGTGAGCTCCTGGCATTGAAGCTGTGAGCCAGCGATTTGTCGACTGCATAAATTAGTTTGCTCTGGAGCCGTCCTTCCTGAGCGAAGACAACAATCTGTGAGCCAGAGGCTAAAAAAACTGTGACCTAGCTCACACTAAATGAGCTTAGAGGGAACACTGCCCCCAACCGCTCGCTTAGTGATGTGTGGCTTTTAATGTGTTTTTACATTGCTCTGTAATTCCTGGGTAGGCTGGAGATGTTGGAGAGCTTCATTGTTGCACACATGTGTCTGGGGTTCCATTAGCTGCCGGGTGGCAGACAGAGCTGTTTGTGAGAATGCAAGCGGCCCTTTCGCCGCGTGTAGCCATCAAAGGGAAGCGCCGTGCACGGCTCAAACCTGCAGGAATATTAACATTAATAACAACGGGGTTGAATGACTGCCAAGGCAATCTGGGGGGAAATTGGCGCTGTGATTTGGGATAAATAATTAAGTACGGTTTAAAATAGAAATGAGGCTCAGGGGAGCACATTGGACAGTAATGATGCCGCCCGAACAGAGAGAAATCTACTGCCGTTTGTTTTCAGCGTGTGATGGCGTTTTCATGGCTCGGCGTTAACGCGATATACCTAACAAAACCATGAGACCGCTCACAAAGGCGTGTTGAAGGATGGTCTGGTCTGCCCGTTCTGTAGGGTCGAAGGAACAGCAGTGGTTTTAGAATGTAGTCCTAAGACAAGTCGCGCCCTTCTTAAACCCCCTGAAGACAGTGGGCTTAAAAGGGTTAACTCTGTTTGAGATTGGACTTTTAATATATTTCATGAATTGGGGGGGGACCCCCAAACCCACAGTGGGGACCCCTCCAAAGTACAGAAGAATTTATACCAGTAACAACAAAATTAAATTGTGCTTTCGTGTGTCAGTTGCTGTCCGTCCAGGGAAGAAGAAGAAGAGATTGGATTTATACCCTGCCCTCCACTCCCCAAGGGAGTCTCAGAGCGGCTTACAAACTCCTTTCCCTTCCCCTCCCCACAACAGACACCCTGTGAGGTAGGTGGGGCTGAGAGAGCTCTTTCCCAAGCTGTCCTTGAGGGAACAGCTGGTCCAGAGCTATGGCTTGCCCAAGGTCATCCAGCCAGGTGCAAGTGGAGGAGTGGGGAATCAAACCTGGTTCTCCCAGATTAGAGTCCGCGCACTTAACCACTACACCAAACTGGCTCTCAATGGCTACCAAAATGAACTTGACAATAAAAATTGCACAGACCCAACATTCTCTTATCTGCTGGGGCGGGACCAGGGCTCAGTGGTTGAGCATCTGCTTAACAGACAGAAGGTCCCAGGTTCAGCCTCCAGTTAAAAGGATTATGTGCTTTTCGGAGGAGCTGTGTGGCTCAGTGGTAGAGCATCTGCTTTGGCCTGCAGAAGGACCCTGGTATCTCCAATTGAAAGGCAGTAGGTGATGTGGAAGACCTCTGCCTGAGACCCTGGAGAGCCGCTGCCAGTCTGAGTAGGCAATACTGACCTTGATGGACGGATGGTCTGATTCAGTCTAAGGCAGCGTCATGCGTACAAGAGGGGAAGTGTCACAGTTATACTTCTTCCCGGTGGGTAGCCGTGTTGGTCTGATGCAGCAGAACAGAGTTTGAGTCCAGTGGCACCTTTTAAGACGAACAAAGTTTTATTTAAGAGGTAAGCTTTCGTGTGCAAGCACGCTTCCTCAGACAAATTGAAACAAATTTTCTTCAAGCCTGACGTACAGGGAGATGGGGTGGTGGTGGGGGTGGTGGAAGCGTCAGGAAGGACCAGTCGGAGTTAAGATGCATAAGTGAAGCTGAGATTGGAGCGAGGCGGCAAGATCAGTGGAGGGCAGCAAATTAGCACACAAATGCTAGAGCTTGCAAACAGATGTGAGAACGAAGCCGGAGTCCAGGGTACCCCCCTAGACCAACCAAGCTCAACCCAGGGAACTTGCGAGAAAAAAGAGACTCTGCCTCTGTAGATGTACACTTCTTCAAATACATGGAAACAGATTTCCTCAAATTACGTAGTTATGATTCTTGTTAAGGTAGGTTACCAGATGTCCTCTTTTTAGCGGACCTCTTTTTTATATGTCCATCCTCTTTTGGACTCTTCTTAGAAAAAAAACTGATGAAAATTTCCTCTTTGGGGATTGGAAGGATAGGAATATTCCTAGCTAGTAGCAATTATTGCCGTTTGAATAGCAGGGGTATTTAAAATGAGATTTGTCATAGCGATCGCTCTTTTGAAGTAGGCAGTCGGGAAATAAGTCCTCTTTTTTGCTGTTCAAAATATGGTGACCAGTGTTCCCTCTAAGGTGAGTTAGTGTGAGCTAGCTCACAGTTTTTTAGCCTCCGGTTCACACATTTTTGTCTTAGCTCAGGAAGGATGGCTCCAGAGCAAACTCATTTATACTGTAGCCCAATAGCTGGCTTACAGCTTTAATGCCAGTAGCTCACAAAGTAGAATTTTTGCTCACAAGACTCCACTGCTTAGAGGGAGCATTGCCCCTTTGAGATCGTGAAACATTCAGCTATTCCTCTCATACCTTTATTTCTCTATTCTCCCCCCCCCCCTTTCCTAGGATGTTGTATCTCTCTGCTCTCTTGTGCTCGAAATGCTAGATTCGAATCTGGGAGCCCGTTAGAGACCAATGAAGATTTTCAGGAGGGCTCCAGAGCCAACTGATTTATGCAGCAGCCAAATCGCTCGCTCACAACTTTAATGCCAGCAGCTCAGAAAAGTAGAATTTTTGCTTACAAGACTCCATAGCTTAGAGGGAGCATTGGTTGGTGGTAGGCAGTGTTCCCTCTAAGCTGAGTCAGTATGAGCTAGCTCACGGTTTTTTAATCCTCCAGCTCACAGATTTTTGTCTTAGGACGGATGGCTCCAGAGCAAACTAATCGATGCACGAGCCAAATGGCTCGTTCACAGCTTTAGTGCCCGTAGCTCACAAGAGTAGAATTTTGGCTCACAAGACTCCACAGCTTAGAGGGAGCACTGGTGACCCTGATTTGCAGTCTCAGCCGCCTGCTGAAGGGTTCCACAATACCTTGGACTGAAAGATCTCTTTCCTGGGTCCTCGCAGTTCGTTTTCTGCAGTTTCGTTGGGGGACTGGCCACATCTGTCTTTCCGTTTTAACTGCCTTGCGTGTTGACCGTATTCACGACTGCAACAGGTGGCGCTGGCGCTGACGGATTTCCCGGCTCTCCCGTTTGTTTGCAGATCGACTATTACTGCCGACTAGACTGCCTGCAAAAGAATAAATTTAAAAAAGAACACGAGGAGTTTGAAACCATGGAGAACGTCAACCGGCTGCTGCTGGAGAATGTTCTCCCCGCCCACGTCGCCGCCCATTTCATTGGGGACAAACTGAACGAGGTACGGAACAATAGCGCCTCACCGTCGGACCGCACTTCTACTTTTGCTGCTAGGTAACGGTTGGTTGGTAACCTTGAAGAGATCTCACATTTGAGGCAGTCGACCTTGTGCTGTGTACTCTTCCTCCATTTCAGAGCTCTTCTGGTTTCTCCTTCTGAAGAAGAGATGCCTTGCCTGGCTCAGGCCAGTGGTCCGTGTAGCGCAGTATCCCACGGAAAGCGGGCCAACAGATGGGGTATAGAAGCCAAGGCCCTCCCCGATGTTGCCGCCTAGTGCTAGTATTGCAAGGTTTGCAACTCTGGGTCTGAAGGTTTCCTTTAGTCATTGTGGCTGGAAGTCATTGATGGACCTCTCCTCCATGAATCTGTCTGATCCCCTTTTAAAACCATCTGTGCCAGCAGTTATCACCACACGCGCTGGCATGCCACAATAATTCGTTCATCCCTTCCTTTCGTCAGTCCTGAATCCTACTGTCTGTCATCTTCATTGAGCGATCCCAAGTTCTGTTGTCACGAGAGAGGGAGAGGTTCTTCCGAGCCACTTTTTGTGGTGGTGGAAAGTGCCCTCAAGTGGCAGCCGATTTAGTAGCATTTTCAAGGCCAGAGATGTTCAGAGGCGGCTTGCCATTGTCCTCCTCCACAGTATTCCTTGGATGGAAGGTCTCCCACCCAAGTACTAACCGGAGCTGACCCTGCTTAGCTTTGCAGGATCTACCCTGAGCCTGCTTCGGCAGGGAGGGCAGGGTAGAAGTTAAATTAATTAATAAATAAATCTGACGAGATGGGTCTCGCCATTCAGGTCAGAACAGCTCCCTTTTTACAATTATATAAACATTTACCTGGTCCTTATCTCTCTCTGGGCCACGGTGGCTCAGAGGTTAAGACACTGAGCTGCAGACTGAAAAGTCTGTTATTTGGCAGTTCGAGACTCTAGTGCCACGTGACGGAGTAAGTTCCCGTCTCTGGCCCCAGCTCCTGCCAACCTAGCAGCTCGAAAGCAAGAAATTGCCAGTAGATAAATAGGTACCACTTCGGTGGGAAGGTAACAGCGTTCCGTGCGCCTTGGCATTTAGTCGTGACGGCCACATGACCACAGAAACCTCTTCGGACAGCGCTGGCTCTTCGGCTTGGAAACGGAGATGAGCACTGCCCCCTAGAGTCGGATTTGACTGGCTTTCGAGCAAGGGAAACCTTTACCTATCTCTCCCCTATTTCTAACTCCTTTTCCCTTTAAAATAAATGGTAAATAAAATTTGAAAACGATGGCTGTTCCCCTGGCGTGGCTCTGAGGGCTGTGAGCAGCATTTTTATGAAACCCTGTTGCTTCACTCCATGCAGGATTGGTACCATCAGTCCTATGATTGCGTCTGCGTCATGTTTGCCTCGGTCCCGGACTTCAAGGTGTTTTACACAGAGTGTGACGTCAACAAGGAGGGACTGGAATGCCTTCGCCTACTCAACGAAATCATTGCCGATTTTGATGAGGTATTTTGGGGTTCTGTTCCGGTTCATGTGGCCCTCTTAATGCTGAGAACGTCCGTGAGAGGAGCTCTTTTTTTAACCTACTCTGACCTTTTGCAGTGAAGATAATAGGCCTTCTTGTCCAGACGCGGATGGAAGGAATGGGTAGGCCGTGCCGCTAAGGGTCACATTTGGACAATCCCTTGTGCTAGGAAGACTAAATATTCATTTGAATTATTCAGCTGCATAAACTGCGGTGCTTAATTTTACACCTAGCTTGTTTAGAAGTTGCTGTTATGGGGAGTGGAAATATGTGAAGCTTGAAAAGTGTATGTGTACATATAACGTCTGTCTTTGAAGAATACTGGGGAAGAACGTGTGCAAGATGTAAACACACACAAACACACTTCAGACTTGACAAGAGGTACGTGTATTTCGTACTCCGGTATCTGTACCAAAATATATAGATGTCCCCCCCCCACCTGCATGTAATGGGGGGGGGGGAATATTACGCTTGATCCTCCTGTTTCCTTTGGTCACCATTTTCTGTGACTTGGGCAGCGCAAGTGTTTTCCATGCACGCACAGCTTTGCTGTGCACGAGCACTTTCCCTCAAAAATCTGGGGTTCGTCGTTTGCACATATCCAAGCCATGTGTATATGGAACATACGTGCATTGCCCATTCACACGGAACAGCAACGGTGCATATCTGGGTGTGTGTGTGTGTGTGTTTTGCATGTAATGCACATTCCCGCAGAGTCGGAGCATCAAAACCGAATGTCTGAAAAGGGCTGCTAGGTCCTGTTAGAACAGAGGCCCCCGACCTTTCTGAGCCTGTGGGCACCTTTGGATCTTTGACACAGGGTGCTGGGCGCAGCCACTGAATGGTGGCCATGGGAGGGTGGAGCCAACCATAAGAGGGGTTCTGCAGGAAGTGGAGCTGCACAGAAAGAGGAAGCCCAAGTCCTGTGGAAAAGGGGAGAGTTATTTTAAAAATACACTGAAAAAGAAGAGGAGGAGGAGATTGGATTTATACCCCACCCTTCACTCCCCAAAGGAGTCTCAGAGTGGCTTCCAATCTCCTTCCCCTTCCCCTCCCCACAACAGACACCTTGTGAGGTAGGTGGGGCTGAGAGAGTTCTTTTGAGGACTGCCCTTGAGAGAACAGTTCTGAGAGAACTTGTGACTGACTCGAGGTCACCCCAGCAGCTGCATGTGGAGGAGGCAGGGAATCAAATCCGGTTCTCCCAGATTAGAGTCCGCACACGTAACCACTACCCCAAACTGAGAGAGAATAAATCCAACACTGTGGTGGCAGCTGCCACTGAAACAATGTTGTTTTCATCTGCCTAGCCGATGGGATCCCCAGTGGCCAATCAGAAGCCCCGCTGGGTGCCAGGAAAGGTGTGGGGGCACCATGTTGGAGACTCCTGTATTAGAGAGCCATCATCCAGAGCCCTACAACAGTAGGGATGGGGCGATGAATAATAATAATAATAATAACAACAACAACAATAACAACAACAACAATAATAATCTTAAAGGTTTGGGGAGCTCGTTTTCTCATTCCTAATTTCAGTGTGGAATTTGGCTTCCGGTGGCAAGGCTGCAGACGGAATGAGCCTAGGAAATGTCTGGATTCTCATTTTGTTTTCTCCCTTTTCCCAAACAGCTGCTATTAAAGCCCAAGTTCAGCGGCGTTGAAAAAATTAAGACTATTGGGAGCACGTACATGGCGGCATCGGGGCTCTGTGTCACACCGGGCCAAGAGAACAATCTGGTACGTGGCTTAGGGAAATACCCGTCTCAGAATTGTCGAGGGAAGGGGTCCCCAACATTGTTGATCCTGTGGATGCCTGTGGGATCCTGATATGGCATGGTGGATCCTGCGGGATCCTAATATGGCATGGTGGGCGTGGTCACAAAATGGCAGACACAAAATGGCTGCCGCAGCTTACTTTCAGTCACACAGAGTGAAGATCCTGGTGCTGCGGTGGCAGCTGCTGCCAACACGATGTTTTCCAAAAATCTGCACAGCCAATCAAATCTCCAGTGGCCAATCAGAAGCCTTGCGGGGCAAAAGCCCCACTTGGCCCCGCCCACTTTTGGAAAAGAACACCCCTGGGTGGGCACGATGTTGCCCTTGGGAACCACACCGTGGACCCCTGGTCCAGGGGTCTTATGTGTGTGTTACGTGGCTGTATCCTTTTGCCACTTTAATAGAGGTCTCTGCTGAGTTCACTCTGCGTTGGAGAGCTGGTGGCATTCCTTCCGTGAGTGAGCTCTGAAGCTCTTTTAACACCCCCCACCCCCTTCCAAACCCCTCAGGACCAGGAAAGACAGCATGCTCAGATCGGCATCATGGTGGAGTTTGCAATGGGCCTGATGACCAAACTGGACGGCATCAACAGGCATTCCTTCAACAACTTCCGTCTCCGAGTTGGTAAGTTGCGTCTCTCTCCTCCTCTTCCTCTCCGAAAGGGCTGGAGGAGGCGGCAGCCTGGGTTATCTCTTGAGAGCTCCACTCTGTTTCCCCCGCAATATTTTGACCCAGTGGATGGAGCACTGAAGCTTATACTGAATAAGGTCAATATTCTCTAGTCAGACTGGAAGCAGCTCTCCTGCCTACTCTCCTAACTCTAGTTCTGGCTTCCTGGATCCCGAATGTTTATTTAATCATTTCTTACTTTCTTGTCCACTCAGGCATAAACCACGGGCCTGTGATAGCTGGTGTGATTGGCGCTCGCAAGCCTCAGTATGACATCTGGGGAAACACCGTCAACGTTGCCAGCCGGATGGAGAGTACTGGAGAACTTGGGAAAATCCAGGTAAGAAGAGAGACATTTCGCAAGCGCCCACCCTCCAAGGAAACCCGCATCAGGACTGAATCGTTATCCCTTTGGGGGCAGGCACCCTTGTAAAAGGCCAGCCACACTGACCGTGTGTGTAGATAACCACTGACAATAGGTGTGCCTTGTGTCTGATGAAGGAAGCTTTTGACTCTCAAAACTCTGGAACTCTCATTGGTCTCTAGGATGGTATCGGACTCCAGTCTTGCTTTTCTGCCGCAGAGCAACTTGGTTACCTGCCTGAAGTTATTAATGTTTGTTGCAGGGTCTGAAGCTTGGGGGCCAGAGCGGGCTGGCCAAAGGACATGGTTCCATGCTGAGGCACGGAGGACGGGCACTCTTTGAAGCTCTGTAGAGAGCTCCTTTATTCGTTCCCTGGTGGGTCTGAGGTTCACGTCGCCCAGCCCCGTTACAGAGCATCGATTGTTGCCTCCTCCAGTGGCCACCCAAAGAGTGTCTCACCGTGTGCAAAGTCATGCACACTGGAGCCAAAAGTCCTAACTATAAATATATGTCGGTGGGGTCTGAACTGATGCAACTTACCAACTCGGAGACGGAAGTTACTGAAGGAGCCTTTCCCGCACAGTACAGCTGAAACCATGACCCACCCCTCTCCCACCGAGTGCGTGTCTGGCCAGACTCGGCTCACCAGGAGACAGTGTTCAGTTCTGTTCCATGCCTGGTCCCAACTGACCACTCCCTCCCATGACTGCATCCTGACTAACCCTGGGGAAATGGCATCGTGTTCTTCTTGGCTCGCACCCAGCTCAGCCCTGGCCTGTCCCTCTGCCATAACGTTATTGATGAATGGCAGAACGTCCTCTCCACGCACTTACTGTCCTTTAAGGTCTTCCAAGGAACTCCCATCCTGATTGCTGCTGAGGGTGCCTGATCTAGTTGGAACTAGGGATGCCAGCCTCCAGGTGGAACCTGGAGATCCCCTGGAATAATGGTGCATCTCCAGGGTACAGAGATTAGTTTTCCCTGGAGAAAACGGCTGTTCTGGAGGGTGGACTCTATGGCATTGCACCCCACCGAGGTCTCTGTCCTCTTCAGTGCTCCATCTCCAAATCTCCAGGGGTTTCCCAACCTGGATCCGACAACCCTACCTCCCCATCTCCTGCTGGTGGCCGGGGGGGGGGGGGGGACCTGGCAACCCTAGCTGGAACACCCCCTGTCTGTAGGACTCCTTATCTAGGGGGGCACATCAGACTGCTTCCCTCACCCTTTTAAAGATGATAGGCTGTAGCTATTATTTTAAATCCAGTAGGTCAGCCGTGTTGGTCTGAAGCAGTACAACAAATTTAGAGTCCAGTGGCATCTTTAAGACCAACAAGGTTTTATTCAAGGTGTGAGCTTGAAGGAGGGGGAGGTCGTGTTAAGTGCCCTCCACGCCTGACAGGAGAGAATGAAGATTCCCAGTCGCTTCCCACAATTAGAAAAGACACCTTTAAACAATTATCTGCTAGTTTGCCATATTTATCGCTTTACAACTGTTGACTCTATAACCTTGTTATTTAGTGTCACTTGGCATATCTTGATCATCATCCTGTTGCATGTTCATTTGCTGTTCATTCTCTGGCTACAAGCTTGAACCTTGCCTGCCATTCTAACGTATTTCAAAAAGTGTGCCTTGCACACGAAAGGTCATACCTTGAATAAATGTTTGTTGGTCTTAAAAGTGCCACTGGACTCTAAATTTGTCGTCTTGTTTTAAAGGGAGGCTTTCGCGTTGCTGAAAGCAAACGGAAGAATTTTTTTTAAAATTCTTTTTATTAGGTTTACTTACAACAAACAGCCATAACGTAATAAGTTGTGCAATAAGTGACAGCCTAAAACAGTCATGCAATAACATATTTAAGTAAGACAGTGATACTAGCAGTGCTTTAAAGGATAATCATGCTAGATATGGGAATCTGAGTTAAGAAACATAGTACCTGGCCTGTGAGCTCTGAAAGTAATAAGCGTAATGGATGCAAACTACACTGTTGTGTAGAATGGTACATGGATATTGTGTTAGTGATTTTGATATCAATTTGAGGTATGCCATAGAGCAGGGGTGGGCAAATTGCGGCCCGGGGGCCACATGCGGCCCACCACAGAGTTTTTTGCGGCCCGCCAAGACCGGCCATGTGGTTTCTCAACAAGCAATCTCCTGATTTCAAGAAAAATGTAGAAAAGTGTGATAGGGTACATTTGTCTCATTAAACTGATTCTAAAATTAAATGTGCTTGCAGCCATAGATGATATGAAATTAGCACAATGAATAAATTGAATAAAACTACCACTATTTTATTTAATTTATATTGATTGATTTTTATGATACAATTTATACCTTTTCTGAAATGTAAAGTTAACTAATGAATGCAATTATTTTAAAAGGTGCGGCCCTCCGCTAACCTCCGCTCCCACAAGTGGCCCCCGAGCCAAAACAATTGCCCACCCCTGCCATAGAGAAATGTTGTGTAGGTTATGTGAGTTAGGAATTCAGGATCTGTAGGTATGTGGGATAACTGAAGAGTTATTTGAATGGCCGAACCAAAGTTTTCAATTCCTGCTGTTTCTGTTCTGACACGCTGCTCGCTTTGGTGGACAAGGCTTATCACATCTTGTAAATATTTGCTTTCTTCCAATGGTAATACTTTTAACTGGCGAGCCGTTTCGGGAGCTCCTCCCGAGCAACAGAACGCCAAACGGCTAGCTGAAGCTTTTCAACTCTTGCGTTCCGTGCCTAGGTTACAGAAGAGACCTGCAAAATCCTGGAGGGCCTGGGATACGCCTGCGAATGCCGGGGACTCATTAACGTCAAGGGGAAGGGAGAGCTGAGGACTTACTTTGTCTGCACGGATACAGCCAAATCGCAAGTGCTTTGACTCAGGGGGGGGGGAAACTGTGGAAAGCTGTTGGTCACATCCTCTCTCTCGTTGTTGGTGTTTTCGAACTGACTTCCCTTCTGTGAAGCCTGAGAACTTTGCCTTCCTCATGTTAAGGAGCTTATTCCAAAATGCCCTGTGGAAGGGTACTACCGCAGCTCAAGAACGTGCTCAAGCTCGGAGTACGGGAAGCTTTTGAAGGATGTTTACAGTCGCATCGGCCCCCGTTTCCACGCGAGTTTGGGAAATTTCTTGTCGATGGGTCGTTTCCTCGTTTCCCTGCCAACGAGGGGCATAGAATGTGCTCGCTCCCCCCCCCCCCCGGCACATCTTTGTGGATTCGGTGTTGAACCAGTTGCCTCGTTAAACCATTCGACTGCCTCGTCCTTTGTCAGACCTGCTGAACAGTATTGTAGGACAGAAGATGCCTGACTGTATGAAAAAAACTCATTTTGGGACACCTGTTCTGTGTACGGCATTTTCCTGGACAGGAGATGACCGGATCGGAAAGGTGATCTGAAGAACTTTCAGTAGATTGTGTGATAAACTCCACTAGTATGTATTGACCTGGACATGTTAGCCTTTTCGAAATGGTAACGGTAACAGGTTGGCAGTGGTGGACACCCAGCAGCTGATCTCTGGATGGTATTGTTGGTTGTGTAGCTACACCCCCTTCCTCTTAAGTTGCACCTGTTGGGTATTGACCTGCTCACTCTAAGCATGCTTATTTGAACATGCCCGGCCATTATGTAGCCCAGTGCCATCGACTCTGACTGGCAGGATTTCCTCTCTACACCCCTTTCTCCGCCAGAGATCTGTTTAGCTGGAGATTCCATGGATTGAAATTGGCATCCTGTGCACGCCGAGCATGTGGTTTGTTATTCTGGACTTTGGTGCCACAGCTCAGTCCTGCTATCTAGAAAAAACAGCACTGCCAGTATTATCCACAACTGGACATCAGTCCATCTTGCTTCCGTAAGATAGCCCTTTCTTTGCCGTGGCCACACACACCTGCCCACCTTCACCTCCTTTGATGCTGCCCCTTGTTACGGAAGCGTTATACGAGTAAGAAGACAGGCTACAAAACCAGTTGCACACCAGCAGCCACTGTGGCAAGCTTTCTGGGTTGGATCCAGAACAAAATTTCGGCACAGGCTGGCGTTCTTGCGCGAGCGGAAACACCAGAAAAAGACCATGGCGGCTGCTCGCGCTAAGTCAGACTTGGTGTCGGCCCATTTGTGTTTCCGCTTGTGTGAGATCGTGTACAACCAACTTCTGGGCCCTGTAATACCTAGGGAGGAAAGTGGCAGCTGTAGCGCATCGTCTTGCACCAGCGGTACTGCTCGAAGTCCGTTTATGATCGTGCATTGCTGGGTCCAAGCATTCGTACAGCGAGAAGAGCTTTCCTTTCCCAATAACTTCCCTGCTAGAATGCAGTGTTGCCAAGATGCTACCAACCATTTCCCTGCTGGTTTTATGATTAAAAACCAACAAGGAGAATGGGTGCAATGTTTACCGTGAGGCGTGCTAAAACGGGGGTTTCCAAAATTGCCTTTGATCACGTAAAGCTGCTTTATACTGAGCCGGGCATCATCTGCTCCGAGTGGCAGCGGCTCTCCAACTTCCAAGGAATGTCAAGTGCTTTCCCAACACCTGATTGCCCAAGATCCTTTAGGAGAGATGCAAGAGACTGAACTGGAACTCTTTGCATGGTTGTCAGGCCCCTGCTCCGTCGCTGAGCTACAACTCCTCCCCTGCCTCTCACTTCCAAAGTGTATATATATTCCCTGGGTTTGTTCTCCAGTCCCATTTGAAAACGTAATAATTTTTAATCCTTCTTTTTGGTCACTCAAGCTTCATCTGTATCCTTTCCCACAATTGTTCATGGGTTAAAACTATCCAGGGCAGCTCCAAAGAGACTGCTTTCCGGCAGGGAGCGGGGGACAGCCCACCCAACCAGCCTAAGGAGATCCGTTTCAGAAATTCAGTTTGGGAACAGGTCGACAGCCGGGTTGATTCGCATCAGACCGAAAGCATTCTGTGGGAAGCTCCTGATAAAAAGTCGGGAGCTCCTTTTCAAGCGTGACTAAGTGGCACCCATGCCTGCGGAGTGTCCTGAAGGTTTGCATCATGGGGCCAGTTGTGAAAACTTGATCCTGAAGTATATTTTTGCCTGAGAGACCTTTCCTAAAAGCAGGGGTCCGTTGGAGCGGGAGCGCACAGGAGCGCAGCTCCGGGAGTGAGGAGCCCAGGGGGCGGGCACATGACCAAGCCCCGCCCCTTCCTCTGCTTCCCCGAGCAGTGCAGAGGCGCAGCGCCCCGGGGAAAGCCATGCTAGGGCCTTTATTGTTTTTAATGTTTTGTTTTAATATTGATAATTTTATCATTGTTCCTTTTATGGCTGTGTGCTGCTTTTCCAGAGACTTGCTCAAGGCGGCATATAAATTTTCTAAGTATACCATTTTTTATCTGGGCACATGGCACAGAAGTCCTGGAGAAATTTCACCAACCCTTCAGCAGCTTCCACCCCATCAGTTTGGTGTAGTGATCAGGAGTTGGACTCTGATCTGGGAGAACCGGGTTTGATTCCCCACTCCTCCACATGCAGCTGCTGGTGTGACCTTGGGCCAGCCACAAGTTCTCTCAGAGCTGTTCTCTCATGAGCAGTTCTCAAAAGAGCTCTCTCAGCCCCACCTACCTCACAGGGTGTCTTGTTGTGGGGAGGGGAAGGGAAAGGGATGGGTGGTGCACATGTCCTGGGTATCTCAAGTCCACTTGAAACCTGGTGGTTTCAAGGGAGCAGGAAGAGAATGAAGGTGTGTTCTTTACGCTTCTTTTTATTGCACAAAGTATCGGATGGGGAAGGGAATGGAGGAAGAGCAGGTCAGTTTCGCTCACCTGTGGAGTGGAGCCTGAGGGGTGGGTGTTGCCTTCTGACACATTTTCAGTATGTTAGGGGGTGTGGCATATGCAAATGAGTTATGCTAATGAGCTCCTGCACCTCTTTTTCTACGAAATGACCCCTGCCTAAAAGGAAACAGAAACAGCTACCACACCTTACAAGTGTGGGTTTGGGGCGGGGGGGGGGGGAGAATGGGGACTGCAAGTTATGTTCCATGTGAAAAACTTAAGAGCACGGACTCGTGCAGCTATTTGGCTGGTTCAGTTACTTGTGTGTATTTTGGGGAAGGAGAGGCAAACTGCATTGCAGCACTTAGGAATTTTCCTCCAGGCCAGGTTGGCCCAGGGATCCTAGAGGGGTTTTTTGCCTTCCTCTGGCCAGGACAGGGGTCACTGGTGGAGTGGGGGGTAGCTGTGAATTTCCTGCATTGTACAAGAGGTTGGGCTAGATAACCCTTGGGGTCCGTTCCAGATCTAGTTTCAATTTTACTTTATAAGCAAGAATACCATGAAAACCATCATGTTAACTTTATAAGCAAGAATACCACGAAAAGCTTTTGTCATTGTTATGTTTTTTCTACATGTGGCTGAGTATCTATTGGCTGCGTTTGTGTCCCGTTTTTGCAGAATGCCTTTTAAGTGGGTATAATCCTGGTTGATCCAGCACAATCTTTTATGCAGCCCGCTCACTGGGGGAGTAAGTTTACTGAAACCCAGCTGAAGCCGACAAGACCATCTCCAAGACTTCTTCCAAATCTGAGGATTTCGGATTTTTGTTACCGTTCGATTCTGGCTTTTTGGGGTGTGACCGACTGCAGAGTTTTCCAATGTGCTTTGCCTTGTAGCGTTTGTTATGATTACTGTGTAATTAAATTGATGCAGGGGCTCGAGCGCCTGTTTCAGGACAGGAACAAATCTCTTCTAGCGGGGTCCTGCTGCAGAGTTACAACTTTTAAAAGTCTTCGTTGACTAGAGTAGGTTACAGTGGGAAGGAAAGAGACAGACAGAACTACAAAGAGGCATACACAACTGCCTTCTGGGAACAGCGGTGGAATAATGTGAATTATGTAATACATTGCTTTCAGTTGTGTGTTTGCCTTAGGTTTTTTTTTTAAAAAATAACACAGAGATTCAGAATGCTTTTAAAGTTCATCTGCATTCGTCTGAAGGGCCTGTATTTTCTCACTAACTATTTGGGACTATTTGTTATGATTGGCACAGATCTACGAACTACATGCCAGCCACAGACAGTGAAGTGTGAGACGAAGGCATTCGTTTTTGTTTTAGTTGCTTCTGTTCATGTTGTACTGCATTGAGGTAGCTTGCTGAGCGCCGTGTTTTCTATTTCAAGGTTATTACCTTAAGTTAAAAAAACAAAACAGGATTAAAACCTAGGACGTTTCTGTTTCCTAACTGCTGCTTTCGTTATGTCGTCTTAAAGGACGTTCTGAAACCCTCCTAAGAAAAAAGAAAAGAAGAAGGATGTTTAATTTGTGGTTTCTACCTACTGCTTCCCTCAGCTGGATGGCTCAGGCTAGCTGGATCTCATCAGATTGCGGAAGCCAAGCAGGGTCAGCCCCGGTTAGCCTTTGGATAGGAAACCACCAAGAAAGTGCAGGGTTGATGTGCAGAGGCAGGCAATGGCAAACCACCTCTTAGCCTCTTGTCTTAAAAACGCTACAGGGTTGCCGTAGGTTGGCTGTGACTTGATGGCAACACACACACAGCTATATGGAACACAGCACAACAAACTGCCATCAGCCAGTTCACACATATAGACTAGGGTTGCCAGCCTCCAGGTGGCGCCTGGAGATCTCCCACTAGTACAATTGATCTCCAGATGACCAAGATCAGTTCCCCTGGAGAGAATGGCTGGTTTGGAATGTGGACCCTATGGCATCCTACTCTGCTGAGGCCCCTCCCCAGCCTCCACCCCTCCCCAAATCTCCAGATATTTCCCAGCCCAGAGTAGGCGACCCTGGTATAGCCAGAGACGGGACCATTTTGCTCCTTGAGAAAGCAAATTGTGTTGTTACTTCTGAAACAATCCCCCCCCCCCATTTCAAAGCTATTGTTGTGGGCACTGACTCTGCTGAGGCTGACTACTCCTCAGAGGAGGAAGAAGCAGGGAGCAACCCAGCCTCCTCTGGAGCCAGCCCAGCAGAGGAGCCCTTAACAGCACCTGAGGGATAGGAGGCCCCGGCAGCTGCACAGGAGGTGCAACCAGAGAGAAAGACTAATCCAGAGCCTGAACCAGCACCCCCAGGTGGAGACACCCCAAGGCCAGAATCCCCACCTAGTTCTCCTGAGTGTCCCAGACGCACGGCACGCCAGCGGCTGGTTGTGCAAGAGCGAAGGAAGAGTGCCAGACTGCAGCTCTTGCAAAGGCAGTGTGAGGGGCTGTGAGTCTTGGCAGATTGACTCCCAGGGAAGGGAGGACCTAGTCATAAACACCCACACGCACCTGCCTCAGTGCGGAAGCAACAGTGAATGCTCGGACCTGATCCTGGCTGTTCAGCATCCGCTCCTTGCTCCTGCAACCTGTAACTGATTTCCTGGCTTTCTGACCTTCGGCTCTGTTGTTTTGACTTGATTTCGGACTGCGTATCCAGTTTCCAGTGCACGATAACCGTGGTGACCGGCTGAGCCAGTACAACTATACTCTTACTCTACCCAATGGTAGTGACATGGGCCCGGATATGTCACTTGAACTGACGCCCCTTTAAAAATAAGCTCTGTGGCTGTTATGAGGTAACACAAAAGTTCTATCTGTAGTATCAAAGGCTGATTATGCGAGAGTCCCCCTAGTGCAAACCACGGAAGATAGACTCTGACCCTGGTTTCCTGTGAAATTCAATCCAAAGAGCGTCTCGGAGCTGACGGCAGAAAAGGAGACTCGAGTTTTGAATTTTTAATAAGAATTCAGAAATGTCCCACACACTCAATAGTAACACAAAGGGGGCCAGTGCATGCACCAGGACAAACGCTGCCACCCCCACCCCCCCAACATACATACATACGTGCAATTTATATTTAAAAACTGTTCCAAAGCATCATGTGGCGAGTGCTTCACAATCAATGGGAACGGGAGTTTTCGAAGGTTCCGGCACATCTGGGGGGAAAAAAATCCAACACGATGATCATGTTACCACCCCTTTGCTTATTTTGGCTAAGGTGCACACTTTACTAGATTCCTGACTACAGCGCTGTGACCTTGATCACGCCAGCTTGGCAAATGTTATGCAAACTCATGATCCCTCTGTTCAGTCTTATACTCCTTAACTTAAAGCCCTGCACGGCTTTGGGCCTGCATATCTGAAAGACCATCTCGTTCCATCTATCCCTGTATGCTGCCAGCTATCTGTTGGCTATCCTACCATTTAGGGTGGCCCGTCTGAAACTGACCAGCACCCGGGGCCTTCTCCATCATGGCTCCGGCTCTGTGGAATGGGCTCCCTGAAGAGGTCAGTGGGCCCTCCTTGGAAACCTCAGGAGGCGCTAAGACTCTGGTTTAATGCCAAGGTTTTTGAAAGGTGCAAACAGCAGGCATCTTTTTTTAAAAGAGGGAGAGATTTGGAGTGTGCTTTTTGTTTGTTTTTAACTGTTATTGTAAGCTGCCTTGAACCACAAGATAGGAAAGGTGGGGTAGAGAAGAGAAGAAGAGATTGGATTTATACCCCGACCTTCGCTACCCGCAGGAATTTCAGAGCAGCTTACAAACTCCTTTCCCTTCCCCTCCCCACAACAGACACCCTGTCAGGTAGGTGGGGCTGAGAGAGCTCTGACAGAAACTGCTCTTTTTCAAGAACAGCTGTGCCAGAACTACGGCTGCCCAAGGTCATCCAGCAGCTGCAAGTGGAGGAGTGGGGAATCAAACCCGGTTTTCCCAGAATAGAGTCCGCGCACTTAACCACTACACCAAAATATTTCAATAAATAAATAACATGAGTCAATCAGAAGGCAAGAAAGAACGAACCCACTTCAGGGCCAGGGGTTGAGAAAAAATAATTGCTGAATTAATACTTAGTATAGGATATGTTAGGATTCTCAAATGCTACAAATTGTAACTAAATCTGGCTAGTATTATCCTACCATTGTGGATTGCAGAGCTGAGGCTAAGGGAACTCATCTTGTCTATGGCCCTCTAGCAAGTTCATGGCAGAGCCAATATCTGACCAGACTTTCTCATCTGGGGTTCAGATTCTTTCCCATACGTGTGCAGTGACAGAAAAGAGTGGGGATCGGTGCAGTCTTTAACCCTGGAGATCCTTCCAGCCCTGAATGACAGCACAATGCAAAACCCTAACTTCTATTCCCGAGTTGTTCTGTGCGTTTAATTCAGAGGGTTGCTATTCAGAGCCTCCCTATTCAGAGGCAGAAAATCTCTGAATCCCAGGGCCAGGAGACAGCTTTAAGAAAAGGCCTTGGATTCTACACCCTATTTCTTGGCCCTTCGGGGCGACTGGCTGGCTACTGTATGAAACAGAATGGACCGCTGGTCAGATCCAGCAGGGCTCTTCTTCTTATGTTGTAATGCGGTCACTTTATGGAGGACACTTCCGTTTGTTCCATATAAGGAAGTCGCTCACTCCTGGGCGGAGTCTGCGACGACCAATCTCTGTAAGGAAGGTGAAATGCGCTCTGGCTGCTCACCATCGGTCAAGTCGACAGAGTTGTCTCCGGTGTCCCTCAAAGGGATTGAAATCCCCATGGCCTTCCGGATTCCGTAGGTGCTCACGATATCGCCTGGAGCCACTTGCTGGGCAAGTTCTTTTAGATTACTGGTCACTCTCTCAGCTGGAAAAGATACAAGGATTTAAAGGCATGGCTTATTATAAACTTTATTTAAACGGATCCTTCTGTGAGGTGGCTAAAAGCAACCTGGAAAGCCCTGCAGTTGGATGACAATGTTTTCCTAACACTGTAAGTCACAAGTTCCTGCCCACTGAAAATGAGACAGTTAAGAACGTAAGCTAATTAGCAAGATGCAAACACCGCTCCCCGGGACTACAGTTCTAACCTGCTGACCTCATAGAAGCAAGCTATACTGAACTCCACAGAATTTTAAGAAGCACAGTATGTAGGAAGACAGAGGAATCACATCAGCAAAGGGAAGAGTGCATGCTATAACATTTCCTAGGGGTGCAAGCCCTTCTAACGTCTAAAAAATGTTTCAGGGGATATCACGTAACTCCCACCCATCCAAAGATAAATGGAGACAAAGCCATAAGAATGGGATTAATTTCTGCTCTCTGATCACTTTAGTGGGAGACTGATGGCTTTTCCGCATGTGTTATTTCCTTGCGTGTGCCTGTATTAGGTCTGCCCCCTTTTCTGTATGTGTTTGGCTCCCTCTAGTGGTCACTTCAATATTTCATCACTGTATCTCCAGTTTATTTACAAGTGCTTTAAAAGAACTCATAAATAAGCTGAAGGTACAGAGATGAAATATCGAAGCGACCATTAGAGGGAGCCAAACATGCAGAAGTGGGGGGGGGGGGGGGAACGGTGCAATACAGGCACACAAGGGATTAAAATAAGATGTGCAGAAATACCCTGAAACAGCCACTGTGGAAATGCCTGGCACAAAAACCTTGGCAGGGAATGGTTGGGTGTAAACTGCAGCCTGTCCTGGTGAGAAAAGGCTTGGAGTGAAATTGCCTTTGGGTAATGGAAAACCCACCTTGGCTGACAACAAGTATAGCTAAAGGTGCAGGAGAAATCCTGTGTCTGCGTTAGGAAGTTGCTACTGGACTTCATACAAATCCAATACAAGAAAAAAGGCTCAATGATAATTCACTTTAAGTCAGGCATTGAAGCACTCAGCATTTCAGCGAGGATATCGATTATAATCTACTGTCCTTCAGTCTCCCCCCCCCCCCATTTCTACCTGGCAGTCTAACCTAAGAAGTGGACGGTTACTGAACGTTTAGGGCTGTGCTCACCCAAATGCATCTCCTTATAAGATGGTCCCAAAAGGCAAATCATGTTAGGAGGCGGCTTCGTACTCAGTCGCTCGTTCTGAGCATCTTGGAGCTCCCTGAGTAGTTTCGTGGTTTCGTCAAGTTTTTTCTGGAAGACTTCTGCTTCTGTTGAATCGAAAGAGAAAGGCAAAGCAAGCTATGATGTAGCAAAGCAACAGAACTGGAAGCAGGAGATGGCCAGTCCCAGTGTGGGCCTGATAGAAGCCCTCTGGGGACCTGATCCGGCCCCCGGGCCGCATGTTTGACATCCCCTGCTCTAGGACTTCCTTGTACCCACCTTCCGACTCAAATTCCTCCATGTGCAGCCCAAAATTGGTCACGGCTCTCAGAGCGGTAAGCCTCTCCTTACTAAGAGAGGATTCAAGCCTACTGGAGGGTTCCATTTCTATGATCTGTAGATGGCAGCAGAGGCAAGATTTTAAATTTCAAGCAGAAAAATGCATATAGCACACAATGCAAGCTAATTATTTTTCGGTGGGCGGGGGAGATCATCAAGGTAACACAATGGTTACCACCGTAATTCATTCCCTATTTTCCAATACCCAAAATGAAGTAGACCATCCTAATACTAGACTTGGACCGATTTCCCACAAGCCGCTGCTCCGCCCCTGCTCTTCCCTTTGCCCCGATCGTGTCAATTTCCAACTATTTGCTGCGCGGCGGCATTTTGCCCCGCAGCTTCGCCCAATTTTCCTGCGTCTACTCAATCCTCAAAAAACAGGGTCTAGTAGACGCAGGGAAAGTCAGGCGAAGCTGCGGGGCAAAATGCAGCCGAGCAGCAAATAGTGGGAAATTGACACGATCAGGGCAAAGGGAAGAGCAGGGGGCGGAGCAGCGGCTTGTGGGAAATTGGTCAGTGTACCAGTAGTCATTATGTCGATGTTACTTTCTCAGCTCCTATGTGTTGGCACCAAAAGCCTGAGGGAGGCCATGGAAGACCCTCCTCCAAATCCCTTCCTCAAAATACTTGCCACTGGAGGCTCTGATGGGGTGCAAAGCTGGTGTGGTGCTCAGTTATTTCTAAAAACATCTTAACAGCCTCTGTTCTGCCTGATGGGACTCGAGGCGGCTTACAATGTAAATAGAACATAAAACATAAAAACACATAAAATGCCGTGAGCTAAAACCAAATTTAAAATTGCCGATAGGCAGAATAGCTGAACTAACGGAATGCCATCCTGAATAAAAATCTTCAGCTGTCTCCTACAGATCGAGTCGGAGGGGGGGCCAAACGCGCCTCACTGTGGGATCTGTTCCTGACTCATGTGGCTGCCACCAAAGAGGCTGGTCGTTGCGTCTCTGGATGATAGCTTAGTCAGGAGGGCCTCTCCCTGTAATCTGAATTCTTGGGCAGGAACGAATGGGGGAAGAGAATCCTTCAGGTACTGGTCCCAAGCCAGGTTACACTGTCAAGCTAGAACTGGGGGATTTTAGCTCTCTGCTTGAGATGAAACTTGGGACCTCAAGGCCAGTCATCCTTTCTCAGCCCAACCTCCTACCTTGTAGGGTGCTAGTGAGGATCAAACAGGTAAAAAGAGAAGCACATATGCTGCCCTAAACTCTTCAGAAGGACAGGGTTTTCAAAAAACGTACAAACTAAATAATTTGGATTTCTCAGCAGTGCCTCTTCCCTGCCACAGGTATGGTAACTACCTAAACAACTACCTTGCCAAGGCAGCATGAACTTTGAGGGTGGGAGAGTTTACATGACACTGAACAGCTGAAACATGTTCTTTTTAATAGAAACAGTCCAACTGTACAATATTACAGGGAAGTGCTTCTTACGACTGAAGTCTTAAATCTGACTTAAATGTCACACACACACACACACGCAGAAGGTTAAAGCCTAGAGCAGTAACAATGAACAGCAGCCAGACATAAACCTGATCGACCACGCCTAGTCTATGAGCATGGGCAGGGTTGTCAACCTCCAGGTGGTGGCTGGAGATCTCCTGGGATTACAACTGACCTCCAGGTGACAGAGACTGGTTCCCCTGGAGAAAAGGGCCACATGGAACCTATGACATCATTGCCTGTTGGAAGTCCCTCCCCCTCCCCAAACCCCGCCCACTTCGGGCTCTACCCCCAAAATCTCCAGGTATTTCCCAGCCTGGCGCTGGCAACTCTGTGCATGGGCGTAATTCGGCTGTCTGTTGCTAAATCAACAGTGGATCTAATGAAACAGATTCCCACGGCTTGTTCGCACCAGACTGTGGTCGTAAACTGCAGAAAAGCATCACCTCCGTGTCTTTTATCACGTCGGCTCTTTCGGACCTGCCTTCGGTTTCATTTGCTGGCTGTAAATGGAAAAGGACCCAATGAGGTGTGCAGTACCTTTAATGTTATTTAGCTGGATCCTGTAGCTCTGCTGTTTACCGGCACAGGTTGTTCAGATTTCTTTGGTCAGATTCTTATGTCACTCCTTCCCCCAGAACAGGCTTTTTTCTGCACCTGTGCACAAGATTCCCTCCACCTGACCGGTATTCCCTCTAAGCTGAGTTACTGTGAGCTAGCTCACAGTTTTTTAGCCTCCAGCTCACATTTTGTCTTAGCTCAGGGAGGGCTCCAGAGCAAACTAATTCATGCAGTAGCCAAATCTCTTGCTCACAACTTTAATGCCAGTAGCTCACAACGTAGAATTTCTGCTCACAAGACCATAGCTTAGAGGGAGCATTGGTCCTCACCAGCGTTCCCTCTAAGCTGAGTTAGTGTGAGCTAGCTCACAGTTTTTTCGCCTCTGGCTCACACCTTTTTGTCTTAGCTCAGGAAGGAGGGCTCCAGAGCAAACTAATTTATGCAGCAGCGAAACCGCTCGCTCACAACTTTTCTGAAAGAGGAACCAAACGACAAGTGTCGATGAGGTGTGGGACAAAGCTTCTTCAATCCACGGCTAAAATCTCCATCCCAAATCCCCACTCTACTATTAGGCCACGTGAGTTGAGCAAATCAAATCGGAACACATTGGCTTGGCTCCAGTGAGGCAGGAAGGCACACGTAAGTAGACTCGGCACATTCTGCCTATGCAACCTTTCCTGCAGCACCAAGTGCCTTCTTTCCTGTATCTTCCAGTGCCCTAAAACTGACCGCACAACGTTTTGCATAAGCTGAAAAAACTGCTCAGGATAAATTACGTTTTACTTAGTACTAAGTGGCCAGAGCCTGGTTTTTCTACACTTTTTCCTCATGCAAGGACCCTCTTTTTTGCCATCATGCCATAGCTGACTTTTGGAACACCCCTGGGGTTTTCAAGGCCAGAGACTTTCAGAGGCTGTTTGTCGCCGCCTGCCTCTGCCGTCATGACCCTGAACTTCCTGGGTAGTCTCCCATCCAGACCCTAACCTGGGCTGACCCTGCTTAGCTTCCAAGGTCTGACAAGCTCTGCTAACCTAGACAGTATGAAAATCTTCCAGGGGATCCAAGCCATTCATTTCCTGACTGTTCTGTTGGTCAACAGACCCCACCCCCAGAGCATTACACTGTCAATCTTCTGAGTGTTGTGCCTTCCATCCCACCCCTTGCAGAGTAACGCACAAACAGCCTCACCCTCTCTAGTTCTCTGAGTGAGCGGGAATGCCCTCCTTTGGTCAAGACATCCAGCAGGCTGTCAGCCATGACGTAGGGATAGTCTTGAGACTTCGCCAAAAACTCGGTGATACTAAAAAAAGGATCAAAGATGCAAACTGTTATGCCGATTCACGAAAAACAACCCATGTATGTATTTCCAGTAACTTCCCCTGTGATGTATCGAACACATAATCATCATGTCAGCATATATTAAGAACATAAGAGAAGCCATGCTGGATCAGGCCAAGGACCCATCCAGTCCAACACTTTGTCACACAGTGGCCCAAACCCAGGCGCCCTCAGGAGGTCCACCAGCGGGGCCAGAACTCCAGAAGCCCTCCCACCCTGACCCTCCCCAAGCACCAAGAATACAGAGAGAAGCCATGTTGGATCAGGCCAATGGCCCATCCAGCCCAACACTCTGTGTCACACAATGGCCAAAACCCAGGTGCCATTGGAAGGTCCACCTGCGGGGCCAGAACTGAAGAAGCCCTCCCACTGTTTCCCCCCACGCATCAAGAATACAGAGCATCACTTGCCCCAGACAGAATGTTCCGTCTATACCTTATGGCGAAGAGCCACTGATGGATCTCTGCCCAATATGTTTAGCCAATCCCCTCCTGTCTATGCTTGTAGCCACTATCACTTCCTGCAGCAGTGAATTCCAAGTGTCAATTCTGCGCTAGATGCAAACAAATCAGTCTACGAAGTACGTGTGCAGTGACTGATGATGGGAGTAGGCAAAAAGGGGTGGTGAAGGGAGGATTCCCCAAATAATCAGTATTTGGCATGACATGGGATTGTGGCATATCCTCATAAAGGACTTGCAGATCCCCTGGAGCACCCCCCTTGCAGACCCCTTATTTGAGAGACACTAATGCAGACAATAATACTGGGGTGGATCCAACCATCTTCCAAATAGCCTCCTTCCAAATTAAGTGACCCTTCGGTTGGACAAAGGCTGCGTAGGCTGGAGGAAGGCTTTGAACTTGCGCAAGGCAAAGTATAAATATTTTAATGAAAAAAAAACCACTTTGCTCTGTGGAGAGATAGGATGGGGTAAGTCAATAAAGGAGAAGATTGGTGGGAAAAGATTTACTTTCCTCTGTCACTTGCCACAGCAAACAAATGCAACGCTCCTGGAGGACTGAACCAGGATTAGTTTCTGGCTACTGGCTGGGAGGAGCTCTCTATGCCTTAGGCTTAGGAGAAAACGGGTGAAGAATGTAGGAACAAGTGACTTGGAACCACACGACTAGGATTTCCTGTTCAGTTCGTGTTATTCGTGAATGAATTCCAGAAAATTCCAGTGGTAGAGAGTGAACACTAAGATTTGGTGGAACGTCAAGAATGTGATCAAATGCAATTCTCCTGATCGCAGCTAGTCAAGAAAACAAACGAAAACACCCAAGGACGAAACGGTCAATTCTTTCACTAGCAGGAAACCAAACACTTTCCTTGGATGCGAAAGCTGCTCAAATGAGATCTGGGTTTCGACTGAGATCCCCAGAGCCAAAATAAAGGGAAGTCTGTTCGTTTGCTGAGTACTTACTTAAAACCCCCTTGATTAGAATCTTCCCCGTAAGTCGAGTAAATTAAATCTGAATCGTCCTTGCTGATGTTTGCAAATGTGGAGTCGTACGCTGGAGCATAGGAGCTAAAAGGCCCGTAATTCAAGTACATCACTGTAAGGAAAACAGCACGGATTATTAGGCAGAGTATTAAATTCTAAGGGTCAGGAGCCATACTGGCCATAAACACAGCACTTTGAAGACAAATCCCATCCTAATAAAGAAAGCCTGTTCGATCGATGCCTCAAGACGACATCTGAAGAAGTAGAGTCTCTCCTAGTAGAAGATAGACAGATGCGTGACTGCTTTTTTTATTGGTGTGACGTTCAGGTTTGTGGTCACTGTAATGATTTCATGTTTTGGTGTGTGTGTTCCTTTAAATGTTGAGTGTGACTGCAGTACCGTAAGGGGGGGGTGATAGGGGGAGACAAGTGTGATTTGATTGGCTGATGACTGAGAGTGGGGGAGAAGTGATATTTTGAGAGGAAGGGGCATGTGTGTTTTTAAGACACAGCTGAGTGTAGGTCTTTGAAAAAAAGTGAAGTGTGGCAGAGAAGAAGAAGAGAAGAAGAGATTGGATTTATATCCCGCCCTTCACTAACTGGGAGTCTCAGAGCGGCTTACAAACTCCTTTCTCTTCCCCTCCCCACAACAGACACCCTGTGAGGTAGGCGGGGCTGAGAGAGCTCTGAGACAACCGTCCTTGAGAGAACAGCTGGTACAGAGCTATGGCTTGCCCAAGGTCATCCAGCAGGTGCAAGTGGAGGAGTGGGGAATCAAACCCGGTTCTCCCAGATTAGAGTCCGCGCACTTAACCACTACACCAAACTGGCTCTCAGAGCTATGAAGAGGATCTGTGTGACTCTAAAAGTTTTGTGAGAGATTCTGTAAGGCAAAGAAACAAGTCGTGTCTAAACTGTGTGGTTAGACAAATGTCATCTTGTGGCCAAATACAAAGAGTTTAGCCTGTGTGGCTATATGAGAGAGAAATATGAGCCTGTCAGAGGTGAGTTTGGAGTCTGAGAGACTGTTTGTGGCACCAAGCATTACCAGTTACATTTACAAGTTCCTTTCTTCAGCAGCTGTTCAAAATAACCAGAAACCTATTTCGTTCTTTATTAAATAAATCAATTTATGTTTAAACATATCCCAGGAATCAGTACAGCACTTTCTCAGGGCCACATAGACCTCTGAAGTGCCCAGACCCTATGTCACTCTACCGAAAGAGAGATTTGGAATTTTAAATTCCTGGTGGCAGCAAGAAACTACCAAGTTTATATACAAAGAGAGGGTTTAAAAGTAAAACCGTTTTTCCCGATAGCAAGAACATCACAGCCACGATGCCACATTGGTATGAAGCGCAGAAGGGAGGAGGACTTTGGTTTCATTGGCATGGAGAGGGATATGTTTACAGTCACCAAATTGCCCCACCCTTACCACAGCTTCTTTCTGTCTATACTGGATGGGCTCACGAAGATCGTTGCGTAGTGGAGCAGTGCCCGAGCACCTGATTCTATCTTTCTTTGCTTCATATGATGGACCACAGAACTGGCCTGTTTGGAAGCTTGGTACAGTGTGACGCTTTTGACACAGTTATTGACGGATTCAAACTGACGTTTTTATTAAAGGCCTGTCAGCTCTGCTTTACCAAAATACCCGATACGAGTCATGGAAGTGTCACTCCGGCCAAATCCTAATCTGCTTAACAGACTTATCTGCATGCACAAGTACCCCCAAGCCGACCTCCCATCATTTAAACACGAGGGAAAACATTATTTTGTCGAGGGCAGGGGCTGTAAAAGCTTTATAACATTTTGTATAAAGCAAGGTATGCAAAGCATTTAAAAAAAAATCCAGAAAATGATTTTTGACTTGAGGAAGCCATTCGGAAAGAGAAGATATTTCCTGCAGACAAAGATGGAGGATATTTTCAGTTCTGGACAAAGGTGAAGTTGGAATTTAGATGGGATTTTAGGTACTCGCCTAATAAGAATGTAGCAGAGATGGTGGCTACTGTACTTTGGTCAAATTATGAGAAGGCAAGACTCACTGGGAAAAAACAATAACGCTAGGAAAAGTTGAAGAGGGGTTGTGGCTCAGTGGCAGGGCATCTGCTTGGCACACAGAAGGGGCCAGGTTCAATCCCAGGCATCTCCAGTTAAAAGGACCAGGGAGGAGGTGATGGGAAGGACCAGCGCCTGAGACACTTGGAGAGCCTCTGTCAACATGAGTAGACAATACTGACCTTGATGGATCAAGGGTCTGATTCAGTATAAGGCAGCTTCATGTGTGTGTTTGTGTGTGTGTGTGTGTGTACACACACACACGCACACATCCAGGTACGTGGCCGTATTGGTCTGAAGCAGTAGAACGAATTTTGAGGCCAGTGGCACGTCTATGTACATAAGTACAGCAGGAAAAGAGGAAGGCCCAACATGAGATGGCTTGACTCAAGTCAAGGAAGCCACGGCCCTCCGTTCGCAAGGCCTGAGCGAGGCTGTTATGAACAGGACGTCTTGGAAGGCCATTGACTTGCGGGGTCACCCTAAGTCGGAAGCATCTTAGAATCATAGAGTCGGAAGGGACCTCCAGGGTCATCTAGTCCAACCCCGTGCACAATGCAGGAAATTCACAAGTACCTCCCCCGCCACACCCACAGTGACCGCTTATTCCATGCCCAGAAGATGACCAAAAACCCGCCAAGATCCCTGGCCAAACTGGCCTGGAGACAAACTGCTTCCTGACAGCACTGAACACAGGCACACAAGGATGGGCTAGAAAGATTAAACAGCCGGTTTAAATTAGGAGACCCTTGCTATTTTAGGTCAGGGTGCACTGAAGGTTCTTGTAATGATCTTGTAAACACTGCGTCGGAGAGAGGAGCAAAATCTGTCCTCAGCCCCACTTTGGCTCCTGGGTGGTCATGGGAATCCAGAGACTTGAAAGAGCAGTCAAAGCAACTGCCATTCCAGACCCTTCCAGACCTAGTAACAGGAACTGCGCACCTAAAACAGAATCACCCTGGTCTCTTCTGTGATTTTTTGGCATGCGTATTTGTGGAGAGGCAACTCTAAAACCAAACTTTAGGATTCAGAGGATGATCCTCTTTCCACCGGTTTGGCCCAAACAGAGTTACACACCCCACTGAAGTCAGCGGACTTGGCAGGGTGCCAGTGGTCCCTCTAAGCTGAGTTAGTGTGAGCTCGCTCACAGTTTTTTTAGCCCCCGGTTCACACATTTTTGTCTTGGCTCAGGGAAGGACGTCTCCAGAGCAAACTCACTTAGGCAGCGGCCAAGTCGCTCACTCACAACTTGAATGCCGGTAACTCACAAGGTAGACTTTTTGCTCACAAGACTCCACAGCTGAGAGGGAACACTGGTTAACACTGCTTACGGCTGTGCTCAAAATGGCGGAGAGGGATCGATTATAAAACACGGGAGACGGAGAAGCTGTGGAAGTACCCTTACGAAGTTAAAATTAATTTTTTAATTGTCGTAAAACCTCTTTGAGAGCTTTATGGTCAGAAGCAGGACAGAAATCTAAAAAGCATTAAATTAATATATATATATATATATATATATATATATATATATATATATATAGAAGAAGAAGAAAAAGGGATTAGATTTATACCCCCGCCCTTCACTCACTTGGAGTCTCAGAGTGGCTTACAAACTCCTTTCCCTTCCCCTCCCCACAACAGACACCCTGTGAGGTAGGCGGGGCTGAGAGAGCTCTTTCCCAAGCTGTCCTTGAGAGAACAGCTGTGCCAGAGCTATGGCTTGCCCAAGGTCATCCAGCCAGGTGCAAGTGGAGGAGTGGGGAATCAAACCCGGTTCTCCCAGATCAGAGTCCACGCACTTAACCACTACACCAAACTGGCTATATATATATATTTTAACCCCACAAAGCTTGTTCCCTGTACTGGGTAACACTCACCTGGAGTTACTTTGTTCCTCTTGTCTTCTTTGAAGCCCTGTAAGGTATTTACGCCCGACTGCAGCTTTCCAGCTGTCACCCCCAGCTTCACAGAGTTATGACCTAGTTCTGCCACCCAACAGAACACGGACAAGAAAAAGACATAAACCACTTTTTCGGAGGGCTTTTTTTTTGGGGGGGGGGGGGAGGTGTACTGTATGTAAAACTTCCCAAGAAGAAGAGAAGAAGAAGAAGAAGAGATTGGATTTATACCCCCGCCCTCCACTCCCCAAGGGCGTCTCAGAGCAGCTTACAAACTCCTTTCCCCTCCCCTCCCCACAACAGACACCCTGTGAGGTAGGTGGGGCTGAGAGAGCTCTTTCGAGAAGTGCCCTTGAGAGAACAGCCTGGAGAGAACTTGTGACTGACCCAAGGCTACACCAGCAGCTGCATGTGGAGGAGAAGGGAATCAAACCCGGTTCTCCCAGATTACAGTCAGAATACTATGCAATAGCCTAATACAGGGGTCCCCAATGCGGCGCCCATGGACACAACAGAACCTGCAAGAGTTTCTAGAGGGTGGGCGGGCCATTTGGGACTCCTGCCCAGCAGGGCTGCCGATTGGCCGCTGAAGATGTGACAGGCTGTGCAGGTTAAAATATCATTTCAGTGGCAGCTGCCACTGCAGGATTGGTTCTATCCTCCCTCACAGTCCTCTTTCCCCCAGTCTATAATTCCAAATCAGCTCGTGTCACCTGCAGCTGGGCTCCCTCGGTGTGTGGCTCTGCCTCCTGCAGTGGCCAAAGGTGACCACAGACCTAATACCTCATAGTGACTTGAGCTACGAATGAGAAGTCAGTCTGGCACAGCACGGTAACTAGAAGTGATCCGTTAGCGTGGGAATGTATAAAGTTGCCTTGTACCAATTTAATCTATTGGCCCTTTCAGCCCCGTACGGTTCGACTGGCAGCGATATTCCAGCATCTCTCAGCCAGAAGTCTTCCCTAGTCTTGCTGCCGGAGACTCGGACCCAGCACCTTCTGCATAAAGACCACATATTCTAGTACTGTAGCAGCCCAAACAGCCCAGACCGGACAAAGCTAAGCAGGGTCGGTACCGGGATGGGAGACCACCCCTCTGCTCATCTCTAGCCTTGAGAGCCCTACAGGATCACCGTTAAGTCGGCTGCGACTTGATGGCGCACTCTTTTTTTTTGCCATCGAGTCACAGCCGACTTATGGCAACTCCGTACGGTTCTCAAGGCAAGAGACGTTCAGAGGTGGTTTGTCGTTGCCTGCCTCTGCATAGCAACCCCGGTATTCTTTGGTAGCCTCTCACCCAAGTAGTAATCAGCTGTTTAGCTTCTGAGATCAGACGAGATCGGGCTAGCCTGGGCTAGCCAGGTCAGGGCGATGACGCACTTTGCGTTGGCCTGTTCTACCTTTAAAAAAATGGATATGGACCAAGCCAAGGTTTGAGATCATCACTCTCGACTTCAAAGGAAGCCCCTGATGAAGGATAAGCCTTTTTGAGCTTTGTGAGATTAAGGAGGTTTTCTGGGCATTATAAGCAAGGCTTCCTTGGGAGAAGCGTGGGGAGGCCCCCAAAGCCCTTCCCCTTGCATTGCTACAAACTGCAGAAATCCATCAGTAATACACACCGCCGGAAGGAAGGACTCTTAAATTACTTATTGCATGCATTACCCCCTGCGTTATTTTCGGCTGGGTTAAGAAGTCCCAGGGTGGTCGTGCCGTCAGGTTTTCTTCTTTCGAACTCGCACTGAAATAAAAGATCAAGCTATTAAAACGAGTCTCCCGCGTGCGGCGCCTACCAAAAAGCTGGCGTGAGGAGAGGACCATGCATAATTTAACGAGCTGTTTCGCTTACAGTTCCAATTAACGGAAGTTACGAGAGTTGATCTGGATTTTTAACAGTAGGGATCACTGATTGCATCGAATCTATAGGACCTGAAAGAGCTTTTGGGGGCCGATCGCACCCAAAGTTATCTAGAGAGCGGGCATCTGTCTAGGGCTATTTACCTGAACGTTAGCAGACCGTTTTGTTAGCTTCCCTGCCGATTCTCTGATGATTCGTTCAATCAGTTCCTGTTCCCTCTCTAAATTACTGTTCCTTATTTTTTCTTCAAGCAGCTCTTTGTCTTTCCTGTAAAAAAAGCAAAGAATTAAAAATACCGCACATGTTACTCTGTTCCTTCAAAATACAGAAAGACACTGAAGGGAATTTAAACCACCAAAAGCTTTCTGGGTTCGTTCAAATGACTGTATGAGAATGGGCACGTGAGCATTGACTGTTCGTTCAAATGACTGTATGAGAATGGGCACGTGAGCATAGTGTGACTTAACTAGCTTGTCCCGTGCAAACTGTAGTTTCCTGTGGCATCTGAATGGGAAAACCGTGG
Organism: Lepidodactylus listeri; assembly: GCA_029233225.1. Lineage (NCBI taxonomy): Eukaryota > Metazoa > Chordata > Lepidosauria > Squamata > Gekkonidae > Lepidodactylus > Lepidodactylus listeri. The sequence goes on from JARCFY010000017.1 coordinate 52,722,139, forward strand.
TACTTTCTAAACTGGAACAACCACCACCGTTTGAAGCTGGTTTGAAAGGTGAAGCACAAACCATGGCTGAGGACAGACTGGCAATCTGGAGTGGGATGAATCCGGAGGCAAAAGCTGCGGGGGGGGAAATCCCCCGGGGCTGGCTGTCCACATTGGCCAGGGTATTGCGCAAGGATGCCGTTACGGAGCGTTCAGACTGCTGCGGAGTGGCCCCAGGTGGGCCGGCCTCCGCAGCTCGTGATAGGGCTGTTTCGGCAATTTGCGCATGTGTGCTCATGCGCAAACTGGCAAAACGCCACGTTTGCACTGCCGCCTCCGCTTGCCTCCCGCCTTCTTCCGGTTCACACTGCCTGGAAGCGGGAGGCAAGCACAAGACGGCCTCCAGACACTGGTTTCTCCCGGTGTTCTTCTAAAGTGCAAGAAAATCGGTTTCAAAGCAGGTAAGTGAGGAAGGGAGCCGAGGGACAGCTGCGCATGTCTGAACAGGCTCCCTTCCCCCGCTTTCCATGCGGACCTATCCCGGGGCAGATTGCCAGTCTGTCCTCGGCCCATGCTTTCCTGGTTTGAATATAATGGCTTGCACTGAAATGGAAATCACTATTTGTTCCAGACATGTTTAAACCACGTTTTCCCTGTGAAGGTGGCAGCCAATGATAAGTTTTTTAAAAATAGAAATTCACACCAATTTAAGAACTAACACACAGTGCAGTAGGAAAGGGGTGTGTTTGGCAGGCAAGCGGGCAAGGAGGCCACTGGAAATCTGCTACCATCTGTATGTTATCGCGGCTGACACTTTATTTACGCTATTTGTAGTCCGCCTTTGTCACGGAGACTCAAGGCGGATTACACAGTGCAAGTCGATACACGTGTAAATCTGTGTCATATCACAAGATATCAACTAATTCTGTCCCCGCAGTCTTAATGCAAAACAAAAAAAAGGGGGGGGGGGGAAAGACAATTCAAGAAAGAATAAGTTCAGGACCATTTTGTACATTATTGTCAACCTGATCTAATATTCCCTCCTGGCAGTTCTATCAAAGAAAGGGCGCCCGAAGACTCTGATTTGGGGAAGGGGGGGTGGGTAAGATGTCAATTCCAAAAAATGTTTTAGGGTATCACCTCTTGCTCCTGATTTTGCTGAAATGAAAGAAATACTCAGCCCCTGTGATATACTTTTTGTGCTCTTTGCTGGGAGTTTTACAGTCTCTGATGTCTGTTTCCGTGGAACTCGGGTCTTTCTCGAGACCGTCTTCTTCTTCTCCAACAGACTGTGGATCCGTTTTATCTTTCTGCTTCCTGCTTTTCTGAAGGTCCGCCATAAAGTCTATACTCTGTTTCAGACTCTGAATTCGTTCCTCGAAACAAAAGAGAAACGCGCTGTTTTTTTCAATCAGTCCAATTTCTCCATTAAAACTTGCCTAATCACGATGACAGCTTGTGAACTTAAGATCTTAAGAACAATGCTGCTGGATCAGACCAGCATCCTTTCTCTCACAGTGGCCAAACAGGATAGAGCCCAGTCCCCCTCCCATTGTTATCCCCCAGTAACTGGGGGTCAGGGATATGCTGCCACTGAACATGGCGGAAAAGCCTGTAAGACCCAATCCATGATGCTGTAGTATTTTTGACTGAAACGCTAAATTAAAAATAATTTATTTATAGGATTTATATTATGTCTTTCTGCCCAGTTGGGGCCACCAAAGTGGCTAACCATTAAAGACAAAACATCTGAGTGACTTTAGTCGCACGTTCTCAGCTTAACCTACCTCACAGGGTTGTTGTGAGGTTAAAATGGAGGAGAGGAAGAATGATGCAAGCGGCTTTCGGCCCCCAGTGGGGAGAAACGCCAAGGTATACATGAAGTAACGAACAAATCTCAAACTGTTTTAAAAGCAAGAGTACAATTACATATGTAAAGAACTAACATCCTAGCAAGTAATTACTCTTCCACGTGAAACCAATTTTTCTTTCTCTCCCCCCCATTTAACTCTGGTTACCTGGCTGAGTATTTTCATTCCTGAATGCAATAGTTTCTTCGCCGCCTTGTAATAAATGGTTTCCGGTTTGTTATAGACCATAGCATTAGTACACATCAGTCTGAAGTTGTCCTGTATCAACAGAAAAATTGTAGGACGTGAGCAGAAGTTTCTAGGAATGCTTTCTAGCCATTTCCCTTTAAAAAATGATGCCAAGAAGAAGAAGAGATTGGATTTATACTCCACTCTTCACTCGGAGTCTCAGAGCGGCTTACAAACTCCTTTCCCTTCCCCTCCCCACAACAGACACCCTGTGAGGTAGGTGGGGCTGAGAGAGCTCTGACAGAGACAGCTCTTTTTCAAGAACAGCTCTGACAGAACTACGGCTTGCCCAAGGTCATCCAGCAGCTGCAAGTGGAGGAATGGGGAATCAAACCCGGTTCTCCCAGATTAGAGTCCGCGCACGTAACCACTACACCAAGCATCAGGACCTTGAGTCTAAACACTACACCAAACTGGCTCTCACTGCCCAGTGGAGGGAATGAGGATAGTAACAGCTTATTTTCATGTGACACATGAATTACTACTACTACTATTCTTATTATATTCAGCTGTTACAGAGAAGCCCATTAAGGTGAGGGCCTGAAGAAGCCACGCACTCCTCCACTGTGTCTGGATCCAGCATCGGAAAAGTCTGTGTTTAATTTAAAATTGCGATTTGTGCTGGATTTTGATCCATGGAAGCCTCCTTGGGCGAAATTTTTCTTTTGGACTACAGTATGTGTTAAAATACCCTAACGCAGGGGTGGCCAAACTTGCTCAGCGTAAGAGCCACCTAGAACAGGGGTGGCCAAACTTGCTTAACATAAGAGCCACATAGAAGAAACATCAGAAGTTTGGGAGCCGCAAGACATGAACAAATATTACCTGCTTTCATTGGAAAATAACATTAAATGAGACTGCCAGAAATAATAACAAAAGGGGTAAAAGCAGATATTGATAATGATATTAATTTGTCCAATGATATTTGTTTGCTAATGATATTTAGCTTCCCCAGCCACCCCGCCGGGAGCCACAGAATATATGTGAAAGAGCCGCATGCGGCTCCCGAGCCACAGTTTGCCCACCCCTGCCCTAACGCCTTTCCCCTTTACATGAACAAAGTACGGAAGCTTGAACTGTATACAGCAGTTTGGCTGATTAGTATTTTAGACAGACTGTGTGGTTCGTCCCGGCTAAGCCAGAATCCAAATACTGACATGACTATGCATACGGATGCTGGCTTAGCGGAACAAATGATGCTTTCTGTTCTTTTTCTCCCTGTACCAACCCGCACATTAATTACTGATCTCACAGAAGTTCCTGTTCTCAGTCGCGAGCCCACCCTCCCCGCCCGTTGTGTTTCGGTGTGTTCCCAGGCTTTTTTCCGTCTCTGTCCCTGTATTGTGGAACGGTCTCTTTGTATTCTTTGATGGGAGTTTTAAAGTCTCTGACGTCAGTCCTGAAGGCTCCAACTCTTGACAGCCTTCCACGGGGCTTGCAAAACTGTTCCGTTGAAACGGGGCGTCTCTTCGAGGGCACTTGTCCTAAGCCGGGACAGATTTTTTTTCTTCTTGCTAATCATCTGTATTGGTCTGCGGCTTCTGAAATGTCATGAAACTCCTTTGGTGAGGAGTCAAAATTTGGGGTAGCTATCCCAACTGAGCAGCAAAGGCTGCAGCTTATAGAAGGGCTTTCAAAATCCCAACAACAAACCAACAGTGTGGTGAAAAAGGAGGGCGAGGAAGAGGCCAGGACAAAAGGCAGAAACCTGAGCTAAACGTTGGCGGAGGAGCACTGCAAAGTGGGGCTCCTCTCTCAGTACTCTTTGCCAGTGCAGTTAAAGAATGAGGAGGGTGCCTCCCTCTGGTGGTCACAGGAAGCTGTGCTTTGTCCCTGCTTCCTGTTTTAACAGGAGGAATAATCTATGAATTCGGAAAGTACACCTTCCCTTTTTGCTAACAGGCAACAAATAGGCACTGCCCAGTGTTTCATGGGAGTCTCTGGCTCTATTTCTATGGAGTCGTTTTGTCAGCAACTCTTACTTTGGACAGATTTTCCTCCAACTAAAAATATCAAGCTACATGTCCGCTTTGTAAAACTTCTAGTACCTTCCAATTAGAACGAACTGACATGGAGAAGCTTTCCAGTTTTTGCGCTTGAGCAGAGAGAGGTCTTTTAGGATGCAACGCAGGGACGTAATACATCCGAGAGAGACCTCGTGATCTATTTACACGGATCTGGAAAGTTTCACTGGACATTTTTTACTCTCCCTTGTTCTAGAGTCTGTATTGTTATGACCGAGATGGTTACTGGTTTTCATCATAGAATGTTTTGTACTTAGATTATTAAGCGTACACAAGTATGAGTTGAAATTAACAACTGTGTTTGTATGTGTATATATACTGTTGAGGGCCGCGGTGGCCCAGAGGTTAAGACGCTGAACTGCAGACCAGAAGGTCGGTAGCTCGGCAGTTCGAGACCCGAGTGCCGCATGATGGAGTGAGCTCCCGTCTCTGGCCCCGGCTCCTGCCAGCCTAGCAGTTCGAAAGCAAGAAACTGCAAGCAGATAAATAGGTACCACTTCGGTGGGAAGGTTAACAGCTTTCCATGCGCCTCGGTGTTTAATCATACCGGCCACATGACCACGGAAAACTCTTCGGGCAGTGCTGGCTCTTCGGCTTGGAAATGGAGATGAGCACCACCCCCTAGAGTTAGATTCGGCTGGCTTTCGAGCAAGGGAAACCTTAACCTCTACTGATATACTGTTGAGTGTTGTTGGTTCCTTATGTATGCTATTCTATTTCCGTACCACCTCCACATCAACTTGGTCCTGTTTTGTAAACTGCTATGAACTGAACAAGAAAGGTGGGATACGCCGGAATTGTTACTGCTTGGACTTAAATTAGAAGAGATAAATGTTAAAAAAAGGACACTAATATGGTATATGATTACAACGGCAAGAATGGTATATGCGCAGAACTGGAAAGGTGAAAAAATACCGGAGGTGTGGGAGTGGTTGAAAAAATTGTTGTAGATGGCTGAAATGGACAAATGGACGAGAAAATGGAATAATCTGTACTCAGAGACTTTCTCAGAAGACTGGAAAGATTTGAAAGAATATGTTGAACAATATTGGGATATGAAAAATTACATTTATACTTGGACATAATATTAAAAAGAGATATTTGAATGTATAAATGGCAGTTAGAAAATAAGGATATTTTTAGAATTGTATAAGAAAATAAGAATTTATATGATGGATAGTTTTATAAGGTTGTATACGTCGTTACCAGGAGAGTAAAAAATATATATATGCATATAAAGAATGGTTAAAGTTGAAAATGTTAAATGCTTCAGATGTGGTGGGAAACCACCATTACAAGATGATAACAAGATTATACAATAGAACAAAAAATGGATATAATATTGAAAAAGGGTTTGTATAAGAAAAATATGTAATAGTGTTAGAAAATAATACAATTTATTACAAAAAAAAAGAAAAGAAAGGTGGGATACAAATATTTTAACCAAGGTAGCGGCTTGAGCAGCATCCCATGGAGGCTGTCTGAGTCATCAGTCAGAGCGCAGGTGCAAGAGCAGCTCCTTTGCAGGAGTGACAGGGTCCAAGCCTGCCACTTTAAGAGCTCAGGCGCTGGCTGCGTGTGTGCATGCATGAAGAGAAGTGAGCGGAAGCAGCCCTGGCTTATGCCAACAGACTCTCCCTGAGCAGCCCCCCCCCTTTTCCCACCTCCCAATCAGATCCTTGTTTGCTACCGCAGAATGGATGGAAGGGGCAGTGAATTTGCAGGATGGGACACATTGGCAAGGCACTCTTCTCTGTTTAAAACCGAAAAGCACAGCCTGCAAGTGGGACTTGGCACCCCTCTTCCTTATGCACCAGGCCAGCGACAGCTGAGCGTCAGAGATGAAACAGGCACGACCGGAGGCCAAATGTGCTCATGACAGAGATCTGACTGGTATTCATGTACTGGTAAAAGGGAAAGCGCTCAGCAGAGATGCTTTTCTCCAAAGATCACAGAGCCGGGCTTGTCAGGCTGGAAATATTAATCAAGTAATGGTGCAAGTCTTGTGTTCTTCTTTAAAAGGTACAAAGAGAACAGGTGCAGGGAAGAAGTGGGATTTTTACTCAGGGGGCTAGAGAAGTTCAATGTGTCCTTCCAACCTGCAAAAAGAAAAGCAGGAAGGAGATACTTCTTTAGCTCCTAATTTTGGGGGGGGGGGGGGGGGGGGCGAATAAAGACACCTAATTTTAAATACAATCATTCTTACTCTAGAAGTCAAGAACTGTAATGAGGAAACCAGACGCGAAACCAGACTGCTTGCTTCCGTGACTGTGTTTAAACAGCAACTAATTCATTCGTGTTCTACCGTGGCGAAGAGTCACCGAATCACCTTTCAAAAGGATGCATTTTGCTGACTGTGAAACTCAGTTCTATTTCCGACCCTTAGGAATATGCTTGTCAGAACCTATGATCTTGTTTATCAGTTTCAAGCATTACCCAAATATTTCTGGCTGTTCATTTTTTTTTTAAAGCACATTTTTGTCCTGGCGAGTTTAATGTTAAAGGAAGCCCCCTGAAGATGGACACAAAGGAATTGCTTTCTGCAGAGGAAGTGAATGGGAAACACCCTCAAAGCCAGATGTGCCGATTTTTGATTCCGTGTGTTCATAAACTATGAAAAGTTCAGCCCTCAAATGAATAAAATATTGGGGGGAAAAACCTGTACAATGCAATCGCTGGCACCAGCAAGTGTCAATGTTTAATCCCCTCTCTGCAGCTGAAATATAAATTAAAAGCACCTTTAGTTCTTCTATGGACTGGTATCCATTGTTCTTGATCTTCTCTTTCATGGTACTAAAATCCATTGGGCGTTTAATGATCATGGAGTAGCCGGGAGCAATAAAGTCAGTCACAGGAAATGAAAAGAAAGCATTTGGATCCTTTCTGTTAAGAAATGAAAAGAAGAGTCTTTTTACATTTCATTTTTTTTATACGTAACAAAGAACAGACAGGCCTTGCTATTAAATAGGGGGAGAAGACTCCAACTTGAAAGAAGCCACTGAACTGAACTGAAACAAGAGAGAGTTTGCCCCAATACAGTCTTGCATTTCTTCAAAGCGGCAGAGGTCATTACCTCGCAAGCATTCCTTCGAACAGATAATTTTTTTTTAAAAAGCCAGTAAGTTATTGTTCTAATGTATTTGATATTTCTAAGCCAAACCACAGGTATCACATTTTTCTGTTTCTTTCCCCCACCCAAAAATGCAATGATATATTATAATATCAATAGCAGGGGAAGTTTTATACACCAAGTTTTAGCGTGCCTGCAAAATAGTACTCTTTCACCTTTAAAGTCCCCTTGCATGAGAACAACTGACTTTCAAGGCTGCAAGGAGCAATAATGCCTATAGTGAGAGGTACTGTGGCCTAGTGGTAAAGCATCTGCTTTGCATGCCGAAGGTCCCAGGTTCAATCCCCAGCATCTCCAGTTAAAGGATTTGGCAGTAGGTGATGTGAAAGACCTCTGCCGAAGACCACAGGGACCCCAAATCTCTACAACTTCATCAAATGGGTCTAACTTTGAGCCCACCACCTCCCCACAAAGGTCATAAAGTTTTCATGTAGCACTCTCCATACCCAGCTGAAATAAGTAATTCCTTATAAGGCTATATAACTGTTAGTAGAAAGGCTAGCCTGATAATTTTCTCTTGCCAAAACCTACAAATATTATTTCTTTAATATTTGTTGATTGCTGTCTCTACAAAAGTGTTTGGGGAAGCTCGCAACATCTTTAAAGCACCATCAAAACACCAATAGTTAAAGACGTAAAAACGATTTAAGCATCAACAAAACCCACAATCAAAATGGGGGGGAAATGCTCTGAATCAAGGTAAATCTAGACCCCGAGCTGCTCACTTTCACAGGGGTCTCACACAATAGGAGCGGAAATCCAGACGAAGTGACCCATGAATCAATACCTAGTTGTTGATAGAAGTACATTTTCTAGAACCCCTTCGACAGATCTTTGGGTTTCAACAGAAAAAAATTACTGGTCAATCAACGTTATACCAGAAACATGCTTTAAATTACTCACCAAAATGTCATGGCTGTTTTATGCATGTGCTGTTTGTACAATGGCTAATAACATGTAACACGGCAAAAGTGTTTTTTTTAAAATGCTGAGATAGAACACCATGTAGCCCTCTTCAGTGCTGAACCAATTAAAAATCCCTGCTGTGAACGGTCTACAACTCACCTTTGCAGCTGTCTCACGAGTTGATTCAAAGCTTCTTGAAGCGGTGTCTGTTCCACTTCTAAACCAAAAAGACAAAGGGGAAATAAATGAACGCCACGCACACAAAACATCCTACTACTTAAAGTCTCGCTCTAACGTTAGATTTTTCAGATGAAACACTGGCGCGCCATTTTAAATGCAATTAATGTAATCGGGAGTCTGCTTTCCCTGTTATAATGAAATCCTAAGTAAAACGCTAAATCACCGTGTATAATTTTACAGTTTTTATGTCTTTCTTATATATGCTAAGTATAAATGTTTAGAGAATTTTTTTGAGTAATTAATAAGAATACAGCTTTAGCACTAACCACGAAGCTCAACAGTACATTCAGAATGATGTAACTCCTGTGGTAATATTTGTAGCCAGTAATTAAGGTCTTATCTTAGACTCAAGGGAAGTTTTCCCATTTGAAATGCATTGTAGACCTAGTCACATCATAACTCAATGTTGGCAATTCCCAGTCACCAGAAATTAAACGCAACAGCGTGTCACCAACAGAATATGTGAAATAGTACGAAGAACTTTGAAACATCGCCTTCAGTTCTTCAAGATTGTGATATATCTACTCAGGGCTGTTTTGGGGCAGGAACGCACAGGAACGGAGTTCCGGCTGGCTCCTGAGTTGGCCATGCCTACAGCCCAAACCTCTGGGCATGCGTGGCAACAGAGCACGCTGCCCTCCCCATGTTACACACAAGAGGAAAAGATGGCATGTTAAAATGTCCTCTTTCCCTCTGGGGAGCCCCTCCAGATTTCCTTGTCAATGTCACTCCCCACCAGTCAGCTGAGAGTGAAATTGACAAGGAAAAGCCTCTCTCTGCCTTCCCTTCTCTAGCTGACATGTCCCAGCTGGAAAAGGGCAAGCAGTAAACCCAGATACGTTGAAAATGCCTTTCTTTCCCTCCCCGATCTGGGGGAGGGAGAGAAAGGCATTTAACCATGCCCCCCTGCACTTCCCCAAGTCTCTCCGCAATAGCGAAGAAAGAGGAGGAAGAGGAGGAGGAGATTGGATTTATATCCTGCCCTTGACTCACTTAGAGTCTCAGAGTGGCTTACAAACTCCTTTCCCTTCCCCTCCCCACAACAGACACCCTACGAGGTAGGCGGGGCTGAGAGACCTCTGAGACAACTGTCCTTGAGAGAACAGCTCTGACAGAACTGTGGCTTGCCCAAGGTCACACCAACAGCTGCATGTGAAGGAGTGGGGATTCAAACCTGGTTCTCCCAGTTTAGAGTCCGCGCACTTAACCACTACACCAAACTGGCGATGCTGAAGTGGGCCGAAGAAGCTCGGGGGGGGGGGGGGGCAAGCTTCCATGCTGCCCTGTGCTTTCCCAGCTCCCCGCCTAATATGTTAATGAGTTCCTGCTGTTGGGTGTGACCTATTATGCTAATGAGTTCCTGCTGGGCCTTTTCTCCAAAAAAAGCCCTGTATCTATTATAACAACAGACAAACCTGATGAAGAGCACGCAAACGGAATGATTACTAGAACGCCACTGTTTGTTCTTAACTTGTTTCTCTTTCTTTTTCTCTTTGTAACAAGTGTATTACATTAGGACCCTGAGTCTAAGATAAGACTTCATTACTGGCTGTAAATATTACCATAGGAGTTACATCATTCTGGATGTACTGTTGAGCTTCACGGCGAATGCTTAAGCTGTATTCTTGTTAATTACTCAAAAAATACTTTCAAAATGTATAGGTAGCATATATTAAAAAGATATAAAAATTGTAAAATTATACACAGCGATTTGGTGTTTTACTTACCTTACATACACTGTGGTACGGTAAATCCTAAGCAGATTTACAAAGTCCATCAAGGTCAATCAACTTTTTTTGTTCAGTCGCACAGTCGAGTCCGACTCTTCACGACCCCACGGACCACATCACGCCAGGCCCTCCTGTCTTCCGCTGTCCTCCGGAGTTTGCTCAGATTTATGTCCGTTGCATCAATAACACTGTCTAACCGTCTCATCCTTTGCCGTCCCCTTCTGAGTTTCAGATTGCACTGTTAGTCTTTAAAATGTTTCAAACGTGTTTGCCCTTAACCACAGGCTCTTTCTGAAAATTTCATTCTGCAAAGTCCGACTCTTGTCAAAGATCTTCAACGGACGGTTCCAAATGTAAATTTATTTTTAGAAATGGGAAGTTATAAAGACCTTTTGGTGTACAAAAATAAACCCAGTTTCAGAGAATACCCGTGTTTGGTCTGCAGCAGAGCAGACAGATCCAAATCCAGTAGCACCTTAAAGACCAACAAGATTTTTTTTTGGAGAATGAGCTTTCAAGAGTCAAAGCTCACTTTGTCAGATACCAAAAACAAACCCAATCGATTTGAATCAAACCAGAGTATCCAGATGCCGGTCAATTACACATTTTGATTATTTATTTCACTTCTCCCCTGCCGCTCTCCATAAATGGGGACCCAATGTGGCTTACTGTGTCCTCTTCTCTGTTCTTCCCTCACAACACCAACCCTGTGAGGTGGATTAGGCTGAGTGTGCATGACCGGCCCCAGGTCACCAAGAGCGCCTCCAAGGCAGAGGGGAAATTCGAACCTGGGTCTCTCACTCTAACCATTACATTGCGCTGACTAACAATGGAGATTTTGGCATTTGTTTCAAAATACTGGATGAAAAATGCTTGTGATTTTTTTGTGCTGTAAACTACGTTACCTGCTTAAGAAAACTTCTGACCAAATACCAGTCTAATAAATAGACCCATTTGAAGAAGTTGTTAAATATAAATTTAATAAATGCTGTTTTTACCTTCTTGTTTGGCTAAACTGCTGGCCAGCGGTTTTTCTGGGGGCAACTCCAGTCTTATGGTGTTCGGGCCTTTCAAGTCTCTTTCTCCTTCACTCTCTCCACGGTCTTTATCACGTTTCTTTTTATCTTCCTGAGGACAAAAATGATAAGTCAAATCACTTAGTGACGCGTCATTATGAACAGTCACGATGTACTGTTTGCTTGTTTGTTTTCACTCGACCGGGAAATTAATTATGGGAACGGAAGAGAGCCACACAGATCTATGCCTTATGTGCTGTCTCCACCTACTGGAAGATAACACTAATTCTAGTCAGTAAAGGGACACATAATATTTAAAAAACACATGGTCCCTTACAGCTAGGGTACTGTCTAATCTCCTAGCTACAGTTAGCCAAAACGGATGTAGTATTTAGATAAACAAAATGATCCATTAAAACTCTGTTATAAAGCAGGCTGCACTTTAAATTTAAAACCACAGCCCTAACTTTGTGTCGATTTTATTTTTCAGCGTGCCTGGCCCCTATGCCGGCAATATTTGGTATTTTGATAATGGATATCTTTTATACAGTCAGGCGTGCAAAATGATGGACAAACCTCCTGTTCATCAGAAACCTTCCTGACTCACAAGGGGAATGTGTTTATTGAACCTCAAATAGGAAGATACAATTTAGAAACCTTCTACTGTAAGAGTTTTACTAATTGGTTGTTCCACACCTGCACGACCAGGGTCTTTTTACCATGATGCAAAGAGAGCCAGTTTGGTGTAGTGGTTAAGTGCGCGGACTCTAATCTGGGAGAACCGGGTTTGATTCCCCACTCCTCCACTTGCACCTGGCTGGATGACCTTGGGCAAGCCATAGCTCTGTACCAGCTGTTCCCTCAAGGACAGCTTGGGAAAGAGCTCTCTCAGCCCCACCTACCTCACAGGGTGTCTGTTGTGGGGAGGGGAAGGGAAAAGGAGTTTGTAAGCCGCTCTGAGACTCCCTTGGGGAGTGGAGGGCGGGGTATAAATCCAATCTCTTCTTCTTCTTCTTCTTCATTATGAAACTCCCTGGAAATCAGTCCCCTGGAACTCCCTGGAAATCAGTCTTGCCCTGTCTGTGATGCTGCTGCAATGCCCAGATTGCTTTCTAAGGCAGTCTTTGGAGATCCAGGGTAGTTTTATTGATTATCTGCACTTCCACCTGCGTCTGTGTTTGTCTGGCCAACTGTTCTTATTGATTTTGACTCCCCTTCCCCCCCCCCCCGCCCCGGATCAGTTGCTAATGATTTCCATGCTTGTAGTTTTTATGTTTGTGGATAACAACTGTTTATTGATCCGGTTAGCTGTCTTCTGGAGGTAATAAAAAAGGAGGGTTTTTAAAATATATATATATATTTTAAATAACAATAAATTATCACTGGATAGCTGTCAGCTAGAGTACACTAACATTAATGGTAGCTATGAACTGGTTCTTTTCTGCTTTACTAGTTCTGCGCTGTGACTTAATTTTTTTACTTTTATTCGTTACAATGGGATCATTAGTTTGCTCATGATTTAACAAGCTCGGGATCGATAGTTTTCTATGTGTGCGATGTTCTGTATCATGTGTGTAGATTAATGCCGGGAGCTGCTGTAATGAACCATCCTTCAGTGGTGTAAAAGAAAGCATTGTAGCAGAAATTACTACCCTTGAAAGAACAACTTTATATTTGATAACTGGGCACAATGGAAGGTGGAAACTGGAAAACCATGGAAGGTGAACGGCTAAAGAAGTCTGCAAAACTAGTCATTCTTTCTGGAAATCTAATTAAACTGAATAATGACACTGCAAATTCATCTGCACAAATAAACAAACACGTGAAGGAAAAGGACTAAGGGTTGGAGGACTGTATCAAAGACCACCCAAGCAAATAGTTTTACATTTAAAAAGAACCCCCCCCTCCCCCCCCCAAAAACCCTTGCTTTAGAAACTACCTTGACTTTTCTCTTTCTTTTTTCCTTTTCTTCTCCGGGAACTTGCTTTTCTGCTTTCTTTCTCTTCTTCCTCTTCTTGTCTTTGTGTTTTTCGTGTTCATTTTTGTCATCATACAGTGCAGGATCGGGTACTGAACTTTGAGTAGAAAGTTCAGCAACTTCATTTCCTCCCACTTTTAAAACAAGCTTTAAGGGTTTCTCGACATAGTCTTGAAGGAGGACAAGAAATGGGAAACCTGGTTAACAGTAAGACCTAATCTGCAACACTTACCTGAACAGAATCAAGTTAAAAGCACTATAGGTACTTCAAATTGCAAAGATTAAATTATATTACGGTTTAAACAGCATAGCTATGTAAAAGACAAATACAGGAAAATGCTATAGGCTGATCTAAGATCTATCGGTGTGAACTGGCTAGCAAAAGAAACAATTTCTTATACTGACAGCCACGTAAACATTGACATTTTGTCCACTAAGTTTCATGTAGATTTTCGCTATGTTGATCTCTGCAGGAAAGATACCAAATGTCTCAACGGCAGAACAGAACAGTCCTATAAGGAAAAATTAAAGGAGCTGGGTATGTTTAGCCTGTAAAGAAGACGACTAAAAGGTAATATGATAGCCATCTTCAAGTACGTGAAGGGCTGTCATACAGAGGATGGTGCAGAGTTGTTTTCTGTTGCCCCAGAAGGCTGGACCAGAACCAACGGATTAAAATTAGATCAGAAGAGTTTTCGGCTAAACATTAGGAAGAATTCCCTGACAGAGTGGTTCCGCAGGGGAACAGGCTTCCTCGGGAGGTGGTGGGCTCTCCTTCGTTGGAGGTTTTCAAAACAGAGGCTAGATGGCCATCTGACAGCAATGCTGATTCTGTGAACTTAGGCAGATCATGAGAGGGGAGGGCAGGAACTGCTTAGTTCTTCTGGCCTTTTCTTAAACGCCCAGGGAAATGCCAACCACCACTTTGGGGTCAGGAAGCAATTTTTCTCCAAGCCAATTTGGCTGGAGATCCTGGAGGGTTTTTTGTCATCTTCTGGGTGTGGAACAGCGGTCACTGTGGGGTGTGTGTGTGTGGGGGGGGGGGGGTATTTCTGAATTCCCTGCATTGTGCAGGGGGTTGGGCTAGATGACCCTGGAGGCCCCTTCCAACTCTATGATTCTATGAACTTTCCCACCTCTTCCCTCTCAGTGATCTTCACAAAATGCTGCGGAAGGGGATGGGGACCCCGCAGAATGATACGAGGAGGTTCTGCAGTGGAAAAGGGTGTGTGGCTCCAACCCCAAGTAACTGAAATGTTGCTGGTCGGGGGGGGGGGGGGAACCATGTGCACCACTCTGAGCTCTCTGAAAAAAATTTTCAGCAGCCACATCAGAACTGCTCTCCTGCATCCACAAAACGGTACACATCTTTCCTTACAAAATGAAGCGGAACAAATTAATATGGTTTTGACCATGTGATGTGTTTTTGAAATTCCCAAACATTGGGAAAACCTTTTTTCTCCAGAGGTATAACTTATTCATATTTATTTGATGTGGTAAAGTAGAACGAGTGTTGGACTCGGCCTGGAGAGATCTGAGAACAATCCCTGTTTAGCCACCAGGCTGCCTGGGTCATGCAGAGTCAGTCATGACTTTCTCAGCTGCCCCTACCTCACAGGAGGATCAAATGTATGCTGCCCCCTAAGCCCCTTACAGCGACAGCCAGTATGGCATCCTTGTCAGAGCGTCAGAACGGGGTCTAGGAAAGCTGGCTTCAGATGCCTGCTCGACTATCAAACTCACTGGAAGATCATGGGCAAACGCCAGGACCCATCTTCTTCTCGCCAGGACTAAAGGAGAGCAAGAGAAGAGCTATGTTTGCTGCCTTGAACACCGGGAGAGAAAAATGAGATGATGACGATGACGAAGAACCACTACACCAAACTGGCTCTCAGAACTTATGGGCAGACAGAAAAAGGGCAGAATCAAAATGTGGGCATGAGAAAGAAAAGTGGGTGTATTACGCTGTACCGAAAAGATCAGCAAGGAAAAAACCCCAAACAAACACAAACTTTAGCCAATACACCACACTGGCTCTATTTTTCCTGCTGTTTTGTTTTCACTATCCTTCGGGTAGTGAAGGGCACAGTATAAACCCGATCTCTGCTTTTTCTATTATTTTTCATCAACCTGGAGTTTAGCAACACTACTGAGCCTAGCCAACCTCACAGGCTCATTGTGAAAATAAAGCAGAAGGGGAGGCAGAGCCTCTATACTGGGGTGATGGGGACGACGACGACAGAAATGGAACAGATTTTTTGGGAGGTAAGCTTTTCCCTACCCCTCAAAAGAAAAAGAAATTGGATTTATACCCAGCCCTTGACTCGGAGTCTCAGAGCAGCTTAGGATTTCCTTTCCCTTCCCCTCCCCACAACAGGCACCCTGTGAGGTTGCCAGGGCTGAGAGAGCTCTTTTGAGAACTGCTCTTGAAAGAACAGCTCTAAAAGAACTTGGGACTGACCCAAGGCCATCCAGCAGCTGCAAGAGGAAGAGTGGGGAATCAAACCCGGTTCTCCCAGATTAGAGTCCGCGCACTGAACCACAACACCAAAACTGACAGGAAGCCCACCTGCCACCCTCAAACTTCTCCCTCCCCCCCAGTTGGTAGCTTCTTTGGAGATTATTCCCCCCCTCCCCCATTGGAAGCTCCATCTTTTGGAGAGGCGTTCTACCCGAGTGACCTGCAACCACCCACCTGGCGGCTCACAGCTCCCACCCTCAACCACGGCGCCGCGCGACGTCAAGGGGTAAGTGGGCGGGGCCACGTCCCTGGCGTCACGCGGCCGCTGCCGGCGAGAAAGAGAAGCCCCGCCCACCGCCGCCTCAGCCCACCCTTCCCCCCCCCAGCGACGAAACCGCCGCGTTGCCCTTGGCGAAGGGGGCGGGGCCTCCCGCTCAACCGTCTCCCCGCCCCCCCCTCTCAACGAAGCGGCCTATCAGCCCCGCCGGGCCCAGGAGGGAGCCGCGGCCTCACCTTCATACGGGTACTTGTCCGCCTTGTGCTTCTTGTGTTTCTTGCCCATGGGGCCCCGGCTCGGCAGACCCGCTTTCCGCGGCGCCGGCTGCCCCACTCCGCCTCTCGCTCGCCGTCTCCCCCGCTGTGTTTGGTCCACGGTGAACAGCTGGGCCCAACCACAGAAAGTGGGGGGGGGGAGTTCGGAGGAGCGGAGAAGGGGAAAAAAAAACAGGCGACGAGAGGGCTTTGCGAAAGAGCGGCCCCGCCCCTGGGAAAGGCGAGTGCGACGGCGGCCCCTGGTGGCTCCCAGGCGGAACTGCAGCAGCGGCCGCAGTATTTCCCTGAACGGCGGGCGGGGGAGAGAGCCCGGTCGGAGAACGGTGGTGCGCGTGCGCGGGGAAGCTGCTCTCCAGCGTTAAACTTGGGCGGTCTGCAGTGAAGAAGACCCGACAGGAGTCTTAGTCTGGGTATATCCTTTCGTTTGCGTGCATGCTTCTTCAGAGGCACTGAAGCGGTAGTGTGCATGCACACAAAAGCTTATACCCAGAATTAAGGTTGCCGGCAGTGTTCCCGCTAAGCTGGGTTAGTGAGAGCAAGCTCACCATTTTTTAGCCTCCGGCTCACACATTTTTGTCTTCGCTCAGGAAGGAGGGCGCCGGAGCAAACTAATTTATGCAGTAGCCAAATTCATCGCTCACCGTCCTCCAAAGCAGCCATTTTCTCCAGAAGGATTGATATCTGTAGTCTCTAGAGATCAGGTGTAGAAGCAGAAGATCTCCAGGCCCCACAGGGAGGTTGGCAACCCTGTGTGCAAGCCCCCATAGGCAAGTTGCATGGTGGGTGCCGACAGGCCAGCCAAGTAGCTCAAGTTGAATGGTGGCAGGTCACCTGGGGGGAGGTTTGCCAGTCTCCAGGTGGGACCTGGAGATCTCCCGACTACAGAGATCAGTTCCCCTGGAGAAAATGGCTGCTTTGGAAGGTGGGCTCTATGGCATTATACTCCTCTGAGAATCCTTCCCTTCCCAAACTTCACCCCCAAACTACCAGGAATTTCCCAACCCGGAGTTGGCAACCCTACTTGTGTAGTGGTGTGGTGGCCACACTGCCAAGCCCAGTTGAAATGCACAAGTTGTATGGTAGCAAGTCCTCTGGGTGAGCTTTAAGGTGGATGGCAGGCCAGTGCTGAGCTTGGCCAAGTTATGCAATAACAAGTTCCCTGGGTGAACGATGTGGTGGCTGCCCCTGGGCCTGGCAGAGTCATGCCAGTTGGGTGGCATCGAGTCCCCTGGCCGAGTCATGCAGTGCCCGCCACTGGGGCCATCTGAGTTGCACCGGTTGGGTGGCAGTGACGCACGTGGAGGCCACGGCTGAGCTTGACTAAGCTGTGTAATAGTGTGTCGTCCTCCCAAGTATGAATGAAACGCTTTAGGTCAGGGGTGGGCAATTGTTTTGGCTCGGGGGCCACTTTGTGAGAGCGGAGGTTAGCGGAGGGCCGCGCCTTTTAAAATGATTGCATTCATTAGCTTACTTTGCATTTCAGAAAAGGTATAAATTGTATCATAAAAATCCATCAATATAAATTAAATAAAACAGTGGTAGTTTTATTCCATTTATTTATTGTGCTGATTTCATATCATCTCTAGCTGCAAGCACATTTACTTTTAGAATCAGTTTAATGAGAGAAATGTACCCTATCACACTTTTTCTACAATTTTTATGAAATCAGGAGATGGCTTGTTGAGAAACCACGTGGCCGACTGTCTTGGCGGGCCGCATGTGGCCCCCGGGCCGCAATTTGCCCATCCCTGCTTTAGGTGAAATATCCCCCCCCCCCCATAAAGCAATGAAGGGCCAAGTGCTTCCAAGCATGTGCAGGGATACAGCGAGAGGGTCTTCCGTTTGCATCCATGCCGTGAGGAATATGCCGCAGCCCATGCATCACAACTCTTGATTGCAGCAATAGCAGCACTGGGTGATCTGCCCTGGAGTAATCATGCTTACTTGGGATCGACTCCCACTGAATTTGTTGGGATTTATACACACATAGGCATGTTGGGGATTGGCGCCTTGTTGGAACTAATTCAAGCATGCACCAGTTGGCTGGCAGCGGTCAAGAACCCACAAAAGAACCCACACTTTCCCTATGAAGAAAGGTTAAAGCGCTTGGGGCTCTGTAGCTTGGAGAAACGACGGCTGAGGGGTGACATGATCGAGGTTTACAAGGTTATGCATGGGATAGAGCGGATAGAGAAAGAAGTGGTTTCCTCCCTTTCTCACAATACGAGAACTCGTGGGCACTCCATGAAATTGCTGAGTAGTCGGGTTAGAACGGATAAAAGGAAGTCTTTCTTCACCCAAAGAGTGATTAACACGTGGAATTCACTGCCACAGGAGGTGGCGGCAGCTACAAGCATGGACGGCTTCAAGAGGGAATTAGATAAACATGTGGAGCAGTGTTCCATCAGTGGCTATTAGCCATAGGAGCTCTCGGTCTGGGGCAAGCGATGGTCTGTATTCTTGGTGCTTGGGGGGGGGGGGCAACAGTGGGAGGGCTTCTAGTGTCCTGGCCCCACTGCTGGACCTCCTGATGGCACCTGGTATTTTTGGCCGCTGTGTGACACAGAGTGTTGGACTGGATGGGCCACTGGCCTGATCCAACATTGGCTTCTCTTATGTTCTTAAAGTGGGGGACTCCCCCCCACCCGGGAAATGGTATCCCTGTCTGCAAATCATGCTTAATTAGGCCAACCGAATCTCACAGGTCCAGCTTCTAAGGAAGGATCAGTCTTGAAGATACTATCGTCTGATTCCAGAGCTCCATCGGCACTTGTATGGACCGTCACATTAACGCCAATGGAGGGGGAAAGGTTTGCACACCGGAAAGGCACGTATAGGCGGGCAGCACTTCTGGTTCGCTTAAAATGAATGGGCTGGGCGACCAAACCATTCGAACAACCAAGTCCCTGAAGCAAATAAATGGTCAGGTCAGGGCGGATGTGCCCATGCAAACCTTGAGAAAGTTGCTCTTTATTTCCATAGCTACCCAGGATTTGCCCCAATAGAAGAATCTTGAAACAAAGCTAAATTGTGGTTGTGAAACAATTAAGAAGCCCATGCACATGTGAGGTATTGTAAGTAGGATATGCTGATAGAGCCAGGGGCTTAGATGAACTGCTAAACTTGCGGTATATCAAATAAACCTCAGTTGTTGTCTTTTTAAAAAAGCACCTTCCTCTTCATGCCCTTTAAGAGAGCTGTCAGTGAAGGGCCTGGTATCTTGTCACACTTCCGTCCACACGGTGGTGTAACATGCAAAGAAAAACGGACTTGTTACGCTCAGCGTTCTCTGCGTTAACAAGATGTCGATTTCTATTCCAGATAACGTCGCTTGCTGGATTATTTAGCCTCGCCGAAACTAGTTAGAAACTCGCTACGTTGCTGGGTTGTTAGACAAAAGTAGGAAAGAAATATTCTTTCAAGAGAGTTGTTTTAGTCTTTGTGGTCCCTTCCTTTGAGTTGATTCCACAATAAATCTTATTGATATTTCACTTTGTTGTAGTAAAATGTTTGGAAAATGGAGAGGCGGTCTGCCTGCCTGCCTGCCTCACTTTTATCTTGTTCTTCTTCTAAGGAGTATCCTATACTACTAGAGAATCACAGCTCATAGAATCAGTATCATCATGTACCTCTTCTCACACTGTATATGCTTATTTTGTTGTATTGTTTGTCTTAGTACCATGATTTCAGATATATAAAGGTTAGATATATAGGTATGGAGCAGAGGTCCATCAGTGGCCAACAGCCACTACGGTTGCCAGCCTCCAGGTGGGGCCTGGGGATCTCCCGCTTTTACAACTGATCCCCAGCTGACAGAGATCAGCTCCCCTGGAGAAAATGGCTGCTTTGGAGGGTAAGCTCTATGGCATTGTACCATGCTGAGGCCCCTCCCCTCCCCAAATCCCACCTTCTCCTGGTTCCACCCCCAAAGTCCCCAGGTATTTTCCAACCTGGACTTGGCAACCCTATCAGCCACAAGGTAGAGATAGGAACTCTCAGTCTGGGGCAAGTGATGCTCTGTATTCTTGGTGCTGGGGGGGGGGCAACAGTGGGAGGGCTTCTAGTGTCCTGGCCCCACTGCTGGACCTCCTGATGGCACCTGGTATTTTTGGCCACCGTGTGACAGAGTGTTGGAGTGGATGGGCCACTGGCCCAATCCAACATTGACTTCTCTTACGTTATGTTTTTATGTTAATAGTATCAAAAAATCTAGGGTTGGCAGCAGTATCCATTCACAGTGGGGCTCCCTACCTACTAGACATTAGACAGGATTTGATGCTATAGGTTTTGATTAAAGATTGGGGGGGCCTTCTAAAAATACAGGCTACAATGAAGTTTGGGCATAGACTTAAATGAGATCTGTTTTAAGCCCAAAGGGGTATAATTAGGGGTCCTTTCGTAGAAAAAGAGGTGCAGGAGCTCATTAGCATAACTCATTAGCATAATTCATTAGCATGTGCCACATCCCTTGACATCACTGGAAGTGTGTCAGAAAGGGAATGTCAGTTTCAGCCCCATTATACCCTATGGGCCATTGAAATCAATGGCAAAAACTTATAGGGTATATGAGGGGCTGGAGGAAAGGGGATTTGAGGGAGAGGCTCCAAACTTGCAGGGTAGCTGCTGGGGCCTCTCCTTGAAATACCCACCAAGTTTCAAGAAGATTGGACCACGGGGTCCAATTCTATGGGCCCCCAAACAGGTTGCCCCATCCCCTCCATTGTTCTCTATGGTGGGAAAAAATGTTACCTTTTTTTCTACCATAGAGAACAATGGAGGGAATGGAGGCAACCTGTTTGGGAGCCCATAGAATTGGACCCCCTGGTCCAATCTTCTTGAAACTTGGTGGGCATTTGGGGGAGAGGTCCCAGCAGCTACCCTGCAAGTTTGGAGTCTCTCCCTCAAACCTCCTCCCCTCCAGTCGCTTTTAAAGTTGCTGCCGAATTTCGGTGGCAATTCGGCAGCAGGCTGAATCAGATCAGAGAATCTGACTCAGTCCATGGCTGCCCTAGTGGCCACTCCTGAGCCGGCGGAGCTTTGCTCCGCCTCGCTCCAGCCCCAGTGGACCCCTGGATATAATTTTGATAGAATTAAACCCAGTCATGCAGTTCTTGGTTGGTTTCCAGACTATCAGCAGCAAAGAATTCAAGCATTGGGAGTCCATAGTTGACATTGTAACATGTGTAAGCCTTCACCACAGTGTGAATTCCTTTTAGCATCAGTTTCTTTTGGAGGGGATTAATCACCACAGATGCTGTAGATCCTGAAAATAGCTCTCGACTCACGCATGCAAGCAGATACTAGTTTCAACTGTTGTCTAGTAATCCGTGGACTTGCTAACATATGTATGCAAATGGAGAGCCATATGGATTCACTGCATGTAATACCTTATTGGCGTTTATTCTTCCTTTGCTCTGTCACACTTCCTCAGTCTTCCTTCTCATGCACATTTTCACTGCCCACACATGTACACAATTTGCACATGTCACTCAAATGGCACTCTTATAAGCACACAGTGGTAACACGCAGAGCCAACACAGGCTGAAGACAGACTGGCAAACTGGAGCGCAGTGCGAGCGGGCGAAAAAGCCCCGGGGCCAACCCGTCCCGTGGCTGCCCGTTCGCACTGGCTCCAGTGCTGCGGGACCTCACCTGAAAGGAGGTGGACCAGCGCGTCCACTCTTCCTCCGCCAGCCCCTGGAGCCTCCACTGGGGTGGCAAGCGGTGCGCAGCTGTTCCGGCGAGGCATGGCTGGAGAACAGCCAGTTCACACTTCCGGCCCCGCTCTGTGACGCGTCCACACTGCCAGGAAGCAGCAGGGACGCGCGCCCAGACGGCTGGAGACCAGTTCCAAGAGGTCTCCGGCTGCAGCGCGTGGAAAGCGCCCCGCATGCGGGTAAATTCAGGCCGCCGACGGGGGACAGCTGTTGCAATCTGGACGCCCTCTCTGCCTCCGCTTTAGAAGCGGAGGCAGAGTGGGCCAGATTGCCAGTCTGTCCTCGGCCACAGTTAACACTGGCCCGGTTTGAGTCAGATCCAAGCCTCACTTCCCCCTCCTCCTCCTTGCAAACTTAGATTCCATCCCTAAATTCCTTGTTTGAGCAAACTGTGGTTTATGTTGCAGATCAGCAGACTGTGCTTGGCTTTTCCAAATCAGAACTGGAAAGACAGTTCAGAGCATATATTCTAGTTTGTTTGTTTGGAGGGTAAGTGCAAACCACAGTTTGCCAATGTGAACAAAATGGAAAACAATGGTTTGGTTGAACCCAGAAGGCAGGGAGAGGATCTGAGCGTAGTAAAGAGGAGGGTGAAGAATTTGCTGCTGCTTCGTTGTCTGGGCCGTCTGCCTGCTCTCTTGTCCCTCCGAAGAGTGGCAGACCCTCAGAACTGCACTTAATGTTGTACAAAATAGTGGTTGTCCAATGACCTCAGCATTTTGGTTAGGAGCGCCTGAGCTTGACAGCCATTTGAAAGCCCCGGGAATGTGGTGGTGAGCGCCGTAAGGTGATGAGAAAGCACATCATGCCAGCTTCCTTTAGCCTGCCCGTTGTCTTTTTGTCACAGTGACAGGTGTTGGCTTTGAACTAGGAAGGCCTGTTTCTGCCAGGCCTGTAGCCAGGATTTTGTGGCTTGTGGGGCACATTTTTTTCTGGTGGGGCTGAAGTTCTCAGTGCAGAAAGAAAAGCCATTTAGCCAACAGAAAGCTGTTACGAGGATAGATCTCTAAATTGCAAGCTGTCAGCCACTTTAGATGACAGTTCTCAGCTGCTGCAAGTTAATCACTTCTGCCAGTCTAAGCAACTATTCTGATAACAAGCAGGCAGGTGGGGGTGATGACTTCTGTTGTCAAGGGAGCTAACACTCGGGCAGGAAAACACTCTTAAAGGAAACCAGTTTTTCTTGTCACAGAGTAAGAAGGGATCCTAGAGGTCACCTGCTCCAGCTCCCTTGCTCAGTGCGGCAGTTGGTCGACAACAACCCCCCACTGTGCTTAAAGGAGTGCACACCACTGAAATGTTACCGGTGTTTTGGAACTGTGATCTCTAATTCTACTTTATTAATTGTTTTACTGTGATTATGTTGCAATAGACTGCTGTCTAACAGCAACTTGTGAAATTTGTGAATGCTTTGATGGTCTACCCTTGCGTTTTTCATCTTTGTACATTTCATATGCTTGGGGTCCCTTTCGTTTGGCTTCTTCGTCAGGCCGTTATTCTGCTACTTCTCTCCCCAGAGGGACCCAAAGCAGTTTAAAGGATTTTCCAAAACAAATCAGATTCAGTGTTACGATCTAAACGTGTGAGACAAACAGACACATCCTGGGTGGGTCGTCATTCACTGAGACGGTCATCTCTGTGCCTCGGCTGTGAACCAAGGATTGCGCCCCTGCCCACGCTTAGATTTAAGTACCTGCTGGCGAAGAAGAAAGCAACGTCAACCCAGATGCCACTTACTGCCTGCTGGCGCTCTCTTCCTAACTTCCTCCCTTGCCAGAAATGTCTCTGAACCTAACCCGGAAGTAGCATAATGGAAGAAAAAGATTTTGCCTTTTTAAAAAACCCAAAACAAGGTAAACATCAGGGGAAGGTCCTGACCCCTGTGTTGGTCCCCCATAGTTAATTGGTTGGCTGCTGTGTGAGACCTGATGCTCGACTGATCTAGTGGAGCTTTTTAAAATGTTCTTAGAAGAAGAAGAAGAAGAGATTGGATTTATACCCTGCCCTCCACTCCCCAAGGGAGTCTCAGAGCGGCTTACAAACTCCTTTTCCCTTCCCCTCCCCACAACAGACACCCTGTGAGGTAGGTGGGGCTGAGAGAGCTCTTTCCCAAGCTGTCCTTGAGGGAACAGCTGGTACAGAGCTATGGCTTGCCCAAGGTCATCCAGCCAGCTGCAAGTGGAGGAGTGGGGAATCAAACCCGGTTCTCCCAGATTAGAGTCCGCTCACTTAACCACTACACCAAACTGGCTCTCAAACTGGTTCTTAAATGTTGCTGTCAATGTTCGGTTAATAAGCTGAAGATTGTGTAGACAAATTATGGAGGAAAAGCCATTTTCTTTCCCAAGTTCCTCTATTACCCATCCTTGAAAGAGTGCAAGAATAGAGATCTCAACACCTTCATTTCTCCTCTGTTTAGACAACTGCCTGTATTACAAACTGATCTGTGGGGCTCTTTGGGCCAAACCTGAGATTTCTTAGACCCAGACTAGGCATTATTCTAAGGACAGTCCAGTTGCTCAAAATGGTGGCTTCCCATTGAACTGTTTCCTTCCCCTCCGTAGCATCCAGCAGTATTTACCCAAGGTGTGGTGTCCCAAGGATCTGGATTCCCCCCAGCCTTTCTCCATTTGGAGCATGACATGATGAAGGATCATGGGTAAGTTCCACTAAGTCAGGGGTGGCCAAACTGCAGCTTGGGAGCCATATGTGGCTCTTTCACACATGTTGTGTGGCTCCCAGCAGGGCAGCTGGGGAAGCGAAGGGGAGGCGTACTTTTTCTCCCTCCCTCCCATCGATTTGCTTTCTTGGTCTGTCTGTCTCTCTCTCTTTCCACCTCTTTCATTCTTTCTTTCCACCTCTTTCTTTTTCTCTCTCTCTTAGACAAATAAATATCATTAGCAAACAAATAAATACAATTGATTTAATTTATTTGGACAGATAAATATCATTATCAATATCTCTTTTTACCCCTTTTGTTTTTATTTTTGGCAGTCTCCTTTAACGTTAATAAAAAAGCAAATGTGCGTATTTTAAAACAAAAACGTGTGTATAATATTCGCTCATGTTCTTTCGGCTCTCAAACATTTATTCTATGCTGCTCTTACGCTGATCAAGTTTGGCCACCCCTGCGCTCGATGCACAAAGGAGGCAACGGGTGAAGTTAGAAGCGTGGTTGATTTCTGTCGGCAGCACTTCATGGTACTGTCTAGTTTGTGCCAAACTCATATATTTGTTAACAACTTCATTGTCTTTCTTTCGGAAGCCGCTAACCAAAAAAAAACATAGCATCCCGAAAAAATAGACTGAAACCCTCCCTGTTGAACTTCTTTTTTTAAATGGAGTACTTAACTGGATCCAGTATAAATTTCACAAACAGTCTCTCGATGCCCTATAAAACCTTGCTTCCCTTTTCGGGTTTGCTGTCCTCCTGTTTATAGACCCAGGGATCGTTTTTAGCCCTCTCAGTTTCAGCATTTGAGCTGCGGGGAGTTCATGTTAAGTTTGTTACTCACCGTGACCCTTAAGCCATTTTTGAAATAACTGCTTTCGAAGATTAAGCTCTTCCCCACCGAAGGAATGATGTACATTTTTCGCCGCCACACATATAACCTTGAACTTAGCTGTATTAAAATAGCTTGCCGAGTGATTTCACCCTCTTAACTGTCTCATCCGGCGCCCTGTCACGATAAATCTGCCCATCTCTCTGTGTGTATTATGAAAATGTGATCTATCATTATTTAGAGAAAATAAATCTCATTTCCCAAGCCCTGATCGTCCCCAACAGGACGCTTTTGATTTGAGAGCCAGTCTTGTTCCGCCTCTCACATTTCTTCAGACTTGTTCCCACAGCTATGAGAACCAGGGGATTTTTTTTAAATTGTGACCTAGAACAGTAGCCACTGTGGCACCCACTGACAGATTTCCTAGCGCCTGCCAAGTGTTTTCAGAAAGTGGGTAGGGGGCAGGGGGTTCCTGAACAGTAAGGCATCTGATTGGCCATTAACATAAGAACATAAGAGAAGCCAATGTTGGATCAGGCCAGTGGCCCATCCACTCCAACACTCTGTCACACAGTGGCCAGAAACACCAGGTGCCCTCAGGAGGTCCACCAGTGGGGCCAGGACACTAGAAGCCCTCCCACTGTTGCGCCCCCCCCCCCCCGCAAGCACCAAGAATACAGAGCATCACTTGCCCCAGACCAAGAGTTCCTATCTGTATTTTGTGGCTAATAGCCACTTATGGACCTCTGCTCCACATGTTTATCCAATTCCCTCTTGAAACCGTCCATAAGAACATAAGAGACGCCAATGTTGGATCAGGCCAGTGGCCCATCCAGTCCAACACTCTGTCACACAGTGGTCAAAAGTACCAGGTGCCCTCAGGAGGTCCACCAGTGGGGTCAGGACACTAGAAGCCCTCCCACTGTTGCCCCGCTCTCCAAGCACCAAGAATACAGAGCATCACTTGCCCCAGACTGAGAGTTCCTATCTCTACATTGTGGCTAACAGCCACTGATGGACCTCTGCTCCACATGTTTATCCAATTCCCTCTTGAAGCCGTCCATGCTTGTAGCCGCCGCCACCTCCTGTGGCAGCGAATTCCATGTGTTCATCACTCTTTGGGTGATGAAGGACTTCCTTTTATCCGTTCTAACACGACTGCTCAGCAATTTCATGGAGTGCCCACGAGTTCTTGTCTCGTGAGAAAGGGAGAAAAGTACTTCTTTCTCTACCTGCTCTATCCCATGCATAATAATCTTGTAAACCTTGACCACGTCACCCCTCAGCCGTCATTCCTCCAAGCTAAAGAGATCTGTTGAACTGTGCAGATTAAAATAACATTGTTTCGGTGGCGGGTGCCACCGCAGTGCTGGTTTTCTGCTCTCTCACACTCCTCGTTGCCAGTGTGTTTTTTAAAATTACTCCTCTTGTCCCCTGAACTTGGGCTTTATCTGAGTATATGTGTGTGTGTGGCCCCAGCCTCTTGTGGTGGCCATTTTGTGGTTGCGCCCATCACCTTGTGTCCAAATTCCAAAGGTGCCCACGAGCTCAAAAAGGATGGGGACCCCTGATCTAGAATCACTTGGGAATGGGAGATTACACTTTGCCTCTAACATGAAACTGGCCTATTTAATACTTCTGCCAGGTGACAACTAGATATGTTGTCGAAGGCTTTCACGGCCAGAGTTCATTAGTTGTTGTAGATTTTCCGGGCTGTATGGCCATGCTCTTGGCATTGTAGTACCTGACGTTTCGCCAGCAGCTGTGACTGGCATCACAGATTATTGACACAGAGAGTACTCCATCTTTCTGTGTTATACCTCTGAGGATCCCACTCACAGGTTGCAATCACACACACAATTAGCCCCAACATAGGAGGGAATGCTGGGCAGATTAAAGGAGTGTGATCAGACGACAACATCTGGGAAGCGCCCCGCAGCCGTCAGCAACCCGTTTTGCTCCGCCGCAGAAGCGGAGTTAAAAAACACCTTGGAAAGTCCAGAAATGGGTTGCTATGGGCCACAGATGGACTTTCCTGTGTCTGATCGCTCCAGCGCGCTCCCATGGTGTCAGGATAGTCTGATCAGGCCATCCTGACTCCATGCCATTAGTTCCCCACCCTCCACAGTATGCACATCAGCACCCCCCCCCCCGCACACTCCATAGGGAGACCTCAGTGTGGAGGTGTGATTCATCGATTCCTCATGTAAGCGCATCGGAAACAAACAGCAAAAAAAACCCCAAAACAAACCCAACTCACTTGTGGTTGCGTCTGATCACACAGTGGTTGGCTGTGCCCGCAGCTTCCAAGGTCCAAATGATCATGCAACTGCGGGTCAACTTATGCCAGAGAGAATAGCCTCGCTTCCCCCCCCCCCCCACTTTATCTCGCGTGTGTGACCGCAACCACAGCTGCTGGCGAAACGTCAGGTACTACAATGGCAAGACCACGGCCATACAGCCCAGAAAATCTACCACAACGGATGACAACTAGATAGTTCTGTAGCGTGTACATTGAGATTGCATCAGCTGCCTTTCCAATCTGTACATCAAGAAACAAAAAAAAAGGTTTCCCCACTCTCTCGCCAAATAAATTACGCTGAGTTAATCAGTCAGTTGCCCTAACCTGGATGGCCCAGGCTTGCCCAATCTCATCAGATACCGGAAGTGAAGCAGGGGTGACCCTAGGTAGAACATGGATGGGAGACCACCAAGGAAGTCCAGGGTTTATACACAGAGGCAAACAATGGCAAGCCACCTCTGCTAGTCTCTTGCCTTGAAAACACTCCGGGACCACCGTGAGTCAGCTGTGACGTGACGGCACTTTCCGCCACCAACCGGCCAATAGTTCTGTTTTTCTCCTTTCCTGTACAGATGTGCAGTCAGATAATAAAGAATCAAATCACGACTTGAATGATGCCCATTCTTTAATACAGTCAACCTGACTGAAATAATCTGCAATAGTAAGAACATAAGAACATAAGAGAAGCCAATGTTGGATCAGGCCAATGACCCATGCAGTCCAGCACTCTGTCACACAGCCGCCCTGAGCCGGTTTGCGGGGAGGGCGGGGTATAAATAAACTAAAAAAAAAAATGAAATAAATAAAAATACCAGGTGCCAACAGGAGGTCCAGCAGTGGGGCCAGGACACTAGAAGCCCTCCCACTGTTGCCCCCCCAAGCACCAAGAATACAGAACATCACTTGCCCCAGACAGAGCATTCCTAGCTGTACCTTGTGGCTAATAGCCACTGATGGACCTCTGCTCCATATGTTTATCTAATTCCCTCTTGAAGCCATCCGTGCTTGTAGCCGCCACCATCTCCCGTGGCAGCGAATTCCACGTGTTAATCACTCTTTGGGTGAAGAAGTGATTAGAACCACCTCTGTCCAGCTGTTGTTGAGGTTTCTTGATGCCTGTTTTCCCATCTCCTGAGTAACAGGAGAGGCAACAAATAGAGAGAGGGGTTCAGCAGATATATCAGTGTATCCAGTACACTTTTATCTCTCCCTTTCTCCAAAGAGCTCAGTGCAGCACACGTGGTTCTTTGTTTTCAGTCTTACCCTCACAACTATCCTGTGGGGTGTGTTAGGGCGAGAGGATGTGGCAGTCCAAGGTCACCCGGTGAGCTTCATGGCAGAGTAGGGATGAGAGCTCCGATCTCCTAGATTTCAGTCTGAGACTTGCAGCACACCAATTTAGAAAGGTGGAGCCAGGGGATTCCCTGATTTTGGGGGGCCCAGCCTGCAGCAGCCCAGCTGGCCAGTGGGGGAAGTCCTACCCCAAGAAGCCCCCCTCAGTGCCGCTGGTGCCAGTGCGATGATTTTACTTGCGATGACCTCACCCCCGAGAGCCATCTTTGGGTTTTGACATTGGGGGCAATGCTCTAGGTTTAGGGCAAAACTCTGTGGTTTTGAAGCCAAAAACCCCATAGAGTTTTGCCCAAAACCTAGAGTGTCACCCCCAACGTCAGAAACGTGGTGACGTCTTAAGTTTTGTGAGGGCTTCCTGATCTCATATGAGCACAGGTCCTTCTGTGCATGAGCTATTTAAAAATCTGGCATAGTGCCTACTAGGAGGGTGAAAGCTTTGGTTGTACCTGCTGGCAAACAGGCAGAACTGATTCAAATGGGGGAGGAGAGATGGAGGCAGAGGATAAGGTTTCCCCTCCCCCAGTGTGCACGCAGACCAAATGAGTTGTTCAGTGGTAAGGAATGATTTGATCTCTCTATTTGAGGGCCAGCGGCTAATTGGGATTTCTTGGTGTCTGTAATTTTAATTTAAAAGCTGGTTTGGGGGCCCAAAATTTTTAAAAGGCAGGTAGTGATTTTTTTTTTAAAGCTCACAGCCAGATTGCACAATTTTCACGTGAATGAGTCTGCCTGCAGTAATATCAGACTAGGATAGCACAAGATTTTGCATGCAGGTGTGTTCCAGGAAGCAAGGTGAGAAGTAGTGTTGCCGGCCTTCCAGTGTGCCCTGGAGATCTCCCACTGTAACAACTCATCTCCAGACAACAGAGATCCGTTCCCCTGGAGAAAATGGCTGTTTTGGAGGGCAGTTGTACGCTGCTGAGGTCCCTCCCCTCCGCAAACCCCACCCTCCCCAGGCTCCACCCTCAAAATCTCCAGGTATTCTCCCCACCCTGAGCTGTCAACCCTACAAGTGTCTCACAAACTCTTGGCTCTTTCTGATTTCCCTTTTTAAAAGTGGCTTCTCCTGTCCCTGTCACCATGCCCAAAGAACGGAAAGATCGTTTCTCCAGTTTACATGGCAACGCTGTTATCATAACGTCCGTGTTTCGCAGTGCGGAGAATAAAAAGAGGGGGAGGGGGAGAGAACGGGGTGAACTCTACTCCCTATGAAAGTACTCTGGCAATCTTTGAGCTTAGTTGTGTTGATTGCGGGACTAGGAGGGCAGTCCGGAGCGGGAAAGGGCAGAGAGAGGCGGCTTTGCGAGTGATACCGAGATCAGAAGAGCGCAAGAAATGAAAGCGATGGGAAGGGAGAAAATGAGAGAGGAAATCTCTTCCGCACCTCATCCTAATGATAGCAACTCCACGTTTAATATCTTTCCTCCTCTTTTTTATTTTTTTTTTTGAAGCGGAAAGTGACAAGGCACATTTCCTTTTTTCTAAGCACATTGAAACCCTGTTATCTGCTGTTGAAGAAAAAAAAAGGCTCAAATTAAGAATTTCGCAAGTGTAAGAGTTGTATTGCTGCCATCGCACAGAAGGCCGTAACCGTCTCCTTTCTTGTCTCCGGCTGCTCGTGTGTTGGGATCTCCTCAAATTGCAGGTTTTCTCTTGCATCTCCATAGAGCTATGGAAGTACCTTTGTAGGGTTGCGATGCTCCAGGTTGAGTAATTCCTGGATATTTGGGGGTGGGGGGTGGGTGGAGCCTGGAGAGGGCAGGATTTGAGGAGGGGAGGGACCCCAGCAGGGTACAATGCCACAGAGTCCACCCTCCAAAACAGCCATTTTCTCTGGGGGAACTGATCTCTGTTGTCTGGAGATCAGTTGTAGATTTCCAGACTCCACCAGGGAGTTGGCAGCCCTGTACCTTTGTTGACGAAAGGGGCAGTTGGGTCCCGTTTCCATCTGAATCCACCATATCAGTTTTAATTGACATTGCATCCTTCCTCCCCGTGGACATCGATGCATGCATATGCTAATTCTTATAAAGAAAGTAATCCTTACCACTGGCTACCATGGCTTCCTTCAGTTTCCTGCCTGCTGAGGAACAAAGGCAAAGGGGAAAACCAGTACCCATGCTGTGCAATACATTTCCTTGAAGCCGTTACTATAGAGTGGCAGTCCCAAGGAAACCCTAGACTGACCAGTTTCTTAAGGGCAATGGGACTTACTCCTATCGAGTTTGTTTTGAAGTGTTCATACAGAATTTATAGATGGGCCAGGATTATTGATGTCATTTTCGTGTCTCTTGCCATAAAAAGGACTCCGTTTTGGGGACTGGCAATGCTCTAGGAAGACTTCACAGCCTGAATATAAATGGGAATTATTCAAAAGTGGGTCCCACCCTCACACTGAAGCCTGCCCACTCAAGCACTCCTTCCTTCCCTTCCACCTAACAAATGCAGTACTCTGTTCTTTACCAGGATAGACCCATTTCCTTTATACCTCTTACTGCTGCTGATGGCATGGTGGAGCCCAATGGCAAAGATTGACAGTACCAGTGATACAGAAACCCGTCTCTTAATGTCTTCGCTTTCCCAAGGAATCTTTGACATCACCCAGGGAAAAGAACAAACGTGGCTAATGCAGTCACAGAACAGGGCATCTCCCCCCTCTTGTCTCCTTTTTTTAAAGAACACATCAGTCACCAGAGTCCTAACAGGAGGGAATCTTCTGATTCGAGTTATGTACGTTGCAGGTTATTTAAAACGAGACAGTTGCAATTAGACGCGCAGTGACGGCTTCTTATCTCCCAGTCCTTTCCAATGAAACCATCTTCCTTCCCTCCTACCACACCCTCCCTTGTGTGTTAGTCACACGTATGCCAGCTAAGGGATTCATAAATCGGAAGAGCCGTTCCTCTCTGCAAAGGCTTTAGAAATTCCAAATGAAGTGTTTAATTATATAATTACCAAACAGACCGCCTCGGGGTTAACTTCATTAGCGTTAACCGGATTGCTTCAGCTCCTCTCTCTCTCTCTCGCTTTTGGCTCCTGGTAATAGAAACTTGTGGAAGCAGACTGCTCCAATCAGGGGATTTTTTTTCCCCCTTTTGGTCCCCCCTCCCCTCTCTGCGGATTGCCTAGGTGTTCTGGTGACTTTTAAGGGTGACACATGAAAGACAAAAACTCAAATCAACAAACCTGCCAGCCGGCCATTGTTGCTTTGAAGAAACTGTTTCAATCACTTTACTTTGTCTTTATGTCAGTTAGCCAGATGGCTTGGGTCTTTCTCGGGTCCTGTACCAACGGGGCTCACAGAGCACTGTTAAAGCTTCAAAGGCGCTTTTTAATCTTCCCGAACATCACAGGGCCTGCAAAAGTGACTGGGCTCCCTGAAGTCTCCCCTACAAAAGAGGCCAAGCGGGCTTGGAAATAAAAGCCAGATAAAGGGATTGCCGGAATAAGAAACAGAGGGAAAAGAGCAGTAGTTAGGCTTTCTTGTAGCGTTTCAAAAGAAATTCTAAGACAAATTATGGCTCTGGGTGTTTCTTTCCCCCCCCCCCCCCAAAGGACTGATGCAGAGAGAGAGAGAGAGATGCTGAAGCAGGATATTTTGACCTGAAGAACCCTTATCCTTGTGCGGAGACGGGCGAGCTAAAAACAATACACTTTCCCTTTTTTAAAATATATATATATATACGGAACATCTTAACAAAGTACCCCCTTGTATAATTATGGCCGTGAATGCAAAGACAGACATAAAGGAAAGGTTGTCTCCTCTTACCTTGCCAGCGGCAGTGTTAATAATGAAGTCTTGGTTTTGATTTTAGGGTGTGTGTGTGTGTGTGTGTGTGTGTGTGACACCTCTCTCCTTGCGTACTTGTCTGTGACGCCGTTCCAAAAGCTGTTCTCCTCAGATGTAGCTGACATCTGATGAGGGTTGTGTTTATTCGATGTGTCACTGGATCTGAAGGATCGCACCTTTCTTCTGTGGATAAAGGGGCTGGCTGTTCGGAATGCCTCGGCTCCTCTTCCTGCGCTCACATAAGTACTTTCAATGTCGTCTGGGCCGCCTGCCTGCTCTCCTGTCCCTCCGAACACCGAAGAGTGGCAGGCCCTCAGAACTGCACTTAATGTTGTACAAAATGGTGGCTGCGCAATGAGCTCAGCGTTTCGGTTAGGTGCGCCTGAGCTTGACGGCCATTTGAAAGCCTCGGGAATGTGGTGGTGAGCGCCATAAGGTGCTGAGAAAGCACATCACGCCAGCTTTCCAGATGCCGGCTTTAGCCCGCCCGTTGTCTTTCTGTCACAATGACAGGTGTTGGCTTTGACCTAGGAAGGCCTGTTTCTGCCAGGCCTGTAGCCAGGATTTTGTGGCTTGAGGAGCACATTTTTTTCTGGTGGGGTTGAAGTTTTCGGTGCAGAAAGGAAAGCCATTTAGTCAATAGAAAGCTGTTGCCAGGATAGATCTCTAAACTGCAAGCTGTCAGCCACTTTAGATGACAGTTCTCAGCTGCTGCAAGTTAATCACTTCTGCCAGCCTAAGCAACAGTTCTGATAACAAGCGGGCAGGTGGGGGTGATGACTTCTAGAGTCAAGAAAGCTAACACTTGGGTAGAAAAACGCTGTTAAAGGAGACCAGTTTTCCTTGACACAGAGTTAAAGGGATCCTAGAGGTCACCTGCTCCAACCCCCTTGCTCAGTGCTGGAATTAGTCAACTACAGCACCCCACTCTGCTTAAAGGAGTGTACGGCATTAAAAAAAATGTTTTAAAATGATTGAAAAAAGCATTTACAGGATAAATTCTTATGGGGCTGTGCCTTTAAGAAAGGGGCGGAGCTCCCCAAAGCCCCATGGGAGCTACAGGCCTGATGTGCTGTTTGACATATCTTATTGCAGGGGTCCCTGTGGACTGTGGACACCTTTCCTGATGCCCACAAAGTGTTTGTAAACATTGGGAGGGCCAGGAATGGCTGTTGCCCAGCAGGGCTTCTGATCGGTCATTGGAGATATGATTGGCTGTGCAAATTAAAATAACATTTCAGCAGCAGCTGCCGCCACAGTGCTTTGTTTATATTCTCTCTCACTTCTTTTTCCCAGAGTATTTTTAAAAACAAGACCTGATGAAGGGTGCTTTGACTCTCGAAACCCCGTGCTTCCCAAAACCTCGTTGATTTCTCAGGTGCTGTTGGAACTCCAATCCGGTTTTTCTAAAGCGATGTCTTCTGTGATGTATGATTACGTCATCCGGAAACAAATAAGTGCCACCATCTTTAGCACCACTGGTTTTACTGCACGATGACTGTCCTTACACCGAAGCATGCTCCAGAACCGTAAAAACGTCTCCCTGGTAGCTGGACAAATGAAGTCTCATAATAGTAGTCCAAGGTACCAGACGCTTGGGGCTGACTGACAGACTCAAGTAGCCCCAGATGGGGAGGGTGGATTAGGAATGTCAGCTGAGAACTCAACACTTTGCAAACAATTCAGAGGTCAATAAACAAGGCTTCAGGGGAGCGTGCAGTTTAACAGAAGCTAACCTAGAGCATGCCTTGTCATAAAATACGGGATGGAACGTTGGCGGTATAGGAGTTCCATTTCATTTCCGCGTACTCGGAATCAACCTTGGAGAAGAGCCAATAAGAGCCTGTGTTGCATCGCATTTGTGGTAAAATCTAACACCGATTGGCTGAGCAGGTGTGATGGCATGGAATGTTCGGGAGCTCTGGGAATTGACCAGTTTGCAGTCCAGTTTATGTGAGGGAGAGAGAATGTTTTCGTTTTGGCTGGGATGGAAACGTCACAAAGATGGGTGCGGAGAGAGAGACAAAGTCTCCGGAAGCTGTGGGTCCTCGTGACCAGATGGCATGAGGGATGTGTGGTCCGTAATGTAAAAAGAATGGATTGTCGGCAGGGCTTTTTTTTGTAGAAAAAGCCCAGTGGGAACTCATTAGCATAACAGGCCACACCCAATGGCAAAAACTCATCAGCATATTAGGCCACAACCCCTGACAGCACAGCTCCATCCTAGGATCAGCTTCCCCAGCTGTCCCGTGGCTTGCGGTGTGCCTGAGGAACCCGAGGGTAGGAAGGTAGTTTAAACTCCCTGGATCGGCTTGGCTTCCCCAGGCACCCTGCAGCTTGCGAGGCACCTGGGAAACCCGAGGGCGGGGAGGCTGTAGGCGTGGCCAACTCAGAAGCCAGCCGGAACTCTGTTCCTGTGCGTTCCTGCCCCAAAATAGCCCTGATTGTAGGTAAGTAGGATTTCGTGAGCCGTTTTACACACATACCTCCTTTATCAACGTTGCATTTCCCCCCATTCAAGAGTTAGAGCTTCCTACAAAGAAATATTCCTGGGTGGTCTTATCACCTGATACCGTTGAGACAGGATTGCCCCCAATCTGACCTCTGTAGTGTCTGTGGGCAACACCAAAGACTTCATAAAGTCCTGTGCCCTGAAAACAGAGGTTGAGACACAGCAGATCAAATGAGCAAAGGTCGTTTGGCCAGGGCTCAGGTATTCCTTTTTGTGCTTGCAAGTTGCCCCATGGAGCCCCTGTTGACTCCACTGTAAAAAAAGAGAGAGAGAGAGAGAGCTGTGTTACTTATCTGGCTGTTTTGCTATGGAGTCAATAGTGGCTCCGTGGTATGAGGATTCGAAAACGTGTGCTGCAGTCACAAATAGAAAAAAAACTAGTGTGCATCTGGGTGGCACATGTTCCCCAGCAAACAGAAGAGGAGGAGGAAGAGGAGGAGGAGACTGGATTTATACCCTTCCCTTCACTCAGAGTCTCAGAGGCAGTTTACAGTCTCCTTTCCCTTCCCCTCCCCACAACAGACACCCTGTGAGGTAGGTGGGGTTGAGAGAGCTCTTTCCAGAACTGTCCTTGAGAGAACAGCTCCGACAGAACTATGGCTTGCCCAAGGTCATCCAGCAGCTGCAAGTGGGGGAGTGGGGAATCAAACCCGGTTCTCCCAGATTAGAGTCCGCGCACTTAACCACTACGCCAAACTGGTGTACAATACACTTTGTTCACTTTGCAATGTGTAGATGGAGACTGAGTGTGTATGGAGGCAAAGATGGCATCTTGGTTGGTTGCAGGGCCTGGTCTTAGGGGTGGTGTTTCTGTTAGTCGGCTGGTCTGTTTTGGGAATAATCTTTTAGATTAGGAGGCTGGCTGTGAACGAGGAAAGGCCTGCCACCCAGGTGAGAGAAGTATCATTACCCAGGAGGGGCTGCAGATCACTGAGGATGTGTCGGGTTGGGTTTGAGCAGAGATCTGAAGACGACAAGAAGTGGTGTACCAGCCTGGCTCTGTTGATCCGGTTCTTCATTTCATTGGTGGGTGTGGTCTGTACAAGTAACTGGAGCAAAGGCAGTTGTTATGTAGTAGTTAGCTATAGATAGTGGATTGTGTGGTATGCCCAGAGTGGTATCTGGAAGCCTGTAGCTACGTGTAGTTATTGGTGGTTTCTTGGTGTAAGGTGGCACACCACGGAATTACTAAGCCTGGCAGCCGAAGTTCATCAGTTGTGACTTCCAGGGCTACTGCAGAATTGCAAGCTAACAATCCAAATGCGGCAACAAAGGACAAAACCTAGGGTTGTCCGGTCCTACCCAGCTGCTGGCAGAGGGATCCTGCCTCTCCTCTGGGAAATTCTGGTGCGGGTATGGGGAAGTGATGACATCATACTGGGGATGTTGGGGAGTGCTGCTCTAGTTTTTTTGCCTTCGAAACCATAGAGTTTGCCCAAAAACTAGAGCGTCACCCCCCCCAACGTCCCCGAGGCGATGACTTCATCTGAGTGATGTCATCGTGGCAGGGACATCCCAGGGTGATGTGCCTGTTCATGGGTGGGGCTTCCCCTGCCAACCAGCTGGCTGGCGGTGGGGTGGAGCCCCAGAAATTGGGAGAACCCTTGCCTGGACTGGGGGTCTGACAACCCTAACAGAACCCACTGGGTATTGTGCAGGCTGAATTTCACAAGTTGATATGAACTAATCAGTCAGTTAGGAGGTTAGGCGGCATGGTATAGCCCAGGAGCAGCCAAACTTGCTTAACGTAAGAGCCACATCGAATAAATGTCAAATGTCTGAGAGCCACAAGACACAAACACACACATTTTCATTGAAAAATATGCAGATTTGCATATTAAATTAAAGAGACAAATGCCTTCTCCGAGCCGAGCCAAGCCAGTCTGCCAGTGTGGCGGGGCATGGAGAACACATTTAACTTTAGATGGGGAGGGAGGGAAGAAAGATGGGAAAAAAGAAAGTGGAAAGAAGGCAAATAGATGGGGGGGAGGAGAGGTGGGAAGAAATCTACTTTTACTTTAAATGCATCCTCCAAGTCCCCCATGCTGGCTGGCTTGGCTTGGAGAAGGGATTGAAAGAGACAAATGCCTTCTCCAAGCTGGCTGGGGGGACGACGACCTTGAGAATGCATTTAAAGTTAAGGCTGCTTTCTTTCTCTGCTTCTCCCCACCTCAAGTCTACCCAGGGAGGGGAACACTGGCCGAGGAAGGGAAGACTGATCGAGGAGGCATGCCTCTCATTCGCTTCCCCAGCCGCCCTGCCGGGAGCCGCACAATATGTGTGAAAGAGCTGCATGTGGCTCTCAAACCACAGTTTGGCCACCCCTGCTATAGCCTGATTTTGTCATATCTTGGCCGCTAAGCAAGATCGGTACTCGGAAGGGAGACCACCGAGGGAGACTGCAGAGGAGGCAATGGCGAGCCCCCTCCGCTTCTCACTTGCCTTGAAAGCCCCTCGCCGGGGTTGCCGTAAGTTGGCTGCAACTTGATGGCACTTTGCACTCAATCAATCAACTCTCTGGCAGCCGTCTTCTACTGTGAGCCTCCTGAGGAAAGCGACTAAATCTCCTTGTTTGTGTAATAAATATAAACCCAAAACTTTTATTTATAATTTCAGAGTTCAAAGCGCTTCACAAACACTGCTTTTGTAATTGCAGGAGGGCGGAGGAGAATAGGGTGAAAGAGAAAGCTCTTAATGCCATTAAAGGAATTGTTTCTACGGGGGTGAGAAGGCTCAGTGGCTGATTTGGGTTTGTTTCCACTTAGTCCGCAAAATGCCCACGAAGTCCGTCCTGTTGCTCAGTAACGCTGTGCATTTAGAAACGCTAAACATGGGCAACAGAGTATAAACCGGTTCGACCTTCATTGATGTGAAATTCCTGCATTTTATGATGGGGATGAAAGAGAAAAGTGGGTCCTGAAAAGTACAGTAAGCTCAGAAGGGTCTCCTGAACAGCTGGGTAGGTTTAGACACCAGTTCCACTTTTAGAGAGCCAGTTTGGTGTAGCGGTTAGGAACACGGACTCTAGTTTGGGAGAACCGGGATTGATTCCCGACTCCTCCACATGCAGCCAGCTGGATGACCTTGGGTCAGTCACAGTTCTCTCAGAGCTGTTCTCTCAAGAGCAGTTCTCAAAGAGCCCTCTCAGCCCCACCTACCTCACAGGGTGTCTGTTGTGGGGACAGGAAGGGAAGGGGTTTTTTGTAAGCTGCTCTGAGACTCTTAAGTGAAGGGTTGGGGCATAAATCCAATTCCTTCTCCTCCTCCTCCTTCCCCAAACTAAACATTATATGTAACATATGATCATTAAAGGAACATTCCCCTTGGGAATTCAAGTCCGAAGCACTGCAGGGGCCCAATCCATGTGGGGCTCCTGTGGTGTTGGGGATAAGGTTGCCAAGTCCTACCTTAGCTGCAGCGGGGAGAGTCCTGGCTGTATCCAGGAGTTCTTTGGTGCACGCGCAAAGCATGCACGCGGCGATGACGTCACCTGGAGGTGACGTCATTGCGTCAGGCACATTGGAGGCAGGACCACTATCATTCGAGGGGAAACCATAGAGTTTCCCCTCAAATGATAGAGTGTCCCCCCCGCAATGGTAGAGTGTCCCCCCCTCCAGGTGATGTCGTCATGCTGGGCACGTCTTTGTGATCCCGGAAATTTGGGGGTGGGGTTCCCCCCGGTGGCCCAATTCGGGCTGGCGGGTAATAGACCCATCAAGCGGGGTTTTCCCCGCCCCCAGGGGGAACTGGCAACCCTAGTTGGGGAGGGAGGGGCTTCAGCCTACGCCATTTAACCAACATAAAACAGCTCAGGGGGCCCGGTGGGTTATATACCCCATGTGGGGAGGGCTGTATGTGCACTGAATACTTGCTTGTGCAGCCCTGCTATAGAGCCACTGACATCCTCTAGGACTGTTACAGGTCATGAAAATGGCATAGGGAAAAGGCTGAAACCGTTCCTTTCCCTGCATTGCAATCCTGATCTGAATCAGGCCCCCGCTGCACTTCATATCTGAGTACCCACAGGGAACCCGCCACTATTGTTTTGCAGCAAGTCCCTGTGGGTGTGACTGGCTTACTCCTGAGATTCACTGCTTTTAACACAGTCCCCATGTAGTGTGACTGGCTTACTCCTGAGATTCACTGCTTTTAACACTCTTCTTGTCTGACTTGAGGCCCGGGTGGCTCTCTGAGTTGACTCATATGGAGGCCGTTCATTATAGGTCATTGTCAGTTCACGGTACGTTGTCATTCCAGGCTTGAAAATAATCATTTCTCTGATTGTTTATAGCAAGGAAAAATTGCTTCCGGATGATTGAGCAGTGGAGCTTCGGTAGACCGGAAGGCCATTTGGGTTGCTCCCCCCCCCCCCACCCCCAAAGTTATCAGAGTATGAGAAGGTAGGCCTGTGGTCTAGTCACTTTTATGGGCTCCCTTGCAAGACGTGCGTCATCTGTGATGAAAGCACCGGGAAGTTGGAGGCAGGATTGGTGAACGCTTTTCACAGTCTGTGTGCCTCCTCCCTATACACTACTGTGGTCTGTTGAATACTGGGAAGTGCGATGGATGTGGGGTGAGCTTCAAAAGACAGAGGGGCCCGCCTACTGGAGACATTGTAAAGGTGAGTGCCGTGGAGCCGTCTCAGAGACGGTGCATTCATTGCAACGAGAAGTTGGGACCTCCGGCATCTTTGTTCATTGGCCAACACGACTCCATTGGCCACTCCCCTTCGTGTCTTCTGCAGTCGTCAGGGTGGTCCCTGTGCTGTTTCCATGTGGGCCTTGGTTTTTAGAATTGTTGGGAGGTCACATGCCCTGTTTAGACTTTTCAGAGCAAGAAGGGGAAGGGGGGGAATGCTGTAAACATATTTATCCAGCCGACTGTTTTTAATTAGTTGCAGTTGCTAAACGGGAAAAAAAGAGGCCACTTTGATGTAAATGTATTAAGTCTGCAACAGATTAAAAAATAAGGCCTGACTTCACCCTTCTTTCTGTTGTGCCAAGTTTTTACAAAGGTCCAAGTGCCCTTGCCAGATTGGTCTTACTAGGAAAGACTTTGCTCATCATATCCTGGAGGCCTTGTTATGAAGTTACCCTTAAATTAATTACCATTTTGAGCATGCAATCATAATGGTTAAAGGATACTACAAGGACGGGATCTTCAGCCCCCATTCATTGCATATTTGTATGTTTGTTAATTATTGTAAGTGCTTGAAGTGGGGTGGGGTGGGGTGCTTTCTCACTTCTTTTCAGGCAGACCTAAAATTAGCCAGCTTCTTTATTCAGGAGATGAAAACCAGCTTGAGTTGCCAGGTCTCCCACCATGGCAGGAGACCTCCCGCTGGCAACCCCTGCTGACCACTGCAGCTCTG
Organism: Lepidodactylus listeri; assembly: GCA_029233225.1. NCBI lineage: Eukaryota > Metazoa > Chordata > Lepidosauria > Squamata > Gekkonidae > Lepidodactylus > Lepidodactylus listeri. Next base: position 52,762,802 of record JARCFY010000017.1, read on the forward strand.
TCAGCTGGCGTGAGAAAAAGGAATTAAAAAAACACGATCAGTATAAGGATGTTGTGCCACCTTTGGGGAAAACCCAGAAGTGATGTCACACCTGTCTAGGAATCTCTAGAGACTCTGTGGTTTTACTAGTTTTACCATAGAGTTTCCATCGATTCCTAGAAAAGCATGACATCACTTCCAGGTTTTCTCCAGAACTGTTGTAACGCCAGCACATTGATGACAGCTCCTTCATCCCCATCCTCCCTCCAGTTGCCAGCCATCCCAGGATGGAGTTTGATTCCACCAAAGTTTCAAAAAGTCGCTGAGATAATGTTTTGTACTTACTCATGCCTGGGCAAACTAGCTGGAAATAGGCTCTGCTGGGCTTGGGGCTTCAGCTGCTGGAGAAAGAGGAAGTTGTCACTGGGCAAGGGTAAAGAGGAATTGTTACTTTGGGACCTATTCCATCCAGGCTAGTCTACATCAGAGCTGTGCCTGGAAGAAACAGCAACTGCAGAGGCAGTTCTGGAGAGACACCTTCCTCTTCCTCTAGCAACTGAAGCAACTTCCAAGTGCTTCCCTGTCTGTCCTAGCTCTACAGACAGCTCTGGTCTAGCCAAGGAGGAAAGATGGAAATAGGCTAGTCTGCCTAATTGGAAAAAAAATCTGCTGAAAAATATTTATTACTACATTTATAGTCTTCCTTACTCCCATGGCATTCAAGATGGCATACGAGCAGGAACATACAGGAGCGCCGTTCCAGGAGTAACAAGCCCAGAAGCAAACGCATATGGTGATGCACTGTGGAAAAAAGCAAAAGCAGACTAACTCGATCTGTAATTTCATGCTTGTTGTAAGGTAACTTCCCTACAAGAGCAAAGGAAACCTCAAGTGTCTTTAGTCAAAGTGTCAAGCTGGCTCGCCAGCTCTGAGTTGGGAAGTACCTGGAGATTTTTGGGGTTGAGCCTAAGCGGTGGGTGTGGCCTTCTGACACACTTCCGGTGATGTCAGGGGGTGTGGCATATGCAAATAAGTTATGGTAATGAGTTATGCTAATGAGCTCCCGCACCTCTTTTTCTACGAAATGACCCCTGCACACAGTGTTCCCAGCAGGGCTCCCATACCGACCGTTAGCTTTAGCACGGTTGCTGTGTTATGCACTCTGGAACTATTCTCTCTCCCCTCAGCCTGAGAAGTGATGGAATGTATTTGTGGGGGGTGACCGTGCGAACAGAACCAAAGGTCTGTCATTGCTACAAATGTATGAAGGATGAGTGACCTTGTGGATGTCCTTCAGCAGACGTCCAATCTGAACAATGGGGTGCTTTTTCTGTGTTTTGCGTTGGAGGTAAAAATCGGGCCGAGGCCAGTGGTGCAAAACACACAAACACAAAACCTTTATTGGCATAATGAGGAAAGATACAAAAAAACCTGAGAGAGATTTAAGGGGGAAATAAAAACAGGCTACAGAAATTCCCCAATACAAGCGACGTAACAGAAACTAAGTACAGTTGGAACTTAACTACGACCAGGAGTCATTTCGTAGAAAAAGAGGCGCAGGAGCTCATTAGCATAACTTATTTGCATATGCCACACCCCCTGACATCACCAGAAGTATGTCAGAAGGCAAGAAAGAAAGGAGAGAGAGAAAGAAAGAGCTGGCAGAGAGGGGACAGTTACTAATCCAGGCCTCAGAAATACTACTATTCTGGGAGAATAGCTTCAGGGGTGGCTGAAGCCTTCAGAAGGCTGGTCGGAGGAACAAGGACCTTTCCAGGGGTCATTTTGCTGCAGCCATGACACAAGCAGGCATTCCCCCACCAGGGGGAGGAGCTGGCACCAACTCCCAGAGCTGCGCTCCCTCGAGCTCCTGCTTGAAATGACCCCTGACTACGACACATAGGCACTTAATCTTCCCCTATCTAGCCCTTTTACCACTTTTGGTTTCTATCTCTTTTGCTGCTGGGGCCAGAAACTCCGCCGCCCGCTCGGTGACTACTCAGTTAAATTTCCAAAAATTCTCGATGTGTTTCGCCAACAGGATTCATCCGGGGATCTGTAATATATAATAACAGCCCTGAGTTTACATTAAGTAGAGTTCAAATTATATAAAGAAGATATTGTATTAGAAGTTAAAATCCGGGTCCTAAAATATCAGTCACATACAAAACCGCCAGATCTTATTCTCTCCCTGGGATTGCATGAGAACGAGGAACTCTTACCCCTAAACCGGGACCCACTGTGCCATCTGATAAAGGGAAATCGCTAGTGCGCCATCTTGACTGCGAGCCCTTTATTATAAATTATTACTGTTGTTGGATTGTGTTTTAAACTGTTTTATGTGATTTAGGAATAAGTTGCCATATTGTTGTGAGCCGCCCTGAGCCCGCCTGCGGGGAGGGCGGGATAGAAATGCGAAATAAATAAAATAAAATAAACTCCTTATAAAGGACAGAAGAAGAAGAAGAAGAAGAAGAGATTGGATTTATACCCCGCCCTTCACTTGTAGTCTCAGAGTGGTTTACAAACTCCTTTCCCTTCCCCTCCCCACAACAGACACCCTGTGAGGTAGGTGGGGCTGAGAGAGCTCTTTCCCAAGCTGTCCTTGAGGGAACAGCTGGTACAGAGCTATGGCTTGCCCAAGGTCATCCAGCCAGGTGCAAGTGGAGGAGTGGGGAATCAAACCCGGTTCTCCCAGATTAGAGTCCGTGCACTTAACCACTGCACCAAACTGGCTCACTGACAGAGATAAGATAAGACTGTCCAGCACCCAACAGGTTTCAGTTCAAAATTACAGAAATCGTTTCACTGTGCCTAAATGAATGTTACCAACCTATTCATCTTGCAGTAGTCCTTCAAAAAGAGTAAAAGATTAGTAGGTAGTTGTCCCTGGAAGAACTTTACTTTATTCTGGCATCCAGTTGACGTAATCTCTCCTGTTTTTTTTAATAGAAGCTGATGCCATTCTAAAGAATTCTAAGTTCTACGTCGGTGATCTGTGGTATGCTGAAGAGAGGTTAGCACGTGGAATGCTCACCTGTATTCTGTCATAGAACATCCCCAGAATGCATCAAACGTTATTGGTTGCACCAAGTTTCCTTTGAAATGGGGGGGGGGGGGCGTTGTGTGTCAACATTTGTGTTCAGTATTTTTAATTCGGGAGGGAAGGCAGCTGATCTTGTCAGATCTTGGAAGCTAAGCAGGGTCGCTACTCGGAAGGGAGACCACCAAGGAAGACTCTGCAGAGGAAGGCAATGGGAAACCACCTCTGCTTCTCACTGGCCTTGAAAGCTTTTTGCTGGGGTCTCCATAAGTCGATTGCAACTCGACAGCACTTAACGTATGTACTGCAGCTTTAAGCGAAGGCCTGGTATTCTAGTGACCCTGGCATCCCTTTAAACATTCTTAGCTAATGCAGTCTTAGGATGCATTAACGGAGGCATTGTGTCCAGATCACAGGAAGTGGTCGTTCCGCTCTATTCTGCTATGGTCAGCCCTCACCTGGAGTACTGTGTCCAGTTCAGGGCACCACATTTGAGGAAGGATGTTGACAAGCTTGAGCGTGTCCAGAAGAGGGCAACCAGGATGGTGAGAGGGCTGGAATCCAAGTCTTATGAGGAAAGGCTGAAAGAGTTGGGTATGTTTAGCCTGGGAAAGAGAAGGCTTAGAGGGGACGTGATTGCAGTCTTCAAATATTTGAAGGGCTGTCATGTAGAAGATGGAGCAGATTTGTTCTCTCTTGCTCTGGACTGCAAGACCAGATCTAATGGGTGGGAATTATGAGGTAGTTGATACCAGCTAAATATCAGGGGAAACTTCCTAACTGTAAGAGTGGTTGAGCAGTGGAACAGACTGCCTCGGGAGGTGGTGGATGCTCCTCCGCTAGATGTTTTCAAGCGGAGGCTGGACGACCATCTTCCGGGTATGTTGTAGGGCTATCTTTCGGCTATTCTCCTGCAGAATGCAGGGGGCTAGACTAGATGACCTGCAAGGTCCCTTCCAACTCTAACATTCTATGAGTCTGTGATTCTTCCTAGTGGAACCGTCCTATCCAGAGAATGTAAACGTCTAAGTTTTAGGAGGCAACCTCAGGGAAGGCTTTGGCTTCTATGACCTGTTCATTAGCCCTCCAAGGCAGTGACTCCTCTCACCCACTGTGTAAAACAGACTATTGATGGACTGCTGGTCTGATCCAGCAGAGCACATCTTACATTGTCCCTTTTCCTTCTCCTTTTGTATATTCCAGTTCCATTCCTGGTTTCCTGTTTCATGGGCAAACCGTAATTTATCTTTGCAGGCTAACTGGCAAACCGTGGTTTGCATCAACCTCTAAATCAGAAATGGAAATCACAGTTTAACTACGGTTTCTCATTCCCCCCCCCCATAGGGCAAGCATAAGCCATAGTTTGCCCATTCAGATGTAGAAGCGCACTGTGGTGTGCCAGAAAACTGGAAGGGAATTGGAGGGCACAAAATGGGAAGAGGAGAGGAGAGCACCTGGAAAACCAGGGCTAAATCCCAGCTTTGTTTTCCGTGTGACCTGAGCCGTTGTTGGTTTCAACAACAGGCTTCTGAAAAAGGATTTCAGTACTTTTGTACTTGAGAAGGTTCCCCTCGCTCTCTTTTCTTTTTTGATCATCTCATTTTCCCCCATCATAATGATGTAATTTGCAGCCGGCGTTTGCAATTAACACCTTCCTCTACCCCAAGGTTATTATCCACAAAAGAAACCGGCTGCCATGCAAAAGATCCCAAATGTAGGTCATACCTAATAACTTTCTGTCCCTCGTTGACAAAGTTTCAAGTGAAAAAGAGGAGGGAGGGGGGGGAAATCCTGGAAAAAGAAAACACACACAATAACTTGGCTTTGACCTTGCTCTCTTCAAAAAGGAAGTTACTTCTGAGCCCGCAAACATCAAAAAGAATAAATAATTGTTTTTCTTTTTTGTTGTTATGATATGGATCATCTGAGCAGTTAGTGGTAAGCAAACTCCCTTTGATTTGGTTTCGATGCCCCGGCGCTTGGCCCTCTATTTATGTCAGCGTGTTCCTGTTTCCCACACCAGGAAAGTAGAATCCCCTGATTAAATTCATATTTGTTTTAATCTTTCCCCGTGTCTGATCTCAAGCTCAAAGATTCTAATGAAAAAAGTAACACATCCTGCTGAGCGTAGTGCTGATGTCAGGCGTTCGTGTGTTTGTTCTGTTCTAACCTGATAATGCCGGAAAAGCTCAGAACCCGAAAAAGCTCAAACGCCAACCGATTCGTAAGACAAAAGATATTTTCCATGTTTCATGTAAGGTATTTCTTTCGCCCCCGCCCCCTCCTCGTAATTTCCCTCCCCTTTCTTTATAGAACTGAGGAATGAAAGAACCAGGGAGACTTCCCTCTGTAAACAAATATTTATTAAAATATCAGTTGGCCGCAACAGAGAGTTTAATTAATCTGACCTGGATATAATTTTATATGCAGGGGGTGTTCCCAGTTTGCAGGAATTAAAAAAATGAAACTCAGTGGGCCTAAGGAGGAGTGATAAGAAAGAGGCCTCGCTTAGTTTTGATGACTGTCTTTTTATGTAAAAGTTAACTTCCCAAGACTTGCTGGGTGTGGGGTTTTGTTGTTCTTTGCGTGCTGCAAGGAACTGTTGAGCAGGAGCCCTTGCATGCAACAGAAAGGAAGGGTTGGATTCCACAGGCCTGTTCTGTTTAAGGTGGTACTTCCCTCCATTTATGGTGGCACTTCTCTCCATTACAAGTGGGCTTCTGCTGACGCTAGAGTGCTCCTCGTGCCAGAAGAAAATGCCACTGCTACTGGAATGCATCCACAGATTCCAACTCTCCACCTCTTTTTTTTAAAAGCAATTTTGTACACATGACCTCCTAGGAGCCAGTTTGATGTAGTGGTTAAGTGCACAGACTCTAATCTGGGAGAACCGGGTTTGGTTCCCCACTCCTCCACTTGTACCTGCTGGATGACCTGGGGCAAGCTGTAGCTCTGGCACAGCTGTTCTTGAAAAAGAACAGTTTCTGTCAGAGCTCTCTCAGCCCCACCCTCCTCACAGGGTGTCTGTTGTGGGGAGGGGGAGGAAAAGGAGTTTGTAAGACACTCTGAGACTCCTTTGGGTAGCGAAGGGCGGGGTGTAAATCCAATCTCGTCTTCTTCTTCTTCTAGTGACAGAATAGGTTGTTAACACTTTGAATTACATCACTTAGAATTGTAGCCACTAGGGTCACCAGCCTTCAGGTGGGGCCTGGAGAGCTTCTAGAATGACAGATGATCTCCAGGCAGCAGAGATCAGTCCCCCTAGAGAAAATGGTGGCTTTGGAGGGTGGACTTTATAGCATCACACCCCCACCAAGCCCCCTCACCCAACCCTGCTTTCCCCAGGTTCTATTCCCCCCACCCGAATCTCCAGGAATTTCCCAGCAACTCTAACAGATCACGGATGAGGGTGGCGGCTCCAGCCACAGGAGAGCACCTCTGCCAGTGGGACAGTTCCATGAGATCCAACCCTGTTTCCCTAGGCTTTTGATTCCCCCCCCCCCCCACTCTCCCATTTGCCTCTGTCCTTGAGGCAATGACCTTTTCCAAGAGTACAGAGAGGACTGTGGGTATCAAAAGGCGCTTAGTTAAACGATTTTCCAGTCCTCTTCTTGTGGGTGCACATACACCTCAGAAATGTAGTGCGGCTTGTTTCTTGACAGGCAGAACCACTAGACGGATCTGCGCATAATACCACCAGCCAGGAGAAGAAAGGCACTGCGGTGAAACTGAAGCACAGGCCGCTAATGTTCTTTGGCAGACATGTCTCTTTCTACAAGTGGGCGCATAGGCAAATTTGAGATTATGGGGGCCGCGTTTTCCAGTGATGTGCTCACAGGAGGGATCTCAAGCAAGCCTGCTAGCAAATAACAGGATTTGTACTTGTATCTCTTCCTTGCTGCTTTGAAAGCGCACCTCGGCACACGGAGAAATGCTGAGCTGTACAGAATTTAATCGGATGATGCCAACATAAACTGTTCCTCCTTATCCCCGGCGCTAAGCTGGAGGTCAGATGGTAGCTCTCGCTGCTTGGAACCACCAAGAAAATTCACAAGCCACACACACACACGCACACAAAAAGAAGAGGCTCAATAGCCAGTGTTTTACTTCCCAAACTGGCTAGCACCATCCGCAAAGGCGAAAAACCTCCTGCACTGAATAAAGCTTTGGCTGATTAACAGATGGAGGGGACAGCAGTTTTAATTGGTGAGGGCTCAGGGCCAGTTCCAGGTTTGGGAGAGCCCTAGGCAGGGAGTGCTCAGCCCCCCCCCCCTCATGCCCACTACTAGGCCCTCCTTCCTGCCTGCCCACCCATGTGCTCCCACCACCCTGTGCATCCTTTCTTTGCCCACTGGCAAGGCCTCCATCTGCAGTAACAGTTGAGCCCACTGCCTGTATGCCCTTTCCCCAATGGTGTTGGGTGGTTAAGACTGGCGGACTCTAATCTGGAGAACCAGGTTTGATGCCCCACTCCTCCACATGCAGTCAGCTGGGTGACCTTGGGTCAGTCACAGTTCTCTCAGAGCTGTTCTCTCAGAGCTGTCTCAGCCCCACCTACCTCACAGGGTTTCTGTTGTGGGTAGGGGGAGGGAAAGGAGATTGTAAGCTGCTCTGAGGCTTGGAGTGGAGGGCGGATTATAAATCCAACTCTTCTTCATCTTCATCTCCTCCTCTTCCTCCTTTGTCTCCTCCTCCTCCCTTCAGTCCAAGTACAACGTTGGTAGATATGGAAGGTGTTCTTTGCTTTTTGCCCACAAACAGATAGCTTTTCGACCATTGAAATTTCATCTTTTATTTCTTTATTGAAATATTTCTATCCCGCTTTTCTCTCCATGGGATCCAAAGCAGCTTGCTACAGGAAAAACACAAGAAGACCAAAGCACTGAACAGCAAACAAACAAAAAAGCAAAACCAACAACTGCATCTCGGGCTTTTTTTGGCCTTTCTTAACCGACCTGTAATGGTGCTCCACTTGGGCAGCTGAATGGGCCTTCCAAAAAGTGAGTCGGACATAGATGCAAATCTTTCTGAGGAAATTCGCCACCTGCACACATTAAGCATGAAGTGATAGTCCTTCTATTATGCCGACTTGTTCATTTGATCGTTTCCCCCCAATTTTCCAGCAAATATATGTTAATGGATGTAAGTGTTGGTGGCGGAAAGTGTTGTTAAATTGCAGCCAACTTACGGCAACCTTGTAGGGTTTTCAAGTCAACATGAGCAGCGGCAGTTTGCCGTTGCCTGCCTCTGCATAGTGACCCTGATGTTCCTTAGTGGTCAACAGCCTCAAAACACTCTTATCTGTCAGTCAATGAGGACTCTACCATACCATCTTCATCTTCCTCAAAAACTGTTATCTGTCAGTCAGTGAGGGCTCTACCATACCATCTTCATGGTCCTTAAAAACTGTTGTCAGTCAATGAAGGTTCTTCTGTATCATCTTCAAACACTACTATCTGTCAGTCAGCGAGGGTTTTAGCATACCATCTTCAGTACCCTCAAAAACTATTATCTGTCAGTCATTGTCGGTTCTACCATACCATCTTTGACACCCTCAAAAACTGTTACCTATCAGCCAATGAGGGTCCTACTATGCCATCTTCATCTTTCTCAAAAACTATTAGCCAATGATGGTTCTACCATACCACCTTCATCTTCCTCAAAAACTGTTATCTGTCAGTCAATGAGGGCTCTACCATACCATCTTCATCTCCCTCAAAACCCAACAGGAACAACAACAACTATTATTCATCCTTTATACTGGTTCAGCACAGCCAATAGGAAACTTCATTACTTTTTGCTTGAAAATACTTTAAAGAAAGAATGTGGTCTTGTAATTGTTTATCTCTTGAGTATGGTTGATAGCCAACAATTGCATTCTGCTTCAGGCAAGGTTGTAGGAAGCTCCATCACGATGGGTACCACCGGTAGTAGGCTCGGAAGCTTGAAAGGGAACAGTGTGTCCTTCTAGCAAAGCTTGTTAATACTGCAAATCATGCCGGGCAAAGGGAAGGGGACTTATCACATTCGTGTGTCTACCGCCTCTGCCTTGGCATGTCGGCATCTCTCTGTCTCTCCTTATGCCTGATACTACCCTCTTCAGACGAGTGGGTTGTGATTACTCTCTAACAAGATGACAGTTCCATGGGGGATGTGCCATCTGCATTATCATACCAAAGCAGACTTCTTTGCTTGGACGTTGCAGTCACTTCTTTAATAACTCCAGTGCAGTGAGACATTACGTAAAACGAGGGCGGTGTCTCCAAGTACCTGTGCATTTTCGAGGGGGGGCAAAACAGATATCCTTTTGTTTCAGAGTAAATCAATGCGTTATCTTTTTTTGTAATTATGTCTGTGACATACAGCCATGTAATTTTTTTCATAACAGGAGTACTTCAAGGCACAAAACCAGCGAGCTGCCCGGAGACAGAGGTGCAGAAGAGTAACCATACATAGTCTAAAGCGCCAGTAAGGAGGAGAAGAGACTTATCTTTTCCTTCTCTCTGTCTGAAATGGTGTCCCTAATCTTTACCCTGTAGAGACTCCTGATTCACGCCTCAGGAAGACCTTGACCTGTGTGGTCCTAATTTGGCCCATCGCATCCACATCCTGCTATATGACATTTTGAGACTCCAAGCAAATGCCTCTTCATTTTAAAAAATGTTCTGTACCTTATCAAGCAGTCGGAGTTTCAGAGCAGACACGATTAAACGCTTGTGGTGTTCAATAAATTCAGCTATATTTGTTACTCTTAAGCAGTCGAGAGCATATGTCACACATAAAAGATCCAGCTGCTAGCGTACAATTGGACAGATTTATGGTGCACTGCGGATGGCTGTCTCTCCCATCTCCATTGCCAAGAGAGTGTCAGCGTGTTTTCCCGTTCCTCCTCTCCCCCCTCACCAAAGTCCAACATAAAAGTTTGCTCTTAAAAAAAAATCTGCCTTTAAAATCTTTTCAAAGTGTGTGCGTTATCTCTCTGTCTAAAGAAATCTTACAAAGTCTTGAAAGGTGATTTCTAAAACCAGATCAAATAGTTTTGACATTTGCTATCTCGCCTTTAAAATGTGTACTATAGATGGCAGTAGCTACTTTTCCCTGGTTGATTTGCCGTAGATAAAGGGCTAACCTGCACCTGTCGTTATAAACACAAGGAGACTAGATTGTGGGAGCCAGTGTCCTGGAGAGAAACACATTCCTTTAAATGTTAATCCATGGACTTAACTTTCCTTTCTTTCCTTTTTTTTGTGCGTGTGTGCCTCTTTATTCTTTTAGGAAAACTGGGACCTGGCAGAAATTGAATTCCTCCGCCACCATTTTTTTTTTTAATGTTTCTGGTCTGATCGCCTCTCTCCCCAGACATGCAGGATTCTAACTGGACTAGAGGCCTGCGGCCGAAGATTTGGCTGGTTGTTTGAAATCAACACGCGAACTTCGGCCTCATCGATGTCAGGGCCAGGCTGGGGCTGTGAGAACTATAAAGTGTGTTCTCTGCTTCCCTCAGGTGACTGGTTTTAGCTGCAAATGCAGCAAACAGAAAGTACCAGGTAAACGGCAACTGACAGGCTGCAGAAGAAGAGCTGGATATGAGTCCCGTAGAACCTTAGAGACCAACAAGGTCTTCACGGCATGAGCTTTGCAGAGTCAAAGATCCATGTTCAAAGGCAGTCAGCCTCTGAATCCCAGAGCCAGGAGGCAACATTAGGGGAAGGCTTCGGCCTGTATGCCCTGTTGTTGGCCCTCCAGAGGAACTGGTTGGCCACTGTGTGAGACAGGATGCTGGACTAGATGGATCACTGGTCTGATCTAGCAGGGCTCCTCTGATCTTCGTCAGATTTGTCTCTGTACCCTCCAAATTTTGTTGCTCTCTAAGGTGCTTTGAATCAACCTTTGCCAGGCTACTAGTATTGTGAGAGCCAGTTTGGTGTAGTGGTTAAGAGCGCAGTCTCTAATCTGGGAGAAACGGGTTTGGTTCCCCATGCCTCCTACATGCAGCTGCTGGTGTGACCTTGGGTTAGTCATAAAGTCTTTCAGAGCTCTTCTCGGGCAGTTCTCAAGAGAGCTCTCTCAGCCCCACCTACCTCACAGGGTGTCTGTTGTGGGGAGGGGTAGGGAAAGGGATTGTAAATTGCTCTGAGACTCCTTTGGGTAGTGAAGGAGGGGTATAAATCTAATCTCTCCTCCTCCTCCTCCTCCTCCTTCTTCATACCAGGCCTGACCAATCCAGAGACTTCATATTATCAGCCAATCAAATCAGCCAATGCTGCACGCTCCTTTTTCCTGCTTGCACTTGGAAGAGCACATGCACCATTCCCTTCGAGGTGTCATGAATGAAAACAAGGACACTTCCTGGCATTCTTGTACCATTCATGTTCTTCCATCAGCAATCTGTGCCTGTGAGCCTCCTACCCACTCTTTTTTAGAGGTGGACTGTGAGGTAAAAATGGCACTGGAAAAGGGCCCTCTGCCCGATGGAGGAAGAATAGGGTGAGGGGCTGCTAGTTCATGCCTGCTCATCTTGTGGTTCACGACAGCAGCAGTTGCAGCTCCAGCCTGCCTTGCATCACATCGGAGATGTCGCACAGTGACACTCTGGTTTGAGGGCAAAACTCTATAGTTAAACCAGCTTCAAACCATAGAGTTTTGCCCTCAAGCCAGAACGTCACCACGCAATGTCCCGAACATGATGATGTCACTTCCGGGTGACGTCATCGTGTCGGGGACATTGCACAGTGACATCACTGTTTGGGGCCAACCGGCTGGCAGCGGGCAGAAGCCCTGAAAACAGGGGGGGGGGAAACCCTGCCAGGGACTGGGGACTGGCAACCCTAGGCTCAGGTTAGCCCCATCTTTTCATATCCTGGAAGCAGAGCAGGGCCAGCCCTGGTTAGTATTTGGATGGGAGACCTCCAAAGAATAGCAAGGTCCCTATGAAGAGGCAGGCAATGGCAAACCACCTCTGTTAAGTATCTTGCCTTGAAAACCCTACTGGTTTGCCATAAATAGGTCCTGATTTGATGGCAAACCCGATGGTCTCGTCATAAGTTGGTTGCAGCTTGACAGCACTCTCTACCACCATCATGTGTTTTAATTCTGTTCTTTAATTGTCTCAATGACACGTTTCGAGGAGGTTGATTGTAATGGTTTTCAAATGTGGTTTTTAATCACACGATGTTATCATATGTTGTTGCTGCCTTAGTGGCCCTTGTATTTATTTATTTGTGTGCTTTGTTGGCTTTCTATCCCGCCCTCCCCGCCTAGCAGTCTCAGAGGCCATCTCTTTCACGTTTTAGTCCTTGGATGGTAATACAGGCCCAGTCTGCATCTAGCATCTGCTCCACTCTTTTACCAACCCCACGGCTGGAACAGAAACTCCCCTCTGCATTGCATGCCGCTTTCACTTTGATTGACTGTTAGATTTTACGGCAGAGTCCAGACTGCGTGCCACTTTCACTTTGTTTGATCTCTCGGTTTTATGGAACTGTCTGCATAGATTTATGGCCGTTCAGGGGTGACTCTTCAGTCAGTACAGCATTGGCCCAAGTATTGGAATGTGGTTTCGAGCCGCATCTTTTTCGGTTCCAGTATAGGTTTGGTAAAACAGCGAAGCAAATGCTAGATGCAGACTGGCCCACAGTTTTGACCCACTGAGGGGAGGCCCAGTAGAGAGGGAGGGATGTCCACCACCCTAACTAAAAGCCTGGTGGAAGAGCTCCGTCTTGCAGGCCCTGCAGAACTGTAAAAGATCCCGCAGGGCCCTGATTTCACGTGGGAGCTTATTCCACCAAGTAGGGGCCAGAGCTGTAGGGGCATCAAGGTGGGATACAAATGTTGTAAATAAATATCTCTATATATTATAAAGCCAATTTGGGGTGGCCGCGTACGATGCGCTCCCTCAGCCGTAGGCTGAACGAGCCGCCACTCAGCCCGAGGCACCAGGCCACTGGCTGATGCGGTGCTGGCCCAAACGTGCCGCGCAATTCATTCCATGCCGTAGTCCTGTCCACTTGCTCACAGAACCGCTGCCCAGCTTCAGTAGGCTGTGAGCCCATGGACGGGGTGTATGCTCTGCTGGTGGCCAAAAGGGGCGGCTGCCAGTACCTAGACATCGCAGGATGACAGAGCCAGCTGCTGCCAAACCTCAGCCTGCTCTTGCCACCACTGCACCGGGTGGCCACTGGGGGAATGCTGGCGGGCACAGGTGGGGGGCCGCGCGAGCCCCGACGGCTGCTAGAGCCCGTTGTATTGCTGTACAACGGGCCTTGCTCCTAGTTAATAAATAAAACAAACCTCACTAGATCCAGCATATGAAATAGAGGGCTGGTCGTGCCACGGAGCGTTATACGTGCACGTGCATTTTTAAAAATTTTTATTGAACATTTTTGTTAAACAGCGAGACAATAAACAATGACATTGGCTTTGTTAACACATTGTTTTCTCAATTTACAGTTGGCTTGATACAATTATTGAGCTACCGCTTGCAACAATAAGACAATAAGTATAACCGTCTTACGATAGTAATAGATCTACGGCAGGGGTGGGCAATTGTTTTGACTCGGGGGCCACTTTGTGGGAGCGGAGGTTCGCGGAGGGCCGCACCTTTTAAAATGATTGCATTCATTAGTTAACTTTGCATTTCAGAAAAGGTATAAATTGTATCATAAAAATCAATAAATATAAATTAAATAAAATAAGGGGGGCCGTGATATTTGCGGGGGGGAGAAGCTGACAGCTGCTCCTCCTTCCTCCGCCCCCTTCCCCCCTTCCTCTGCCCCCTCCCCCCGCCCCCTCCCCCCCAGAGACTCCCAGCGGGCCTCAGCGGCTCTTGCCGGGCCCGCTGCTTGCCCCCTTCCCCCCCCCAGAGACTCCTGGTGGGCCCCGGCGCCTCTCGCCGGGCCCGCCGCTCGCCCCCTTCCCCCTCCTCTGCGGGCTGTTGGCTGGCCTTGGCGACTCTCACTGGGCTGCTGCCGTTCCAAGAGCGTTCCCTGCGCATGTGCAGGGGACGCTCTTTTACTTTTTGGGAGATTTAAAGATCCCCCAAAAAGTTTTTGATAGATTTCGGATTTTTCTGCAAGCGGGGGGATCACCCCCCATCTGCAGAACCCCCCCTCTGCCCTCCAAGTGCCCCCCCACGCGGATTTAAGTATCCGCACACGGGGGGGGCACTTGGGAATTAGATATATAGATAGTGGTAGCTTTATTCAATTTATTTATTGTGCTAATTTCATATCATCTGTAGCTGCAAGCACATTTAATTTTAGAATCACTTTAATGAGACAAATGTACCCGATCACACCACGTGGCCAACTGTCTTGGCGGGCCGCAAAAAACTCTGTGGCGGGCCGCATGTGGCCCCCAGGCCGCAATTTGCCCACCCCTGATCTATGGGCTAAACATTTTTTGGCACTTTATCTTCAGTTGTCATATAATCTCATAATGGGTACCAGGTTGCCAGAAACTGAGCTTTCTGCTTCACATGATCAGATAGGGCATTTTCGTAAGCAATCTTTTCCATCACATAGAATTGCCATACCTTGTCATACCATGGTGGGAGTGAAGGAGCGAAGTTATTTTCCCATTTGATGGCGATAGAGGTGCTAGCGGCTGCCAATAGGAAATCTATTAACCTTTTTTGGGAACTTAGCAGATCACAATTTTCCCAGAGAGATAATAACAGTAATTCTGGCTTGTTTGGAATAAGATAACCTGTTATGGTATTAACATGTTTGATAAGTGGATTCCAAAACTGGGCTATTCGCAGACACGACCGCCAGCAGTGAATAAAGGAAGCTGATGACCCACAGCCCTTCTAGCACATAGAGCTCGTGGAAGGATATATATGATGTAGTTTTTGTGGCGAAAGATAGCATCATGTTTTTGTGCCCTTCATTTTGCACATGTGTGGGGTGGATCACAACACATACACAAAATGTACAGCCATAAGACCTGCCCATGTGCTCCATGGCGCTCGCTGATGTGGTTTTCTGCTTCCCACTTCCTTCTTTCCCAAAGCGTATTTTGTCCAAAGCAAAAAGCTCATGCAGTCTTTCCTTCATCTCTTTGGAGCTTCAGAAGAGTCCCGGGGGCATCAACTGTCTGCAGGGAACATCTGTACAGAAACACATGTTTCCATTATAGGAGGACTCTCAGCTCGGAAGCTCCCAGTATTTGGTGACTGAGGCCACCTACCATGGTGGCCACTTAATGTTCTCAAAATTCCCAAATCACCCAGAGGCTCAACAAGTTCGGGGTGTCCCGGACTACTCCATTAAGGCTGCCTTTTATCTGCATTCATTCACATTATGCCTTCAAGTTAGTGAGACTCTGAGCCTGTGCACTGTTTGCGCACCGCACTGGGCAGAACTGTGGAAACCCATGCATTGTTCACCCACCACACTGGGCAGAACCGTGGAGCCTTGCTTTCACCCTGTGCGTGCTTTGACCATGTCCAGTGCTGGCATGTAGCAGGAGAAAATTGGAAGTGGTAGGCAAGCAAGCTTTCAGGAACGCTTCTACCCACCATTATCGGTCTTCTCACTGAGGAACATCTGATAACTTCTAAGGAAACCCAGCTTCCCCATGAATGTGGCTTGAAAACAGGTGGCCATGTACTATACTATCCCTCTGTATGCCAAATGGGAAGGGTAAGTACATGGATCTGACCCCTGGTGTTATAACAATCCAATGAAACCTTGCCAACTCCCACTTTTTATTGGCCTAATGAAATGTTGCAAATAGGAAACCAGATGTGGGGTGGGGGATGACTTGAAAGGGTGGATAATTGATATCATCTGCCTCCCACTTTCTTATCTTGATTGGCAGATGTTTACAGTCTTGACCCGAGGGCTAGTGGAGGACAATAAAGCAAGTACAATCTTTTTTCCCTTTTTCTTTTAAGCTTTTCGTGGACAATTCTGCTCCTCCTGGGAAATGCAGAGAGCTGGATTTGTGTGCGTCACTGAGAGTGGGAGAAGAAAGTCTGAGTCCAGTGACACCTTTAAGACCAAGGCATTTTTATTTGTGCTATAAGCTTTTGTATGCACATACACTTCTTCAGATGCGATGAAATGGAAATTACCAGTCCATTCATATAGGTAGAGGGTGAGCAGTAAATTATTATACAACATAATGAAGATGCTTAAAAGATTCAAGGACCAAACAGGAATAACAAGATCAGTTTATATGGTTACCATTTGTTTGGGTTTAATTCCAGGGGAAAACACAGTGAAGGAAATTATTTCACAATTGGAGATTGATGGGACAGATATATCTTTAATTGTGGGATGCTGAGGGTAATTAACTGAGACCCTGCCATTACGCTCCATCCATCTCCTCTCAAGTATAGCGGTGACCTTACAGTATCTCCTTCTTAGAAGTAGGGCGATTGGCTGCATAGAGTTATTTCCTCTGTCTCCAGACCAGAGAAATGCATTCCAATCTACTGTTCCAAATTACATTACATTCTTCAATTCATTATGTTACAATCAACTATTCAAATCTATTATTCCAAATAAAAAATAAAGAGGATATACAGCCTTTCTGGGGGATTGGTGAGAATACCAATGCAAGGGCTGAATGAGGTTAGCATATGTAGTGAGATAAGAAACCAGTATCCCTGTTAAGTCCTGGGGATTTGTTCCAAGTGTTGTAATAACTTGCAACTCAGCAGTCTGTTCCTGAAGTTCCTTTGCAATAAAACAGCTACTTTGAGGTCACCCATTGGATACCCTGGAAAGTTAAAGCGCTCTCCTACAGGTTTCTCAGTCTTGTGATTCTTGATGTCAGATTTGAGAGAGAGAATATGGTTTTACATCGGGGCCCTTTTCAAATATCATGTTCCTTCTTGCTTGCTTTGTGAAAATGTGTGAGTGTGTGTGTGTGTTTGTTAAGGATACATTTCCTGTGATCTCTGGCTATTTCTCTGTATTGCTGTTGCATCTTAGATACCCTCTTTCTCCTAAAAACTTAATAAATTCCTGTCAGGTTACTTTTCTTTTCTTTTTTTTGGGTGGGAGGTCTTCACAAAGGAAGCGTTGATTCTAAGGGGCTGCCTCTCGTCCTCACTTCCCTGTCTTCTACCTTTCTCACTTAATTATTCCTGACATTTTGCCCATCATATTGTAATGAGCTCCTTCAGAGGAAATGAAAACAGCTTGTCCCTTTGAAAGGAGAGATGGAGCTGGTTTGTGTGTGTGTGTGTGTGTCTTTGTATCACAACACAAGCTGTTATTCCTTCCTCAAAGGACACCTCGCGGTACAATGGAAGGAACATCAAGAATTAGGTTAGGCAGCATCAATCTCACATGAAAGGAAATATCTCTTTAAGCACATTCGTTCTTTCTTAGGGAGAAACGGAGAGGAGTTGTGAAGGGGGGATGTGGAAGTTTTGGGGGAATTAGAAATCTTTGCCTTTCCCCGACGAGAGCCTTTTTTTTTTTTTAATATGCACAGATGTGATAGTGGGGGACTGAGATTTTAAGATAGCGGCCTAATTGTGAACAAGGAGGCTCGAATTAACTTAATTCATTTGGGAGGTCTTTTGATAATTCCCTATATTAGCAGGGTCTCAAACATTTTATGGTTCCCTGCTCATTTCAAAATATGTATCCGCCTTTGATCATTTCACGATGTTAAGGATAAATCTCAGATTAATTACTGGCTAGCTTTGAGGGAGCTCTTTGTAGAAGCGTAAGGCAGTTTCTTCCAGAACCGGCAGCTGGATTTATGTTGTCGAGTCTGTGAAAATAAAACCGTTTTTATAGTTTGGGTAGTTCCATAATAGTATCCATAACCATGGAACTACAGAAATTCAGCTAGGGAGTAGGTTTGCCAGGTCTGGGTTGGAAAAAACCTGGAGACTTTGGGGGTGGATCCCCAAAGTTTGGGGAGGGGAGGGGCCTCAGCATGGTACAGTGCCATAGAGGCCACCCTTCAAAGCACCCTTCAAAGCAGCCATTTTCTCCAGGGGAGCTGATTTCAGTCAGCTGTGGAGGTTCCCTTTAGTCAGAGAGGTCTGAAATACATACATTTGTGTCATCCTACTGAACCCCAGAGGTATACCACAAAAATATGTGGCCTGATCAGAATTCTGTGGTTCTTTGTGGTTTCTGTGGAAAAATAGTGAACCAAAATAGAAGGTTGGGGGGGAAACCCAATCTTTTTTGTTTGTTTGTTTTTGAATTCACCGTTTTTATTTTTTTGAAAATACCATAACAATACAAACCGTTTCTTTTACTGCTTTAACGATTTGTCACAACTGTGCAATTTTCTTTTCCTGTATCGTTTTATAATGATATAGAAATATAACAAAGAAAGTGCATTAACAACCGTAACAAGTAATGATGAACATCTTCTTAAACTTTTCGTTCTGTTATCCTGTATAATAACCATGTCGAATAAATTTTGCTTCAACAATAGCGTCTATAATTCTTTTGTTATAATAGAACATATGAGGTCCTGAGGTTCCTTTAACCTATATGGTTGACAGGCAATACTGAGTTAAGTTAAGTTCTTTAGAATTCTAAAGAGAAAGCACAAACCTACATCCATTTTTGAAGTTCAGCCCAGCCACCCGGTGCCATCTGCTCCCTCGAGAGATGATTTAGTATTGGTTCCCATTTGTCGTGAAATCTGCTTCTAATAGGGCGTAGAGAGGCTTCGTTTAATCTATGTGTGATGTGTTCCATTAGGAATTGATCCCATAGTTTTTCGAACCAAGTGAGGACGTTTGGAGGTTCTGGTTGCTTCCAGACTGCTGCAATCGCCGTCCTAGCTGCATATATCACGACTTCCAATGTTGATTTATATTTATGTGATTGGATGTTGTGTGGCCATGCCCCCAATATTAAGAATTCAGGGGATATTTCAATCTCTATAGAGGGGAAACCCAGTCTTAAGAAGCAACAAAGTTGGGTATCCAAAGGTGGTGTGAGAGAGAAAAAATATTTTGAGAAATAAATTAAACAAAACATATGTATTTATTACCAAGTGCACTGAAACTAAACTTTAAAAACATGGGCACAATCCATGGCAGATATCTGAACCAAGAAGTCCTGAATCTATATAACCTGATGCATTTTGATAATTCTAGGTGAAAAGCCTCGAATCAATAAAACAGAACCAGTAATTCAATATATCTAGGCTGATAACCTTGAAGCACATTAAAACAGGACCAAACGCATTTCAGCCTCCAAGGCCTATTCCTCCGTGGTCAAATGAGCTCAAGAAGTTGGGGAGGAAACTTCTGGATCAGAATGGCGTAGTGCCATGAATTCGTAAAACTGGAGTCTGTTTGTGTGCGCATGGCCCTGGAGAATGCAATGTTTATAGAACGGAAGACCTGCATTATTTCAGTGGCGCATACAACGTGCTAATTAAAATGCGCTTTCAATGGCGCTCCTTTCTGAAGCCCCATTGTCCTTCCCAGAATGCTGCTCATAGGCTTTTAATTGAATAATGCTACACCAGGGTGGGATATGCCTGCCTTCTTCCTTTCTCTCCCAAGTCACATAGCTTTGCTTTTAACCAAAATGACCATCCTGTTGACAAAAGGCTCTGCTTATCTCTCAGTGGCCTAGATAATTTGAGTGTTTGCGGAGTCATGCCTTCTTTATTTTCATTTGTTTTGCTTACGTCCCTAGTCTTTGCAGAACAGAATTTAAGCTCTGCAGTTCTGCACATTTTTGGGAGAAGGCAAGAACACTCTGAAGGCTTCATCACAGTGGCTGGCGTTAATATCCCTACAGACAAAGTCTATTGTATCCAAAGCTAATTTGCTGACGAAATGTAAACTTCACTGATAAGGGTTTTAAGAATTGTTTACTGGGAGAATTCTGTGCAAGTTATCTTATTGTGTTTTCAGAAAGGACGGTCTAAGGCCCTCAGGGTTAGGTATTACAGAGGACTGCACAGGGGACTCCAATCTGGGTCTCCCTAGTAGCAACCCCCAAGAGTGCTAATTTTTACCCCTTTTGGGGTACATATTTGTTGTAGTTATTGTTGCCTTAATTGTATATGAGAATTCTTACTGTAATACTTACCTTTGTATTCTCATTTATTGTATGTAGTATCTTTTTCTCGGCCGTTTTCCTGATAACGTTGTAATTAGCTGGGAAGTCTCCTGTTGTTTCTCCCTAGTAGCATGCATGGGGCCGTGGTGGCTCAGAGGTTAAGACGCTGAGTTGCAGACTGGAAGATCGTGAATTGAGACCTGAGTTCCGTGTGACAGAGTGAGCTCCCGTCTCTGGCCCCAGCTCCTGCCGATCTAGCCGTTCGAAAGCAAGAAATTGCAAGTAGATAAATAGGTACTGCTTTGGTGGGAAGGTTAAACAGCGTTCCGTGCACCTCAGCGTTTAGTCATGCCGGCCACAGGACCACGGAGAAGTCTTTGGACAGCACTGGCTCTTCGGCTTGGAAACGGAGATGAGCACCACCCCCTAGATTCAGATTCGAGTAGCTTTCGAGCAAGGGAAACCTTTACCTTTAGTAGCATGCAGTTGGACAAAATATCACACATGATGTACTATCAGGGGTCCGTTGAAGCGGGAGCGCACAGGAGCGCAGCTCCGGGAGTGAGGAGCCCAGGGGGCGAGCACATGACCAAGCCCCACCCCCTTCTCAGCTTCCCCGAGCAGTGCAGAGGAGCAGCGCCCCGGGGAAAGCCCTGCTAGAGTCTTTATTGTTTTTAATGTTTTGTTTTAATATCGATAATTTTATCATTGTTCCTTTTATGACTGTGTGCTGCTTTTCCAGAGACTTGCTCAAGGTGGCATATAAATTTTCTACGTATACCATTTTTTATCTGGGCACATGGCACATAAGTACTGGAGAAATTTCACCAACCCTTCAGCAGCTTCCACCCCATCAGTTTGGTGTAGTGGACAGGAGTTGGACTCTAATCTGGGAGAACCGGGGTTTGATTCCCCACTCCTCCACATGCAGCTGCTGGTGTGACCTTGGGTCAGTCACAAGTTCTCTCAGAGCTGTTCTCTCATGAGCAGTTCTCAAAAGACCTCTCTCAGCCCCACCTACCTCACAGGGTGTCTTGTTGTGGGGAGGGGAAGGGGAAGGGATGGGTGGTGCACATGTCCTGGGTATCTCAAGTCTACTTGAAACCTGGTGGTTTCAAGGGACCTGGTGGTTTCAAGGGAGCAGGAAGAGAATGAGGGTGTGTTCTTTACGCTTATTTTTATTACACAAAGTACTGGATGGGGAAGGGAATGGAAGAAGAGCAGGTCAGTTTCACTCACCTGTGGAGTGGAGCCTGAGGGGTGGGTGTTGCCTTCTGACACACTTCCGGTATGTTAGGGGGTGTGGCATATGCAAATGAGTTATGCTAATGAGCTCCTGCACCTCTTTTTCTACGAAATGACCCCTGTGTGCTATCATCCCATTAGAGCAAAGTTTGAGTCTAGTGGCACCTTTAAGACCGACAAAGTTTCAAGGTACCACCTTTTGTGTGGGTGCACACATGAAAGCTTATACCCAGAATAAAACTTTGCTGGTCTTAAAGGTGCCACTGGACTCGAACTTTGTTCTGCTGCTTCAGACCAACACAGTTACCCACCTGAATCTATCATACCATTAGCATTCTGTGCCTATCAAATGATGCAGTGACGGCCATGAGGATTAGACAGATTCATAGAGGAGAGGTCTATCCGTGCTTACTAGCCATGGTGACTAAAGGGAACCTCCACATTCAGAGGCAGTAAACCTCTGAATACCAGCACCAGGAGACAACATCAGGGAAAGGCCTCGGCCTCTGTGCCCTGTTGTTGGACCTCCAGAGAAACTAGTTGGCCACTGTGTGAGACCTGGGCCCTTTCATACACACATAATGCACTTTCAATCCACTTTCAGTGCACTTTGCATCTGGATTTTACTGCGTGAAATGGCAGAATCCACTTGCAAGCCATTGCTGAAGTGGACTGAAACTGCATTATTTAGCTTGCGTGAAAGCACCCAATAGGACGTTGAACTAGATGGTCTGATCCAGCAGGGCTCTTCCTATGTTCTTATTACAAGCAGCTGCCAACAACTTGGGAGTCAAATGATAAGTCAATGATATGCTAGTCTTTTAACTTTGGGGGGGGGGGGAAGGTCTTTCTCAACTCATCTTCCCATATTGCATTTTTAGGTGCACGCCTAAGTTCCTTTTTAAAGCATGCGCCTACAAATGTAATGTGTGAATGAGACAAGGATGCAGGCATGTTTGCCGGGGGGGCCTGTTTTAACTGCAGTTCCCTCTTTCGATTGCAATTTCTGTTCCAAACTTGGGTCTGTAGCAATGTGATTTTAGATATTTGTTTGCAATATATACAGTGTTTTCCTGGTAGTCAAGCCAGCTGACAGTATTTAAAAACAAGTACAAGATAAAACCAATCCTTACATAAAACAGCTCATGGTGGGCTCCTTCATGGGCTCCTGTGTCTAACGATGTCATTCCAAAGCCATGGGCCTTTGCCAAAAAGGCCCTGCTTCTCACTGTCACAGTTCTAACCTCTTGAAATGAGAATATTACCACCATTCAAGCAGAGGGAAAAAATGGAAAGTCATGAAGGTACCCCTTGTTCTTGCAGAACATGAAGACAGCATCGCTGTGCCCCGTAATGACACCCTAGTTCCTTATAAGTGTAGCGTAGATGGTTCGAGGAGGTATTCTCTTTGTTTACATGGATCAAATCTGTACTGGAATGCTGAGAATCTTTCATTTCATTCTGGGCTGTAACGTATCACTTCCCAAGCACACAAGTTTGAAGGCTTTACGGGTCTCACTTGGCCCCCTAATTCTGTAAGAGCGAATATTCTTGAGCCGTGAAAATCTTGCCAATGGATAAGTTAATTTTATCTTGTACAAGCATCTCCAGCTATAAAAATGCAAACTATCCACTGCTAAAAATGGGAAACAGCTGGTGATTGTGGAAGTAAGCACCAAGACAGCTGTAACTTTCCCTTCTCCCTCAACCCCCATAACCAAACAGAGAAGATGCATATGTCTTTATAATGTTTGCGTGCATTAATGCAACATACACTATGGCTGATACATCATAATAGAGTGGTAGATCGATTATAAAAGGAAACATTTTATTCTTTATGTGACTTACTGAAATGTTTGCCCCATTGTACTTATGGGCCATAATCAGATTTCCTTAGTGAGGCAACTAATGGCTCCCAGAGCTGTTTCTGGTTATGGTAAGAGTGCTTGGACTTCTCTCTTCCTGTGTGCTGTGATCCAGTTCTGGATTGGACCTGCATATACCTGGGAAGCATGAAACCCCCGGACCATGTCTGTCAACCGGACCCAGAAGCGTATCTGAGAGAGTTGGTCTTCTGGAATAATTAAGCAAGCCATTTTTCAAACTATTTTAAAGGTGTGCATGGGCAAAAATGTTCAGACAGCAAAACCCATGTGTGTTTCTCATACCTGGCAAGCCCCAATTTGTGTCAGAACAATCCGG
Organism: Lepidodactylus listeri; assembly: GCA_029233225.1. Lineage (NCBI taxonomy): Eukaryota > Metazoa > Chordata > Lepidosauria > Squamata > Gekkonidae > Lepidodactylus > Lepidodactylus listeri. The sequence continues at coordinate 52,786,280 of JARCFY010000017.1, forward strand.
AGTTACAGTGTACAAAGAGTGAAGACACACACACTGTAATACCTTATTGCAAGTGCAAATTAACTGACCAGTTTCAATATAACAACAGTCATAAAGGATCACAGTCATTTGAAACGTTCACAAGGTCCATCAAATAGAAAGTTCAATGAAATCACTTTGTTAATTTCACAACAAAAACTCTTCTTAGAAATCATACGGCTGTATAATGTGACAACGAACACCTCTGGAACTTAGAAGACCATTTCAAAGCAGAAATTCTTCCTCAAGGTTGCCTTATAAGGAGGAACTAATGCTCTTATCAGTGTTTCACGTACTACATGCCTAAGAAGGAGGAGGAGAAGGAGATTGGATTTATACCCTGCCGATCACTATCTGAAGGAGTCAGGGACCGATTTCCCATGAGGCGCTGCTCTTCCGCCACTCTTCCCTTTCCCCCGATTGTGTGCATCAATTTCCCACTATTTGCCCCATGCCGCATTTTGACCCGTGGCTTCGCAATCCTGTTTTCTGAGGATCGCGAAGCCGCAGGGGAAAACAGGTGAAGCCGCGGGTCAAAATGTGGCGTGAGGCAAATAGTGGGAAATTGACACACGCTATTGGGGGAGAGGGAAGAGCGGCGGCAGAGCAGCACCTCGTGGGAAATCAGTCTCAGAGCGGCTTACAATCTCCTTTCCCTTCCCCTCTCCACAACAGACACCCTGTGAGGTAGATGGTGCTGAGAGAGCTCTCTCGACAACTGCCCTTGAGAGAACAGCTCTGAAACAATTTATGACTGACCCAAGGTCACACCAGCAGCTGCGTGTGGAGAAGTGGGGAATCAGACCCAGTTCTCCCAGATTAGAGTCCACACTCTTAACCATTACACCAAACTGGTTAATTGATGAATAGTTTTCTGCACATGAAACACTGATAAGAGCATCGGCGCCTTGTTATAAGGTGACCTTGAGGAAGAATTTCTGATTTGAAGCCCTGATTTGTGGCTGGTCAGTGATCAGTGATGGAAGAAAGACAATGTAAACAAATTGCCATCAGTCAGTAGCCTGAAGTCACCTCTAGGGAAAACCTGGAAGTGATGTCAGTCCTCTTTAAGAATGGCTGAAAACTCTGTGTTTTTTTAACCATAGACTTTCCGGTAATTCCTAGAGATGCATGGTGTCACTTCTTGGTTTTCCTTGGAAGTGATGTCACACCATCGCCTGATGGTGGTTCCCCTCTCCCCTGACTCCCACTCGTTGCCAGCCACCAGCTCTCAGTCCTAGTGTTTGGCTTGGTGGATTTCAAGATGTGCAGGCTGATTGACTTTAACAAAGACCAGGGGGTCCGTTGGGGCTGGAGCGAGGCGGAGCAACGCTCTGCCAGCTCAGGAGTGGCCACTAGGGCAGCCACGGGCCGAATCAGATTCTCTGATCTGATTCAGCCTGCTGCCAAATTGCCGCCGAAATTCGGCGGCAACTTTAAAAGCCACTGGAGGGGAGGGGGTTTGAGGGAGAGGCTCCAAACTTGCAGGGTAGCTGCTAGGACCTCTCTCCCAAATACCCACCAAGTTTCAAGAAGATTGGACCAGGGGGTCCAATTCTATGGGCCCCCAAACAGGTTGCCCCCATTCCCTCCATTGTTCTCTATGGTAGAAAAAATGGTAACATTTTTTCCCACCAAAGATAACAATGGAGGGGATGGGACAACCTGTTTGGGGGCCCATAGAATTGGACCCCGTGGTCCAATCTTCTTGAACCTTGGTGGGTATTTCAAGGAGAGGCCCCAGCAGCTACCCTGCAAGTTTGGAGCCTCTCCCTCAAATCCCCTTTCCTCCAGCCCCTCATATACCCTATGAGTTTTTGCCATTGATTTCAATGGCCCACAGGATATAATGGGGCTGAAACTGACATTCCCTTTCTGACACACTTCCAGTGATGTCAAGGGACGAGGCATATGCTAATAAGTTGTGCTAATGAGTTATGCTAATGAGCTCCTGCAGCTCTTTTTCTACGAAAGGACCCCTGACAAAGACCAGGATTTTGTTAAGAAAGAAAATTATATCATGAATCCGTCCTGTATCGAATGCCTTTGTTTAGCAGAGAGAGAGAGAGAACCTTAAACTCAAGAGGAAAGAGCAATTTGTGGTGCAGACTTGTCAGACTTTAGGGAAAGATTGTGGGCTGGCTTTGCCTGACTTGTCCAGCCACTGACATCTTCTGGCCACAAACTATTGTCCTGGTTTGTGGTGTCTGGAGAAGAAAACAGTCTCTGAACGGGCCTGCATTCTGCCCATCTTTGAAGGCTCAATTCCAGCAAGTCAAAATCACATGTTGTAGCTTTTGTTGCTTTCTGTTTTTGTTTCCCAGGGTTACTTTTTTCCAAATGTCATTAATGTTCACATGCATTCATGCTTCCTTAAATCACTTCACAGAGAAGCTTTTAAAAAAGAAAAGGAAAAAAACCCACCAGTTTTCGAATAATGCTTCCGCCCCCCCCCCTATTAATACAGACTTCTTTTGGATCCAGATTCTCTGACAAGAGAGCTTTTTCCAGAACACAAGGCGTTAAAACATGAAGCCAGTAGTTCATCCACGCACACGTGTGCAGAAACAAACACACACACACACACACGCCCTCCTAAAAGGCTAAAGTGACATTATTTATTAGCAGTACCAAGAAACACTGTAAAGCATTCCCCGTGTTCAGCAAATTGCATTGACTAATGCCATATCCAGTTACCTGAGTGCTGGAGGTACATCTTGTTGCGTTGCCAAGAAAAGCAGCCAATAATACTTCTAAGAATTTTAACTGTAGGATATAAAATCGGTGGCGTGTACTTGTTCTTGGCAATGACATGAGAGTGAAAACCAGATATAAAGTAAATAGAAGGAGGCTGTTCCTTGGATGTGGAGGAGGATGCTGTTGTTATTCGTCGCAGGTTGGCCATTGCTGGGGGGGGGGGGTTCCTCCGATGAAAGTTGGACAAGCATCATTAAAGAACTAGATGTTGCATGATCACTCTGACAGTATAAAGGGGACAAAAGGCTAAATCTTGCAAAGTCAGCTTGGGAATCGCTTGGTACAGAGTTAGGGATGCCAGCCTCCAGGTGGGGCCTGGGGATCCCCTGGAATTGCAGCTCCTCTCCAGACTACAGAGATCACTTCCCCTGGTGAAAAATGGATGCTTTGGAGCAAGGGCGTCAAGTTTTGAAATCCCTGGGGGGGGGCAGGGGCTCGCGTGCGTGCGCTCTGAAATGATGCCCCTGCTGCCTCTCCCCCCCCCCCGGCCACTCTTCCCTCCTTCCCTCTCCCAGAGCCCTGGTGGGAGAGGGAAGGAGGGAGGGAGGGAGGGAGGAGTGGGTACAGGGGAGCCAGGCGGCGGGGGGGGGGGGGGAAGAAAGCGGCTCTGGTGGCAGCGGACAGCCGGCGGGCCTAGGAAGGGCCCGGGGAGGCAGGGGGGAGAAGCAGCAGCAGGCGCTCCATTTCACCGAGGGGGCTCAGTCCCCCCTGGGAAATTTCGGGGGTGGCTTGAGCCCCCCCCCCCCCGTAGTTTACGCCTATGCTTTGGAGGGCACTGTCTATGGCACTGTACCCCACTGAGGTCCCTGTTCTCCCCAGGCTCCACCCCCAAATCTCCAGGAGTTTCCCAACCTGGATCTGGCAACCCTACCTTCCCACCCCCTGCTGGTGGCAGGGGGGGGGGACAGGACCTAGCAGCCCTGTGTAACAGAGCCAATGGTATCCTCTGGCAAGAAAGTACAGAATAACCCGGCACAAGAAGAAGAATGCAAACCAAGGATTCTCTTGCGCTGTTTTTAAAAAGAGCTCTGTGCAAAGAGAGGGAGAGAAGTGGTCTTACTGGGGGCAGTGTGCCTCTTCCTGTTCACACAGCCCTGGCAAAAGCCCAACTCGGCTCCCCTCTGAAGCGTATTTTGACATCTTGCACATTTCCCCATCTGTCCCAATATGTGCAACATGATGTTGTAATACAGCAGGGATCCCCCCCCCCCTTTCGTGGGCATCATCAGGGCTTTTTTTTTTTTTGGTAGAAAAAGCCCAGCAGGAACTCATTAGCATAATAGGCCACACCCAACAGGAGAAACTGATTAGTATATCAGGCCACACCCCTGACAGCGCAGCTCATTAGCGTATTAGGCAGGGGGCTGGGAAAGCATAGGGCAGGCATGGAAGCTTGCCTCCCCCCCCCGAGCTTCTCCACCCCACTTGAGCATCGCCTTTCTAGTCGATCCCCCCACCAAACCAGATGGCCGGGGAAAGGCAATTCAGCATTGCCTTTCTAGTCTCCTACCCCCTCTAGGGTTGCCAAGTCTTATGGACTCACCGGGCGATTGCCAGAGCGTTGCCCCGGCAGCGCCCCCAACGTGCCGACGTCACTTCCGGTGACGTCATTACGTCGTCCTCGCCAGACAACTTCGGGGGTGGGGTTCCCCCCGCCGGCCGAATGCTGGCCGGCGGATCGGGAACCCCTTTAGCGGGGGATCCCCCGCCCCCCGGGCTGACTTGGCAGCCCTAACCCGCTCCAACCCCCTCCACCCCAACCAGAGGGCCAGGGAAAGGCACTGGGCTCCCCAGAGGGAAAGACACCATTTTAAATGCTGCCTTTCCCTCTTGTGTGTAACGCGGGGAGGGCAGCACGCTCTGTAGGCACGCATGCCAGAGGTTTCGGTTGTAGGCATGGCCAACTCAGGAGCCAGCCGGAACTCCGTTTCTGTGTGTTCCTGCCCCAAAATAGACCTGGGCATCATAGTGCCCATGAAGTGTTTATGGATTGTGGTCAGCACCAGGTGGGGCTCTTGCCCAGCAAGGCTTCTGATTGGCCACAGAAGATTTGATTCACCATGCAGATTTTTACAAACCTTGCTTTGGTAGCAGCTGCCACCACAGCACAAAGATCTTCATCATGTCCTGAGGATAACCTGTGGCAGCTGTTCAATGGCTGGCGCTGCCTCCTGCGGCAGCCATTTTTGCAGCTGTGCCTACCACTCTGTGTCAGGCTACCAAAGGTGCACACAGGCTCACAAAAGTTGGGGGCCCCTGTAATACAGGGTCAATGAGGCTTGCTCTATAGATGACCCAGAATGAGGTGAAGGGACTTCTGAGGCAATAGGAGCAGTACCACTTCACGCTGTGGATGGGTGTCACCAGTGTTTCCTCCATGTAAAAACTTCCTGTAGATTTAAAATTGAGCACATATGGGGAAAGGTTTCTTGCCTCACATACAGTGCTGGTTTTATCCTTACAGAGGTATGTTGATGTAGAGAACAACCTGCTGCTTGCATGGGTGAGGCGGCAAGACAGATCTTATGTCAGACCAAGATGTGCATAGCACCAAAACTGCTAAGGGACCCAGCGTTTTTTTTTCATCCTTGCTTTGTAATGTTTAAGCCCCTGTGTTATGTAGACGTTTGCAAGCTCTACTCTTGCCAGGTCTATATATTTCTTTGCTAGTAGGGATGGGCACAACCCGGAAAAATGGGGTTCGTGGCATGCCCCATTTGCAAACGGCGGGCTGTCACGAATTTTTAGCCGCCTTGCGAACTGGTTCAGTTTGTGAGGTTTGTGAGATGATAGAACAGCCCCCGTGTGCTACAGACACCAAACTCACAGGGGATCTCCAGGTGACTTTCCTCTACCTGCCCTCCAAATTTGTTGAGGATTGGATTTATAGGGACTGATTTATGGCCCCCCTCCTTGGTGCCTTCAGGAAAGTGCTTTCTGGGGAAATGACTGAGATCTCCAGTAGATTTGTGTCTCTAGCTTGCATAGAGATCTGGTCTATACACTCCTGAACTTCCTGAACCTGTGTCTATCAAAATGACCAAGGTTCAGGAGTGTATAGAACAGATCCTGGGCAAGCTAGAGACATCAAAGTTGCAGGGGACCTCCCCGGATGCTCCTCTACATGCCCTCCAAGTTGTTGCTTTGAAGTTTTGTAAACATTTTGATTGAGTGGAGACACTCTGTCTGGGAATGTATCTGTTCATGGACCAGAAGAACCTCCAGGAACCATGTCAGAGTTTGTGCAAAGTTCGAGCTGTTTGCCCTGCCACGATCTTGACTTCGTGAAGCGCGAACCAGCCGACATTTGTGACAAACTTTAGTTCGTGGGCTGGTTTGTGCCCATCCCTATTTACAAGTGTCAGTTTATCTCTTATATAGAGAACTGAGGGAAAGGCCAGGATGTCATCAGGGATTGCCAGGCAGCCAATGAAATAGTTCTGATGGGCCATGAGTGTGTGTGTGTGTGTGTGTGTGTGTGTGTGTGCAGTATTGCATACTGCACTATATCACTTCCAGGTAAAAAACTGGAAATGCTAAAGGGTAGCTCTAGGAATTGCTGGAAACTCTGTGGCAACACTTATGGTAAGAACTTCCAGGAAGAATCTGAGGCTGCACTTTTCTTTTTAAATTCCCCCCTTCCCCTGCAGCCGCTTGGAGTGGAAGCGTGCAATCGGACCTGGGGATACCTGCCCCCACTTGTACACTGTCATCAGACTTGCGGCCTGTTTGTCTAATTCCACGTGGAGATCAAAACTTCATTTATTTGGTGAGCATAACTACAGACAGTCGGTCTGTCTTCTGCTTTGGTTGAATTTAGGCAACTTGTCTCTGTTATCTGCTGTCTGGGTCTGCTCAGGGAGGAAAGGGGCCTCACTCTCCATTTGTTAAAATGTCTGGTACAACTGTTTGTTTTATTAACATGGGTGAAATAATACTAATGCAGTTGAAAGCAGGGACACTGCAGGAGTGTCTGTGAGGCTAAGCAAGCCTGCGCCAGGTGAAGAAATGCGGCAAGCTGCTTATGAAAGCAAACCGTTCTTTTGATTTTTAAACCTTTCACCTCCTGCCTTTCTTTGAATGATGCCATTCAGAGAACGAAACCTAATCCTCCCATAGTTTATACGTGCTCAGTTTCCTGCCAGCTCTGCAAAGGGGAATCCACTTTTATAGTTTCAAGTCTCCCAACACTATCAAAAAGTCTACAAAATGTGATTTGAAGACACAAATTACACCAGTCTTTTTTAAAAAAAATCTTCCTCTCCCCCTCCCCAACACAGCATTGCCTAGAAATAGGGTTTCTAGACCGGCAGGGGTTGGGAAGGAACTCTCAGGGAGTGGGGTAACGTCACCATGCATGCCATCCCCGACATGATGACATCACACGGAAGTGATGACATCATGCTGGGGACATTGCGCAACGACACTCCGGTGTTTTGGGCAAAACTCTATGGTTACCATTAATCAGCAATTAGAAAGGTCCTTTGAGCCGCTAGGTTAACTCAGTAGGCTTTGAGGTTGACTTGCATATTTGGAGTTTAACCTTTGTGAGTCCTGCAGTTCGCACCTCAATTATTACGCTTTTCCTTGGCCAATGTGAAAATTGGCGTCACAACTAAATATATTAACAGCTTTGAAAATGAGTGTAATCCAAATTGTACAGCCCAACCATATGCATCTTAAGTCAGAAATAGGTACCACTGGATCGACTGGTGATTATTTCCTAGAAAATGTGCTAGGGCTGCCAAGTCCCCCGGTAGGCCGGGGGAAACACCGATTTTTCATGCTTCCCCCCCGCTTTTTCAAAACTGGCCACCGGGGGGGGGGGAGGCAATGGAACGTTGGAGCCTGCCGGGCCCTCTCCCTTCCAGGCCTCTTAAAGGGAAATGTCTGAAGAGCCTGCAGTGAAAAGCCTCACCAGACATTTCCCCTTTAAAAGTTAGCAAGAGAGCCCTGCCCAGAGATTAACGAGGGACTAAGCTCTTACTGAAGGGCCTGCTTTTGCATGCGGCTGGTGTAAGATTGAAAGGTTGCTGCTGCTGGGCCTGGGGTAAGTCCATCTGCCAGCTCTTTTCCTTCTCTCTCTCTCCCCCTCCCCCTTTCTTTCTTTTTTCTGTCTCTCTCTCTCTCTCTGTCCCCATCCAGCAGAGGTCTATCAGTGGCTATTATTAGCCACAAGGTCTAAATGGAAGTAAGTGCCTGTGCCAGCTCTTTTCCTTCTCTCTCTCTCCTTCTTTCTTTTTTCTGTCTGTCTGTCTGTCTCTCTCTCTGTCCCCACCCAGCAGAGGTCTATCAGTGGCTATTATTAGCCACAAGGTCTAAATGGAAGTAAGTGCCTGTGCCAGCTCTTTTCCTTCTCTCTCTCTCCTTCTTTCTTTTTTCTGTCTGTCTGTCTGTCTCTCTCTCTGTCCCCACCCAGCAGAGGTCTATCAGTGGCTATTATTAGCCACAAGGTCTAAATGGAGCCCTTTGTCTGGGGCAGTGATGCTCTGCATTCTTGGTGCTTGGGGGGCAACAGTGGGAGGGCTTCTGGAGTTCTGGCCCCGCTGCTGGACCTCCTGAGGGCACCTGGTATTTTTGGCCACTGTTGTGACACAGAGTGTTGTACTGGATGGGCTGTACTGGATGGGCCGATCCACTGTGGCTTCTCTCCTGTTCTTATGATATGAAAATCATATTCTGCCGAGATGAGGAAGGATTCAGTAGGGCCGTTGCTCAGTGATAGAGCATCTGCTTGACATGCAGGAGGTATCAGCCTCTTCAGCTAAAAAAGGATCAGGTAATAGGTGACATTAAAGATCTCAGCCTGAGACCCTGGAGAGCCACTACCAGTCTGAGTAGTCAGTACTGACCTTGATGGACCAATGGCCTGATTCAGTATTAGGAAACTTCATGAGTTCATGTGGAAGCTTGTGGAAGCAACATCACAGGATGTGACTTCACAAAATGATGTCACTTCCTTTCTCCTGGCTCCACCCCCAAAGTCTCCTGGCTCCACCCCCAAAGTCCCCAGATATTTCCCAAGTTGGACTTGGCAGCCCTAAAATGTGCTTCTGATAGAAACCTCCTACATTACCCCCCCCCCAGCAAATTTGTACATGTGTAGAGTGCTCACCGAATTTTGTGGCAGATATTCCTTGTTTTGCACTGAACCTTGACAAAAAAACCCCACAGAGATCTGTTGGGTCCTTGCATTAGAGCTGCCAGCCTTAAGGTGGGGCCTGGATATCTATTGCTATTACAACTGATTTGCAAATGATAGAGATTAGTTTCCCTGGAGGGTAGGCCTTACGGCATTGTACCCTGGTGAGGTCCCTCCCCAGCCCCCCCCCCCCAATCTCCAGGTATTTCCCTACCCAGAGCTGGCAACCCTACCACAATCACTGCTGCCTGTTGTCTGTGCTGGTGGCAGAACTGGTTTGACCCTATGGTTTGTATGTTCCTTTAGGCGGGGGCAACATTGCAAAGTATTAGCCTGGGCTTACCAAGAACCATACCTAGGCTTATCACATTGCCCACTGTGGCAGTAATCTCCTGGCTGCTGCTCTTTCTCCAGTGGGAGCAAAAACAGGAGGTGAGAAGTGATCTTGGGAAAGCACTTCCCATTGTACCTGGAGGTAATGTCCTGGCACTCTAGGAATTCTCCACAGATTTCTTTGAGCAATTGGGGAATTCCTAGAGTGTTGCGATGTCACTTCCAGGCACAGCAGGAAATGATATTGCACCATGTTGCTTTGTCACACTATTTTTGCTCCCATTGTAGCAAAGAAGCCATTTGGGAACCCTAATCCATGACTGCCATAGACTCAAAGGACCTGCGATAAAGTGCTTCCGTCTGTGTTCATATCAGCCAACCTCAGGTCACGTTCAGACAGCTCTTTTGAGCCACGCCAGGCACAAGTGCCTGGTGTATTTAAAGGACTCGTCCAAACAGCAACATTTGGGGAACATGCCACTTCCATGATTAGCCCGTCGATCCCCGTTGGGTAGCCGTACTTAAAAGATAGTGGTGAAAGTCCGGTCCAAAGCTTTCTGATGGGCCAATGGTGGACTTTCCCCCATCTGGTTATTCCACCAGCGTGCAATCTGCCCGTGGGGATGATCTCCAGACCATTCCAAACGGCTGCCATTTAAAAAAAGTCTTAGCGATATGTGCATGACTCTTAAACGTGCAACATCCGCAGAGCTCCGCTGAAATGATCTAGATAATTTTATGTTTCTGACGATCCCATGAACTTTATCAACTTTATTAACTGAAATGGTACCTAGAGGAAGGTACCGCTAGTGGTGCTTTTACCGTTTAAGTCCGTGCATGCGCGGAAAAACAAGTATACAATGAGGCACATATGTGCATGCGCAAGCAGGATTTTTTTTTTTAAAAAAAGCCAACTGCATGGCTCCTTAAGATGGATGCTGTCTAGACAATCCACCACAGAGTCACGGGCAGTAAAGCGATTCACGGGGGAGCTGTCTGGTCGTGCAGCACTGGATAAAAAAGATCTAGATCAAATTTGAGCAGGGCCAATGGCGGGATTAGCTGCCCGTCTGAATGCACTTTCAGACTGACTTTTAAAAGAATTAGATATATTTGTGCAGGTGGCTACCAGCTAGGTAGTGAAGAATGGAACCTTCATGTTCAGAACTTGGTTTTTATGGCTCTCTAAAGCTCTGTTCTGAGATGCACGTTCCCATATAAATCTCTACGTCTGCCTTAATGTTCCTGATGTGCTTTACAGCCCTTCACAAGTATGCAGAATTGTAAGAGATGAGTGAATTCCTGATGCTTGTCAGGATCTAACAATGCCCTTAGGACTCCAGCAGCAGCTTGGGGCTTTGGTAACATGATATACGAGATCAGGACAGCAATTAAAGAGACGCCTATCAGCACGGATGCTTGAGTTTTGCATTAGAAGGCCGAGCTCACAGCTCATAAACTTTACTCATATCCAGTTGTTTCAGCCTTCTTTTGTACCCCCACTGTCGCTGTTTAAATTTCAGCACGCAAATGTATAACGTGACACAACGAAGCACACACAAATAAAAATGTGTGGTTTCAAAAAAAACCCCAAACCCATTTATTTCCCCAATTGCCTGAGCTCATTTGATCATGAGGGACGGGGGAGAGCAAACAGCCATAAAGGGAACTCACATTTTCTATCAACTGAACCAAATCCTCCTTTGATCTGTTAATCCCAAATTTATAAGGTTAGGAGATAAGCAAGCGTAACCAAATGCCTTTTTCTTTTTTTGCCTACCTAATAGTCTATGAAGCAAGGCAAATATAATCAGCTTCTTTGATTTTATATATAGAGAGAGTCTTCTTGCTAAATAATTCAAAGACTGTATGTTACAGGGTATTTTTTTTTTAAAAAAAAATTCAACTGTACACACAAAAAGTATCCATACGTGGTGCCTTTTTTGTTTTTGGGAGGTGTTTTTTTTTTTTTTAAAGTAGGCCTTCATTTGCATTCATAATATTTTGATTTAGCTGACTTCCACACTCCTCTGGGTGGGGGTGGGGAAAGAGGGAGGGACAGTCTTCTGTTCTTTGAAGCCTGGCGGAAGAGAAGGCCTTTTTTTGTCTGCGATACCCCGAAGGCAGATCTAGGTTTGCAAGGAAGCCAGAGGTTTGAGGCTTGTTAAACCTCACCCAAATGGCTGTCTTTATATATTGAAATATCAGGCTGCTTCTTTATAGGAGTGTGAATCACATTGCCAGAAAGGCAAGCAGGGTCTTTGTCGGGGGAGACTGTTTGTCTACCGCTTAACTAGAAACTTTAATCCCCCCCCCCTTTCTGTCCAGCCCAGCGGCCTCCTGTTAGAACTCCGGTGTCATATGCTCCCTCTAAGCTGTGGAGTCTTATGAGCAAAAATTCTGCTATGTGAGCTACTGGTATTAAAGTTGTGAGTGAACGATTTGGCTGCTGCATAAATTAGTTTGCTCTGGAGCCATCCTGCCTGAGCGAAGACAAAAATGAGTGAGCCGGAGGCTAAAAAAACCTGTGAGCTGGCTCACACTAACTCGGCTTAGAGGGAACACTGGCATGGCTTGGCCCTGGTTTTCAAGGAGCCACCTATTCATCTCTGGGTAGGGTTGCCAGCTGTGGGTTGGGGAATACTAGGGCTGCCAAATCAGCCCGGGGGGCGAGGGATCCCCCGCTATAGGGGTTCCCAATCTGCCGGCCAGCATTTGGCCGGCGGGGGAAACCCCACCCCCGAGGTCGTCCAGCCTGGACAACCTCCCTCACGTAATGATGTCACCCGGAAGTGACGCCATCACGTTGGGGGCATTGCCAGGGCAACACTCTGGCAATCGCCCCAAAACTCTATGATACCATAGAGTTTTGGGGCAATTGCCAGAGCGTTGCCCTGGCAACGCTCCCAACGTGCTGACGTCACTTCCGGTGACACTGCCCGGCGCGTAAGGTAAGTTCCCAGCCAGCGGAGCTTCCCTTCCCGCCGGTAAGTTAAATACACTTGGCAACCCTAGGGAATACACAGAGATGTGGGGGGCTGGACTCAGAGCGTGAAGAGGATGGGGTTTGGGGAGGGGAGTTCCTTCAATGGGATAGAATGCCATGGAGTCCACCTTCCAAAATGGCCATTTTCTCTGGGTGAACTGGTCTCTCTCACCTGGAGATCAGTTGTCATCCTAGGAGTTATCTAGCCACCACCTGGAGGTTTTTAACCTTGGGTTATGTCCACCATCAGCACCTGAATAACTAACCCACGCTCAGGCCCATAGCCAGGATTTCCTTTTTCGGGGGGGGCACTGACATTTCTTTGGGGGCACCAAGTTGATGAAAGCTAAAGCTCCCCCAGCCTGGACCCCTCCCCCCTGCCAACTCACTCATTCACTAATTCCAAAGGGAAACTTGACGTGCCCCCAGCTGGCTGGGTCAGGTCCACCTCTGGCTCTCTCGCCCAACGCTCTGCCAGCAGGCAGGCAAGACAGATGGCCTTCCCCTCTTCCCCAGAGACGAACAGTGGCTGAAATCCAGCAGGCATGTTGGAAAAGCAGGTGGGATCTCCTCTCCTGCAGTGGCTGCTTTCCCTTTTTCCTCCTGGTCGACTGGCCGCAAGCCTGGCCTCCCATACCAGCATGCAGTGCACCGACCACCCTCCGCTCTCCCTGTTACAGGGGCTTGTGGGGAAGGCAGGCAGCAAGGTAAGGCAAGGTGGTGGAGGAGCACACCAGTACACTTGCCCACTCAGAGAGCTGTCAGCCAGCCAAGGTGAGTGTGGCCACCTGCCAGTTTAGGACCCACAACCCCTCCAGTTTGGCGGAGTGGTTAAGTGCGCGGACTCTAATCCGGGAGAACCGGGTTTGATTCCCCACTCCTCCACTTGCACCTGCTGGATGACCTTGGGCAAGCCATAGTTCTGGCACAGCTGTTCTTCAAAAAGAGCAGTTTCTGTCAGAGCTCTCTCAGCCCCACCTACCTCACAGGGTGTCCGTTGTGGGGAAGGGAAGGGAAAGGAGTTTGTGAGCCGCTCTGAGACTCCCTTGGGTAGTGAAGGGCGGCGTATAGATCCAATCTCCTCCTCCTCCCCCCTCCCAACCACCAGCCCAGGATGGAGCTGGTGGGACTTCTGGCAGGCGGACAAGTCGCTTCAAGCAAGTCCCACTTGGGGAAGGGGGGCGGCAGCCAGGGGAGGAGTAGGGAGTGGGGGGGGGTTGGGATGGAGGGAAACTCAGGGGGCCTTGGCAGGAAGTCAGGGGGCCAGGCCCTGAAATGCCCCACTGTAGCTACAGGCCTGCCCACGCTCACGAGAGCTTGGAAACGAAGGAGAGTTGGCCATGGTTAATACTTGGATGAGAGACCGCCAAGAAAAGACTGGGGTTGCTGTGCGGAGGCTGGCAACGACAAACCACCTTTGTTCATCTCTTGCCTTGAAAACCCCATAAGGGGCTGTAATAAGTTGGTTGTGACTCGATGGCACTTCATTGTTTTTTATGTGTTCCCTTCTGTGTTCCGTTTGGCTGCCTAACTGGCAAGGCAAGGCAAAAGGTGCCCTGAGTGATGCTCCTGTCAGTCTTCCCCAGCAAGTAGGGAGAAGAGAAAGAAAACTCCCTTCGGAGCCATTAGAAATTTCCCCGAATCACTGCTTTTTTTCACCACACCGGTTCCGATCTCTGCAATTCAACGTCAGCCCTCTTGGGGGAGCACCTACAGCACCAACCTGTATTGGTTTTGTTGAAAATCCCCACAATGCATTGTGGCGTTCTGGTTTGGTGAGGTGCTGAGAATTCCGTAAAAGGGCACAGCACATGCCTTTGCTAGGGTTGCCAACCTCCAGGTGGGGGCGGGAGATCTCCCAGAATTATAGTTGCTCTCAAGACTATAGAAATTGCTTATTTATGTGTTATTTATTCATTTTAAACATTTGTTCCACTTCTGGAGAAAATGGCTGCTTTGGAAGGTGGACGACATGGTGTTATACCCTACTGAGGACTCTCCAGTCCCTAAACTCCACTCTCTCAGGGTCAACCCTCAAACCTCCAGGTATTTCTCAACCCAAAGTTGGCAACCCCAGCCTTTGCACCTCACCTTAGGGTGGATCCTACCATATCCTGCCATTCCACCGAGCAATGTTTGTTTATTTAAACAACATTTATATCCCAGGTTTGCTTTTGGCTAATTTTTGTAGCCTTCCTCCAACCTAAGGAGTCTTGGAAGATGGTTTCGATCCTGTTTCATGACAGTCACATGTTTTGGTTGAGGTTTTCGGTCAGGTGCTCAAGCCCAGAGTGAGTATGGCCCATAGAGGCAGGCAGGGACAAGACTGTAAACAAGAAGTCTGTAGGTGCAGAAGGAAGACTACCTGGTCTTCCCTGACAATAAGTTACCCATACTGAAGGATGCCAGTACATCTGTGACCAGTTATATACCTCACCAGCATCAACTCCTGTCCTCCCCAACATCACCTGACTTTCCAAACAGGTTCCCACTTAACAGATTCTGACAGGGAACCTCCTGCCAATAGACCCCACCCCCCAGCCCTTGCTCAGTGGAGTGGTGGTGGGGATGGAACTGATCAATGCCAGGAGATTACTTCCTGTTTCGGAACAGGAAGCTATGCTGTGATACTCTAGGGATTTTTCAAATCTCTATGGTTTAAACCATAGAGATTTGAAAATTCCTAGAGTCATGACAGAACTTTCTGTTTTGAAACAGAAAGCAATGTCTCAGGAGTCTCTAGCGCCCCCGCCCCATGTTCCCAGGGACTGCCATCATACTTCCCAGTTACACTGCTGTAAAACCCCATGCTGGAATTGTTCTCCTCTAGCTAAGGACACAAAGAGGCAGCAATTAGGGCTGCCAAGTCAGCCCGGGGGGCAGGGGATCCCCCGCTATAGGGGTTCCCGATCCGCCGGCCGGCATTCGGCTGGCGGGAGGAACCCCGCCCCAGAAGTTTTCCAGTGAGGACGACTTCCCCCGTGTAATGACGTCACCCGGAGGTGACGTCATTACGTTGGGGGCGTTGCCAGGGCGACACTCTGGCAATCGCCCCCAAACTAGAGTTTTTGAAGCGATTGCCAGAGCGTTGCCCTGGCAACGCCCCCAATGTAATGACGTCACCTCTGGGTGACGTCATCACGTTGCTGTGGTGCGCGCGCAAAGCGCACATGCCAGAAGAGCTCCCGGGGGGAGAACAACTCCCCCCCGCCGGTAAGTCAACCCTACTTGGCAACCCTAGCAGCAATGGATGCAAAGGATTCCTATATGAAGCGCCAACACTCAAAATTATTTTTAATGCTAGGCCACCTTGATGAAAAGATGATGCACTCCCCCACCCCCAATCACATTTTTCTCTCTGCTGTGCTCCTAAATAAAAGAATTCTGAAATGTAAATTGGTTTTTTTGCCTTTCTGATCCTCGGTGTGTAGGGGAATTGTGTATCATTGTGGGATACTAGTTCTGGGGTATTTGTTTTTTTTTTTGTGGCGAACAATGAAATATTTGAGTCGAAGAAGAAAACAAAATGCGCGTGGCATCTCTAAAGAAGTTATAAAGGCGGAAAATATTTTTAAAAAAATAAAAATAGATGATGCATATATATATATATATATATATATATATATATATATATATAATGTCGTACGCTTTGATGGTGTCCCTTTAATTATGTTCTGAGGAGTATGAAGGAAGAGCTAAAGTGGCATTCGGCTGGCCAGTCAATAGGGGTAATATAATAGAAAACAAAAATACTTTTTATCTCCAGAAAGCAGCTTTAAATCTATTCTGGATCAAAGAAACGAAGTATCTAGTGTCTGTAAAACGTCCCGAGAAAGAACAGTCAGGCAGCTCTTTGGATTTTGCATATCACACAAATCTATTCTTGGCACGCTTTAATTCCATAGAAAATACACATGCCTTCGTTAACTGCCAGGCTAAAAAAAATAATAATAATAGAAGACGCTCCAACATTGTCACATTTCTCCGCTTTATGCTGAGCTGCAAAAAGCTTTTGAAGAACCATTTTAGAATAGCACATACCCCGTTTGGAATAAATTTGCCTTCAGTCTCATTAGGTGTTAAGTTTATCCAAGTCTTTGTGCTGGGTGCAGATGATTGGAGGGTCTGGGTGGTGGTTTCTTTCTCTGCAGATGTACGGAATTCGAATGGAAAATGTGAATGCCTGTTGCTGACATCCTCCTTCAAGACCAGCAGTTGCCATTCTAGGGACATCTGCTAAAGATAAAAAGAAAGGTCTCCTCTAAATTTCATACCCTTCAACCTTTCCCCTCTAGAGGATAAATATGCGCGTTCTTGGCAGGAGAGGAAGAATCCGATGCATCTAAGACTGCACTGCTACAGTTAGGCCTGCAGAAATCCTTTAGCTTTTCTCCTTATGAGTTGTGTGTGTGAGTGTGTGTGTACACACTACCTGCAAGCAGTATACACTGTCTGGATCAAACACTGAAAGCAGTGAAAATCATGGTTTTTTTGTAAGTTATCCTAAGGGTTGCCATCTCTGGGTTGGAAAATATCTGGAGATTTTGGGGTGGACCCTGGGGAGGGTGGGGTTTGGGGAGGGAAGAGACCTCAGCAGGGTACGGTGCCAGAGTCCACCTTCCAAAGCAGCCATTTTCTCCAGGGGAACTAATCTGTGTCATCTGGAGATCAAGCGTAATATTGGGAGAACTTCAGGCCCCACCTGGAGGTTGGCAACCCTGGGTACATACATAGCTAACTGCTCTCAATATACACTGACACCAGGCCCGTAGCCAGAATTTTGTAATTCAGTAAAGGTAAAGGTTTTCCTTGCTCGAAAGCCAGTCGAATACGGCTCTAGGGATGCAGTGCTCATCTCCGTTTCCAAGCCGAAGAGCCAGCGCTGTCCAAAGACTTCTCCATGGTCATGTGGCTGGCATGACTAGATGCTGAGGTGCATGGAATGCTGTTACCTTCCCACTGAAGCGGTATCTATTTATCTACTTGCAAGTTCTTGCTTTCGAACTGCTAGGTTGGCAGGAGCTGGGGCCGGAGACGGGAGCTCACTCTGTCATGCAACACTCGGGTCTTGAACTGCCGAGCTACCAACCTTAAATTCTGCAGTTCAGCATCTTAACCACTTGAGCCACTGCAGCCCCTTAATTATAATTCAGGGGGGCCTTTAAATAATTATAATTCGGGGGGGCTTTAAATAAGTCGGGGGCACTGATGTCACAAAAATAAAAAATAAAAAATAAAACTTTTAAAAACTCATGCTCGCCAGTGGGAGCAGGCCAGAGCAGTTGGAGTTCCAGTTGGAACACCTACCCACAACTACTAGAAAAACTTTGCAAGCTATGCTTGCAGAAGGCAGCGGTGGTGGGCCTGGGCTAGATGGAAGTTTTTTTTGGGGGGGGGGGCTTGTTAGGAAGTCAGGTGGGCAGGCCCTCAAAATGCCCCACTGTAGCTACGGGCCTGATAGAAACACAGCTGTGGTGAGTATAATCTCCGACTGATGGGGAGGGCTGATGCGGTGGTATGGAATGCACATAAACATTTTGAACTGGTCCTGTCATGATATAGGCAATCCAACTCCTCTGAGGGAACAGAAAGTTGTCAGTCTGGGTGATACCGAGAGGCAAGGCTGCTGGAGGAAGAGGAAGAGGAAGAAGAAGAGAGCTTGAGAAAAAACCGCACGAGAAACAGGGGACTGAGGCATGTTGACCAGAACTAAGCAGCCAGTTCTTTGGTTCCGGGCACATGGTGAAAGAGCGCATTGACACTGGAAGTTCTCTTCTTGTGTACTCTTCACTAATGTGTTATTTGGATGCAATAAGAGCTTGCTAAAAGAGAGCCTGGCCTTTGGTATATCGCCCCGTATCGCCTCTTGTGTTTGCTGACTGTTTCTCCTGTTTGCATTATGCAAATCTGTCCCCCCTCCTTCTCTTCTCTCAGCGCAGCTTGATACGTGATGGGGTTCTCTCTTTCAACCAAAGTGGCTGTGAACTTATTCTTCTATCTAGATCCGATGCCTGCGCCTTGGTACTCAGGCACAACAGAAAGAAAACAATATCAACCTGCCTGTAGGAGGCTGAATTTGTAAATATACATTAGTTTGGGAATAGAATGAGAGATGATAAAATATTCAAAAAGCCGCTCGCTCTTATGGGATATGATTTTGCACAGCCAGGGAGCAGATTAATGATACTGCGCAGGGGATATAAATATATGTGATATGCACCATAAAATATAGATTGAACTGGGAAGCATGTGCTGCTGGAACGCCAGTCTTGCGCTGTCTGTATTCTATTTATGACATTTCTACAAGATTTATGAACAATAATTTGTGCTGAGGAGCTGTAACTATGTGAGCGGGTATATATGTGCAGGGTATACCTGCATCCACAATTTTATAACCCTATAATGCAGTGTTTTATAATTCACTTTGAGTCTTGGTGAGAGAGGCCAGTTATAATTGGTGTACGTAAATAAATAAAATACATTTATGTGATGTACAGTTTTTGTAAAAATTGCAGAAAAGCAGAATACTGTTAACATTTCCAATACACAGTTGATGTTGAAATCTGCATTTGACAACAGAAGTGGGATTTCACTGGGTTTTATTTTCTGTTTGACAGGTCAGGGCAGTAGGGCTGCCAAGTCAGCCCAGGGGGCGGGGGATCCCCCGCTACAGGGGTTCCCAATCCGCCGGCCAGCATTCGGCCGGCAGGGGAAACCCCACCCCCGAAGTCGTCCAGCCTGGACGACTTCCCTCGCGCCGGGCGACGTCACTGGAAGTGACGCCATCACATCGGGGGCGTTGCCAGGGCGACGCTCTGGCAATCGCCCCAAAACTCTATGATACCATAGAGTTTTGGGGCGATTGCCAGAGCGTTGCCCTGGCAACGCCCCCAATGTGCTGACGTCACTTCCGGTGATGTCGCCCGGCGCACATGCGAAGTGCGCACGCCGGGGAAGCTCCCGGCCAGCAGAGGACTCCCCCCTGCCGGTAAGGTGAAGAGACTTGGCAACCCTACAGGGCAGAGACGAACAGAGGTGGTTTGCCATTGCCTGCCTCTGTGTAGCAACCCTCAGCTTCCTTGTTGGTGTCCCATCCAAGTATTAACCAGGGTCGACCCAGCTTCGCTTCTGAGATCTGATGAGAAATTTGGGCCAGCCTGGGCTGTCTAGGCAAGAGACGAACAGCGTTGGATTGTCATTGCCTGCCTTTGCGTAGCAACCCTGGACTTCCTTGCTGGTCTCCCATCTAACTACTAACCAGAGCCAGCCGTGTTTAGCTTCTGAGCTCTTACACGATCAAGCTAGCCTGTTCCTTATGATTACAGTGTGGAAAAAAAGGGAATGCTGTTTGCTAAATTTAGTAATCATGTGGGATGTTGTGGTATAGTCAGTCTATGTTGTGGTCACACACGCCAGATAAAATGGGGGGGGGGAGCTAGGCTATTTCCTCTGGAGGAATTTAACCTGCAGTTGCGCAATCACAGTCTTTTGAAACTGCAGGCACAGCCTGCCACTGCATAATCAGATGCAACCGCGGTTAAATCTGGGGGGGAGGGTTTGCCGTTTGTTTCTGATGCGCTTAAACGTGGAATCAATGAATCACACGTCTGCATTGAGGGCTCCCTATGAAGTGTGCAGTGATTCGCATACTAAGAAGGGGGGGGGGGAAACAATGGCATGGAGTTGGGATGGCTTGATCAGACCATCCCGATGCCATGAGAGCGCGCTGGAGTGATCAGACAGGGGAAAGTCCGTCTGTGGCCCGTAGCTACCCGTTTGCTATCGGACTTTCCCCGGTGCTTGTTTACTCCGCTTCTGCAGCGGAGCAACACAGGTTGCTGCCGGCTGTGGGATCCTTCCCAGATGTTCGTGTCTGATCGCGCCCTTTAAATCTACCCAGCATTCACGCCTGTGTCGGGGTTAATCGTGCGTATGATCGCAGCCCTAGTTATTTATATATACCTTTTCTCTTTTCGTTCTTTCTCATCATACATATTTATGCACTGCATTATCGAAAAATTAACTCTGAGCAGTTTATGACTGTAAAGTAGAACTGTGTTTGGTTTCAGATCACCGTACACTAAAAAAAAAAAGTCTTACTTCATTAAACCTCAAACTGTGAGGGAAGAGAAAGCATGGTATTCCTTTTCAGTGTGCTTGAAAACAGTTTCTTTTGCCCTTGTGGAGCCACACACGTTTCTTAATACGTTTCCTCTGTTTTGTGGTATCAAAGAAATCTCCCCCCCCCCCCCCAATTGTCAGTTGCTTATGTGTTTGGAGACATTTACACAGGAAAAAGGTAACTTTATGTACACATAATTAACGGGAGAGCCTGTTGTATATCCTGCTTGTGAACTCGCATGGACTGTTTCCTGATATGCCAAATGACACTAGAAAGATCAAAACAGAACTGCACCAGCACCTCTTAGAGGTGCGTGACATCAAACTGAGTTGTTTAGGGAATGAGTTTGTGAGAACGAGGGCTGGATCCAAGCAAGTCACATAAATGGAACCATGTGGCAGAGCTCTTTCGTATTGGCCCCTCCTCATTATTATATCTGGTGGTGCTGGAAAATGCCATGGAGTCACAGCTGTTTTATGGTGACCCTGTTGTACGCACAGTTTGTGAAACACTGTTATACACTCTGTACTTTGCCACTGACTTAGCAGGTTACCCTTAGTGAGCACACTTAAACATCTCTAACATACATAGACATACAGATATGCTAAGTGTCACTGATGTTCACTTTGGTTCATTGCTTAAATGCATTCTGGGAAATAGCTCAATGCTGACAGGCTGCTATTCTGTTAAAGGTTTGTGGCCTTGTTCTGGCCAGTTACAACTGCGCATGTTTCTGGTGTCAGTTAGCCTAGTTAAATGAAGAACATCACCACTCTGTCCATGGGCGTCAACTACGGGGGGGCTCGAGGGCTCGAGCCTCCCCCGAAATTTCCTGGGGGGGGCTCAGCCACCCCCGGCAAAAGGGAGCGCCCGCAGGTGGCCAGTCAGCCGGCCAGCTGGCCCTCGCTGCCTCTCCTTCCCTCCCACCCCCGGCCTGCCCTCCTGCCTCCCTGGGGCCGGGGGGGGGGAAGAGAGGCGGCGGGGACATGCTCCCGCGCGCGGCAGTCAGCCGGCCAGCTGGCTGCCGCCGCGACTGCACCCCAAGCGCGGGTCTGCCTCCCTGGGGTGGGGGGGGAGGAGCGGAGGGGACATGGTCCCGTGGGCGAGAGAGAGCCCCCGAGAGAGAGCCCCCCCCCCCGGGATCTACAAAGTCTACGCCCCTGACTCTGTCCCTACATCAGCTACAATAGAAACTTTTTAGAGCTTCATAGCCTGGGAAGAAGAAGGTGCATTGATTAGCTAAAAAAGAAACATCTTTACTTGAGAAAGCCTAGCCCTCAGGTCTGAACCCAGTCAGAAAGTTATGACGAAGTTTGATGGAACCAATAATTATGATTTATGTGCAAGTGTCATACTGAGTATAAAATCCTATGTCCCCCATTGCAACTTCGGGATAGCCGGTGGGTATTCGAGGGTCCAAAGCCCTGTTGTACCTGTGCTTCCCCCTTTATTAATAAAGTTCTTGGAATTTTCTGCTCTACAGGATTGTACCGTGTGTTTTCTCAAATTGGTGTTTTCTGTCTTTCAACCCTGAAGGGTCTTCAAGGTGGTTTGCCATTCCCTGCCTCTGCATAGCGATCCTGGACTTTGGTGGTTTCCCATCCACGTACTAAGGAGGAGCATCAGAGTTCTGAAATCTGACACGATCGAGCTAGACTGGACCTCCCAGGTTAGGGTTTGAGAGAACAGCTGGTACAGAGCTATGGCTTGCCCAAGGTCATCCAGCAGGTGCGAGTGGAGAAGTGGGGAATCAAACCCGGTCCTCCCAGATTAGAGTCCGCGCACTTAACCACTACACCAAACTGGCTCTCAAGCTCAAGGCAGCATACTTGGTTCCCTCCCCCCTCCTTATCTTTACAACAACCCTGTCAGGTAGCCTAGGTTGTTGGCGAGCAATTGGCACAAAACCATTCAGTGAGCTTTGTGGGGAAGTGAGAATTTGAATGTAAGTCTCTCTTGTCCTTGTCTAACCCTAGCACCACACTGGATTGTAAATGGAAATGCTTTCTTGTATAGAAAACTTGCAGATAGAAAAGTGGCATGAAAGAGAGAGAGGGAAAGAAATCCTGTCTAGTCTTCTCTGTGGCATGCTGATATACAATATATTCTTCTGGTTGCCAGCTCTGGTTTGGGAAAAATCTGGAGATTTTGGAGGTGGAGCCTGAGGACGGCAGGATTTGGGGATGGAGAGAGACTTCAGTGGGGTATAATACCATAGAGTCTACCTTCCAAAGTGGCCATTTTCTCCAAGCAAGTGGATCTCTGTTGCATGGAGACCCGTTTTAATCCCAGGAGATCTCCAGCCACCACCTGGAGTTTGGCACCCCTATGCATTCTATTGTGTTACGGTCCTGCAAGAACCTCATAATGTGATGCTGTCAACCCTTGCAGCTCAGTTCAAAGGGCCCGTCTACGCTGTAAACATAACCTGATTTAAAAGTCCGTCCCTCCCCCTAGGGAACCACAGTAACCTTAGTTCTGAGCGAAGTACTGTGAGCTTCCATCAGAAGTCTGAGCATCTTCACCAACTACAGTTCCCGGAATTCTTTAGGGGAAATGCTGTGACATCAAAACTGGCATCAAAATCCAGGTGCACTTGTAGGACAGATGTGCTCCTGTGTTTTCTAAGGATCAAAGTCACTACATAACACCCATTTCCCAGATGTAAATGTTCCAGTGGTTAAGACACTAAACTGCAGACTGGTGGCGCAGCAGTTCGAGACCCAAGTGCTGCATGATGGAGTGGGCTCCTGTCTCTGGCCCCAGCGCCGGCCAACCTAGCAGTTCGAAAGCAAGAAACTGCGAGTAGATAAACAGGTACCGCTTTGGTGGGAAGTTAACGGCATTCCGTGCGCCTCGGCATTTAGTCATGCTGGCCACATGACCACGGAAACATCTTCGGACAGCGCTGGCTCTTTGGCTTGGAAACGGAGATGAGCACCGCCCCCTTGAGTCGGATTCGACTGGCTTTCGGGCAAGGGAAACCTTTACCTTTAACCGTTACCTATTATTTTGGAATATTTTGCCCTAACTTTTCCTCATTGCCCTCTTTGGTACTCA
Source organism: Lepidodactylus listeri (assembly GCA_029233225.1). NCBI lineage: Eukaryota > Metazoa > Chordata > Lepidosauria > Squamata > Gekkonidae > Lepidodactylus > Lepidodactylus listeri. Next base: position 52,809,698 of record JARCFY010000017.1, read on the forward strand.
CATGTGCTGTTTATGTACAGTCTGCTTGTCAACATAAAGGTGAGTTACCCCTTGCACACAAAATAAAGGGAAATGTTCCATTCGAGGGGAGAAGGCATCACATTTCCATAGGACAGCCTGTTAGATGTTCCAGAACAGAGACCCTGCTGCGTAATGTATGCATCTTTAATGGGCTTATTATTCAGCCCCTTTTATTTCATATACAAATGGAAAGAAGGAGAAGATGACCGGATTAAAAGATTAGAATTGTCAAGTGGGTTTTTAAAAATCTCTTTCCTATTATTCAGAGACTGTGTTGTTGTTAGGCTAAACCACTGACCAAGTGGCTTCTCTTCCCTGGACAAGAAAGAGGGATTTTCTTCATGCCCACAATTGATTTTCACACTTTAAATCAAAGATTCTTTAAAAAACTGACGTCAAGCTCTCTCTCTCTCTCTCTCTTTTTTTTAAAAAAGAAAACTTCTTCACTCTAATTGTGTACTGTCATATGTCACAATTATCTTTAATCATGCTGGATCGTTAGATCTTAGGTCGTTCCTTGGCCTGCCTCACAACAAAAATATATTGGGAAGATTTTTTTTAAAAAAGTAATTCTCGTGTGTGTGTGTGTGTGTGTGTGTGTGTGTGTGTGTGGTTAAGTGCTGCCAAATCACTTCTGACCTAAGGCGACCCTATGAATTCATGACCTCCAAGATGTCCTATTGTTAACAGCCTCGCTCAGGTCTTGCAGACTTGAAGGCCGTGACTTCTTGGATTGACTCAATCCATCTCACGTTGGGGGTTTCCTCTTTTCCTGCTGCCTTCAAGTTTTCCTAGCACTGTTGTCTTTTCCAGGGACTCTTTGTCTTCTCAGAATGCGACCGAAGTACAATAGTCTCGGTTTAGTCATTTCAGCTTCTAGGGAGAGTTCAGGCTTGATTTGATCTAGAACCCACTTTGTCTTTTTGGTGGTCCACAGTATCCATAAAGCTCTCCTCCAACAGCACGTAGGGTTGCCAAGTCACTTACGTGTCCGAGCAGGGGAGTCCTGCTCCCAGTCCAGGACCAGTGTGTGAGTGAAGCAAGCACACGGCACGATGACGTTGCCCGGAAGTGACATCATCACCCCGGGCACGTCGCTGGGTGACGCTCTGGTAATCGCCCTAAAAACTCTATGGTACCATAGAGTTTTCAAGGCGACTGCTGGAGCGTCACCCTGCAACGTGCCCGGTGTGATGACATCACTTCTGGGTAATGTCATCACGCTGGGCATGTCAGCCTGATGTGGCCATTTCGGGGGTGGGGTTCCCCCCCCCCCGGCTGAATCCAGACTGGCGGATTGGGGACCCATTTAGTGGGGGAATCCCCGCCCCCCAGGGGGACTTGGCAGCCCTAACAGCATGTTCCAAAGGAAAATCTATTTTCTTCCTGTCGGCTTTCATCATTGCCCAACTTTCACACCCATAAATGGTAATTACATACTGTGGTATGAATTATCTTTTGTGTGTGTGAGTATTTTTTGTGTGACTTTTGGCAACTCCTAGTTTGACATCCCCCCGGGGGGCGTGGGTTTGCCTGCTTTAGGGGCCCCCAATCCACTGGCCCAGATCTGCCTGGTGAGGGGAACCCCACCCCCAAAGTGCTGGGATCACACCAGTGTGCCCGGCATGATGACATCACTCGGAGCTGATGTCATCGCACCGGGCATGTTGCCGGGGGACACTCTAGCACCTAAAAACTCTATGGTACCACAAAGCTTCTGGCCGAATGCTAGAGCGTCCCCTGGCGACATGCCTAACACAATGACGTCACTTCCAGGTGACGTCATCGTGGTGCGCATGCTATGCGTGCATGCCAGAAGATCCCGGAAAGCGAGCTCCATCTCTCTGCCGGCAGCAGATAGGGACCTGCCAACCCCATGAGGCTAGGACGTTTTCAGAGAGGTGGCTTCGCTGCCTGCCTCTGCATCCTGAGCCATGGTATTCCTCGGAGGCTGGCCTTCCAAGTACTTGCCAGGGTCGGCCCTGCTTACCTTCCAAGATCTGATGAGATCGGGCTTGCCTGGGCTATCCAGGTTAGGGCCTGTGGAATGAATTATCTTGAGAGAGCCAGTATGGCGTAGTGGTTAAGTGTGCTGATTCTAATCTGGGAGAACCGAGTTTGATTCCCCACTCCTCCACTTGCAGCTGCTGGATGACCTTGGGCAAGCCATAGTTCTGCCCGAGCTGCTCTTGAAAGGGCAGTCCTCGGATTAGTTCTCTCAGCCCCACCTACCTCACAGGGTGTCTGTTGTGGGGAGGGGAAGGGAAAGGAGTTTGTAAGCTGCTCTGAGACCCTGAGTGAAGGGCGGGATATAAATCCAATCTCTTCTTCTTCTTGATCTTGTTTTCCACCCTTACCCTTAAGAATCTCTTCTAGCTTCTTCGTGCCTGCCCTTCCCAGTCTTGAGCGCCTTCTGATTTCTTTACTCTACTCTGGGAGAACCGGGTTTGATTCCTCACTCCTCCACTTGCAGCTGCTGGGTGATCTTGGGCAAGGCATAGTTCTGTCAGAGCTGTTCTTGAAAGAGCAGTTCTCGAAAAAGCTCTCTCAGCCCCACCTACCTCACAGGGTGTCTGTGTGGGGTGGGGAAGGGAAAGGAGATTGTAAGCTGCTCTGAAATCCAAGTGAAGGGCAGACTATAAATCCAATCTCCTCCTCCTGATGCTGCTTGGAGTGGCAGAGGGCAATGACAATGATCAGTCAAATAAATCTTTTAAATAAGTAAATAATAAGTGACTTATGAAGTCTGGAGATTGGTTGTAATTCCAGGAGACCTCCAGCCCCCACCTGGAGGTTGGCAACCTTAGATATGCAGTGACATCAGTTCTGGCACATGCTGGAAGTGATGTCATCACATCAGTGGGGACATGGGGACACTCTGGTATCTGGGCAAAAACTCTATGGTAGAAGTAGTTTTGACCATAAAGTTTTTGCCTGAATGCCAGAGTGTCCCAGTGTGTGCTGAAAGTGAAGTTGCTTCATTGCTGGCATTGCAGGCGTAGGCCTCCTTTTGCTGCCTGTAAATCCCCTGCCAGCCAGTTGATTGGTGCTGGGGGAGAGGAGCCCTGGAGTGGGCTATTCCCTGCCCCCAGCAGGGGCCCAGCAAGCCCAATCTAGAGTTCGCCTGCTTCTGAGACTCCTGCACTGCTCACCTCTGACGTTTCTAGCTGGCTCCTGCATCTGCCGCCAAAACCCAGAGCTTATCTTTGTTGTCACTGCAAAAGAAAAAGAAAAAGAAAGCCCACTCGATCAGCCATTCCAGACAGACATCTAGCTAGCATATTTATGGCATTAAGCCCACCATTTTTAACAGCAAGTACGGTGAAACCTCATGCACTTTTAATATTATGTTAGCATTAATGACTCCGTCTGTGGCTTCACTTTCCACCTTCATTTTGAGCAGGTTTTTTTTTTTTTTAATTCTTCCATGTCTTCTGTTTGAAAGATTCCCCACCCTCACCCCGGCTGGAAACAGTAGAAAGGGAGACCTCATACAACCCATTAGAATTTATGCTCTAAAAGCATTCCAGACATTGATATACGTGCGCTCGCAGAGATCATTTCGAGTGTCACCCAGAATATTCGGGTACGATGTCTTTCGGCTGCTTAGCCAAGGATATTTTCGCAGTGGTGGTGAATGCAATTTCGGTCTCACACATCTGAGGATCTAAATGACTTTGCAAACTTCCCTTAATTAAGCCTGGCAGCACCCTTGAGAATCCGACAAGGGATATCTAAATGCGACATTAACCACAACTCCCAGCCACCTGTGAGGCAGAGCATGACAGCCCGTGTGTAAAGCCAGCCCACACCGCTTGCGTGCTAATTGAGCAATTAACAACTTATTGAAGGCTTGATTCAAAGAGAATGTTTTTTAAAAGGACTAATGTGGGGTGGAAAAAACCACACTGTAATCAGCTGGTGGAGACACGAGGCCAGGGACCAAACCTCACAGCAAACCCAAGTCCCATGGTGTATGCCTTCGTACTAGATAGGGTTACCAAGTCAGGGTTTGGAAACTCCGGGAGATTTGGGGGTGTAGACTAGGGAGGGTGGGGTTTGGAGAAGGAAGGAACCCCGTCAGGGTATAATGCCACCAATGCTCCCTCTAAGCTGTGGAGTCTTGTGAGCAAAAATTCTACTTTGTGAGCTAGTTTGGTGTAGTGGTCAAGTGCGATAAGGACTCTAATCTGGGAGAACCAGGTTTGATTCCCCACTCCTCCATTTACAGCTGCTGGATGACCTTGGGCAAGCCATAGTTCTGTCAGAGCTGTTCTTGAAAAGAGCAGTTTCTGTCAGAGCTCTCTCAGCCCCGCCTACCTCACCGGGTGTCTGTTGTGGGGAGGGGAAGGGGAAGGAGTATTTAAGCTGCTCTGAGACTCCGAGTGAAGGGCAGGGTATAAATCCAATCTCTTCTCTTCTTCTACTGGCATTAAAGCTGTGAGCAAGTGATTTGACTACTGCAGAAATTAGTTTGCTCTGGAGCCATCCCTCCTTAGCTAAGACAAAACTGTGTGAGCCGGAGGCTTAAAAACTGTGAGCTAGTGCACACTAATTCATCTTAGAGGGAACACTGATTATGCCGTAGAGTCCACCTTCAAAAGCAGCCATTTTCACCAGGGGAACTGATCTTTGTAGTCTGGAGATCAGTTATAAATCCAGGTGATTAGCTCCTTCCCCCCGCCCCTGACGGTTGGACACTCACCCTGCTTTGAGCTCTGGGACTGCATGGGTTTATGTACCCAGTCTTCTAGTCTCCCCCCTCCATCCTTCACGTCTTGATCAACTCCTGGACTCTCAGCCCCAAGCCCCTCTTCTTTCCCTTTGTTCTTATAGGGCAGGTCTTGCTTCATACTGTTGAATTTTGAAAGTGACTTTGCTCACCGGGATGTACTGCGGTTCAACAGCCCCACTTTCCTCTTTCTTCAGTTTCACGGGGGTCGTGACCTTCACTCAGACCGTCCTAGACTTGAGTGTCTTCTATCTGACAGAAACTCTAAGATTACCCATCAAGTAGCTAGTTTCTGCATGGAGATAATGAGATTACGTAAACTCCAAGGTAGCTAGTTTAGTAATAGTAGCTCGATACTGGTATAAATTCTAATTTCTCTTTAATGCTTTACTGATATGTTTAAGGTTTGGAAATACTGTACGACTGTTCTAAGGACTGGGTAAGCATTAGACAGAAGAGTAGGGTGAATTTTATCAATTTTAACCAGCATAATAGTTCATGTCCATAGTCATAACATGTATCTAATTTTAACATTTACTAGGTCTATGTTTTATTGGCCAAGTTTTATCTTATAAGTTCTCCATATTGTGTAAACTATGGAATTGTTTTATGTATTTTCTGGTCAAATGATCGTAGCAATAAAGAACTGAACACTCAGACCGTGGTTGTCCATTAGCCTGTAATCACCAAAAGACATACACTTTCTATCTTATATCTTAGGCAAAGTTATGCCCTTCTAAGCCTATAGAAGGAGGAGGAGGAGGAGGAGAGCCCACCACCTCTTCAGTTAGAGGGGTTCCTCAGTGGAACGGGCTTCCTCTGGAGGTGGTGGGTACTCCTTCTTTGGAGGTTTTCAAACCGATGCTAGATGGCCGTCTGACAGCAATGTGGATTCTGTGAATTTAGGCAGATCGTGAGAGGGATGGCAGGAAGGGTTGCCTCAGTGCTTAGTTCTCGTGGCCCTTTCTGACATGCCCAGTTTGCCACTTTGGGGTCAGGAAGCAATTTTTCTCCAGGCCAATTTAACCAGGGATCCTGGAGGTTTTTTGTCATCTTCTGGGCATGGAACAGAGGTCACTGGAGGTGTGGAGTGGGAGGTATTTGTGAATTTCTTGCATTGTGCAGGGGGTTGGACTAGATGGCCCTGAAGGTCCCCTCCTATGATTCTGTGATTCTATTATTCTATGAAGAAGAGGAAGAGGAGGAGATTGGATTTATACCCTGGACTTCATTATCCAAAGGAGTCTCAGAGTAGCTTACAATCTCCTTTCCCTTCCCCTCCCCACAACAGACACCCTGTGAGGTAGGTGGGGCTGAGAGAGCTCTTTTGAGGACTGCCCTTGAGAGAACATCCCTGAGAGAACTTCTAACTGACCCAAGGTCACACCAGCAGCTGCATGTGGGGGAGTGGGGAATCAAACCCGGTCCTCCCAGATTAGAGTCCGCGCTCCTAACCGCTATACCAAACGGGCTTGACTTCAGTGGACTTAGACAGGTGTTACTCCACTTAGGCCTGCAAGGTTCATTTCCCTTCCTAGTCTCAAGTACACCCTTCCCAGTTTGAGACTTAACATATCAATTATTCGAATGGGTTTGGCAGTATATCGGAGACTGGAAGGCCCCGAAAGAAACTTCTGTACCTTCTGTACCTCCGCAAAAACATCAATTTCCCTCCATCTCTTTATGTCATTTTCATTCTCGGAGCCATCGGAGCCTCTCTTCCTTTATGATGTGCTGTAATTGTTCCCCTTCTCTGCTGTTCCAATTGGAAAGACAACTACATGATTAAACTTAACGGTTTCCTGTTAGGGGAAAAAAAATACATAAGAATGGCATCGTAATTCTTCATAGCTTAGATGTTCCATTCTACAGTGCAGAACTACTGCATGAAAGAGAGATTGTGTAGTTGGGACTTAAATTAGCATGAAAGAGATCGCAATCAGCAGCTGCTGCTGGTACAGATAGGAGATGTGCAATTCTACTTATTATTATGAAGATGATAATAATGGTTATCTTTTCTATATGTTGGCCACATATAAGATAAGCATAATTTCACATCGACATCTGAATAACCATTCATTATGAGCAATGGCGGAGAATCAACAGCCGGCTTTCCTCTAAGGGAGAACGGTTAGAGCTTCAGAGACAGAACTAAGGAACTCTCGAGCAGGCACGTATTCAGGGAGGTTCAGTTTGCCACTGCCTGTCCCACTGCGAATTATCATCTTGTCTCTGCCGTGAATAGGAATGAAGCTCTATGACCCCTCATCCGAGCTTCAGAATATACAAATTGTAATTGCACAACGGCAAAGACAAACGTGACGTTTTAAGAGCAGCGGGGGTGTCAGAAAGCACCCCCATACTGTATTTAGTATGAATGCACTTTCTCCTCTCCTGGGACAAAATCCGGGGGGGGGGGGGGTGGAATGGATCCCAGTTCTAAACAGAATTTGAACCTGGGGAAAAGCAAACCAGTGTAGGTACCTATTGGCTAGCTCCCATGTAGCCATCAACTCACTGAAAACCTGGAACAGTTTTACAGCTGTTTTAAGATGTCTGCGCCACTGCCTGCCCGATTGCGAATTATCTTCTTGTCTCTGCTGTGAATAGGAAGGAGGCTCTGTGACACCTCATCATTTTAAGAGCAGTGGGGGTATCAGAAAGCACCCCCACACTGTATTTAGTATGAATGCACTTTCTCCTCTCCTGGGACAAATTCCAGAAGGGGGGGAATCCCAGTTCTAAACAGAACTTGGTGCTGGGGGGGGGGGCACAGTTGGAGGGCTTCTAGTGTCCTGGCCCCACTGCTGGACCTCCTGATGGCACCTGGTATTTTTGGCCACTGTGTGACAGAGTGTTGGAGTGGATGGGCCACTGGCCTGATCCAACACTGGCTTCTCTTAAGTTCTTATGTTCAAAGAGAAGAATGAGAAGACCAATTCACTGCTGAGCCAGCCATTTCCCCCCTTGCCCTCATAGTATGTTACTGCTATCATATTATATAATGTAATAATTTATATTCCTCAGAACATTTCTTATTAAATCACACAAGTCCACTATCCCGAGCAACATCTTAATAGGAATTAAAACAATAATTGCTACAGCAAGCTTTCTTTTTTGCTGCAATCACACTTTCTCTTTCATTCTCTCATTTTCGTTTTCTCGCTCTCTCTCATCTATATCTAAGCTAACCAATTCTCTGGTTATTGATATCTGAGAGAAAAGTGTTCTTCTTAGGGCTTTATTTTTGCTAGCCAAAGATTTAGCCCTTTATTGTCATTCCTCAACATTAGCCTAGAGGTTTAATTCAAGTTGAATGGCGAATGCTTTTTGTAGTCCTTCATTTACATGTATGCCAACAAGCTTAAATGCACTTCAACCTTGGAAGACTTTCAAAGGAAATAATAATTCCTCTGAAATAGGTCTTTTGAAAGCTTTATCTTGTTCTTTCTCTTTTTGTTAATCTTGGGATCCCCTTCGCATGTCAAAGCAATTTTTCTAATGTCACATCTTCTCAATGTTACCATGAAAGGGCTTTTTTTTGGGGGGGGGGGGGGGAGGAAAAAGAGATGATTTGAGAAAAGAATAAATGTTGAATGAGCATTTATTAAAGGGCCGTTTATGCCCTATTTGCATTTTGACGACGTTTTTGACGTGAGTTGTGTGAAAAGCAGCCTAATTTGAAAGTCAATCTCATCTGCAAACAAGCTATACTACAAGTGGGTTTACACCCAATCGCTTCCTTGCCACCTTCATTTACACCTCCCTCTCTGGTCATTAGTTAAAGCGGAGTTGTTCATAGGGATAAGATTAAGCTGGTCCAACTAGACTTGGGGCCTTTTCAGACTGGCCAGTTGCCTCTCAGTTCCTCCTCATTTCCCCCTCTGCGACTCCTCCTGAGCAAACCTGCCGTTTTCGCACTATAGCAATCTGCTCCTCTCCCCCCCCCCCGAAGTTTTCTGTTCCCATTTGGGTTGCTTCGATGCTCTCTGTGCCCGCCCCTTGCATTTCCCCTCCCCTTTCTTCCCCTTCCTCCCCCCCAGCTCCTCCCTCGTTCCCCGCTTTTTTTTTCTTTTTTAAACGCATGCGTGGTAACGTTATAACGTCATAGTGCAATGACGACCATGCATCACCCGCCTTCCTCTTCCCAGAATTCATCAAGTCCCTCCTCAGTATTCAAATTTTCCCGCCGTTCTGGGTTGGTGCAAAACGATTGGCGGGCTACAAGGAGGACCCCCCCCATGGGTGGATTCTCCAATGGGAACTGAAATGTCGTGTGCTTAACCCGATCAAGGCAACAAAATGGAGGATGGGCAACATGGTGTCAGCTGGCCCGTGTAAAGTAAAAAAAAAAAATTACATAAATGGTGGTGGTGGTGGTGGCGGCAGCTGAGGAGGAGCAGCATGACACGCAGAGCAGTCTCCCCGCTCTGCAGGAATAGTTATAGCCCCTTGAAAACAGTTCAATCCATTTCTGTGACTTTTCTGCAAAGAAGCGCGCCCAGCCTGCTCTGCAGGGGCTGCCAATAAACAGCAAATTAACCCCCCCCCATAGTAGATGTGAACCTGTGGTTATTATATAAAGACAACAATTGTGCCGTCTTCCCTTGCTGCATCAAAATTTCATTATGATGTTATAACGTTATAAGGGCCTTTTTTTAAAAAAAAAAAAGGAGGGGGGGAAATGTTGCTTCAGGATCGTGGGACCGCACACAGGGAGCGGAAAGGAAGGCAAGTTTCCCCAGCCCGCCCGCCCGCTTGCCGCGGCTTCTCCACGGATTGCTAGAGGAAAGCGTCCACCACCAGCTCTGCACGGGCTGTTGCCGGGGAAGCCCAAACAAAGGGCAGCAGTTACCGGGGAGCAAGCACATGGAGCTCTCGGGCCAATGGCGCCCGGCTCCTGCTCCCAAGAAATGGCAAATCCACCTCGCCAACGCAGTCCCTGTGCTGCGATCTTGCCTCCCTGCCTCCTTATTTCGATATAACGTTAGGAGGGCTCGTTTAAAAAAAATATATATCAAGAAACGCCCACCGCGGGGCGGGCAAGATGGAGGGCGGGCGAGTGGGTGTGTTCTCATCTAGGTTTCTCCAACGGAGTAAACAGGAAACACCGCCAGGAACAGGATTTTCTTGCTCCAGGGATACTCCTGAGCAGTGCGGTGAAACTCCGGAGGAGTTTGTGAGCACGGAGCAACTGATGTGAAACTGACCAGAAACTCCGGTGCTCACTCCGGTGCTCGCCCCGGAAAAGCCAGTGCGAAAACGCCCTTGGTGACATTTTTTTCTTTCTATCAAAGTGTGTTAGTCATGATGAAATGCTTGCTCCTGTTTCTCATGAGAATATAGGCTAGTCCATGAGAATATAGGCTAGTCCAGGGTTGCCAAGTCCAGCTCGGGAAATTCCTGGAGATTTGGGGGCTGGATCATGGGAGGAGCAAGGTTTGGGAAGGGGAGGGACCTCAGCAGGGATGTGATGTCATAGAGTCTACCCTGCAAAGCAGCCACTGGAACTGATGTCTCTTCTGGAGATCAGATCACCTGTAATTCACGGGCTCCAGCCTGCCACTGGCCAGCTGGCTGCCTGGGATGTTACAAGGTGATGCTCTGGTATTTTGGACAAGACTCTATGGTTACCGTAGAGTTTTGCCCAAAGTACCAGAGCATCGTCATGTGACATCCCCGGCGTGATGATGTCACTTCTACATGATGTCATCATGCTGGGGATGTCACACGCGGCAATGTCACCCCACCCCCGGGAAGCTCCCTCCTACCTCCCGCTGGCAAAAGAAAAGGACCAGGCCACTCTAGGCCAAACCGGCCTGGAGAAAATTGCTTCCTGACCCCAAAGTGCCGATCAGCATTTCCCTGGGCAGGTAACAGAAAGGGGCACAAGAACTAGGCACTGAGGCAACCCTTCCTGCCCTCCCTCTCATGATCTGCCTAAGTTCTCAGAATCAGCACTGCTGTCAGATGGCCATCTCGCCTCTGTTAAAAATCTCCAAAGAAGGAAAGCCCACCACCTCTTGAGGAAGCCTGTTCCACTGAGAAACTGCTCTGTCAGGAAGTTCTTCCTAATGTTTAGTCGAAAACTCTTTTGATTTAATTTCAACCCGTCGGTTCTGGTCTGACCTTCTGGGGCAAAAGATGAGGTTGGCACATGCCATTCTTCCACTTTGCCTTCATGGAAATTTATGAATAGATTCCATAGAGAGTCCCTTTTGTCTTGCCAGGCCAGACCTGGGGGCCAAACCTAGTTATGCAACCCCCTAGTAAGAAGAACATTGGAGGCATCTACATATAGTTCATCCCCTAGACACCTGTGAATTCTTAAACCCTCCTTTGGGACTATTTAAATTTTGAAGACTGTGTTCTATGTCATTAGAGTTCTGGTGTACGTGTTGGTAAGAAATCGAGCGTGGTCCTTAAAATATCAGTGGTCCTCGATGTACAACATGGCTTCTATATCTGATTTCATCACAGTATTTGAATAGCATTGGACTTTGCCCTCTAGATTATCTTTCGAGACATTTGGCTAAGATTTGAGTTTTTTTATTTGAGCACCATTTATTGTTCTTTGGCTTAAGTCCCAGGCAGAGCTCATTACACTCGCCTAAAACAGTATCAGGTGCATTTTAGGGAGCAATCGTCCAGCTGTGTAGGGAGACTAAGGTGTGTGGTCACACGGCAAGATTATCCTGATTTGTTCCCGCTATAGATTTGATTGGGAATATTTTATTTCAGGTTGGGATGATCACACATCCCTCCCTGAACCGCTTGCATCATGCTATGAGGCTCCGGGCACTGTCTAGATAGCCACACTGCCCAAGTGGTTAAAAAAAATTGCCTTTGCGCATGCACATACGCACATGGCTGTATCACCGCTCCCACTGGGACTCGCCATACTTCCTTGTTTTTGCAGGTCCCCCCCCCCAACAGCGAACAAAATTAACTGGCAACATACAACCGAGCACTGGAGTCTAGATGTGGGCTTGAACATTTATACATTGAATTTATTCAGTGCAGGATTGCTCCTGCGCACACCAACGGAAGCTTAAGGGGGGGGGGGACATCGTGAGAAGGACGTTTAGATTACCTTATTGCGATCACTGTCCAGATCAGCAAAATCGTGGATTCAGAGCACAAGTACCCGAAAAGTACTTGATTTCCTGGGTGTAGGAAAACTTGCTGGGGAACCGGGAGGATTGTGTGAGTGAGCTCACTTCAGTGCAGGAGATGGAAGTGGGCGTGTGGTCAGCAATTTTAAATGTGAGAGGGAACAGCGGTGAAACCTGATCAAAATGACCATGTGACCACAGCCTAGCTGGGTGTGACACTGTGGGCTGGGAGTTCCGCTGAAACTGAGTACACTTGGTCAAATGTTCCCCGGAATTCTGCGCAATACCCATGGATGTACAGATATACGCACGGACTTCTTTGACAGACAAGTCGAGAGTTCCCTAATGGCAAGGAGTCTGAAACTTGCCCAGCTATGGCAAGTGGCCAGAAGTTCAGGCCCAGCTGTTAAATGCTAAGTAGTTGTGGAGAGGAAGTAACACGCCAGATGTTATGCACCTGGTGTTTGATGACTGAGTAGGTATTTCATGACCTTTCAGGCACCATGATAGCACTTGAATTCTTGAAAAATACGGACTTACAGAGTCTGCATTAAAAAGGTTGCTTACAGGAAATGCTGAATTTGTATCATAACCGGAGAACTCTATTTGGATCGTCCCATATTAGGGTTACCAACCTCCAGGTGGTGGCTGGAGATCTCCAGCTTGTACAACTGATCTCCAGGCAGCAGAGATAATTTGACCTGGAGAAAATGGGCACTTTAGAAGGTGGACTCTATAGCATTATGCTCCATTGAAGTCCCTCCACAGATCTGCCTTTGTGAATTTTTGGAATAAAGTAAGAGCATCCAGGTAAAGGATATTTTTTTTAAAAAAAAGGATAGTTGAAAATGGCCCAAGAATAAACCTTTTGTACCGTTTCTTTTCTTCCCACCTTTTTCTCTCTTTTTTTGGATAAAAGCTTGGAATTTAACCTTGAGGGGTCCGTTGTTCTAGGAGGTAAATTTACATGTAAAATGTTTTGTTGCTCCAACTATTTGAGAGGAGCTGATGAGGTTATTAAGAGCCAATGCCTGCATTTCCTGCCCAGCGAGATCTCATCAGTTAGCTAAAAGGTTGTTCTTCAAGGGCAGATAAGAAAGGCAAACTCTCTTGCTCTTGTTCATATGCTCTTCCATTACACTGAAGGTCTTTTTTTTTTTTTACAAAAAATCATTGTTTTATATAACAAAACACCACAGAAATCCATAACGAAACACTACACAAACATTTGCACAAATACACTAGAAAATACCTAACCCTGATGAAAGAAGATAGTAGAATTCAAGACTTTGTCTTCTTAAATCCAGGTCAGTATTTCTTTCATTGCAACCTTTAATAGAAAGTTCCTATTCCAATGTTTCATAAAGGCAGATCACTACTGAACAAACATTCTGGATATGTATCTTTGTTGAATGTTCTTGTTTCAACATTAAGATGTTATCCAGGTGGGTAGCCGTGTTGGTCTGAAGCAGCAGAACAAAGCTTGAGTCTAGTGGCACCTTTAAGACCAACAAAGTTTAATTCTGGGTATAAGCTTTTGAGTGCATGCACACTTCTTCATGTGCCACTGGACTCTTAAAGGTGCCACCAGACTCAAACTTTGTTCAAGATCTTATCCGTTAGCACAAAGAGCCACAATTTACTGAGCCATGTCTCCACCTTTGGTAATACATGTTGCTTCTAGTTCTGAACGAACAGCCTAACATTCAGCACTAGGTAAAGTTAAAATAAAGGTTTCCTTTACTCAAAACCCAGTTGAATACGACTCTAGGGATGCGGTGTTCATCGCTGTTTCCAAGCCGAAGAGCCAGTGCTGTCCAAAGACGTTTCCATGGTCATGTGGCCGGCATGACTAGACGCCGAGGTGCACGGAATGCTGTTACCTTCCCACCAAAGTGATGCCTATTTATCTACTTGCAGTTTCTTGCTTTCGAACTGCTAGATTGGCAGGAGCTGGGGCCAGAGACGGGAGCTCACTCCATCATGCAGCACTCGGGTCTCGAACTGCCGAACTAGTGACCTTCCAGTCTGCAGTTCAGTGTCTTAACCACTTGAGACACTGCAGCCCCCACACACTAGATGCAACACCAAATGCCACTGATTTTTAGGTAACAGCTGACTTATGGTGACCCCATAGGGTTTTCAAGGTAAGAGGCATTCAGAGGTGGTTTGCCATTGCCTGCCTCTGCATCACGACCCTGGTATTTCTTGGTGGTCTCTCATCCAAATACGGACCAGGGCTGACCCTGCTTAGCTTCAAAGATATGACAAGATCAGGCTAGCCTGGGCTACCCAAGTCAGAGGTCGTGAATATTATGTACTAGCAACTGAGATATTTCTACACAAACTATATCACATATTCCTTCCTGCATATTTCCCCAATAATCCTTAAACCTCCATCCCCTACTCCATATGGGAAAAGGTACACAACTACTTTCACATCTCCAACATATTTAGAGGCATTTTGGATAACCTACTTGGGGTATAATACTACGCGAAGATTACTTTCAAACAATTTTCTCCAATCCTCACATTCAACCTTAAAACTCATTGAATAGACACGAGTCCATTAACATACACAATACTTTGTTTTTCCATGGGAGAATCCAACATTAGCAAGGGCTTAAAGCACCAAGTTTAAGATCTAAGCCATCAAAATCGGTGGGGGAAAATCTCAGTGAATTAAAAAAAAACCCACATACTAACAACTAATGGTCATTTCGTAGAAAAAGAGGTGCAGGAGCTCATTAGCATAACTCATTTGCATAACCTGTTTGCATATGCCACACCCCCTGACATCACCGGAAGTGTGTCAGAAGGCAACACCCACCGCTCAGGCTCCACCCCAAAAATCTCCAGGTATTTCCCAACTCAGAGCTGGCAAGCCAGCTTTACACTTTGACTAAAGACACTTTAGGTTTCCTATGCTCTTGCAGGGAAGCTACCCTACAACAAGCATGAAAATATAGATCGAGTTAGTATGCTTTTGTCCACAGAGCATATGTGCCCACTCCTGGACTTGTTACTCCTGGAACGGCGTTCTTGCATGTTCCTGCTCGAAGTGACCCCTGCTAGCAGCCAGTCACATCACTGCCGAATGTTGATTCAATGTGAGATGTCACCAGAAAAAAAAAAATCCTTCGGCCATTATAAAGTCGAATGTGTTCTTTGTTTTCAAAGTGAAAAGGCTGTCTCATTTCTCCCTTGAGGCACTCACTGTCTCTCCGGACCCACCAATAAAGAGCAGATGTTGGTGGAGAGATTGGTGCGTGTGTATGTGAGAAAAGCTAAAGGAGAAACAGGCATGGAACATGCAAACTTTTACTGGACACGATTCGTAGGGATTCAGGACACCACATGCAAACAAAGACCCAGGCAAAAGTTCCAACTAGGGGCCGTGGAA
This sequence comes from Lepidodactylus listeri, assembly GCA_029233225.1. Classification (NCBI taxonomy): domain Eukaryota; kingdom Metazoa; phylum Chordata; class Lepidosauria; order Squamata; family Gekkonidae; genus Lepidodactylus; species Lepidodactylus listeri. Next base: position 52,824,969 of record JARCFY010000017.1, read on the forward strand.
CAGTACTTCCATCCTTGACAGATGAAGCTGCCTTTTACTCAATCAGACCGCTGGTCCATCACACTCACTACTGTCTACTCAGACTGGCAGCAGGTCTCCAAGGTCTCAGCTAGAGATCTTAAACATCACTCACCACCTGATCCCTTGTAACTGGAGATGCAGGGGATTGAATCTGGGACTTTCTGCTTGCCAAAGCATCCAAATAGACACAAGAAGCTGCCTTGTACTGAATCAGACCCTTAATCCATCAAGGTCAGTATTGTCTACCTAGACTGTCAGCAGCTCTTCAGGGTCTTAGGCAGAGGTCTTTCACATCACCGGCTGCCTGATCCTTTTAACTGGAGATGCTGGGGATTGAACCTGGGACTTCCTGCATGCCAAGCAGATGCTGAGCCACGGCCTCTCTTTAAATCCTTAATTCCAAAGCAGAGGCTTCCAGTTCTTTCTGGATATGAAATTGTACCGTGTCCCCTTGTAATATAATGCACATTCCACAGTTCCTTGGGTGTCGGCAATAGTTTACCTTATGAGCTCCTTAGGGGCGAAAGGTTTGTGTTTTATATACTTGTAAATGGCTGTGTTCACTTAAGGAAGTAGGAAAGAAAATAATTAATGGAAAAAAAATCATTATTTATAGAGTGCCATAAATATACAGCGCAACGCGTAACATTCCTGCCCTGAGGAGCTTACAATGTAAAACTTTTCCGTTGTGGAATGTTGAGCGAAACAGTGCAACCACTCCAGATGTGCTTTTGGGGGGGGAGGTTAGTTGGTGGAGCAAAGCCAAGGGAAGTACTACTCCTGGTTTTCTTTCAGCAGCAAATCCCAAAGAAATCCTTAATCCACTAGTAACGGACTGTTGTTAATACAGTCCTCTTGGGAGTGTCCTGCGTCATACTGGAAGGGATTCTACCCAACATCAAAAGCCGCCTTGAGCCAGTTCGCTGGCAAGGTGAGATAAAAATAAAATAAATAAATAAAATAAAATAAAATAAAAGCTCTACCTCCAGACAACTAGCTGATCAGGGAAGAGGCTAGGCTTGCAACTATTATTTAAAAAAATTCTGTCCCACCTTTCTACCCTCACAAGGGCTGCCAAAGTGGCTAACCATTTAAAAGACATGTGATAAAATTACATTATAAAACCATGAATATCACCCCTCCCCAAAACACACACACACACACACATCATTAAAACAAATTTAAAAATTTAAAATACATACAAAGACATAAAAACAGCAATTAAAACATTGATCAGGAAGGAATCAAGAAAGTCTTCATCGACCACCAAGGAAGCTATTTATTAATCAATTTATTTGTTTGTTTTTACTAAATTTCCACCCCACCTTTTACTAAATTTCTACCCCACCTTTCTGCTCTTACAAGGGCCACTAAGGCAGCTAACACATGAAAACATACATGATAAATCACATTATAAAACCATTAAAAGTAATCCCCCGTTCCAAATTTACGTAATCAATACCAGTTTTACAGGAGTTAAAAACAAAGTTACAATGCATACAAAATGGTTAAAATGCATACAGAACATAATAAAACAAAACATAAAAACATCGTTTAGGAAGGAAGGGTCATTGAGGGTATGCCGTATGAAAGGGAAGATGGCGATAGAAGGAGACCGATGAATTTTCTTGGGGAGAGAGTTGCTGTCAGAATCTAGGGTCAGTCCAAGCCAAATTCCAGGGTCAGAGTCAAAGTTCAGCCCAAAGGTCAGTTACCAAGACAGCAGAGTCCAGTTCAGAGTGTTATATAGGAAGCAAGGTCCAACAGTCCAAGGTCATTTGTGAGTGTGTGTGTGAAGATGTCAGAGTCAAGAGCTGGTCCAAGGGTCTCAGGAACAGAGCAGAGTTCAGAGCTGAGTCAAGAGGTTGGTGACTTGCTGCTTCCACACTGAGCAGTCTCCCTTGAGTAGCTTTTACAGGCCTCTGCTGGAAGATCTTACTTGCAGCCAGCTGCTTGGGAGTAACCCTGCAGCTGCTCATCATCAGCAAGCAGCTGCCCTCAGACCAGGAGATGTACACTTTGTTTTCTTTCCTGAAGCTCCATTCTAAGCTTTCTCTCTGGTGCTCAAAGGGTGTGGGTGAAACTGGAGAGCTGGTAATGACCACTTGGGTTTTATCTGTTGGAATGGGGCTGGAAGGTTCTGGTGACTCTGCAACAGCTGTCAGCTGTGAACTCTGGCAAGCCTGCAGCTCATCTTCTTGCTTGCCAATTTTTGCTGGTTCAGAGTTGATTTTCTGAGGCTCTTCTTCTCCTAAGGAGTCCTTGCTGTTTCTGAGTCCTGGCTGACCAATGACAGTTCCAGAGCTTTGGGGCCATGACCGAGAAGGCCCTCCTGTCCTACATGTAGAAGTGTTCTGAATATTCAGAAATGCCTTCTCCTACCTTGCGATTTTAGTGATGGTATATCATGGCTTTTGGGTGAGTTATATCATAGCTTATGATGTTTGAGTAAAGAATACCTTGTCCTATGTTGTTTCCTGACAACATGTCACACATCCATGGCAAGCTTTGTCCAACCCATCCCTGACTCACAGGATGATTCCTTCCAGACTTTTGCTTCCTATTTTCTCTTTTCCAGATTTGGATTCTTTTCCTGTACCTAAAATTGAGCTTGTACCACCCTATCACGTGGTTGGGGCAAGTCTGCTTTGTGTAAATGAGATGCAAGATACAGGAAAAGTGCAGAAAAATAGTGAGATTTATTAGCCATACACTTTGTGGACCCACCCTTCATATATTTTACGGGTGTCAATTCCAGATTTGGAAATTCCTGGAGATTTGAGGTGGAGCCTGGGGAGGGTGGGGTTTGAGGAGGGGAGGGACTTCAGCAGGGTATATAGCCATGAAGTCTCCCCTCCAGTTCCCTTGGATAAAATGGCTGCCTTGATCTCTATAGTTGGGCGATCAGTTGTAATCCCAGTAGATCTCCGGACCACACCAGAACTTGGCAACCCTAATTTATATATTAAAAATGTCTATGCTATCCCTCTATCCTGAGATAGTTTTCAGTTTATATGCATTCAGTAAAATGTTTCTAGGAGTTCTTGCTGCATGAATGGCTCTTTCTTCGGTCATCTTGAACAATATTTTGTTCTCCCCCCAACCCAGTAACTTTATACCTTGTGTGTTAGTGCTTTGCAGATCTGTCTTTTTGTCTTCTGCACAGGCATTCAGTGTTTCCGATTTCGTATTATTGAATCCCTTTTATAGCAAGGTGTCTTTCAATACGTTTGTGTTTGTGATAATGAAGTTCGTCGCCCTGTTAAATAATTCACTTCCTTTTTTCCGCCTCTGTGAAGTTCTCCCATTGTAGCGCAGGCCTCCAAAACATTTTCACGCACAGACAAAAAAACGCTTAATCCATAAAATATGAAGAAGTAACAATGAACACTGACATTTTAATTCTTCACTTAGGAGCACAAAAGGGATGACAATAGAAAATTGCCGTTGTTGCCATAATAAAGGGAGATTTACATTCCCCTGAAATTGATAGTTCGGTATTTGAGCATAATGTCACTTGCAAGAAGGAACAATGAATGAATAGGTTTGCCAGATGATAAGTAATAGCTACGTCTGTTGCTTCCTGTTGGATGGAGGATGCTTGCTTGCTGTAAATAAATCGGAATTGCTGGTAATCAGGTAGGGCTGCACAGAAGTGGAATTGTTTGTGAATACCCAGATAGCAGCTTTGGGTTGTAATAACACTGTGATTATTCAGACAGAGTAGTTCCTTTCAATTGCTCACCAGTAATGGTACATGGAAAGCTCAGAATGATGTTGCTATGCTTAGGGTGGCACTGTTAAAGAGAGTCCACTCTGGGGTCTAATGGTTTCCTGATGTCCTCTCCGTTTAACACATGACACAAGTGGCACCCCAGTCAACCTGTGGATGAGGAAGGTGATGTGGACCATTGATATGAGTGCTCCCAGCTGCTCTTCCACCGAACAGAGCCAACTCAACTCCTTCTCATCACGGAGCCTGGAGACAATGGAGCAAGTGATGCTGCCAGCTAGAGGATTCGCAGTGGGACTATTGCATCAAACATATCTAAACACAGGCTGGTGACTGTTCTGGCAAAGACCTGCTTCTCCACTATCTTTTGAGTTTGCACAGAGTAGTGCATTAGGGAATTCTTGTTTCCTCCTCTCTCAGCCTTACATTATACTGGAAATGAAACTATGCTGAAGGACAATCACTCTCTAGCAGTTGACACCTGGAGAAGATTCAAATAATGGCTTTCTCAACTCAGGGAAATTTATTCTGGCCACATCTGAGAAACTTTGCGTGTTGGGGAGGGCCTGTGGCTTAGTGGTAGAGCCCATGTTTGGTATCCAGAAGGTCCCAGGTTCATTCCTTGGCATCTCCACCTAAAGGACCCGGTAGTAAGTGATGTGAAAGACCTCTACCTGAGAACTTGGAGAGCCAGTCTGAGTAAGCAATACTGATCTTGATGGACCGATGGCCTGATTCAGTGTGAGCCAGCTTCATGTGTCCAATTGACAAACAGATACTGTCAGTACCTGGGGTGTGGGCAGCGAGAGTCCAAGTTCAGTCCGAGGTCAAAGCCAACCAAAGAGCAAAGCAGGAGCCAATAGCAAAAGTCCAAATCACAAACCGGGAGAAGAGTCATTCAGAGCCAAGGTCAGGAAGCTGAGAGTGCTGAGCAGGAGTGGAGTCCGGAAACAAGAGCGGGATGGGCGCAAGGACGTCGCGAGATCGACTAGATGCTTCCACAAGAAGCCAGCCTAGAGTGGGGAGCTAAATATCCCTCTGCTGCTGTTTCCAATTAGCGATCGGTGTGAGCAGCCGAGCTTCTGTCAAAACTCAGGGCTGAATAACCATTTGTTCTGCAAGCGTGCTTTATGCCGCCTGGATGCCAAGTCCTGGTGGAATTGGTCCTTCAAGCACACAACCCTTGGAGGTGAGTCGGGGAGGGTTGTCTGCTGGTAGTTGTTCCTCATCAGCTGTTGCAGTTGCGGGCAGCAACAGCAAACTTTCAGTTTCAGGAGCTTCATCAGGGCCAGGTGTGGGTTCTGCTGAAACCGTCAGCTCCTCCTCGCCAATGCCCATGACAGATATCAATGCATAAGGAAAATCTGTATCTATACCGCCTAGGAAAAATGGGGTCGGATCCACCCAGCCAGCATTTTCCACTCAATCTACCCCATTGTCTTCCTTACTGTCCTTATCTTCCAACTCACATGGCCCTTGTGATTCCCATGTCCATGTGAGTCCCATGATCCATAGCCTAATTTTTTTTGGTAGTCGGGGGGGGGGGGGGGGCACGCTTCCTTTCTTTTTCACCAGCAGAAAAGCCGGCTGGATCCAACCCGTGGAACCCAATCGCTTCATGATGTCCACAGTGCTGTTTCATGGGAATGGAAAAAAGAAAGAAAGAATTTCCACCAGGGCAACAGAGCAGGTAGCTTAACTATTGTCAGGCTCCCAAAGTCAAAAGGTTCGGCATCAAACCACACCTGCCAAGATCAATGTGATCTGGGGGCCTCTTTTTTACTGGGAGCTGATTCTGAAAGAACTACTCGTCAGAAGCCCCATTCCCATTAAGTAATTAGACAAGGCGCTAAATATAAAGGAGGGCTGGCAAATGATCCTGTTATTATGGCATTAAAATATTTTGTAACATAAGAACATTAAGTAGGCCTCGTTGGCAATTCAAAATTAGGGTGTTCTTTTTTTTTTAAGCCCATCAAATGAAAAAGAAGAAGAAGAGGAGAACTTCAAAGCTTGCTTTTTTCCCCCCTTGGAAACCTGCCTGTGTTAGGATGAAATGAATAGAAGAAAGAGCAAGGTTTGCCTTCTAATAAAGCATCTGTTGCCTACTTTGAACATTTCTTACTTCTTTGTGAGCATGTCTCTCCAGTTATGGCGACTACTGACAATGAAGAACAGAGGGCCCCCGAAAAAGACAATACCTGTTATCTAGCCAATATTTCTGATTTCATGTCACTTTGAACTGGATCTTCATTTGACCGCATGCTGAGTCCAAAAAGAATTTCTTTGTCGGCTGATCCAAAGATGCCAGAAGATACTAAAAAAAAAGAAGAAAAAGTAAACTGCGGGAATCAGTTCAATAAAGACGAGATGAAAACAAGCCTTTGCCATTCATTCCACGCATGGCGGAGAGCGCTTTTAACTTCTGCCTATTTTAGCCCTCCAAAGGAACCCCCCACAAATGCAAATGACTGGTCCTCTTTGTTTTGTTTTCTTATTCCAAGGCAACAACCCCCCCCTCCCCGTCACAAACCCATGCATAAAATAACACAAAACAAGCCTAGGGTGCCACAAGGTCTGTGGAAAGGAAGGAGAGCCCAGGTTGTGATAGACCTCCCGCTTTTGGGAGGACCCATCCAGAGAACTTTCCCTTGGCGCTAGGCCTCTGCTGTTGTTCAGAAAGCTTTTTTTTGTGGGGGGGATTCGCAACAAACAGTTCTGTGGCATTTCACAGCAGGGGAGCTCTCAGATTTTGGCCACTGTGCCCAAGCAGAGCGGTTCAGCGAAAATTTGGCTAGGCTTCAGTAAGCTTTAGTGTGTGTGTGTGTGTGTGTATGCGGGCTCACACAGCATGTTCCTTGAATGCCAGAGATCCTTGGCCACAATTGGCGGCAGTGCCATTTGGAGGAATATTTTCATCTCTGTCCAGTGGTCTCTTGTCCTGATTCAGCAAGGATAAAGAAGCCAGGCCCTGGGAATTGATCAATGAAACATGGTAAATAAAAGGTAACGCTTCCCCACTAAAGAAAAGGGTGTGCATGTGTGTGTGTGGGGGAAGCCCTGTAGTGTCAGAACTTTTCAATAGGGGGGACGGGACAAAAAACAAAAGCCCTTTAGATTTCAGTGGGGAACAAATAAGATAAGCTTGGAAGATCAGCCCAGTTTTTGTTCTTAAAAGGGACGTTTGAGAGAACGCAGACCATCCATTTCATTTTGTGCGGCTGGTATACAAACGGAGGCTGTTGTAGTGGCCCGTTCCAGACTGATTAGGCTGGAAGAAGTGACGGCCTCTAGCGTGGTGGATCTTCTAGTGGAGGTCAGCACAACTTTGCACCAATACCATGGGACTTTATGAAGCTTCCTTATGGGAAGTCAAAGCCATTCTTCTGTTGCAATCAGTGCGATCTGCAGCTCTCTGGAGTCTCGAATATTGTCCACATCATCTACTTTTGTAGAGGCAATAGCACTGTAGTGCAATGAATCAGCTCTGGAGGTGACCCGTATTGGGGTTTTATCTTTATTAGCTTTTAATAGTCTGCTCTGTTTTATGGATAGTTTTTTTTATGTTGCTTATGTCCAGCGGCTTTAGTCTTAGTATTGCCATTTTTAATTGTAAGCAGCCCCGAGCAGGACTCTGAAGAGGTGGCATGGAAATGTTCTAAAAAAATAAATACCAGGCTGCGTTTCTTCTTCCAGCTCTTCAGCCCCACTGCATTACATTGGTTTACTCAGAATCTCTGCCATTTTTATCATATTTTGTAATTGGCTTTATTGATTGACTGAATGGTTCTGTTATTCCAGTAATCCGCTTGGAATCCCAACGACAGAAGCAGACTGTAAAAGAAAACAAATAATGTAGAGGGCCCTTGTAGCAGGTGAGCGTGTAACGGGGCACTGAGAAATCCCTGCTTCGATTCTCAGTTCAGCTTAGAATGTATTAAGTGGCCTTAGGCAGTTTGCAGCCCCTGTATCTGTAATACACAGAGATCATAATTCTGCCTACCCTAAAGGGCTGTTCTAAGGGTCACTGAGATAATGGGAAGTAGTTTGAATCCCCCGCCATACAGTGTTGTATAAATGTTAAGTAGTATACTACCTACACCCAAAAATCCCACTGAAATGGCCATTTAGTGTCCTGCTATAGGCTGCAGCCCTAGATACACATTGCCTTGGGTACAATAGTGGGGGGGGGGAGAGCTACCACCTGCTTTGGGGGCAGCTGCTGCTGAGCCTGTGACCTGGGTGTACTGATGTAGCTTCTCCAGGAGACACGGGCTGGGGTCCAGCAGGGCAGGCCAGAGGCAAGATTGCAGAGAGTAACCAAAGTCCTGTCCAAAAGTCAGAGATTCCAGACAACAAGTTTACAGAATTCCAGTCTAGGGTCAAGGAGTTCCAGGCAACAAGTCCAAGTCCATGGTCAGGGGTTCCAGAAAAGCTAGTTATCAGGCCCAGTAGTAGCAGCAAGGTTGTTCACTCAGTAACAAAGTGTACTTGTTTCATCCACAAACTGCTGCTTTTCCCAGCTGAATTTATAGCCAAGTCTTAATGAGCTAAACTCCCAGCCAATTCCTTGGCAGTCATCCTGAAACTACTCATTCGTCTCTTCAGCTGATGACAGGCCATGAGTCTTGCACTTCTTCTCCTTTCTTGCAACTCTAAGCGTCTGACAGTATTGGCGCTGCAAGGTTGTGGGTGGGCTGGGAGTGGCTGCTGAAGACTTGTTTACTGCTTCAGAGCTACAAGGTGTTGGCTCGGTTTCAGCTGTAGGCTGTGACTCCTGATCAGCCAGTAACCTGATCTCTTGTTGTTCTCCTTCTGGCTCAGAACCAGCTGCAATCGGCTGTTCAATTACCAGCTCAGGGCTAGCAGGCAGCTGTTTGTCTGAGACTTCTGAGCCATCACTCAGCACAGACTGACTTATGACACTGGGGCCCTGATAGCACCACTGGTATGATTTAACACAGTGGGAATTCTGAGTACATGTGAGCATGACAGATCTTTGGTTCAGGAAGAGGCCCTACTGAACTTGCAGTAATGCAATTCAGAGGGTAGCCATGTTGGTCTTCAGTGGAATAGCTAGATTTGTGTTCAGGAGCACCTTAAAGAACAGCAAGATTTTTGGTATTTGAGCTTTCAAGGGTCAACGCTTCCTTCATCAGACACTCCATTCAGATATCTGATGAAGGGAGCGTTGACTCTCGAAAGCTCATATTCCAAAAATCTTGTTGGTTTCTAAGGACCTGGATAGTCCAGGCTAGACTGATCTCGCCATATCTTGGGCTGCTAAGCAGGGTCAGCCCTGGCAAGTATTTGGATGGGAGACCACTACCAGGGTCGTGACATCGAGGCAGGCAATGTGAAACCACATCTGAACGTCTCTTGCCTTTATTTTTTGCAATTAACATTTTTTATTTTTCCAACAATAAACCAAATAAAACATTTCAAATACAGTAATATAATATGAATACAACAAATACAACACTCTATATACAATACCATTCACACCAACATAAGCAACCTCTTCCAATGTCTCAGTGACATAATTTCAGTAAAAATTAAAGTTTTTATATTTAGATGGAATTAAATAAGTGTTAGACTGTGTTGTTTTAATATAATCGAAATAACCAAACCATTTCTCCAAAAAATTATTGTCTTGTCTAGGGTTATCAGAACATACAGGCTGAGCCGCCAATTTGTCAGAGACTATAATGTCCCAAAGTTTTGAGACCCATTGCGATAAGGTAGGGATACAGGTTAATTTCCAATTTAAGGCTATTAAATTTTTGGCTGCCACCAACAGCAGGGAAACCAGTTCATTTTTCTGTTTTGTGAGGGACACATTGGGCCAGTGGTGTAGTAGAACTGATTCAGGGGTGTTAGGAATTACTACACCAGTAATCCTGTGGATCTCCAAAAGGACCTCACTCCAGAATCTATTAATTCCGGGGCATGCCCACCAACAATGCACCAGTGTCCCTTTTCGTTGGCATTGTTTCCAGCATAGTGGGGCTGGCTATCTCTTGCCTTTGAAGCCCCACGGGGCCGCCATATGTCAGCTGTGACTCGACGGCACTTTCCACCACCACCACCACCACCAAGGTGCTACTAGATTGTAGTTGCGGTAGTGGGGAAATTGCCCCTTCCTTTAAGGGACCGTGCTATCGGCCTCCATGTTCCTAATCCCCTCTCCTTCCTGCAGCCCTTCTCATCTCCCCCCCTCCAGACTTACACTTTGTAGCACCCGTTCTTTCTCCTAAGTCATCAATAACTTCAGTCGGAGCAAACGTCTGCTCTGTAATTGATTAGGTCCTTTTCCATGGCAAAACCGTTTTGGGGGAGGGGGAGGTGTGATCAAATGAACAGCTGGAAGGTTCCCCTGCTCAGAGCATCAGAATCTGATTATGCCCAGTGAAAAAAAAGGGAGAAGCTTTGATGTTGGCTGGCAGCTCTCAGGTAAATTCAGTTTATCTGTCTTCTGCAAAATTCATCTCGAAAGGAAGGACTTTGTCCAGGCGTGGAGGGAGAAGGAATGAGATTGTTCCTATTATGACCCATCTGTCGACTTCAAAGTTCAGACGCCGGCGAGAGATTGATTTACGAAGCCCGTGTTGGCTGTTTTGGTTTCCCTGTGCTGCAGGTTCAGATAACTGATTTTTCGGTTGCATTTTTTCCCCAATGTCTGGTCGCTTTTTTGGAGCTGCCAGGTGGTTAGGAGTCCTGGAATCAGACGGTCTGAAGGTGAGTTGAAGAATTTAGTAGTTGGGGGAAATCCACAGTCATTTGAAGTATTATTTTTTTTAAATTACAAACCTGGAAAAACGACAGCTGAGGGGTGACATGATCAAGGTTTATAAGATTATGCATGGGATAGAGCAGGTAGAGAAAGAAGTACTTTTCTCCCTTTCTCACAATACAAGAACTCGTGGGCACTCCATGAAATTGCTGAGCAGTAGGGTTAGAACAGATAAAAAGGAAGTACTCCTTCACCCAAAGAGTAACATGTGGAATTCACTGCCGCAGGAGGTGGTGGCAGCCAGAAGCATGGACGGCTTCAAGAGGGAATTGGATAAACATCTGGAGCAGAAGTCCATCAGTGGCTCTTAGCAACAAGGTATAGATAGGAACTCTCGGTCTGGGGCAAGTGATGCTCTGTATTCTTGGTGCTTGGGGGGGGGGGCAACAGTGGGAGGGCTTCTAGTGTCCTGGCCTCACTGCTGGACCTCCTGAGGGCACCTGGTATTTTTGACCACTGTGTGACACAGAATGTTGGACTGGATGGGCCATTGGCCTGATCCAACATTGGCTTCTCTTGTGTTCTTATGCATGGTCTTAGCACTGTAGACAAGGAAAGGGATCCTTCAGATGTTCAGCTTCAGCTAGAAGCAAACATTTTACCTTGCGTATCTTCATCCGGACATGTGTGAGGGCATCCTACGGCATTCTCAGAATTTCTGTCAGAGACCCCTGGGATCCTGCAGAAGTTTACGGGGTGGGGGTGGGTGGTCTTTGATGAGAAACCCGATCAGGCTCCATTAGGAAATCAGAGCACATTCTAGAACAGAGCCTGGAATCCTCTGCAATATGAAGGGATTCTGCTTCTAGCACAGAGGGGTACCTTACCAGATAAATCAGTGCACATATCTCAAAGGTAGAAAATTCTGAAAGCCACTGGTATTGGTGACAACGGCAGCGGCAAATGCTGTCAAGTCACAGCCAGTTTGGTGTAGCGGTTAAGAGCACAGACTATAATCTGGGAGAGCCGGGTTTGATTCCCCACTCCTCCACATGCAGCTGCTGGTGTAACCTTGGGTCAGCCACAAGTTCTTTCAGAGCTGTTCTCACAGGAGCAGTCCTCGAAAGAGCTCTCTCAGCCCCACCTATCTCACAGGGAGTCTGTTGTGGGGAAGGGAAGGAAAAGGGATGGTTAGCCACTCCGAGACTCCTTTGGGTAGTGAAGGGCGGGGTACAAATCCAATCTTCTCCGTCTCTCCTTCTTCTTGTGACACTGTAGGGTTTTCAAGGCAAGAGACGTCCAAAGGTGGTTTGCCATTGCCTGCTTCCACATAGCAACCCAGGGCTTCCTTGGTGGTCTCTCATCCACATACTAACCGAGGCCAGCCCTACTTAGCTTCCGAGATCTGACAAGATCCACCTAGCCTAAGCCATCCAGGTCAGGGCACTGAAAGCCACTGGTGCAGGGCAACTGGCCACTTTAATCTCCAGCATGAAACATTCTCAGATACACATCTGGGTCCTTTAACGGTCGCCCAACTGGTTCTGCTTCATGGACTGAGCGCACCCTAGACAAATCCGAGCATCCGCTTCTCCAGTCTGCGTCTGGAGGTCCTTTTACATGCATCTTTCTCACAGCCTGCCTTCACAGATTGCTCCCACAGCCACTTTTAAGTCGGGCTTTCCTGCCCTTTGAGAGCCCCGCCCGCTCTTTAGAATTTGTCTATGGTAAACTGAACCAGACTGAACCAAATGGTTGCTTCCTGGTCTTACGTGGGAACAACTGGAGGCGGCAAGTTCTGCTTCTCATCAACCGCTGAAAGTGAAATCCTTCTGCCAAATGGCAAGCTGTGTCCCTTGCCTTTCTTAGCACCCGTATCTTAATGAGAGCAAGTGGCTAAATCTGCTACTATTCCTTCCTGGGTTGGAAGGATTTAATAGCCAACAAAATATATCCGCAGCACTGGGTAGAGGGGGAAACAATTCTGCTTTTTTGTTTTTCATTAAACAGGAGTCAGGGCGCCAGCCGAGTGGACAAGCCACTTCCTCAACGTCCGGTGGCATGCCACTGTAAAGCGTATTTAAAGTGTTAACTGCAAAATGTTAGTTTTCGTACATCCCAGAAAGCATTTTTCTCCTCCAGCCTGCTGGTCTCCTGGCTGTGCTATCCACTTTGGCGCAGTGGTTTGGTGTCGTGGTGAAGTGCGCGGACTCTAATCTGGGAGGACCGGGTTTGATTCCCCACTCCTCCACTTGCACCTGGCTGGATGACCTTGGGCAAGCCATAGTTCTGGCACAGCTGTTCTCTCAAGGACAGCTTGGGAAAGAGCTCTCTCAGCCCCACCTACCTCACAGGCTGTCTGTTGTGGGGAGGGGAAGGGACAGGAATTTGTAAGCCAGTCTGAGACTCCCTTGGGTAGTGAAGGGCGGGGTATAAATCCAATCTCTTCTCTCCTCTTCTTAAACTAGGCTTGCTCAGATATTGCCCACACTGATAGTCAGCTGGCAGAGGCCTGGACTGCATGGAAGCAGCAGCACCGGGAATGTTACTTCTGTTTTGCACCGGAAGTGACATCATCGTGCTTCTGGTGACATGGGTCCCTTTGGCACTCAGGCAAAAAACTCTATGGTAAGATTGGCTTCTACCATAGAGTTTTTGCCCAAATACCGGAACGTTTCCGTCACCGACAACACAATGGCTTTACTTCTGGTGTATGCTAGAAATGTTGTTGTCAGGACACTGGGCTAGGCCTTCCCCCCCCCCCCCCCCCACTGTTGGTAAGTCATCCTACCCCCCACCACTCATCAAAGACACCTGGCAAGCTATACTAAGCCCAGACATTAGCGTATTTTGTGCTCTATGTTTCCCTGACCTGTAAGGTAAAGGTAAAGGTTTCTCTTGCTCAAAAGCCAATTGAATATGACTCTAGGGATGCAGTGCTCATCTCCGTTTCCAAGCCGAAGAGCCAGTGCTGTCCAAAGACGTTTCCGTGGTCATGTGGCTGGCATGACCAGACACCAAGGCGCATGGAACACTGTTACCCTCCCACCGAAGCGGTACCTATTTATCTACTTGCAATTTCTTGCATTCGAACTGCTAGGTTGGTAGGAGCTGGGGCCAGAGACGGGCGCTCACTCCATCATGCAGCACTCGATTGGTTGGCTAGGTTGGCAGGAGCTGGGGCCAGAGACGGGCGCTCACTCCATCATGCAGCACTCGATTGGTTGGCTAGGTTGGCAGGAGCTGGGGCCTGAGACGGGCGCTCACTCCATCATGCAGCACTCGATTGGTTGGCTAGGTTGGCAGGAGCTGGGGCCAGAGACGGGCGCTCACTCCATCATGCAGCACTCGATTGGTTGGCTAGGTTGGCAGGAGCTGGGGCCTGAGACGGGCGCTCACTCCATCATGCAGCACTCGGGTCTTGAACTGCTGAACTTCAGTCATCAAAAGATACCTGTACAGCCTCCAAATTCAACACAGGTGGTCCATTTCCATTTTAAAGCTCATACCCCCCAAAATCTCCTTGGTCTTGAAGGTGCTACTGGACTCAACTCAAGCCTCAGGATAGCAACCTTAGACTCCTCCCACCTCTTCTGCAACCTCCAGTCTGGTTGGTTTTTAATTTTCTTTAAACGCTGGTGTGTGTTTTTCACTGAAAAAAAAAATCTTCAAGAAAGGCAGAAGTTGCTTCATGACTTCACTAGCATCAACCAGTCAGTGCTCGGCAGATCGCCTTTCTGTTCCTTTTCCTTCCTTCCTTCCTTCCTTCCTTCCTTCCTTCCTTCCTTCCTTCCTTCCTTCCTTCCTTCCTTCCCTTCCCTTCCCTTCCCTTCCCTTCCCTTCCCTTCCTTCCTTCCTTCCTTCCTTCCTTCCTTCCTTTTTGTTTTACGTTTACCCCAACTTTTAATCAAGTCCCCCCCCCCCTTATCAAGTTTTTAATAGCCTGTTTCTGTTTTATGGATGCTTTTTATGCTGTTAAAGTCAAATTTCTTGTTTTTAATGGCTGTTTTTTTTAAAAAAATCTTGTGCTTTGTAATTGTAAGCTGCCTCAGATAGGACTAGGTTTGCCAGGGGCACCATCGCCAGCTGCAGATGGGGGGTAGGGTCACCAGACCCAGTTTGGGAGACTCTTGGATTTGGGAGTGGGGTCTGGGGAGGACAGGGACCTCAGTGGATAACACTGTCGTGTAGTCCACCCTCCAGGGCTCATTTCGTAGCAGGAGCTCCTTTGCATATTAGGCCACACACCCCGAATGTAGCCAATCCTCCAAGAGCTTACAGAGCTCTTCTTACAGGGGCTACTGTAAGCTCTGGGAGGATTGGCTACATCAGGGGTGTGTGGCCTAATATGCAGAGGAGCTCCTGCTACGAAATGAGCCCTGCCACCCTCCAAAGCCTCCATTTTCTCCAGGGGAACTGATCTCTGTAGTCTGGAGATGAGCTGTAATTCTGGAGGATCCCCAGGTCCCACCTGGAGGCTGGCATCTATAAAGAGAACTGTGAAGCAGCAGCATAGAAATATCCCAAATAAATAAATTTCCTAGTAGGCATCACCACCAGGATCAGGCCATTAGTTTGCAATGTTGTCTTCAGTACCAAAAGGCTGGCCTGGCTCGCCACAATTATATTTTACTTGGTAAATTTGCCTTCTTTACAAGACTGGAGGCCCAGGTCATCGAGCCGGAGTTAATCCTGCAAGAGTCATAAAATGGTTCCCAAGCCCGGCTATGTTTTGGCATATCTGTTTTCGTTCCTTCATGCTTTCTCGTTACTGGGACCTCCCAGAATGTATTCGGTCTTTTGGGGCTTTTTTTTTAACCAGCAGCTGGAAAACCTAATGAGTTCTGCTCAGTTGACCAGGAAGCCGTGCAGGTTCCAGAGTGGACCGCGACACTTCTACAGAATCCAGGTGTGCTGACAAACGCCCGCAAGAAGCCCCTCCAATCATAGGCAAGGCAGTCATTACCTCCTTTTGCTGATGCCGACCAAAAATCTAGGCTTGGGCCATACTGGATACTTCCAGCCAAAATACAAATGGCGTTGCACTCGCTATGCTGTTGCGACATCCCGCCGCAAGTGTCGTTTCCGTGCCAGCTCGAAAGCTCCATAGCGGTGAAGTCTCAAGAGAAATGATGGGGTTGGGGGAACAGAACCAGCACCAAGCATGTGAAATAAGACACTGGTTTTCAGTGCTCGTCTGCAATAAGTATTGGCAGGCAGGAAAGAAGAATTGGACAGCGTCTTCTAAAAGTGGGGGGAAACAGATTTTCAGATTTTCTCTGGCTTTCTGCCACCCATCCGAAAGAGGCGCCAGTTTCTCCTGGACTCCTCCCAGCAGGGAAGGAGAGATTTCCCCAGAATCTCTTGGCATGGACTCGGCACGTAACCAGAAAATTGTTGGGAGAGGGGGCATGCCCAGACATGCTGGCTGCTGATGTTACTACCAGGAAGTGACCTGTGTGACCTTCCTTCTCCCTCCTGTCTGCCCGTCCGCTGCCTGGGCACCCCAACTTGCCTGCTACTACCCCACCTCATTTGACCTTCTGCTGGGTCAGCTGTCTGTGTGGTGCTGGAGCTGTTCGAGTGCTCCCTTGGGGAACTGTTATCCCAGCAGTGGCCAGGAGCAGCCATGCCTGGCTAGCCCAGCCACTCATGGTCCCCCAGGGGCAGAAAGGCCGCACCGGCACCCTTGCCGGCTGTCCAGGGCATTTCAGAAACAGCCATGTTTGGTGGCGGTGTGGCTGCTGGAGCTCCCAGCTCAGATAAGGTAGTGCCACTAGTGGTAGGACTGGGGAGGGGGTGACCGGGGGGTGAGGGTGCATGGCAAATTAGCGAGGGGGCACACCCCCTGACTGCAGCCTTAGCATGGGCTCCTATTTCCAGGTGGGAGAGAGAGCAGTTTTCTCCTGCCCTGCTTTTCCCACTACCACTGGGCACAGTTGGGATGGGTGACAGATGGCATGCGACCGGTTATCTCCAGCTGGGGTGAGCCCTCTGCCAAGCCATGAGCCTATGGCAACTATGCCCAACCCTGTCCGCGCCCTGCTCACTTGTGCATATATTGGCCTGTATCCAACCATGTGGTCCCTCTGACATTTGTTTGTGGAAGAGGGGGGCAGTGACTTCCCCTGACCGCCCCCCACTGCTGACCCCCCCTTACTTTGCCCCCTTTGCTGCTGACCCGAGCAATGAAATCTCTGTGGTCTCCAGCAGGAGAGAGAAGCAAGAAATTCCCACTTCGCAATGTTTTCAGATGGCTGGAGACACACTAATATTGATTTGTGTCATATCCTTTCCAAATGTGTTATAGGGAACCTGAAAGGGGGGGGGGGTTCTTCAAGGTGATCATGTCCCCTAAAAATCAGGTTGCCTGCAAATACTCATCTTAGGCTGCAGCTACTAGGGAATGTTGGTGAGTTACTGGGGTCAGTTTTACCTTGTGGAATTTCAGACAGCCCATGTATCCCGTTTCAGGAACTGGTCACTAACCGTTTCCGTTATTGGCCTGTCATGGAGGAAACTGGTACAGGGACGGCTGTTTCCCTTCTCTAAAGTGCTGTGGCCATTTCAAACTGTGCCGCTTTCTTTTCCCACCATTTCCCTCCATGCGCACAATCTCCCTGAGAGCTTTTTTTTTTTTTTTTAAACCATTTTATTGTGAGTGCTATGATGCTGATTTGATGTCCTGTTATAGCGTTATAGCGCTCCCAATAGAACACTTTTTTTAAAAAAAGAGGAAAGATTGCATGCCAGGGGGGAAAGAGTGCAAAAAACCCATCACTGGAGGAAGCGCTATGGGGCATTTTATTTATTTATTTCATGGGATTTATATCCCACCCTCCCCGTTGACAGCAGGTTCAGGGCGGCTAACAACACATAAATAATACATACAGTATCAATTAAAACAATCAAACCTATACCACAAGATCAGCAGCATACAAATAATGTATCTTCATAAGTGTATCAGAACAGCGTTCAGATGTAATCCTTGTGTACATTCACACAGGCTGGGAGATAGAATTGGGCCAGGGCCAAGATGTATACATTAGGCGGCCCCTACTTAAAAGCCTGGTGGAAGAGCTCCGTCTTGCAGGCCCTGCGGAATTTTACACAGCCCACTGTGGCAGTTCAGATCCAGAAGAAGGGATTAAAGACCTGAGGAAAGCAGTTTTCGTCAGCAGCGCCTCAAACACATTTCCCAAATGGCAGACAACCAGCATTGTATGAACAGGTAAATATATTCCATTAACACCGGTTACTAAAACAGGAAGGCCAGATACTGAAGCTGAAGTTCAACTACTTTGGCCACCAAATGAGAAAGGAGCACTCACTAAAGAAGACCCTGATGCTGGGAAAGATTGAAGGTCAGAGAAGAAGGGGACGGCGAAGGATGAGATGGTCAGACAGTGTCATCGATGCAACAAACATGAAATTAAGCAAACTCTGGAGCACGACGGAAGACAGGAGGGCCTGGCGTGATGTGGTCTGTGGGGTCATGAAGAGTCAGACTCGACTGTGCGACTGAACAACAACAACAACATATATTTGATCCTCCTGTGAGGTAGGGGCAGCTGAGAAAGTAATGACTAACTCTGTATCACCCAGGCAGCCTGGTGGCTAAACAGGGACTGTTCTCAGGTCTCGCCAGGCCTAGTCCAACACTTGTGCTACTGTACCACACCAAATAAATATGAATAGATTTTACCTTTGGGGGAAAAGACAGGAGGACCTGGTGAACAGTCAGACTCGACTGTGCGACTGAACAACAACTAAAACGGGTCTGTCTGAAATGACAGGAAAAGACTGTTAGTAACCAGTTCCTGAAAGGGAATAGATAGGCTGTCTGAAATCCTTCAAGGTTTACCACTGGCTCCCATATAGTAATGGGGTGGCCTATAGTTCCCTGTGTAAAGTGGGTACCCACACGTTCCAGAATTCTCTTCAGTATGCAAAGGTTCTTTGGCAGTTGGCTGCCATCTCCGGGTTGGGGAATTCCTAGATATTTGGGGGCGAAGCCCGGGGAGGGACCTCAGCCAGGTATAACGCCATAGAGTCCCCCGCCCAAAGCAGCCATTTTCTCCAAATGGACAATCAGAAGAGAAGGAGTCTCCAATAAACAGATCTCCGCAGTCTGGAGATCAGCTCTTATTCCGGGAGATCTCCGGGACCTACCTAACAGATACACCTAGGTGCAAGGGATTCTCTGAAGAAAAACCTTGCAAAATACTGAATTATTAATCTGTTCTGAATATAGTTATTTTTTCTGTCATTGAGATTTTTTTTGGTTAGGCTTGGGCCGAGAGAGTGCACACATAACTCTGATTACAAAAAGCCCTTCTGATCTGGCAAATAAATCCTTTGCAGGGTTCCTGCAGGGGCGGTGGGAGAACCCTGTGGAATTCCACCACCAGGTGGCACTGGAAATAAAAGAGGAAACAGGACATGTAGCTGATGACGCTCAGATGCAGAATAAAGGCTTGGGGGTGTCTGTAGGAGAGGACAAGAGTTCTGACCCAGATCCCAAGAACCAAGCAAGGGGGTCAGGGTGCGAAACTTAGTTCTAAGAGCAAAGGGGAAACGAGCCCAGTCAGTTTCACAGAGGGAACCTTCCCGCCCGCAGCCCCCAAACTAACAAGACACCATAAACTCCCGTGCCGCCCTTTGAAAAAGCTGAGAGTTCAAAAGTGTGAAGCTGTCTAAATTCACAAGGAAGATGAAAAAGGAGGGGGGAAACAGAGGAATGGGGGGGGGGGTGAAGGAAACAACAAGAAGTAGTTTTGTGTTGCCTTTTTTCCCTTTTCACCTTACTGTGACCAAGCTGAACTGAATAAGTTACACCGTCTTGTCAGAGGGGAAAGAAATGGTTGAAGAGTTCAGCTGCAAGAACATACCGTGGTGCTTTTGAACTAGAGAGAGGAGGATGTTCTGAAGTCTTGTGCTCCCACGCTGTTCAAGGAGTTTTCGCTTTGTTTCTGGCAGAAGCCGGTACTTCAAGCAAAAGGGTAGCACTAAGCGTTCTATGTAAAACCCAGTGAAAACAGCGAGGTCGTCAGGGCTTGGGTGTCCAGGCCATGACTATTCCCTCTTTTAAAAATGTTATGTATTTGTTTCGATTCAGGTGGGTAGCCGCGTTGGTCCGAAGCGACAGAGCAAAGCTGTCGAGTCCGGTGCCCCTGCACACAAAAGCTTATATCCAGAATTAAACTTTGTTGGCCTTAAAGATGCCGCTGGACTCAAACTTCGTTCTGTTGCTTCAGATTAACACGGCCAGTTTGGTGTGGTGATTCGGAGCACGGACTCCAGTCTGGGAGGACTGGGCTTGATTCCCCACTCCTCCACATACAGCTGCTGGTGTGACCTTGGGTCAGCCGCAAGTTCTCTCAGAGCTGTTCTCTCAAGAGCAGTCCTTGAAAGAGCTCTCTCAGCCCCACCTACCTCACAGGGTGCCTGTTGTGGGGAGGGGAAGGGAAAGGAAATTGTAAGCCGCTCTGAGACTCCGAGTGAAGGGTGGGGGCTATAAG
This sequence comes from Lepidodactylus listeri, assembly GCA_029233225.1. Lineage (NCBI taxonomy): Eukaryota > Metazoa > Chordata > Lepidosauria > Squamata > Gekkonidae > Lepidodactylus > Lepidodactylus listeri. The sequence goes on from JARCFY010000017.1 coordinate 52,844,977, forward strand.
TCCAATATCTTTCTCTCTTTTCTACAAGTCCCTTGCTGTACCATTTTTCAGTAATATAGCTCTATTACATTTATGATCTGACCTGGATGGCCCAGGCTAGCCTCATCTTATTGGGTCAAGGAAGCTAAGATAGGGTGATCGGGTCTGCCCTGGTTAGTATTTGGATGGGAGAACCCCAAGGAAATCGGGCATTGCTACGCGGAGGCTAGCAATGGCAAAGCACCTTGAATGTCTGAGACTCATTTGGATATCCCAGGCTAGCCTGATCCTGGAAGCTAAGGAGACTCTTCCCTGCTTACTCGGGTGGGAGACTACCAAGGAAGTCCAGGGTCACTGCGCAGAAGCAGGCAAGGGCAAACTGCCTCTGAACATCTCTTGCCTTGAAAATCATAGAGAGTCGCCACGAGTCCGCCGCAACTTGACGGCACTTTCCCACCACCACCGTTGCCTTGATAAAAACGCCCTTCTGAACAATTCTGCTTCGCACGGTTTGTGGAATGGCAGAAGCGCGGGAGCCTTCCTGACTTCCTTACGGTAGGGGGGCACAGTTTATTTGAACGGGTTAAGCACCCCCTTCATTTTCTAGATTTGTAGAATGTGCAGAATTGTAATTGACGAGCGTTTCTGTGTGCTCGGAGAAGGCTTCAGAGAGGGGAAGGAGAGCCAGTCTGGTGTAGTGGTTAAGTGTGCGGACTCTAATCTGGAAGAACCGGGTTTGATTCCCCACTCCTCCACTTGCAGCTGCTGGATGACCTTGGGCAAGCCATATTTCTCTCAGAGCTGTTCTCTCAAGGAGCAGTTCTCAAGAGAGCTCTCTCAGCCCCATCTACCTCCCAGGGTGTCTGTTGTGGGGAGGGGAAGGGAAAAGGAGTTTGTAAGCCACCCTGAGAGTCCGAGTAAAGGGCAGGGTATAAATCCAATCTCCTCCTCCCCCCCCTTTTCCTTCTCCTTCTCCTCCTAGGTCAGAGGAGTGCCAAGGTGGTGAATAGGCCAAAAAGACTGTCTGGAGTTACGGTAGCCTCTGCCATACCAAAGCGGATGCGTGAAGAGCTCTGAGCGTCTTAATCCATTTACTCACAGTCTCGGGCAGATGGCACACAGTTCTCCAGAGATGAAAGCCCCCCAGAAATACCAACCGACTTTGCCACCAGACCCTTTAGAATGCCTGGCGTAATGAGAAACACTCAGCAATCTGTTTCCAGCTCCTCTCCAGGGCTGGGCAAAGTGATTCATACTCTGAAACATGCTTAATTGTCCACATGTGTTTTAAGTTCTCTTGAAACTCTGATTTTTGGAAGTGGGGGGGGGGGGAGCAGCAGGCTTTGCCCAATTTGTTTAAAAGTGAATCCAGATCTTGCTAAAAAAAAATATTAAAAATGTGACTTTTTGTCCCAGCTGGAGGTTTAAAAAAAATCGTAATTTTAATACTTAAAAAAAAAAATTCCCTTGTTGTTTGCGAAACTGCAGCAAAACTGGATTAAAACTTTCCTTGCAGCTGCTGACTGTGAGCTGTCTCCTGGAAGGGTGATCTAATGATTTCCAAGACTTTTTTTTTTTAAAAAAGGTTCTCATTTATAATGCTCAGAGATCAAGACTATTTACACATGACTGTCAACTAATTAACCAAGCATCTGTAACGTTATCTTGTGCGTTTGCTTAGCTGAAGAATGATAATTGCACTGAAACAAGAGCCGTGTTGCAAGGAGCAAGGAATGGGTGGGAGAGAAAAGAGAATCGGTAGAGGAGAGAGATCACTTTTGGTTTTGGGGAGGGGTCACAGCTCAGTGGCTAAGAACATAAGGTCATAAGAAAAGTCCTACTGGATCAGACCAACGAGCCATCTAACCCAGGGCCCTATTCAGTATAAGGCAGGTTCAGGTGTTCAGGTGTGAGCGCCCCCGTTTCCTTCTGCCTTCTGAAATTTGGCCTACAAGCCTATCCTACTAGGTGGCGGCTACAAGCATGGACGGCTTCAAGAGGGAATTAGAGCAGAGGTCCATCAGTGGCCATTAGCCACAAGGTATAGATAGGAACTCTCAGTCTGGGGCAAGTGATGCTCTGTAATCTTGGTGTTTGGGGGGGCAACAGTGGGAGGGCTTCTAGTGTCCTGCCCCCACTGCTGGATCTCCTGAGGGCACCTGGTATTTTTGGCCCCTGTGTGACACAGAATGTTGGACTGGATGGGCCATTGGCCTGATCCAACATTGGCTTCTCTTATGTCCTTATAAGTATTTTGGAACAAAGAAAAATGGACACAAGTAATTAAGGATGGAGGAAGGATCCTGACCCACTGTCTGTAGAGAGTCTTACTGGCACCCACTGAACTCATGGGGGAGGGCGGTTAGTCCTTAATTTCGGAGGAGTTCTGTCTGAGGAGACTCGTGCCCTGCAGGACGTGTCTGCATTCCGCAGGACATGTAAGACAGAGTTATCCCACCAGGCATTCCAGTAATGTAACTCTGGTGGGCTCTACTAACAACACGGGGAATTTTTGTGCCAAAAAAGCTGTGTATTAAATTAATTGGATTTTAATTTAATTCAATTGGATTTCATTAGAACTAGGCTTCTGTTACCATTACTGCGTTGCCGTGTCATGAGTCGCCATGAGCCCCATTCCGGGGGAGGGACAGGCTAAAACAAATAAATTTCAGTGACGTAATTGTATTCCAGTCTGTCCCCCCCTCCAATAAAATACCGTTTACATATTTTTGAGAGATGGTTTGTTCGCTGTAAGAAGGAGACTTGGTATTTGCTGATTTTGCCCCGTCATGTTGTATTCCTGGGAGTTCAAGGGGCGGTGATCATGATGATTTCTGCAAGTGATGATCTCGGGTCAGCCCTATTATCTTCTGGTCCACTTGGAGAAAAATGGCTGGCCTGCTCCCCTTATAGTTCATCTCTGTCCACCAGTCTAAAGACGTGTCTGTTCACCAGTTTTCAAACAAGGAGTGGTCAACATTGATGTACGCTGATTTATGCGGGCACCAGTTGTTGTGAGACATCGCTCCCTTATTTAGTACACAGGTACCAAGATTGTTCAGTTTTGGTACCTGTGTCTACCAAAGAAAGGAGTGATGTGTTATGAGAGTTAGGGGCCACGGTGGCTCAGTGGTTAAGATGCTGAACTGCAGATTGGAAGATCGGTAGTTCGGCAGTTCGAGAACCGAGTGCTGCGTGATAGAGTGAGCTCCTATCTCTGGCCCCAGCTCCTGCCAACCGAGCAGTTCGAAAGCAAGAAATTGCAAGTAGAGAAATAGGTATCACTTCAGTGGGAACGTGACAGCATTCCATGCACCTCGGCGTCTAGTCATGCTGGCCACATGACCACGGAGAAGCCTTTGGACAGCGCTGGCTCTTTTGCTTGGAAATGGAGATGAGCACTGCCCCCTAGAGTCGGATTCGACTGGCTTTTGAACAAGGGAAACCTTTACTTTTACCTATTGTGAGTGTTGGTGTCTCTATGTGCCAGGGTTTTGTGGAAGAATAAAGTCTGAGTCCAGTGGCACCTTCAAGACTAACAAAGTTTTATTCAAAGTATATGCTTTCATGTGCAAAGCATACTTCTTCAGACAAATTGGAATAACATCTCCTCAACGGCTACTTACAGGAGAAGAGAGGGTGGGGGCAGCGGTTAGGAGGGGCCACTCAGAGCCAAGATGCATATGCAGAGCTGAAATTGGATCAGGTGGCTGGTGAGATCACTGGATGGCAGCAAATTAGCACATGAATGCAAAAGAGTTAACAAAGATGTGAGAATGAAGCTAGAGTCCAGCAGTACCCCCAAGTATTGCAGAGCTGACCATCTCTTGTCTGAAAATGAGTGAACATCCTGACCCAGTTTGTGGAATGGGGAAGTAATAATGTTACACCATGTTGGCAGGATTGGTTTCAGGGATGGGCACTGCTAGCCACTGACCAACAGGAGGGGTTGGATCCAGCCAGGTTTTCAGCTGGTGGAAAAGGAGATGACGGAGTCCCCTTTGACCACCAAAGGACTGTGCCGAGGATCATAGGATCAGAAAAGCCATGGGCTCCCTTAGGTGCATTCAGACGGGCAGCTAATCCCACCATTGGCCCGGCTCAAATTTGATCTAGACCTTTTTTATCCAGCGTTGTATGACCAGACAGCTCCCCCATGAATCGCTTTCCTGCGCGTGACTCTGTGGTGGATTGTCTAGACGGCATCCACCTTAAGGAACTGTGTGGTCAGCTTTAAAAAAAAAAATCCTGTTTGCGCATGCACATATGTGTCTCACTGTGTACTTGTTTTTCCACGCATGCGTGGACTTAAATGGTAAAAGCACCACCAGCGGTACCTTCCTCTAGGTACCATTTCTGTTAATAAAATTCATAAAGTTCATGGGACCTTCAGAAACATTAAATTGTCTGAATCGTTTCCGTGGAGCTCTGCGGATGTTGCATGTTTAAGCGGTTATGTGCGCATCGCTTAGACTTTTTAAAAACGGTGGCCATTCAGGATGGTCTGGAGACCATCCCTACAGGCTGATCGTGCGCTGGTGGAACAACCAGACGGTGGAAAGTCCGCCATTGGCCTGTCGGCCAGCTTAGGACTTGCCTTTCACCACTATCTTTTAAGTACGGCTTCCCGATGGGGATCGACGGGCTGATCATGGAACTGGCATGTTTCCCAGATGTTGATGTCTGGACATGCCCTTTAAATCCACCAGGCACTCATGCCTGGTGTGGCTCAAAAGAGCCGTCTGAACGTGACCTGAGACAGCGGCTGCAGAAAGAGGGCTCAAGCGTGACTCAGAACAGGCTTTGCAGTCTCATACTCCTGGTGATGCTTTCCCCTTCTTGCAGCCCCTTGATAAGTCCTTTGATGTCCTCGCTCGTTTTGTCACAACCCTTTGGGTGAGATGGCTTCTGAGGGGCATCAAGGCGAGTCCTCCCGCGTAAGCACCTTAGAGCACCCTCAGGGCACCGTGACACGATCTGCTGCAGCCCGCCTGGAAGCGCAACCCTTACAAAGCTGAAGCATCACCGATTCTCTTTATGCTTTGTGTCATCACCGGTGAACTGCAGGAACCAGAGGCAGGAGCAGACCAAACTGTGGGGATGCAGACAGAGCGAGAATCCGTTCCTTTGCAAAAATGAAAAGAAAAACAGACGCAAGCCCGATCCGTCCCTTTGCCAACAACAACATTAAATGGAGCGGATGGAGATTGCTGTTCGCTCTTCATCCCTTACTAAATCCGGGAAGGAAAACGGCATGGGAGAGCCCAATCTCATTGGATCTTGGAAACTAAGCAAGGTCGATACTTGGATGAGAGACCACCAAGGAAGGCTCTGCAGATGAAAGCAATGGCCAACCACCTCTGCTTCTCGCTTGCCTTGAAAGCCCTTTGCTAGGGTCTCCGTAAGTCGGTTATGACTTGATGGCACTCACAGACATACGTAGTAAAGTCCCTCCCATTTCAGATGGGCACAACCTTAGGGTCAAGCTGGGAGAGCGCTTTCATCAAGTAAAAGGCAAAGGTTTCCCTTGCTCGAAAGCCAATTTAGGGGGCGGTGCTCATCTCCGTTTCCAAGCCGAAGAGCCAGTGCTGTCCAAAGACTTCTCCGTGTTCATGTGGCTGGAATGACTAGACACTGAGGCACACAGAACGCCGTTACCTTCCCACCAAAGCAGTACCTATTGATCTACTTGCAATTTCTTGCTCTCAAACTGCTAGGTTGGCAGGAGCTGGGGCCAGAGACGGGAGCTCACTCCGTCATGCGGCACTCGGGTCTCAAACTGCCGAACTACTGGCCTTCCGGTCTGCAGTTCAGCGTCTTAACCACTGAGCCACCGTGGCCCCTTACCTTTACCTTTCATCAGACCATGAACCTAGCCAAGGCCCCTTCTTGCCCCATAAGTTGCTGCAATCTTCACTCTGTACACGAACATTTCATTTCTAGAAGCTCAGGGAAGAAGGCTGCAGACCGAGGAATGTAGTTCCAGCTACTCACACTAGTAGAGTTTTGGAAAAGGCATACACCGAGCCTTGCAAAAAATGGTTTCCCAGGGGCAAGTGTCAGAAAGGTCTGGGTGTGTTTGCGCGAAGGGCCATCAGGTAGCTTCCAGTTTATAGTGACCCTATGAATGAATGACCTCCAAGATGTTCTGCTTGTTAACTGCCTTGCTAGGGTTGCCAGGTCCTTCTTAGTCCCTGGCGGGGGACTTTGGGGGGTATTTCTGGAGGGGGAAAGTGTCAGAATCTATGGATTCTAACAAGGGCTTCTGGGGCTTATTGGGCTTATTGCTATCTATGTAACCTGTGTAACCTATCCTTGCATTTACTATGTAACTCATGTTTGATGCTTGATGCTTGTTTGTGTGACCCATGCTATCCACTATGCATTGCCTCTTGTCATTTCTTTATGGCCCTGGGTTTATGGCTCTGGCTAGGGCTGGTTAATGTAACCATTTGTCCGGGAGGGTGGCGACATCAGAGCATGAGAACAATCGGCCTCTCACCCGCGCGCCTCCGCATTCCTTTCCTCCCAGCCAGGGGAGACAGAGACCAGTTTCTTATCAACGTGTGAAGGCCTTGGGGAAAGCTATTTGTTATGTGAAAGATGGTTACATCTGAGGGGTCTGGTTTAAGAAGGGAAATTTACTGCTTCACACCTAACCTTTTCCTGTGGGAAGCAAACGGTCAAGGGACCTTTAGCCCGCGGTTTTTTCCTTCCTGTTGATTGGTTACCTATGGGCAATTCAAACTGTGCTGGAGGGTATATTAGTCCTGCTTCTATTGTATGTGTTATCTCTGACAATAATCCGAGGACCTGTAGTAATGTAGTAACTGGAAATAAAGAACTTTGTTTCATCAACAAAGATCTGATCCTTGACTACTTCGAGCAGAAGCCTCACAGAAGGGACATCCCCAATGCGATAACTTCACACAAAAGTGACATCTTCATGTTGTACTACAAGCAGCAAATTTGCCACTTGGAGTCCTGGTGAATCCCCACTGCTTCTTGCCGAAAACATTTAAAGGATCCCTTCAAATACTTTGAGCAAGACATTGGGGGGGGAGGGGGCACTCCAAGCAGTGAAGCAGCCACCCCTCTCCCTCCCCTTCTATGAGATTTAAAGGGCCCTCCAGCTGGTTGGCAGGCCATGTACTCCCGGTGATCAGCTGGAGGGCCCTTTAAATCTCATAGAAGGGGAGGGAGAGGGGTGGCTGCTCTTGGGGGAGGGGCTTAGGCATGGGGCTTCTCCCACCAGCCAGCTGGCTGGTGGCAGGCAGGAGCCTGCCAAATCTTGGGATCCTCTACACCAATGCTCCCTGTAAACTCTGGAGTGTCGTGAGCGAAAGTTCTACTTTGTGAGCTACTGGCATTAGAGTTGTGAGCAGGCGATTTGGTGACTGCATAAATCAGTTTGCTCCGGAGCCCTCTTCCTGAGCGAAGACAAAAAAATGTGTGAGCCGGAGGCTAAAAAACTGTGAGCTAGCTCACACTAACTCAGCTTAAGAGGGAACACTGCGCCCCTGTGCCCCCCTGGGGACTGGCATCCATAAGCCTTGCCAGGGGTCATTTCAAGCAGGAGCTCGGGGGAGCGCAGCTCCGTGAGTTGGTTCCCTCCCCAACGGGCAATGCCTGCTTGTGTCATGGCTGCAGCAAAATGACCCTGTCCCCTAGAAAGGTCCTTGGTCCTCTGACCAGCCTTCTGGAGGCTTCAGCCACTAGCAGGGCTCATTTCGTAGCAGGAGCTCCTTTGCATATTAGGCCACACACCCCTGATTCAGCCAATCCTCCAAGAGCTTACGGTAACCCCTGTAAGAAGAGCTCTGTAAGCTCTTGGAGGATTGGCTACATTAGGGGTGTGTGGCCTAATATGCAAAGGAGCTCCTGCTACAAAATGAGCCCACCCTGAAGCTATCCTCCCAGAATAGTGGTATTTCTGAGGCTTGGATTAGTTGTGCGCTCTCTCTCTCTCTCCTTACTTGTCTTCTGATGCACTTCCGGTGATGTCAGGTGGTGTGGCATATGCAAATAACTTATGCTAATGAGTTATGCTAATGAGCTCCTGCACCTCTTTTTCTACGAAATGACCCCTGAGCCTTGCTCTGGTCTTGCAAAAGAAGACTGTGGCTTCTTTTATTGGGACAACCCATCTCACGTTGCGTCTTCGTCTTTTCCTGCCACCTTCAGCTTTCCCTCGCATTATTGTCTTTTCCAATGACTCTTATCTTCTCGTAATGTGACCAAAGTACGATAGCCTCAGCTGAGTCGTTTTAGCTTCTAGGGAGAGTTCTGGCTTGATTTGATCCAGAACCCACTCTCATTTGTCCTTCTGTGGTCCAGGGTATCCGTAAGACTCTCCCCCAACACCCCATTTCAAAGGAATCATCTTTCTTCCTGCCGGCTTTCTTCATCAATCCAGCTTCCATACCCGTACGTAGTCAGGTCTGGATGGTCCCTGGCAAAGGAGGAACTATTGGTGCATGAGCCAACTCGCTTTCCTACCATGGACAGTTGTGGGTTTTTAATGAGCCCTGAAGCACAGGGTGTCTGTGCACTACTGCTCCTCCCTCTCAGCCCCCTTCTCCTCATTGCCGCTCCCTTCTCCCCCCATCCCAGCTCTTCTTCCCCATCCTTTACATCCACACAGGGCTCATTTCGTAGCAGGAGCTCCTCTGCATATTAGGCCACACACACACCCCCGATGTAGCCAATCCTCCAAGAGCTTATGGTAGCCCCTGTAAGAAGAGTTCTGTAAGCTCTTGGAGGATTGGCTACATCAGGGGTGTGTGACCTAATATGCAGAGGAGCTCCTGCTACGAAATGAGCCCTGCATCTACACTAGAGAAAACAGGACTCCCTCTTGTAGTGCCACAAGGCTCCCTCTAAGCTGTGGAGTCTTGTGAGCAAAAAATTCTACTTTGTGAGCAACTGGCATTAAAGTTGTGAGCGAGAGATTTTGCTGCTGCATCGATTAGTTGGCTCTGGCGCTATCCTTCCTGAGCCAAGACGGAAATGCGCGAGTGAGCCGGAGGCTAAATAAAGGTGAGCTAGCGCACGCTAACTCAGCTTGGAAAGAACACTGGAGCAGGTCTAAAAAAAACGGTGAGTGAGCCATGGATCAGCTTCTCCCCAGAAGGAAAGTTGACCCAGGAGATTTCCCCAAATGAGGTGATCACCGGTTTTGCTGTGGGAGGGGAAACTGCCTGGTGGAAGACACAGAGTGCCTGGTTCTCTGATCCTTTGCTTCCACTGAGAAATGGGACCCAGCATTTCTAGTTGGGAGTGGGCCTTCTGTCACTAGGGTTGCCAAGTCTTCAATACTCACCGGCGGGGGGGAGTCCTCCTCCAGCTGGGAGTTTCCCCTGTGCTGTCACCGGAAGTGACGTATCATAGTATCATAGTATCATAGAGTATCATAGAGTTTTGGGGCGATTGCCAGAGCGTCGCCCTGGCAACGCCCCCAACGTGCTGACGTCACTTCCGGGTGACGTCATTACATTGTCCTGACTGGATGACTTCGGGGGTGGGGTTCCCCCCGCCGGCCGAATGCTGGCCGGCGGATCGGGAACCCCTTTAGCGGGGGATCCCCCGCCCCCCAGGCTGACTTGGCAGCCCTATCTGTCACCCTCAGTGCATACCTGGACACGTGGAAGCAGATATGTGTATGGTGACTCCATGGGGCAAATCGTGGTGCTGTGGGGCCATTTCAGGTCAGGGAAACAGCACCAAGGGGGGAAGACTTAAACCCTTTCTCCCCTTGTGTTGGGGTCCTATCAAGATCAGGGCCTCACCGCCTCACCTAGCTGATTTCTTATAGGGGAAAAAAGTATCCTGGGTGACCCATTCACAAAACTTGCAGCGTCTTGTCTAGCTTGGCTCTAAGAAAATCTGGACCTTAAAACGTCCTTACAGCTGTGGTCCTCCAAGTTGGAATATTAGTGAACATCCAGTGCTGCCATATTCTCTGAGTGGGTTGTTCCTCTAGCTATTCCAGCTGGGAGATGCCCTCTATGGTCTCAGTCAGTGGCCTTTTCTAGTCGTAGCTGTGGAGAAACAGAACCCGGGGGCCTTCTCTGCATGGAGCACGGACTCGTCCAATGAGCGACGGCCCCTCTCGATGTCATCACAGCAAGCTCAGCCAATCAGCATTAGAGGCTTCATTGCCACAGGCGAAATACAATGTAGATTTATGTGTAGAGTTTAACATGTCTGTAGTGCTAGCATTTGCTCTTGTCAGTCAACAAGTGATCTATTAATCAAACAGGAACCCCCAGGGAGTTCATCTCTCTCTCTCTCTCTCTCTCCCTCTCTCTCACACACACACACAAACACACACACACTGAACATTGAATGCAGAAGGCAACTGTTAGTGCTTTTGACAGACAGGGATTAGTCAACTGTCTCCGCACCCCCATCCAAGTGCACGATCGTCTTTATTATTAAGAGCATGTTTGTCGTTAAATGACTGGAGCCCTAAACCTTTTACTAGTTCACTGACTTGGGAGTCTATTTCCCCCCCCCCCCCCCGTCCATTCAGTGTCCAAGAATCCCTGCTGCTATTCCCAGCATGCACTGCTGTGTGACCCTTAACCTCTGGCGGTGATTAATTGTCTTAATGTCTTAGCAATCTCCTTGCTGTCTCTGATCCTGGCTCACTCTGTTCTGCTTTAAAACACGCCCCTCCCCAATGGTGTAGGCCACAATCTTTTCTTCCTACTTTAAAAAAACCACACTGGTATCTGGGATACTGAAAAAACTCAAAAGAAATGGTCGCAATCTGTGCTCAGGGTCCAAGAGTGCTAGCTGTTGATTTCAAAGGCCTTTTTGTTCACGTTCTGTTTTTTTTTGGGGGGGGGGGGGAATCTTTTGAACTAGGATAACCCTGAGAGGAAGTCTTACTGATGCACTGGGATCTTTCCTTCTTGATGTCTGGGGACCCTGCAGTTACTTCACAGTAACTACAAACTAAAGACAGTCACATACTGCACCATGTCAAGGGCCCTTAATAATCTATTTTCACTTGCACGTTCCCAGGGGTAAGAGTTATCATTACAAACAGCTGCCCGGTCTGGGTTGGAGAATACCTGGAGACTTTGGGGGTGGATCCAGGAGAGGGTGGGGTTTAGGGAGGGGAGGGGCCTCAGCATGATACAATGCCATCGAGTCCACCCTTCAAAGCAGCCATTTTCTCCAGGGGAGCCGATCTCTGTCAGCTGGAGATCAGTTGTACAAGCAGGAGCTCCCCAGGCCCCACCTGGAGGCTGGCAACCCTGCCCTGGTGGTAACAGAATGCTGAAACCGGAGTGAGACGGCATCTGGATGGGCAAATTGTTACTTGCATGCAGTTAACCGACAGGAGCCCTAAACCTCTTCCAACTCATTTGTTGATACTGCAGTCTGTTTCCCTCTTCCTCTACCCATTCAGTGTCCAAGAATCCCTACAATTCTTCCCAGCATGCAACAGGAGCAGGCAATATTGGGGTGGGGCCATAGCTCAGTCGTCAACCATATTCTTTGCATCTCAAAGGCCACAGGTTCAACCCCCAGCATCTCCAGTTAAAGAGATCAGATAGTAGGTGATGTGATAGACCCTGAGACCCTGGAGGGCCTCTGCCCATCACAGTGGACAATGCCAACCTTGAGAGCTGCATCTTACCCAGGATAAGGCAACTCCGTGCATGTATGTACTTGTTTTCCAGCACATGAGCAGCTTAAATGGTACCTCCAGGTACCATTTAAGTTAACCAAGTTCATAAATTTCACGGGACCTTCAGAAACATTAAATTGTCTGGATTGTTTGAGCGGAGCTCGGCGGACGTCACATGTTTAAGCGGTTATGCGCACATCGCTAAGTCTTTTTTAAAATGGCGGCCATTTGGAATGGTCTGGAGACCATCCCTACGGGCTGATTGCACGCTGGTGGAGTGACCAGATGGGGGAAAGTCTGCCATTGGCCGGTTGGCAAGCTTTGGATCGGACTTTCACCACGATCTTTTAAGTGCGGCTCCCTGACAGGGATTGGCAGGCGGATCACAAAAGCGGCACTTCCCAGATGTTGCTGTCTAGACGTGCCCTTTAAATCCACCAGGCACTTGTGCCTGGCACGGCTCAAAAGAGCCATCTGAACGCAACCCAAGCCTCTCTGAGACTCCTTCGGGTAGGGAAGGGCGGGGTATAAATCCAGTCTCTTCTCTTCTTCTTCCAAATCTCCAGGAATTTCCCATACCCAAGTGGACAATCCTATAAAGGTTTTAAGAAGAGCCTCCCCCCGCCAAGACATGGGACCAGCCATGGATACATATCATGATAGCTTGCTAGCTCATTCATTCATTCATTCATTCATTCATTCATTCATTCATTCATTCATTCATTCAGTGTATAGCCTGCCCTCCCCTGTACAAAGCTACCACTTTGGAACTCATTGCTTGTACCCGCTCCACATGATTAGCAATGGCAGAACTGCTCTTCATTCGGCGGCGCTATATAAATAATAATGATAGTTGTCATCTCTGACGCCCGCCAGGATGAAAAGACAGATGAAAATACATCTGTTGAGTCCGTCAAACAGAACGGTGAGATGCATGCAGACAACACTTTAAAAGGTTTCTTTAGGGGGAAAAAAATTCCCTTGCAAATCCCTCTACAATAGAATTAGTATTAAGTGCTGTTAATCCACTTTAAAAAAAAATAATAAAAAAATGGCAAGATCAAAACACATTTTTCTTTTGCCATCTAGATGCTGTTGCTCGGGATGCTGCGTTAGCTGAGTGGTTATCTCCGTGATGCTTGTTAAGTGCTGCATGCTTATTAATTATTTCCCCCAGTTGCCTTAATGTTGATTTGACAGCTTGGCAGTTGTGCTTTTTTTTTTTTTCCGCTGGAGAAGTGCCTTGTCTGTTTTGTTTTGCGGTTGAGGAAATGTAAGCATATGCAATTGTGTCTTTTTTTCACACACACACACACAAAATCATGCAATGAAATTAAACCGCGCGTGACAAGAACGCTCTTTACATAAATCTTTAAAGTATACGTGACACCCTTTGGAGGCGTAAAGGAGACTGGCGTCATATTTATGGCAGCGGATTTTTATGATCACCCTCTGTTGAGTCTTCAGGAACTCCTTATTAACACCTGGCTGCAGTTTTTGAAGTTCCTTGTTTGCCTTTGAGATTAGCCCAGACCATCTTTGCGGCAAGCGGGGGCCACTCCTCAGGCTGGGCCGCAAACACCCTGGGGAGAACAAAACAAAACAAACGAAATTGCAACGAAATTGGTCTGAAGTCACAATCCACCCCCAATGGTGGGTCATGATTGCTGGGCATTCTTTCAATTCTACTGCAAGACCAAGGGCTGGTATTTATGGGCCCTTGGGCACAGGATGTCTGCCAGCCCCTTCCCCCTCAAAAATCGAGGGGCCTTTCCCCTCGAATCGCACTTCCTTTCTTCCCTGGATTGGGGTTGGGGGGTTGGGGAGCGATGGGGACTGAGAGCTATGATTGCTAACCTTAAGGTGGGTATGGAAAAATATATGACACTGTGTATAATAGATGTATGCTTAAGGTAGGTCTATTCTGTGCTTTTTATTTTTATGTTTTAAACTTTTTTCTATACTATTATATAAATATTAATGTCAATTATTACCAGGCATAGGTTCACCAAAACAATACATCAAAGTGCAGGTTTATACTATGTTCAAACAGCACCTTGTCAGTTTCACAATCATTAGTCCCAGAGGACTCTTGTGATTTACCCATATTGAATACAATCTTTTCCCAGGACAGTGATATACATACAAGACATAAGGCGCAACAGGTTCTCTTTGTGAATACAGACCTCTTAAAATAGAAGTGTGTTTTCTAGGATCCCATCGGAACCCTTGCAGCAAATATAATAACTTATCTAGGAGAATGTTATCTCTCAAGTTCTATCAGGCAGCCTTACGTATACATCTATTATATACAGTGTCATATATTTTTTTCCGTATCTTCCGAACACTGTGACCCTTAGTTTTTTATTATAATCTTCAGGTGGGGCCTGGGGATCTGGAATTACAACTGATCTTCAGAAGACAGACATCAATTCTCCTGGAGCAAATGGCGGTTTTGAAGGATGGACTCTATGGCCTTGTACCTCACTGAGCGCCTCCCTCTCCCCGAACCCTCTCCTCCCCAGGCAAAACACCCCAATCTCCAGGAGCTTCCCCAACTTTTGGCTGGCAATTCTAGGGCTCTGCTTCCTCCATAGCCCCTCCCCTCAGGGAAAAAGGAGAATTGCACTAGTAGAGGGGGGGCCTGGAGGGGGCAGGACAGCACGCAACTGTCTTGCTCTCTGGTTTGGTGTAGTGGTTAGGAGCGTGGACTCTAATCTGGGAGAACCAGGTTTGATTCCCTACTTCTCCACATGCAGCCTGCTGGGTGACCTTGGGCCAGTCACCGTTCTCTCAGAGCTGTTCTCTCAGGAGCAGTTCTCTCAAAGCTATCTTAGCACCACCTACCCCACAGGGTGTCTGTTGTGTGGAGGGGAAGGGAAAAGAGATTGTAAGCCACTCTGAGACACTGAGTGCAGGGCGGGGTATAAATCCAATCTCTTCTCCTCCTCCTCCTCCACCGCTGCTGGGCATGTCTCCCACTGGGTGATAAAAGAATGACCCCCACATCCTCAGTTTAGGTGGACTCTTTGTAGGGTTGCCAACCTCCAGGTGGTGGCTGGCGATCTCCTGCTATTACCACTGATCTCCAGGTGACAGAGATGAGTTCACCTGGAGAAAATGGCTGCTTTGGAAAGTGGACTCCATGGCATTATATCCCACTGAAAGCCCTCCCCTTCCCCAAATCCCACCTTCCTCAGGTTCCACCCTCCCCCAAGTCTCCTGGTAATTCCCAACTCGGAGCTGACAACCCTATCTGCTCTGCATATTCTAACCTAAGCATTACCAGTGGCTTGGTTTTGATGATGGATCTCCAAGGATCCTGAAGCGTGTGCAGTCCGTTCCCAAATCCCCTGTCATTAGGGATGCCACACACACACACACACACCCCATGAGGGCGGGGGTCTCCTGCTACCAGGACCCACCTCTCTACCACCGGCCAGCTGGCTTGCAGGGGGAACTACCTCCCCCGAAAGGGAGGGACAGCGGAAATTAAAGCAACCTGCCTACGTGACCTATGAGTGAGGTAGGCACATCAGGGGTGGCGCTCTGGCTTTTGGGCAAAAACTCTACGGTAGAAGCTAATTCTACCATAGAGTTTTTGCCCCAAAACCAGAGCGTTGCCCCCAACGCCCCTGATGTGCCTGCGTCACTGCTGGGTCACGTAGGCATGTCGCTGAAGTGCCAACTGTTTCTCCCTGTTCCTGATAAGTGCAGCCCCATCCTCTGCTGGCTGCTTGTAGGGACCCGGCAACCCTACCTGCCAGGCTCAGCTTTCTTTTTGGTTGGCTATTTCAGGCAAACCACCATACGCCATGAGATCTGAGCTGGCAAAGTCTGGGTTGCTGGAAAAGAACTATTCCTGTTCTTGAGTGTCAGGGCCTAAGTTGAGATCAAAGCCAAGGGAATAATGGCACTGGGTCTTGGAGGCACAGTGGCTCAGCGGTAGAGCATCTGCTTGGCATGCAGAAGGCCCCAGGTTCAATTCCTGGCTTCTCCTGTTATCAGGGAGTAGGCAACGGGAAAGACCTCCACCTGAGACCCTGGAGAGCTGCTGCCTTTCTCAGTAGACAATACTGAGGCGATCTTGGTGGACCAGAAGGTCTGATTCAGGATAAGGCAGCTTCGTGTGTTCAAAGGGGTGGGTTGGCCTTCTGAATCCGAAGTGGAAACTGTGGTCTGAAAAACGTTCAATGCGCTTTATTTTCCTAACCATTTGAAATGATCGATCCTTTTAACCGTTGCTTTTTGTATCAGCTGCGGTTTCTAACATTGTTTTATGTCTCGCTATGAATTATACATCTCCCCGGCCACCTTTTAGACAAAAAGCTGGCTAATAAACCTTATAAATAAATAAAGTGTGATCGATTTGCAAAGCTGCTGATCTGGCAGCTCAGAGTTTGCAAGACTCGTTATAGTCAGCAAGGCCTTTAATGACTCTAACAAGGACTGGTGTGGCGTATCAGGGCTCATTTCGTAGCAGGAGCTCCTTTGCATATTAGGCCACACACCCCTGATGTAGCCAATCCTCCAAGAGCTTACAGTAGCCCCTGTAAGAAGAGCTCTGGAAGCTCTTGGAGGATTGGCTACATCAGGGGTGTGTGGCCTACAGGGGCGTAGACTTTTAGAAATTCCGGGGGAAGTGGGGGCTCCTTAGCGCGCCTGTGAAATGCGCTCGCTCGCTGGGGCTATGTTCTCCCCCCTGGAAACCGCCGCGCCTCCCCGGGCCCTTCCAAGGCCCGCCAGCTGCTGCTGCCGGTGCCTCTCTCTCTCCCCCGCCACCCCTTCCCTCTCCCTCTCCAACAGCAGGGGCCGGGCCTCGGAAGGACCCAGGGAGGCGCGGTGGCAAAACAGAGTGCCTGCCGGGGGAGGCTGAGCCCCCCCCGGGAAATTTCAGGGGTGGCTTGAGCCCTCAAGCCCCCCCATACTCTACGCCTATGGTGGCCTAATATGCAAAGGAGCTCCTGCTATGAAATGAGCCCTGGACAGCCTGCTAGGCTAGAACCAGGGAGACCCAGGTTTGAATGCTAGCCCAAAGGGCGACCTTGGCCTTGACTGCTATCTCTCAAGCTAATTACCCTCTCAGGATGGTTGAGGAAATCACCTTGAGAGCAGCCATGGAGGTAGATGGGGGTATAAATGTAGTAGTAGTATAATGATCACAAGAGGACATGCTGAAGGAACTCAGCAACAGCTGTTCGTAAAACGTTTCGGGACTCTTGCAAACTCATTGGCTTGCTGCACTGCGAGCTATTCAAGAGCCAGTTTGGTGTAGCAGTTAGGAGTGTGGACTCTAATCTGAGAGAACTGGGTTTGATTCCCCAGTCCTTCACATGCAGCCAGTTCGGTGGCTTCGGGTCAGTTACAAGTTTTTTCAGAGCTGTTCTCTCAGGAGCAGTTCTTGAAAGAGCTCTCTCAGCCCCACCTACCTCACAGGTTATATTCCCTCTAAGCTGTGGAGTCTTGTGAGCAAAAATCCTGGTTTGTGAGCTACTGGAATTAAAGTTGTGAGCGAGCAGTTTGGCCACTGCAGAATCAGCATCTGCTGGGAAGAGCTGGTAGGGGCCGCAGTGGCTCAGAGATTAAGACGCTGAGCTGCAAACTGGAAGGTCAGTAGCTTGGCAGTTCGAGACCCGAGTGCCGCGTGACAAAGTGAGCTCCCGTCCCTGGCCCCAGTTCCTGCCAACCTAGCAGTTCGAGAGCAAAAAACTGCAAGTAGATAAATAGGTACTGCTTCGGTGGGAAGGTAACAGCATTCCATGCACCTCGGCGTTTAGTCATGCCGGCCACATGACCACGGAAATATCTCCAGACAGCACTGGTTCTTCAGCTTGGAAACAGAGATGAGCACCACCCCCTAGGGTCGGATTCGACTGGCTTGCAAGCAAGTGGGATAAAAGGAAGAACTGAGGTGCTGCATCTTTGATTGGAAGGGGTGGAAACATGGTCGAGTAGTAGATCAGCAGAAGGTCTCAGGTTCAATCCATGGTGTATCCAGTTATAAAGATCTGGGCATAGGTGATGTGAAAGACCTCTGCCTGAGACATAAGAACAGAAGAGAAGCCAATGTTAGATCAGGCCAATGGCCCATCTAGTCCAACACCCTGTCACACAGTGGCCAAAAATACCAGGTGCCCTCAGAAGGCCCAGCAGTGGGGACCGTGGAGAGTGGCTGCCAGTCTGAGTAGACAATACTGACTTTGATGGACCAATGGTCAGATTCAGTAGAAGGCTGCTTCCAGTGTTCCCTCTAAGCTGAGTTAGTATGAGCTAGCTCACCGTTTTTTAGCCTCCAGCTCACACATTTTTGTCTTAGCTCAGGAAGGATGACTCCAGAGCAAACTAAGTTATGCAGTAGCCAAATGGCTTGCTCACAGGTTTAATGCCAGTAGCTCACAAACTAGAATTCTTGCTCACAAGACTCCACAGCTTAGAGGGAGCATTGGCTGCTTCACATGTTCATGTGTATGAATGGATGTCTCAGTGTGCTTTTGTGGGAGAGTCTGTAGCTAAGCGGTAGACCATCTGCTTGGCCATGCGGAAGGCTTTGGGTTCGATTCTTGACATTTCCAGTTAAAAGAACCGAGCAGCAGGTGATGTGAAGAATCCTGCCTGAAACCCTGAAGAGCCGCTGGCCGTCTGGGTAGACAGTATGGACCTTGATAGACGCAGCAGATTTGGTGTAAGGCAGCTTCATGCATCGACGCTCAATTGCTCTCCGAGTAGAGGAAACACCCAGAACACAGATTTGCACAGAAACACAACAGGCTCTTCCAAGGGCAGGCAGTTCTTACTCTCGCATGTGCTAAAAGTAAATCTGTTCACGGGTAAGGCAGAAGTTAGCCTCCAGTTTTTACTGAGGGAAAAGGTGTCTCCCCCCCCCCCCCCCCCAACACTATCCGAAAGTCTGGAAACACCATCCTGTGATAACGCACACTGCTTGATGGATGACCGGTACGGTACAGTATATCCCATGGCTTCCTTGGAACAGAGGCGACATCTTAGATGTCTGTGACATATTAGCCAGGAAGCCACATCGTTTCAAAGCACATAGATAGGATGACACTATGTACTCAGGACACCGAAGTTCTTCGATGTCGACTAAGGTAGGCTATATGATCCCGCCTGGCTTAGCGAGCCATGTATGATCTCGGCATTTTAAGAGATCATGATGAATCATGTCGAGGCAAATCCCCGGTTTACTTTCCCTCCCTGGGAGCGAAGTGAATTTTCTCTCTCTCCTTTGGCCGGAGTCCTTCCTGGGCTTGGAATGCTTGCCTGAGTGCGTGAACTTCTGACAACTGCCTCCTGGATGCCGACATCAAAACAATCTGGACGGCAACCACAATGATTGTATTTTCTGAATGTTCCAGGGCACAGACTGCTTGGTATGCTCCTGCGGTGCACTCTGCCACTTCTGTGGCTCTGTTTATTTTCACCTTCTCTCCAGCCTTCTCAAAGGACAGAGGTAAGATGCTCGGGTTTTGAGCAGGGGATTCAGGACAGGCAACAGAAAGCACCTCTTCAGAACACATAGGATTGTCTTGTGGAACTCTGCCCCACTCGATAGGCTGCTGTAAAAGTGCATGAGACAACCAGGGTTTTGCTGGCTCCAGCTTGGGAAATGCCAAGAGATTTTGGCGGTGGAGACTGAAGGGGGGGGGGGGGGGTTTGAGGAGCGGAGGGACTTCAGGGGAGAATAATGCCACAGAGTTCACCTTTTAGAGAGCCAGTTTTGTGTAGTGGATAAGGGTGCGGACCCTAATCTGAAAGAACTGGGTTTGATTCCCCACTCCTCCACTTGCAGCTGCTGGAGGATCTTGGGCAAGCCATAGTTCTGTCACGGCTGTTCTTGAAAGAGCAGTTCGGGAAAGAGCTCTCTCAGCCCCACCTACCTCACAGGGTGTCTGTTGTGGGGAGGGGAAGGGAAAGGAGTTTGTAAGCTGCTCTGAGACTTTGAGTGAAGGGCAGGGTATAAATCCAACCTCCCCCCTCCTCTTCTTCTTCTCTGTCACCAGGAGATCAGTTGTAACTGTGGGAAATCTCCCGCTACCTCCTGGAAGTTGCATAACAAAAAGTGGCTATACAGTATGTGTAGCATACTAAATCTGAAAAACACTGTAATGAAGGAATACACACAAAAATTCTATTTGAAAATGCAGAAAAGCCTCTTATTAACTATTCATTAAAGATGCAGTACAAGGACAAGTTGAATTTAAACACGTGAAGCTAAACCACAGTGCATGAGGTTCACCATGTAAGTTCACCTTCCAAAGCAGCCATTTTATCCAGAAGAAGAGAGAAGAGATTGGATTTACACCCCACCCTCCACTCGGAGTCTCAGAGCAGCTTACAAACTCCTTTCCCTTCCCCTCCCCACAACAGACACCCTATGAGGTAGGTGGGCCTGAGAGAGCTCTTTCGAGAACTGAGGACAGCTCTGACAGAACTATGGCTTGCCCAAAGTCATCCAGCAGCTGCAAGTGGACAAGTGGGGAACCAAACCCGGTTCTCCCAGATTAGAGTCCGCGCTCCTAACCACTACACCAGAGTGGCTCACCTTGAGACCAGTTGTAGTAGCGGGAGATCTCCAGCTACCACATGGAGGTTGGCACCCCTAGAGACAACTTCTGTAACTTCTGAATGCCAGTTGCTTTAGGGTGGGGGGGGGGACAGGAGGAGTAGCAAAGGACAGCTATCGTCTTCATTCCTTCCGTGTGGGCTTCCAGGAAGCATTTGGCTCAGCACTGTGGGAAACAGGATGCTGGATCCAGTCAGGATTCTCCAATTTCCAACCCTAGATTTGCCGGAAATGGCTGCGCTTGGCCCCCAACCGCACTCCCAGATGTGCACTGTGCTCTATCCCTGGCTGTTATTTCAGAAACTGGCAACCTTAGAGGCAAATAATTTCGCATTGTGCCCCATGAGATGTTTTCTTCTTGAAAAGAGGCCCTCTTCTCTTCCCCTCAGGAACCCAAAGCTGGACTTATGCACAAGTTAAGCCAGAGTGTGCCCTGGCCTAGTTGGCCCTGGCTAGACTGATCTCGTCAGATCTCAGAAGCTAAGCAGGGTCAGCCTTGGTCAGTATTTGGATGGGAGACCACAACGGGAGCCCACGGTCACGATGCAGAGGCAGGCAATGTCAAACCGTCCCTGAATATCTTTTTTGTGAAAATCCTATAGGGTTGCCGTTAGTCAGCTGCATCTTGAGGGCACTTTCCAACACCAAGGAAAACTGTAGAGCTTCAGATTAGGCAAAAGTTTTCCCTTGCTTGAAAGCTAGTCGAATCTGACTCTAGGGGGCGGTGCTCATCTCCATTTCCCAGCTGAAGAGCCAGTGCTGTCCGAAGACTTTTCCCTGATCATGTGGCCGGCATGACTAAATGCTGAGACGCACAGAGTGCTGTTATCTTCCCACCAAAGTGGTACCCAGGGCTCATTTTGTAGCAGGAGCTCCTTTGCATATTAGGCCTAATGTAGCCAATCCTCCAAGAGCTTATGGAGCTCTTCTTACAGAGGCTACTGTAAGCTCTTGGAGGATTGGCTACATAAGGGGGAGGTGGCCTAATATGCAAAGGAGCTCCTGCTATGAAATGAGCTCTGGCGGTACCTATTTATCTACTTGCAATTTCTTGCTTTCGAACTGCTAGGTTGGCAGGAGCTGGGGCCAGAGACAGGAGCTCACTCCATCACGTGGCACTTGGGTCTCAAACTGCCGAGCTATCGACCTTCCGTTCTGCAACTCAGCGTCTTGAGGGGAATTTAAAAAGTTTAAATCCACCATTTTTAGGGTAATGCAACAGGGCCTCTTATAGTTAACACAGTCTAAGGCCTCAGCACGCATTAATCCAGGTCTGCAGGCACAGTGGACTCCTGGGTGGTCGCCAATGGTCCCTCTAAGCTGTGGAGTCTTGTGAGCAAAAATTCTACTTTGTGAGCTACTGGCATTAAAGCTATGAGCGAGCAATTTGGCTGCTGCATAAATTAGTTTGCACTGGAGCCATCCTTCTGGAGCCAAGACAAAAATGTGTGAGCCGGAGCCTAAAAAACTGCGAGCTAACTCACACTAACTCAGCTTAGAGGTGTTGGTGTGGTCCTGTTATGCGCACTTCATCATGCCAGTGACTTAGAGCAGGCTACTAAACTGAGAACATGGGAACTTTCTCTCTGGACGCTCCATCATGCAGCCAAAAGAAGAAGAAGAAGAGATTGGATTTATACCCCGCCCTCCACTCCCCAAGGGAGTCTCAGAGCGGCTTACAAACTCCTTTCCCTTCCCCTCCCCACAACAGACACCCTGTGAGGTAGGTGGGGCTGAGAGAGCTCTTTCCCAAGCTGTCCTTGAGGGAACAGCTGGTACAGAGCTATGGCTTGCCCAAGGTCATCCAGCCTGGTGCAAGTGGAGGAGTGGGGAATCAAACCCGGTTCTTCCAGATTAGAGTCCGCGCACTTAACCCCTACACCAAACTGGCTCTCGGAAAGGAAAAGGAAATCAAGCTAAAGGAAAGAATCCTTGTGGCAACCCCCATCTTGAAAATGTTTTACGGTGGGATAGCTTAAACGGTATACTGATTAAGAGATGCATTTGCAGTAGAACTTTATCACTTAGGTTGTGGCCACACTGGTGGCTTGGCACGATATGGTGCTGCCTCTAATTGAACCGGCTTAAAGTGTTGCAGGGTGTATCCGCCGCATGGCACACCCTGCTGTGGGTTCCCCATGGAGACATCCCGTGATAAAGCATCCACATTATTGCAGTGCCTCGGCCATGGAGTGCGCTACCAAAATTTTTCAAAATTCATGCGTGCGCATATAGACTTTAAAAAAAAACCCCACCTTCCTAGCGGCAGAACGGATCTGCTGGTTCAGACTGCCAAATCCGTTCTGCGTGCACTCCCCCATGTTCAGACATCTGGCTATGCGCAGAGAACCAAAAAACACCCCTTGTCATGTGGGGCCTTTTAAACTCATCTCCAAGTCGCCCTATGATGGGATAAGTATGGCCGAGGAATGCCTGACAGATGTGGCTGTGGGACTGCGCCCACTTGATCCGGAAGGGCCAAACTGCTCGTGTGATCACAACAATAGTCAAAACATTATTTTTAGCATTGCCAACCTCCAGCTGGGGCCCCCGGCCATCTCCCGAGATCACTGGAGCTTCTTTTTCCCCAGAAGCATTTACACACTGTCTTTTCATCGAATAGTGGCTCCCAATCAAATTCAAGACAGAACAATTTTTTCCCTAATACAAATCTTCAGGGCTCATTTCATAGCCAGAGCTCCTTTGCATATTAGGCCACACACCCCTGATGTAGCCAATCCTCCAAGAGCTTCCAGTAGGGGTGTGTGGCCTAATATGCAAAGGAGCTCCTGCTATGAAATGAGCCCTGCAAGTCACGCATAATAGCAGCAAAGGGCAATGAATTAAAAGCAAACAACTCCAGAGGAGCAGTCAGTGAGAGAACAGAAGCCAAGGATAATCCACTAACTTTTACCAAAAAGTTCAATAGGACTTAATCAAGGCTAACCTCTCCTGGACAGAGGGCTTTTGTGGGAGGACCCTCCATAAAAAATAACAACGTGAAGAAAAGCCCTTAATCCCCATTGTACTCACTCGGTGATATTTACCAAGCGCGGTTTCAATGCAACCATCTTTATGCATGAGAGAGCTAGCCTTTTGCGGTGGCTAGCATGCCAGATTGTCAGCTCTGGGCTGGGAAATACCTAGAGATTTTGGGGGTGGAGCCTGGGGAGGGTGGGGTTTGTGGAGGGGAGGAACCTCAACAGGGTATAGTGTCATAGAGTCCACCCTTGGTGTAGAGAGCCAGTTTGGTGTAGTGGTTAAGTGCACGGACTCTAATCTGGGAGAACTGGGTTTGATTCCCCACTCCTCCACTTGCACCTGCTGGATGACCTTGGGCAAGCCAAAGCTCTGTACCAGCTGTTCTCTCAAGGACAGTTGTCTCGGAGCTCTCTCAGCCCCACCTGCCTCACAGGGTGTCTGTTGTGGGGAGGGGAAGGGAAAGGAGCCGCTTTGAGACTCCCTTGGGTAGTGAAGGGCGGGGTATAAATCCAATCTCTTCTGCACTTCTTCTTCCCTGGAAAGGAGCCATTTTATCTAGGGGAGCTGATCTTGGTCAACTGGAGATCAACTGTAATATCTGGAGATTTTCAGGTGCCACCTGGAAGCTGGCAACCCTACTAGCATGTCATAGTAGGCTCTGAGAGACCTGGGTTCAAATCTCCGCTCTGCCATGGTAGTTGGCTGGGTGACCTTGGGGCAGTCACTCTCTTTCAGCCAAACTTACCAAGTTGTTGTGAGGAGCCATGTCCACTGCCTGGTGGGAAGGACGGATAAAAAGGTAAAATTTAAATAAACAGACATTCATAAGGGTGCAGTGTTTTAAATGTAAATCTTCTCGCTCCGTGACTCATGAATCACTGCTGAAGTCTGACTGGAGGGGATACACTGGAGAGGAGTTTTTGGGAATGACCTTGAAGTCTCTTGGCTCCCAAGAGAACGGCTTCGAGATGAGAGGTAGGTTTGTTGCCCTGAAATCTGCAAATGTTTGAACGTTAACAGTAAATACTCGGTAGCAATTAGTTTTCAAGGGAAGCTGATAAAGTCGAGTATGGAGAAAGGAGCCACAAAACGAGGTTCAGAGCTGCTACTTTATCTTATTAGTCTGTTGGGGGGGGGGAAGGAGAAGAAAGACTGCATCCCGAGAAGGACTGGGGCAAAGGTCACAAGGACGAGGCCGTTGGCTCCCTGGAGGCTTAAAACAATTCATCCTTGACTTCACATTGCATGCTTCTCATGTAAAAAAAGAAAAAAAAATACTTCCAGCTTTGAGTCTGAAAATATGTGGGCCAGCTAGCCACAGGTTCTGCCTCAGCATAAGGATGCTAACGACTCTTCCCTCTGAAGAGATGAGATGATGATTCTTTGCACTGCGCAACATCACTGCCGAATTTCGGTCTCAGGCTTACGGGTGTTCGCCAAAGAAGAGTCCCGTGAGCTAGAAACAGAAAAGTTCGCTTTTGCATAGGATTGCAGAGCTCCAAGGAGTGTACAGCGGTAATATAGAGTTGCCAAATCCAACTAGGGAAATACCTGGAGTTTTTGGAGGTGGAACCTAGGAAGGGCAGGGTTTTAGGAGGGGAGGGACCTCTGCAGGAGATAATGCTATAGAGTCCACCCTCTAAAGCAGTCGTTTTCTCCTGGGGAACTCATCTTTGTCATCTGCAGTTATAATTCTAGATTTCCAGCTGCCAACTGGAGGCTGACAATGTTAGTGATGAACCCCAGCCAAAGACCCCGTGTCTAGCTGTTTGCTGAAGTCATACGCTCTGGGAAAATGAAATCTGGGAATGGAGTTTCGCCCGACAAAAGCTGAACGTCTACTTGAAACACATAACTCTGAAATGTCCTTTCTCCGCTGACCTCCTGCCCCAGTTTTCTTCTAACTGCTGCCAAACCAAATTGCGTGGTTTATCCTGGCAAGGCATTTTAAAATAAATTGCTTTCCATTCAAAGGAGAACTAACACCTAGGTGGTCACTTTGTGTGTGTGTGTGTGTGTGCCCTTAACTTTGTTGTTCTTTAGATGTGAAGTGCCTCTGCTTGGACTCTCGATCGCATTTTGATCTAAAAGGCCGTAGAAAATAAATTGGACTATCAAGATTCCAGAGGCAGCTTTGGGAAGGGAAAAAGAGAGAATCAAACTACCACATTTTTTTCGGTGGGGTGGGATGGGGGGGTTGTTTTCCATTCCAAATAAGAACATGCACTTAGAAAAGAACCAACGATTTTGTTTTGAAGAGCCACAAACCATTTTAAGGCCAACGATGTTTTACGCAGTTCAGAGTATTTCCTTTTAACCACTGATTCCTCTGTATAGAAGCAAACAACAGCCTGGAGGAATATATCATGTGGAATGATTTAATTCTGATGAACCAGAGTGCTACTTTTAGCTGGGAAGAATGTTCCCATAGACTGGTAGGCAACAGAAAGCCAGTATAAAGACAGATGACTTCACCAGTTTCTCAGAATAACAAAAGACTAATGGTATCTCCCCCCCCCCCCACCGGCCCCTTGCTGAGTGAAAATTAGCAGTGGACAGGATACTTAACTTCCCAATACGGTTGCCAAGTCCCTCGAGCTTACCGGCAGGGGGGGGGAGTCCTCTGCCGGCCGGCTGACGTCACCGGAAGTGACGTCAGCACGTGGGGGGCATTGCCAGGGCGACGCTCTGGCAATCGCCCCAAAACTCTATGGTATCATAGAGTTTTGGGGCGATTGCCAGAGCGTCACCCTGGCAACGCCCCCAACGTGATGGCGTCACTTCCGGGTGACGTCATTACGTGAGGGAAGTCGTCCAGGCTGGACGACTTTGGGGGCAGGGTTTCCCCCGCCGGCCAAATGCTGGCCGGCAGATCGGGAACCCCTGTAGCGGGGGATCCCCCGCCCCCCGGGCTGACTTGGCAGCCCTACTTCCAAAAGAAGGCCTGTATTGGCTCCTTCTAGGAGTCCACATCTATCCTACAAAGCACACCCAGCTGTGTTTTCTAGGTTCCGAGATCCATTTCCTATCATTTTTACTGCCTAGTTGCTGTTTTCCAAAAGTAAGTTACAGATCAGTTCACAAGACAGTATAGATTTTGAGAAGGCAGTAGTTCCTCCAGGCAGGCAGGCAGGCAGGAAGGAACCTTCTTTTCCTCTTTGGAAGTCAGCCGCAGTCACCTTGTCAACTCTTTTCAATCAGGAACCAGGAAGGAGTAGGGCGGCCACCTTCCTAGGGTTGCCAGGTCTGAACGACAAGCCAATGAAGGACTTACCGGGACATTACAGGACAGGGGAGGGAAGAGGCACGCCGTGCCTACATCTACTGTAGAGTTTTGCCCCAAAACCAGAGTGTTGTCACTGACGTGCTTATGTCAGTTCTGGGTGAGATAGGCACGTTGCAGTGGGTGTTACCTTCCGACACACTTCTGGTGATGTCAGAGGGTGTGGCATACACAAATAAGTTATGCTAATGAGTTATCCTAATGAGTTATGCTAAGGAGCTTCTGTACCTCTTTTTCTATGAAATAACCCCTGAATTTTATGTACAATAAAATATTCCCATAACCGATTATACCATTGAGAAATCAATGGGGGGATTTTTTTTTCTAACCATTTTGTTGCGAGAGAACCTGATATAAGCTTGGTACTCAGTACCACTTCCCACTTAGGAAATTCCTGGAGATTTGGGGGCTGGGCCTGGAGAGAGCAGAGTTTGAGGAGATGAGGGAACTGAGTGAGGATGTGATACTTTCTAAACCTACCGTTTCTTGCAGAGGAATTGATCCTTGATGTCTAAAGATCAGTTGTAATTCTGGGAGACCGCCAGGGCCCACCTGGAAGATGGCAACTGTAGGGCCAGAGAGCCTGGGCCTTTTCTGTGGTGGCTCCGTGACTGTGGGATGATTAGCCTGGTGCTGGTGGGGCCGGCTGTCAAGTCGCAGCTAACTTACAGTGCCCTCCGTAGGGTTTCCAAGACAAGAGACAAACAGAGGTGGTTTGCCATTGCCTGCCTTTGTGTAGCAATCCTGGACTTCCTTGGTGGTCTCCCATCCCAATCCTAACCAAGGCTGACCCTGCTGATGAGATCAAGCTAGCTTGGGCCATCCAGGTCAGGGCATTATTATTCTCCAAGCTCCCAACTATTCAGCTGGTGCCGAACTGTCCGGCACTATCTTACTTATTTTCAAACTACTTGGCCTTTTAATTCAATTTGCCTCGTCTGTTTGTTAGTATTTTTTAAACCGTTGTGATCCTCAGTCTGTCTTTTAGCGTTTTTTTTTTAACTGCTGTGATTTATAGACGTCTCTCTTGTTTAAACCGGGTGGTCTTGTTACCTTTTTCTTATTGCTGCCGTGAACAGTTTCTGGTTGAGGTTGGGCCGCAGCCGCAAGATGTCATTGCTGCAGAAGGCTTTTAATTGTTCATCTTTCAATGTCGGTGTTTTGATTTGTTGTAATATTGCTTTTAAAGACTCTGTAAAGCAAGTTGGGAGCCTTTGGCCCTAGGGTGGCCAATGACAGGTTAGTGAAATTCCTGGAGATTTGGGGGTGGAGCCTCGGGAGGGGAGGGTTTGGGGAGGGGAGGGACCTCTGTGTGGCCTAAGGGCACTCTGAAGCCCGAATGTCGTCTGTATTCTGGAAATGAGTTGTAATTCCGGGAGATCTCCAGGCCCCCACCTGAAGGTTGGCGGCCCTATTTGGCATGGAAGGTACAGCCTAGAAATTAAATATACCTTTGGTAATGATTTCATTTAATTTATAAACCTAAGAGTTTTAGCAGTGTTTTTTGCGAAAGGCAAAGACATTGGTAACATCCCCATCCTAATTTGTTTTTTCTTAAGGAAAGGGTTTTGCGCTTTTGATATGTATACCTAGCCTGTAGGCCCATTTTATTGCTTATTAATAACGGTTGTTGAACGTGTCAAGTGTTCCCATTTGGATTTTCAGCCAGCCATTACACTAGGAAGTTTTCTGTTGTGTCAATAAATAAATCCGTTTGTTTTGTCCTAGCTGGGCTTCCTTAGGCTTATCTTCTTTCTAATGAGCGATTAGTTTGGAGACATTTAAAGGAATGTGTCTATGGGAATAAGCAGTGGCCTCTTTTCTGAAGAGGTGGTAAAACTCGTTAAATATCACCCCGCAGGGCCTTATTATTGCCATATTCCCGTTCCCTTTTCTGGATGAAATACAGCAAGTGAAGCAGAGAATTAAATACGGTTAAGAAGGTGGAGTAGTGTGTGTGTGTATGTGTGTGTGTATGTGTATGAAGGATTTCAGAAACAAAACGGGGGGGGGGGGAAGGGGGGAATATTTAGCTTCTGGTTTTAGTCAAGTCGAGTTTGTTTGGGATTTAGCATCTGGCTCTAAGATCACTCACCTTTTATGTCTTCAAAGCTCCCTGCAGAAAGAAGGCGAAGAGAGACTGCGAAGATGTCCATAAATCACAGAGGAGGAGGAGAAGCCGCAGACCATCAAATATGCAGCGGAGCAAGGCGTTTTATGGCTGTATCAGAAGGAAGCAGAAATCTGTCATGGGTTTTCGGTTTCTGAGAGCTTAATGGTGGCCTGGGAGCCAAAATAGCGGAGGAGTGGAAGTCTCTTTGACACACGGTTGGGTATGTGGCCCTTATGGCACCTGAGAAAATACTCGGGGCTGTTGCGCTCACTGCACGAATTTCTTCCGGGAGACTAAAGAGCCTCAACTCAGCCTTGGGACACCACATGATAATTAGGGTTGCCAGCCTCCAGGTGGGGCCTGGAGATCTCCCGCTTTTACAACGGATCTCCTGCCGACGGAGATCGGCTCCCCTGGAGAAAATGGCTGCTTTGAAGGGTGCACTCTATGGCACTGCACCGTGCTGAGGCCCCTCCCCTCCCCAAACCCCACCCTCTCCTGGCTCCACCCCCAAAGTCTCCAGGTATTTTCCAACCCAGGCCTGGCAACCCTACATGATATCTATTGGACCTCTCACCTGGGACACTTTCTCAGTGTGTTGTGAATGCAGCCAAGCGGCTCCTTTCAGAAGTTATCTTGGCACTGCGAGAACCCTGACAGCAAAGTTCCCTCTCGTGTAGGGTTCCCAACTCTGGGTCTGGAAATTCCTGGGGGTTTGGGGGTAGAGCCGGGGGAGGGGAGGGTTTGGGGTGGGGAGGAAGCTCAACGAAGCATAATGTAGGGATGCCAGACCCCCTGGTGGAAGCAGGGGCCTCCAGTCACCAGGCCCCACCCCCTGGCCCCGATCAGCTGGCTGGCAGGGGTGGACTGACCAGAAGAGAGAGTGAGGGCAAGATGACATCACCAGCAATGTGGTGATGTCATCATGTCCAGGTGGGGTCCAGGACGATATTCTGATATTTGGGCAAAAATGCTATGGTAGAAGCCAGTTTACCATAGAGTTTTTGCCCAAATACCAGATTGTTGCCCCCTCCCCCCCCCGGGGCTGCAATGTTATGACATCACTTCTGGTACATGCTGGAAGTGACATAGCTATGCAGCCAGCGATGTCACCTGGGCCTCCCTCCCGCCCCTGGTTAGTCCCTCTCCATTCCTTGCTTGTTGCCAACCCTGGCACAATGCCGTAGAGTCCGCACTCCAAAGCGGCCATTTTCTCCATGGGGGACTGATCTCTGTAGTCCAGAGATCAGTTGTAATTCTGGGAGGGGGATCTCCAGTCCCCACCTGGAGGTTGACAACCTTCTAAAGTGCAGAAATATACAGGCCACAAAATACATGTTACTTTGGATAATTAGGCGAAATTTCTAAAAAAAAAACCCTCTGTCGTGGGGAGGGAACCTGCGAACGGTGATATCACCAAGAAGCAAAAAAAGACATCTAAAATTATAGCTAAGCACGAACATAAATCCACATTGGGGATATGTAATCTCATCAGCAGTTTTGCTGTGCCTGAGTTTAAGTCACTTTCTCAAACATATCCCTCTAATTCTTCAGGGGTGTTTTGTTTCCAAATATACCACCCACCCCCCTTCCCGGTGCGCTCCCCTTCTACTGTGTTGTTTTTCAGGTCCGCGCTTTTGTTAAATCCGTCGGCCATCTTAGTTCTCTAGCAAAACATACAAGGTGGAAAGCGAGGCTGGTTAATATGTTTGTGCCTATACAAGGTATACGTGCAATTCCTTCCCTTTTATTAACAGGAATGCCTCAAAGGACCATCTCGTGACCACGGAAGAAGAATGTACATATGTTTAAAGGTAGGAGACGGCCACATATGTCTTTAATATATGCTCAGCGAGCAGCAATTTTGGCCCGCATCTGTTGTTTGTTTAAACAGCTTTCGCCCCCTCTCTTTGTAGTTGTCAAAGGGGAGGGCAGAACGGGTGTCTTTGAAAGGAAGGAGGGATTGGAAAGGTTTTGTCTTCTGAAAAAAGGGGGGGGGGAATGTTATATGGTGTGTTGTGGGAACAGCACACACCGGCCTGAGACACTGTTGTCCTGAAGTTATTTATTTTAAGCAGCAGAAAAGGGCAAGAGTCCAGTAACACCTTAAAGGCTAACAAGATTTGTGGCAGGGTGTGAGCCTTCGTGAGTCACCGCTCACTTCTTCTATGTATTTTAATAGCTTTCTGGAAGATTCAAGGCAAAGCTTGCTGCTGATGTACTGAACAACAAAACGTTTACCCTATCCCAACTTGTCTTTTTGACCCAGCTTGCCCTGTGTGCTTTAAATTCAGCTGGATACCCCTGAAAGGGATGTGGATATTGCGGAATCGGAGAGCTACCAAATAGCCGTGAAGCAGCTTGAAGTCATTAGTGCAGGCATGAAGTTTCATCCCATAAAGCAGGTTGCTGAAAAGTGTAGTAAGATGCAATACGATTTCTGAACCATTCAAGCATACATTGGTATGATACCATGTGAACAACTTTCCCCACCAGAATCCTGAGAATGTCCGTCTGGTAAGAATCTGAGGGTTGCCAGGTCTGGGTTGGAAAGTACCTGGAGACTTTGGGGGGCGGAGCCAGGAGAGGGAGGGGCTTGGGGAGGGGAGGGGCCTCAGCATTAGGGTTGCCAAGTCCCTCGAGCTTACTGGCGGGGGGGAGTCCTCTGCCAGCCGGGAGCTTCATCGGTGCGCGCGCAAAGCACGCGCGCCGGCTGACGTCACTGGAAGTGATGCATCACGTTGGGGGCATTGCCAGGGCAACGCTCTGGCAATCGCCCCAAAACTCTATGGTATCATAGAGTTTTGGGGCGATTGCCAGAGCGTCGCCCTGGCAATGCCCCCAACGTGATGCATCACTTCCGGGTGATGTCATTACGTGAGGGAAGTCGTCCAGGCTGGATGACTTCGGGGGCGGGATTTCCCCCACCGGCCGAATGCTGGCCGGCGGATCGGGAACCCCTGTAGCGGGGGATCCCCCACCCCCTGTGCTGACTTGGCAGCCCTACTCAGCATAGTACAATGCCATAGAGTCCACCCTTCCAAGCAGCCATTTTCTCCAGGGGAGCTGATCTCTGTCAGCTGGGGATCAGTTGCAAAAGCAGGAGATCCCCAGGCCCCACCTGGAGGCTGGCAACCCTACTGATCTGGATGGTCCCAGGCTACCTTGATCTTGTCAGATCTAGGAAGCTAAGCAGGGTTGGTCCTGGTTAGTACTTGAATGGGAGACCATGAAGGAGGTCTAGGATTGCTACACAGAGGCAGGCAACGGCAGCCACCTCTTTTCCTCTCTTGCCTTCAGGAATGACATAAGTTGGCACTTTCCCCTGCAGGGAAAAAAAAGGCAAAAGAAGGGTACACACGAACATATTTCTCCGCGTTTGCTCTGAAACTGGAGAACTGTGTTGGAGAGTGTCGGCTTCGTATATGGAAACGGCCACTACATTTGTCATGTTGGGGAAGGAAAAAGCCAGTGCGTTGAAACCACTCCGCCGTATCCCCTCTCATTGTATTTCCAAGCTTTATTATTTTTTTAAAAAGTCCCAACGTTTAGTAATACACGTGAGCAGAGATTGCAATTCTATCTTTGTGTGTGTGTGTAAGAAAACGGTGCTCTGGATATCGGCTGCCAATTATAACGCCAGAAGTGGAGCAGATGCCTAACACAAAACAGCTGTCGACTTTATTTATTTATTTATTCATTTTGCAAATAACTTTCCAGATCTATCCTTAAGCCCTCTGCTTGAGTGGAAGTCTGGGAACCATCCCTGGAGCATCTGTGGTAAAGGTTATGGACTAATTTAGAGAGAGAGAGAGAGAGAGAGAGAGAGAACTGATGCTGCTGTTATTGAAACACACGAAGAGCTGGCATTTATGCAACGGGGGGGGGGGGCAGGGGGCGCCTGTTCTTTATAGTAGCAAGGTTATCTATCCCCACATGCAAGCAGCCATGTCGCTTCCCGTTGGAAACACCAGCACCTGGATGCATTTATTTGTTATTTACTTATACTCCACCTTTCTCACTGAAGCTGCGATCACGCACACGAAATAATTCACTTTCAATCCACTTTCAGTGCACTTTTCAACTGGGGTTTACAGTTGGAAAGTGAATTGAAAGTGGATTATTTCGTGTGCGTGATCGCCGTGTGAGACGACAGGCGGATTATATAGCACAGGGGTGGCCAACCTTGCTTAACGTAAGAGCCACACAGAATAAACGTCAGAGCCACATAGAGATGTCTGAGAGCCGCAAGACAGGAACAAATATCACACACACGTTTTTATTTTTAAAAATATGCAAATTTGCTTTTTATTAACGTTAAATGGGACTGCCAAAAATAAAAACAAACGAGGAAAACCAGTTATAAGAAAGAGAGAGAGAGAAACTAGGAAAGCAAATAGATGGGAGGGAGGAGGGAAGGAAGGAAGGGAGAAAGAGAGAAAAAGCATGCCTCCCCTTTGCTTCCCCAGCCGCCCTGCCAGGAGCCGCACAATATGTGTGAAAGAGCCGCATGTGGCTCCCGAGCCACAGGTTGGCCACCCCTGATATAGCATAAGTCAGGTACAATCAACCGGATGGGATATCCAGTGAAGAGGACAATAGGGTTTGGATGACAGAAATGGGGAAACAAACAGGAATCTCAAACAGAGCTGAAAGAAAGCATGAGCTTCTAAACATGACATGTCAAGTGGTGTAGAAACTACCTAGTCATGGGCACACTTGCTTTGATAGATAGCAGATGGTGCTACCACTGCTGATGGTGACTGCAGTCATGAAATTGAAAGACACCTGCTCCTTGGGAGGAAAGCGATGGCAAACCTAGACAGCATAATAAAAATTAGAGACATCACCCTGCCAACAAAAGTCCGTATGGTGAAAGCAATGGTATTCCCAGTAATACTATATGGCTGTGAGAGTTGGACTATAAGGAAGGCTGAGCGCCGAAGAATAGATGCTTTCGAATTATGGTGCTGGAGAAGACATTTGAGAGTCCCTTGGACTGCAAGGAGATCGAATCAGTCAATCCTAAAAGAAATCAACCCTGACTGTTCCCTTGAAGGCCAGATCCTGAAGCTGAAGCTCAAATACTTTGGCCACCAAATGAGAAGGGAGCACTCACTGGAGAAGACCCTGGTGCTGGGAAAGACTGAAGGTCAAAGAAAAAGGGTGAGATTGTTAGACAGTGTTATCGATGCAACAAACATAAAGTTGAGCAAACTCTGGAGGACGACAGAGGACGGGAGGGGCTGGTGTGATGTGGTCCATGGGGTCGCGAAGAGTCAGATTCGACTGTGTGGCTGAACAACAACAAAATGTGGTAGGACTGGCTATAGTCCTTGTCTGATTACCAATGGAACTTTCTGAAATTTCATTACAGCATTTGGGCCTCACCACTAACCAGCTGCTACTTATTCTTTTCTTTACAGTCAGTTGGCCAAGGATTCCCAAGGATCCAAATGTTGGAAGTGAAAACAACATGGCTATATCTTGGCCAGGGGTCATTTCATGTAGGAAGACACAGGAATGCTGTTTGGCGAGTAACAAGCCCAGGAGCGGGCACATATGGTGATGCGCTGTGGCAAAAAGCAAAAGCATACTCACTTGATCTGTATTTTCATGCTTGTTGTAGGGTAGCTTCCCTGCAAGAGCAAAGGAGACCTGAAGTGTCGTTAGCCAAAGTGTAAAGCTGGCTCACTAGCTCTGAGTTCATAGAATCTTTCTGAAATATACATTAAAAACATGATAATTAACGAGCAAAACCTACACTTACTAGGTACAAATTCCAATACTAAAGACAAGTTGAACATATTAGAAAAAAGTTTTAGAGAGATTCTATGAAGGCTTGTCCGGTTTGTCCCGTTTTTGGTCATGATGTATAACACCCTTCATTTTGGTACTGTATATAAGTTCTATTTAATCTTTCTTTTTTTCATTGCCTCTGTTTACAAACCTCTGGATATGTTCTAATTGTATATCATTTTTGTAAGGTGACATATGGTCCGTTTTCGGATGAAGATTTTGAGACATCCGAAATGAGACAACATTCCGGAGATTCTCGTCATATGTCATCGTCGCTGGATCTTTCTTTAGTGCTTAGGGCTCATTGATATTGCTAAGTTTCCTTTTTGCATCTTGTATAAATCTCTTTAGCATTTATATACGGCCTCTTCTCTCTTCTGTTCACCTGTGGCTGGGCCTCCAGAGGAACTGGATGGCCACTATGTGAGACAGGATGGTGGACTAGATCAACAATGAGTGATTAAAATGTGGAATTCCCTGCCAGGGTATGTAGGGATGGCCATGGGCATTGACGGCTTTCAGCCGGGGGGGGGGGGGGGGTTAGGCAGATTCATGGAGGAGAGGTCTGTCCATGGCTGCTGGCCATGGTGACTAAAGGAAGCCTCCACATTCAGAGGCATAAACCTCTGACTCCCAGAGCCAGGAGGCAACATCAGGGGAAGTCCTTGTCGTTTATGTCCTGTTGCTGGCCTTCCAGAGGAACTGGGTGAGAAAGGTGGGTTATAAATGACCAAATAGTTTTAAAATATAAATAAAAAACAGACAACCAAGTTTGTCCTGGGCTAAAAGAGCTCTTCTGGGGGCAGTTTGCTCCCCCAGATGGGCTCCCGCTCCTTTGTTTGTGTGACTCCATGTGAAAGATTATCCACACGAAAGATTAGCCAGGGAAAGGAGGGCCCCTGAATAACTTGACCACAAATGAATTTGTTGGTGTTGCTTTTTGTCAGTGCTGTGCTCTGTCTAAGAGTCGGGCTGAAAATACACAAGGCAAGGAATATTCTGTTTTCTTTTCTTGTTTTGAACCGTTAAATGAAAAAAGGAGAACCACTGACCCGGCCAACTTCAAACCTCTCAAGCAAACTGATTCAAGATTGATTTCTCTGCTCCCTTATGCTCTGGCTGTGATTCTCTGGGAGAAAACTGTGGACAAAGCACACCTGTGAGTCACAAGAATATAGAAGTTCTTGAAGCAGAAACCCTTGGAAGTCCCAGGAATTCCTCCGACGTTGGGGTCTGAGCTGCAGCTGCATATCTTCATGGCTTCCGCTTTCTTTGCAAAATTAATAAACATCCTTACAGAGAAAACTGCCCCTTCTTCTCCTCCTCCTCCTCCTTCCCCCACCCCTCCTCCTCTTCCTGCATCTGTACATGCATACATCTGTTTGTAAGAAGAAGCCAATGTACATTCACTTTACAAACGTAACCGAGGACTTTGCAAGATTAATAAATATCCTTACAGAGAAAGCTCCCCTTTCTCTTCCCCTCCCCCCCGGGACCTTTTCAGACCATCAATGAACCCCTTAATTAAGTAATCTGTCATCTTATCTGTTCTTTGCGAGCCTCAGTATAATAGTTCGAGTGCCAGACTGTGATCCCGCAGACCCGAGTTCAAATCCCCAGTCTGCTGTGAATGGCACTGGGTGATCATTGGTCGCTCCCTCTGTCTCAAATCGAACCACCACAACAGGGCTGTTGTTAGGGAAAGAAAAAAAATTGCCCTGAGCTCCTTTGTAGGGTTGCCAGCTCCAAGCTGAGAAATTCCTGGAGATTCGGGGAGGGAGTGTGGGGAGGGTCGTGTTCCAGGAGGGGAGGGGGAGCGCAGCAGGATGTGCTTCCATTCTCCAAAGCCGTCCGCCCTCCAAAGCTGCTGTTTTTTTGTGTGTGTCCCAGTAACCTAATCTCTGTAGTCTGGAGATCAGCTGTAATTCCAGGACAACTCCAGCCACAGTCTGGAAACTGGCAACCCAAACTCCTCGGAGAAAGGGCCGGATAAACACATTCCAGCCTGACAGAGGACCAAGCTGTTCCTTTGAAGTGTTTCACCTGCGCAGCTGAGGATAACACATTCCAGTCCCGTGTTCCGTTCCTGCCACCTTTGGTTGGGTACCGGCACTCAAACTGACAGCTCTCCTGCGCCGATGCCACCCTTTGTAACGAAGGAGCCCAATTTGTAGCAAAAAGGCTGCTTGTTAAGAGTTCTGACTAAGAAGGGGGCTGGGGAATTTTTTTGGGGGGGGGGAGGACGGTTGTTTTATTCTAAGATATAATGAGAACTTTGTGTGAGAAGCCCTGCCGTCACAGCCCTCTTAGACGGTGATTAATGTCACCACATAATTCTGACAAGCCCAAACTCTCCCAGGGTTCCCGTTCATCCCAGGGATCCTCTCGAGCGCTAACTTATTTATTGAACAACATGTAAGCAGTCGTTCCTTTTTTCCTTTGTCAGGGGAACCTATCAGTGTTTTCAAATGCTGGGACTTCAAGGAACCCTGTCTTGTTGACAATAATGAGATCATCCAGACAATTACCGCTTGTTTTCCTTTACTTCGCTAGTGAGGAAGATTAAAGAAAAGTTAAGAAGCTTTGTCTGTTTCCTGTTATCCATTTACTGAGCTGGAAGGGGAAAGAAGTGTGTGGTGGGGTGGGGGGCGAGGGGAGAACCCACGCCATTCAAAATGCATCCACTCAGGGCGAAGACAGATGCGACATCTGCAGAGAACGGAGGCCGGTTTGGAAGGGACCTTGCCGATGTCCCAAACAATTGTGTTCTCTGTGGTTGAACTTGGGGGGTGGGGGGATTTTCTTGGTTTGTGGTAAAAACCAGATGCCGACAGCACTGACTGGCTAGCATCTGTGATGTCACTAAGACATATCTCCCTAATCCCCGGTGCAGTTTTAAATTAAACAACAACAACAAAGCAACAGATAAATGTATGAACAGGTAAATGTACATGTAGCTGAGGCAAGCCTAATCTCATCTGCTCTCAGAAACTAAGCAGGGATGACCCTGGCAAGTACTTGGAAGGGAGACCTCCAAGGAATACCAGAGCTGGGATGTAGAAGCAGGCAATGCTCCCCCAAGCTGTGGAGTCTTGGGAGCAAAAATTCTACTTGGTGAGCGATTGGCATTAAAGTTGTGAGCAGGTGGTGTGGCTGCTGCATAAATTAGTTTGCTCTGGAGCCATCTTTCCTGAGCGAAGACAAAAATATGTGAGCCGGGGGCTAAAAAACTGTGAGCTGGCTCACACTAACTCAGCTTAGAGGGAACACTGGACACAGGAAATATAAGCCACCTCTCTGAAACATCCTAGCCCCACTAGGGGTCACCAGAAGTCACCGTGACTTCCAGGCTCACAAGCACACACACACGCAAAATACAAAAAAAGAGAAAAAGATGGGCAGCCCGTATGAAGTAGAAAAGTAGAGGCTGGTGGATGATAAGGCATTTGACTCAGTAGAATTTGCATAAGAACATAAGAAGAGCCTCCTGGATCAGACCCAACGCCCATCAGGTCCAGCATTCTGTTCGCATAGTGAAGAGAAGAAGAAGAAGAAGAGATTGGATTTATGCCCTGCCCTTCACTCGGAGTCTCAGAGTGGCTTACAGTCTTCCTTCCCTTCCCTTCCCCACAACAGATTCCCTGTGAGGTAGGCGGGGCTAAGAGAGCTCTCTCAAGAACTGCCCTAGAGAGAACAGCTCTGACAGAAGTATGACTTGCCCAAGGTCACACCAGCAGCTGCAAGTGGAGGGGTGGGGAATCAAACCTGGTTCTCCCAGACAATGCTCCCTCTAAGCTGTGGAGTCTTGTGAGCAAAAATTCTACATTGTGAGCTACTGGCATTAAAGTTGCGAGCGAGCGATTTGGCTACTGCATACATTAGTTTGCTCTGGAGGAGCCCTCCTTCCTGAGTTAAGACAAAAATGTGGGCGCTGGAGGCTAAAAAACTGGGAGCTAGCTCACACCAACTGAGCTGAGAGGGAACACTGCTCCCAGATTAGAGTCCGCACACTTAACCACTACACACCTCTAGGAAGCCACACAGCAGGATGACTGCAACAGCATCCTCCCGCTTATACTCCCCAGCAACTGATAGAAAGAGGCACCCTGCCTCTAGCGCTGGAGGGAGTAGATATCCACCACGACAAGCAGCCACAGATAGCCCCAACCTCCACAAATGTGTCCACTCCCTTTTTAAAGCCTTCCAAGTTGGCGGCCATCACCACATCCTGTGGCAGCGAGTGCCACTGTTCAGCTATGCACCATGTGAAGAAGTACTTCCTTTTTTCTGTCTTAAAAGTCCCACCCTTCTGCTTCAGCGGATGACCTTGGCTTCTAGAATTCTAGGAGAGGGAACCTCTCCCTGGTCCACTCTTTCCACACCGAGCATCGTTTTGTAAACCTCCATCATCTCTCCCCTTACAAACTGACAGCCCATTTGGTGTAGTGGTTAAGTGCATGGACTCTCATCTGGGAGAGCCTGGTTTGATTCCCCACACCTCCCCTTGCAGCGGCTGGATGACCTTGGGCAAGCCACAGTTCTCCTAGAGCTGTTCTCTTACGGGCAGTTCTGGAAAGAGCTCCCTCAGCCCCACCTACCTCACAGGGCATCTGTCATTGGGAGGAGAAGGGAAAGGAGTTTATAAGCTGCTCTGAGATTCTGAGTGAAGGGTGGGGGGTATAAATCCGATCTCTTCTTCTTCCAGTTGCCTTTTTTTTCTAGGCTAAACAGTCCTCAGCGTTTTAACTGATCCTCATAGGGCAGTTGCTCTAGTCTCCTGGTCTTTGGTTTCTCTTTTAAAGCTCTGCAAAGCATCTAAATAAATAATCTGGAGTGAATACCGCGAAAGCCGACAAAAAGAAGGGCCCGTACTTAGCCTTTTTTTAAAAAAGGGCACAAGAATGTGACAGGCTGCATGTTGCATCATCTGCCACCTGTCAGTTATGCGCCTGAGCTGATGAAGCCCAAGGGAAATAATTGGCCATGTTTGAATACCATTTTATTTCGCATGCTGCGCTCTTCAGAAGAGCATCCAAACAAGCTCGGTTTATTTTTGTTCCTTAAAACATTTATATCTCGCCTTTCCTCTTGGCTCAGCCAGGCTTCGTCCCTAGAAAACGCACAGAAGATTGCAGGTATTAATCAATCGTAGTTGGCTCATCTTATGAGAGGCTTTTGAAAGCTGTCATGGTGTGGTGCAGAGTGTCAGAAAAAGATCTGGGAGACCCCAGCCCCAGAGAGGGGCTGTGGCTCAGTGGTAGAGCATCTGCTTAGCACGCAGAAGGTCCCAGGTTCAATCCCCGAAGGCAGTAGGTGATGTGAAAGACCTCTGCCTGAGACCTTGGAGAGCTAATGCCAGTTTGAGTGGACAATAGTGACCTTGATGGTCGGATGGACTGATGGTCTGATTCAGTGTAAGGAGACAGCATCGTGTGTTCAAATCCTCCACTCCACCATGAATGGGGGACCGCCTTTCCCCATATCAGCCCCAGAGGTCACTGAGGTCAGGCACTCAAAATCGCCTGACTTGCCCCGGTCCGAAAGACGCCCGTTTGACTTGTACTAGGGCCAGGGCTTTCTCAGTGGCGGCTCCTTACTGGTGGAACGAGTTCCCGAATAACATCAGGGCCCTGCGGGACTTACTGCAGTTCCGCAGGGCCTGTAAGACGGAGCTCTTCCGCCAGGCTTTCAAATAGGAGCCGCCATCGGACGGAGAACTGATTTTTACCATCGCCCTGGTCCTGTCGGTGCTCCCCTGCAGCCTTGTCTGCCGGGAAACTTTGAAGTCGCCATCTTTCGCAATTTGTAAACTTGTAATTGTATTTTAATGTTTTAATGGTTTTATGTTGTAAACCTTTACGGTAAATTGTGTATGTTAGCCGCCTTGAGCCGGTTCGCTGGCAAGGCGGGCTACAAATGAAATAAATAAATAAATAAATAAAATAAATGTTGTGTGTACCACTTTTCTTTCTTTGGATTGTCAAGCGGTTCAGCTTTCAGGCAGTAGGTTTCCTTCTGCACTCTTGTTGCCAGGTTTGGGGGGTGGGGTGTGTGACCATGATAGGACAGACCGGACGGTGATAGCCACTCCATAAGGACAGAAATTTGCCAGGAGGGGCTCAGCTGGGGTTGCCAAATCTCCAAGTAGGGCCTGGAGATTTCCCAGAATTACAATTGATCTCCAGAGAGCCTTTCCCTTGGAGAAAATGGCTTCTTTGGCGGGTGGACGCTATGGCACTATACACATCCTCCCCAGGCTCCATCCCCAAATATCCAGGAATCTTTCAACCCAGAGTTGGCAACCCGAGGCTCAGCCAGCATACCCCCCCCCCCCCGCCCCAAATCAGGACATTTACTCGTTCAGTGTGACACTAAATCATAAATCTGATTTGCAAGGCTATGACGGTTCTGGTCTTAACATTTCATTTTACTTATGGGGGGGAAAACTACTCTCTTCAGTATACAAATGGGGAAGTGGGTAGTGGGGGGGGGGGGCGGAAGAGAGAAGGGGGGGAAGTCCCATCAAAACTAGATTAAAATAACATCAAAGAATGAAAATAAGTGAATTCAGAGTTTTTTTAACTATGAAACTCTCTTTCCCGCTGTGTATCTAGATACTGCAGGAGCCTCAAAGCCGTGATTAGCTGAGACACCAAAGGCCGAACGGTACTGTAGATCAGCTCCCACAGTTATAGATGACATCAAAGAAATTCCGCACGCAGGACAAGGCCAGGCTGGAATGAAGCCTCAATCAACAAGGCCGGCGGGGTGTCCCTGGTTGCTGATGTAAAACTCAGCTGTTTGGGTTAGCAGATACTGAGCCATCATTCCCAGTTCTTGGGGCCAGTCGGCCACAAATCGGGAGCAGCCGCTGGTCCCACCTGTACTTTGTCGGGGCCTGTTCTGGGAATCCCCCTTTACCAGTTTTTGAGAGCCAGTTTGCTGTAGTGGTTAGGAGCGCGGACTCTAATCTGGGAGGACTGGGTTTCATTCCCTATTCCTTTACATGCAGCTGCTGGTGCGACCTTGGGCCAGTCACAAGTTCTCTCAGAGCTGTTCTGATTCCCCCTGGAGAAAATGGCTCCTTTGGAGGGCGGATTCTGTGACCCATTTAAGAAAGGAGTGGCATGAGAAACTGACAGAAGAGGGAATATAACGAAGTTGGATTCCAGTGGTACCTTTAAGACCAACGAAGTTTAATTCTGGGCATGCACATGGGAGCTTCTACCCAGAATTAAGCTTTGTTGGTCTTAAAGGTGCCACTGGATCCAAACTTCGTCCTGTTGCTTCAGACCAACATGGCTGCCCACCTGAAATCTGTCTTCATAGAAGAGGGAATGATTATGTATTTGGACCCGAGATCCTCAGAGCGGGGCCCAAGGGCAGGGGTCATTTCGAGCAGGAGCTCAGGGGTGCTCAGCTCCGGGAGTTGGTGCCAGCCCCACCCCCCCCGTGGGGGAATGCCTGCTTGTGTCATGGCTGCAGCAAAATGACCCCGCCCCCTGGAAAGGTCCTTGTTCCTCCGACCAGCCTTCTGAAGGCTTCAGCCACCACTGAAACTATCCTCCCAGAATAGTGGTATTTCTGAGGCTTGGATTAGTAGCTGTCCCCTCTCTGCCAGCTCTCTCTCTCCCCCTTTCTGGCCTTCTGAAATACTTCCGGTGATGTCAGGTGGTGTAGCATATGCAAATAAGTTATGCTAATGAGTTATGCTAATGAGCTCCGGCACCTCTTTTTCAACAGCTTTCCTCCAGGTGACCACCAAGTGGTTTCAGAAAGTGGGCAGAGCCAGGCGGGGCTTTTGCCCAGCAGGACTTCTGATTGGCCATTGGAGAACTGATTGGCTGTGCAGATAGTATTGAAATTGCTTTTTTGGCTGCAGCTGCCCCCACAGCGCCAGGATCACTGGGTGGCTGAAGGTAAGCCATTATATGGGATGGGTGGCCCCACCTCCTGTTGTGGCAACCGTTTTACGGTTGTGACTGAGCCACCACGCTGTCAGAATTCCAAAGGCGCCTGCAGTCCCCAAAAGGACAAGAGTCCCTTATTTGCGTAGTGTGTTAGCAGGAACAATTTAAAATAATTCCGAAGGTGAAAAATAAGTTTTGTCTTTTCAGGGTGGACGTGTGGGAGAGATAATCATGTGTATTACAAAACAACAACAACAACAAAAGGCATTAAAGGGGACTTCATTCAGAAAGATCAACCCAGTCTTTGGAATTTCATAAAACAAGCCCTGATAGAAAGTACACCTGGTTTATATTTGGCAAAGCAGCTCTGAGGTGCTCTCCCCTCCCTTTGTCTTCTGCCGTCCAGTTTGTTCACGATTATTCCCTCCAACGTTCTCAGCAGACATCTTTAATAAACAGGGACACTCAATCTGTATTTATTTAAAACGCCCCACGGTTCTTGAGCAGTAAAAATTTATTGGTATCACCAAGAAACCTTCCTCAGGATGGAATGATGAGATACCAGTATCTGGAATGTATTGAAATAACATTTGCCCTTGCCAGAGTCCTAGAAGAACTGAAGATTGTTGGTTTTCGTCATGGCTGGTTTGTCTGTCTCTCCAGCCTTACATAGCTATATGGCTGCGCTAACATAACCTGAAGGATGTTGAGACATGCTTGGTGTAAAATTTTATTGCCGCATGAATTTGAAAAAGCTGTGCGGAATTGTAAGCTACCTCAGCCGTGCAAAATTTTGCAGTTCTGTTTTGCAGTTTCAGCGTTTTGCGAAGCAACTCTAGAATTTTGCAGCTTTCAAACATTTGCAAAGTTTATTCTTTATGGCAAAGAGTTTTTTAGTAAAGGGTCGGGGGAGAGGATTCCCAGAAAGGTTCAAAAGCCTTGATATAGCCAAGATTTAACTTGGGGGGAGGGAGAGGCAGTGTATAGTTGGAGCACTTGTTTGGTTACTTTCTTTGCACTTCATTATCACCAGAAATATAAATTTTATGTGGAATAATCACATGTATTTGGAAACATGGTGGGACTAGGCTGACCTTCAAAAATAACACCTCGGCATGAATAAAACGCTGTGCCTGCCTCACTGGCTCCACCAAGAGCAGGACCTTTTCAGTAGTGGCTCCAGTGCTGTTGAGTACATTCCCTTTGGAGGCCTGCCTGTCTGCTTCAGGTAGGAGGCAGATAAGCACTTTCCTGTTTTTGGTGGCTTTTGATGGTGTAGTGATAGTTTTTGTTGTTGTTGTTTTCAGTCGCACAGTCGAGTCTGACTCTTTTCGACCTCATGGACCACATCACACCAGGCCCTCCTGTCTTCTGTCGTGCTCTGGAATTTGTTTAATTTCATGTTTGTTGCATCAATGACACTGTCTAACCATTTCATCCTTTGCCGTTCCTTCTTCTTTGACCTTCAATCTTTCCCAGCATCAGGGTCTTCTCCAGTGAGTTCTCCCTTCTCATTTGGTGGTCAAAGTATTTGAACTTCAGCTTCAGTATCTGGCCTTCCCGGGAGCAGTCGGGGTTGATTTCTTTTAGGACTGACTGATTTGATCTCCTTGCCGTCCAAGTTTTACAGAAGCCTGAACTAGTTAGTAACTTGTAATGCACTAATTTGAGTGATTGTCAAAAATTGTATGCATTTATTGTTTTTGTTGACTGCTTAAAATACTTTTGTTTCATAGGGTGGCCGTGCTGGTCTGTAGTAGAAGAGCTAGATCTGATGAAGGGAGCGCTGACTCTCAAAAGCTTATAGCCTCTCCCTGACCTGGATAGCCCAGGCAAGCCTGATCTCGTCAGATCTCGGAAGCTAAGCAGGGTCAACTGTGGTTAGTACTTGGATGGGAGACTTCCTTGGAATACCAAGTCGGGAGGACAGAGGCAGGCTTTCAGCCACCTCTCTGAATATCCTCCAGGCCCCCAGTAGGGGCCAGTTACTAGAGGT
Source organism: Lepidodactylus listeri (assembly GCA_029233225.1). Classification (NCBI taxonomy): domain Eukaryota; kingdom Metazoa; phylum Chordata; class Lepidosauria; order Squamata; family Gekkonidae; genus Lepidodactylus; species Lepidodactylus listeri. The sequence goes on from JARCFY010000017.1 coordinate 52,889,264, forward strand.
CAACGTGACTTCCAGGTGTGGACACACACAAATACAAAAAGAAAAAAAGCTTATACCCCCCAAATTCTGTTGGTCTCTATGCTACTGGACTCAGATCTAGCTCTTGGAAGATTGTGGTTTTATGTAAAAATATAGTAAACCATATTTTTTTAAAGAAAACACTTGGTTGTTGAGTGCTGGAATGTGAGCCCCCATCGATAAAATGCAGAACTTAAGCTGCAGTAAACATCTACGCAGTTTTTGATATATACAGAACATTCTGTGCGAGCTCCCACACCAGCGGCCTTCGTATCCTTCCCTTTTTTAAGAACAGAGATTAATCTACGTTGTAGAATATTTTACCCATGAATACTAGGCCAAGCCATTTCCTTCCCAGAAACATGCTTTTGGCATCATCTGCCGCTTGCTATTTGCAACAGCTGACCCCGTGCCAGTTCTTAACATCTTTACATACTTCTTTCTCGGGCAACGCTCCAGTAGAAATTGATGGAAGTTTTGCCCGAACAAACACTTTGGAGTTAGGCCCAAACCAATGGACTAGACTCTGAGGCCAATGGGAAAAAGAAGTTTGGACCTGAAAATGTCCCCTTTGTAGGTCACTGAAAGTGCCCAGGAGGTGTTTCTCCAGAACCTCTGCCTGTGGTAAAGGTTGGAAGGAATAACTACATGGGGAGAACCATTTGTAGTATAGTCCTTCCTTTTATTTTGTTGTGATGTCACAGCTGACTTATGGCAACCCTGTGGGGTTTTCATGGCATGAGATGTTCAGAGGTGGTTTGCCATTGCCTGCTTCTGCGTAATGACCCTGGACTTCCTTGGTGGTCTCCCTTCCAAATATTGACCAGGACTGACCCTGCTTAGCTTCTAAGGTCTGGCAGGGGTCATTTCCAGCAGGAATGCACAGGAACGCCGTTCCGGGAGTAACAAGTCCCGGAACAGGCACATATGGTGATGTGCTGTGGAAAAAAGCAAAAGCAGACTAACTTGACCTGTATTTTCATGCTTATTGTAGGGTAGCTTCCCTGCAAGAGCAAAGGAAAGCTAAAGTTATGCTAATGAGTTAAGCTAATGAGCTCCTGCACTTCTTTTTCTATGAAATGACCCCTGCATGAGATTGGGCTAGCCTAGGCTATCTCAATTATTATCCCCTCTGGGACAGAGAAGAACAGGGGAAGAGAGAATTGTCTCCCCAGAGTTCCCTCTAAGCTGAGTTAGTGTGGGCTAGTTCACAGTTTTTTAGCCTCCAGCTCACAGATGTTGTCTTAGCTCAGGAAGGATGGCTCCAGAGCAAACTAATTTATGCAGAGGCCAAATCGCTCGCTCACAACTTTGACGCCAGTAGTTCACCAAGTAGAATTTTTGCTCACCAGACTCCACAGTTTAGAGGGAACACTCTCCACCGGCATTACTCCGAGTTGAATGGGTGACATGGGCAGGGTGCAAATCAAATCTTCTGTGAAGGTTTGGAACACCTTCTCTCTGGTAGCTCCAGGATGCTTGGTACTCCTCTTCCTTTGGAAGACCTCAGACTCCGTTCTCTTACGTGCCCCCTTGACTTTCTCAGGTACTTTTGGAATGGTGATTCCCTTACCAGTATGAGGGCCCCATCCAATGTCTAGCCTCTTCATTCTCTGGACTCCGACAGTTACTTCCCCCCACACCTATGCTCCCCCCCCCCCCCAAAGCTGCCATCACCAGTGGTGTAAAATAGGAATGACTGTCGCCATCATCAAAGATATAATTCCAGTGTAAAATCCACACAAAGCGAAATCCGAATAGGCCCCTCTGTCTCTATTTGTGTTTTGTCTGGCACCAAGAATGCCGTCAGAGCTCAAATAATAACACAAAACACTCATGCTCTGCTCTGAATGGCAGCCAAAGGGGAAACGTATCCAGGCAAACTTTGCTCAAAATCCAATCATCCGCCATCATGGGGATCAAACAAACAGAACGATTGGACACTTTTTTTAAAAAAAAGGAAAAGAATAAAGCCATGGAAAGAAGGGAAATGTCAAGCAGAGAAAAGGAGGAGGAGGGGGAAATGTGTCTGTTTGTGAATGGAAATTGACCAATGAGAATCAGCCAAGTTGTCTGGAAAAACACACATAGGATCTGTGGTACTCAGTTGACGATGAGTCTGGCAAGATAGCAAGTATATTAGAAGAATCCTGATTACCCAAGGTGTTGCCACACTAATTGTGTTCAAGGTCTTGTGTTGGATTTTGTTGAAAGGGGATTGCGGTGTTATTCACGGAGTTCCAGAAGAAATATGTTGATCTGGGGGTTATTTTGTTCAACCCATTTTACAGGCTAGGCTTCCTTTCAAACTGTAGGATGGTTACAAATTGTTCCAGTGGCTCTGTGCGTATGGAAACATAACGAGCAAATGGTTCCACATGTGCTTGACGCTTTGGAGGCATCCTGGCCAAGATGTTCACGTGTGTGAGACCTTTGTATCGCAGTCTGATGTCTAATCACAGAAACGATCCTGGATTATCCTGTGGTCGAGGAGCTCTGCATTGGTGTCGACTAATGATGTCGAAACAATCACCTCCAACCACAGCCTACTGTGGGGTTTTTGGCAATTCTAAAGGTTAAACAGCTTTACGTGTGTCGGAACTGAGAAAGTGCTCTCTGTCTAGGTTCCCATTTAACAATTTCCCAGTTCCTGTTCGTGCAAAATTAACTGGGGTTCTCCACGCAAGAAGGAAGGAGGGAATGTAGATGAGACGGAAGTGATGCCGGTCAAGAAGGCTGAGCCACTGTTTTTGGATGCAGCAGAGATGGCATTTGTCGAGCAGGTTAAGAGCTTGGTGATGCTCGTGGACCCAGGCTTGCCATTTGAAAAACAGGTTGGTGGGGTGGCCAAGAGCATTTTCCGTCAGCTGTACCTGGTTCACCAACTCTTCCCTTAGACTCTGTCAACCCGGCTGTGCTAATCCATTCTTTTTTGTAACCTCGCAGTTGGTCTACTGTGACACGTTCTACATGGGCTGCCCTTGAAGATAACTAAAAACTGCAGTTCTGTCAGAGCTCTCTCAGCCCAACCTACCTCATAGGGGTTCTGTTGTGGGGAGAGGAAGGGACAGGGATTGTAAGCTCCTTGAGACGCCTTTGTGTAGTGAAGAGCGGGCTATAAAACCAAGTCGTCGTCACTGTCATCATCGTAGTCACTGTCTTCTTCTTCTTTTTTCTTCTTCTTCTTCTTCCATCAGCGTAATTACTGTCAGGGGCTTGCCAGCAGGAACACACACCGCCAACAACATTGTAGGCCAGTTTGTTTCCTAGTTCAATTTAACTTGTTGGTTATGACCAAGGCTGAGGACCCACATTTCCAAAGGACCTCGTCTTTCCAAATGTTCCCAGGCACCAATTACGATCCTCAGGCTCCTGCCTTCTGGTTGTCCCCTTGCTTAAGTGGGCCTGCCTGCCTCATCCCTTTCCGTTTCCATAGTGGCTCTTACTTTGTGGAACACCCCATCTTTATGAATTTTTATTTGTTTTTATTTATTTAAAACCTTTATTAGCCACCTTTCTCCCTTGCGGAACTCAAGGTGGCCTTCAATATCAATAAATAAAAGCTAAATCAATCAAAATGCAGTCGTAACTAAAACAGTCTCCAGCGCCTCCTGAAAACTGACGGTGAGGGGGCCAGATGCACCTCCCAGGGTAGGTTGTTCCATAATTGTGAGGCTGCCACTGAAAAGGCCCTCTCTTGTATGCCCACCCGATGAGCTTCTCTGATTGGTGGAACAGTCAGGAGAGCCTCTCCCTGTGATCTTCATTCCCAGGCAGGAATGTATGGGAGAGGCAGGGCTCATTTCGTAGCAGGAGCTCCTTTGCATATTAGGCCACACACCCTTAATGTAGCCAATCCTCCAAGAGCTTACAGAGCTCTTCTTACACGGGCTACTGTAAGCTCTTGGGGGATTGGCTACATCAGAGGTGTGTGGCCTAATATGCAAAGGAGCTCCTGCTACGAAATGAGTCCTGGGAGGACTGTCCTTCAGATACTCAAGCCATGGTGCTGCGGAGCCATATGATTTGCTATGAGTTAAAGTAGGGTTTGAACTGCAGACATTTGCCTTAGAGGGTGCAGTTAATGGGGTTTTATTTTGCTACGGATCCTTTTAAGTCACTGTGAGTTACCAGGAAAAGGTGGGTTACAAAGCTTTTTAATAAGCAAACAAATAAAAAAAGGCATATTGTGCATGCCTAGCGACAAGGTAGGGTTGTTCACATCCCGGTGGAACAACACTGAAAAGTGATGTCTCAATGCAGGGTAATGTGCCGAGAGAAACAGATGTTGGGAGAACTTGTTGGGGAGAGGCGGTCCTTATCAAAGGGAGTTCCAAGTGCTTTCTCCATAAGGAAAACATGAATGGCTGGCAGCAGAGAGGAGCTTTTAGTATTCTGGAACACCGGGGGAATAATTAGTAATTGTAGATGGAAAATGTTCTGAAGAGAACTGGAGTAGAAATGACTCCCCCCGTCTTATTTCCTCTTCAGTTGGCAGAAGAACATAGGACGTGGAGGGAGGGGGGAAATCCTCCCGAGTCTTCCAGCTATGAAACGAGCCCCTCTTTTGCCCTTTTTCTTTCTTACCATAGAAGAAGCCAAGGCAGGCAACGGGAACCCATGAAACCTAAGTTTCTGGTAGGGTTTCTGAAAAAATAAAATAAAATCTAAAATCTAAAATCGTCCGTGCGTGTTCGACTCTCGTCATTCCGATGGCAGTTCAAATTTCCTGGCCCGGAGCTGTTTATCAATTTGGTACGCTTTGTCATTCGAGTTTATACCGGCTTTGGTATTTGCATTGTTGCGTTTTTTAAAATTATATTAGAAGCCACTTCAAAGGAAGCGGGTTAGAAAGTTCTGAATAAAGGCATGGCTGAACAGCAGTGGTTTTTGTTTTCTAACCCCCACCCCCAGGGTTCCTCCCCCCCCACCCCAAAAAACAAGTTTCCTAAGGGCCAAGACTCTCCCCCCCCCCATCCCCATCTCTTGGGGGGTGGGGGACACAACACAACAAAAACATATCATTTGTTCCATGCTAACGTCCACAGCCTGGCCGAGACCAATGGCTCTCATATCCCACAACGTTTCCCCACCATTTCCTCCCATAACCCGATGGGCCGCATATTTTAAGCACAATTTGAAACTCCCCAAACTGTGGATCTTTAAAGTTGCCTGACCGTAGCCTGTCCCACCGGATAATACATAAGACAGCCAGGAAAATAAAAAATTGCCCTTATTGGTCCAGAGTACACATAACATCGGCTCATTATAGAGACATTTGGCTTGAAAGGCACATGTAATTTAAATGTAGTCTAAAGTTCAGGGCTGCCTTTATTACCCCACCAGCCCTTATTGCACTGCTTCACTTAAACATCTGAGGAAACTCCAAGTCTATAATCCCCCTCTCACTGCCTCGCAATTGATCTTGTTGCTTTCCTAACTTTTCACATCTGTTTGGTTCCCCTTCCTGCTTCAGCCCTTCGCCTCCCGGCCTGTCCTGTCCCACAAGTTTCTGGTTGATTTAATACTCATACCAGATGAGCAACTGATCTCTCCATCTAGTTCCCCTTGGTCTTTTCCTGGAGCCGAAAAGAAATTTGCTCTAATAATTTCCCCCACCCATCTTTTCAATGGCTAGATTTTAAGGGACCTTCTCACCTGCTCTTTGCGTTTTCACTTCACGCACTTCATTGGTGTTTACCAGCTCTGGCTGCTGCTGCTGCTGCTGCTGATTTAATTAATCATGCTATCCCAGCTTATGTCAGGCTCTGGGTGAAGTATAAGGCATGATGCCATAAAATATACAATCCCCCCCCACACAAGAATCATGCTGGATTCAACATTTCAAAGATGCATGTAGACATCCATAAGGCATATTCAAACACAGCACTCCTCAGTGATTCCCAACACAGAATCTAACATTTCTTGGAACCTCCCTTCCAAATTCTGAAGCATGAAAGATTTAATGGAAGATTTCCCTCCAATGAAAATGGTGAAATGCTTCAGAATTTTGAAGGGGGTTCCAAGAAATGTTAGCTTCTGTGCTGGAAATCACTGAGGATTGCTGTGTTTGAATATAAAATATTTTAAAAACCCATTAAAATTTAATACATAACAGTAAAAATTACAATTCAGAATAAAAGATCCAAGATGGCGATTTCCCTATAATACCATTTGTCCCACTTCCGGACTACCGACCCCTTTTCTGGGCAGGAAAGAAGGGAACTCTGAGGGGGGGAAAGGGGGTGGGGACAAAGGATGCCAGCCAATGAGGTAACTGTTGCTACCTTCAACCAAAGGCCTGGTGGAATGTCTCTGGAGATTTTGGGGGCGGAGCCTGGAGAGGGCGGGGTTTGAGGAGGGGAGGGATCTCAGCAGGATATAATCCATAGAGATTAACTTCCAAAGCAGCCATTCTCTCCTGGTGAATCGATGTTGGCCCTCTGGAGATTAACTGTAATCCAGATTGCTGGAAAACATTTCTGTAAACATTTTAAAATTTTGTTGCTCCTTAAGAGGACATCATTGTGTGTGGTTGAGGGACTAGGGTTGTCAGCTCTGGGTTGGGAAATTCCTGGAGGTTTGGAGGTGGATTCTGGGAATGACAGGGTCTGGAGAGGGGAGGGGCCTCAGTGAGATATAGTGTCCACCCTTGGAAGCAGCCATTTCCTCCAGGGGAACTGATCTTCGTCTTCCGGAGACAAGTTGTAGGTCCCATCTGGAGGCTGACAACCCTAGGTTCATCCCTGGAGACAGGATTGGTGTGGTGGGGTCTCCCTCTGCCCCAATATTTTATTTATTTATTTTATTTATTTTGGGATTTATATCTTGCCCTCCCCGCAAGCGGGCTCAGGGCGGCTTACATGGGCCAATGGCCAATCAAAGACATTAAAACCTATAAAATCAATAAAATATTCATAATAAATACAATTAAAACATATAAAAGCTTCCATGATATCACTTCTGATGGCGACTTAGTGGGTGACATAGCCCCCCTCCCCCCGTCCCTGTGCCGAGACCATATAGGACCAGGGTCATCATAGATGTTAAAAATGATGGGTGGTATCTTTGGTGGCAGCTCCTATTCAAAAGCCTGGCGGAAGAGCTCCGTTTTGCAGGCCCTGCAGAACTGCATCAGGTCCCGCAGGGCCCTGATCTCCTCCGGGAGCTCGTTCCACCAGATAGGAGCCGCCACTGAAAACGCCCTGCTCCTTGTTCTGGCCAGCTTGGCGTCCCTAGGGCCAGGGACACATAGTCGACGTTCAGACCCCGACCGTAGTGCTCTCTGGGGTATATACGGAGAAAGGCGGTCCCTAAGGTATGTTGGACCCTGGCCATATAGGGCTTTATAGGTAAGAACCCGTACCTCTTTCCTCTCCATTGTTTCTACAGTTCTGGTTACAACAATTTATTATTTTTTTCATCGTCTGTAGAAGAGAAAGGCAAAGAGATAATGGCATGAAAATTGCTCTAGTCCTATTTATACAGGTCTTTATCTCAAGTCAATCAGTTCACACAGTGAGAACTTGAAGCTTAATATTTTCGCTCTTCTCCCCGCCTGCCCCTTCTCTTCCCACTACGTTGAAGTACAGGGAAGGCTTTTGATTTGGAGTGCCCATTGGACGTATCTAATTATTTTCCTATGATGTTCCTCTTGAGGTTTTCAAGAGGAAGGTTAAAACTGTAGCCTTGTTTTACGGTTTCTTTCTCTTTTTTTCGACACACACGCACACAGAGTTACTCCTTCCCTTTTGATAGACTGTCTCTGCATATCTACTTCTGAGCCGCTCCACTGTAATATTGGCAATGAGGTCAAGATGTAATCCCACCCCCCTCCTTTTCTGATCCTGTTGCCAGAGAAGTCTTGAATTTCTACTTTTCTCCCCCCCATCCCCCCCCCCCTTTTGAAATATGATCCAAGGGAATCCAGAGCTGCTTGGCAAAGAACGGACTGGGAGTCTGGCCATTAGGTAGGATTACATCCAGGTCTGCTTCAGGTCAATGTAGATCTGTCTGTTGCCACTTACCAAGGGTCTAAGGGCAGCTAAAGATATGTACTTCCATGAAAAAAAAATCTGTTTTTTCTTTGTTTCAGGATCGGTGGGGTGGGACGGTATGTGCTTCCAACGATGTACTCAAGCCGTCCTTAATCCGGCATGATACATGCATGTCTCAATATATCCTGTGAGCCAGTTTGGTGTAGTGCTCAGGAGTGCAGACTCTAATCTGGGAAAACCGGGTTTGATTCCCCACTCCTCCACTTGCAGCTGCTGGATGACCTTGGGCAAGTCATAGTTCTGTCAGAGCTGTTCTCTCAAGGTCAGCTCTGGAAAGAGCTCTCTCAGCCTCCACCTACCTCACGGGGTGTCTGTTGTGGGGAGGGGAAGGGAAAGGCGTTTGTAAGCCCCTCTGAGTGAAGGGCGGGGTATAAATCCAATCTCTTCTTCTTTTTCTTCTTCTTCTTCTGTGCATCGATTCAGGCGGGTAACTGTGTTGTTCTGAAGCACCAGGATAAAGTTCAAGTTCAGTAACACCTTTAAGACCAACAACATTTTATTCAAGGTATAAGCTTACGAGTGCACACACACTTCTTCAGATACATTGAAAAGGAAGTTGCCAGTCTATAAATATCGGTAGAGGGTGAGCAGCAAATTAGCATAGAGCTTAATAAAGCTGTTTGACAGACGGAAGGACCAACCTGGAATAACAAGCTTAGCTTACATGGGCACCATTTGTTTGGGTTTAATTCCAGGGGGAGAACATATTTATTTCCTTCACTATGTTTCCCCCCTAGAACAAACAAATGGTGGCCATGTAAGCTAAACTTGTTATTCCAGGTTGGTCCTTCCATCTGTCAAACAGCTTTATTAAGCTCTATGCTAATTTGCTGTTCACTCTCTACCAATATGTCCGAAAGGGCAACTTCCTTTTCTTTTCTTTTTTAACATTTTATTTATGCTTTCAAATTAATACAAAAATCACTTCAATTAGATTAACTTTCGAAACATTGTCTCTACATTAGACAAAAACAGCAGTCATGGCAAAAACAAATTACAATTATAACTTCACTTTTGGACAGATAAGTTCAACCACTCATACCATTTGTGCCAATAGGCAAAAAATTTCTCATCTTCCCTGCCTTTAAGTCTTATTGTCAGCAAATCCATTTCTGCTTTGCAATAAATTCGTGTCTGCTTTGCAATAAAGAGCTTTGCAATAAATTCGTGTCTTCCTCCAGCTTCCAATAACTAGCATACACAATTCGGGCTGCCGTTACAGCATGTATTAGAAAGAACCTATCTTCTTTTACATAAGAGTCCGAAAAGATATTTAGGAGAAACATTTCAGGTTTAAATGAGAGCTGAATAGACAAGACTTCTTGGAACAACTTCTTGACCATCAACCAAAATTTACGTGCTCGATCACAAAGCCACCATAGATGGAAGTAAGTGCCCACATTCTTTTTACACTTCCAACATATGTTGGAGATTAATGGGGAATATTTAGATAACCTAACAGGAGATAAATGCCAACGAAAAAACATTTTATGAATATTTTCCTTAAATGTTGTGGCTTTAGTCAGCTTAATACAACTTCCTTTTCAATGTATCTGAAGAAGTATGTGTGCACATGAAAGCTTATATCTTGAAAAAAACTTCGTTGGTCTTAAAGGTACCCACTTTCTATCCTGTGCCATGATCGGAGTGTTCCACAGCCAAACATGAGCTTGTGCCTTAAGCAACAGTTTGTAACAGGGTTTATTTTTTTTGTCTGTTTAATTCATGCACACTCGCAACGTTTCTCTTTACCTCATTCTGCTCATCTCCCTTTTTACCCCTCACAACAATGCTGTGAGGTCGGTTAGGCTGAGAAAGCGTGACTGACAATGTTCCCTCTAAGCTAAATTAGTGAGAGCTAGCTCACAGTCTTTTAGCCTTCAGCTCACACATTTTTGTCTTAGTCCAGGAAGGAGGGCTCCAGAGCAAACTAATTATGCAGTAACCAAATCGCTCGCTCACAACTTTAACGCCAGTAGCTCACAAAGTAGAATTTTGCTCACAAGACTTAACAGCTTAGAGGGAGCATGACCCAAGGTCACCCAGTGATTTTCCATGAGCGCGAGCTGGGATTTGAGCCTGAATCTTCCAGATACTGGTCTGACCTCTTAACCACTACACTACATGGATGAGTGTGAGCTTTGTAGGCCTTCAAGATGCTACTGGACCTCAATTGTGTTCTAACAAGGGTTGTGGTCATAATATACATTTTTATTCCACCCTTCCTCCAAGGAGCTCAGGGCGATGGATATCATAACCCCCTCCTTCATTTTATTCTCAACATCTAGGGTTGCCAAACTCCAGGTGGGACCTGGGGATCTTTCAGCACTACAACTGATCTCCAGACTACAGAGATCAGTTCCCCTGGAGAAAATGGCTGCTTTGGAGGAGGGACTGTATGGCGCTATATCTCACTGAGGTCCCTCCCCTCCCCAAATGCCACCCTTCCCTGTCTGCACCCCCAATATCTCCAGAAATTTACGTAACTAGAATCAGAAACCCTAACAACACCCATGAGAACATAAGAACGTAAGAGAAGCCAATGTTGGATCAGGCCAATGGCCCATCCGGTCCAACATTCTGTCACACAGGGGCCCAAAACACCAGGGGCCGTCAGGAGGTTCAGCAGTGGGGCCAGGACACCAGAAGCCCTCCCACTGTTGCCCCCCCAAGCACCGAGAATACAGAGCATCACTTGCCCCAGACCTCAAGTTCTTATCTATACCTTGTGAGATAAGCTAGGCTGAGAGAGAGAGAGAGCACACAAGAGGGGGGGGGTGTCACCTGGAAAATTTTGTGTCAAAATGGGGATTTGAACGTGGGGTCTCCCAGAGCCTGCTCCCAACAACTCCACCATGCTAGCTTTTGCAGGGGCATTATGGGAACATAAAATCAGGTTCAATCTATTTCGGCTCTTCAGCATCAAGCACCCTTGTCTCACTTCAGTGAAGCTGAGTTGGCATATCGTGCCTCTCGTCCTAAATGCCGGAGGTTGAGAGGAACTAGCCGCTTACCGTCTTACTCTTCAGTCCCCAGAATGAGTCACATGAAATTGCCTTATACTGAATCAGGTCATCCGTCCATCAAGGTCTGTATTGTCTACTCAGACAAGCAGAAGTTTTCCCCAGTGTTATGCTGAGGTCTTTCACATCACTCGGATCGATTCCGCAAAAGCAGTTGTTCCGCCCTCGGTCTCCCATTTCCCCCATTTGTACTGCTCAATTTCCCACTGTTTGATGCATGGCAGCATTTTGTCCCGCATCTCCCCCCAATTTCCCCTGTGTCTTTTTGATCCATATTTTTTAGGATCCTTATTTTTTAGGATCAAGAAGACGCGGGGGAAATCGGGGAGGAGATGCAGGCCAAAATGCCACTGTGCAGCAAACAGTGGGAAATTGAGCAGTACAGCCGGGGGGGAATGGGCAACCAAAGGTGGAACAACTGCTTTTGCGGAATTGGTCCTACTGTTGGGTCTTTTTCAACCGGAGATGCTGGGGATTAAACCTGGGACCTTCTGCAGGCCGAGCAGAAGCTCTGCCACTGAGCCACAACCCCTCCCAGTAACAAAGACTTCTCTTACATAGGCGAGCTACTTCGGCAGCAATTAGCCAGGTATTTTCCAACCTTCCTGTGCAGCCAATAAAGGCTGTGGCCTCGTGTTCCCCAGACGGCGTGCCGATGACAATACGGCATGGGATGTTGTGCAGAATACCCATGCTGAAAATCACTTAGAGAGTGAGGGGTCTTTTGATTTACTGAGTGGCTTTGTCTGCTGCCCATAGCTACTTCTCCCTGTGTTAATATTATCTTTACAGTCCTAAGAAGAGATTAGTTGTCCTGACCCTCGAGCGGATCATTAAGAAGATAGATCTTCTTAACAGCTATTATGCTGATTTTAAAAAAAGAAAAAGAAGAAAGGGGGAAGCACACACTTTCCATTTTACACTGACGTTCGGATTATTTTCTGTGTACAAACACCCTTGATGCCTGGAAGAGCGTTGGGGAACAAAAGGAGATAAGGGGGGGGGGGGGGTCTGTGAGAAACTGTCTAATTAAAAGGGGGGTTTTGACAACACTGCTTAAAGTTCTGGGCAGTCGCTTCAAATCCATTTGTTTCTTTAAATAATCTTTCCTCCTTTCTGACAACCGTCCATGTTGAACTCCATTTTACTTGCCCTGTTTCTACAAGGCTTGTCGCGTCCTTTAAACCGCGAGGAATGGCAGGGTATACGTTATGATTGCTTTAAAAACAAAAACAAAACCCCTGCATTATTCAAGGGCCACAATGGGTTTCTTCTAGCTGAGTCCGTATGTACCTCTTTAAACAATATGTATCTCCTGTTGTCTGTTGCGTGCCTTTGAGTTTTCTATTGAAATTCCACAGACTGTACCTCTGATGTTGCATGGACTTTTTAACTATTCACAATCCACCCCATATCCATGTGTGTGTATCTATGGGTCCTTGCTGGGGATAAAAATGTGTGTACGTGTGTGTGTTTGTGTGTGTATGTGCGGGTTCTCATCATGTAGGTGTCAGAAGAAGAAGAAGGGTTGTTTTTTATACCCTGCTTTTTTCTACCCAAAGGAGCCTCAAAGTGGCTCACAATCGCCTTCCCTTCCCCTCCCCGCAACAGACACCCTGTGAGGTAGTGGTGGTGCTGAGAGAATCCTGAAAGAACAGTGACTGGCCCAAGGTCACCCAGCAGGCCTCATGTGTCTCAAAGCAGCTTACAATCGCCTTCCCCTCCTCTCCTCACAGCAGTCACCTTATGAGGTAGGTGGGGTTGAGAGAGTTCTGAGAGAACTGTGGCTGGCCCAAGGTCACCCAGCAGGCCTTGTGTGTCTCAAAGTGGCTTTCAATCGCCTTCCCTCCCTCTCCTCACAACAGTCACCTTATGAGGTAGGTGGGGTTGAGAGAGTTCTGAGAGAACTGTGGCTGGCCCAAGGTCACCCGAGCAGGCTTCATGTGGAGGAGGAGTGGGGAATCAAACCCGGTCCTCCAGATTAGAGTCCACTGCTCCTAACCACTATGCCACACTGACTCTTGAGAACCACGCCGTCAGGGAAGCAAGCTGGTCTTCTGACGTGGCTTGTTGGATATTCGTCAACAAGTTCAGAGATAAAACATGGCAAAGAAAGTTGTGGGAATCCAGGATCTCCTCAGGTGATTCTTCAGGAAGGGCAAGGGAAAAATCCAGTTCTTAGAGGGACAAGGGTCATCTTCGCCATTGTACTGACTAGGCTAGTCCAATCTGGAAAAGAATAAAGCCCAGCTGGGTGAGAGCCCTTGCCGATTGCTCGTGTTTCCTCAGGACCAATTGTGGTTCAAGGTAATGGTGCCCCGTTTTGAATATAGCCTTAATCACCCTTTGTCTGTAATCCCATCGTAATCGAATTAAGCTGATAATGATTCGTGATGCGTCAGAGATATTGCTTCAGACTAGGGACCTGTGTCTGGATTGAGCCTCTGTTGATGGGTGGTGAACTGTAGAAGAACTATAGAGGCACAGGCTACCCTTCGCTGTTCTTCTCAGGGTCGTACATCTACAACACCATCAGCGTCACTTGGTGGGTTCAGTCGCGTTGAATTCTTATTCCAGCTACCAGTGTCCCAGCTGAAACTGCCACTCTGTTGCTCCGGGTGGTTTCCAAACCACATACGTCAACACCAGAGATGTGGGGCGTACAATTTCCCAGAATGCTTTATTTTTCCATGGAAGACGCTTACGACCTTATTTCTAATGTGGCAATTCAGCACGGAGCCTTTTCTGTACATGGATTGCCGTGCAAGATCTTTTTGAAGTCCCCGTTGGCTTTTGGTCTCTAGGGACAGGGTGGTACAAGATCTCTCTCTCGTCCTTGTAAAGGTTGAGCGTTTTGAACATGTTTGTCCCCCTCCCTGCTCCGAGCCTTTAAGGTTGAAAGGCAACCAAGCAAATCGATTCCGAGATGGTCCATTTGGCAGCTTCACCGCGGCCTAGGAGCGGACAAAGGAGAGGACTCTCGTGGTGGCTTTTTCCTCCCGTATGACCGACGCGTTTCAAACATCTTTTTCTGTATCTTTCGAATTTCCCCCTGTGTAGAAAGATTGATGCCACCGCCTTCCACTGCCCTTCTGCCACCCAAATCTCCAGGATGCAGCTGTTTAGTTTTTTTTTTTTTAAAGAAAGACAGAGAGAGAGAGAAAAAGAGAAAGAAAGAAGTGTATGGCACTGTCAACCAGATAGTGCCTTAAAAAGTCTAGTATGCATTTTGGAATGTCTTGCATGCCCGCACCAAAGTGTTGGGTTTTTTTTTTTTTTGTCTCCATGTGCATTAGCCGGCGAAAGAATAATATCTCAGCTGCCAGTAGAAATACCCTGTTCGTGTAACAGGAAGGGTTTGTCAACTCGCAACCCTGCTTTTCAAGGGAACTGCGTGGTTTTGCGGGAGGCAGCTCTCGGGGGAGGGGACCGCGCAGTCTTTGAAGTCCTTTGTGGTGGCTGTCTAATCTGGGAGAAGAGGATTATGTTCTTTTCTGCCAGGAGCGCATGACAGTTTGGTAATTAATGAGCATCATAAAATTCTCTTTTACTATTAGATACCCATTAGAAAACCTGGGACGGTTGTCATCTCAGACAAAACCATGCCGATTCTCAATTTATCCCGACATCAAAGGGAATCTCCTATGGTCTTATCCTGAATGCTCTAATTGTGTTTGCATTTGGTGTGGTTGGTGCTGAATGCGTCTGAGACAAGGCGCGGTGTAAGGTGCAGGTCCCTTGATTCGATGCACAGCCTGAGCCGTCGGCCCATCTAGGGGGAAAACAATCAACATCACACACCAACCTGAAATGTGGGTTGCGTCATCCTTGGCCTTACTTTAAGAACACTGATCCCTTCTGAGCCCCATCTGACTGTTTATAGCATTTGGTTTTCCATTGAGCGCATGGGAATGAAGTCAAATTCCACATCCTATACAATGTCCTGAAAGGAAGGGGGGAGGAAAACATTATACATGTAATATCCCCCTTATTGGTATTGTATTACAAACATCTTTGTTCTGGATTTCAAGTTTGTTCCAACTCTGAAAACCCTCTCGGGTCATCTTTACTTCATTATCCTGGAAGTACAGAATCAGTTCCCGTTTTCTAATAATAAATTTCTCTTCCCGCTGAGAGAGTTGAAAAGTCTTAATCTACACATTTCTCTTTGGACCGGGGAGGGAAAATATGCCATCTCCCCCCCCACCCTCAAATAGGAATGTCATTCAACTGAAAAGAATCTCTCTTAGAAACAAGAAGAATAACCAGGTCATCTATTTTGTATCCTAAACGTGAAGCCTTCTTCTTTTTTCTTTCTTTTCTTTTTTTGCTAAAGGTCAGATATTTCATCCTTCTAGAATTGAAATCTATACTACACGGAGGAAAGGAAGTCAAGGAAACTTAAGCTTCTTTTCTACAAGAGAGGCTGGTTCCAGCTAGCGCTGTTGCAATGGGGAAAAAAACGCTTTCAAAGCATTTTTGCTCCCACAAAAAGTGAGAAGGGAAAACAGAGGCAGGGCTGCAGATTTCGCTTTATGGAAGCTTGTCTGTGGGGCATAGAGTGTCAGGCTGGGGCCACCAATTCTCACATTAGTCTAGCTTGATGTTGTGTATTGAGGGTTGTTGACTCACAGGATGGGTTATTTGTATTTAGGTGGACGCACACATCATTCCGTTCTGGACCCCAGTGGTCCAATGTGGGGGGGAAAAATAAGGACATAAGCAGTGACGTCGTATTGAGGCACTGCATATTCCGAGATCAGAGCTGTCGACTGACACTCCTACCCAAGTGTCTCTGGGTTAGGGGCATATACAGTAGTCAAGCCTGTATCTGCTGCACCCCGTAGAACCCACTAATTATCAGAACAGAAAGCCATTAACAGGCAACAAAGCGAGTGAGGAACCAGGTTAGAGAGCCAGTTTGGTGTAGTGGTTAAGAGCGCGGACTCTAATCTGGGAGGTTTGATTCCCCACTGCTCCACATGCAGCTGCTGGTGTGACCTTGGGTCAGTCACAAGTTCTCTCGAGAGCAGGCCTTGAAAGAGTTCTCTCAGCCCTGCCTACCTCACAGGGTGTCTGTTATGGGGAGGGGGAGGGAAAGGAGATTGTAAGCTGCTCTGAGACTCCTAGTGAAGGATGGGATATAAATCCAATCTCTTCTTCTTCTTCTTCTTCTTCTTCTTCTTCTTGTTTGGAAACTGGGGTCACCAGGTCCCCCCTGCCATTGGTGGGGGACAGTAGGGTAGTGTTGTGAGATTCAGGTTTGGAAACTCCTGGAGATTTGGGGATGGAGTCTGGGGAGGAGAGGGACATCAGTGGGGTACAATGCCCATAGACTCCACCCTCCCAAGCCTCCATTTTCTCCAGGGGAACTGATCTCTGTAGCCTAGAGATGAGCTGTAATCCCAGGGGATCCCCAGGTCCCACTTGGAGGCTGGCATCTCAAAAAAAAAAGACTTAGGCTGAGGACAGACCAGCAATCTGCTGCGGGAGGAAACCGGGGCCAAAAGGTGTGGGGGGAAAGTTCTCCGGGGCTGGACATTCACACTGGCCAGTGTATTGTGGAAGCAGGCTGTCAGGGAGCGTTCAGACTGCCGTAAAGCGGCCCCGGGTGGGCCGGCCTCCGCAGCTCGTGGTGGGGCTGTTTCAGCAATATGTGCTTGTGCACCTATGCGCATAGGCGCATGGCCATCAGCAGTCTAGACATTTAAAATCTCCCTACCTCCGGTATTGGGGCATAGGTGTGCATGAGTGCATGAGCGCTCATGTGCTCATGCACATATTTCTGCAATGGCGTGTTCACACTGCCGCCTCCGCTTGACTTCCGCTTCTTCTGGTCCACACTGCCAGGAAGTGGTAGACAAC
Source organism: Lepidodactylus listeri (assembly GCA_029233225.1). NCBI lineage: Eukaryota > Metazoa > Chordata > Lepidosauria > Squamata > Gekkonidae > Lepidodactylus > Lepidodactylus listeri. The sequence goes on from JARCFY010000017.1 coordinate 52,906,227, forward strand.
CGGCAGACAGCCCCTGGACACTGGTTTTTCCAGGTGTCCTTCTGAAGCAGCAGGGAAGTGGCAGGGAAGCGGGTAAGTACGGAAGGGAGCTGGGGAACAGCTGTGGCTGTTTGAACGGATTCCCTTCCCTGCTTCACAAGCAGGGCTCTCCCGCTCTGGATTGCCAGTCTGTCCTCAGCCTTAGTCTTTGTAGTGCTATAAAGACAATAACATTTTATTTTACGAGTGCAAACTGTCCTAGACACAGTCCATTTCTTTCAAAGGCAGTTTCAGAGGGTAACCGTGTCGGTCTGCCATAGAAGAGCTAGATTCGAGTCCAGACACATCTTACAGCCCAACAAGATTTTGGGGGTATAAGCTTCCAAGAGTCAAACCTATCTGACAGAGGGGGCTTCGACTCTCGAAAGCTTATGCTCGAAAATCTTGTTGGTCTCTGTGGTGCTACTGGACTTGAATCTAGCTCTTCCTCTAAAGAGCTGTTCAGGGATGGATTGGCCATTTCACTGATAGAGAAATTTCCCGGTGGACCACTCTCTTAAAGGGCAACCAGACCCTAGTAACTGTGCCAGTGCCTCAGACCCCTCATCAGCCACAGCAGTTTGCGTCGGCTCATCAACCATCTCCTCCTGCACTGCTTCCAGCTGGGGGGAGGATGCAGGGGGTGAGCCGGTGCCCGTGGTCAGCCCCACTGAGCTGAGCGGCCCTGCAGTGCTGGCTGGTAGCACACCAAGGGGCGCCCGACTTGACTTGCTCCAGGGCCGTTTTCACTTCCCTGTCCACCCCTGGTTCTATTTGCGTCTGATGAAGTGAGCTCTGATTCCCAAAAGCTTAATGGTAAAGGTTTCCCTTGCTCAAAAGTCAGTTGAATCTGACTCTAGGGGGTGGTGCTCATCTCTGTTTCCAAGCCGAAGAGCCAGTGCTGTCCGAAGACCTTTTCTGTGGTCATGTGGCTGGCATGACTAGACGCCGAGGCGCACGGAACGCTTCCCACCGAAGTGGTACCTATTTATCTACTTGCAATTCCTTGCTTTCAAACTGCTAGGTTAGCAGGAGCTGGGGCCAGAGATGGGAGCTCACTCTGTCATGCAGCACTCAGGTCTCGAACTGCCGAACTACAGACCTTCTGGCCTGCAGCTCAGCATCATAACCTCTGAGCCACCACAGCCCCATAAAGGTAAAGATTTCCCTTGCTCAAAAGCTTACTTCCTGAAAAATTGTGTTGGTCTTTAAGGTGCTTCTGGACAGGAGTTTAGTTTCCTCTGAAACTGAAATGGATTGGACCACCGTAAGCCCAGAAAGTAAAAACCCTGGTGGGATCTGCAGAAACGCCATGCACTGAAAAATAAGCTCATCCATATAAAACAGAAACAGCTTGTCTTTAAGGCGTTACAAAGACCTCCCTCCTCACCTTTTATAATAAACAGCTTGGAACTATGATCCAGATGAGTAGCTATGTTGGTCTGAAGCAGGCGAACAAATGTCCAGTGGCACCTTTAAGACCAACAAAGGTTTATTCAAGGTGTGAGCTTTCGTGTGCTCACATGCTTTTTCAAATACGTTGGCAATGATCGGTAAGGTTCAAACTTGTAGACAGGGGCTGAACCGCAAATTAACATGTAATGCGATGAAGATGTGCAAAGACAACTAAATAACAAGCAAAGGACTTGAAGCTTGTAGGGAGACTTAGTGGGGAGACCCTCCCCAATGGGAACCCCGCAAAGCTGTGTGGTTGACGGGTGACCCACAGTGACATCTGCTTTGAACAGAGCAATAGGCCTGATCACACATACCTCACTTGGTCTTTCAGTGCTTTCAATGACTCACAATCGAATATGTAGGCTGCGGTCACATGGCCCTTTAATGCGGGAGGAAGGGCTGTTTCCTCCCACATTTAAAGGGACCGTTCACAATGGCCACGGCTAGTCCCGCGCTGAAGCGGGCTCAAATGCAGGTTCCTCCCATTTTCCAACCCGGAAAAATCAAGTGTTTTCCTGGGAGTCGTGCGAGAAGCCCGCATTTGAGCCCTCTGGGCAGCCCTCTCTCGCAATCATTGCGAGACAGGGCTGTCCAGATGGTCCCGTCCTCCATTCCCCCCCCCCACTTTTACACTTGGGCACTTGAGCACTCAAGCACTCAAGCGTAAAAGGGGGGGGACCTCAAACTTACCAGGCAGCCGGCGGGGCTCGGGAAAGGGTGCCTCCCCCCCCCGCCGCTCACCTCCTCCTCCTCTGTTGCTGCTGTTGCCGCCGTTGCAACTCGCCTCCTCCTCCACCGCCGCTGCCGCTCGCCTCCTTCTCCACCGCCGTTGCCGCTGCACACCTCCTCCGATGCTGCCGTTACCGCCACCTTTGCCTTTGCCTGCCAACCCGAACTAAAAAACTGCGGCCCCCAAGGGCCGTGTGACTGTGGCCGTAAACTGGCTGTTCTGGGAACTGTTCTAGCAGAGGCAATGTAGCGCCTGGATCCTCAAGGGCTTGTCTTCACGGGCAGGTCACCGTTGATAGCAAGCTAAACTGAAGTCTGCTGTCAATCTGGGGGTGCATCCCCCATCAGCATCCAAGCAATTAGTAGCATCTATGGTTTCCTGTTTACATGCCTCTCTCTATCTCCCCCCCCCCCCCTTTCCTTTTTTCCCCTTTTCCCCTGGCTAAAATTAAATGGTTAACATTTGGCCTGTGATGAAAATGCCATTCCTTCCGCGGTGGCAGAAGCAACAGCAGACGGTTCACAAGAGAAAAGAAGGGGGGGAACCCTTGGAGCATTGTTTTTGGACACAAACATACACAAGTTATTAGAACATAAGATCAAAGGAGATGTCCCACTGTGTTTCTTTCAGTGCTTCCATTGTGTTGAATACTGAAGCCTGGTAGAGAGTTAGAATGGGAGGGGGGGGGGGGGGCGGGAGGGAGGGAGAGGAAACCCTTTGTATGAAGATGCTTGTCACCGAGAGGAGCTCATAAAAGGTGATGTGAGAAAAGACACCAGGTGGAGTATAAACCACCCTTATTGTTAAGAAATGCAAATAAAAAACCCCCTCGTCTGTATTAAAACTTCCTCCCTTGTCATTTCTTTAGATGCTAAAGGATTATTGAAGTTCTGGAACTGCGGGCTTTTCTCTCTCTCTCTCTCTCTCTCCTGCCTTCCTTTTGTTTTCGGCATAATATACCATGCGTGATTGCTGGCGAAAGTTAAGTTTTCTACTTCCTCAGCAAATAAGAGCAAGTTAAGGGGAGGAAACCTCATTTCAGCAAAACGCTTTCAGGAAGGAGAAAACTTGAATAGGAACTTTAAAAAAAGAAATCGTCCTCGAGTCCCTAAGTTTTGTTTTGTTTTTAAACTAGAAATGTTCTGGCTGCAGATACGATGTAGGGGAAAGGACTCTCTTAGCTTGGGGTCCTGTTCTTGTTTACTCGGCCTAGACTACTATCCAGAGTTCACGGCAGCCTTTTTCGGCAGTGCCTAAAAATGACACTCCTCCTCTCGGAACGTTTTTAACCGCTTTTTAACCGTTCCTGCCGTTGTTTTAAATCACTCTCCATTGGTGCTGATGTGCAGCCACATCTGACAGTGACATTTAAGTCGTGGTCCTTGATTAGGTGGGAGCACCCCTGCGGTCACTTCAGGAAGGAAGAAGCATTAGAAACCAGGGCAGAAAGGTGCCCAAGGCTGCGGTTGCGCACACTAAATAACCCACTTTCAATCCACTTTCAGTGCACTTTCCAACTGGATCTGGCCACTTCACACAGAAAAAATCCAGTTGAAAAGTGCACTTAAAGTGGATGGAAAGTGGATCATTTAGTGTGTGTGACCGCAGAAGGAACATTTAAGGGAAACAAGGAGGGCAGTCCTAAATAGAGTTACACCCTTCTAAGCCAATTGACTTGGATTTTGAAGGGTGTATTTACATGGTATTGTGTTGAAAGACCCTGAACTGGTACGATTACAGTTTTAAATTTAAAAAAGGTTAAATGACTGAGAGACAATAGCTATAACAACAACAACAAAAAATTACATGATTACATTTGGATAGCTTCAGGTTGGTAGCTGTGTTGGTCGGTGGTAAAAGAGCTGGATTCGAATCCAGTAGTAGCACCTTTGAGGCCAACAAGACTTGGGAAATGTAAGCTTTCAAGAGTCAAAGCTCCTTTCCTCAGCACATACCCTGCTGAACTCTAAGGTGCTACTAGACTTAAATATAACAAGTACATTTGGTTCAACTGATTAAATTTCTAGCCAGACCTTACCCTCCATCTCCCATCTCCCAAGCACGAGGCTAAGTGAGGCTGCAACCACATACTCCTTTAAATCCAACATAGGTGTGAATACCTGACAGATCTAAAGGGAGCGATCAGACAGCAACATTTGGGAAGCTGAGTTAAAAGTCATTGGGGAAAGCCTAGTGTTATCTGGATAAGGCAGGCCACTGGCGGGTTTTCCCCTATCTGATTGCTCAAGCATGCTCTCATACCATCGGGATGGTCTGACCAAGCCATCCCGACTCTGTGCCATGTTTTCCCCACTTCACAGTATGCACATCATTGCATACTTCATTGGGGGCCCTCAGTGCGAAGGTGTGATTCCTTGCTTATGTGCAAAGGAAACAAACAGCAACCCCCCCCCCCCCACTCACCCACAGTTGCATCTGATCACACAATGATGGGCTAAGCCCACACTTCAAAGGGCTGTGTGATCTTGCAACTGCATGTCAAATTCCTCTGGAGGAAATAGCCTCTCTCCCCCCCCCCCCCCCCGCTTCAACTGGCGTGTGTGACTGCAGTCCAAGTGTATTTTTTAACTTTATCATCACAATATTTTTAACAATAAGAGTTACCTGTCTGCAGAAGAGAGGCCAGTAATCTGGAGTGAGAGTTTTACCACTTACTGTCCTACCTCCTTATTTAAGTAGTTTTTGGCCCTATGTATGTGAATAGCATTTCTTCAGCCAGTCCCTGTCACCTGGATTGAAGGTGCCACACTGGTCTGTCTGGAACTGCTTTTCCTTCTCTTCTTTTTCATACTCTGCTTACATTCATGTTGCACTACCAACTTTCAGAGTAGTGCATAATCCTCAAGTAAGCTGAGGGAGAAGGCACACTTCATTCATGTACTTTGATTATCAGCTAATGAACTATAGAAATACTGTTCTTTCAAGTGCTTTTCCCATCTGGGTTTCCTCCCATGGTCTGTATGCATTTTTCTAGTAGGCCATTTGATAGTGGATGACGTAGTAGGCTACTGTGCTGCAATATAAGCATGAGTCCCCAGTACATTGCTTAAACTTGGCACTGCAAAACCAAGGTCCATTATCACAAAAGGCCATGTCTGGAATGCCATGCTTCAAGAAGATTGACCTGCCCGCCCTGACCAGGATAGCCCAGTCTCATCCGATCTCCGACCCTGGCAACTATTTGGATGGGAAATCTCAAAAGAATACCAGTGCTGGAAGCCAGAGGCAGGCTATAAAGCCACTTCTCTGAGCATCCTCTATGACCCAGTCGGAGTTGCCAGAGTCACCATGACTTCAAGGCATGGGCATACACGCACACACAAAATGCAAAACACAAAAAAAGATTGACCAACCCAGCTGTCAATGATACACTGCATATACTATGCATAGTTCTGGACAGGGGGAAAATAATCTGTAACTATTAAATATATCCCAGAGATCAAAAGCATATGTCATCACCCAGTTTTGCTAAGTTTTGTGGCTGTCCTCCTGTCTTGGATGGAATTTCAGGCAGGCATAATTGTTTATGAGAGGGAAGAGGGCATGGTATAGCCAGATCTCACCAGGTCTTGGAAGTTAAGCAGGATCAGTACTTGGATGGGAGACCACCAAGGAAGACTCTGGAGAGGTAGGCAATGGCAAACCACCTCTGCTTCTCACTTGCCTTGAAAGCTCCTTATTGGGATTGCCATAAGTCTTGGATGGGAGACCTCCAAGGAAGGCTCTGCTTAGGACAGCAATGGCAAACCACCTCTGCTTCTCACTCATGTTGAAAGCCCCTTGCTGAGGTTGCCATAAGTCCACTGCAACTTGACAGCACTTAACATACACATAACCATTTATACATCATTGGCTATGGTCAGATTGATCTGTCCATCAGTTTATACCTTCCCATGTTTGTCTTTTATAATCTGTTCCTAAGTGTATTTCATGGGTCTTTTACAGTGCATCCTTTATGGGTACTTCTTGGTTTCACCATTTTACTTGGCATCAAAATTATCCCGTCAATGACTAAGAATTCTTGTCTGCTGTTCCAGTAATCTCTTACAAGGAGATCACAGCTGCCTCTGTCTTCTGGCCATCCTTGAATGGCCACTTTCTTTAGAATCCTCAATAAGTCCTCTTTCTCTGTTCTCACTTTGATCTGTTACATTTCTTCTGTCTGCCACAAGCAGTGATCTGACAAGTCTCCCTGGTCCTGAATCTCATGCACAGACATCTTTCCAGCTTCCCTAGTAGCTAGGAGCTCTGGAAACGGTATCTGCAGAAAACAAATTTTCATAATGTATAAATCACAATAAAATCATAGAGTTGTATCACTTTCACACACGCTAAATGATGCACTTTCAACCGGCTTTCAGTGCATATTGCAACTGGATTTTCTGTTTCGAATGGCAAAATCCACTTGCAAACAGTCACTGTGGTGGAGTGAAATGGCATTATTTAGCATGTGTGAAAGTGCCCAACATCCACTGATGAGACAGAGGCCTGGGTCCCTTTTGATTAATGAACATGGTGTACTCAAGAGCATGGGATTCATGGAGACAAAAGTCATATGGGACAAGGCTTCAGTGAGAAAGGGAAATCAAGTGAGATCAAGCGGAAAAGACAGCAGTATATAAGCCATTCAATTGTAGTCTGATCCATAAGGTATCATAAGGCTGAACCCACAAGGTAGGGTTATTTGGCGGTTTCTAAACAATGCAATGCCCCGAACTATATGGCCCAGGCTAGACAGACCTCGTCAGATCGTGGAAGCTAAGCTGGGTTGACTGGTCAGTATTTCGATGGGAGACCATCAAGGAAGTCCAGGGGTGATACGTAGAGGCAATCAATGGCAAACCACCCCTGTTAGTCTCTTGCCTTAAAAATCCTATGGGGTCGCTGTAAATTGCCTGTGACTTGACCTTCACAGCGCGTTCCACCACCAAAGAATGCCAAGAATGGCTTCTCCTCTGTTTCCACCTGAAATGTATAGCTACAAAGATGAAAGAGTTGACAAGCAAACGAGATTCTTACAGCGCGATCCTAAGCCGTTACACCTTTCTAACCACATAGGCTTCAATGGACTTAGAAGGGTATAACTTTATTTAGGTTTACCAGGTGAGCCATCTATTGTTTGTGCCTGTTTCTCTTTCTGCGCCAGTCATTTATATGGATGCATATGCCACTAGGTGCCTGTTATTATTATGTTTCTGCAAAGTTACTGCTTTTAAACGAAGGCTAGGTTGCATCAGCTGAAATGCTGATGGGCCTTCCTGATCCCAAGTAAGTTTCCTCTTGTGCATCCCAGCCCAATTTGTTCTTTATTTACAGGTTGTTCCCTTTGTGGAACTGCTTTAGTGGACAGGTATTGTGTACTGGATTCGCTGTACTGAAAGGCCAAACTACGACGTGGTGATAAGCATTGGTTTATTCAGTACACAAGTAGCATGCAATACCGGCCAAGATGGCCAACTTTATACAGTCCCTAGGACACACGCAAGAGTCCCATTGGCGGGTTTGAATTTCCCGCCAGAGTTCGTATTGGAGGGCTAGTGGTGGTCTAGGATCCCTGACTCCTATTGTTTTTAGGAGTCAAGCTCTGGCTGTATGTCACTTATGCCTTGTGGCAGTCAGCGGACATAACAATAGGCATGTTGTCAGATTCTCCAGAAATCTGATAGCTTTGATCAAGGCTGTGCTGCCATTGCGGTGTCCAGAACTTCCTTCTTGCCAGGTTGAACCCCTTTGGTGGAAATGTGACTTCCCACAAAATTCAAACCAGTCATCTTAAACATACATTCTGGGTGTGCAGCTTGTTCTGTTGAAGTCTGCAAGTGTGCCATTCTGTGGTGGAACCTCAGATGATATCACTCATAGCTTTGTCCACACCATCAGTCTTCTCATAGATCATGTGTATTGTTTCGCGAAACATTTTGGAGAGAGAAAAAATAAGCCATGCCTAAAGCTGGGTTCCCCGACCTGATTCTGGAGGTTTTCAAACAGAGACCAGATGGCCATCTGTCAGCAATGGTGATTCTGTGAACTTAGGCAGATCGTGAGAGGGAGGGCAGGAAGGGCTGCATCCGTGCTCAGTTCTTGTGGCCCTTTTTTACACACCCAGGGAAATGCTGATCTCCACTTTAGGGTCAGGAAGCAGTTTTTCTCCAGGACAGTTTGGCTGGGGATCCTGGAGGTTTTTTGTCATCTTTTGGGCATGGAACAGGGGTCACTGGGGGTGTGGAGGGGCAGGTATTTGTGAATTTCCTGCCTTGTGCAGGGGGCTGGACTAGATGACCCTGGAGATCCCTTCCAGCTCTATGATTCTATGCTCGCCAACACTTTTCCTGGTGCACCCCAAGCGCTTTTAGAAAGTGGGCAGGGCTGGGTGGGCGTTTGGTCCAGCAGGTCTTCTGATGGCCTGTGCCCATTAAAAGGCATCCTGTTAAACTAGAGCTGCCAACCTTCAGGTGGCACCTGGACATCTCCTGGAATTACAGCTGTTCATCAGATGATGGAGATTTGTTCACCTGGAGAAAATGTCTGCTTTGGAGGGTGGCCTTTAAGGCATTATACTCTGCAGAGGTCCCTCCCCTCTTAAAAGCCTGCCCTCCCCAGGGTCCACCCCCAAAATATTTCCCAACCAGCAGTTGACAACCCTATGTTAAACAGAGCTTCTGTGTGAAATGTTGAAAAGTTACTGTTGGAGTTATACATAACCTCATTCCCTCACATTTTGTGGTTGGCTGTTAGTCCTGTGGCAGCCATTTTGTAGTTGCACCCCCTGCCCTGTGTCAGAATTCCAAAAGTTCCCACAGGTTCAAAAAGGTTGGGGACCCCTGACCTAAAGCAGCACACCAAAACCTGTATCTTCCAAATGGAGTGTTAAATGTACATAATCTACACCTCTCCATTGTTCCCTTTAGCTGCCAAAACAGGAGGAAACATCGAACCAGCTGGAATGTTTGATGCTGGCAAACTGGAGTGCGATTTCCTGTCTGGCTGGCAGTCAGCAACGTCCGTAAAGTCCCTTAAATTACATGCAGCAGGCTATTATTTTTCTCTGCTATTCGGTTAACTTCCTTAATCCTTCCTTGATCCTTGCTAGCTCTGTCTTACAAGGTCTGCCTTGGTTCTGTTGCAGAAACCAAAGGGCACCTTTCTGCTGGGGTGGATAAACTGATCTTCTTCTATTTCTCTGAACTGAATGTTTACCTGGCAAGCAATCCATGCTCTGTTATAAATCCTAATATTTTAAAGTGGGACACCTTCATCAGCAAGCTCTTCAACTGCAAGAAGTCATCTGGCCATTTCCCTTTTAACTCAGGCCCAAATTCCATCATCCATTCACCCATCGTCCATCCATCCATCTGTCCGTCTGTCCATCCACCTGTCTGTCTATAATCATCTATCTGTCTATCTATCTATCTATCTGTCTGTCTGTCTGTCTGTCTGTCATCTGTCTAATTTGAATCCCACCTTTCTGCCCTCACAAGGGCTTCCAAGGTGGCTAACAATTTAAAACATATGTGATAAAAATCACATTTTAAAATAATTAAAAATCCCCCCCCACAAAACACACACACATCATTAAAACAAATTAAAAACAAAGTTAAAATACAGACAGAGACATAAAAACAGCAATTAAAACATTGGCCAGGAAGGAGGGATCACTGGGAGAATGACAAACGAGACAAAAATGGCGGAAGATGGCGACAGAAGGGGCATCTCTCCTCGGGGAGAGAATTCCAGAGCTTCGACATCATGACCAAGAAGGCCTTCCCGTGGGTTGCCGCCTTCCTAATTTGAGAAGCTGGGGACACCCAAAGCAAGCCCTCCAAAGATGACCAAAGTGGTTGGATAGTTTTGTAAGGAAGCAGGTAGTCTTTGGTGGTATGAATGGAAGACTGTATACTTTGTTATTTTACCAAATGCTGGGGTGTGCTCCCCAAATCTGATAAATTTGTTGCTGAATAACCTTTATTTTGGTGTAACTGTTTTAGACTCATTTTAAATGGTTTATAATCTTGACCTAGCAGACTAATACCCTTAGTTATCGGGTACAATTTAAATGCGGTGATAGTTCCGTATGATTCTTTAAACACCCTCAGTTCAGCGGCGTTCTATCAAAATACATCTACAAACAACTGCTCCCTACCAGTGCTTCCCAATTCCTCCCCCTCCCGATTTCTATGCAAATTTGCCTCATGTAACATCACTGTGTTTCATCAGGCACAAGATATGATCTGATCTGAAACGAGATTCTACTTGTGGCCAGAATGTGGGAATGGATACAGCTGTAGTCATGTTTGGCTAGCTAACACTATAATAATGTACCTCCTCACTTGGTTAATGTGGGGGAAGTAATTACCATGTATGTGGTCTCTGTAAATCCGACTGTGGACAAGGTGCAGCTGTGAGTGTAAGATCCTAATAGAATATATCTGTGGCGCGTGTATAATGTTGCCTGTGTGTGCGCTGTTTGAGATACATGGTAGGAATAACTTGGCCAGCATAAGAATTGCCTTGCTGGGTTAGATCACAGAGCCAGACTAAATATGACCACAGCCACGGGTTCATCCCATGGACACCGGCGCCATTTTAGAAGCAGCTGTAACCCTTTAAGAAGTTGCTGTAACATGTATAGCCTTAAACTGGAACTCTCATCTAGCTCCAACTATCGAGTGTTGGTTTGCGAAAGTTTGGGACCTCTTCATAATGGAGAAGATTACAAACCATATAAGATGAGCAGAACTTTGCCCAAACAACCTCACTTCTCTCAAAAATGGTTGCCATTTTTAGAGAATGTACTGGCTAATCACATACAACCACACAAGGTAATATACCTCAAATTTCTTTACATTCAATCTATACCTAAAATCTACACAGTCTGGTCATGTGGAAATATTTGCCATTTCTAAGTTTTGGAAATAGTACTGATTACACCTTCTTCCAACTGCTGATTGATATAGAGTATAATTTAGCAACTGAACCATCCATCCGAAATTTGAATGTCATATCACTCACTTTGTGTTTGCATTTCAATAATATTGCAAAGAAAAGTCTTGGAACTTATATAAACAGTTGTGTTACTATAACTTTGAACAAACAGATATTCTTTACCCACCAAGAATTGTTCTTCTACGGTCATAGTAATTAGTTTATCTGGTTATGCCTCATATCTCTTTTTGCAAGAGTTTGTGCATCAGTTGGTTGGGTACTTGATGACGACTGTATTATTCATTTATTCAAACAAATATTAAAAAGTTAATCTTTAAAAGTTGCTGTGAACTGAAACCGCGATGTGATTTTTTGGCGTCATTTAATGTGCCGTGTTAATACTTAAGCTTTGCTTCAGTTCTGGTTTTAGATCTCTGCAACCCCAATTCTATTGTATTCAGGGCTTTTTGAAAAAAAGAGGTGTTGAAACGCTCAAAAGGGAAATGAAGTTTTCAATCTGCATACTGAAAACTCAAGAACTTTTAAACATTTCTAAAAGACTTTTGTCAAAGAGGTTCTGGAACGCCGTTCCGGCATGTTCCCCCAGAAAAAAAAGCCCTGATTGTATATCACTTATTGAATGTCCCATCCTGTCAATTATACTGACTCCATGTGATTCAAGTGAGAAAGGCGGAGTATACTTATTGTAAATAAATAAAAAGAAATGAATGAAATCTGGATCAGACTTGTGGCGCGGTGGCCCCAGGAGTTCTTGTTTCCTCTCCACCATGCCTTTTGAGGTGCAGAAAGAGATCCCATGGCTGTTTCAGCAGCAGCAGCAGCAGCAGCAGCAGGAGGAGAAGAGGAAGAGATTGGATTTACACCCCACCCTTCACTACCCGTTTTCCTTTCCTTCCCCACAATAGACACCCTGTCAGGTAGGTGAGGGCTCTCCTGAGAACTGCCCTTGAGAGAATAGCTCTGAGAGAACTTGTAACTGACCCAAGGACACACCAGCAGCTGCATGTGGAGGAAGTCCCCGGGTCACTACTCAGAGGCAGGCAAATGGCAAACCACCTCTGAATGTCTCCCGCCTTGAAAAGTCGATGGGGTCACCATAAGTTGGCAGCAACTTGATGGCATTTTAAACCACTGCGAGTCCCTTGAAGTCAATGGGCTTACAAGGGGTGTAACTCAGGCCCATAGCCACAGTGGGGCATCTCGGGGCCCAGCCCCCCCAAATATCACCAAGGCCCCTGACTTCCCATCCAGCCCAGCCCCCCCAAACCCCCACCTCTTCCTTCCTTCCTTCCTTCCTTCCTTCCTTCCTTCCTTCCTTCCTTCCTTCCTTCCTTCCTTCCTTCCTTCCTTCCAGTTTGGTGTAGTGGCTAAGTGCGCGGACTCTAATCTGGGAGAACCGGGTTTGATTCCCCACTCCTCCACTTGCACCTGGCTGGATGACCTTGGGCAAGCCATAGCTCTGTACCAGCTGTTCCCTCAAGGACAGCTTGGGAAAGAGCTCTCTCAGCCCCACCCACCTCACAGGGTGCCTGTTGTGGGGAGGGGAAGGGAAAGGAGTTTGTAAGCCGCTCTGAGACTCCATTTAGATATCCATGATTCATAACAGACATGCAATGCTTATTATGCGAGTTTGGTGTATCCCCAAACTGGAAGGAAGGAAGGAAGGAAGGAAGGAAGGAAGGAAGGAAGGAAGGAAAAAAAGAAAGAAAGAAAGAAAGAAAGAAAGAAAGAAAGAAAGAAAGAAAGAAAGAAAGAAAGAAAGAAAGAAAGAAAGCGAGAGTGAGGAAGGGGACAGCTACTAATCCAAGCCTCAGAAATACCACTATTCTGGGAGGGTAGCTTCAGTGGTGGCTGAAGCCTTCAGAAGGCTGGTCGGAGGAACAAGGACCTTTCCAAGAGATGGGGTCATTTTGCTGCAGCCATGACACAAGCAGGCATTCTCCCGTGTGTGGGGGGCGGGCAGGCTGGCACCAACTCCTGGAACTGCACTAGAGAGAGCTAGTTTGGTGTAGTGGTTAAGTGTGCGGACTCTAATCTGGGAGAACCGGGTTTGATTCTCCACTCCTCCACTTGCACCTGCTGGATAACCTTGGGCAAGCCATAGCTCTGGACCAGGTGTTCCCTCAAGGACAGCTTGGGAAAGAGCTCTCTCAGCCCCACCTACCTCACAGGGTGTCTGTTGTGGGGAGGGGAAGGGAAAAGGAGTTTGTAAGCCGCTCTGAGACTCCCTTGGGGAGTGGAGGGTGGGGTATAAATCCAATCTCTTCTTCTTCTTCTTCTCCTTCCTTCCTTCCTCCCTCCCTCCCTCCCTCCCTCCCTCCAGCTCCTGGCTACCTGCTTTCACTCGGGGCTATGGTGGTTCCACTGTGCAGTGGCAGTGGCAGTGGCAGGCTCATCTGCTTTGCCCTGGGGTGTGTGCGGGGTTGCCCCCCGACTTATTTAAAGCCCCCCTAAATTTAAAAAAATCCTGGCTATAGGCCCGGTGTCGCTTCACTTGGGAGTGCATTCGAAGTGTCAGATGCATCAACTTGTCAAGAGGTCCTGAAAGTAGGAAGATCCTCTTTTTAAAGAAAAGAAACCACCACTCTAATCCTTTTTTTAAAAGGTCATCTTGTGCTAGCAAATTGCACACATTATGCATTGCACAAAGAAGGTACTTCTTTTTTTTGATCTCTCTGAAACTTCTAGCCAATTGTCTTAATTAGGCAGTCCTGAATTCTGACGTTATTAGAGAGGGAAACTTTCAGGTGTGTCGGTGTTATTTCTTCTTTGCAGGGGCAAATGACACCATCAGGGCTCCGTTGGGGCCGGGGTGCGCCGGAGCGCCGCTCCGGGAGAGATGCGGCGGGGGGGCACTTAACAAAGCCCCGCCCCCCCGCCGTCGTCCCCCGTCAATGCTTCCCGGGGCTGCGGCAGAGCGCCGCAGGCCCCGGGAAGCCGCTTCCCTTCCCCCCCTTCAATTGTCCTGGGGCTGGCGGCGCTCCGCCGGCCCCCGGAAAGAAGAAACCTCTCCCCTCCCACAGATCCTGGGGCTGCGGCAGAGCGCCGCAGGCCCCAGGAAGCCGCTTCCCTTCCCCCCCCTTCAATTGTCCCGGGGCCGGCGGCGCTCCGCCGGCCCCGGGAAGGAGAAGCCTCCCCCCTCCCACTGCTCCCTCCCCCCTCTCACTGCTTCTTCCTTTCCCGTCCTTCCCCTCTCTCCCCCCTTCCTTCCTTCCTTCTCTCTCCCCCCCCACCTACCTACCTACCTACCTACCTTCCTGTTCCTTCCTTTCCCCCTTCCTTCCCCTCTCCCTTCCTTCCTATCTTCTCTCTCTCCCCCCACCTACCTACCTTCCTGTTCCTTCCTTTCCCCCTTCCTTTCTTCCTTCTCTCTCTCCCCCCCACCTACCTACCTACCTTCCTGGTCCTTCCTTCCTTCTCTCTCTCTCTCCCCCCACCTTCCTACCTACCTTCCTGTTCCTTCCTTTCCCCCTTCCTTCCTTCCTTCCTTCTCTCTCTCCCCCCACCTACCTACCTTCCTGTTCCTTCCTTTCCCCCTTCCTTTCTTCCTTCTCTCTCTCCCCCCCACCTACCTACCTACCTTCCTGGTCCTTCCTTCCTTCTCTCTCTCTCTCTCCCCCACCTGCCTACCTACCTTCCTGTTCCTTCCTTTCCCCCTTCCTTCCTTCCTTCCTTCTCTCTCTCCCCCCACCTACCTACCTTCCTGTTCCTTCCTTTCCCCCTTCCTTTCTTCCTTCTCTCTCTCCCCCCCACCTACCTACCTACCTTCCTGGTCCTTCCTTCCTTCTCTCTCTCTCTCTCCCCCCACCTGCCTACCTACCTTCCTGTTCCTTCCTTTCCCCCTTCCTTCCTTCCTTCTCTCTCTCCCCCCACCTACCTACCTTCCTGTTCCTTCCTTTCCCCCTTCCTTTCTTCCTTCTCTCTCTCCCCCCCACCTACCTACCTACCTTCCTGGTCCTTCCTTCCTTCTCTCTCTCTCTCTTCCCCCACCTGCCTACCTACCTTCCTGTTCCTTCCTTTCCCCCTTCCTTTCTTCCTTCTCTCCCCCCCACCTACCTTCCTTCCTGTTCCTTTCCTTTCCTTCCTTCCCCCTCCCTCCCTCCCTTCTTGCCTTCTGACACACTGCCGATGACGTCATCGCTTCCGGTGACGTCAGGGGTGTGGCATATGCAAATTAGTTATGCTAATGAGCTCCTGCACCTCTTTTTTTACGAAAGGACCCCTGGACACCATAGAGCAGGGATGGCCAACCTGTGGCTCGGGAGCCACATGCGGCTCTTTCACACATATTGTGCGGCTCCTGGCAGGGCGGCTGGGGAAGCAAAGGGGAGGCATGCTTTTTCTCTCTTTCTCCCTTCCTTCCTTCCTTCCTTCCCTCCTCCCTCCCATCTATTTGCTTTCCTAGTTTCTCTCTCTCTCTTTCTTATAACTGGTTTTCCTCGTTTGTTTTTATTTTTGGCAGTCCCATTTAACGTTAATAAAAAGCAAATTTGCATATTTTAAAAAATAAAAACGTGTGTGTGATATTTGTTCCTGTCTTGCGGCTCTCAGACATCTCTATGTGGCTCTGACGTTTATTCTATGTGGCTCTTACGTTAAGCAAGGTTGGCCACCCCTGCCATAGAGGCAAGCCATGGGGGGGGGGCAGGCATGGAGGGGGTCCGTGTATGTATGACGGGAATAAATTGCATAGCTTTTAAGTTCCTTTTTCTTGGACTGGTTGTTCCCCTTTCACTCCTAAGCAAAGGCTCGGGCCTCGGAGCTTGGCCGATGCAGCCAATAAAGCAACCTCTTGAGATACAGAGGGGTTTTTTTTTTTAATGTCCTGGCCTTTATCCACCTGGACTTGCTCCAGGATCTCATTGAACTTTTTTGAAATGGAGATTTCAGGGGGGGGGGGGGAATATGAAAGCGTCGGTCGCAGTGTCAAAGGAAGGAATGTGAACTCAACACGAACGCTGCCATAACCTCGAGCTAATAAAAATATATATGAGGGGAAAAAGGGCACCGAGAGATGCCAGGTTCCAAAGGCGATGGAAAGCAATATAGCTGCCCATCCCGATATGAATGCCGGCCCGTCACCAAAGCGGGGAAAGGGGAATGCTATGGGCTGGTTCATACATATGCATTTACCCTTTTGCAAAGCACCACACAGGGGATCTCACAGCCCCGATATTTTTCATTGGCAGTGTTTTGCCATGATGGCACTTTATGCTACCGGGGATCAAGTGTGTAATAAACAAGCGATAGGGTCATTCCAGCTAGAACCTATGGCAATCTGTCAACTGCTGCCCTGTGTGGGCAGCCACTGGTCCTGCAGGTCATAGAATCATAGAAACACAAAGTTGGAAGGGGCCATACAGGCCATGTAGTCCAGCCCCCTGCTCGATACAGAACCAGCCTAGAGAGCATCCCTGACAAGGGTTCATCCAGCCGCTGCTTAGAGACCGCCAGAGAGGGGGAGCTCACCACCTCCCCGGGGCAGCTGATTCCACTGCTGCACAACTCTGACTGTCAAAAAGTTTTTCTTAAGATCCAGCTGGTACCTTCCCCCCTTAATTTAAACCCATGATTGCAAGCCGTCTCCTTTGCCACCAACAGAACATAAGAACATACGAGAAGCCAATGTTGGATCAGGCCAATGGCCCATCCAGTCCAACACTCTGTCACACAGTGGCCAAAAATACCAGGTGCCCTCAGGAGGTCCATAAGTGGGGCCAGGACACTAGAAGCCCTCCCACTGTTGCCCCCTCCATCAAGCACCAAGAATACAGAGCATCACTTGCCCCAGATTCAGAGTTCCTATCTATACCTTGTGGTTCATAGCCCCTGATGGACCTCTGCTCCATATGTTTATCTAGTTCCCTCTTGAAGCCATCTATGCTTGTGGCCGCCACCACCTCCTGTGGCAGTGAATTCCATGTGTCAATCACTCTTTGGGTGAAGAAGGACTTCCTTTTATCTGTTTTAACCCGACTGCTCAGCAATTTCATAGAGTGCCCACGAGTTCTTGTATTGTAACAGGAACAGTTCCCTGCCCTCCTCTGACAGCCCTTCAGATACTTCAAGAGAGCAATCATGTCCCCCCTCAACCTCCTCTTCTCCAGACTAAACATTCCCAAGTCCCTCAGCTTTTCCTTGTAGGGCTGCTTGGTCTCCAGGCCCCCGATCATCCTCATTGCTCTTCTCTGCACCCGCTCCAGAGTGTTCTGTGAATAATAAAGGGTTCCTGGGCTCTAGAACAGCATTTGTCTGCTGTTCCAGCCTCAGGACACCCTGAGCTGCAAGCACATATCACAGTCACATGACAGGAAGAGGGAGAGCCAGAGTTATGACCTCCCTGGTGTCGGACTGTGAGAAGCAGGGTTGCTGTTTGCCTGCGAATCCACTCGCTTGCCCACCAGTGCTGATACTCACAGCATGAGAAAGCATGTTTGGGAATTGCGTTTGAGCCTGGAAGTGATAAGGGACATTCTAGGAATCCCCCCCCCCCGGTCTCTATGGTCTTTACCATAGAAATTTGGTGGGATTTTTAGAACAACCACACCGGTGGTTTTAAGACCCCAATGGGAAAAAAAGGTACTTCCCTTCCTCTCTAATGGCATTTAAAGCAGCCCCAAAAGTGAGGTATTTCCTGTGGAGAAAATGATATATGGAGAAGAGAGAGTTAAAGAACGAAACTGCCATCAGCACTGCAGCTCTGCTCCATAGCAACCCTTCCCCACAATCGCTTTTTAGGCCCAAATTACAAGTTTGGCGTTCCAGACACAAAATGACAGTTGTAGGTTCTTTGGCCCTGTGATGGCCCATTCCCACATGCAAATCATTACTAGTTGTTCTAGTTCTGGTAACTCTTCTAAGGCCATTGGGTTTAGAAGGGTTTAATTCTGCCTAGAAAGACACAAACCCCTTGAAGTGGAGGGGCTGTAGCTCAGTGGAAGAGCCTCTGCTTGGCATGCAGAAGGTCCCAGGTTCGGTCTAGGGGGACTGTGCCCCCTGCTGGGGTTGGGATACCCCACCTCCGGGCCCCGCCCACCGCTGGAGATCAGGTGGTTGGCAATGGGACTTACCTGCCGTGAGGGGAGCTCTACGCCAAAGTTTCAGAGCTGATGTCAGCAGCATGGTGATACCTCTCTTGGCATGCATCGGAAGCAAAGTCCTCTCAACATGGGGGAGTTTTCATCCAAATACCAGAGAGTCCCTGGTGATGTGACAGGGATGTCCCCAATGACGTGCATACTAGAAGTGATGCGTAATGTTACTAGGGACAATGGCTGAGATGTTTGTGTAGGCCTCCCCTGAGATGTTTGTGTAGGCCTCCCCTTTGCCCCCCCCCAGTCACCAGCCGCCTTACTCAGCTTACCAGTGTTCCCTCAAAGCTGAGTTAGTGTGAGCTAGCTCACAGTTTTTTAGCCTCTGGCTCACAGATTTTTGTCTTGGCCCAGGAAGGATGGCTCCAGAGCAAACTAATTTATGAGGTAGCCAAATCGCTCACTCACAGCTTTAATGCCCGTAGCTCACAAAGTAGAATTTCTGCTCACAAGCCGCGTTCCCTCTAAGCTGAGTCAGTGTGAGCTAGCTCACAGATTTTTAGCCTCCGGCTCACACATCCTTGTCTTCGCTCGGGAAGGAGGGCTCCAGAGCAAACTCATTTTTGCAGTAGCCAAATTGCTCGTTGACAACTTGAATGCCAGGAGCTCACCAAGTAGAATTGTTTGCTCACAAGACTCCACAGCTTTGAGGGAGAATTGCTGGCCACCCTAGTTCAGTCCCGGCCATCTCCAGTTATAAAAGAACCAGACAGGAGGTGATGTGGAAGACCTCTGCCTGAGATCCTGGAGAGCTGCTGCCAGTCTGAGTAGGCAATACTGACCCTGGTGGACCAAAGGTCTGATTCAGTACAAGGCAGCTTCATATTTGATGGAAGGGGGAGATTTCAGCATAATCAAGAGGCTGAAGTACCAGTTGCACGCGATGCTCCCTCTAAGCTGTGGAGTCTTGTGAGCAAAAATTCTACTTGGTGAGCTACTGGCATTAAAGTTGTGAGCGAGTGTTTTGGCTGCCGCATAAATTAGTTTGCCCTGGAGCCATCCTTCCTGAGCTGAGACAAAAATGAGTGAGCCGGAGGCTAAAAGACTGCGAGCTAGCTCACACTAACTCAGCTTAGGGCAGGGGTGGGCAAACTGTGGCTTGGGAGCCGCATGCGGCTCTTTCACACATATTGTGTGGCTCCCGGTAGGGCGGCTGGGGAAGCTAAATATCATTAGCAAACAAATATCATTGGACAAATTAATATCATTATCAATATCTGCTTTTATCCCTTTTGTTATTATTTTTGGCAGTCTCATTTAATGTTAATAAAAAGCAAATTTGCTTATTTTCCAATAAAAGCAGGTAATATTTGTTCATGTCTTGTGGCTCTCAGACATCTGATGTTTATTCTAGGTGGCTCTTACGCTGAGCAAGTTTGCCCACCCCTGGCTTAGGGGGAACCAGGGGTCATTTCGTAGAAAAAGAGGTGCAGGAGCTCATTAGCATACCTATTAGCATAACTCATTAGCATAACCAGCCGAATGTCAGTTTCAGCCCTATTATACCCTATGGGCCATTGAAGTCAATGGCAAAAACTCATAGGTTATATGAGGGGCTGGAGGTGAGGGGGTTTGAGGGAGAGGCTCCAAACTTACAGGGTATCTTCTGAGACCTCTCCCCGAAATATCCACCAAGTTTCAAGAAGATTGAACCATGGGGTCCAATTCTACGGGGCCTCAAACAGGTTGCCCCATCTCCTCCATTGTTCTCTATGGTGGGAAAAAAACATTACTTTTTTCCCACCATAGAGAACAATGGAGGGAATAGGGGCAACCTGTTTGAAGGCTTGTAGAATTGGAGCCCCTGGTCCAATCTTCTTGAAACTTGGTGGGTATTTGGGGGAGAGGTCCCAGAAGGTACCCTGCAAGTTTGGAGCCTCTCCCTCAAACCCCCTCCCCCTCAAACCCCCTCCCCTACAGCCGCTTTTAAATCCGCCACTGAATTTCAGCGGCAATTCGGCAGCGGGCTGAATCAGATCAGAGAATCTGATTTGGTCCGTGGCTGCCCTAGTGCCCCCTCCTGAGCTGGTGGAGCAGCACTCCGCCTCGCTCGGGCCCCAAAGGACCCCTGGGGGGAACACTGGTTGCATATACCCCGTCTCCTGAGGGCCTGCCTGGTATTCTTCAGGAGCTTCTTTCACTCCCCTTCCTTTGCTTCCCCGCCTTTCTTGGCGGGAACAAGAAAGCAATTTCCTTCTTCCCAAACACATGCACGCGTTTTTCTGCTCCGACAAACGGCTCCCATATTTAATAAGCGCATAAAACTTAAAGAGCGAGATCTTTTGCATTAGCTTTCACTCTGGCCCTAATTTAATTTCCCTGTCATCTGATGAGAGCAGGTTTATATTGCACTGAGGTTCAAAGGGGTCCCTTTCAAACGTCACCTCTTTTTGCTGGACTTTTTAGCGCACTAATGAAGGAGCGATGGAGGGGGGGAGGGGGAAAAAAATCCCGTCTGCGTCACAGATTTCAACCCTCTGAAAAATTCCACTGCGGTCAGAGGGTTAAATGAGGGGCCCCTTCAATCATTATTACAGTGTTATGAATGGACTGCTTCACCAACACTTCTTAACATGCTCCATTGAAGAATAAAAGGAGGAAAGGAAAGAGACAAAATAGAATTTGTGTGGCTGCAAGATCCTGTAGTCGTGATGCCTCTTGTGTTCTTATTGATCACCCCCCTTCCCCACCTCCAGCCCTCAACACTTGCGCAATTTTAACATCATTTGACCTACGTTCCATCAAAGGCCAGGCAAATGCAGAAGAAATGCTTCTACATGTGAAGCATGGTTTTCGTGACTCTAGAATGATAGATGGTCCCTGGGCTTTTTGTATTTTAAAATCTAGACGCTCCTTAAAAGATAGTGTTTCGCACAACCAGTGCACCATTAATTTACAAAATTCATTGCCGTTATGATGTAGTGATGGCAACTCACTCATGGCTTTAAAATCTGTTGGATAAATCCATTGTTGGTAGGTCTATCAATAGCAGCCTGTAGAAAAGAGGAAGAGTCCGGGTAGCCGTGTTAGTCTGTCTGTAGCAGTAGAAAAGAGCAACAGTCCAGCAGCCCCTTAAAAACTAAGAACATTTGTGGCCGGGGAGGAGCTTTCATGAGTCACTGCTCACTTCTTCGGATCTGCAGAAGTGAGCAGTGAGCCAGTGTTCTCTCTAAGCTGAGTTAGTGTGAGCTAGCTCAGTTTTTTAGCCTCCGGCTCACACATTTTTGTCTTTGCTCAGGAAGGATGGCTCCAGAGCAAACTCATTTTTGCAGTAGCCAAATTGCTCGCTCACAACTTGAATGCCAGGAGCTCACCAAGTAGAATTTTTGCTCAGAAGACTTCACAGCTTAGAGGGAACATTGGCAGTGACTCACGAAAGCTCCTCCTGCCACAAATGTTCTTAGTCTTCAAGATGCTGCTGGACTCTGGCTCTTTTCTACTGCTACAGACAGACTAACAGGGCTACCCATCTTGATCTACAGCAGCCTGGATAGCCAATGCTCCCTCTAAGCAATGGAATCTTGTTGAAGCAAAATTCAACTTTGTGAGTGACTGGCATTAAAGCTGTGAGTGAGCAATTTGGCTGCTGCATCAATTAATTTGCTCTGGAGCCATCCTTCCTGAGCTAAGACAAAAAATGCATGAGCTGGAGGCTGAAAAACAGAGAGCTAGCTCACACTAACTCAGCTTAGAGAGAACACTAGCCCAGACTAGCTGGATTTCATTGGAGCTTGGAACTAAGCAGTGTCGGTCATGGTTAGTGCTTGGATGGAAGACCACCAAGGGAGACTGAGGTTGCTGTGCAGAGGAAGACAGTGGCAAACCACCTCTGGTCCCTTGCCTTGAAGACCCCATGGTCCTGGAGTCACCAAAAGTGAATTACAACTTGACAGCACACTGTTATTATCACTGGCCGAGGACAGACTGGCAATCTGGCCCGCTCTGCCTCCGCTTCTAAAGCGGAGGCAGAGAGGGTGGCCAGATTGCCACAGCTGTCCCCCGTCGGCGGCCTGCACTTATCCGCATGTGGGCCGCTCTCCACGCGCTGCAGCCGGAGACCTCTTGGAACTGGTCTCCGGCTGTCTGGGCGCGCATTGCTGCCGCTTCCTGCCGGTCTGGATGGCTCTCACGGCGCACAGGAAGCGGTGGCGGAAGTCTGGACACGCTGCAAACAGGCGTGCCTCGCCGGACCAGCCAGAAGCCGCACGCCGGACCAGCCAGAAGCAGAGGAGGCTCCAGAGGACGGCTGGCAGTGTGGACGCGCCGCTCCGCCTCCTCTCCGGTAGGGTTCCACAGCACTGTAACCAGTGCGAACGGGATGCCCCGCACCCATTTCCTCGCGCAGCTTCTGCCCCCGCAGCTGTCCCGGGGTGAAATGCCAGTCTGTCCTCAGCCATTATTAGGTCTATCAGTAGCAATTGTCCACAGGAGATACATGGGATGTCCATGTTCAGGATGGCCCAGCCTACTTGATGTTGGGTACAAGCAACTGGGGAAGACCATTGAGACTGCAGATGTCATTGGCCAAAGGAACAAGAGCTGTAGAACAGTCCCACCACTTTCATCCAAGCAAAACTATTGGCCAGAGAGGATCAGCTGGTCTAACATTGTATGTAAGTTCTACCAAACTGATCCTCTTTCCTTCCCTTTTCTTCTTTTCCCCTTCTGTGTGCTTCTTGCTTAGAGGCTTTCTAGCGCCTGAAGAATCCTGGAGTTCCTTGAAAACATTTCAGCTGGTCAGCCATGTTGGGCGTAAGCAGTAGAACAAATGTAGACTCCAGTGGCACTTTTAAGACCAACAAAGGTTTATTCAAGGTATGAGCTTTCGCGTGCATGCAGATTTTTTTCAGATACGTTGGAAAGGAAGCTAGAGTCCAAACTTAGTTGTTTGTATTGTACCATTGTTGTGATATACAATGTGCAAGAATATGCATTCCTGGCCTGAGGCACATAACAATTTAAAGTTTGTAAATAACTGATGGTGTTTTCAGATGAACATTGTTATATGGGAATAAAACAAAGAGATACCATTGAACACCACCAGAAACAAGTTACATAGGTGTTGTTGTTCAGTCGCACAGTCGAGTCCGACTCTTTGCGACCCATGGACCACCTCACACCAGGCCCTCCTGTCTTCTGCCGTGCTCCGGATTTTGCTCAACTTCATGTCCATTGCATTGATAACACTGTCCAACCATCTCATCCTTGGCCGTCCCCTTTCTTCTTCTTTGACCTTCAATCTTCCCCAGCATCAGGGTCTTCTCCAGTGAGTGCTCCCTTCTCATTTGGTGGCCGAAGTATCTGAGCTTCAGCTTCAGGATCTGGCCTTCCAGGGAGCAGTCAGGATTGATTTCTTTTAGGATTGACTGATTTGATCTCCTTGCAGTCCAAGGGACTCTCAAGAGTCTTCTCCAGCACCATAATTCAAAAGAATCTATTCTTCGGTTTCCTTATAATCCAACTCTCGCAGCCATACATTACTACTGGGAATACCATGGCTTTGACCATAAAGACTTTTGTCGGCAGGGAGATGTCCCTACTTTTTATTATGCTGTCTAGGTTTGCCATCGCTTTCCTCCCAAGGAGCAGGTGTCTTTTAATTTCATGGCTGCCCTCACCGTCTGCAGTGATCTTGGATCCCAGGAAGGTGAAGTCTGTCACTGCTTCCACGACTTCCCTTTCTATTTGCCAAGGAGTGATGGGGCCGGATGCCATGACCTTAGTTTTTTTGATGTTGAGTTTCAAGCCGACTTTTGCACTTTCCTCTCTCACTCTGAACAAGAGGTTCTCGAGGTCCTCTTCACTTTCTGCCATTAGAGTGGTATTGTCTGCCTATCTGAGGTTATTGCTGTTCCCAGTAATCTTAATTCTGGTTTGTGATTCATCCAGGCTAGCATTTCGCACGATGTACTCTGCGTATAAATTAAACAGGCAAGGTGACAATATACATCCTTGTCGTACTCCTTTTCCTATGCTAAACCAATCAGTTGTTCCATGTCCATGTTCCATAGGTAGATCTTGGAGTGTGTGTGTGTGTGTGTTTGTGTGTGTGGTGTGGTGTGGTGGAAAGGGGAGATCTGTGTGATCCCAAATGTCCCTGGAATCCTGCAGGACAAGACTGCATCTCCTGCGGAAATATCACCCAAAGCAAATGTCTCTGTTAATTAAGGTCACCCCTGCCTCCTTTTAGGGTTTGATTGTGTGCTGCAGAAGGATTTTAAATCGGAGCAGCTGCACACACATCATTTTGTAATCCCGTCTCCCTGCCACTGCACCCAGGTGAGCGCCATATCCAAACCCTCCCCAACTTTCTATAAACATATTAGAAAATTTTTTTCCCCGGCCACAGGCTTTTTGCATCGCTTGACTTGGAGGCTTGCTGGATAGTAAGATCCGATCCTTTCTTTCTTTCCCCTTTTTAATTTGAAGCAGTTTGCTTTTCCCTTCCTCTTTTATCTCTCCTAGCCGAATCCCCCGAGAAGTTGTAATTTCCGTAAACTGAAAAGTAATGACCAGATACAAGTTCTGTTGTGTGGGTGGGTGGGTGTTTTTAATGACGGTGAGGATCTTTGGGCACACCACCCGCTGGTCTCAGTGAAAGAAAATATTCTTTCAAAAACTGGATTGGGGGGGGGGGGGGGGTTGCTGACAGTTTTAATAATAAAAAAAGAAACCATTTTGTTTTAGTTCTGGGCTGATGAGATATAAGCAACAAGCCCCTTTCTGTCCTAAACTACATTCAGAATGGCTTTAGTTCAGGTGGGATTCCCCACTCCTCTACATGCAGTTGACCTTTGGTCAGTCACAGTTCTCTCAGAGCTGTTCTGGAAGGAGCAGTTTTCAAAAAAGTTCTCTCAGCCCCACCTACCTCACAGGGTGTCTGTTGTGGGGAGGGGAAGGGAAAGGAGTTTGTAAGCCACTCTGAGACTACTTCGGGTACTGAAGGGCGGGGTATAAATCCAATCTCCTCCTCCTCCTCCTCTTCTTCTTGTGACCAACCAAACTGAACAGGGGCCATCAGCAGTAGTACCCTTAGGTTGGACTTTCATGGAAGCCCCTCCCCCAGTAATGAATTCGCCTCCCCAGTGAAGCTAACAGTAGTCTCAATCGGTTTTACTACCTACAGTGTAGTCTGGAGTTCTGTTCTCAGTTCTATGAGTAAGGTTGCCAAACTCCAGGTGGCACCTGGAGCTCTGCTGCTATTACAATCGATCTCCAGACAACCACGACCAGTTCCCCTGGAGAAAATGGCTGCTTCAGAGGGTGGACTCGATGGGATTATTCCCGGCTGAGGTCCCTCTCCTTCCCAAACCCCACCCTGCCCATATTCCACCCCCACCCCCAAATCTCCAGGTATTTCACAACCCAGAGCTGGCCAGCCAATCTGTGCGATCTCCGGGCTGTGCCTGGGAGGTTAGCAACACTAGTCATTGTTCTTGCCAAGAAGTGAGCAAGACGACAGACTCCTCTTAAGAGATTATTACGACTGCCTAATTATGAAGCGCCTGTGCTGGTTTGCCAGAGTAAAACTTGCTCTACTTCACAGAATCGCCCCA
Organism: Lepidodactylus listeri; assembly: GCA_029233225.1. Classification (NCBI taxonomy): domain Eukaryota; kingdom Metazoa; phylum Chordata; class Lepidosauria; order Squamata; family Gekkonidae; genus Lepidodactylus; species Lepidodactylus listeri. The sequence goes on from JARCFY010000017.1 coordinate 52,932,044, forward strand.
GGTGACTGCAGATACTATCGCTTTCCAAGCCATAATTTACCATAATCATTTGTCTGCATCGCCCTGCCAAATATCTTGGCAACGCCTCTGCGCCTCCACATTTCTGGTCGGGTGGAATGATCTTCATCTCCACTAGACAGGAAAATGTAGGTGACGGGCTTGCCAATTACCTGCGCGCCAGAAACGTTTCTTGGCCCAGCGGCGGAGGACCTGGTTTGCGCACAGAGGGTCCCGGCTTGTTTATATGTCCAGCGAGCTACGTCACGACTTTCCAAATGATCCTCTGCAAAGACCCTCTCTGACAAAACGAAGCGGAACAGAAGAACAGAAGGGAGGCCATGCTGGATTAGGCCCCACTCCTCCACATGCAGCCAGCTGGGTGACCTTGGGTCAGTCACAGTTCTCTCAAAGCTGTTCTCCCAAGAGCAGTTCTCTCAGAGCTCTCTCAGCCCCACCTACCTCACAGGGTGTTTGTTGTGGGGAGAGGAGAGAAAGGAGATTGTAAACCACTCTGAAACCTCTTCCTCCTCCTCTTCTTCTAGCCATCAGGAAGTCCACCAGAGGGGCAAGAACTCCAGAACCCCCAAAGCACCAAGAAGACAGAGCATTCCTATCCCAGACATAGTGTCCCACCTAAAAGTTGTTCTGAATTTATTGCATGTTGTAAAGATTTTGTTGAAATGTTATGGCCTAATGGCTACATCAATAAATCATTTATTTATTTATTTATTATTTATTTATTTGTTTCATTTATATCCCGCCTTGCCAGTAATTCAACCGGCTCAAGGCGGCTAACAACAACATATAAAACATTTAATAAATTAACAATATAAACATTTAAAACATTTAAAACATTTAAGAACAAGCTACATTAACTCCTCAAGATGGCAGCTTTCTAGCGCTCCGGTGGGTAAAGGCAGCATATAGTAAATTTACTTATTTACTATAAGTTATAGCTAATAGCCACTCATGGACCTCTCTTCCATATGGTTATCCAATTCCCTCTCTCTCTCTCTCTCTCTTTTTTGGTATTTTTGCATTGTGTGTGTGTGTGTGTGCCTGTAAGTCATGGCGACCCCTGGCATCTCCTACTGGGGCACGGAGGACGTTCAGAGAAGTGGCTTGATAGCCTGCCTCTGGCCTCCTGGCACTGGTATTCTCTGGAGGTCTCCCATCCAAATACTTGCCAGGGTTGGCCCTGCTTAGCTTCCAAGACCTGATGAGACTGGGCTTTCCTGGGCTTTCCAGGTCAGGGCTCTCCAATCCCCTCTTGAAGCTGTCTGTGCTTGTAGCTGCCATCACTTCCTGCAGAAGAAGATCAGCCCAAGCCATTCTTGAAACGTACCCTTGAACCGATCCCTTGTTGTGGGAGGAAGTGAAGCATGGCCTTTGGCCCATCAAAGCACAGGTGATCCCAACAGAAGTAATGAGAAACTCTTCCAAGGTAACACTTGCAGAAGTACTTGCCAGTTGGTATTCATTACAGTGTGGCTGTGCAGGGTGAGCTGAAGTATGTTTACTCACAGGGAATCCCACTGATTCCTAGGCTGCAGCTTTATGCACATTGACTCGGCCGGATGCGCTAATATTGATCACCGTGGGATTTACTCTGGAGTCAGGGTGCATCAGTGGTTGGGAGGAAACAGTGGTTTGGTTGCTATGTAAATTACAAGGGAGAAGCAGTTGTGAATGTCTGTGTGAGTGCGCATGATTATATGTTGTGAGTCACTGAACGATGGCACTTTTTAATTTCATTGTACTATGTACAATGACAATAAAGTATATTATTATCATTATCAGATAGCGTCTTTAAGCCTTCTGAAAGACCTTTGGTGAGAATTGGCTTCCGGAGGAATACGGTGACACAAGACTGATCTTAGATGTTTTAGGTGGAAAATCAACATGGTGCAACATCTTTTCAAAGCCCTTCATGGTTTGGGACCGACGTACCTGAAGGACTGCTTACTCCCTTATGGGACTCTTTAGCTTGGAAAAATTACAACTAAGGGGTGATAGGATAGAGGTTTCCAAAATCGTGCATGGGATAGAGAAGGCAGAGAAAGAAGTACTGTCCTCCCTTTCTCATAATACAAGAACTCGTGGGCACTCCATGAAATTGCTGAGCGGTCGGGTTAAAACAGATAAAAGGAAGTCCTTCTCCACCCAAAGAGTGAGGAACGCATGGAATTCACTGCTGCAGGAGGTGATGGCAGCTACAAGCATGGACAGCTTCAAGAGGGAATTGGATAAACATATGGAGCAGAGGTCCATCAGTGGCTATGAGCCACAAGTATAGATAGGATCTCTCAGTCTGGGACAGGTGATGCTCTGTATTCTTGGTGCTTGGGGGGGGGGGGCAACAGAGGCTTTCTACTGTCCTGGGCCCACTGGTGGACCTCCTGAGGGCCCCTGGTGTTGTGTGACACAGAGTGTTGGACTGAATGGGCCACTGGCCTGATCCAACATCACCTCCTCTTATGTTCTTAACCCTTCCGACCGCTACAGTCATCTTCAGAGGCCCTGCTGTCTGAGGTTAGATGGCGCCCTGACCTGGATAGCCCAGGCTTGCTGGATCCCGTCAGATCTCAGAAGCTAAGCAGTATTGACTAGCCTTGGCTAGTATTTGGATGGGCGACCTCCAAGGAATACCAGGGTCATGATGACGCAGAGGCAGGCAATGGCAAACCCTCTGAAGAGTCTCTTGCCTTAAAACAAGTCTAGCTCACCACCTAACTCAAAAGAGTTAGAACTTCTGCCTGCCAGACAATCTTAGGATCTCTTGGCTATTCTACACTCACTGCCATACGATAATTACTATTAATTATTGAGGTTAAGTGGGTGGACAGCCGGGACGGGGCCTTCTCGGTCGTGGCACCAAAGCTCTGAAACCTCTCTCCCCAGGGAGATTCATCTATCCCCTTCTGTTGCCGTCTTCTGCCAGTGGGTGAAGACTTTTTTTTTTGCATTGATGGGCATTCTCTCAGTGCTCTCTCCTTCCCGACCAATATTTTAATTGCCATTTTTCTGTCTCTGTACGTGATGTGGCTGTTTTTAATTTGTTTTAATTGTGTGTGGGGACGCGCATGCCGTTTTAATGGTTTTAAAATGTGGCTTTTATCGTGTATGTCCTAAATGGTCAGCTGCCTTGCCGGACCTTGTGAGGGCAGAAAGGCAGGATATAAAGGTTGTAAATAAATAAAAATAACTTTTCACTGATTCGAAACACAGGCCACAGTTCATTCGGTATTTTCCCTGCACAAACCTATCAAAACGAGTAAGAACCACAGCTTCTTGGCAGTCAGCCAGTGCAGTCCTCTGCAGAGAGGGTTGCCAGGTCTGGGTTGGGAGATACCTGGAGATTTGGGGGTGGATCCAGGAGAGGGTGGGGTTTGGGGAGGGGAGGGGCCTCAGGATGCCACAGAGTCCAGCCATCAAAGCAGCCATTTTCTCCAGGGGAGGAGATCTCAGTCAGCTGGAGATCAGTTGTAAAATCGGGAGATCTCCAGGTCCCACCTGGAGGCTGGCATCCCTAGTTGGGGCTACTTCTCTTTGGCAATCAATCTGAAGTCCATCCTAAGAGAAATCAACCCTGACTGTTCCCTGGAAGGCCAGATCCTGAAGCTGAAGCTCAAACTCTTTGGCCACCAAATGAGAAGGGAGCCTTCGCTGGAGAAGACCCTGATGCTGGGGAAGACTGAAGGTCAAAGAAGAAGGGGAGGGCAAAGGGTGAGATGGTTAGACAGTGTTATCAATGCAACAAACATGAAGTTGAGCAAACTCTGGAGGACGGCAAAAGACAGGAGGGCCTGGCGTGATGTGGTCCATGAGGTGGCGAAGCGTTGGCCTTGACTGCGCGGCCCAGCAACAACTCTTTTGCAACCCCCCATGAGCGTCTGTTTTATACATGGGCCGAAACCAGCTCCCCCCCCCCCTTATTCATTTTTTCTAAATGGCACACAGATGAGAACAGATTTTTTTTGTTTTGCATTGTTCGTTCTTCAAAGTCTCCCCCGGAGCTGACTCTGTCCCGCTTCCCAAATGGCAGCGACCGATGTCTCTTTTTTATTTCCTCTTTTTTGGCCATTTTTTTACAAACCCCAACCCAGAACGCGCGCGCGAGAGAGGGAAACACAGACATCTCAGCGCTGGGGCCTCCCCTCCATGGCTCTGAGCTCTGCTGCCTGCGTCTGGCCGCTGCAAGAGAAACACACCAAAGCCGCCGCCGCTGCAGCTTTGCCCAGTTTTCCTTTTCCTTTTTTTTTGGGAGACTCCAAAAGGATCCTTCGTCCCTTTCATGTGCCGCCTCGGCCCAATCGGCATCCGGAGGCTGCCTGCAAGTGGTCTAATCTCAATGAGGTGTCAATCATGTTCCCTGGTGGGTGAAGTAAGGTCTTTTGTAACCGCCTCTGTCTTTGGGAAAGGGGGGGGGGGGAGAAGGAAAGGAGAGGGGAAAGAGAGAGACTTGAACAGAGAGAGAGGGAGAGAGAATCGCAGCCAAAGCGGCGTGAGCTTTGCGAGGAGGCACTGATTGGAAGAGGCGCTGCTGGTTGTGTATATTACACAAATACGCGCGCGCGCGCACGCACCCACACCCCCCAAACGTGCCTATGTATATCTATGTGCCGTGCATGTGATCCCTCCTTTCCTTGGGTCGCGGCTTTTAAGGGAGGGAGGAGGAAGACTGGAGCCCGCGGATTGCTAAAAAGAGCCGGAGAGAGACCTGTTGGGAATTTCTAGGTGTGATCTCTCTCTCTCTCTCTCTCTGTCTCTCTCCAGTGCGCGTTTAGCAGTGCGCACCCGAGAGGGGAAACAGACCTCTTTGCTTCTTTTCTTTTCTTTTTTGCAAAAAAAAAAAAAAAAAAAGCGATGAACTCCGCAACCCACCGCTGACTCGCTGGCCAATGCCTCTCCTGCCCCAGTCGATGCCGAGAAGATGGGGAAACTTCATTCAAAACATGGTAAGTTTGTGGCCGGGCTTGCGGGGAAAGGCGGGGGGAGAAGAGACCCCCGGGTCTGGGTTTGGGATCTGCCGGAAGGAGGGTGGGAGAGGGAAGGAGGGAGAGGAGGGTACCGACGGCTGCTATCTGACCATCTTTTCTCCCCTCTCTCCTCCCCCCCCCCCCAAATTCCCCTTGTTCCCCTCCTGGATCTCCCCAAGCCGCTGTTTGCAAACTGAGAGAAAGTCCCGAAGGTAAGCCTTGCCTCGGAGGTTGTCGCTTTCGTCCCCTGCCCCCAACTTCACTCTTCACTTCCTCCCAAAAGTTTTTTTTTTTTTGGGGGGGGGTCCCTTTGCCCCAGCAATGGATGCCGGGGGGGGGAGTCTGGGTTTCCTTCTGGGGTCCCTTGGGGGGGGTGGCCTGAGGCTGGGGCAGGTAAGAGCACCCCAAAAGGGGGGTGAGTGTTGGAGTCCCGCGTGGCCATAACGGCGTCTCTCTCTCTCTCTCTCTCTCTCTCTGTGTCCCCCCCTCTTGCCCAGGTGACAGTTTTGCTGTGAATGCCTCCCTGGCTCGGAAAGGGTTGGAGGACTGGATGGTGAAGCAGAAATATCTGGGAAGCGGGAACGGCGGTCTGGGACTCCAGCCCGGCTGTCAACACCGGGCGGTCTGCCGGCAGTCCGGCTCCAGGGTAAGTGATGGGCGCCTTTCTCTCCCTCCCAAGCCCGGAGCGTTCATTCCCGCCCGACTTCTTGGAGTTCCGGCTTTCAGTTCCAGCTTAGCTGCTGGGGGGGAAGGAACTTCTTTCCCTCTCGGTCTCTCTCTCTGCTTCCCTCCCTTCCCTTCTTTTTCCCTTTGGGGGTTTTGTGCTTTGGGGAATGTGATGTGCCCTCTCTTTGGAGGGGATGGAAACCCGCAGGACAGGAGTGTTCCGGGAGGGCAGAGAACCCTGCTCGGTCCCATAGCCTGTCTTTTATGAATGGACGGATTTTTTTTCCGCCTCCTGCTCCGATACCCCTTTGCAAAATTACCAAGAGTCTAAAACATGTAAAAGGAAAGTTCTGGGTTCTGTCTGTGTAGGCGTGTGGGCCTCCTTTTAGTTCTGCCGCCTTGCTGTGGGGCTGAGTGCTTTCATCTGACTTGGGACCTTCTACTAGTGACTCCCCCCCCCCCCCACCTTTAGTTGGTGCTCAGTGGTGGGTCCCATGCTGAGAAACTGTCCCGTTTGTCATTCCTGGGTGCTTTCGGCTGCTGGACCACGTGCAGATAGACCTATCTTTTCCCTGTCCCATCTCCGAGCACACTTCTGAGATGGCTGTAGGTCTCTTTTGTTTGGGGATGACTTCTCCTGCTGCTGGGAATGGTATGAATGGGAGGAAAAAGGGCGGGGGGGGGCCGCGAGAGTGGGTGGGTGTTCTGTATTGTTCTTCAGGGCATTGTTTCCCCTGTGGTAAACTTGTGGAATGCTTTCTCCTGGTAGCCTTTGTGGGCCAGCTCCTTTGATCCGAGGAGCCGGTGTGGAGGTCTACAGCTCGGAATGCTTAGAGGCGTTTAGAAAGTTTGGTTCTGAATGGAACGTAGAAAGTTTTGCGGAAAGCATTAATTGTTGTCAAGGGGGGGGGGAATATTTTGAGTTGGAAAGGCTCAAGGAAGTGTTGGGGGAGAGTAGCAAATTTTGCAATCCTTGACTTGGGTTTTCTCTCAAGGGGGTTCTCCAGTGGGGGAAACCCAGGTTGGTTACGGTAGGTGGTTCGCTCTGGAAGCCTACAGCCGAGTAAACGTGCATGGGACTATATGTTTGCCTCCTCGTTCAGGCATTTTCATTGTTGGAGATGTGTATATTAGCTTTTCCTGAACATCTGGACTTTGCTTTCTCCCCCCCCCCTCCTGTTGTTATCCTTGAAAGCAATATGAAAGGGAACTGTTGGTAATGGGGGGGGGCTTATAAAGTTTTCACTGGACAAGAAGGTGAAACCACAGACTGCAGCTTTCAAGAAAATCTGGATCCATGTGGTGATTTTGATACTTTGTCTCAACAATAGAGTATTGTCCCCAAAGGAGAACCCTTTGACATCTCTATAATGATCCAGGAAATACTGAATATTGGGGATAACAGTTTGTGAGAGTAATCCTAAACTGGTCTACTCGACTTCTACTCAAGTCTACCCAATGGGGGCGTACATGTGTTCTAAGGATGGCGCTTTTGTGTCGAAATGGCTTAGATAATAGACAGTTAACTGTCAATAGACAATAAATGACTGATAATCTACACGATGATGCCTGTTTTTGGGTATGCATAAACATGTGGTTCCATGATCTTTTTCATGTTTGGACTGTTTAGTTTTGCATGCAAAGGCTGGTGGTATTTACATACTACGGCATCCTTTGAAAAGATAGCGCTTTGTTTGCACCCTGTTGGTTGGAGAAGATTTTCAGTTCATGTTTCTGGCTAATACTGGCAAACTCTGTTTTGGTGGCATGGTGAATGTGGAAATCAAACCATGGGTTAAAGAAGTCTTTTTAACTATCACTGCAAATTTCTAACCCACAATGTTTTTACTAGTCTGTTTGCCTGTAGTATACCTGTGCTAAATTCTGTATGATTTGGACTGGGTGGGGGAGGAACTGTTACAACTTCAATCCAGGTTTGTAAGTATGTGACCTTTTCCCCGGCGTAGAATATTTAGCTTCTTAGCCAGATGATTATCAGTGGTTAAAAAACCCTGTTAGTGAGTCTATAAGTAGGATTTAAGTATTATTATCTCACAAAGATGGGGAAAATGGGTTCCATGCCTAAATGACCTCATTCTGATAAGTTTAAAAGCTGTGACTGGGTACATTTTGGAAAGCGATGACAAAACTTCAGAGAAATGGGGGAGTGGACTTATTAGACAGAGAGCGATTGAAATGTGGAATTCGCTGCTTGAGGATGTCGTGATGGCCACAGGAATAAACAGCTTTCAAAGGGGATAAGTCTATCAGTGGCTCTTAGCCACTGGTGACTGTGGGGAACCTCCACATTCAGAGACACTAAACCTCTGAATCCCAGAGCCAGGAGGCAACATCAGGGGAAGGCCTCGGCCTCTTTGCCCTGTTGCTGGCCCTCCAGAGAAAATGTTCTTAGGCACAGAATGTATTTGTGAATAATATACAGTTCTTTATACCTAAAACTGGTTAAGCCAAGTTTCAAGGTGTTCCTGCCCACCATCTTTTTTGGGGGGGGAGGGATGTCCAAATGCATCCAGTAGCAAAGAAGTCGTGGTTCAAATTCCAGGAGAAAACCTCACCCAACTCTGTGTATATGTGGAGTTAATCTGGAATAGTTGCTGACTCCCAGCTAGCTATGACTAAGCAAAGTGCATATTTACCAGTTTGGTAAACTGTTTGTATTTTTTCTTTTTTTGCTGTGCTGTAAAAACTTTGCCATTTGCTTGGAAGGGCCTTCCAAAATTGCCTGGGTTTGTCTTCCAGAAAGGTGACCAGTATGGCAAAGAAAGATGAACAAAGAAATAAAGAAAGATACTCTGTTCATCAATACACAAGTTACTTTTTTTTGCTCCTGCACTGTGACTTCCTGCTAGAAGGGAAATGAATAGACTGGTTTAGGGAGTCATGAGACGCACACCCAGCTGTATGTGGTGTGATGGATTAAGGATGGAAGGGTTATTCCCTTGTAAACCTTGCTCAGTCCAATGTGGGATGTGAAATCCAGTCTCTCTATGATCTGAATCGATCACTTCCAATATTCCCTCTAAGCTGAGTTAGTGTGAGCCGGCTCACAGTCTTTTAGCCTCCGGCTCACACGTTTTTGTCTCAGCTCAGAAAGGAGGGCTCCAGAGCAAACTAATGTACGCAGCAGCCAAATCGCTCGCTCACAACTTTAATACCAGTAGCTCACAAGACTCCACAGCAGTAATCACTTCCCTTTCATGCACTGACCCAAGCAATATGAATTTGCAAGCACAGGGTGAACATACCTGTGAATAGCAGCGGTTTGGCTGAACCAAGTGCCAGTCAGGGTTTGAATTAGGGCTCCGACGCTTGCTCAACATTCTGGTTGCAAATTTGGTTTCCATCCAGCCCTGCTGGGAAATGGACTTCCTCTATGCCTTGCTGTTTCGGTTAGCTGCAGGAGCCCTTGTACTTAGGGTTGCCAGTCTCTCCCTGGCCACCAGCCGGGGATGGGAGTTGCCACCTCCAGGCTGGGTAACTCCTGGAGATTTTGGGGGTGGAGCCTGGGGAAGACAGGGACCTTGGTGGGATACAGTGCCAAGAGTCCACCCTCCAAAGCATCCATTTTCCCCAGTGGACATGATCTGTATAGTCTGGAGGAGAGCTGTAATTCTGGGCGTTCCCCAGCTCCCACCAGGAGGCTGGCATCCCTAGATTGTTACAAAAATGTGTCCCCCATCACATTTTACTGAGTAGGAAAAGGAAGTGTTAAGAGAGAAGAAAACAGCCTCTTCCTCTTAATGATCTGGTTAGTATTCCGGAACAAAACACACACCCATACACACACACCCAGCGCAGAGCTGAGCAAATCAGTGGTTACTCTATGAAGTTCTGGAGCATCTGCCTCCAGTGATGTTCTTGACAGAGGAGAAGAATGATTGATGAAATAGCAGGGAACAGAGGAACTGAAGCATCCCTTGAAGTCATGCAGCTTCTTGGCTCCAGAACAAGACGGCTGCTGTAGCTGGCAGTCACCGCCTTGTCATCCAGAGAGGTGTAGACACCACACTGTGGGGAGATTTCATGTAGGCTGGTTTTTAAGCAAGGAGGACAGGCCGTGCTTGGCTCAGTGGCAGAGCCTCAGCTTGGTACGCGAAAGGTCCCAGGTTCTATCCCAGGCATCTCCAGTTCAAAGGACCAAGGCAGTAGGTGATGTGGAAGACCTCAGCCTGAGACCCTGGAGAGTTGCTGCCAGTCTGAGTAGACAATACTTGACCTCGATGGACCAATGGTCTGGTCCAGTAGAAGGCAGCTTCATGTCAGGAAAGACTAAGGATGGGTTCACAGGGAGGACTTCATATTGCCACGTGTGGAAGATCTTTTTTATCCCCTGTTTTAGGGGAATGGGACGCTGTGCTTTGAAGTTCTGCTCTGTGACTGATGACAACGTATTGTTGTTTTTCTCTTCAGCGAGGTAGAGATGTTGCTTGGCTAGCATCTGCTTTGATCCTCCATTAGCACTGCCCCGGCTCTAATAAGCGGAGAAGTAATTGTTCTCTGACTCTTCACCTAGTACATAATTCCATTAAGAACAAATACTGTTGCTTGCTACAACGTCAGCCCAATGGTCCATGTTGTCTCCTTTGACTGGGCGGCGGTTCTCCAAGGCCTCAAAGGGCTTTCCCAGTTCATCTTCCTGCGATCCTTTTAACTAGAGGTTCAAGGGACTCAACCGGAACACCGTACAGAGCACATATCCCCTACACCAGAGGTATGGCTTCTTTCCCAGGCCCAGGAGTAACAGCCACACAAGAGGGAACACAGATTAGTAGTGGAGAACATCCCAGGTTCAGTACCCAGCATTCCCAACTGATCTTCACATGACTTCAAAGTTCACATCCTCTTCAGTAGCTAGAGTGGGACATCTCTGCCTGGGGCTTTGGAGAGCCTCTGCCATTTGAAGTCCGGAGCTAAGTAGCCCAGTTCGGTCTCAAGGCAGCTTCTGATATACATACGTCTGAAGCAGACCAGTGGGAAAAGTTGTTCCCCAACATGGTGCACCTTGGGATAGGGTTGCTAGGTCCGTTTCACCTGCCGGGGGGGGCATGGGGGGGACGTTCCGGGAGTGGGAAGTGACGTTGCCCCCCCATCCCTCCCAAAACACTGACATTGTACGCGACGTGTCTGTGTCACCTAGAAGTCAACGTCGGGGCTGATGCTCTGGTTTTTGGGCAAAACTCTATGGTAAATTCAGCACCAAACCATAGAGTTTTGCCCAAAGGCCAGAGCATCACCCCCCCCCCCCAACGTTGCCAATGTGCTGGCATCACTTCTAGGTGATGCAGGGATGTTGCATTGAACACTGCTGTTTTGGGGGGGGGGATTCCCTCCCTCTGGCCAGTTGATTGGCGGTGGGCAGGAGCCCACAAAACTAGGGGATTGCCCGCCCCCCATGGCCAATCAGCAGCCCTACCAGGGGGGTGCTGTGGTGCCCACCTGTACTTCTCCTGAGCTTTTCAGTAAGTGGGTGAGGCCTCTGCCCTCCATATGGAAGCGTTTCCCACAGCTACGATAGCAGCTGCAGATCCTACAGGATCCGGAGAGAGTGGTATGCACCCCCACCCATATTTCCTTAGCCGCTGTGTGATTCCATTCCCCTTTCAGGCCTGACCAGCTGTTGACATGAGCTTCTTTTGCAGCAGAGAGGGAACTTTTTTCCTAGTCGTAGAGTCTAGGGAGACAGGCGGTTGCAGAAGGGGAGATCAGTGCTGGGGTGTCACAGCCTGCCCACCCCCTTCTTGTCCAGCCTTGCTGTGTTCCCAGTGGCTGGACCATGCTCCCAACCAAAGTATAGGTAAGACTACCCTTGACCGGTGGCCTAGCCATGAATAAGTCAGCTTCACGTCTTCAGCATGGTTGCCATGCAAGTAGTTTGCAAAGCAAGGAGGGAGGGAATGCATTTGGTGCCGCCTCTTCTGGTGGCCATTTTAGGTTTGACTTCACCTCCCATGGCAGCCATTTTGGGCTGCTGTTTACCAGCCCCTCTCCAAATTCCAAAGGTGTCCACAAGCTCAAAAAGGTTGGGGAGCCCCATGAGTTCTGAGTTATGGCATTCCGATCTTGGTTCTGGAATCCCCCTCTTTGTGAGGGGTGACATGATTGAGGTTTATAAGATTACGCATGGGATAGAGCAGGTAGAGAAAAGAGGTACTTTTCTCCCTTTCTCACAATACAAGAACTCAGGGGCACTCAATGAAATTGCTGAGCAGTTGTGCTAGAATGGGTAAAAGGAAGTACTTCTTCACCTCCCCCCCACCCAAATGATCAACACACAGAATTCACTGCTACAGGAGGTGGCGGCAGCTACAAGCATGGACAGCTTCAAGTGGGAATTGGATAAACATATGGAGCTGAGGTCCATCAGTGGCTGTTAGCTACAAGGTACAGAAAGGAACTCTTGGTCTGGGGCAAGTGATGCTCTGTGTTCTTGGTGCTGGGGGGCAAGAGTGGGAGGGCTTCTGGTGTTCTGGCCCCACTGCTGGACCTCCTGATGGCACCTGGTCTTTTTGGCCACTGTGTGACAGAGTGTTGGACTGGATGGGCCACTGGCCAGATCCAACATTGGCTTCTCTGACGTTCTTATGTTCTTATGAAACTCTTGACACCTTTCCGGGGGGCTGCAAAGTGTCTGTGTTGGCACTCGGTGTTAACTTGAACAAATCGAATTTTGGCTGCCATGTTTTTTTTATGAATTGGGAATGAGAACAAAGTGGGATTTTGGTGTGCCTTGAGTTTTCTTCGGCTTTTCTGCAGCGAAAGAACTTCCAAGGGCTGAGAGCCTCACAAAGACTTTGAGAGCAAAGGGAATGCATTTTCATTGCTATTTTACGGAGTTTTGCCTGCAAAGCAGAGGAAGGAGGACGTGTCAGTTACTGGGTATGGGTTTATCTGTTCTTTCTTTGTTGTTACAAACTGGTTTTTGCAAACCTACATCTTTCTTAAGGGTTGGGCTTTTTTTTTTGGTCTTCTCTTTGAGTGTTAGCTCAGTTGTGTGGGGGGGGTGGGGGTGGCTTCTCGTTATATCATTTGCTTAATTCGGCTTTCTTTTATCTTCAAAGCCGTAACAAATGTTCCCAGTTCTTCTCCCTTGCATGTTGCAATCCTGTTGGAGTCTTCTGGGGTTAAAGAAAGACTTGTCGCTTTAATTTCATGTGTGTTCTAAACGGGGGGAAGCCAGTTAGACTTTTCACTCTTCTAACCCTACTGGGAGTTGTCTTTCGGCAACACCTGAACGTCACTCATGGAAACCGAGGCTGTTGCATTCTGGGAGATGTTCAAGCGCATAGGTGGGCTGATTCTGGTTGTACGTGGAGTACAGCTGCTACTTTTGAAGAATCCATATAATCCCACCTGCCGTGTTTCACGTACAAAATTGCATCCGTATTTCTTTTACCAGGGAAGGTGCAACCCGTGTGTACTTGAGTGTTCAGTCCTTTGATCTGTTTCCATGCACAGAGCTGGCGAGCTGCATGCTGAAAGTTGGGTGGAGTTATTCCATGTGACGTAGCATCTACCTGCTCCATCAGGTGATAAAAGATCTCCCCCTTGTGACTCTCATGGGCCCAGGCGCCTCTCGGGATCAGCTCAGCGATTTTTCTTGTGGAAGTCCCAGTCAAAACTTCACTTGTGAGAAGCAGAGTCCTTTCAGTGGTTGCACCAGCCCTACAGAATTAGTATTTACAATACCTTGCTTTGTGAGCCAGTTTGGTGTGAGAGCCAGTTTGGTGTAGTGGTTAAGTGCGCGGACTCTAATCTGGGAGAACCGGGTTTGATTCCCCACTCCTCCACTTGCACCTGGCTGGATGACCTTGGGCAAGCCATAGCTCTGTACCAGCTGTTCCCTCAAGGACAGCTTGGGAAAGAGCTCTCTCGGCCCCACCTACCTCACAGGGTGTCTGTTGTGGGGAGGGGAAGGGAAAAGGAGTTTGTAAGCCGCTCTGAGACTCCCTTGGGGAGTGGAGGGCGGGGTATAAATCCAATCTCTTCTTCTTCTTCTTTATGCAGGAAGAGCTGGATTTGAGTCCTGTAGCACCTTGAAGATCAACAAGATTTTGGGGTTATCAGCTTTCAAGAGTTAGCGCTCTCTTGGTCAGATACCCATAGTGCAACTCGATTTGAATCTAGCTCTTCTACCACAGACCAGCATGCCTTTGAAATTATTTTACATGGGAAGCATACAAAGGGAATGTTTATGGCTGGTATTTGTTATTTGTTGTGTACTTGTTACATTGTTCTCAGTTGCTGATTTCTTTTTCTACCATTGGAATGGGTCTCTGATTATGCGTGGGAGCACTGGCGGGAGATGGGGGGATACTTACTGCGGGGGAGGCGGCAGCCTTCGTTCCTACGCAGTGACATCACTTCCCGTGTGACCTTGAAATACCGGTATCGTGGGAGATGGGGGGGAGGCAGGTACTCACGGGGGAGGGGGAGCAGTCTTCATCACCGTGTAATGATGTCACTTCCAGCATAACATGTTTGCACTTGTATCGCACTAGGATGATGTTCTAGAACTCACCCCAGAACTGTTTGGAGTTTCTGGATGAGTGCTAGAGCATTGCCCGGTGCGATAACAGTGCTTCCAGGTCACACCGGAAGTGATGTCATCACACAGAGTGAAGATCGCCCCTATCTGGTTCTGCTGGCCTTCTGCCCGCCAGCCAGATGAGCGTCGGCAGCCATTACCAGGCGTTTGCCTGCCATTAGCGGGCACCTGGTCAGCCTAGCAGAAGGGAAGGCAGAATGCCCGTCTACAAATCTACCAAGTCACCTGGTCAGGTCAAGCTCAACGGAAGAGCCCTGGAGGAAGGCCCCTTAGGTTGGAGGAAGTCATCATGCTTTGCTCAGTGGAGTTGGAGGGTAAGGGTTATAGCTGCCCCATAGTAATACAACACATGTCTGCCTCCTACGTTGTTGTATGGCTACTTAAAATAATGCATTCCTCAGCCTTGTGTTGTTGTCCCCCACCCGCAACATTGACTTAGAGAAATACTTGTGGAATGGGCTATTGTATTAGGGTTTTTTTTTGGGAGGGGGGGACTGATGCAGACTGAGTCGTTTTTATTTTCATTGCCTGTATGCCCACGGTGTGGTTAGAAGTGTTTCCCAAACTTTGCAGGATCAAAGGACGAGAAGACTAAAAGACTAATGATGTTTGGCCGCCGTAAAAGATAATGTAATTAAAATATGTACACTCCGTGTTGACATCTCTGGTTTGGAAAGGTAGCGATAGGGACGCCTCCCTCCTCCCCCATCAAAGAGTCTCTGAGAGTCTTAGGAGTGCCACGGTGATGAGATTAGCGAATCAGCCAAAGGATCTCGCTGGAAGCTGGATTCCAAAGTAATTATCCCGGAATGATACTGGTCGGTACAATTAAAAACCACAATGCCGTGGCCATATGGAAAGCGTTAGACACCCTTACAAGGTTTCAAAGCTACGTGCGGAAGGTTAAACTGACGTGCGGGGTGGGGGTGGGGAGAAGAGCATAAATTCAAACGCTTTGTGTTGGGAAATTGACAAAAGTTGAGTGCGTGGAGCCATCTGGCAGAGCCGGCCGAGATGAGACCGATGTGTGTTTATCTATGCGCATTTTCCAGATAGTTCAGAGTTGACATGGCGAGTTGTTAATTCGAATGTTGGCAGGGAAGCGGAATGGCCCTTGAACTTTCTTTAGGAACTTTAAAAAAGAAAAGAAAAGAAGAAGAGCATAAAGCTGGTAAGAACATGCTGCTGTTGGGGTGGTGGCTGTGCGGAGAAATGTAATCTCGGGTAGAATGTGGTAATATGGGATTGATTAGAGCAAGAGCATTTAGCAGTTCCTTTGTCAGGCTGGGCAGTAGATGGCTGAGTTTGTCAGGCTGGGCAGTAGATGGCTGAGTTTGTCGGGAGCTCAAAGAGTGAGGCCCAGTTGGGAGGGAGCAGATTTGGGAGGAGCAGCGGGCAGATCGCCTGTGGGGTCACTCCACTGGATTCCTCCTCTGGGCCAATCCTATTAATCCTCCGCGGTCAGATGAGTGCATAGGTGAGAAAGCAGAAGACCAAGTGGAGGGAGTACTGAGGGTCCCAGGCCTGGCCTGTCATCTTTTATGCAATCCCAGTCTGTAGGAACCAAAGAGCTGTTTAAAGCATGATCCAGCCTCTTCCTCTATTCTGATAGCTGTGTTGGCCTGCCGTAAAAGAGCTAGATTTGAGTCCAGCGACACTTCAGAGGCCAATGAGATTTGGGGGGGGGGGGGGAGATATGTCTTCAAGAGTCAAAGCTCTTGTATCTGATGAAGGGAGCTTTGACTCTTGAAATTTATATCCTTACACCTTGGAAACCATATTGGTCTCTAAAACGCTACTGGACTCAAGTCCAGCTCTTCCTCCATTCTGCAACTTCCGGTGACAACCCGCGGAGAGTTACTGCCCCAGCCAGCAGGTTCCAGGTTCAAGTCCAGGTTTGATTCTGTTATGCATTTGGTAAAGTTTGTTACTTTGAGCAGAATTGGATGTCCTTTAAGATCTTTCCTTTTCACTTTATTTTATTTCATTTTAGAGAGCTGGTGTGGTGTGGTGGTTAAAGTGTCGGACTAGGATCTGGGAGACCCAGGTTCAAATCCCCACTCTGCCATAGAAGCTCGCTAGGTGACCTTGGGCCAGTCAAATGCTCTCAGCCTAACCTACCTCTTGGGGCTGTTGCGGGGGTAAAATGGAGGAGAGGAGAATGATTTTCAGCCACTTTGGGTCCCCACTGGGAAGAAAGGCGGCAGTCTATAAATACATACATAAATTTTAAAGAGAAGTTTCTAGCTCTCATGGTCATGAGAAAAAGCACTGATTATATCTGCAGTTTTGGGATTCGAAAGGGGACTGGGAAAGGATGTGAATGACTGTTTATGGGATTTCAGCATACTGTGGGGCTCTGTCTGTTTAATGGCTAGCAGCCCTAAAACCCATAGGGAAACCGTACTCACTTGTGAATAAGCTCAAAACTCAGTGAAGTAGGGTCATACTTACAGGCACAAAGGACTCCAGAAACGCATTCCACCACAGCTAAAAGACCCTGAGCAAGTTTCATATCCTACCTTCTGTTCTGGTTTTGCACCTGGAAAACTAAAAGAAAAAATAAAGAACAACTCTATAAGCAAATCTATTCATTTTGCACTCGGCTTGGCGTAAATTACGGGGAGTCCCCCCCTTTCTCCCTCCTGTTCCCCTTTGTGTAACATTAAAATATTTTTAGATCAGCACATGGGGAGATATAGATCTGGCTGGTCTAAAAATGCCTATGTTGTTTGGCTTGTTCCAACCATGGGGGGGAGGGGGGCCTTTATGTCCTGCTAGACATCATGAAAGTAGGCTTTGGGGGAGAAAATTATTGATGACACATGTTGTTTTTGACTTCGAATTAGGATGAAGTGCAGCCATAAACGTGCTAATTTCCTTAATGGCTTAAACTCTCATCCGAAAAAGGCCTTTGCCAGCGAACAAAACGCCCGCAGATGAGAATATTTTGTAGCGCGTTCTTACGGACATATGGAAATGTCCTCTGTACTAGTTCATTAAAGGAAGGTTTCTTCATAAGGTTTTGTGCAATTCTGTAATAAGGCCCAGGAGGGGCTGAATAAGTGGTATTTTTATAGCCCTGCTCCCTCCCTTCCCAAAGATGTTAGGATGACTTTTTATGGTTCTCTTTGAACTGGTTTAGAAACAGAGGGGGGGGGGGAGGAGAAGTCGCTGGAGCATTGAAACTTTGTAAGGGCCGGTTCTCTCTTCAGAAGAAGAAAAATATAATTCAGTGATGATCTTTTAAAACAAAACAGAACGTTCCCTCGGCACGCCTCCCATAAGTCCAGCTGTTGGCCTTTATAGAAATTCTTGAAAGGCCGCGGGTGATTTTTCCTGCATGCTAGCTTCAAAACTAGGTTGGAGAAGTAAGCTGCAGATGTTGAAGCGTTTGGGGGGAGATTTTTTGTTGTTGTCGGTATGTGCAAGTATATGAGCAGCAAGATACACTGACCACCGTCTCTCCCATTCGTATGTGTTTGCAACTGGGATTGTCTCAGAACGATCCTAGAACTGTTTCTCTGGATTCGCAACTGGGATTCGCAACTAGGATTCTCTTCTAATTTTGCTCGCTGAACAATAAGAGTAGCACAACAAGAAACAGTTCGTGTAATGCCTTCAGTTAGAGCCAACCGAAACTGCACAAAACATCGGGCAAACTTTCGAGCTTATTTAGAACTCTTCCTCAAGCTAGATGGTACAAAATATTAAAACTTACAGAGGGGGGGGGGGGGGAAGCAAATTTTCCAGATTAAGATCTTAAGATCCTGTGTAGTCGGCCTTTCGTGTTCCTAGAGGCTGACAGGATCACAGTTTAATGGCTGCTCTTCGCTGGCGCAATGTTTTGTGCCGTTTTTGGTTGGTCCTATTCTGGATGGCCTAGGTTTATCCCAGTCTCATCCAATTCTGGAAGCTAAGCAAGGTCGGCCATGGTTAGTACTTGGATGGGAGACCACCGTGAAAGTCCCAAGTTTGCTACTGAGTTTGAGGGCTGCGACGCTGAGGCGGGCAGGCAGGCAGGCAATGGCAAACCACTTCTGAACATCTCTTGCCTGGATAGGCCAGGCTAGATTGTCAAACCCCCAGTCTGGGTGGGGTTTCCCCCGATTTTTCAGGCTTCTGCCCACTGCTGGCCAGCTGGATGGTGGGGGAAGCCCCACCCCCAAACATGCAAATTCGGCTAGGAAAAACACCACCAAAGATTGCCAAAATATATAAACTTTATTTAACAATTACAGTCTCTTATATCACAATTTTATAGTCGGTGGTGTCTAAAGATCAAAATAAGTGCATATTATAACCAGGGCTTTTTTTGTAGAAAAAGCCTAGCTGGAACTCATTAGCATAATAGGCCACACCCAACAACAGAAACGCATTAGCATATTAGGCTACACCCCCATGTTACCAGAAGAGTGGTCATCCAGCCACACCCACCTTTTGCTTCTTATTCTATTTACCTTGTTTGCTGTCAAAACCCAGAGCATTTTTTGTAGTAGGAATTAATTTGCATGTTAGGCCGCATGCCCTTAATGTAGCCAATCCTAATGAGTTTCTGCTGTTGGGTGTGGCCTATTATGCTAATGAGTTCCTGCTGGGTGTGGCCAACTCAGGAGCCAGCCGGAACTCCGTTCCTGTGCGTTCCTGCCCAAAAATAGCCCTGACTATAACTGTAAATATAATTATAAACAAGGCATATATTACAGTGTTTCCTCCTTCAAAGATAAATATTGGTCCGTCTAGTCCGTTCAACTTGATAGGAGGAATCTACATTTGCAAAACATTTTCAAAAAACAGCCTTTGCAAAAAAGTCCCTTTTAGATACTTAAAGGAGGCGTTTCCATCAACTTCTTCAGTTCGTACTGAAGGCATAGTTGGAACCCGATTTCAACAATTTCTCTTGACAACAAGGTTCACAGTGTGACGAGCGAATCATAGGTTCCCCTGTCACCCTTGTTGTCAAGAGAAATTGTTGAAATGTTTGGTATCTCTGTGACACTAGTTTTCCCAGCTGTTTGGATCCACCCCCAAACAGGGCAAACAGCCCCACCCCAAAACAGGCAACAACGTAAGAGTTTTGCCCTTAAACCAGAGCGTCACCGCACGACGTCCCTGCTGTGATGACGTCATTTGGCATTCCATGTGGCGACACTGCCCCGACCCCCACTCCCAGAGAGCTCCCTCCCACCCACCCCCACCAGTAGGAGGTAAGGACCTGTCACTCCTAGGGTCAGCTCTGGTTAGATGAGAGACGACCAAAGAGTCCAAGGTTGGGATGCAGAGGCAGGCAATGGCAAACCACTTCGAAATGTCTTGCTTGAAAACCCAGCAGGGTGGCTGTAGTTCGGCTGCAATTTGACTGCGTTTTCTGCCACCAACAAAGGGCATGATGTGGATTTTGAACCTTGTTCTGAATATTTTGTGCGGGCCGATACAGCAGTATATAACTTTTCCTCCCTTTAATAATGTTAGCAACCATTCTTATAAGCAACTTCCCCAAAGTTGCTTGTCCTCTCGCGAGCCAGTTTGGTATAGTGGTTAGGAGTGCGGAGTCTAATCTGGGAGAACTGGGTTTGATTCCCCGCTCCTCCACATGCAGCTGCTGGTATGACCTTGGGCCAGTCACAAGTTCTTTCAGAGCTGTTCTCTCACAAGCAGTCTTTGAAAGAGCTCTCTCAGCCCCACCTACCCCACAGGCTGTCTGTTGTGGGGAGGGGAAGGGAAAGGAGTTTGTAAGCCGCTCTGAGACTCTGAGTGAAGGGCGGGGTATAAATCAAATCTGCTCTTCCTCCTCCTCCTCCTCTTCTTCTATATACCTGCATTAGGTGTTCCTGGCATGTTGTCAACCATCTTTTCTGACACAGTCACCTGGAGGAGGTTCTTGCACCGCAGGCCAGTGAATGCAGAGCAACCAGTTATTCATTTCACGTGCTTATATGCCCTGCAGCCAAAAGATCATCACCACATCATTTTCTTCTTCTCCACTGTACCCTAACAACCACCCTTGTGGGGTAGGTTGGGATAAGAGTCTGTGACTGGCCTGAGGTCACCCAGCAAGCTTCTGTGGCATGAGTGGGGGACTCGAACCTGGATCTTACACGTTGATGGGGCCCGAACTGGCAGAGACTGATAACTCAATGAAAATGTCGAGACAGTGTGCGACTGCAATAAACAAGGCCAATGCTATGCTGGGGATTATTAGGAAGGGAATTGAAAACAAATCAGCCAGTATCATAATGCCCCTGTATACATCGATGGTGTGACTGCATTTGGAGTACTATGTACAGTTCTGGTCACTACACCTCAAAAAGGATATTATAGCATTGGAACAAGTGCAGAAAAGAGCAACTAGGATGATAAAAGGGTTGGAACACTCCCTATGAAGAAAGGTTGAAGCGCTTGGGGCTCTTTAGTTTGGAGAAATAATGGCTGAGGGGTGACATGATCGAGGTTTACAAGAGTATGCATGGGATAGAACAGGTAGAGAAGGAGGTCCTTTTCTCCCTTTCTCACAATACAAGAACTCATGGATGCTCCATGAAATTGCTGAGCAGTCGGGTTAGTACAGATAAAAGGAAGTACTTCTTCACCCAAAGAGTGATTAGCACATGAAATTCACTGCCACAGGAGGTGGCGACGGCTACAAGCATGGACGGCTTCAAGAGGGAATTAAACATATGGAGCAGAGGTCCATCAGTGGCTATTAGCCACAAAGTATAGATAGGAACTATGGGGCAAGTGATACTCTGCATTCTTGGTGCTTTTGGATGGGGGCAACAGTTGGAGGGCTTCTAGTGTCCTGGCCCCACTGCTGGACCTCCTGATGGCACCTGGTATTTCTGGCCACTGTGTGACAGTTGGCCTGGATGGGCCATTGGCCTGATCCAACATTGGCTTCTCTTATGTTCTTGTCTCCCAGATCCTAGTTTGGCACTTTAAACCCTACCCCGCAGTGGCTCTCAGCGCATGGGCAAATAGCTATGTCTTAACCTAAAGCTGAACAACCGTCATGTTTTAGCCTCAGGCAGAAGGCAGAAGAAAGGATGTTCTCTAAGCTAGGTGCCAAAACCAAAAAGGTCCTGTCCTCAGTGTCTGCCTGCCTCTCTATCACATTATTATCCTTCCCCTAGTCCAAGGAGCTCATGGAGGCATGCATTTGATTGCCACAGCAGCCCTTTGATGTAGGTTAGCCTAAGGCAGAATGACTGTTGAAAGGAAAGACGACTTTACATGGAGTCACTGAGATCTGGAATTCGCTGCCAGAGAATGTAGTGATGGCCACAGGAATAAGCAACTTTAAAAGGGGATTAGATGGAGAATAAGTCTATCAATGGAGTATAAGTCTATCCACACAGAAAAAAAAACCTCTGGGAATTAGTATATAGGTGAGGGGTATCATATGCTCACTCAGCAAGAGGGAAAAACATTTAGAAAGACCCAAAAGCAAGGTGTGGGGAACATAGAACTTGTATGTGAGTCTACAACAATCCTATCACAATGCAATAAGCATGGAGTGTCATACACTAATGCCCCCAGCACCACTAGCCCTGGTGACTGATGGGAACCTCCCCATTCAGGGGCACTAAACCGCTAAATCCCAGAGTCAGGAGGCAACATCCGGGGAAGGCCTCGGCCTCTATGTCCTGTTGTTGGCTGTCCAGAGGAACTGGTTGGCCACTGTGTGAGACAGGATGCTGGGCTAGATGGACCATTTGTCTGATCCAGCAGGGATTCTGATATTCTTATGAATGCCTCGGCCTCTATGCCCTGTTGTTGGCCATTCAGAGGAACTGGTTGGCCACTGTGCGTGACAGGATGATGGATTAGATGGACCATTGGTCTGATCCAGCAGGGCTGTTATGTTCTTACATTCTTAACTGTCCCATACAGTGTTCTTAGAGATACACAGCTGAGTGGGAATTTGAATCTTGGACTCCTAGATCCTAGTCCAACTCTTTGACCATTATAGTACCTGGATGCATGGTAGGTAAGTAAGTCCATATGGGAGAAGAGTGTTCCAAACTCAAACTGTTTGGGGCTTTTAAATGCAAGATCCCTTTTAGATTGAGCCCCGGAATAAAACTGCAACAAACGAAAGTTCTTGAAGCACATGATTCCCCCCTCGGTACCCTCACTGTTGTGTTCTGAACTAACCGATGTTTCCAAACCGTCTCCAAGGTCAGCGCTGCAAAGAGATCGTTGTAATATAACCCGTCCAAAACTTGGATTGTGGCAGCCGAGTGGCAAGTCCACGGAAGCCGGGGCTAAGGACACCATGCCACAGCGGGCCGGTCTAAATGGCTGTTACCTGCCCGCACAATAAAACAATAATGCAACCATGCCTAATGCTCCTCTTTGCCAATGAAAACCAAAAGCCGCGCACCAGCTCCCCGCCCCCTCCCCCACGCTCCAGGCTGAAGCACTCCTCTTTAATCTGGACCTAATTCTGTGCCCGTTCATGCCTCTTGTTCTCAGAAGAACAAAGGGCCGTTTTATCTTTGTTTACGCAGCGCAACCATTCTGGTTAAACATAATGGCATTGGCTGGATTAATGAGAGGAGAGTGAGAGAGAGAGAAGGCTCCGGAGGCTTGGATTCTACCTGACCTGCTTGGAGACCAGATTGTTGTTCCCCGGCTGTCCCTTCAGCATCCTTCTTGCATTGCCGCTCTTTGATTTCAGGGCATGGGTGGTGTCTCGGGAAGGGTGTTGGCTTTGGACTGGGGACAGGTTTTGCCTGTTCCCCCCCCTCCGTTTCAGCCTTGCACGGTTGTCACAGGGTTTTTTTTTTTGGTGGTGGGGGGGTTTGCCTTTCAAGTCACTACGGATTTATGGTGGCCAAGCAGGGTTTTCAAGGCAAGAGCCGTTCCGAGGCGGTTTGTCATTGCCTGCCTTCCATGTCACAACCTGGGTATTCCTTAAAAGTCTCCCATCCAAATACTAGCCAGGGCCAACCCTGCTTAGCTTCCAGTTTGGTGTAGTGGTTAAGAGTGCGGACTCTAATCTGGGAGAACGGGGTTTGATTCTCCACTTTTCTACATGCAGCTGCTGGCGTGACCTCGGGTCAGTCACAAGTTCTTTCAGAGCTGTTCTCTCAAGGGCAGTTTTCTCAAGAGAGCTCTCTCAGCCCTGCCTACCTCACGAGGTGTCTGTTGTGGGGAGGGGAAGGGGAAGGAGATGGTAAGCCGCTCTGAGACTCCGAGTGAAGGGCGGGGTATAAATTCAATCCTCCTCCTCCTCCTTCGCTGGCCTGGGCTATCCAGGTCAGGGCAATTACAGGGATAGACCTCCCCAAAGCCCTTGGAGCCAGGGTAGGATACAAGCACAATTATAAGCACTGAGCCCCGCTCAAAGAGAACAAAGCATCCCCCACAGAATATGGCCACCCAGTTGCTGTAGGGAGGGGCCCTCCTAGGGTTGCCAAGTCTTATGGACTCACCGGCGGGGGGGGAGTCCTGTGCCCGGGAGTTTCTTCTGGCGCGCGCGCGGTGTCACCGGAAGTGACGTCGGCACGTTGGGGGCGTTGCCAGGGTGACGCTCTGGCAATTGCCCCAAACTCTATGGTATCTATGGTATCATAGAGTTTTGGGGCGATTGCCAGAGTGTCGCCCTGGCAACGCCCCAACGTGCCGACGTCACTTCCGGTGACGTCATTACGTCATCCTCGCTGGACGACTTCGGGGGTGGGGTTCCCCCCACCGGCCGAATGCTGGCCAGCGGATCGGGAACCCCTTTAGTGGGGGAACCCCCCGCCCCCTGGGCTGACTTGGCAGCTCTAGGCCCTCCCCAGGAGGGCAGGAAGGCCACCGTGCTCTCGAGTTATTTATCCTCAAGTTCCGGTGTTCAGAGGTACACATCCTTTGAATATGGAGGTTCCACTTAGTTGTCATCGTTCGTGGAGGTACACATCCTTTGAATATGGAGGTTCCACTTAGTTGTCATTGTAATGGCCAATAGACCCCTCCTGGTCTTGCGGGATCCATCTGATCTCCCTTTGGAAATTGCCTGAGCCGGCAGCCATCTTGTGGGGGGAGAGTTCTGGTGTCAGGAGAGAGCGTGGAGGAAATCTCTCCAGCCATGTGGTGCATTCATAAATTACTCCCACGGGTTTGCGGATGCATGAGAAAAGGACGTGTAAGAACGCAAGGTCTCGTGAATCGGGGCACCTTATTCTACCAGGGGGGCAGGCTCCCTTATAACCTGGCCCCTGACTTCCTCCTCCTGTTGGCTAATGTCATGGTTTTATTTATGACAACCATTCCATCCTACCCTCCTTCCAAGGAGCTCGGGGTAGCGAATGTGGTTCTCCCCTTCTCCGTCTTATCCTCACAACCGTCCAGCGAGGCAGGTTTGTCTGAGAACGCGTGACTGGCCCGAGGTCACCCAGCGAGCTTTCGCGGCAGAGTGGGGTTTCCTGCCTAAATTCCCTGGATCCCGACCTAATGCTTTCACCGCTACGCCACGCTGTCTGTCTGCTGTGATCCTGTTCTTCTGCGGTCGCTTCCTTACCGCTGTGTGATCCGATTTGCATGACCGCGGAGGCACCGCTTATATCCCTAAAGAGCACAGCTCTGCACTTTTCCTCAGCTCCGGGATGACGGGGATTATCCTGGCTGCCTCTCCCAGCCAAAGGCAGACGGCAAGTTTAACTAGTCCAGGGATGTGCATGGCTGCCGGCGTGGGGAGGACCTCTTGGGCCTGAATCCCTCAGTCGGTGGCGATGATGGAGGCATTGGCTTGCCAGTCAGTAGGGCTCTGCTGGCTAGACCCCCCCCCCCCCAAGCCCGACAGAAGCAGTGTGTTGGGGCCTCGGCTAAGCTTGCAACTGGCCTTTAGTGCCTCTAGGGGGCGGCAGCAGCAGTCCGCTGGGAACTGCCCTGGAGAACAAAAAAGCCAATTGGCCATTGTTTCTGCCTTTAAAAGAAGTGAGAAAGGCAGAATATCAGTAATGTAAATGTAATAATGGAAGCAAATAAATAAATGTTGGCCTAGTTAGTGCGTTGCGGGGGGGTACCGGAGGGTGTCTTGCCCAAGGAATACCTTACACACAATCCCTCTTTGCTTACAGTACACTTTTGTGCGTGAGTGTGTGTGCTCGCATGCCTGGAGGTCATGGTGACTTCTGGCGACCAACACCTGGGGTTTGGACGTTTCAGAGAGGTGACTTGCTAGTTGCCTGCCTCTGCGTCCCGGCCCTGGTATTCCTTGGAGGTCTCCCATCCAAGTACTCACCAGGGTCGGCCCTGATTGCCTTCCGAGATCTGACAAGACACCTATCCCGGTCAGAGCCCCCACGCCTTTTATTCCTCTCTATATTTGAGTGGAGACTGATCTGGATGGCCCAGGCTAGCTCAGTCTCATCGCATCTCAGAAGTGAAGCAGGGTTGGCCATGGTTACTATTTGGAGGGGAGACCACCAAGGGAATCCAGAGTCAATACGCAGAGGCAGGCCATGGCAAATCATGGGAATTGGGTAAACGTATGGAGCAGAGGTCCATCAGTGGCTATTAGCCACAAGGTGTAGATAGGAACTCTCAGTCTGGGGCAAGTGATGCTCTGTAATCTTGGTGCTTGAGGGGGGGGGGGGGCAACAGTGGGAGGGCTTCTAGTGTCCTGCCCCCACTGGTGGAACTCCTGAGGGCACCTGGTCTTTTTGGCCATTGTGTGACACGGAGTGTTGGACTGGATGGGCCACTGGCCTGATCCAACATTGGCTTCCCTTCTGTTCTTGTTATCAAGGACAGTGATGCTCTATTCTTGTTGCTTTGGGGGGGCAAGAGTGGGAGGGCTTCTAGTGTCCTGGCCCCACTGCTGGACCTCCTGATGGCACCTGGTGTTTTTGGCCACTGTGTGACAGAGTGTTGGACTGGATGGGCCATTGGCCTGATCCAACATTGGCTTCTCTTATGTACTTACGTTCACCTCTGCTAGTCTCTTGCTGGCCCTTATAGTGCAAATTAAATTAGTTCATAAGGGAAGGCATGCGCCACATGTATGGGATTATTGTTATTTACTTATTTATCCCTTTATCCCCTGCTTTTCTCCCCAATGAGGACCCGGGGGGGCTTATAGCAGTCCCCCCTTCTGTTTTTTATTATTACAACAGCTCTGTGAGGTAGGTTAAGCTGAAAGTGTGTGATTGGCCCAAGGACTCCCAGTGAGCTTCCACAGCAGAATAGGGATTCAAACTGGGGGCTCACTGGTGGTCATCTGACCCTCTAACCACTATGCCATGCGGGCTCTGAAGTGGGTGAATATTTAGATCGGCTATTAGCAAGTTGGTTCCTGGTTTGGGTCACAGCTGGTAGGAAGGTGACCGGAGCCACGTATAATTTTGTACAGCAGATTGCAGGGATGGGGACATGTTTGACTTAAAATCAAATCCAGTGTTGTTGAAATATAAGTGCCGGTGGTAATGCTTAATGTCATACAAATGTTCCAAATGACCCCCCTCCCCCAGAGAAGCAGACAGGTGTGCATATCTAGGAACCAGTGGATCTATTTGCAGAGTCCCTAAAGAAATGTGTTGCATTATCTCTTAATTAAGCTGTTAACGAGACTTCCCCTTGTCAAGGTTGATGGCTTTGCTCTCCTTAAAGCTTTTCTTGAAATGCTTTTTTTTATTGCGAAGGCCATTTCAGTTTTAATGGATGCCCATCAGAAGCTCACGCTTGTCTTGCAGCTGTAATCCTTTAGTAAACCACAGAAAGAGACACTGCGAGAGCAGCTCTAAGTGAACTTTGTGCATAAGTGTGTGTATCGGAAAAGGAAATTGTACTGGATGCAAAGGAAGGGCTTCCCGCAGCCTTGTTTTGTTGGTGTGGGCCAACAAGTGGGACAGGCTAGCCCAATATCATCAGATCTCAGAAGCTAAGCAGGGTTAGTATTTGGATGGGAGACCACCAAGGAAGTCCAGGGATGCCACGCAGAGGCAGGCAATGGCAAACTACCTCCGAGCATCTCTTGTCTTGAAAAGTTTTGTGTAAAGCATTGCAAACTCATTAACCGAGATGAGCAATATACTCAATGGTGTAGTACCTTGAGAGGAAGATAGATTGAACTAAAGTCTAAACGTAGCAGTGTGTGAATGATGTAGGTGAGTCTGAGCTATAGCACAACTAGACATTGCGGGTAAGATCATAAAGTGGTGGTCGTTGGCATAATAGCTCTAGATGTATGGGGTTGCGAGGCTGAAGATCTGAGGCAGAAATAAATTCCATAAATTCCCACTTCCCTGCATTTTCCCCAGCACTGAGGTGAGTGAGAAGACGCCATTTTCGAGAGTTCCTCAGGTGTGAGGTACCAACGAGAGATGATCTTAGGCGTCTGCATTTTTGTTGCGATAACTGGTGATGTCATTAATTCTGAAGCTTGGCAATCCCCCCCCCCCCCCCCCCCCCCCTTCAGCCATGAGAGCTAGAAACTTGAGTTTTCATGACTCTTCTCTGGTCAGAAGAAGGGTCCATGGCAGAATCAACTCCTTAACAACTATAGGCCAGGGAGTGTCATGTGATGGTTCTGGTCTTCTGTAATAGCTTCTGGAAAGGCAGGCAGCTGGTATCGCTTGATCTTGTCAGAAGCTCAGCAGGGTCGGTCCTTGGAAGTGAGACCACGGAGGAAGGCTCTGCAGAGGTAGGCAGTGTTGAACCACCTCTGCTGCTTGCTTGCCTGGAAAGCCCCTTGCTTGGTTCACCATGAGCCAGGTGGGACTTGTTGAGACTTGACTAGGGTTGCCAGGTCCTTACTGGCGGCTGCTGCTGCTGGTGGGGCTCCAGGAGCTAGTGCAGGATTTTTCTGTGCATGCGTAAAGTGTCACCCGGAAGTGACATCACCATGTCGCCAGCATTGGGGGTGACACTCTAGCTTTTGGGTAAAACTCTACGGTTTGGGCCCAATTTCACCATAGAGTTTTGCCAAAAAAATAGAGCGTCACTCCCAACATTGGTGCCACGATGACATCACTTCTGGGTGATGTCATCATGTCATGTTGGGAGCATTTGCGGGTGGGAGTTTCCCCCGCCGGCCTGCTGGCTGGTGGCGGGAAGGGGCCCGCAAAAATGGGGGAACCCCTGTCCAGTCTAGGGGCCTAGCAGCCCTACACTTTACACATACATAAAATTTTCTAGCTCAGACCTTCTCTGGTGAAGAAGAGGACTTTCCTGTCACAAGAGGCCACTGTTCGCCCTCTTCCCTGTCGCAGCACGGAGACACAGCAACCTCTGATCATTTTCACTTTTGCTACAATTTGACAGTGGAGCACTGGAGAAACTAGGTCCCAAACAGAACTCTTCTTACAGCGGCTACTGTAATCTCTTGGAGGATTGGCTACATCAGGGGTGTGTGGCCTAATATGCAGAGGAGCTCCTGCTACGAAATGAGCCCTGCCCGACTCTATAAAGGAAGCTGTGAGCCCTGGACTCAGGCAGGTGATGTGGAAGTCCTCTGTCTGAAACCCCAGAAAGCCGCTGTCCATCTGAGTAGACAGTCCTGACTTCGGTGGACCGAGGGTCTTATTTAGTATAAGGCAGCTTCATGTCGCTGTGCCGTCCTCATGGCAATATACTCCCTACTCCGGGCTTCATAGGCATATGGTTTTAAACAGTGAGCTGTTCTGTCCTCTGCCTGTGTTAGGTGCTTTCAGTTTAGTCTTTAATGGCAGAAAGAGCCAACCAAGGGTGTAGACGTTCCAATTTCCGGGGGCTGGGGCTGGGCCAGAGACATCACAGGCTGTTGTCTCTGGGGAAGGCTCAGCACTCCTTGGAAAAGTTCGGGGGGGGGGGCCCTCCAGCTCCCCAGCCCCCCTGAAGTTGACGCCTATGGAGCCAACCTGTACCTCACACAGTCTTGTGTCTGCGTGTGGCGCTTCTGATTTTAAAAAAATAACGACAACAGAATGTCGTTAGATACAGTGAGACCGTCAGACTCATTTTGGGATTGTAATTGGTTTTTAATCTGCCAAAGGCTTTATCGGCTTTGACACTTGTGTGTGTGGGGTGCGTGTTTCTGCGTTTGCACCCCCCTGTGAATATTGGGAGCCTTTCGTTTTGTGCGGCGGAATCCTGGCCTTTGGTCTTCCCAAAACGCCTGCAATGTGCACAACCGTGTTAGATCCTAGACAGACTTGACGTGCAGTCAGGGTAGTAGCCCCCCCCCCCCCCCCCCCGTGCCATGCGTCCCAGTGCAAGGGATTTTTTTCCCCTCTCCCCCTCTTCCCTTTTGTGATTATGGCAGAGTTTAATGTATTTGGGAGCATTGCTGTGCCGGCTTTAGAGGATTAGGCATATTGAGGTTCCCATTGAAGTCTAACTCTGTGATTTCAAGATCTGTGGAAGGAAATCATGCGTGGGTGTTTGATCTTGGGGGTGCAGCCGCGCACGCTGTGAGGTACGGAGTGAGGGGATGCGCTCGGTGGGGAAGTGACACTACAAAGGATCTTCTTGGAGGAGGAATGGGATTTGGGAGCAGATTTGGATCTTTTGATCTGCCCTGTGATGTGAGCGATGTGCGATACGGAGGCAACACGGTTTGTGTGTGTGTGTTTGTGTGTGTGTGTGGCGGAGGAGGCAGGAAGGCGTGTTGAGGTGCCCTTGGAGGTAACTGGAGGAGGGGGCTGTGGCTCAGTGGTAGAGCATCGGCTTGGCATGCGGAAGGTCCCAGGTTCGATCCCTAACATCTCCAGTCGAAAGGACCAGGCAGTAAGTTTATTTATTGATCTTATTGATTTTATTGATTTTTACCCCGCCCATTCCGGCCTAGGCTGGCTGATGGGAAAGACCTCTGCCTAAGACCCTGGAGTGTCGCTTGCCAGTTGGAGTAGACAGCACTGACCTTGATGGACCAACGGTCTGATTCAGTAGAAGGCAGCTACAGGTGAGCGTTCCATTCAGAGGAGGGGCCGTGGCTTAGTGGCAGAGCGTTTGCTTGGCATGCAGAAGGTCCCAGGTTCAGTCCCCAGCATCTCCAGTTAAAAGGACCAGGCAGGAGGGGATGGGAAAGACCTCTGCTTGAGACCCTGGAGAACCACTGCTTGTCAGAGTAGACAATAGTGAACCTTGATGGACCAAGGGTCCGATTCAGTACATGGCAGCTTCACGTGTGTTCAGTTTGGCGTGTCGTCCATGGGCCGTGATGGCAGGAGCGGAGCACCGGGTCTCATTCCAGTTGCCGGTGCAGAAGAACTGAAGAGCAGAGAATAATTAGGGTGAATGGAAATAGAAAAACAGTACTTAACTCTCCCCCCCCCCCTTCTCGCCATGAAAAAAGATCGACTGTTGCAAAACCACAGTATGCAAAGGTGCCTTTGGGAGGGAATATTGCTCTCAAGTATTGAGGAGAAAGCATATAACGAACAGTATTCACTCTGTGTGAACCCTGTGGTGTCATGGTTAGAGTGTCGCAATATGATCTGGGAGACCCAGGTTCAAATCACCACTCTGCCATGGAAGCTGGCTGGGGGACCTTGGGCCAGACATGTTTTCAGCCTAGCCAGTTTGATGTAGTGGTTAAGAGTGGCGGACTCTAATCTGGGAGAACCGGGTTTGATTACCCTCTGTTCCACCATGCAGCTGCCGGTGCAACCTTGGGTCAGTCACAAGTTCTCTCAGAGCTGTTCTCTCATGGGCAGTCCTCGAAAGAGCTCTCTCAGCCCCACCTCCCTCACAGGGTGTCTGTTGTGGGGAGGGGAAGGGAAAAGGAGATTGTAAGCCACTCTGAGACTCCTTCGGGGAGTGAAGGGCAGGGGATAAATCCAATCTCCTCTCCTCTCCTCTCTCTCTCTCCTTCTTCTACCTAAGAGTTGTTATGAGGGTAAAATGGAGAAGGTGAGAACATCGTAAGCCACATTGGGTCCCCATTGGGGAGGAAATGGGGTGTAAGCGAAGCAAATAAAAAAAATATCATCCTCATAGGTGGGGAAGTCAGCAGTCATGTGGGCTGGGGGAGAGGAAGGCCTATATTACATGTAGGGAAGAACTTGGCCCCTGATGTTAGCCCAGCTGTGTCAGGGAACTTCCTTGAGCTTAGAGATTGTGCCGCATTCCTTGAATTTTTGGTGGCTTTTTGCTCAGCTCGCTTTGAGCAGCGATTAATGTCTGCGACTAAAAGCAGTGAAGCATTCTAAATTTTTATGTCGTTTGCTTTTATGCCATTTGCCCCCTCGCGTTTGATCTGTTGGAGGCAGTTGAAAGGCGGTTTTATTGAGGATTGCATTTGACGAATTTAGTTTTTGTTTTTGTGGCAACCCGAAATTTTCATTTCAAATGGTGGTCTTCGGCATGCTCGTCGGGGAGCTGACGAAGAGAGCGTTGACTCCTGGAAGCTTATATACTGAAAACCTTGATGGTCTCCAAGGTGCTACTGGATTCGAATGTAGCTCTTCTGTCGCAGACCAACATGGCTACCAGAGCCAGTTTGGTGTAATGGTTAAGTGCATGGACTCTAATCTGGGAGAACCGGGTTTGATTCCCCGCTCGTCCACTGGCACCTGCTGGATGACATTGGGCAAGCCGTAGTTCTGGCACAGCTGTTCTTGAAAAAGAGCAGTCTCTGTCAGAGCTCTCTCAGCCCCACCTGCCTCACAGGGTGTCTGTTGTGGGGAGGGGGAGGGAAAGGAGTTTGTAAGCTGCTCTGAGACTCCCTTGGGTAGTAAAGGGCAGGGTATAAATCCAATCTCTTCTCTACCTTCCTGAAACTATGTAGAGTGGAGCCTGGGGAGGGTGGGGTTTATGGAGGGATGGGACCTCAGCAGGATATAATGCCACAGAGTCCAGAGCAGCCATTTTCTCCAGGGAAACTGATTTCTGTTATCTGAAGATTGGTTGCAATTCTAGGAGATCTCCAGGCCCCACCTGGAGGCTGGCAATCTTGAGGCAAACATATGCAATCTCTTTAAGCTGTCGTATCAAGATCCAGGTATTCCAAATATCTCATGTAGTGTAATTATTAGAGTTTCAGACTAGGATTTTGGAGGCACAGGTTCAGCTGTGGAAGGTTGCTGGATGACCTGGGGCCACTGAGCTCTCAAGCCCTGACCTGGATAGCTCAGGCTAGCCCAATCAGGTCAGATCTTGGAATCTGAGCAGGGTCGGCCTTGGCTAACATTTGGAAGGGAGACCTCCAAGGAATACCAGGGTCGTGACACAGAGGCAGGCAATGGCAAACTACCTCTGAAATGTCTCTCGCCTCAAAACACAAGTCTAGCTCACCACCTAGTGGTGCATAACGCTAAAGGAGTTAGAACTTCTGGCTGCCAGACAATCTTAGGATCTCCTGGCCATTCTACACACAATGCCTAATACTACTACGACTACTACTACCAGGGCTCATTTCGTAGCAGGAGCTCCTTTGCATATTAGGCCACACACCCCTAATGTAGCCAATCCTCCAAGAACTTACAGAGCTCTTCTTACAGGGGCTACCGTAAGCTCTTAGAGGATTGGCTACATCAGGGGTGTGTGGCCTAATATGCAAAGGAGCTCCTGCTACGAAATGAGCCCTGACTATTACTACTACTACTACTACTACTAATCTGTCAGTCAAACCTACCTCACAGGGTTGTTGTTCAGGTAAAATGCAGGAGAAGGATTTGGCAATCATCCTTTAGGCCCCACTGGGGAGAGAAAAGCAGTTTATAACTAAACACACACGAAGCTGCCTTCTACTGAGCCCCAGTCTCTCCCCAAATAAAGAAAGCTAGAGAAAGAAGTTAATTTTAGATCATCCCCCTGGTCTGGATCAGCCACTATTTTAAGTAAACTGTAGTGTATCCCCCCTCCCCTTCCCTAACCCTCTTTAATTAAGGGTGGGGGTTTTTGCATGCTTTTACATATTCATGATGCAAAGCCTTTTTTTCTCAAAGCAAGGCTGTCTCCATTTGGTAACTGGCATAGCCACAATCTGTAGCTGAGTAAGGCCAAACGCAAGAACCCAAAAATACGCTGGACAAAATTCTAAAAGGCATTGAAGAAATCAATCGCCTTATCGGAGCGCAAAGCCTTTGATGTAATTCTGGAGAGTTTATACTGGGTGTCTGCCTAGCTCTTTATGGACAGCTTCAGACATTCAAGATGAAAAGCGGATCGTGCGCTCCGGCGTTTTAAAATACCCACACTCATGAAAGGCTCTTGTGCCACTTGGCTGCCGTCTGTGGCTTCAAGGTGAAGCCAGGTGGGTAGCAGTGATGCTTTTTCCAAAATTTTTGCAGGCAAAAATAAATAACACTTTTGATGTTTTTCCCATGGAAAAGGTGGAAGGACTGTAACAGCCCATGCTCTGTGGTCAAGTGGAATGTTTCATTCTATTTTGACGCTGAATGGAAACAGGGTATCCTAGCCAAAACTTCTTTGTTAAAAAAAGGTTGTGTGTGAGATCCCATGAAGTCGAGTTTTTCTCCTATTTTGAATTATTGTGTTTCTCAAACGTGTTTGCTTTATGTGAAGCCCCCCCCATTAGCGCCGAATATGCTTGCTTGGTAGATATCATTCAAAATGGAGTGGGCCTTTCTTCATCAATTAACTATCTTTCCAGTCCTTTGCAGTTGTTTGCTCCCTAACCCAAGTCAAAGAACACTTTCCCTATGAAGAAAGGTTGAAGCGCTTGGGGCTCTTTAGCTTGGAGAAACGACGGCTGAGGGGTGACATGATCGAGGTTTATAAGATTATGCATGGGATAGAGCAGGTAGAGAAAGAGGTCCTTTTCTCCCTTTCTCACAATACAAGAACTCGTGGGCACTCCATGAAATTGCTGAGCAGTTGGGTTAGAACAGATAAAAGGAAGTACTTCTTCACCCAAAGGGTGATTAACACATGGAATTTACTGCCACAGGAGGTGGTGGCGGCTACAAGCATGGACAGCTTCAAGAGGGAACTAGATAAACATATGGAGCAGAGGTCCACCAGCGGCTATGAGCCACAAGGTATAGATAGGAACTCTCGGTCTGGGGCCAGTGATGCTCTATTCTTGGTGCTTGCGGGGGACAACAGTGGGAGGGCTTCTAGTGTCCTGGCCCCACTGGTGGACCTCCTGATGGCACCTGGTGTTTTTGGCCACTGTGTGAGACCTGATCCAACATTGGCTTCTCTTGTGTTCTTATGTCTGACTTATGGCAGCCCTGTAGGGTTTTAAAGGCAAGAGGCGTTCAGAGGTGGTTCGCCATTGCTGGCCTTCTGCGTAGCGGCCCTGGACCTTGTTGTGGAGGCCACCCATCCAAATATTGACCAGGGACAACCATGGCAAAGTGGGGATTTGAACCTGGGTCTCCCCAAGCCTACTCGGACATTCTAACCACTACATCACACTGTCGTGGATGTCTGACGGGTGTTAACGAAAGGCAGCGTGGGCGGTGGCCCTGAGGACTACAGTTGTGTTGAGTCCCTCATCTTCTCTTCGTCTTGCGTATTCCCTTCTCAAGTACATCAGAGAAGACCTCATCCATTGGAATGCCCCATTAAAACTTTTGAAGTCTGAGGGGGGAAAGCACTAAATTTTTCAGATTTCCAAACCCCCTTGCCATGGTGGCGACTTGTCGTTTCTTAAAAGGACTTCTTTTCTACAGAGTTGCCACCCTCAGCTCTTATCTACAATTCTTCTTCTTCTGCACCCCACAGAAGGTTGTGTGTTGACCCAGAGCTGGGATCTGAATTTGGATTTCCCCCCATTTGGGTCGCCGACCTCCAGGTGGGGCCTGGAGATCTCATAAGAACATAAGAGAAGCCAATGTTGGATCAGGTCAGTGGCCCATCCTGTCTAACACTGTCACACAGTGGCCAAAAAGACCAAGTGCCATCAGGAGGTCCACCAGTGGGGCCAGGACACTAGAAACCCTCCCACTGTTGCCCCCCCCCCCCAAGCACCAAGAATACAGAGCACCACTTGCCCCTGACCAAGAGTTCCTATCTACACCTCGTGGCTAATAGCCACTGGTGGACCTCTGCTCCATATGTTTATCTAATTCCCTCTTGAAGCCGTCCATGCTTCAGGCTGCCACCACCTCCTGTGGCAGTGAATTCCATGTGTTAATCCAGAATGACAGCTGATATCCAGACGATAGAGGTCCGTTCCCCAGGAGAAAATGGCTGTTTTGGAAGGTTGAGGTCCCTCCCCTCCCCAAATCCTGCTGTCCCCAGGCTCCATCATCCCCCCAAATTTCCAGGGATTTCCCAAATTGGTGTTGGCAACCCTGCCTCCTGCCTCTTAGGGTGTACCCCATTGTTTCCCTCCTGTTGAAAGATCAGCAGGGGCTTTGAAATGGGCAGAATGCTGTGGCCAGTTTCAGCGGTGACCTGACCCCTTGAGGTTTTGACAAACTCTCTGGGAACTTTCTGATACGTCCTCTCGACTAAATGGCTTTCTTGGTTGTGGTTTTCATTCTTTCATCTCTGAAATCTGATCTTCATGAAAGTCTGGGGCTCAAGCCAAGCGCGGGGCACATGTTATATTGTTATGTATCCTTTGAAGCTTGCTGAAAAGCTGGCCTGTCTCATCCAAAGTTGGACCAAGACCATAGTCGGGACAGGTGGTTCGCAAGCTGGGCCAGGATTTGGCCTTTGTGCGTTCAGCTTGCAGCTCATGCGTAAATAGGAGGCTTGGCCAATACAGCTTAACTCATCCCCGGGGAGTTTTCCGATTCTTGCCTAGGATCTGGAGTTGGAGAGACAAAAAGAGGAGAGCGCCGCCGCTGATGGTTGCCAGCCGTCGTCCTAACAAGTTGTTGTATGGGAAATCTCAGATAGTGTTCTCCAGTGGGCTCAGCATCTGGACTGAAGAGCTCACTTTTTTGACTTGCATGATGTTTGTAACTTCCATGTAAACCCTGATAGGCGGAGGGTGCTTGAAAATTGCTGTCAGGCGTCCAGCTGCATTCCCCTTCCCTCTAACAGTGTAATTTTACAAGTTGCGATGATCAGCTGACGTCATGGTTTTCTGAGCTGGTGTCGCAGTACTTGAAACACGGTGTCTGTGGGCACAGTGGCAGCCCCGGAAACCTCTCCCGGTGCCCACCAAGAGCTAGTTTGGTGTAGTGGTTAGGAGCATGGACTGTAATCTGGGAGAACTGGGTTTGAGTCCCAACGCCTTCACGTGCAGCTGCTGGGTGACCTTGGGCAAGCTACAGTTCTCTCTGAGCTGTTCTCCCAAGAGCAGTTGTCTCAGAGCTCTCTCAGCCCCACCTGCCTTACATATATTGTTGTAAGCTGCCTTCAGTAGGGAAGATGACAAGGTGTAGCCTAATCTTGTCAGATTCCGGAAGCTCAGCAGGGTCAGGAATTGGAAGGGAGACCACCAAGGAACGCTCTGCAGAGGGAGGGAATGGCCAACCACCATTCCTTGTCCCTTGCCTTGAAAGCACCTTGCTGGAGTCACACCATAAGGCTTAGATGAGGGACCACCAAGGAAGGCAATGGCAAGCCACCTCTGCTTCATACTTGCCTTCGAAGTCTCGTGCTTGGATCACTGTTAGTCGGATGCAACTTGATGGCACATATGTGAGGGTGACTCGGTTGGGAGTTCTTGTCGCCACACCTCAAAAAAGATATTATAGCTTGGAAAAAGTGTAGAAAAGGGCAACTAGAATGATAAAAGGGTTGGTACACTTCCCCTGTGAAGAAAGGTTGAAGCGCTTGGGGCTCTTTAGCTTGGAGAAACGACGGCTGAGGGGTGACATGATCGAGGTTTATACGATTATGCGTGGGATAGAGCCGGTAGAGAAAAAAGTCCTTTTCTCCCTTTCTCACAATGCAAGAACGCGGGGGCTCTCCATGAAATTGCTGAGCAGTCGGGTTAGGACAGATAAAAGGAAGTACTTCTTCACCCAAAGTGTGATTAACACGTGGAATTCACTGCCACAGGAGGTGGTGGCGGCTACAGGCATGG
Organism: Lepidodactylus listeri; assembly: GCA_029233225.1. NCBI lineage: Eukaryota > Metazoa > Chordata > Lepidosauria > Squamata > Gekkonidae > Lepidodactylus > Lepidodactylus listeri. The sequence continues at coordinate 52,969,119 of JARCFY010000017.1, forward strand.
ATGGCTTCAGGAGGGAATTAGATAAACACATGGAGCAGAGGTCCATCCGTGGCTCTTAGCCACAAAGTATAGATAGGAACTCTCAATCTGGGGCAAGTGATGCTCTGTATTCTTGGTGCTTGACTGGGCGGGGGGAACAGTGGGAGGGCTTCTAGTGTCCTGCCCCCACTGCTGGACCTTCTGAGGGCCCCTGGTCTTTTTGGCCACTGTGTGACAGCGTGTTAGACTGGATGGGCCATCGGCCTGATCCAACACTGGCTTCTCTTATGTTCTTATGTTCTTACCTCCAAGGAAGACTCTGCTTTTCCTTTGCCTAGAAAGCCCCTTGCTGGGGTCACCATAAGTTAGCTGCGCTTTGACCGCACTTTATACACACGACAAGCTGTCTTGAGCACCATAAAGAATTAAGGTGCTTGATAAGTGTTTGAAATAAATTTTAAAAACCGTTTCTTTTCCAGAAAGTTCCACCGCGAATTCTGATTGGGTGGGTACGTTGACCGGTGTCAGACCCCCCCCCCCCCCCCCCCCCCCCGTAACCAGATAGTGTATCTCCCTCCGTCTCTGGTTGCACCATCATTGGCCAAAGTTTGTACTGTGCCCTGCAAACCTTCTGAATGGATGTTTTGATAGGGAGCCGCGATGCAGAACTTGTGCTAGGAAAAGGACTGGCGTTAGCCCGCTACGTGATATAGTTTGTAAGGGAGTGATTTCTCTCCAAGCATAAGGGGGTTATGTTGTCCGAGTGACTCAGGCGCCAATCCTCTGGCACACCACAGGTGATCTTGGAGGGAATGTTGTTTAAAGCGCCTGTCCCACAGTTTCGCAAATGCGCCCGGACCAGAGGATGTTTTTCTAACTTCAAAGGGCTTCTCCGTCTGGCTCCGCGCCTCCCAGACTGAGTTCACAATTTTCTTTTTCTTCTTGCTCAGCTCGTGATGTGTTGAACCGTGTGTGATTTGGGGGTATGCGATGTTTTTCTTAAAACCAGGCCCTGACCCACCTTCAAACGGAGCTTTCTGCTGAACTTGTAAACACAAACATGTAGCCCGGGCAGGGTCTTTTTTTTAAAAAAAAATCTGCCTTTTTAAAAAATGTTAACTTTTGCAGAAAAGTTTAGAATAGACATCAAAAGGAAGGAACGATTTATAAAGAAAACAAACCGACTTTTTTTTATAGAGGCGGGAGCACACGAGAACCTTTTCAGTGACTACCCCCCCCTTCCAAAAAAAAAATTGGAGATCAAGGACGGAGTTCCTTTACGACCTATCTCCGAAGGAAGTTGAGGTGTTCCTACTTCAGCCTGATTAATGGCTTTATTCCTTTTGGCTATTTTCATGCTACATTTCATCTCCGAATGAGCGAAGGGCCAGGGTGAGACCAGGACACACAGGCAACGCTGAAGGCCATGTGGCCAGTTTCTCCTGTTCCACCTAGAATGGATCTCATCCTTCTAGGGCTGTGTAACAGGCTGCAGTGGCTCAGTGGTTAAGATGCTGAACTGCAAATTGGAAGATCAGTAGCTCGGCAGTTCGAGACCCGAGTGCCGTGTGGAGGAGTGAGCTCCCGTCTCTGGTCCCAGCTCCTCCCAACCTAGCAGTTCGAAAGCAAGAAATTGCAAGTATATAAATAAGGACCACTTCGGTGGGAAGGTAGCAGCGTTCCGTGCGCCTCGGCGTATAGTCATGCCGGCCACATGACCACGGAAACATCTTCGGACAGCGCTGGCTCCTCGGCTTGGAAATGGAGATGAACACTGCCCCCTAGAGTTGGATTCAGATGGCTTTTGAGCAAGGGGAACCTTTACCTTTACCTTAACAGTCAGATATGAGTTGTGGATTCTCCTCCGTTCCCCTGCGAATGGTGTCCAGTTTGGAATACCGCTGGAGTAAGAGAGCTCAGAAGAATGCAAACTCCTGGTATTCTTAAGATCAGTGCCACTGAGAGAAGAGGAGTTCTCTCTATAAACATTGTTGTATCTTATCTCCTCTTCCTTTTTGTTGCAATCCTAAACAGAGCTTTACACTCTTCTAGGTCTCCGGCTTAGAAGGATGCAACTCCGTTTAGGACTGCACCTTTTGTCTCTGACTGGCCTTCCAAAAAACTATTTGGACGTGTCTGTCGGGACTCATAAAATAACTAGCTGACTGTTCTTGGCAAAGATTCGGGTGGCTGGCCATGTTGGTCTGAAGCAACAGAAAAACGTTTTGAGTCCAGTTGCACTTTTGAGACCAACAAAAGTTTAATTCTGGGTATAAGTTTTTGTGTGCATGCACACTTCTTCAGATACTTCTAGTTTAAATCACAGTGCACTCATGCTACCCTATCGCCTTTGTGGAAAAGCCCTCTTGAGCAATTCTTTTTTGCCTGGTTTGCAGAAAGGCAGGAGACCGGGAGCCTTCCTTACCTCCTCAGGCAGAGGCCATTCCACAAGTTGGGGGCCACAGCCGGGAAGGCTTTTTGGGTCCCCACTGGAGAGAAAGGCAGGATATAAATGCAGTAAGTAAATACAGGTAAAGGTAAAGGTTTCCCTTGCTCGAAAGCCAGTCGAATCCGACTCTAGGGGGCAGTGCTCATCTCTGTTTCCAAGCCGAAGAGCCAGCGGTGTCCGAAGATTTCTCCGTGATCATGTGGTCGGCATGACTAGATGCCGAAGTGCACGGAACGCTGTTACCTTCCCACCAACGTGGTACCTGTTCATCTACTTGCAATTTCTTTCTTTCGAACTGCTAGGTTGGGAGGAGCTGGGGCCAGAGACGGGAGCTCACTCCGTCACGCGGCACTCGGGTCTCGAACTGCTGAACTGTAGATCTATGCAAGTCCAAACTGTAGATATATGCAAGTCCAAAGTGGCACATCCCAGCATGAGCTATGTTGCAGATCACGTAGGTTGGCATTTGCCCTCCCTTACGGTGTCACAAGCTCCTCTGCAGAACGCTGGAGTTACTGGGGAAGGGACCCGCGTTTAATTTGCCCTGCTTCTTTGTGGCGCTCTAGAAGTATTTTGAGAATGCTGAGTCCTGCGGAGGCAAATCTCTGATGGAGCCGTAAACCTTGCAAAAGGGAAGTCAATTACCAAGACTAAGTGGACATTATTCCGTCAGGCTTAATGGCGCTGTGATTAAGTAGCAGGAAATATTCCATCATTGGTCTTCATATCCTTTCCTTGTAGCCGTTCTTTTCCAGAAATGTTTCTTTGTAGGGACTTCTCTCTCTCTCTCTCTCCATAGCGTCAGCGAAGTGGTGCCTTTTTGTTGTTCATAGTTTAAAGAGAATGTGTGAAGGAGTTTCAGAGTGAATGGAAAATGTCGGCAAAGGGGAGGGGCCAGGGTTTTTCTTCTCGGGCGTTCCCCTGCCCTTTGCTACCTTGCTTTATATTAAAATTAATTTTACCCATTTAAGAACTTTTGCCTTTTATGTGTCTTGTATGCAGAGGAAAAATGCGCCCCACAAGAAACATCTCCCCACAGTAATTTCATAGTTGTCCCCTCACGCTTCTGCTTCTCTTTCTTCATGCAAAAATACTGACCCGTTATTTTGTCCCCGCCCCCGATCAAGTGTGCAAGGTTTTTATGCTAGGTTTCACCTGTTGGCATTGAAGGCCAGGGTGGTAGAGTGGTTAGAGTGTCGGACTAGGATCTAAGGTTCGAATCCCCACTCTGCCATGAAAGCTGGCTGGGCAGCCTTGGGCCAGTCACACCCTCTCCACCCAACCTACCTTGCAGTGCTGTTGTAAGGATAAAACAGAGGAGAAGAGAATAATGGAAGCGGCTTCCGAGTCCCTGTTGGGGAGAAAGGTGGGGTAGAAATGAATTAAAATAAATTTAGGCAGATTCATGGAGGATAGGTGTATCAGTGGTCTATTAGCCATAGTGACTAAAGGGAACCTCCACTTGCAGAGGCAATCAGCCTCTGAATCCCAGTGCCAGGAGGCAACATCAGGGGGAAGGCCTCAGCCTCAGAGGAACTGGTTGGCCACTGTGTGAGACAGGATGCTGGACTAGATGGACCACCAGTCCGATCCAGCAGGGCTCTTCTCATGTTCTTATGAAGGCCTGGGGCTCTATGCCCTGTTGTTGGCCTTCCAGAGGAACTGGTTGGCCACTCTGTGAGACAGGATGCTGGACTAGATGGACCACCAGTCCGATCCAGCAGGGCTCTTCTCATGTTCTTATGAGGGCCTGGAGCTCTCTGCCCTGTTGTTGGCCTTCCAGAGGAACTGGTTGGCCACTCTGTGAGACAGGATGCTGGACTAGATGGACCACCAGTCCCATCCAGCAGGGCTCTTCTCATGTTCTTATGAAGGCCTGGGGCTCTATGCCCTGTTGTTGTCACTCCAAGGAAATTGGTTGGCCACTGTGTGAGGCTGGATGCTGGACTAGATGGACCACCAGTCTGATCCAGCAGGGCTCTTCTGATGTTCTTAGGAAGTCCTGAGCCTCTATGCCCTGTTGTTGGCACTCCAGAGGAACTGGTTGGCCGCTTTGTGAGACAGAATGCTGGACTAGAAGGACCACTGCTCTGATCCAGCAGGGCTCTTCTTATGTTCTTGTGGTTTTATGGGTACGGATAGATAGTCCTTTAGTCACGAAATGACCTTCTCGGGAGTGGCAGAGGTTTTTTTGTGCCTGAAGTGAAATGTGTCAAAATGTTTACAAAAGAATTCAAGGAGAATGGAAGTTGGGGTGGGGTGGTGGTGCTTAGGGAATGGTAGTCTTTTGTCTAGACTGGCTTTGTGATGGAAAGTCTTATAATGACAGGGAACTTAATACCTGGGGTGGGAAGGGGGCCCTTCTCCATTGTCTGCCACTCAAAAGTGAGGAGGAGGAGGTTTCCAGGTTAATGAGCATCTTGGCCCGGCCTTCTCCAAAGAACGCAAAATGTCATCTTGGTGGGTGAGCCTGAGAAGAAGCGGTTATTGGAAACCAGGCAGAGATGACCATAGATCTCCTGGGCTGCTTAATGTTCTGCTCCAAAATCTCCCTTCTCTTGTAAATAACCTTAAACCATCCTCTTAAGTGAACAACCCCAGAAGACGGTTGTCGGTCTTGCCCAACGGGCCTTGTTGCCTTATGGGCGCCCTGTCTGGATTTCACGCCTGCCTGAATGCCCATTCTCCTCCTCCCTCGCCTCCGCTTGAAAATTGTATTCTCTCTTTTGCTTGCAGTGTGTTATTTAAAGCTTAAGAGAATTAAGACACTTTCCTTCTGTCTGGGGTGGAGTTAACGGCATCTTTAGGCGCTTTAAATACCTTAATCGGGACAACTTCTCTGATGAATATCGGATTATAGGAGATGGGGTTTATGCCAGGAAGATGTGTGGGTTGTAAAGGGCGTGGCCAATCTGGCTGGAGTAACCAGAGCTCTAAGTGTGGCCCAGTCGTCTTCTTGCTCTCCACCCCAGGTTTCCCTTGTACATTTGGACGGAATGATTTATTTTGCGGTTGCTTTGGATAGAATTTCCGCCTCTACAAATCTGGGGGGCATTCACTGGTTTACCTGCTTCGGTTCTGTGACCTCACCTTTAGGTCTAGGATTATTTTTAGGGTTGTCAGGTAAAATCTTGAACAAGAGAGTCCTTTTAACACAAATCTGGGAATAAGGGATACTGGGATTGGGGACTCCCTGTCTCTTAGCTTCAGGGCTGTGTTGGTAAAAGGGTAATGGTAGTTGCCTACCTTGGAGGGTTGTTGTGAGTTCAATGAGTGTAAGTTGTTAAATCTGTTTTCTGGCTAACATTGTTAAAGCTGTAGCCAGGAGGAAAAGGAAGGCATGGTTTGGCACCACGGTATGTGAATAACAGGCCTCTCCCATACATTTCTGCATATGATTAAGATCACAGGGAGAGACCCTCCTGACCGTCCCATCCATCAAAGAAGTTCCATTGGTAGATACACCAGAGAGGGCCTTTTTTTGTGACAGCCCCATGTTTATGGAACAACCTTCCCAGAGAGCTGTGCCTGGCGCCCCGCCCTTTCGAACTTTAGGAAGCATTCAGAGACCGTTTTATTTTAGGACTGCATTTGGTTAAGTTTAATGGCAGTCCCGAGTCGTGGTTTTAAGTTTTGGCTTTGTATTTTATTCTGTGTGTTTTATCTGTGTCGTAAGCCGCTCTGAGCTCTGTAAGGAAGCCAGGCGGCCAATAAAAGTTTTAAAATAAATAAATAAGTAAAATGGACCGGCGATTGTCTAGCATCCTTTGCTTATTGGCCGTGCTGCGTAAGCCTTGCAGTTCTTCAACATACAATATTGTGCATAGTTTTTACTTATAACGGTTTACATTTAAATTATAAAATCTAAATTCAGTACTCCCCTGAACATTTTTTTTGTGGGGGGGGGGAGTGTTAGAAATGGGGTAGAGAATCATATTTGGGTAGAAATGGGTATAGAAGAATTAAATATTAAACAAACACATGGACGTGTAAAACGTTTCTTTTTGCCACCTTTCTCTCTTTCTTTTTAAAATTAATTTCAATGCAACGATAACGACACCTTTCTCTTATCGTTAGCCAAGGCTTGGTTCTGGTAAGACAGAACAACAGCAGGAGCAACAAGGACAATAGGTTTGTTTCCTTCTAATAAACACATTGTTTGGACAGAAAGAGAGAGAGAGAGAGAGACTCTCTGTTGTTTTTTAAAGGCTTTAAAAGAAATATGCGTATCTTCAAGCCAGGAAACTTCGGCTCTCACATTGTGAAAAGCCATTTGACCTCTGTGTCCTCTTTAAAGAAGGGGTTTCTTTTAAAAAGAAAAAAAGACTGCAGAAAATTGAAGATGACACAGAACGGATGGGGACCTTTGTCCTCCCAGATCCGTTGTTCTTGAAATTTGGCAAAATATTTGCTTTGTCCTATGAACGAGCAATTGTTTTTTTGACCCCCAGAGAGCTATAGCAGAGCTGCTGCCAAAATGTTTCATTTAGTGTTTATTAGCCAAATCTTTTTTCCCCCTGATAAGAGCATACTCATTATTACGGCCTTGTTTCTTGACATGTAAAACCCTTATCTGTCTGTCTATCATCTTGGCCTTTTCTTTTTGCATTATATAAAACCGTCACAGTTTATGCTCATTGTTCTGAGAACGACGGAATTAGTTTCTAAAGTGAGGCCTCTCGGGTAAATATTTTTTACTCTCCATGCCAAAAATTGGATCTGACTTTGGTTATGACAGTGGTTAATGCGTTTGGCCACATGTATTTTTAATAATTAAGAGATAAAATGGAATTTTCTTTGAAATCCGGTGCGACTGGTAATTTCTTATTTGATTGGATGGCATTGCTTTTAATCCTACTTTAAACTGAAAGCCAGCGTAATGTGCTTTAAGAACTACGAGTCCCCCCCCACTTAATTTTTTCGGGGGGTAGATCTGTTGTGTTTCCTCTGATCCTTTCTTCTGCTACTCAGTCCCTACGAAGGGTTTCCTGAGAGGATGAAAATGTGAAAATTTAATGTTTTCATTGATGCTGGAGTTCAGGAAATTTAGATTGAAGCTCCTGCTTCTGCTTTGGATTTTGAGGCGTTCAGATATCTTTTCAAATGACAGATTATGGATAGTGTTGCCAGCCTCCAGGTGGGGCCTGGGGATCTCCCGCTTTTACAACTGATCTCCAGCTGACAGAGATCAGCTCCCCTGGAGAAAATGGCTGCTTTGAAGGGTGGACTCTTTGGCATTGTATATGCTGAGGCCCCTCCCCTCCCTAAACCCCGCCCTCTCCTGGTTCCAGCCCCCAAATCTCCAGGTTTTTCCCAACCCAGACTTGGCACCCCTAATTATGATAACGTTCATCAGGGGTCATTTCGTAGAAAAAGAGGTGCAGGAGCTCATTAGCATATATATTAGCATAACTCATTAGAATGTGCCATGCCCCCTGACATCATCGGCCGAATGTCAGTTTCAACCTCATTATACCCTATCGGCTATTGAAGTCAATGGCAAAAACTCATAGGGTATATGAGGAGGTGGAGGAGAGGGGGTTTGAGGGAGAGGCTCCAAACTTGCAGGATAGCTGCTGGAGTGTATCCCTGAAATACCCACTAAGTATCAAGAAGATTGGACCTCGGGGTCCAATTCTACGGGCTCCCAAACAGGTTGCCCCATCCCCTCCATTGTTCTCTATGGTGGGGAAAAACGTTACTTTTTTCCCCATCATAGAGAACAATGGAGGGAATGGGGGCAGCCTGTTTTGGGGCCCGTAGATTGGACCCCCTGGTCCAATCTTCTTGAAACTTCGTGGGTATTTGGGGGAGAGGCTCTAGCAGCTATCCTGCAAGTTTGGAGTCTCTCCCTCAAACCCCCTCCCCTCCAGCCTCTTTTAAAGCTGCCGCTGACTTTTGGCGGCAATTCGGCGGCGGGCTGAATCAGATTAGAGAATCTGATTTGGCCCATGGCTGCCCTAATGCCCACTCCTGGGCTGGCCGAGCATCGCTCCGCCTCGCTCCGGCCCCTAAGGACCCCTGACATTCATACACTTCATCTGTATAGCAGATGAAGGAAAGATTCTTGGCTGAGCGAATCAACCGAGCATGCTTCAGGTGGTACAGACAACTCAGAGCAGTTGAGGTTTAGTTTAAAGGTGAGCAGACAGAGATAAATTGGCCCGTCCGAGCCTTTGCAGAATGAATACATTTCTGGAAGGGAGGGTGTGGATCGGTGGGTGCTGTTTTTCAGATGGCTGGCTCCAGGGCCTCTAGGATGTTCTCCCTAGTAGCACACTTTGTGGTTGGAAGCTGATCAAAAAGGCAGCAAAGATGGCCAATAGCAGACAAGATAGAGGGTTTTTCATTCTTCAGTGGGGTTGCCAAACTCCAAGTGGGGGCCTGGGGACCTCCTGGAATTAAACCTGATCTCCAGATGGTGGAAGTCAGTTCCCCTAGAGGGAATGGCAGCTTTGAAGTCTGGACTCTATGTAGGGATGCCAGCCTCCAGGTGGGACCTGGGGATCCCCCGTAATTACAACTTAATTCCAGACTACAGAGATCAGTTCCCCTGAATGAAATGGATGTTTTGAAACAGGGACTCGGTAGCATTGTACCCCACTTTCTATCCTCCCCAGGCTCCATCTCCAAAATATCCAGGAATTTCCTAACCTGGATCTGCCAACCCTACCCCCTCATCTCTCTCTGTTGGTCAGGGAGGACTTGGCAACACTAACTCTATGACATTGTACCCTACTGAGTTCCCTTCGGCTCGAGCAGACTAACATGGCTACCTTCTGTGGAATTTAAAAACGGAGTTTGTTCATAATGAGAGAGAACCATGTTTGCTGGGATGGGGGGGGAGGCTTGCCTGGTGCTTTCCCTTTCCCTCCCCTCCCACTCAGAGCAGAAAACTCTCAAAAGTTTACTCTGAATCCGGCTTGTGGTGGTAGTTGAAAGCAGGATAGGTTTTGTCTGCTACAGTGATTGTCCAGTTGCCTGAAACCAGGGGTCCCCCAATGGGTCGTCTGTGGGCGCCATGACTCCTGTGGACACCTTTCCTGTGGTAAAAAACAGGAAAGTTGTAGTGGTATATGAGAATGGTGTGCTTTGTTTTTGTTGCTGCATGGTGATTTCCCATGTTTTGCTCAACCTTTCCTGTGGTGCCTGCCCAGTGTTTTTAGAAAGTGGGTGGGGCCTCTTTTCCAGCAGGGCTTCTGGTTGGCTGTTGGAGTTCTGAATGGCTGTGAGGGTTAAAATACTGTTATTTCAGCAGCAGCTGCCGTCATAATGCTGGTTTTATTCTCTTTCCCAGTATATTAATTACCCCTCTACTTCTCTGCGCTTGGGTTTCCTCTGTGTATATGGGTGCCCTGCCTTTTGTGGCAGCCATTTTGTAGTCACATCCACCACCCTGTGTAAGACATCCAAAGGTGCCCATGGGTTTGAAAAGTTTGGGGACCCTTGCCTTACATCAACATGTTTCCATGCTGGATTCTGATCCCCCTCCTTGATCTGTACTTCCAGTCCCAACTGTGTTTATCGTCTTACTCGAAATCTTTGTAGTCAGATTCAAACGTTATCATGTCTTGTAATCTGCGCACAAATTGCCCACCGTTATTGTATTTTTTGATCCACTGACTGGTTGACGGAATGTTTTTTCCATGCTTGTAATCTGTCTTGGGTCCCGGTGGGAAAGGTGAACTAAATAACAGTGGTGGTGATAAAAATCAGGGGCTAATCCTCATTTTAGACACTACTGCTTTCTGTACAAAAAAGCAAAACTTCCAAGTCGTTAAACTGTCCTCGTTTGCATATCACAGCAAACAGACATGCGGCCGGAGGATTCCAGATTTAGGATATTTTCATTTGCAGCTCTGAACATGGAGGAATGGAGGGAGGGAGGCCGGGAGTCCAATCATTAACCACGTTCGCCATAAATGTTTGATTGCAACATCTGCCTAAGTGATCTGAGGAAAACTGACGCCTGAATTCCTGGAGAATATGGATGGCTTCTTAGAAGGCAAGGAAGAAACAGAGAACTGAATGGTGCAACCGCTGTGCTTCCAAGTAGCTTTTATTTGTCTGAATTATCCTCTTGGCTACAACGGTACTTCTCATGATAATAAGGAATTTCTTTTTTTTGCAAGTCAAAGAAGATTGCTGGATCAGCTCTTCGGTTCTTAGGCCACATACAAACAGATACTTCTCTTCCAGCTAGTCCAGAGGATTTAACATGAGAAAACGATCGGTGTTAGATGGTTGATGCCTACAGAGTAGACACCGTGAACACACAAGTGTGCTGACCGTTTCACCAATGTGTCGATTGCTTGGATGCTGTGAGCAGAGCACCCACAACAGGATGTTCGTGACTCAAAACTCAACAGATGGGAAAGCCAGTCCCTTAGCTATGCCCTCATCCTTTACCTGGACTGTAGAAATAGCAATACTGACCTACCATCCAGGGTTGTTGTAAGGTTTTCTGCAGTAATGTTCAGGGGTTACAGATAGATGGGGAACACCACAGTGGCCTCTGTCACTGGCCAGAGGTCCAGGGGCCTCTGAGAAGTTGCACCCTTCTACATCCCAGGAAAAACCAACGTCAAGGGGTCAGCTGGGATCCAGCTGGATAGTGTTAGTTTAACTTCCCATCCCTTCCTTTGTACATCTGGTCTTCTTTTCATTTGTAAACTTCAGGACGGGAGCCTGTACATCTTGACTCCTGCAGTTATGTGAAAAGCAAGATATAAATGTAAAAAATAAATCCTAAGTTGTTTTAGTGGGTAGCCGCTTTGGTCTGCAGTAGAACAACTAAATTTAAGTCCGGTAGAGACCAACAAGATTTTTGGAATATGATCTTCCGGGAGTTGAAGCTCCCTTCGTCAGACTCTTGGCTCTTGAAATCTTGCACTCCAAAACTCTTGTTGGTCTCTTACGATACTACAGGACTTGAATCTTGACCAGGGGAGGCCAAAGTTGCTCAACAGAAGAGCCACACAGAAGAAACATCAGATGTCTGAGAGCCACAAGACATGAACAAATATTACACACGTGTTTTTATTGGAAAATATGCAAATTTGCTTTTTATTAACATTAACATTAAATAACACTGCCAGAAATAAAAAAGAGGGTAAAAACAGATATTGATCGATGATATTTAAAGCGACAAATGCTTTCTCCAAGCTGGCCCGGGGGGGGGGGGGGTTTGATTTGAGAATGCATTTAAACTTGTTTTCTTTCTCTGCTTCCCCCCCCCCCTTCAAGCCCACCCAGGGAGGGGCATACTGGCTAGGGAAGAGAAGACCGGTTGGGGAGGAATGCCTCCCCTTCACTTCCCCAACCACCCTGCCGGGAGCCACACAATATATGTGAAAGAGCCGCATGTGGCTCTCGAACCACAGTTTGGCTACCCCTGGCCTAGACCTTCTAAGTAGTCATTCTGTATCCAAGATCACGGAAGTGTGGTAGGCGAGAATGTGGAAAAAACCCCTCTTCTCTAAGACCTCCTTGCATGCACTGGAGCCCTTGCGTGGATGTCGAAGCGGCCAGATTGGGACAATTACGAGCTCAGCTCGTGTACGAGCAAAAAAGAAAAGATCCCCCCCCCCCCCCCGCCAAAAAAATCCTGGCTCTTAGATCAAATGTGCTGCTCTGTGTCAGAGACAGGGCTGAACGAATTTTGGAGCTCATTAAAAGCTACCATATAAATATGTAACGCATTTTTCAGAGTCTGCAAAAATAGAAAATGGGGAAGGGGGGGGGGGGCTGGATACGGCACTAAAGATTTTAATATATTTAAGCTTTTATTGCAAGCCGTTTCCATATGGAACGTAACTTAAGAACACCCACGTTCGAGACTTCCTCTCTTCGGAATTAATGGAGGCCTTTCGACTCACCTCCCTTCTTTCCCTATACGTGTCAAGATCTGTTTCAAGATTTTTTGTGTGTGTGCAAAAAACAGCAAATTTAAAAGTATATCCCCAGCACTTTTCACAGCTTGATTTAATGTAGCTACCATGTGTCTCGAATACAATACGGACTTCTGAAACCAATATTTCTTTAGAGAGCAGTGAAGTTGTTCCTTCATGACACCAATAAGAAGTTCTCTTGCCAAGAGGTAGATTCTAACATTTATTAGAGTCTCCACTGCTGCCCCCCCCCCCCGGAATTTAGCTTCGAGTTAAAGCAAACATGTTCTCAAAGTGTGTTTAACTTCGTGCGGGGCGGATACAAAATAAAAACCCTCCAAGGGTACGTTACAGCTAAAAGATTCACAAGACCTTTAGGGGGTTTCACTTTTAAAGCAGGCGGTTCACATGTATTTGTTGTATAAACCATTAAATGCTTCGGGCTTGGGCTCATGGATTTGGGAGATAAAAAATATATATATGCGGCGTACAGTAGCTAATGTTTTTTTTGTAGGCGGAAATTATCCCCCCCCCCCCCCCCCCGGAATATCTCTCCTGAGTAGGAATGCTGTTGTGTGTCTGTAGGGTGTTTTTCCTATCAGATTTTAGAGAAGTTTTACACTCCTTTCTTAGGGATTTTTCCTGCCCACCCCATTCTCATCAGGGATATTGTGAGGACAAAATGGAGGGGAAACCATCGATGCTCCTCCTTTAGAGCCAGTTCGGTGTAGTGGTTAAGAGTGCAGACTCTATTCTGGGAGAACTGGGTTTGATTCCCCACCTCTCCACACGTAGCTGCTGGTGTGACCTTGGGTCAGTCACAGGTTTTTTCGGAGCTGTTTGCTCAAGAGCAGTCCTCGAAAGAGCTCTCTCAGCCCCGCCTACATCACAGGGTGTCTGTTGTGGGGGAGGAGAGGGGAAGGGAAAGGAGATTTTAAGTTGCTCTGAGACTCCAAGTGAAGGATGGGGTATAAATCCAATCTCCTCCTCCTCCTCCTTGGAGGGAATAGTAGGATTCAAATGTACTAGAGTGTTTCACTTGGCTGGATGGTGCCTTAACTTGTGACACAGTTTAACTAGCTGTGGTGACAGTATGGCCTAGAGCCAAATCATACCCTAAACCACATGGGGGGGGGGAAAGGCTTTGGTGCACCCAGGGGGAGACATCTGGGGCCCACCCATCACCCTACTCATTCTGGACTGCACCAGTGCGCCTTGCAGAACATGTTGCATTCTGAGGTTTGGGTTGGGGAACCATTGTCTGCCCTAAAAACAATGTCCACTGGCTATATTCTGCTCTGCACTGGATGGCCCAGGCTAGCTTGATCTCATCTGATCTCAGAAGCTCAGAAGGGCTGGCGGTGGTTAGTACTTGGATGGGAAATCTCCAAGGAAGTCCAGGGCTGCTTCACAGAGGTAGATTGGCAATGGCTACCCACCGCTGAAGGTCTCTTGCCTTGAAAACCCTACAGGGTCGCCATACAGTCTGCAGTGACTAGATGATGACGCTTTCCACCACTATCTGTCTCTCGATCATCTGCCTTTCATCTGTCTGTCATCTGTCTGAGAGTCAGTTTGGTGTAGTGGTTAAGAGCGGCGGACTCTAATCTGGGAGAGCCGGGTTTGATTCCCTTCTCCTCGTGCAGCTGCTGGTAGGACCTTGGGTCAGTCACAAGTTCTCTCAGAGCTGTTCTCTCATGGGCAGTCCTCGAGAGAGCTCACTCAGCCCCGCCTGCCTCACAGGGTGTCTGTCGTGGGGAGGGGAAGGGAAAAGAGATCAGAAGCTGCTCTGAGACTCCTGAGTGAACGGCGGGGTATAAATCCAATCTCCTCCTCTCTCCTTCCTCCTCCTCCTCTGCTCTTTGGAGGGACCTGCTGCTAGTTGAGATGCACAGAGAGCAAGGATGCCTGTGAGCAGGACAAGAGAATGAGGTCACTCCATAGTTCAGAGGGCTCCTCTGGGGCTCCACTCTAGTGGTGGCTCACTCTAGCGTACCACCCCTGACCTGGATGGCCCAGGCTAGCCTTATCTCATCGGATCTCCCAACGCTAAGTGGAGTTGGCCCTGGTTAGTACTTGGACTAGGAAGCAATTATCCTAGGAGTGCAAGAAGCCCTGTAAGTGTATCTCCTCCAGGGGTCGAACGTGGCAGCCATGATGAAACCAGCAGACAGCCATTGCTGCAGCAGTGGTGAAATGGAAGATGGGGGCCACTGCGAGGTGCTGACACATCTCGAACTTGAGGGAGGTTTCTCAGCTTAGTTATACTGGTAGCGCTACCCTGACAGGAATAGCCCAGGCTAGCGTGATCTTGTCAGATCTTGAAAGCTAAGCAGGGTGGGCCCTGGTTGGTATTTGGATGGGAGACCACCAAGGAAGTCCAGGGCTGATGCACACAGGCAGGCAATGGCAAACGACCTCCGTAATTGGCTTGCCTTGAAAACCCATGAAGAGTTGCCATAAGTCAGGTGTGACTTGATGTCATTTTCCTCCTCCTTGCCCTCCTCCTCCTCCTCCACCACCCCAATGTACTTGGGTCTACTGGCTGCTGTCAAGGCACACAGATGAGACCATAGCTCAGGCTTTCTGTTTCCTTGTTGCGGAACTGCGATGTCACGTGCTTGCGGCTTCATGGGGATCATGCTCCTACCAGGTGTTAAAGTTGACTCTCAACTCTGGAAAGTCTGATCTACTGATCTGCAGCAGAGGCCTGTAGATGACCCAGTTCTGTGACTTACGTATTACTGGCACTTGATGCAGGTTGGAAGGGGCTTGCGTGTCTTTAGGAGCTGGATCTAAAACAACAACACCGGTGTATGAAAATCGCAGTGGCAATGGTGCAACTAGGTTTCCCGGCCCCGATTTGGTTAAAAAATATTGTGTGTTTGTCAAAAGAACAACAAGATAGATTCTAATTTGGGGTGACAGTCCTTCAGATGGGGGGAGGGAATGTTGGATCTGGTGGAATAGTTATTTGATATTCGTATGATCAGACTTAAAGGACCGATAAAAAACACCCGAGCGGAGTGGATGATCACGGGGGAAAATGACATGCAAGCCCTTGCTAATCCTTTATTCTCTCCCAGATCTGAGCGCCTCTTTTAAAAAAAGGGGGGGGAGTATTTTGCCCAGGAGAAATGCTGAAAGGAGAAGGAAGGTGCTGAACTTGCAGTCTTAAAACCTGGCAGAGATTTCAGTCTCTCACTATGAGAATTTAAATACTCTTCAAGTGAGGTACATTTACTGGGGAAGCTAGGTCCCCTGGATGAAGAGAAATATGGAAACCTGCCTGTCTTATATACTAGTGCAGTATTCCCCAAACTGGTGCCCACCAGGACTTTCCACGGTGCTTGCCAAGCTTTCCAGAAAAAGGGTGGGGCCTTTTGTAAGGCAGGGCCTGTTATTGGGTGCCTTCATTCAAATGAAGGGGTTTGCCATGGGTGCAGTAGCAGCAGCAGCACTCACTGGAGTAAGAAGAGGACCAGTAAGCATCTAGTCCGGGGTGGTCAAACTTGCTTCACGTAAGAGCCAGAATAAACATCAGAGAGCGGCAAGACATGAACAAATATGACACACACATTTTTACTGGAAAATATACAAATTTGCTTTTTAGTAACATTAAATGAGACTGCCAAAAATAAAAACAAAAGGGGGTAAAAACAGGTATTGATAGTGATATTTATTTGTCCAGTGATACTTGTTTGTCTAAGAGAGAGAGAGAGAGAGATGAAAAGAATGAAAGAGGTGTAAGGAGAGAGAGGGGGGAGGGGGAGGAGGGAAGAGAGAGAGAGAAAGAAAGGAAGGAAGGGAGAAAGAGAGAAAGGTGGAAAGAAAGCAAATAGATGGGGGAGGGAGAGAGGGCGGGGGAAAGGGAGAGATGGAAAGAAATCAACTTTAACTTTAAATGTGTTCTCCATCCCCCATCCCCATGCCTGCTGGCTTAGCTTGGAGAAGGGATTTAAAGAGACAATTGCATTCTCCAAGCTAGCCAATAGGGTGTGTGTGTGTGTGTGTGTGTGTGTGTGTGTGGGGTTTAAAGTTCAAGTTGCTTTCTTTCTTTGCTCCCCCCCCCCCCCCGCCTCAAACATACCCAGGGAGGGGAAGGGATGATTGATCAGGAAGTCATGCTTTCCCCTTCACTTTCCCAGCCATCCTGCCGTGAGCACCACAATATGTATGAAAGAGCCGCATGTGGCTCCCGAGCCACAGTTTGGCCACCCCTGATCTAGGCTGTGGTTCCATTCTCCCTTGTTTTTCTTCCCCTGGGCTACCCTTGGTTTCTTTTTTATTCTCCTTCTGCAATTCTGTGGGGAGGGGCTCTGGCTCAGAGCATCTGCTTGGCATGCGGAAGGTCCCAGGTTCAATCCCCGGCATCTCGAGTTAAAAGGATCAAGTAGGAGCTGATGTGAAAGACCTCTGCCTGAGACTCTGGAGAGCCACTGCCAGTCTGAATAGACAATACTGACCTTGATGGACCAAGGGTCAGATCCAATATAAGGCAGCTTCATGTGTTCAAAGCAAGGAATGAGGTATTGCATTTGGCTCCGCCTCCTGTGGCAACCATTTTGTGTTTGGCTCCGCCCCCTGCAGCAGTCTTTTTGGGGTGGTGCTCACCACCCCCTTCTCAAAATTCCAAAGGTGGCCCCCAAAAGGTTCCAAAAAGTTGAGGACCCCTGTTTAATGTTTTGTCACCAATTGGTGATTTTTGCGTTCATCTCGGCAAAAAACAGTGTGTCTATCTTGGCCTGCTGAACAGCCGCTGGAGCAAAAATTCAGTTTCCAGACTTGGCTACTCTTTCTCAGAGGTTAAGACGCTGAGCTGCAAACCAGAAGATATGTAGCTCGGCAGTTCGAGACCCTAGTGCTGTGTGACGCAGTGAGCTCTCGTCTCTGGCCTTAGCTCCGGCCAACCTATCAGTTCAAAAGCAAGAAATTGCAAGTAGATAAATAGGTCTCACTTCGGTGGGAAGGTAACAGCGTTCTGTGCACCTTGGCTTCTCGTCATGATGGCCACATGACCATGGAGACGTCTTCGGACAGCGCTGGCTCTTCAGCTTGGAAACAGATATGCACTGCCCCCTAGAGTCGGATTTGACTGGCTTTCGAGCAAGGGAAACCTTTACCTTTTATTGAGAGGCATCAATTCCTGTTCTTTGGCCATTCTGCGACACTTCGCCATGATAGTTTTCATCGTAATCAGATTTACAACTGCCCATCGTCTTTTTCACTGGCTGGCCTTCATATTGACCAGCAGCAACTCTTCATTTAACTCGCACACGCTGAAAGAGAGCTTCATCGGCTGCTGGCCAAGTGGGATCTTTTTTTCCCCTTAATGTTTTGATTGCTGTGTGGTCAGTTTCTATAGTTTTATCTAATGGGTTTTTATTATTATGTCAGTTAATGATATGAATTCTATTCATCTGTAAAGAAAACATCCAAAACGAAGTTTTATCCGGAATCTTCGTAAAAAATATTATTTCATACCATATTGTACATTATATGTTGTACATTGTTTGGAGAGATGGTTTGCATTATATATACATTACATACACTGTATACTATTTGAGAGCCTTGTTTTGATACTCTGATGTGGAAAAAAAGATTCTTTATTAATAGGGTTGGATATGAATCTATAATATAGTATTTTGAGAATTTCCTAGCGTCTTTTTTCACGGTTCTTATTGCAGTAGGGTTGCCAGCCTCCAGGTGGGGCCTGGGGATCCCCCGCTTTTACAACTGATCTCCAGCTGAGAGAGATCAGCTCCCCTGGAGAAAATGGCTGCTTTGAAGGGTGGACTCTATGGCATTGCACCATGCTGAGGCTTCTCTCCTCCACTAACCTCGCCCTCTCCTGGATCCGCCCCCAAAGTCTCCAGGTGTTTTCCAACCCAGACTTGGCAACCCTATATTGCAGTTTGTATTATTTTTGAACCATGAATCTTCTTTTTGCTCCAGTCTCTTCGCCACCTTTTTAGCACCTTTTTGCACCAATACAGACTTTGCGTAGATCTGAATCTGTGTCCACTCCTAGAAAGAAAAGAATCAATGCATCTCTCTACGAAAAGATTTATGTGATTCCTGAAACTTCGGCAGCTCTTTTAAGTTTTTTTTTTTTTTTGCCTTAACTCTATCGCATTTAACATCTGACACCGAATGAGAGTACTAGTTTAGAATGCTATTTCATGTTTCTTTTTAAATACGCTTCACTGTGTCTTCCCACCATATAAATCTTTAATGCAACTGTCCCCTCCCCAGGAGTATTCAGAGGCAGTGACACCTACAAAAAACCTTTTGCCATTTGAAAAAAACATGTTCCTTTTTAAAAAATTGCTACAGGGAAGGACTGTATCCTAGTTTGGGATGACACAGTGGTGGGGGAAAGTGTTACCAAGGCGCAGCTGACTTATGTTGAATTTGTAGAGTTTCTTTTTTTTAATTCAGCATTTTAAAAACAATGCATATGATACAGTCTACTAACTTTGCAAATTACCACTACAAGTCAACGAACACCAAATCCATAGGGACAAAGCAATACCAGACATTACACTTCAACAAAATCCGAACAAGATTGATGGGATTCATAATTATATACATTTCCCATAACTTTTGGGGTAACAAAGCAAATGTTGGTTTATTTGGACATTTCCAAGTTGTGGCTATTGATGCTTTAGGTAAAGGTAAAGGTTTCCCTTGCTTGAAAGCCAGTCGAATCTGACTCTAGGGTTGCGGTGCTCATCTCCGTTTCCCAGTGTCTGGGGACATCTCTGTGGTCATGTGGCCGGCATGACTAGACACTAAGGTGCACGGAATGCTGTTACCTTCCCACTGGAGTGGTACCTATTTATCTACTTGCATTTTCTTGCTTTTGAACTGCTAGGTTGGCAGGAGCTGGGACCAGAGACGGGAGCTCACTCTGTCATGCGGCACTCGGTCTCGAACTGCCGAACTACCTACCTTCCTGTCTTCAGTTCAGTGTCTTAACCACTGAGCCACCACAGCCCTTGTTGATGTTTTAGCCGCTATTAAAAGGATCTCAGTCAGTTTTTTCCTAACCTGAGGAACTGAATCATCCAACCAATCATTTAAAAACAATACCTCAGGTGTCAAAGGCATAACGTACCCAGTAATTAACCTTATCTCATCCAATACCAATCACCAGAAATGTTTGATTTTCACTCATTGCCACCAGCAATGTGCGTATGTCCCTATTTCTCCACATTTTTTCCAACATCTTGGTGAGTGTGACCCAGAGATATGCGATAGCTCTTTTGGTGTACAATACCAATGAGTTATTATTTTAAATGGTTGAACCCTCACACATATTATCTGAGAAGAAAAGATATTTGTAGAGTTTTCAAGGCAAGAAACAAACAGTGGTTATCCATTGCCTGCCTCTGTGCCATGACCCTGGATGTTATGGGCTGGGGTGCCAGTCAAAGGGATTCCAGAACAAGCCAAGGTCAGGAGCCAAGAAGACAGTGCAGAGTCCAAAGCTGAGCCGGGGTCAGGAGCCAGGAACACAGAGCCAAGTCCAAAATCAGGGGGTCTGAAGGTCTAGGTACAAGAGCCGAGTCAAAGTGGATGCAAGCAGCATGAAGCTGACTTGTTGCTCCCACAAAGAGTACTGCCCAGAGTGTGGAGTTAAATGCTGTTACTAGGGCTACCAAGTCCCTCTAGGGGGTGGGGATTCCCCCGCTAAATGGGTCCCCAATCCGCTTGTCTGGATTCGGCTGGTGGGGGAACCCCATCCCCGAAATGGCCACACCAGGCCAACATGCCCGGCGCAATGACGTTGCTCGGAAGTGATGTCATCACACCAGGCACATCGCAGGGCAACGCTCTAGCAATCGTCCTGAAAACTCTATGGTACCATAGAGTTTTTAGGGCGATTACCAGAGCATCACCCAAGTGATGTGCCTGGCGTGATGACATCACTTCCGGGCAATGTCATCGCGCCGTGCATGCATGAAGCGCGCACACGAGGTTCCTGGACCAGGAGCGGGACTCCCCTGCTTGGACACGTAAGTGACTTGGCAACCCTAGCTGTTGCCAATTAGCCAGATGCATGATTGCCCAAGCTCCTTTTAAAACTCTGGGCTAGCTGAGCACCTCCCTTGTAGCCTGGCCTCTTCGCGTGGTTGCCAAGTTTTGCCGGAGTTGCTCCCTCAAACAAGTCACACATGGGGGTGAGTCAGGAGGACTTTCAGCTTGAAGTTCTTCCTTCTTATCTGAGCCAGGTGTGAAGACTGCTGTTACAGGCACTTGCCAGCTATCCTCCTCTGCTGCTTCAGAGGGGCCAGCTGTGGTTTCTGCAGGCTCTGTTAGCTCCATCCTCATCCATGCCCATGACTCTGGACTTCCTTGATGGCCTCCCGTCCAAGTACTAACCAGGGCCGGCCTTGCTTAGCTTCCAAGATCTAACGAAATCAGACTGGCTTGGGCTATCTAGGTCAGGACCGGGGTAGCTTAGTTTGCAGTGACTTAGATATAGCCATGTCGTTTTCACTCCCGATTTTCAGGTCCTTGGCAGTCCTTGGCCGCCTGAACATAAAGAAAGGGATGCATCTGCAGCAGCCAAGATTGTACTTGGGGCCAGTCCAGATCTCAGAGAACTCACCGTGAACCAAACCATGGTTAGTGGTGAGGACCAAATGCTGCAATGAAATGGTCAGAAAGTTGCATTGTAGCCAGTCCTACCGTATTATCACCTATCACCCCAAGTATGCCCATGACTAGGTAGTTTCTACACCACTTAACGTGTCATGTTTCAAAGCTCATGCTTTGTTTTAGTTCTGTTGGAGATTTCCGATTGTTTCCCCATTTCTGTAGTCCAAACCCTCTTGCCCTGTTTGTTGGATGTGCCATCCGGTCGATTGTACTTCACTTATGCTATATAATCTGCCTGGAGTTTAGTTAGAAAGGTGGACTGTAAATAACCAAATAAAAAAATAAATAAAAATGCAAGGGTTTGTTGGTTGGCACTAAACTCACTGATCTTGTGAAGAAACGGTTGCTGCTGTTGAAACAGTCTGCCTGTTTGACTCACCTGCCTTTTGTGGAAGTCCACTCCTCCTTCTGAAAACATGTGCTGCGTTGTGATCTTGAGCCCAACTGCTTGACTTTTCCTCGAAGGGAGAGGAGCTCCTGGAAAGTCCACAGGGGAACCCTCCAGAGAGCCAAAGAGCTTCTCCCTTTTCTTTTCTTCTCCCAGCCTATTCCTGAGAGAGTAGGATACCCTAGGCTAGCCCGATCTCACCAGATCTTGGAAGCTAAGCAGGGTTGGCCCTGGTTAGTATTTGGAAGGGAGACCTCCAAGGAACACTAGGGTAGTGATAAACGCAAGCCATGGCAAACCACCTCTGAACGTCCCTTGCCGTAAAAGCCTCACGGGGTGGCTACAAGTTGGCTGTGATTCGATGACGAAAGAAGAGAGAGTAAATTTGCTTTAATTATTCCTGCTCCTAAAACAATGTAGGATTTGGGCGAAAGCCATCAAGGTTGCTATAATTGTTTCACCGAGCTGTCAAGATAACGTGCTTGAATTTTGTGTGCAGAATTAATGTTATGATTAGACCCTTGCTCTACAAAGCAGAAAATCTGTCCCTTTCATCAAACGTTTGTTTTGAGTGGGAACTATTGTTCGTGGGAAGGCTGCTTGGCTGTTGTGTGGGGACGGTAATCCGTTTAGCAGATCACTTCTAAACAACTCAGCTCCAGGACTTAAGCGCTGTACTTTTTAGCTACACCAGACGAGCAAGCATGCTTGTGAAGAAGACAACCAATATGTTCTCTCTATAAAATTTCATAGACGGTTTGATACCAATGGCACACCCGTTCAGTGCCGAAGGAGTCCTGCCTCCTTCGTTCCTGGACTCCATTCTTGTACGCGGAACTTGTAAAACTTTTTTCGGAGCACATTCGTTGGCCGCCCCTCAGTGTTTATGGACTAGATTCCTGAAGACGAAGTCTGAGTCCCCAGTGGCACCTTTAAGACCAGCAAAGTTTTATTCAAGGTATAAGCTTTCAGGCACATGCACACTTCTTTCATGTGTGTGCACACAAAAGCCAATACCTGGAATAAAACTTTGTTGGTCTGAAAGGTCTTAAAGGTGCCACTGGAACTCAAACTTTGTTCTGCTGCTTCAGACCAACATGGCTACCCACCTGAATCTAGATTCCTGAAAGGTTTTCATGGGGTATGGTTCGTTCATTCATTCATTCATTCATTCATTCATTCATTCATTCATTCATTCATCCATTCATTTTATACCCCGCCCTCCCCACCAAAGCAGGCTCAGGGCAGCTTACAGTGTCTTTTCACAGGCATGTGTGAGCAAGTATCCTAATTTAACCTTGTAAATTTGGTTTAGTTAGAGCCGAAGCCTGCTGAGCTATGCCATCCTGTCTCTGAGCTTCTCGTTCTTTTGATCTTTTAAAAACAACCGTGACTTTTTTGCATGCTAATTTAAAAAGCCACCCTTATATATACAACTATGTTACGTAACATTGTTTCATTGCCCAGCGAAGTGTGCTTGCGCAAGAAAGCTCGCACCTTGAATAGAACTTTGTTGGTCTTGGAGGTGCCTCTGGACTCTTACTTTTGTGCGTTTGTGTGTTACGCAGGGTCAAGGTGCTTCTGACTTGTCGTGACCCTCTGATTGAATGACCTCCAAAAGGTCCTGTCATTAATACCCTTGCTCAGGGCCTGCAGACTGAAGGCCACAGCTGCCTTTATTGGGCTCATTTTGTAGCAGGAGCTCCTTTGCATATTAGGCCACACACCCCTGATGTAGCCAATCCTCCAAGAGCTTACAGTAGCCCCTGTAAGAAGAGCTCTGTAAGCTCTTGGAGGATTGGCTACATTAGGGGTGTGTGGCCTAATATGCAAAGGAGCTCCTGCTACAAAATGAGCTCTGGGTCAATCTATCTCACATTGGGTTATCCCCTTTTCCTACTGCCTTTAACTTCTCCTGGTATCATTGTCTTTCTTGTCTTCTTCTGATGTGACCAAAGCGATAGCCTCAGTTTAGTCTTTTTAGCTTCTAGGGAGAGTTCAGGGTCGATTTGCATGTATTTGTCTTTTTGGCGGTCCATGGCATCTCTCCTAGTGGTACAAATAAAAGCAGTTTTTGGCCTATTAAGGGTCTCATCAGCAACTAGCTTTGCCGTGGGACTCCTTTGGGAAGAGTGTTGAGTGAAGAGCCAAGGCCCAGTCAATATGGGCGTAGAAACGTGCCTGCAAGTCCCATCAGTACAGCTAATAGCCTTATTTTGCCTCTGGGAGGTAGGAGCGGAAGGGCCGAGGGATGATGCTTCTCGAGGAGAGGGATAGATTTGGCACAGGGGTTGCCAGTTGCTGATCCTTATTCTAAGAGCGGAGTACATTCAACAGGGAAAGCGCTTGGTTCAAACCCTGAACCAAAGAAGGCCAGCTGTGTTGTGCCCTGAATCCAGTCCTATATTGAGAATACCATCCTGGACTGTATCCACCCATGGTTGAGTGTTGCAGCATGGTTGTGTTGTAGAGGTCAGTCACAACGGCATTTCCCTGTGTGGACAAGCCAGTGCCAGTTGCAAATGGCTGCTCTGATGTGTTCCCTCTGAGCTGAGTTAGTGTGAGGTAGCTCGCAGTTTTTTAGCCTCTGCCTCACACATTTTCTGCCTCAGCTCAGGAAAGATGGCTCCAGAGCAAACTAATTGATGCAGCAATCAACTCGCTCGCTCACAGCTTTAATGCCAGTTGCTCACAAAGTAGAATTTTTGCTCCCAGGACTCCACAGCTTAGAGGGAGCATTGGCTATGACGCAACATACAATTATGTGTGAATCATTGTATGAATGAGGATAACGAGGCCTATATGAACGAGGATGGCCTGTGCTGGATAGCCCAGGCTAGCCTGATCTTGTGAGATCTCGGAAGCAAAGCAGAGTTGGCTCTGGTTAGTATTTGAATGGGAGACATCAAGGAATACCAGGGTCATGATGCAGAGGCAGGCAATGGCAAGCCACCTCTGAATGTCTCTTGCCTTGAAAACCAAATGGGGTCACCATAAGTTGGCTGTGACTTGATGGCCCTTCCCACCACCATCGCGAATGAGGATAATGTAGAATGGTTCTCCCCTCGATCCATCCTTTCTCGTACGTAGAGAGTCCTGAGATGACAGAAATCACCTCCAACCCCAAGGTCCATCCAGGCCTCCACTTGGCTTCCAGCTGCAGCCTTGCCATCCTGCCACGAAAGCAGTCACTGAAGGTGCAAAGCCTGGCCAATGGAACGATTTTGAAGTCTGCTGTCTCCATTAGAGGGTGGAGAATTCTTTGAAGGCTGGTTCCCATGTCCAACGGGGGCTCTCTGCGGGAACAAGATAGGCTATCAGATGGTGCGTCGGGCTTATCTTTTCCGCCACCGTGTGAGCTGGGATGGAATGGGAGAGAGGATGAAAGAATTCCTGCAGCATAATTTCTGTCGCCAAGTCTAGACCCCAGTGTTTGTGTCCCCCCCTGTAGTCTCCCCAACTCGCTCTCTGTCTCGCTCCCTCCCCTTCCCCTTGATTCTTCCTCCTTTTCTGATGTTTGAAATGTAGCTTGCAACTTGAAGCAAAAAAAATAATAATTGTGGAGTCCCCCCACCCTTGCTTTAAGAGATCAGGAGTCTTTTTTAAGCTGCTTATTGGATCAGCAGTTAGAAACTTTATCATGGGGCTTGAACTCTTTCTCTTGGTTTAATGGAAGTTGGACTGCACCACTGCAAACATCAGAACTTTGCAACCTCCAGGGATGGCGTGTGACTTCCCACATACAAGCAGAACTAAATAT
This sequence comes from Lepidodactylus listeri, assembly GCA_029233225.1. Lineage (NCBI taxonomy): Eukaryota > Metazoa > Chordata > Lepidosauria > Squamata > Gekkonidae > Lepidodactylus > Lepidodactylus listeri. The sequence continues at coordinate 52,994,252 of JARCFY010000017.1, forward strand.
CGGACTTTGATCTCTCTCTCTCTCTCGCACACACACACACAATATTTCCCTTCCAATTTCTTTCAACTTGTTGGGTGCAAGTTTGATTGTCCACTATCCAAGTTCGGCTTGGCCGGATTGGTTGACACATTTCCTTAATTATTTTATTTTATATTTGGATTTCTATCCCGCCCTCCCCGCCATTCGGCAGGCTCAGGGTGGCTAACAGCATAATAAATATACAATAAAATTCCAATAAAACTATCAAACAATATAAAACATACTATGTAGACATAAAATGCAATAAAAGATAGCCATCTTCAACATCCCTATCAGCTGAGTGGTATCAACAGGCTCCCTCATACCTATGAGCCTAGGATCGAGGCGGCACCCTACTTGAAAGCCTGGTGGAAGAGCTCAGTTTTGCAGGTCCTGCGGAACTGTAGAAGGTGCCACAGGGCCCTGATGTTCTCTGGGAGCTCATTCCACCAGTGAGGGGCTGCCACGGAGAAGGCCCTGGCCCTTGTTGTCACCAACTGGGCCTCCTTAGGCCCTGGAAGAACCAGGCGGTTCTGGGAACTCGATCGTAGTGCTCACTGGGGTTCATACAGGGAAAGGCAGTCCCTTAGGTAGATAGGTCCCTGTATGCTGGGGAGTGGCTCTTCCCGCCCAGTGACACTGATCCTCCATGCGGTGCCGTGGCATTCTGATTACCCCAAATCTGACCTGCCTAGACTTGCATTGTTTGGTCAGTTTCATCCAGGGAATCAGCCATGTGGCCTGATCCTCTGCAAGTCCAGTTTAGCCCTGGTCATAGGAGTAGGGGCAACTGTACATGGCATTTCCCCTGAACTACTGGCTTTACCATTTGCACTACCAATCAATAGCCAGGTCCACCTACCGTATTTTTCAACAATTTTTTTTTGGGGGGGGGGGGGGGGAGGTTCCTGGGAAATTGAACTGGACGTCAAGGAGCCCACGCCACAATCGGATTTCTGTCTCTGTGCTTATTCTCACAAGTGATTTCTTTCGGAACGACTCCCTCGTTCCTAGAGTTGCCAGCCTCTCACTGTTACAGTTGATCTCCAGACAACCACAGTCAGTTCCCCTAGAGAAAATGGCTGCTTTGGAAGGTGGGCTCTCTGGCATTCTACCCTGCCAAGATCCCTCCTTTCCCCAAACCCTGCCCTTCCCAGGCTTCATCTTGTGCTTGCTGGGGTTCTTGCAAAAATGTTGCTAGTGGAATTCTTGGAGCTGTCTGGGAGGATTTTAAGCAAGAGGTGCATTCTTAGAATCACTTAATCTGGATTAATTACGCCTGAATCATGAAGAGATCCTGAGTATGCTTTGTAACAGTAAGATGCATCTGTTGACCGCAAGAGTTCCAATAAACTACAACAATAAACAAACAGGAAGGCTGAAGTTAGCCGTGTCCTGTGGAATTATATGTCTCTGTTATCAGCTTTGAAAAAGAGGTGTGCTGCAGTTGTGGAACAACAACAACAATAACAACAACAACAAGGCAGTGTGTGTAGTATAACCAGGAGACCATAAGATTCTGTGGCAGGCAGAAGTTCTAGCTCTTTTAACATTATGCACCACAAGGTGGCGAGCTAGACTTGCTTTTCAGGCAAGAGACTTTTCAGAGGTGGTTTGCCATTGCCTGCCTCTGCGTCACACCCCTGGTATTCCTTGGAGGTTGCCCTTCCAAATACTAGCCAAGGCCGACCCTGCTTCGCTCCCAAGATCTGACGCGATCGGGCTAGCCTGGGCTATCCAGGTTAGGGACAGCTGTGGTGTATGTTCTGATGGTCAAGAATTTATTGTGAAGAAATAGCTTTTGGTGCAAAAGGCATAATGCAAACACATGACTGCTGGATTTGAAAGTGGGGGGAAAGCAAGGCTTGGCAACCAGTTGGTTAGAAAGAGAAGAGGGGTCTCCTTTGACCACTACAAAAACATTGTGTTGGGAATCCAGTAACACCAACGGTAACTGGACAACACTGAGCACAAATGAGGGGTGAGAACCCCTAGTTGGATCCGACCCCATGTTTAGTACAAAAATACACTAAAAACCAGAGCATTATAATTTGTTTCAGTATAGATTATTTTGCCTTGTTGGTGGTGGAAAGTGCCATCATGTTGTTTTTTCCCCCCCAAAAATAATCAAAAACCAATGGTACTTTGGATGCAAGATATAGGTCATAAAATAGAAATGGATAACTGGACAAAAATATGGAAAGCAATAAAATTTATGAGAGGTATAACGTATAAGGAAAACATAAGATTTTTTATAGATGGTATTGGTCACCTGATAGGATCGCTGATTGTTATCCTAGTGTATCAAATCTTTGTTGGAAATGTCAAACAAATGTGGGTACATTCTATCATATGTGGTGGAGATGTCGGAAAGTTCAAGCTCATTGGCGAATGATACAAAGGGTAATATTAGAAATAACAAATATGAATTTACCATTAACACCCGAAGTTTACCTGTTAAATATGTTACCAGAGGGTTTTCAGCGTAAAGATGTTATTTTTCTGATATATATTTTGACAGTGGCTAGAATATTATGGGCGTATTGGAAAGCGGATATTTCTCCTACTACAGAAGAGTTAAAGTATAAATTAATGGAGTTAGCAGAAATAGATAGAGTGAGTTGTATACTTCATAGGAAAGATACAAAATATTTTGCGGGAATATGGTCTAGATTCTATGATTGGATTGGTACTGTTTAAGGGAAAACAGACTTGAAATTATTTATGTACATATTATTTGAGTGATAGAGGCAGCGGCTTGTAGGGGCCTTGCCTTTGATACTGAACAATATAATACATGCTAGGATGGTATAGGACAGATGTAATGTTGTGGAAATTCTTGATGGTAAATGAATTCGGGATGTTTTTGAATCTAATAATTGTATTATTCGGAAAATGAAAAAAAAAAAAAGGAAAGTGCCATCATGTCGCAGCGGACACATGGCGACCCACGTCGGTTTTTCAAGACCAGAGACAAACAGAAGTAGTTTTCCCATTGCCTGCCACTGAGGCTTCCTTATTAAGTTTTGTTCCCTCCCACCCACCCAGTTGGGTTTGAGAGTGTTCTCTGTCCCAACCACTTCTGCTGCGCTTTTTTGTATTTTTTTAAAAAAATTGCCTGGTATTTTGCGGAGGGAGCAGGATGAAGCCTGGTTTTTGTTAAGCGTCGGGCTATAAAGTTGTCCTCGCTTCTGCCAGTTTGCTCATGTGTGCTACAAAACACAGGCTGGAAGTTACGGGGACCTGACTGTAAAAGTTGATGGTTGTGAGATCCAACTTTGCATCTGTGTGCAGGGTGAGTGCTTGTCTTGGATAGGTGGGTTCTTGCCCCCTCCATAAACTGTACTCATCAGCTGGAAAGGTTGCCTTAGCTAATTAGTGTGTCAGAACGGGAGAAGCTGCCGCTTGCCCTCCTGAGCTCGTGCTAATTATGTGTTGAATGTAATTTTAGTCACTGTATCAGAGCTTTGTCCCAGGGCTGTTCTCATTAAAGGAAATTCTATCCCCCCCCCCCCCGCATGATTTTGCGGGCGCGGCAAAGGGGTTTTCTTGTAATGTAGCCGGTGACGTCTGTCAGACCGTTTAAAAATTGCAGTCTAGAACTTAAATTAAGAACGTACGGTTTCTTTTATTCTGTGCTCAGCCGCCTTTAGTTTTTTTCCATTCAACAGCGAGCGTTGGGATGGAATGCTTTTCGTGAAGTTCTGCCTACCGAGAGGGGCGGGCTTTCTGCATACTTTGAGGATTTTGTAGGGATGCAAAAAAAAGTTTTGTAAATTAAACTAATATTTAATTTGTGCGAAATGCGATAAATGCCAGTTGAGTCAGATTTTTGTTTTGTTTTGCTGTCAAGCTGCCACTGACCTCTGGCGACCCCGTAGGGTTTTCAAGGCAAGAGACATTCAGAGGTGGTTTGCCATTCCCTGGCTCGGTGCATCAGCCCTGGTATTCCTTGGAGGTCTCCCAACCAAATACCAACCAGGGCCCACCCTGCTTAGCTTCCAAGATCTGACAAGATCACGCTAGCCTGGGCTATTCAGGTCAGAGTAGTGTTGCTGGTATAACTGAACTGAGAAACCTATCTCAAGTTCAAGATGTGTTGGCCCCTGTCTTCCATTTCACCACTGCTACAGCAATGGCTGTCTGCTGGTTTCATCATGGCTGCCATGCTTGACCCCTGGAGGAGATACACTTATTGGACTTCTTGCACTCCTAGGATAATTGCTTCCTTTCGCAAGAGTTTGACCGCCATTTTGGTTGCCCTTGGGTGAGAAGCAGGGTCATTTCTCAGAAGGTGCATTTCACTGGCATGCAGTTCTTTGAAAACCCTGACCATTGGCCTGTGTTCAGAACCGAGCAGGTGACTTGGACACTATCTGGGCATATGAACGGTTTGGGCGAGGAACAAAGGACAGCTGTCCAGAGGTGGTGTACTGACTGGTACTAGTCTCTTGGTCCACTGGGGAAGGCCAGATGGAATCAAGTCCAGCAGCGTCATAGAAACAAACAAGATTTTCAAGGCACAAGCTTTCGCGAGCCAAGCCCCCTTCATCAGGTACGAACTGGAATGACGATATCCGAGTCCTTATATTTCAGTCAGGGAATGGGAGGGGCATTGCAGAGAAGGAACTCGGGATGCAGAGGGGACAACTTGATTGGAAAAGGGCAGTGGCCTGGACTTCTCTGAAGAAAAGAGGATAATGCAGGAGGGGGTGAAGCACGCACCCCTCCATCTACCCAGTTGTCTCTTTTATGCAACACCCATATTTGCAACTTTGCTCACTAGCTACCAGTGTGGGGTTGGGAATTGTAGTGTGGTGTAGTGATTAGGGTATTGGACTCAGATCTGGGATGCCTGTGTCCACATCCCCACTCTGCCATGGAAGCTTGCTGGGTGACCTTGGGCCAGTCACATGCTTTCAGCTTAACCTACCTCACAGGGTTGCTGTGAGGATAAAATGGAAGAGGGGAGAATAATGTAGCTGCTTTGGGGTCCTCATGGGGGAGAGGAGTAGGAGGAGGAGGAAGAAGGAAGAGGTTGGGTTTATACCCTGCCCTTCACTACCTGAAGGAGTCTCAGAGTAGCTTACAATCCCTTTCCCTTCCCTTTCCCACAGCAGACACCCAGGGAGGTAGGAGGGGTTGGGAGAGCTCTGAGAGAACTGCCTGTGATAGAACAGCTCTGAAAGAACTTGTGACTGACCCAAAGCCACACCAGCAGCTACACATGGAGGAATGAGGAATCAAACCCAGTTCTCCCAGGTTAGAGCCCATGCGCTTAACCACTACGCCAAACTGGCAGGGTGTAAAGTAAATAAAATAACTGAATACATATTTACCACCTAACATGTAGTTCCACACTTCTGGACCCTTAAACTGTGCTGTTCCTTGGTTTAGGAAGGTCCACTGGAACAGACTTTGAGAAAAAGCAATGGCACCCAATTTTGAGGTGAGGCCCCTGTTCCACTCCTGAGGATGCCAGGATGGGAATAAGATGGGGCCAAGGTTGAAACGACCTCTGAACTAAGACATTTTTAATTTTTTTTTAATGGAAAGCAAATTATTTTACTCAAAACATTTGGGCAGAGTTCATCTATTGCAACTTAGGGAAGCCAACCTCCAGGTGGGTCCTGGGGATCCCCCAGAATTACAGCTCATCTCCAGACTACAGAGATGAGTTCTTCTTTGGAAGATGCACTCTTTGGCGTTATACCTCATTGAGGTCCCTGTCCTCCCCAGGCTCCATCCCCAAATCCCCAGGAGTTTTCCAACCTGGATTTTCCAACCCTAGCCCCCCATCCCCCACCGGTGGCCAGGGGGGTCCTGGAAACCCTAATTGCAGATGAGCCCTCTTTAACATAGAGTAGCGCATGGGTTAAGCACCAACGCTTGGGATGCATTTGTCTCCCTCTGGTTCATCTTCCTGGCGGTTCACCACCCTGAGAGAGAGACGGAGGCAGACCATCAATCAGGAAGCATCAGAGGGAAGCCAGGAATGTGTCTTTGGTTTGCCACACGTAAGAAGGAACGCAGTAAATGGCTCTGCCGCTCTTCAGACGACAACAGAACGTGAACTTTGGCTGAACGTGACCAAGATGGGACTCCCTTGCTTGCTTTTGATTTCTGAAGGGAGGATTGTGTTTTTGGACCTTGGACAAGGGTTTGTCACAGACGTCTCTGTTGCTTGCAAGTAAAGTTCAAAGGCTACCTTCTGAGCAATCCAAACTCTTGGGAGTTCTTTTTGAAGAGCAGAAACCAGACATTGTGCAGTTGTAATGGAGCGTCACGGTTTATAGCTGTATTTTCTCTGTTGCACTGTTCTGTTTGCTCTGGATCCTGTCTCGCTCCCTCGCCTTGCTTTTTATGGTGCTTTCTAGAGTACAGAATCTTCCCGAGACCAGGTGAATTTACGCTTCGGATAGTAAGTCCTTGCCCATTCTGTGGGATACTCTTGTTTAGTCTCTCGTTTCCTTCTCATGCAGAGTACAAAACACATTCCACAGATGACTTGGCATGAAAAAGCGTGGAAGCCCTTGCCTACTTGCGGTTTTTATGGAATTTTTTTTTAAAAAAAACCTTGCAAAGAAAATGACAATGCATTCCACCTGATGCTGCAAGAGAAATGCCATGTAATTTTTAAAATGCATTCTTCCCTATGAAGGTCAAGTCCTGCATAGTCTTATGCTGGTTTCCTTGAAAGAAATTTTTTTTGAAGGAGAACTCCAGAGGCCATCACAGAATTATCTTATATAACGTGAGGTATGCACGTTTTCCCCAAAACGGCCTATTGCCGACTCATCTGGATTTCTCATCTGCTCTCATTGGCTGAGCTGCTGTGATGCCAAAAGAGTATTCACAAACATTCTAACTTCTCACGTAGGGTTGCCAGCCTCCAGGCGGGGCTTGGGGATCTCCCACTTCTACAATTGATCTCCAGCTGACAGACATCAGCTCCCCTGGAGAAAATGGCTGCTTTGGAGGGTGAACTGTATGGGATTGTACTATGCTGAGGCCCCTCCCCTCCCCAAACCCCGCCCTCTCCTGGCTCCACCCCCAAAGTCTCCAGGTATTTCCCAACCCAGACCTGGCAACCCTATTCTCACGGAGCACCATGGAGCAACAGAGTGTTAGCAGACAGTGGAGCTTTGATAAGGGAACTGAAATTTGGCCGAGAAGGAATAGGACCAGGGCTTCAGGACAAGAAGGGTTAGCATGGTGTTTTCAAGAAGAAAACGGAGAAACGGAGATGCTAAGAAGTCAGGGAGGCTGTACTAGGATGTGGCGGCCGCTCAGGTGGCACCCTGGGGTGATGCGACTGAAAGAGAAGTTAAGCTTGTTGTATTTCCAAGGCTGGTAGATCTGCAAGGAGAAAGTGATTTCCAGCCTGCCAGATACAATTGCTATGTAAGTGTTCTTCATTGTTTTCCTAGTCCAACAGAAATTTAAGGGCTGCAGTAAAAATGAAGAGTGGTTGTTCATTAGCTTTGTGCATTTGCTGAGGTGTTTTGTTTTTTTTTAACTTGCTTGATTTGCACAGCAGGCTGTGAACCCAGGTATCATGTTTTTAAAGGCCTCTGGGTGACTGTAGCAACCCTCTCAGCGCCACCACCCAGCGCTGCTTGCTTACTTATCCTGCAGTAGCCATGGTTTCTGCTGACAGGAGGTGAAGAACAAGAGAAGTCACTGGAACTTCCATTTTGCTATGAAGAAGAAGAAGAGATTTGATTTATACCCTGCCCTTCACTCAGAGTCTCAGAGCAGCTAACAATCTTCCCCTTCCCCTCCCCACAACAGACACCCTATGGACTGAGAGAGCTCTTTCAGGAACTGCTCTTTCAAGAACAGCTCTACTACTACAAACTGGGGAGCCAGTTTGGTGTAGTGGTTAAGTGTGCGGACTCTAATCTGGGAGAACCGGGTTTGATTCCCCACTCCTCCACTTGCACCTGGCTAGATGACCTTGGGCAAGCCATAGCTCTGTACCAGCTGTTCCCTCAAGGACAGCTTGGGAAAGAGTTCTCTCAGCCCCACCTGCCTCACAGGGTGTCTGTCTGTTGTGGGGAGGGAAAGGGAAAGGAGTTTGTAAGCCGCTCTGAGACTCCAAGAGAGTGAAGGGCGGGGTATAAATCTAATCTCTTCTTCTTCTTCTTCTATATTGTGGTTGGGCCTGGAGATCTCCAGGAATTACAGCTGACCTCCGGACTACACAAATCAGTTTCCTTGGAGAAAATGCATGCTTTGGAGGGTGGATTCGAAGGCATTATATCCTGCTGATACCCCTCCCATTCCCAAACCACATCCTTTCCAGGGTCCATCCCCCAAACTTCCAGGAATTTTTCAACCTGGAGTTGGCAACCCTATATTAAAAAGATTACATAATTTGTCATATAGCAAAGTAGCCTTTACAATGGGCTGTTAGATCTTCCACCTGCAAAATAATGATGAACAACCCAGTACTTGAACTGGGAGTTGAAACTTCTCTCCCACATGTATAACCACTAAAACAGATTAATGTTCCATTACTGTGAATGTAAAGGGTGGTGGAGGAGGAAAGCATCCTTTGACTACTTTGTTAGATCATGGGGAAATATTAACTCTAAACCACCACCACCCCGCATAATACTAACAAAGGTTTGCTATTATATGGCTCTTAAGTACATCCTGTTGCCAAGCAGGATAGGGATGAGACCAAGAAGTGAAAATAAAGGAGGGGTGTTGGAGAAATTTGATGGAAAGAGACAGAAATGAATGAGTAAAGTGTAGAAAAGAGAGAGAGAAATTAAATAAAAGAGAGGGAAAGGTGGTTTTGCCTTGCTGCAACAACCTAACTACCATTTTGCAAGATTTGACCGAGCTGGGTTTAAGGAGAGGGTGAGAGAAAGGCTAGAATATTATAGAAAATGATCTTGGTTAGCAGGCCGTAGGCCGACAGTGTAGCAGCCATCAGCCAGGGTTGTTGGTCTTGCTCCATTGCTGGATTAGTTGATGGGTTTAGCATGATCTGTATGGCAAGTTTGCTTCGGTCTTGGAGAAAGGGAAGTCTAGCTGATAGTAGAGTGCCTTTGACTGTGTTCAGACTTCCTTGCCCCTAGTGGCTGCAGACAGAACTGCATTAAAATAAATGGTAAAGTGTTTTGCTGAGTGCTGCATGAGGCTGGCTTCAAGGGCCCTCCAGCTGACTTGGACCCCCTGAATTTTGTCCCCCCCCCCCCAGTACCCCTGTCAAGGACCCTTGTAATAGACTAAGACAGTTACCCTTGGCGAACTACAGCTAAACCTTGGAAGGAGTGAGTTTTTGGGGAAAGGCGACTATTTGAGGTGATTGACAGACTAAGATCTTGTTGCTGCTTTTACTTTGTCAGTATCCCCTTTTCAGGCTTGCTGCTTTGGAGCCTTCCAGCCAGATAGAGCTGGGCCTTCTCTGGCCAGACATTTTATTAGGACCGTCTGTTAAAATCTGCTCCAATAGCACCAGGTGCCACATGGGAGGCTGGAGACCTTTTGGCTGATGTGCAGAAACGGGCAAAATATTTGTTGGTGACCAAAATGACACCTGAACAGTGGGGAGGGGGCTCTCTCTCACCCTTACACCCACCCTGGGCGGTGGGCCATTCATTGTGTTTACTGTAGCCTCTGCTGGGTTTGATTCTCTTGTTTGCTTGGGATCTTTAATACCGTTGGCTTTGCATGCACCCCAAACAGTTGCCTGTGCTTTCTCAGTGCCATAGAAGTGCTGTTCCAGAGAACCAGTAAGTAGAGCAGAACATGCTCCATTTTTTTACTGATTGCAAATGGCAGCCAGGTTAGTCTGCTTCAGGGAAAACAACATGGTTTGGCACTCGAAAGACTGAACATTTCTGGTGGTTGAGCCAGAGCCCACTTCTTCAGTGCGATAATATTCTAGATCAGAGGTCCCCAAGCTTTCTGAGCCTGTTTGGAATTCTGACATAAGGTGTGGGGCAAGCACAAAATGGCCACTGCAAGAGGCGGAGCCAATCACAAAATGTCAGGGAGGGAGGTTCTCTTCAGCCTTTCAGGCGGGAGCTCTGTTTCACAGGATTGTTTTAAAATATTGGCTCGCATTCACCTTCAGTCACGCTGTGAAGATCCTTGTGCTGTGGTGGCAGCTGCTGCCAAAGCAACATTTTTAAACATCGGCACAACCGGTCGAATCTCCAGTGGCCAATCAGAAGCACTGCTAGGCAATAGCTCCACCTGGCCCCACCCAGTTTCTAAAAATGCTTGGTGGGCACCAGGGAAGTTGTTGGCAGGGCACCATGACGCCCATAGGCACCATGCCGGGAACCACCTTCTCTTCCTCCTTTTGTGTCTGGGTTTAAATTTTGAATCGTAAACTCTTTGTGGCAGAGTTCTTGTAGTCTAAAGCACCATACATGTTGATGAAGCGGTGGTGGTGGTGGTGGTGGTAGTAGTAGTAGTAGTAGTAGTAGTAGCAGCAGTAGTAGTAGTGGTAATAATAATAATATAGAAGGACGCTTCCTTTTTGTGCCACCACAACTGGCTTTCCTTCTCCAGTGAAGAGAAATGCCCTTGGGTGGTCTGAAGGGGTGTCTGTTCTATACTGAAGAAGAAGAAGAAGAATCTCCCATGTCTGTCTTGGTCTTTCCTAAGGCTCCTTGGGAAATTCGTCTGCTGTTTCTAAGACCCGCTGACTGAGCCGCTGTGCAAAGCTGGCCGCTTCTTTGGAACTCCCCTTAGCCTTTTCTGCTCTTTCTGTTTCCCCCCCCCTCCCTTGTCTTTTCTTCCTTCTTAAAAAAAAAGAAAGTCTAGGCTTGCAAACAGCGTTGGCATCCCCCTAGCACCTGCCGGATTTGCATATCATCCTTTCTTGGCACAAGCAGGCAGCGCAAGAGTTGGCACGGGAACTGTGGAGAAGCCGGGTTAGCGTTTTGATTGAGAGCCAGAGCTAGATACTGAAATAGGCAGAGGGACCGAATCCAGTAATTGTTGGCCCCGGATCAATGAAAACTGTCGTTAGTCCAGTAAATCGTACGGTATGCGGGCTTAGCTCTATATATCATCTTTGGGCTGGTGTCACCCTGACTCCGGGACGAGAACATTATCAACATATCATCGAGCCTTGCCAGGAGCTCTTTTATTACTTTTTGCCCCTTTGATTTACATCCGTTCTCTTCTTAAATTTCACGCAGGTCAGTTTCGACAGCTCGCTGGAGCAGCCTTCTAGGGGGAGGGGGGGATATGGGAAGACTGGCTCTTTTTTTTTCTTGATGGCCAAAATAGATTCTGTCAAGACCTAGCTGCAACTGGAAAAGGAGGAGGCTTAATTTAGCACTGAAGCAGCCATGCTGGACCTCAGGGCCCAGAGTGAACTGGGAACATTCTTTATCCAGCCAGCCCGGTTCAGGTGAAGGTGATCCAGCGCCTAAGCAATGTTAAGGTGGACCAGCAAAGTTTTCAAGTGCTGAGCTGACTACATGGTCACAGTTGGCTTCGGCAAGAGTTTAGGCATGAACAAAATCTGCACCATTTTTTAAAATTAGTTTAGGATATTTCTGTGCTGCCCCCAGAATCCTGCTTGAGACACCTTACAATTAAAAACCCACCATATTAAAAACAAGCTATTAGAAACAAGCATCAGCAACATAAAAACCACCCATAAAACAGAAGCAGACAATTAAAAAGCTAATAAGAGAAAACCCGTAATGAAAAGGCTGAGTGAAACAATATGTTTTGGCCTGGTGCCTAAAACAAAGTAAGTGCCAAGAAAGCCTTAAGGGGGAGGGTGTTCTAGAGGCGAGGTGCCACCACAAAAAAGGCCATGTCCCTGTTTTCTACTGGCCTCACCTCTAAATGTGGGGGCACGGAGAGCGAGTTTGAGAAGCTACTCTTTTTTTTAAAAAATATTTTATTAAGTTTTACATAATCTTAACAGCACCTCAAAATACTTGTTATATACATTGAGCCACACATTTAGTCCAACCAATCGTACAATTTAGTCCAGACCTCTGCCGTGTCCCTTTTAGCTTGTGGGTTCAGAAGATATCCTAACTTGTCCATCTCCGCCCAGTTCAACAGTGTGTTAATTATTTCTTCTTGTCTTGGCATAATCGTTGATTTCCATAATTTTGCCAGTAATATGCATGCTGCAGTTACTATATATGACAACAGTCGTTGATTTTCTTTAGTTAATCCATCCGGTATCAAATGCAAAAGAAATATTACAGGATCTAAGGGTATATCTATTTCCATGATCTCACTCACATTTTTAACCATTAGCCAATATGCTTTTAACTTTCTACACGTCCACCACATATGCAAGTATGTTCCTTTACCATTCCCGCAAGCCCAGCATTTATCAGACACACTATTGTAACACTTATGTAGCTTATCCGGTGGCCAGTGCCAGCAATAAAACATCTTATATATATTTTCTTTATAGTTCACTACCTTCAGGAATTTAATTGATCTCCAAATCTTAGCCCACCTATCTATATCAATATTACCACCTAGGTCCCTCATCCAATAAATCATTGTCGGCTTTATTACCTCCTCCTGCATTTCTTGATTTAAGAAGTATTTATATAACTTATTAATTAATTTATCGTTACTGTTCGGTAACGAGAAGCCACTCTTAACTGGTGGGCTAGATAGTATGGGAGAAGACGGTCCTTCAGGTATGCTGGATCCAAGCTGTTTATGGCCTTAAAAGTAAGAACTAGCACTTCGAATTGTGCCCGGATTTGAGTCTCCTTAATGAAGTGAACATCGACTCTCAGAAGCTTATATTCCCAAAATCTTGTTGGTCTCTAAGGTGCTACTGGACTTGAATCTAGCACTTCTACTGCAGGCAAACATGGCCACCCTCTGAAGCTATCTTCATAGAAGGGGAACAGTAGTTTTGAGAGATGTGAGACGATGTGCGTATTTGGAAGTGAGTGAGCCACTGCTTCAGTCCTTTCTGTGATCTGCAGGTCCTTTGCCACATCGATGCAAAACTGGCAGCTCAAAAACATAACTAAAATAAAACCAACCTCTCTCTCTCTCACTCTCTCCAAAATAAGTAGGATGCTTTGGAGGCCCCTCATGTGCCAAATCCTATGTTTTAAATGAAAATAAACGTGTATTGGAATTATATGACCGCAGCAAGCATTTCAGACCAGTAATCTGCTTTTTATGTTGTTTTCCTTTTCAAATATATCTGTATTGGGGCTTTTTAATCTAGCAGTGCTTGGACTCTTTTCCACTCGAGCTGAATGTCCTCTAGGCCTACTCAGATGTGTAAAATTAGCTTCTATGGTGGTAAAAAGTACCATCAAATCGCAGCCAGCTTATGGCAACTTGTGAGGTTTTCAGTAGGGTTGCCAGACCCCTTGTCTGGGTGAGGTTTCCCCCAATTTTGGGGCTTCAGCCCACCGTTGGCCAGCTGGCCGGTGGGGGAAACCCCACCCCTGGACAGCCTCCTTGTCTGATGTCGCCATTGTCACTCGGAAGTGATGTCATCGCATCAGTGACATCACCCCACCCACTTTAATCCAAAACCTGCCTCCCACCCCCCACCCCTGCTGGCAGAGTAAGTTAACCTAGCAACCAGTGTTCCCTCTAAGCTGAGTTAGTGTGAGCTAGCTCAAAGTTTTTTAGCCTCCAGCTCACACATTTTTGTCTTAGCTCAGGAAGGATGGCCCCAGAGCAAACTAATTTATGCAGTGGCCAGATTGCTCGCTCACAACTTTAATGCCAGTTGCTCACAAAGTAGAATTTTTGCTCACAAGACTCCACAGCTTAGAGGGAAAATTGATAGCAACCCTATTTTCAAGGCAAGATGCAAACAGAAGTGGTTTGCAGTGACCTGTCTCTGCATGGCAGCCCTGGACTTCCTTGGTGGTCTCCCATCCAGGTATTAACCAAGGTCGATGCTGCTTAGCTTCCAAGGTCTGATGAGATTGGGCTAGCCTGGGCTATCTAGGAAGAGCCAAACAGAGTTGGATTGCCATTGCCTGCTTTTGCCTAGCAACCCAGGACTTCCTTACTGGTCTCCCATCTAAGTTCTAGACAGGGCTGTTCCTACTTAGCTTCCAAGATCTGACAAGATCAGACTATCCTGGGCTATCCAGGCCAGGGTAAGTGTCGGTTTAGCCTTATTTTAATCCCATTGTTCTGTTAGATCCGGAGGACTGTTTGATTGTCTAGGCCAGGCTCACAGATAAATTCTTGCCAGGCTTTTGGTGTGTTTGGCCTGAAGAAAAGAGCATGGGTTGTTCTTCTCAGCCGAAGACACAACTCCCTGGGACATGTTGGCAGGCAAAGCTTGGCTAAACACACCTGTTCTCTTGCCCTTTGGGGAAAACATTGGGTAAGAGGAAGATATGAAGAAAGAGGAATTTTTTATTCTGTAACATCTCTCATCTTTATCATGCCTTCTGTTTTAATGGGTGCTGCTGAGACCTCTTTTTCTGTGTTTGGTTGACAACGTCTCTCAAAACTGGACCTTCTGTTAGCACAGAATATGGCAGCCCATCTATTAACGAGCTGCTTTGAACACATAATACCTGTCTTAGAATAACCACACTGACTGCCTATCTGCTTCCAGGTTCAATTTAAGGCCCTGATTTTTATTTTTAAGGCTCTTCATGACATGAGGCTTGTGTATCTGAAGGGCCGCATCTCCTTGCATGGAGCTGTATGCCAACCGCACTCCTCTGGTCAGTTTCTGCTCAGGGTCCCCTCTTCTGGAGTGGTTGGTTTCTTCTCTACTTGATCTAGGATCCTTGGGCCCGCTCTGGGTGGGTCCAGTGTCCTCTTTCAAAGGCCACTGTCTTTCATAAGGCTCTTTGTTGTTGCTGAGGCATTAAGACTGTAAACAAGTGTTGTTATTTTTCCTGGTTCTGTTTTTACCGACAGGGTGACATCTGTCTTTTATGGTTTTATGGTATGGCTTGCCGTTAGGCACTTTGTTAGCTGACTGGGATAATAAAAAAACATGAGGTAAATCAGGAGCCCCAGACCTTTTTTTAGCCAGTGGGAATTCTGAGGTAGCATGGTGGGGGCAGCCAGAAAATGGCTGCCGCAGGAGGTTGGACCAGACACACAATGGCCGCTGTGGCTTGCTGACACAAAATGGCTGCCATGGCTTACCTTCAGTCAGACAGTAAAGATCCTTGTGCTGGAGTGGCAGTGGCTGTCAAAGCAATGTTTTTTTTAAAATCGAATCTCCAGTGGCCAGTCAGAAGCCTTGCTGGGCAAAAGCCTGACCTGGCTCCACCCACTTTCTAAAAACACTTGGCGGGCGCCAGGAAGGGTATCTGCGGGTACTGTGGTGCCCACAGGCAACTTGGGGACTCTAAGCATAAATTATTTTAATAGACAAGTAAGTAAACTGCCAAAATATGTCTTCACGACCTGTTCAAGTAAAGACAGCCATGACATAAAAACAGTGGGGGCTTTTTCCTTTGTTTTCAGTGAGGCTTTCTCAAGGACACCTTAAACTGGATTGAGACCTTACAGTAGAATCCTCAAAAGAAGCGACATATTTCTAAGCTCATTGATTTCAGTGAATTCAGAAGGACGTAAACTCTGTTTAGAAGAAGAAGAGATTGGATTTATACCCTTCCCTTCACTACCCAACGGAGTCTCAGAGCTGCTTTCAATCTCCTTTCCCTTCCCCTCCCCACACCCGATACCCTATGAGATAGGTGGGGCTGAGAGAGCTCTTTCGAGGGCTGCTCTTGAGAGAACAGCTTTTCGAGAACTTATGACCAGCCCAAGGTTACACCAACAGCTGCATGTGGAGAAGTGGGGAATCAAACCTGGTTCTCCCAGATTAGAGTCTGCGCTCCTAACCACTACACCAAACTGGCTCTCCAGTTTAGGAGTCCAGCGTTACTCTTTTAATGTGTGTGTGTGTGTGTGTGCGTGCGCGCACCATTTTTGTTCTGATAAAACTGTCCCCCCCCCCCCCCCCCAGTGTTAAACTGAGCTCTCCCATCCATCCTTTTTGGTAATTAGATAATACACAGCCTCTCCATAGCGGAAATGAGTGTAGGGATGGAGGGGGGAATCCTTGTCATTCTCTGAAAGATGTTATAGAGGGCAAAGTGAGTTTGTCCAATCTCTCGAGCACTTAATGGCGTTCATTAGCTTAATACTCCGCAAACAAAAGTGCCTTGCAATCAGTCAGTCAAGTGGTCCTTCCAGTTCGTCTCCAAGAGCTGAAACACAAGTGTTCTTGTATCAGCCAGGCTTTGCCCTGGCCTCTGAGCTGGTTTAATGGGTTTACCTGACTGGTAATGGCTGATTCCAAGCAATTATGCAGAATTAATTTTATTCATGCAATGAAAACATTTATTAGCTGCCTTTCTGCCTTGCGGATCTCGAAGTGGACTGTGTGCCTGCCAGATGAGCTTCTTTGATTGATGGGATGGTCTTTGAATCCAGAGCCCCAAATATTTCCTGGGAAGCTGAACCCCAGATAGTCTCTCCCATGTGACCCAAAACTACAGTCAAAACAATTCCTCCAATTTGAGCTGCCCTTTACAGGCTCTTTCCTGACACCCCCCCCCCCCCAATTGAGCCCACAAGGAAGGGAATTCCCAAGAGATTTGCTTTTCTGTCTCCTTCAGGAGAGCTTAATCCTGTCTCCAATAGCAACTCCCCACTTGGTGCCAAAGTAAATAGTAGACTGCTAGTGGGAGCCCCCCTGCCTCTCTTCACATCCATGGCCAGAGAAGCCACAGTACGGTAATTCCCAGTGCCATCCTAAGAGCACTTCTTTGGGAGCAATTCCCAGACTGCAGTACAATTCTGAGTAGACCTGCTTTGATTGTATCATCTGCATATTCAAACGCTAGAGTTCACTTCCGCCAGGGATCGTAAGGGCCCTAGTTTGGAGAATCCACACTTCAGGGCCCGCTTGACCATGGCACGGCAGTTGTTTCCATCTGAGCGGTGGTGGAAAGTGCAGCCAAGTCACAGCTGAGTTACTGCACCACCATGGGGTTCTCAAGGCAAGAGACTTGGATTGCCGTTGTCCACCTCTGCGTAGCTATCCTGGAGTTCCTTGGTGGTCTCACATACAAGTACTAACCTTGAGCGACCCTGTTTAGCTTCCGAGAACTGGTGAAACTGGGCTAGCCTGGGTTACCCAGGCAAGAGACATTCAGAGGTAGTTTGCTATTGCTTGCCTCCGTGCGGCAACTCTGAACTTCCTTGGTGGCCAGGTCAACGCTGCTTAGCTTCTAAGGTCTGACAAAACTGGACTAGCCTGGGACATCCTGGTCAGGGCTTCCATCTGATCCACCACACTAAATGCTGTGGACTGTTGTTTCTAAAGCTTGGCCCTCTTTCTCATCCGAACTTCGTAAGAGCGGAGGGTCTTGATGGTTCTTTCCAGTATTCAGACCCCAGGAAATGCTTCTCATCCCCCTTCCCCTTTTCTGTCCGCTTTTCTCTGCACCTTGTTTTTACCCGTTTCATGGTAATGCTCCCGCCCCCTTCCTCTCCCCAGCAACTCGATTGATCCTTTCCCCCCCATTCCACACATTGCTGGCTGCCTATGGAGCCCCCCTGCTTTGCTGTAGCTGGGAGAAAAATCGACTGCTTGCAATTTCCCTCTGACAGCTTCTACAAGAGCAAACATTTCCGAAGAGCTGAAAGTCTAGAAATTCAATCAGCAGAAGGGGGGGAAAAATACACCCAACTGCGTAGCTGGGCTTTGCTTCGTGCTGCAGTTCCCTGCTGGGTAGAAAAGCAATCCAGTTACAATAAATCCTTAAGAGCGGAGTCATTTGGGTAAAAAGGAGAAACAAAAGCTAAGTTTATACATGCTGATTGAAGTCAGGCTCTCCCCCACCCCCCCCACTTCCCATTGAATAAGAGGGAGTCAAGGCCAAAGCTGGCCTTGGTAATTTAAAGAGGAGATTGCCTCCCTTTCATCTTCCCCGAAAAGGGCGGGGCTCCAACTGTTGTGTTTGTACAGGAACCTAAGGACTTTTCAAGGGAAGTTAAATGTTGCCACTTTGATGTCAAGAAGTGTCAGCACTCCATTTAGCAAGAAGCAGGAGAGCGAGTGTGTGTGGGGGGTGTTTCTCCAACTCCACTTTGAAGCTTTTCTTCAGTAGCACCATAAAGACTAACCGAATTTGTGGCAGGGTATGTCGTGAGTCGGTTCTTCAGAAGTGAGCAGTGACTCACAAAAGCTCATACCCTGCCACAAATGTTGTTAGTCTTTAAGGCAGGAAGGTGTCAAACTCGTTTGTTATGAGGGCCATGACTGACATTAAAGTTACTTTGACTGTCCGGGCCATGCCTGCCATAAAATGAAATGCCAGGTACAGGAGATATAAACTTTATAAATGACACAGGCAAACCCAATTAATGATATTATTTTTTACTCAAAATACAAACAAAAGCAATTGATTCTT
This sequence comes from Lepidodactylus listeri, assembly GCA_029233225.1. Classification (NCBI taxonomy): domain Eukaryota; kingdom Metazoa; phylum Chordata; class Lepidosauria; order Squamata; family Gekkonidae; genus Lepidodactylus; species Lepidodactylus listeri. The sequence continues at coordinate 53,012,668 of JARCFY010000017.1, forward strand.
AGGAGTGGCCAACCAGTTTCTCTGGACAGCCAGGAACCGCACATAGAGGCCGAGGCCTTCCCCTGATGTTGCCTCCTGGCTCTGGAACTGAGAGGCTTAGTACCTCTGAATGTAGAGGTTCCCCTCAGTCACTGTAGCTAGTAGCCACTGATACCTATCCTCCATGAATCTTTCTAATACCCTTTTAAAGCTGTTTATTCCTGTGGCCATCACTACATCCTTTGGCAGTGAATTCCACATTTTAATCACTCTCTCTGTAAAGTATTTCCTTTTGTCCATCCTGACAAACCTATCAATACTACTAAAAGAACATGGGATAGTGGTTCAAGTGCTGGTCTAGGATCTGGGAGACCCAGCTTCGAATCCCCCTTTTCCGTGGAAGTTTGCTGAGTGACCTTGTGCCCAGTCTCAGGCTCTCAGCCTCGCCTACCTCACAGGTTTGTCGTGAGGATAAAATGGGAGGAGAGGAGGAGGATGTAAGCTCCTTTGGCTCCCCATTGGAGAGAAAGGCAGGGTATAAATAAACGTTTACCACCAAGTATGCTGGGTGACCTTGGGCCAGTCACACACACTCAGCCGAATCTTACCTCACAGGGTGGGCATGAGGATAAAATGTGGGAAGGGAAAGTGTTGGAAGCCACTTTGGGTTCCCGTTGAGGGGGGAAAGTGGAGCAGAAATGAAGTAAACAAACAAACAAAATATCTCCCAGTAAGAGCCTTTGAGGCAACAAATGTCCTCTGTGTAGGGTTTACTGTTCGGCCATTTCCTAGAGAACTGTCTGTTTGCCACCCCTCAATCTGGAGATCTCTCTGTAGTAGCCCTGAGGTTGTAGGAGGGTCTTCCAGTGGTTGTGAAGAAGTCATTTTGATAGCTCTTACCCTGAAAATCTTCTTAGTCTCTAAGGACTTGGTTCTAGCTGTTTGACTGCAAAGTGGAGACCAACCTCTGAAACTATCAGTAGGCAGTGTTCTAAGGGGTGTCACTTCTTCCCCCGATATTTGAGTTTTAGAACAAACTATAGCCTCCGGAGCAAAGATGCTGCTAAGAGCCTTATCCGAGTATGGAAGGATTTGCTTCTTCAGCGTCCCCTTTTTAATGCTTATAAAGGCTAAGAATGAGTCCCTTAAATTCTCTCCGAAATGATTCAGACAGTTCAGGTAAGCCCAGCAAACAAATATTTTTAAAAACCCCATGTTGTTGGGGTTATTAACTGTTTGGACAGAGCTTTGAACATGGCAAGCCAATGACAAGGGGCTTTAAGAGTTGGAGAGGTGTGGTACGGGTCCAAGTCTTAAATCCCGTACTGGGGCAAGGGCAGGGGTCCTTTCGTAGAAAAAGAGGTGCAGGAGCTCATTAGCATACCTCATTAGCATACCTCATTAGCATATGCCACGTCCCCTGACATCACCAGAAGTGTGTCAGAAAGGGAATGTCAGTTTCAGCCCCATTATACCCTGTGGGCCATTGAAATCAATGGCAAAAACTCATAGGGTATATGAGGGGCTGGAGGAAAGGGGGTTTGAGGGAGAGGCTCCAAACTTGCAGGGTAGCTGCTGGGGCCTCTCCTCGAAATACCCACCAAGTTTCAAGAAGATTGGACCAGGGGGTCCAATTCTATGGGCCCCCAAACAGGTTGTTTCATTCCCTCCATTGTTCTCTATGGTGGGAAAAAATGTTAACTTTTTTTCCTCCCATAGAGAACAATGGAGGGAATGGGGGCAACCTGTTTGGGGGCCTGTAGAATTGGACCCCCTGGTCCAATCTTCTTGAAACTTGTGGGTATTTCAAGAAGAGGCCCCAGCAGCTACCCTGCAAGTTTGGTGCCTCTCCCTCAAACCCCCTCCCCTCCAGTTGCTTTTAAAGTTGCTGCCGAATTTCGGCGGCAATTCGGCAGCAGGCTGAATCAGATTAGAGAATCTGATTCGGCCCGTGGCTGCCCTAGTGGCCACTCCTGAGCTCCGGCCCCAACGGACCCCTGGGCAAGGGGCATAAAATTCTGCCTTTAGCATGTTACTAATTTAGGATTTTATGTTGGTTTCAAATGCAAAGATAATGCCATGTTGCCATTTCTCTCTCTCTCTAACACACACATACCACTACCTTTGGAGGAATAGAGATGAAATAAGGCATTCAGCTGAACTTTCTATTTGGAGCTTTCCAGCTAATATACAAGTTACTGTAATTACAGTCGACCCATCACTCTTTCATTTCCCCCCCCCCTTCCCCAACACTGTGGTGAAAATTATTGCATTGGGTTGTCCGATCTCCCATAGAACTCAGCTGGAGTCTGGAGCCGCCTAATAGGGGTCGTTTTTATATGCTGTGGGTTCAAAGTTTGTTTTCATGCGGGGCGTAGGTTGGTGTCTTTCCCTTAATGTTGGTCTAAACAGTAGAGTCTGCAGGGTAAAACGACTCCTTTAATAAAATGCAGTGTATTTAAAAAACAGGCCAGTTGGGTTTTTTTTTTTTTTTGCTCAAGTAGAATCCTTTATCTTACTTGAGCTTGGCCATTGCATTTTTCAGGCATGCTGGGAAATGGTGTTGATGAGACAAACAGAGACACAGAGAAAAGGACCCATGTTGGTCTGCTCAAACAATTTTGAAACATCTGAAGGATACTGGTTTTCTCTCTCTCCTTCTCTCCCTCAAGTTGGGAAACCACACCACAGTTTTAGACCTAATCTTCAGTTCTTCATCCGAGGACTTTTAGAATTACTCCTTCATTGCGAATTACCTCACAAACACCACAACCTCTTGGCCACCCATAATGGTAGTTTCGGTCAGTGGAACCATCTGCTTCATAAACGATCAATTGAAAGTAAATACATTTGTGCATCACAACCCCCTCCTTTTTTTCTCCCTAAGAGGTTGAAGGAAATGTAAGGTAATTTGTCGGTATAATAAGGAAAATCTACGATCCCTAGTTGGAAAGAAAGGCCAGGGCATTATGTTTCCCTTTGCCGTTCCCTGTTACACTATCACATCAGAACCAAAATAGCTTCAAAATTAAACATGTGCCTTAACTCACAGGGCCTAGTGATTTGTGATGCTGGAGTTCTGGGATTGGAACTCCAGATGTTGTGGTGTTTGGTCTTTTATGGAGCAGCTGTGAAGAGGCCCCATACAGGTTAGAGCCACAAGGCTGGAGATGGTGGGCTAATTCTCCACATACTTTCCTTGATTGAAAATCCCTCCCCCATGTCAGGTTTTAACCCCAGTAGGGAAAAATGCAAACACAATATGGATATACTGGGCCTTAATGCGCCCAGATGAGGGAATATTTCCAATTGGGAAAAGGGTGTGGAGGGAGAAGGAAGTAGAACACCTCCCTCCCACCAGCATTGTGGCCTCAATCCATATTGGGATGCCCTCCCACAACTGCTTTTTAGGACCAAATCATGGTTAGCTTTGTGGTGAGGGAAAGTGCCTTCGAGTTGTGGCTGATTTATGGTGACCCTGCAGGATTTTCAAGCCTAGAGACAAACAGAGGTGGAGTTCCATTGCCTGCCTCTCTGTCGTGACCATGACCAGGGCTCATTTCATAGCAGGAGCTCCTTTGCATATTAGGCCACACCCTCCTAATGTAGCCAATCCTCCCAGAGCTTACAGAGCTCTTCTTACAGGGGCTAATGTAAGCTCTTGGGGGATTGGCTACATCAGAGGTGTGTGGCCTAATATGCAAAGGAGCTCCTGCAACGAAATGAGCCCTGGTCATGACCCTGGGCTTCGTGATGGCCTCCCATCCCAGTACTTACTAGGAAAGACCCTCCTTAGCTTCCGAGATCTTACAAAATCGGCCAAGCCTGGGCCATCCAGATCAGGTCATGGTTAGTTTAGCCCACATTAAAAAATTGGCACCTCCCAGTTTACCAGTTGAAACTTTAGTTCCTTAAAGGTAATATTAGCTTTTTTACGTAGCTGCTCTCTGGATTACTTGTTTAGTTTAGGTTTAACATAATCGTTAACTGCCTTTTGGGAATATCTCCAGACATTTCAGAACAAAGATGGATGTCCATTTGCAATTGGCTGAATATTTCAAAGGACAATGGGCTGTTGTTGAACCATACAGTGGTGGAAAATGCCATCAAGTTGAGGTCAACTTAAGGCAACCAACCCTGTAGGATTTTCAAGGCAAGAAACAGACAGAGGTGGTTTGCCATTGCCTTCCTTTACAGAGTCTTCCTTGGTGATCTCCCATCCAAGTACTGACCCTGCTTAGCTTCTGAGATTTTTTTTTTTTAACATTGTTTATTAGGTTTTATGTTTTACACAATAATAAATGCCTTTAACAATGTACATCTCTTCAAGAACTCTTTTCTATTAACTGTCAGTCCTTACCAATCAATATTGGGAAGGAAGATTGGGTTAACAAGACTATTCATTTACATTCACTTGGTCTTCTAGCCTTATTCGCATAACTGTTTTAAACCTTATTCCAACTATTTAAGTTTTACTTTTAACACACCTACATATAAAACTTTTCTGAGAATGGAAACCATTTGTCAGTCGGGTTTCTGAGCTCCCTCTCACCTACTACTGGGTCAAAAAAAACTGAACATTTTTCCTCTGTATAGTAATCCCATACTTTATTCCACCATTGATTTATGGAGAGTGGTTTTTCGTTCTTCCAGTTTCTGGCTATTGTCGATTTTGCGGCCGCAATAAGTATTGTGATTAAGTCTTTGGTTGATCTAGGAATTGGTTTTTCTTGCCATAGGTGCAGAAGTATCGTTTTTGGGTCTTCTGGAATCTCGTGTCCAGTTATTAGTTTGATTTGTGACAGGACTTCTTTCCAAAAGCTCGAAACAGCTGCGCAAGTCCACCAGTTGTGGAAACGTCTGAGATTATACCATGCTGCCTTCCCCTCTGAGGCCAAACTTAATACGGACTTTATTTCTTTTTTCCTCTCCTCCTACTTCAGAGCCGGTTTGGTGTAGTGGTTGAGAGCGGTGGACTCTAATCTGGAAAACCAGGTTTGATTCCCCATTCCTCCACATGCAGCCAGATGGGTGACCTTGGGTCAGTCACAGCCCTCTCAGAACTGTTCTCTCAAGAGCAGTTCTCTCAGACCTCTCTCAGCCCCACCTACCTCACAGGGTGTTTGTTGTGGGGAGAGGAAGGGAAGGAGGTTGCAAGCCGCTCTGAGACTCCGAGTGAAGGGTGGGGTATAAATCCAACTCTTCTGCTTCATCATCATCATTGGGAACTTTATGTTAATTATAGTGTGTTTTCCTTACTGAGAGTGGGACTAATGACACAGAGAGTGAGATTTACCTTATCTTGCCAATAGATATGTAGCAAAGATTTCTGGGCTGTGCACAGTAGGGATTGCACAAACTGGGAAAATGGAGGTTTGTCCTGGTTCGTGGTTTGTGAGACCCCATGAACCAGGAACCTTCACAAACCTTCCTGTTTACTGAACCGGTTTGTTTCGTGAGGCTTGTGATGTGGTAGAACGGCCCCCAAAGGACTAGAGATGCCAAACTTGCAACAAGTCACCAGCTGATACTCCTTTTCTACCAAAGGGAGATTGCCCCCCATTCCTTCTGACCCTGTGATCCTTGACTTCTGGGCCTCCTGGGGGTCCCCCTTTTTGGCCTGACCTCATCTGCTGGCCTCCCTCTTACTGTCCCATGGGCTGGTTTCCCAGAACTCCCACTGCTTCTATCAAAAGGAGATTGCCCCCCTTTCCCTTCCAACCCTGCTATCCTCGACTTCCGAGCCTCCTGGTGCCCCCCCTTTTTTGCCTGGCCTTATCTGCCAACCTCCCTCTGACTACCCCACAGGGTGGTTTCCCAAGGTTCCTGCCACTTCTTCAAAAATAAGATTGCCTTCCCCTTTCTCCCCTAAGCCTCAGATTTTCACCTTTTCTCTCTCCTGTGCTGCTGGCGTACACCCCTCCTCTGCCTCTCCCCCATCTCCTTCCACCCTTGACTTGAGCTCTTTCATGCTTTCCTCCATGCTCCTGGGTCCCACAAGGGTCACTTTTGTTAGGTGTTCAGAGGGCCACTCTTGGTGTTTCCAGGGCTGCAGAAGTTCATCCCACCCCATAGCTTTGATGATTAATTGATCAGTGCCGGCATGTCTGCCACCCAAACCACTGACATGGGCTAGCCTTGGCCATCCAGGTCAGGGCCCATCAGTGATGTAAAGATTTCCCGTGCTCGAAAGCCAGTCAAATCTGACTCTAGGGGGCGGTGCTCATCTCCGTTTCCAAGCCAAAGAGCCAGCGCTGTCTGAAGACGTTTCTGTGGTCATGTGGCCGGCATGACTAAACGCCGAAGCGCACGGAACGCTGTTACCTTCCCACCAAAATGGTACCTATTTATCTACTTGCAGTTTCTTGCTTTTGAACTGCTAGGTTGGCACGAGCTGGGGCCAGAGATGGGAGCTCACTCCGCCACGTGGCACTCGGGTCTCGAACTGCCGAACTACTGACCTTCCGGTCTGCAGCTCAGCGTCTTAACCTCTAAGCCATTGCGGCCCATCAGTGATGTACTAAGATGCTATTTTGGATTTTTTTTCCCTATTCCACATTTGTAACTTTGTCTTCCTTGGCTTAAACTTCCCCCCCCTTAAAACAGACATGCAGATGTTACATAAAAGAAAACACTTGAAGAAGAAGAACTGATCGTTCTTGTCCTTAGGCAAGGGGCAACCTGATCAAAGGGGAAGAACAGGAGCCGTGCCAAAGGGCTCTGCTTTGACCATGCCGTGCCTGAGGGGTGATCCCAATGGAAACTGAAATCTTGGGTAGGAAAGAGCAGGGATTCCTCTGTTGACTCCAACAGGAGGAGTCAAAACAAAGAACATACAGCCGGGCAGCCACTGTATGTGCCAGAGGAGGAATGAGTAAGATGATCTTAAAATGGTGGGTTTTCTTTGGTGAACCCTTGTGTCGCGCTCCGCCTTTGACCCCTGTCGCCGTGGTCCCCCTTGGCCGAGGGAAGCCCCAGGAGGGAAAGGGCCTGAACTTTGGAGGAGCAGAGCCTCAGAAATGACAGGGGACGGGGTTGAATAGCACCCATGTCGTCCTCCTGTCTCCGGGTGCCAGTGGACATTTGGCCTCTCTCACTGTGCCACTTAGACCAGTGGCTCCCCGGCATCTCCTCCCTGGCTCTTAATTTTTCCTCCTTTTATTCCCTCCACCTGCCTTCCCAGAGCTCCCCTGTGCCAGCCGACCCCTCCTCACTCCCAGCCCCGCCCCCCTTTATACTTGAGGATGCCCAGCCTCGTCCTGGGCTAGTGGGCGTGGCTGGAGTCTGAGCCGTGTCCTGCCTGGACGCTGCGGCTCTCAGTCGTCCGTCGTTCCCCTGGCCCTCTTGCGGCTGCTCAGACCCGCCTCGTTGCCCCTCTGAGCCAGGCGCGTCGTTCCCGCACTCCTTCCTGCCCAGCGTTGGGGGCTGTCCTGTTGCGTCCGCGGTGCCCCCCGGGCCTCGCGGACCCCGCCGCGAGGCGCAAGCTCGGGCCGGTCGCGGGGGTGCTGCCGCGATGTCGACGCTGCTCCTTCCTGCCGTGGCCGTGCCGCCCAGCCCCGCCGTCCTCTCCTTCGCGGCGCCTGCTCTTCTCTCGGGGCTTGGGGGCTCCCTGGCTTGCGGCTCTCCGCCTCCTGGTGAGTTGACGGCGGTGGCAGGGGGTGGCTCCCAGTCCCGATCGTCCGGATTGGGACACCTTGTTAAGCTTTGACAGATTTCCTAACTAGGGATGTGCGGCAACTGTCCTTTCATTTCCTTCTTGTCTTGGTTATTCACAGATGCTCGTTGAGTTTTTCTGAAGTCCTTAGTTTTAGGATCTGTGGAGGTAAAGCAGGTGCACCCTCAAGTGTTGGATGCCATTGATGGCTTTCAGTGGGATGCAGATCTTGGCTGTGATCTTACTGGTGGCTTGGCGTGATATGGTGCCACTTCTAACTGAACCAGTTGAAAGTATTGTGGGGCATATCAGCCATACAGCACACCCTGCTGCGGGCTACCTACGGAGACATCCGGTGGTAAAGCGTCCACCTTATTGTAGTGCATCAGCCACAGAGCGCGCTGCCAAATTTGTTTGAAATTCATGTGCACCCATAGCGCGCAAGTACACACACATATATGTGCATGCACTTATGCGCATGTGCACATAGGCAATTTTTAAAAAAAAACCCCACGTCCCCAGTGGCAGAACGGATCTGCAGGTTCAGACTGCCAAATCCGTTCTGCGCGCACTCCCCCATGTTCAGACATCCGGCCATGGGCGATGAATGTGTGGGAAACAAAAACACCACTTTGCCTGGGGAACGCCTGACAGATGTGGCTTGTATGATCAGGCCCATTTAATCAATTTGTGAAATGTGCCTATATAGGGCCAAACTGCCAGTTTGAACACAATCCTTGATGCCCACCCTGATTCTTCAACTTTTGTCTTTGTTGCCAAAGAGGTTGCACAGCCAGCAGCTGACAATGATGCCCCCCACCCCAGTGTAGAGTAAATTACAACTTGATAAGGAATAGGCTTGGTATAGTTGTCAGTTTCGGGGGAACTGCAGTGCCCGTGTCAGAAATCGAGCATGCCAGGTTACCTCAGCTTCCCTAAGGCTGTGATCTTCCAGTATGTCCACTGTTAGCCCATCTTTCTAGCATGGGATCAAAATGTTTGGAACAGCTGTGCATTATGGTGTTGTGTATTGTGAAGGTTATTATTGTATTTTAATGCCTTTTGAGACACTCGTTTAGAAGAGCAGCAACCTGCTCAGTTTAAGTAGCCACCTTCCAACATAAATGGATTTCATTGTAAACCTCAGTGGAACTTTGACAGTGGTCTACTCATATTCTTGGTAGATGCTTACGTAGTACGCACAAGACCAGAAACTAAGTTGCATTCACGAAAGGCAGACAGTGAATGCCTGTTGTCTTCAGAACTAGATTCTCAGGTGCCTACCTGGAAAGATATTGCTTCGTTTTTATCCTTTGACATATGTGCGCACCGTATTGTGGACCAGGTGCTAGGCAAAATATCATCATGGTACAATCCCAGCTGCTAGTGGGACAGGCTAGATACCCACCTAACAGCAAAGTGTGGTTTGTTGTTTTGGAAGTGAGCCCAAGGAATCATCTTGCTGATGCGCACCCTATGGGGCACAGCTAGGAAATTAAACCCTTCTGTACCAAACCGTGGTTTGTTGTTTCGTCTGAACTGCAAACTGTAGTCCTCCTGCCTCCAAACTAGGATTAATCCATGCGTTGTTTTCTTGATTTTTTTTTTTTTTGCAAAAAGGATAAGCCGTCCTTTGGGATTTGGACAAAACAACAAACTCTGGTTTATCACAAAATATTTAACTTTCTACAGTGTGTGAGAAGAAGTGGGAGAGCAGAAGCCCACTGGTTCTCAGTGATGTGATGGGAAACCATAATTTGTTCTTGTATGTAAGGCATGCCTCAGTCTCACAGCTGGAGAGAAGTGAGCAAATTTTGCTTTTATGCTCAGGATCAAACTATTTACCACACATGGATTTATTAAGAATAGCCCTTCTTACCCCCCTACCTTTGTCCCCTGCAGCTGTACCTCGTGAGATAGAGCAGGTACCTCGTGAGATAGTAGGGGTTTGTTTATGCCTTTTTGATCAGAGATGGATTAACATTCTGTAGAGTCCCTAGGCCAAAGAACGCTATAGGTGGCCCCTATATTTATCCCAATTCATTAATAAAATTGTTTGTGCTGTAATGTTCCAGATATCTATCTGTCTACCTTTTGGGAGGGGAGTTTCTCAAAAATATAATAGCTTTAATTTTGTAGACGACCAGATCCTCACCTCTGTATTTATGAACCATCAGATTCTCTTCAGTGAGGTATGAAATTTGGGGGGGGCTATATAGGGCTGCCATTCTGAGTGGCAGCAGGAGAAATATAACCGTAGAGTTTCTGGCAATTCCTAGACTGACCCTACGTGGGCAAGGGAGTATACAGGCCTGAGGCCCCCTCACCAGTCTTACCCCAAGAATGAAGTTAATGGTTGCATTAAGCCTTCACTTTGTATTATTAAAGATGTTCTTCGTCCTATGGGTGACACCGGTGCTCACCTTCTGTTTGTGGTGCAGTTGGGGGAGCTGTGAGTTGGTTCTGTACCGACAGCAGAGGGTAGAATTCTGAGGGAATGACATTCCAGTGCTTTTCAGCTGTATCTCTTTCTGATTGCACTGTATACTGCTCACATTAATGGGTTAGATGTTTTTTGTGTTCATGGAGGGGCATCAGCTGAGCAAGGCTCGTGTTGAGCAAGGCTCGTGTTGTAACGAGCTTTCTGCCTCTCTTCTCTTCTCTTCTCCACTCCCCCACCCCCAACCGAACACTTTGTCTTTCATATCCTTCCAAATATAGGACAGGCGCCAAGCTGCCTTTGGAGGGGGTGCGAGATGCAGAACCCTACTGTTTTCCAACTCTGTGATCAGAGAAGTCTTGATCCTTGCAGCCCTTATGCAGGCAAAGCTCCCGCCGATTTCAAGGGGAGATTGGCTGGCGATCGGACAGGAAGAAAAGGACCGCAAGTTGTGCCCGGCCATGCGGTCTGATTCCCCCCCGCTAGGAAACTGATGTTATCCTTTTCTTGTGCCCTGAGGTCCTGCCAACAATTCCTGGGGCCATTTTGGCCGAAGGAGAAAGGAGGATTCCATTGTGCATTTGAAAGCAGCATGACTGTATTTTGCAAGTTACGTTTGCTACGGACAAGGGCAGGCACAAATTTTAACGAGTCTTGGTAGCCTCCCTTTCCCCCTTGTCCTTTCTTCCCTTACTTCTTCCTTGTATCCTGTAGCACAGGTAGAGGATAGAAACTGGGAATAGGGACCAGGTTCTATCTGTCTTGAGGCATCAGGATGCCCTTGAAGCCCAGTGTGAAGCAAAGGAGGACCCCTCTCCAGAGAACTCTAGAAATCAGGGGAAGTGCAAGGCCTTTCACTTGCTGGGCCACATGCTTAGCGGGCGCTTTCAAGTAGCGAGAGAAGTTCTCAAAGCAGCCTGGCTGACCTCACCTCTCCCCAAAGTTCTTTATGTGTGTCAGATGACTCGGGGGAGTTTTGTGGTCTGTCCCAATGCTTGTTATGAAAGGAGAGTTTGATGCAATTGATAGGGAATTTGTGGGAGAATAGGAGTCTCCTGCATTGTGTTCATGGGAGAGCCAGTTTGGTGTAGTGGTTAAGTGCGCAGACTCTAATCTGGGAGAACCGGGTTTGATTCCCCACTCCTCCACTTGCACCTGGCTGGATGACCTTGGGCAAGCCATAGCTCTGTACCAGCTGTTCCCTCAAGGACAGCTTGGGAAAGAGCTCTCTCAGCCCCACCCACCTCACAGGGTGTCTGTTGTGGGGAGGGGAAGGGAAAGGAGTTTGTAAGCCACTCTGAGACTCCCTTGGGGAGTGGAGGGCGGGGTATAAATCCAATCTCTTCTTCTTCTTCTTCATCCACAAATGCAATCTCCGAGGCGGGGGGGCGGGATCCTGTTACCAATGATGTCCAGGCGACTGGGGATTTATTCTTTGTCCTTGTCTTTGAAGAACTTTGACTTGGGGAATGCCGTGCCAAACTAGAAATACTTCGCAAAATTAAAAAAAAGTATTAACTAGCCCATTCTAAAACAAAATATTAGAGCATAGCTTCTCACATACACCAATCTGTCGGTCGGGCGCAGACTAAATTTTCCACTGGCGGAATGGAGCTTTTTTTTGCTTCTCTCCTCCCACTGTAACCCATAGGTTAAAGGTTTCCCTTGCTTAAAAGCCAGTCGAATCTGACTCTACGGGGGCGGTGCTTATCTCCATTTCCAAGTCAAAAAGCCAGCGCTGTCCAAAGACACTTCTGTGGTCATGTGGCCAGCATGACTAAACGCTGAGGTGCATGGAACACTGTTACCTTCCCACCGAAGCGGTACCTATTTATCTACTTGCAATTTCTGGCTTTTGAACTGCTGGGTTGGCAGGAGCTGGGGCCAGAGACAGGAGCTCACTCCGTCAGGCAGCACTCGGGTCTCGAACTGCCGAACTACAGACCTTCCAGTCTGCAACTCATAGATCTCCACAAAAAGCTGCTCCTGGGGGAAAGGGTGCCCTAAAGAATGGCATGGGGGAGTGGACGCAGCAGGATGAAGGAATCGAAGGAATTGCCAATATTGTTGGGGATCCAACCCTGTGGGTATCTTGGCTGCGCTTCCATCCTAAAATTCTTCCAAGGAGCTGAAGATAGCATATAGGGCTCTGTCTTTCTTTTTTACCCTCACGAGAACTTCGAGGTCAGTTAGGCTGAAGGACAATACTGGGCAAAGCTCACCGCATGAGTTTTGTGCCTGATTAGAGATCAGAGTCCAGGTGTAGTCCAAAATTCTGACCAAAACTGGAGACAGGGTAAAATGAACTCAAGAAGGAATGTATTGAAAATACCACCGAGTGAGTACTTTTGGAGGAAGTGGTATAATCCTGGTTTCTTCTTCTTGAGTTTGCCTAGTCATCGGTATCGGTACCAGACTTTTCTTCCGCTGCAACGATTATAAGTTCAGTTGACCCCATATTGAAAGGTTGGCCTTCCCTGTGGTAGTGGAGGTAGACTTTTTTCTTTTCAAACGAAGTAAAATATCTGAACTTCGGACTTCTTTTCACAATGCTTATTCTCTTACATGAGGTTTCATGTGATCACGATCTGTGATGTTTGGTTTTCAGAGCAGAGAAAGGGCAATCTTGGGGGAAAGAAACCTCTTTTCTCCTTGGAGGACTGTGTGAATAGAACCTTGGTTTCGTCTATGTTTTCGCAGTTCTGTACTCTGGTTTAATTATGACCCCCGGTGTTTCTGCCTTGTTTGAAAAAAAAATAGTATCTTTCTAGAACACATTTTAAATGATGCTAACTGGAGGATGAATGTGAATGTATAACTTTATAAAGGTGATTTTAAGGATGTAAGAACTACCTTACCAGGTGAGTCCAAAGGTCCGTTTAGTCTAACATCCTGTTTCCCACAGGATCCAACCAGACGCCCCTGTAGGACTTGCAAGGAGGACATTTAGTCCAAAGCATCCTTCTGTTGTATCCCCCTGGCCCTGCACCTGAGATTCAGAGGCACTCTGCCTCTGAAAATGGAAACCCCAATCAGCCATCCAACCATTAGTTGACTTGATTCTCCATGGATTTGTCCAGTTCCCGTTCAGAGCCATCTGAACTAGCAGTTGATTAAATGTGGTTGAGACGAGAATATGAGACCAGGTTCAGGATCTTTTAATGCAGATGAATTCCCCCATAACTAACTGTTTATCTACACTGAGGACTGACAACAGTGAAAGAGTGGATGGTCTCATCTCTAAAGTGAAGTTTCTATGCCATATTAGCAGATTTCAGGCATGGAATCCGGGTGTGATAGTACCGCCAGATTAATTAACCTGGAATACAAGGTTAAGGTGTTGGTAGCACAGGTTAAACATCCTTTTCTGGGGGTCTCACTTTCACCAGAAAACCTTGTTTAGTGCTCTTTTGTGCAGAAAGAGTGATCTGTTGAGGCAATTCCGCAATGACTTTCAAACGAACTGCGTTTTTCTTTCCTTTCAAAGGTTTTCCGTGTAGACGATGTCTCCTTCTCTTTTCTCCCCCCCCCCCCCCCTTCACCTCCAATGTTCCTGAAGCTGGAGAATACTCAGAATACATTAGTTCTAATAAGTTATGTGGGCATGGAAAAAAATTCTTTGAAACTTCATGGCATCAACATCTGTTAGCTTTTAACAGAACAGAGATGCAGACAAAAGAGCTGATGAGAAGGAAACGGAGAGCAAGGAGAAGGAACAAAGATATTAAATCCTGGAGTACCAAGCCAGGGTTTCGAAGTCTGGGGGCAGGGAGTTGGGATCAGCTGAATTCTTCGGCTTTGATGTGGTTCCTTTTAAGGCAATGCGTATAGCAGACCAGTCCCTGTACTGGGGTGGGGTGGGGTGGGGGGAGAACCCTGCTCTCTCTCTCTTTATTTTTTGCTTGGAAGAACTATTTGAGAATCTTTAGCACATAGCCAGAAACAACCACTGTAGCTAGACAAATGTGAATGAGAGTTCTCTCTCTTGGTTTTTGAGTTTTCCGAAGGAGGTCAAGTATGTAAAAGATGAAAGGGGAGAAGTGCCAGCTGAGCTGTCTGTGTTGTTTGTGCAGGCACATGTGAGACCTTTGACACACACACCCTCCCCAGAACATTTAATAAAGCGCTCAGACATTTGCCACAGTAGCATGCCATGGGCTCGTTCTGCCTTGCTTGAAAATGGAGCTTCCGCAGACCGAAAAAAACCGACTCGAAAAGTATGGCTTATGTTATTAACTGCAAAGTTGGCATTCCGCTAATAATTCAGACAGTTACCTGGAGGTGCTGTAAACTTCGTATGCCGTTGTCCGCTGCACAGTCAAAATATTGGGGGGGGGGTGATTTTAGTAGACACTGTTAAAGCTTGAGCGGGGTCCAGTAGCACCTTAGAGGCCAACAAGATTTTCAGGGCATGATCTTTCGAGAGTCAAAGCTCCCTTTGTCAGATACTCAGCTTTGTCTTGAAGCCACCCAAGGGCCACCATATTGATAGAGTGCTGAGTACTGTTTACAAGCAGGCAGCCAGGAGTATAGATAAGGTTGCCACCTCCAGGTTGGGTTTTCCTAGCGGTTTGAAGAAGACGAGATTGGATTTATACCCCACCCTTCACTCGGAATCTCAGAGCAGCATACAATCCCTTCCCCTCCCCCACAACAGACACCCTGCGAGGTAGGTGGGGCTGAGAGAGCTTTTTCTAGGAATGCTGAGAGGACAGCTCTGAAAGAACTTGTAACTGACCCAAGGTCACACCAGCAGCTGTATGTGGAGGAGTGGGGAATCAAACACGGTTCTCCCAGATTAGAGTCCCCGCACTTAACCACTACACCAAACTGGCTCTTTGGGGGCAGAGCTTGGGGCAAGCAGAGTTTGGGTAGGGGAGGGAGCTCAACAGGGTAGACTGCCACGAAGCCCACCCTCTAAAGCAGATTTTTATCTAGGGGAACTGACTCCTGTAGTCTGGAGATCAGTTGTAATTCTGGGAGATCTCTAGGCCCCACTTGGAAGCTGGCAACCCTAAGTATAAACAATAGGTGCTTTGCAATACTGTAGAAATCCAACTGGAGAATGTGCATTCTGGGTGTTTTCCAAGGCTCTGATACCCGTTGTCTGAACATTTCGCTCTGAACTGTGGTCCCGTTCTGCTGGGTTCTTTTAGTGGGGTGGGGGTGGGAGTGGGGTTGATCTTGTCAATTAACGTCACTTTGCAAAAGTTCACATTTTTATTTTATTGAGCCACCTGGTAAAATCTCCAGGAATGGTGAAACCAGCAAAGCTCTCTGTTATACGAAAGCAGCTGAATCTGGAATTCAAGCGTAGCTTGTGCATTTTGCTTTTTCCTCCGCTCTCCCTCCACCCCAAGATTGTGTGCCAGTAGCTTTTGTCTTCTTCATCCTTTTCGTCTCAGCTTTCTCTCCCACTGGCTCAGGGCAGCTGGCTTGCATATTTCTGAACTGCAGGAGGGGAGGGGGTGAAAATACCCCGCGTCTTTTCAAGTTATTGATGTCTGTGGCTCATGCTGGGCCCGGCTCTTTGACTGGTTGGTAGAACAAACGCTGAAGATGTTGGATTTTGCAAGGAGTTTCTCCCCCCTCCCACCTCTTCCCCCCTGCAACTTCCTGGCCCGCGAAAATCACGACCTGCTATAGAAAGCATATGTTGACATACCTGGGTTTACGAGTGGGGGAAGGGACCCTCCAGGAGTGGGGAGGAGGGGGTTGTGGTGAGTGGAATGCGAGCCATCTGTTCTTCCGGCACCTTCTGGTGACAGATTTATGAAAGGACGTTAGTACGTCTGGGAGGTTGCACACCTGTGTTCTGTTGCAAGGGATAGCAATATCTCCAGTTTGCAGATTGCATGTCCGTTCAAAGGTGTAAACTCTCTGGGTGTAATCCCAGTGTGACAGAGACCATGCCTAGCACCTGTCTGGGAACAGCCAGGTTTAGCACCAGGGGCCTCCTCATCTCTGTTAAACAAGGGGAATATAGCGAGAAAGCTGCGTTATCCTCTCGCGTTCCAGCCAAGCTCCACTTTCCCAGGTAGCTCTCTCATTCCCTCGGGTCCAGCATAGCAGAACAGGCTCCTGAGCTGGGCTTAGATCTTTGTGTGGGCAACATTAAGCCCATCTTTGTTCATGTGGCTCTCTAGGTGTTTTCCAAGGCTCTGATACCCACTGTCTGAACATTTCGCTCTGAACTGTGGTCCCATTCTGCTGGGAATATTATCACTGCAAGCTCCCTGGGCTCCTGGCACAGACAGAATCTCTCCGTCCCCTACCCAGTTAGAGTAACAAGTCCATGATTAGGGTCTGTGTATGGATCAGTTGTCCCCAGTCGAATATTGTCAGTTGACTCCATGCAGTTGATTGTAACATATTGTCAAATATTCAATTGTGTAGATGGAGGTTAACCCATTGGTTTCATCAGGGTGTCCTTTGTTAGCAAGGGCATTAGTTAGGGGAGCTTATCCCCCCAGCCTTGCTCTCCAGGTTTGACCGCAACGTTGATTGAGATAAGGTTTCTGACGCTCCACAGTGTTTTCGCTCCATTCGCCAGCCATTCCTGGGTGCAGAGAGAAACTTCGACATCAGCGAGCGAATCTCTGCGTTATTCTCACTGCTGAAGGAAGCGCCTGTCCTTGAAGATTTTAATTGGGAACATTTTCATATGATGGAATCTGTCTTAACTGTCACGGCTCCCTATGAAGGAATGCTGGAAAGGGTTCTGTGCGGAAGCGGGGGTTTTCAGCCAAAGTATTTCTAAGCTCCTGCACAATTACAGTTCCCAGGGTTCTTTGCTGGGGGTGGGATATGACAGCTAAAACTAACTTGAGACTTCTTTCAAAGTAACTTCAGATGTGTCTGGCATAGAGAGAGCTCCGGTTAAACCAACGGCTAAAGCTTCTGAATTTTCATAGAGAGATAAGATCAGAATTGTTGCATGAGCATGGCTTGCTCTCTATCGTAGAATGCTGTCGAAGAAGAATATATAGCAGGCATCTTCCTAGCTTTACATTTGGATTGTGATCCAGAGGAAGTTTTAGAGGGTAGCTGTGTCGGTCTGCAGCAGAACATCTAGATTCGAGTCCAGTCCAGTAGCACCTTAGAAGACCAACAAGAGTTTTGAGGTACGAGCTTCCGAGAGCCAAGAGGATTTGACGAAGGGAGCTTTGATTCTCGAAAGTTCATACCCTGAAAATCTTGTTGGTCTCTAAGGTGCGACTGGACTTGGATCTAGCTGGTCCAGAGAAAGTAAGAAATGCTTAAGCCTCACTGAGTTCAGTTGGTTTCTCTCTTGGGTCCATGGTTCGTCTTCAAAACGTTAGGAGACGTTTCCTTCCAGTGAAGTGTTAATAGGGTAGACCCTTCTGGCTCCCTCTTGCAATTAATAAACATTTCCTTCCTTTTGGAGCTGAGAATAGCAGGGCTGCATTTAAAGTCAATAGCTGCCCATGCAGCCCTATTAAACAAGCGTCTGTCTATCAGAGATAATGT
The DNA here is from genome assembly GCA_029233225.1 of Lepidodactylus listeri. Taxonomy (NCBI): domain Eukaryota; kingdom Metazoa; phylum Chordata; class Lepidosauria; order Squamata; family Gekkonidae; genus Lepidodactylus; species Lepidodactylus listeri. The sequence goes on from JARCFY010000017.1 coordinate 53,030,232, forward strand.
GCTCCGTAATCAGGCTGGCATGAAGGAGCACATTTGACTGACAGCCGATGAGCTCCGGCTGTCTTAGCGGTGCTGCTGAAATGCACAGAGGTTGCCATGTGTCTTTTTTGGAACAGGCTCTGTGGCTAATGGGCCATTAATAAATGTTCTGCAGCCATCGCAAAATCGATTTTTAAAAAAATAAAAAAACCCAGCCCTTTGGAAGCTATGGGGAGGATAAGTGGTCTAAGGACGGGTAACTTATAAAAAAGGACAACCCGAAACCAACATGGCTAATCGTTGCCAAATCGATTCCCAGCAATGCAATCCTAAGCAGAGTTATGCCTTCCTAAGACCACTGATTTAGTAGAGCATAGCTGTGTTTTGCCCTGACCTAGATGGGCCAGGATAGCTTAATCTTTTCAGATCTCTGAAGCTCAGCCAGGTCAGCCCTGGTTAGCACTTGGATGGGAGACTCCGGGCTCACTATGCAGAGGCAGGCGACACACCTCCAATTTTTTCTTGCCTGGACAATCTATGGGGTCACTGTAAGTCAGCTGTGACTTGAAGGCACTTCACACTCTTCTGTGCAATGGAAAACCAGGATCCCTTGTTAATTGGGAAACAGGTCTCTGCAAGTGTCTGGCGGCGGCATCCTTATTGGGCTGGTGTGAGTGATCACTGGGATTTGAGAGTTGTTGCTTGCTGTAAAGATCCGTTGAGGACCCTAGGTGTTTGGTTCTCTAAATGTGGTTCTAATACTGGTCCGCTCAGTGGTAAATGGTTTGCTCGCTTGGCAGGGGGACCCTACTACTTTTGTCCCTGGACTGCAGTTCTCCAAGGGCAATTCTGCATTGGCTTTTTGTTTTACCAAAGGGGCAGCTCAAAACCACATTCAGAAACCCCTGGGCAACGCCTTACTGACTGCAGAGTCACCCCAGAATGGCCATAAATCTATGCAAAAAGTGCCATAAAACTCGACAATCAAAGAAAGTGAAAGCAGCATACAGTGTGGCGGGTACCATAAAATCCGGTGATCAAAGAAAGTGAAAGCAGCATGCAGTGCAGAGGGGAATTTCTGTTCCAAGGTGGGTTTGGTAAAACGGAGGGAAAAGCCAATGCAGAATCGCCCCAAATGTGTGAGAAGGAGATTAAGTGTGTTGTTGGTGCATGTCCTCTTGGACACTTATGCTGACCATCAGAATGCCAATGTTAGATAGAGAAGAAGTGCGTTGGAAGAAATAGAGAGTCAAGATTAAAGAGCCAGCATGGTGTAGTAGTTAAAGTGTTAGACTAGGATTTGGGAAACCCAGGTTTAAATCCCCGCTTGGCTCTGGAGGGTTGCTGGGTGACCTTGGGCCAGTCATATACACTCCACCTAACCTGCCTCACAGGGTTGTTGTGAGGATAAAATGCAGAATGATGTAAGCTGCTTTGCGTCCCCATTGGAGAGAAAGATGGGATCTAAATAAAGTTAAGTAAATAAAAGAGACCTGCTTTGGAGGATATAACGTTTAGAGTCTTTTTGCCGCCTGTGTTGGGAAAATCAGATTGCTTATGGGCAAAAAATATATGTCACTTCTAGGCTACATTTGAGATTTTTGATTTTTTTTTTGGCATGATTAATTGACGAGAGTACGGCAGAGCTAACTATTAACCTGCCTTGTAGAAGGATTTTAATCTTTAAATCTCTTCTCTCCCCGGCACAGTCTCTCAATTGCATTATTTTGTTCTCCCAGCTATCCCGAGCACATGATATAAAATTACTGTATCAAATAAGTATGTGGAACTAAATCAATTTGCAAAGGTGCTTTTCACGTTTCCATTAACATGACAGTGCTGCTTCTTGCACTGCATTTTAAAGGCTGGGAATGACTCCTGTTCGAGTCTTTCCTGGGGCCTGAAAAGGCATGCAAACATTTTGTCTTGGGTATTTATGCATAATCAGATCCAAGACAAGTCTGCAATCAGCAGAGCGGTTTCTAGAAACCAGCAGTTCCTGGGTGTGCTATCAGAGATGGGTTCGTACCCGTTCAGGTGAAACTTTTGCATGTCTTCTGCAGGTCAGTGTAAACACTGTTGAGCCATTAAAATACCATGGTCCAGCATCTAGTAAGCATGCAGATAACGTTTCCCTTTTCATTCTTGTTTTTTGCAGGATCCAGCAGGCGAAGGCTTCAGGGAGGCAATTGAAAATGAACACTTCCACCTGGAAGGTACTTGGAAAAACAACTATTATGGCTTCTTTTTATAAAGGACCTTGTTCTAATGCATAATCAAAGGGGGGGGAGTTAGACACATGAATAACTGTGGGATGTTAACATTGAAATTTCCATTGCATTTTCCCTCGTCCCGCGAACAACATCTGCATAGCAGCCCTGTAGCCAGAAACTTTTGGCTGGTGGGGCAGGGGAGCAGGGAATTTAATTAGATTAAGTGGGGGTAGCGAAGGAGTGGCGGGGAGGCTGGGGAAGGAAAGGGAAGCTGCCCTGCCACTTCCGGTCAGAGCGGGCGATTTGGCCACTGCATAAATTAGCTTGCTCTGGAGCCATTCTTTCTGAGCTAAGACAAAATTGTGTGAGCCAGAGGCTAAAAAACTGCGAGCTAGCTCACACTAACTCAGCTTAGAGGGAACACTGCCTGGTACTTCCCACGTTGACTATTCATCAACTCAAGCCCACTCCTGTCTATAACCCATACTGGGTCCTGTTTCTTGTTCACACCAAAGTATGACGGGATGTCGGCGAAACGGGATGGAATGTCACTGCTTGTTTCCGTATGCATTCCATATGCAAGGACACAGATGGATAGATTATTCTTTATCTGTTAACTTTGTGTGGCTTTTTTTGGCACTGTGGTGCTATTGTTCAACGGATGAGGGTTTGCACTGTTTCTAGATATCACTGATGGCCACCTTGATCCTTTTGTTGGGAAATGGCAAGCTAAAAATACCTTAAATAAATAAACCTTCCCGCCCCGCTTTACCTGGATCAACAAACATCAGTGGTATTAGTTGCATCAGCTTATAAACTCTCTCTCTGTGTACTCAGCAAACCAAGAGACAGCATGTGCCTTTTATGATTTACTTTTCTGGGTAATAAGATAGAAGCGGGCGATGCTTCTGGTGCTCAAAAGGGGCTTGGAGACCAGCTGTAGCCTGTCCTTCCACGTCAAGCTTGTCGACGGCTTTCCGACATGCATCACTGAACTGCGGGAAAAGTCATTTCTGACACATGCGTACACTCCATAAACCCATGAGGATTGTAAAAATTTGCACAAAGTAGTCTGCGGATTTAAATTCAGAAGGTAGCCGGAAGTTGTTGGTGATGGGTAAGAAGCTGGTAGTGATCCAAGTGTCGGTGGATTGAAAGCTCGTGCCGTTTTGCATTCACAAAACAAACCACTGTCACCAACATTTATGAATCTATTACCGGCAAGAGTTGCTATCATTTCTGTTCATTTGGGACAAGAGGTGGACCTGGTGATGGAAATCACCAGAGAGAGAGGAGTGCAGTGTGTAGCGTGCTGTTTAGTGTGTTGGGTTTGGAATGGCAAGACCTGGCTTCAGATCCCAGACTCCGCTTCCAAGTAGAACAGGTTTAGAGTCCAGTGGCAGCTTTAAGACCAACAAAGGTTTATTCAAGGTATGAGCTTTTGTGTACATGCACACTTTTTCAAATACATTAGAAAGGAGTCCCAGTCTCTCTGTCTCAGCCTAACCTATCTCACAGGGTTCTTGCACAGAAATGAAGGAGGAGAACTGAATTCTTTGGAGAAAGGGCAGGATAAAACCCCTGATAAATAATGTGATAGATAGGCAGAACTACTGGTAGACACCAGTGAAGAGGAGAGGGCCAAGGCTGAGTTCTAGAGTATCTCCTTTGCATGCTGAAGAGTCCTAGGTTCAATCAGCATTTTCATTTAAAAGAATCAGGTGATATACGGGAAAAGTTCTACCTGAGGCCCTGGAGAGCAGCTGCCGGTCAGAGCAGACGAGACTGATTTTGACCGCAAAGGTCTGTCTCTGGCTAAGGCATCTCAATGTGTTTGAAAGAACTATGGAAAGGTATGATGGGAGACGCTCGAGTTTTATGGTGTGCAATAGCAGACATGCTCAGATCCTTGTGTTGCCTAGAGCAATGGCATTATGCTAGGTGGATAAGAAAGCCCCCTTAGGGCTGACATAATATCCAGCGTATGATATTCTCAAGCTAGTCAGCAGCAATCTGTTGTCCGTTAGGGAACATCATATTTTTTGGGCATCTTGTGTGACTAATGGTCTACAAGTCAGTGCAGCACAGTGCCTGGAGAATTAAGGGGAACGGATGACCTTTTCTCGTTCACCCAAAGGTGGAGAGACCCATCAAGTTGCAGCCGACTTATGGTGACCCCCTGTAAGGTTTTCAGGGCAAGTGACATTCAGGGGTGGTTTGCCCTTGCCTGCCTTTGCGTCGCAATCCTGGACTTCCTTAATGTTCTCCCATCCAAGTATGAACCAGGGCCGACCCTCTTATTATTATTTATTAAATTTATGAATCGCCCAACCCTGCAAATGGGCTCTGGGTGATTTACAACCTTAAACAGATAAATCAGATTAAAATATCATCAGCATATTAAAATTATCACAGTACATTAATAAAGCAGCCAGTTCAGATGGTGATCTGAATTGGCTGGCTTCTGAGATCTGATGAGGTCAGGCTAGGCTGAACCATCTGACCTACAGGTGGATTTTATCCTTAGCTTAGCTTAGCTACTTCATTTATACCTCACTTTTCTCCCCAGTGGGGACACATCTTCCTTCCTTCCTCTATCTTATTGCCACAATGAACCCGTGAGGTAGCCCAGGCTCGGGAGTACATAGCTGGCCCAGAGTCACCAAGGAAGCCTCCTTCCTTGTAGGGATTCAAGGAACCCCTTCCAGAGTTGGGATTCAAAGCTGGGTCTCCTAGCGCCTAGTCTGATTAACTGCTATGCTGTGCTGACCATGTGATAAGAACATAACAGAAGCCAATGTTGGATCAGGCCAATGGCCCATCCAGTCCAACACTCTGTCACACAGTGGCCAAAAATACCAGATGCCAACAGGAGCTCCACCAGTATGGCCAGGACACTAGAAGCCCTCCCACTGTGTCCCCCCCCCCCCAAAGCGCCAAGAATACAGAGCATCACTAGCCCCCAGACTGAGAGTTCCTATCTATACCTTGTGGCGAATAGCCCCTAATGGACCTCTGCTCCATATGGTTATCCAATTCCCTCTTGAAGCTGTCCATGCTTGAAGCCGCCGCCACCTCCTGTGGCAGTGAATTCCATGTGCTAATCACTCTTTGGGTGAAGAAGTACTTCCTTTTATCTGTTCTAACCCGACTGCTCAGCAATTTCATGGAGTGCCCACGAGTTCTTGTATTGTGAGAAAGGGAGAAAAGGACCTCTTTCTCTACCTGCTCTATCCCATGCATAATCTTAAAAAACCTCGATCATGTCACCCCTCAGCCGTCGTTTCTCCAAGCTAAAGAGCCCGAAGCGCTTCAACCTTTCTTCACAGGGAAAGGGTTCCAACCCTTTTATCATTCTAGTTGCCCTTTTCTACACTTTTTCCAATGCTGTAATATCTTTTTTGAGGTGTGGCGACCAGAACTGTACACAGTACTCTAAATGAGGTCGCACTATCGATTTATAAAGGGGCATTATGATACTGGCTGATTTGTTTACAATTCCCTTCATAATAACCGCCAGCATAGCGTTGTCCTTGACAGTAATAAGCACTTGCGTGGCATAGTGGTTAGAGGGTTGGACAATACCCTGTAGATGGTTGCTTTTTATGGCTTAGTACCTTCATGTTGTGTGTGTGTGTATGTGCGTGTGTGTGTCTGCCCGGAAGTCATGGTTGAGTTCTGGTGACCCCTAGTAGGGTTTGGACATTTCAGAGAGTGACTTACTATTGCATGCCTCTGCGTCCCAGCCTTGGTATTCCTTGGAGGTCTCCCTTCCAAGTACTTGACAGGGTCATCCATGCTTAGCTTCCAAGATCTGATGAGATTGGGCTTGCCTTGGGCACCTTGCTTTTTTAAAAAAAAAAATGCACACTTTTGATGTCTCACATGTTTGTCTACGGTCAAGTCCTTTCCAGCAATAATTACGCTGTGGCCATTTTCATGAATGGTCCCCCCCCCCCCCCACGAGTAGTCTGCTGGCTCTTCAGAATGTAGTGATCCATTTTCACTTTTTGGAGATCTTTGTGTATTTTCCTCCTTGCAATGAGTGGATTTGCCTGTTCCACCCCTTTATTGTTCCATGAAATCGTATGTATGCATGATTGCTTCAAGCCTGTTTTTTGTGTGGCATTGTCCTAATCCACTCCTGCACAATGGTAAAAAAATTGCTCAAAAGCAGGCTCTGTTCAACATTAAGATTCTTTTTATCTACCGGTGCCCATAGGCCGGGGGGAGGAATATGAAAGAACAGAAAGCTACACAGGCCGTGCTTTGTACAAAATTCAGAAATAAAAAGAGATACAGTCGAGGACTCCTGGTGTGTAAGGGTCCACTTCATAAGAAAAGTCAAGCCATCCTGAACTCCAAAATCTCGGGAGAAACTTCAATGAAGAGAATTTTGGAGGCATCCTTACTTTTGTACTGTTGCGTCTAGATCAGAATATGTACTCCATTGGAGACGAGTAAGGTATAGTGCTGAGGACTAGGCCATGGGAGACGGGTTGAAGTTCTCACTGCACCATGAAGTTCACTGGGTGACCGTCACCACTTCAAATAACTTGAGAGTTTTTACTTTAAACTCTTCCCCATCATTTCGGCCTTTACTTTTTAATTACATTCCCCCATCTTTTCACTTTACAGTCTAGTAGTGCAAATTAATCCACAGTTGTCCAGCATTCTTGGCTCCCCCCAAATGTTAGGACCATTGGGGGCTCTCGTCTGAGTCTGAATGATAGTGGCCCTTATGGGGAGCTGCTTGAGGATACAAAGTAGTAGAGGAAGAAAGACCCCAGTTACAGGAGCATGGCTCGGCCCCTCAAACTGCTCCTTGGATCCTTTTGTCCTCTCTGACTTACACTCACTTCCAAGTCAGGCCTAGATTTTTATGTGAGCAATAACTAGATTCTGGCTTTGCCTGTCCTCCAGTTCTGTAGCCTAGCTCTAGCTTTGCCTTCCTGCCTGCTTCTGTTCCAGCCTCCCATCTTTCCTGCTTGCCTAAATCCTTGTCCCAGACCCACCTTTAGATTGTCAGGGTTGCCAGTCACCCAACAGGGGCGGGGGGGTTGCCTGCTTTCGAGGCCCCCGATCCACCAGCCTCAATACGGCTGGCAGGGGAAACTCCATCCCCAAAGTGCCCTGTTCACATCAACGTGCCCGGAGCAATGATGTCACCCGGAGGTGATGTCATCACACATGGCACGTTACGAGGGGGACGCTCTATTGGTCGAGACAAAACTCTATGATTACCATAGAGTTTTTCCTTGAATGATAGAGTGTCCCCCGCAACATGCCTTGTGCAATGATGTCACTTTTGGCTGATGTCATCATGGCCCGAATGAAGAAAGGGCCCCCTACTGGCAGTCGGGTAAGACCTGGCAACCCTAGTCTCAAGAGTCTGATCTGCAGTGGACTTAACCTGTGAAACGACCCTCCTTTGAATCGCCTGCAGTTCTCCATCCAACTCCAGCCCCAGTTCTTCTGGAACTCTCACTTCTGCTGCTTTTATCCCATTCTGATTCCGTGTCCAAAGGACCAGCTGTAATGGGGCTATCATGGCCAACCGGCCTGCAAATACCCTCTCTTTTCTTTATTCTCGACCGATGAATGTTTAACTCCTAATTGAGGATGGCCTACAGTCACAGCAGCCTACCACTGGTGGTTAACATCATGATGTCATTGTTTTGCTCACTACCCCCCCCCCCCCCCAAGATCACAGATTGAAAGCACTGCTTGGATTCCCAGAAAGGCAGAGCCAGTGAGTCATTTAGAGCATTGAAACACCAAGGTTTGAATGGAGAGCATCTCAGAAACCCTGCATAACAAAGCACCAATTAGGGAGCTAATTGCAACCCTTGCTTATGTTTTCTCTTTGTCCATTTCATTACCTTCTCTCCCCCCCCTCCCCCGCCCGTTTTATTAATAAGCCATCTGAGCAGGGAAGATAAAACGAACTTTTCTGATCAGTCCAAATGAAAAGAAGCCGGATTTAACTTCTGGGTTTGTTATGTAAAGCTGGATCAAATCCTTTCCGTCTTTAACAGACTTAACTGGTCAACAGCAAAGGGCCCTGGATTCTGGGATTAAGATTGTATTTGGTAAGAGGACCGGTGCATTTAGTGCTCTCTTTTGAACTGTGGAAAGAACAAAGTAAACATCAAAGGCCTTAAGCCAGGAGAGCGGGTTGTTGATTCAGTGTCGGTGCTCGACAAGGGCCTCAGACGCAGTTGTGTGGCAACTCTGTTTACCGAGCCGAAGCTCTTTTGACTGACCAGCCGTTGTCCATTTTGGGCCTGTGGCTTGCCTTTGATTTCTGTGCCTTATAGATGGCTGCAAACGTGGAACAAATCGAATTTTTTCCCCCCTGCCATGATCATACCTGACAATGTTGATGTTACACAGCAGATTGTTAGAGATTCATTTAGTGTATGCACCACTGACTTTTTCGTCGTGTTGTCATTTCTCTGTCACTTACGTGAGATGGAGGTGGGAAGATGGCATGGTGGAGCCCCATCTTGTCTGATCCCAGAAGCGAAGAAGGACTGGTACTTGGATGGGAGACCACCAAGAATGGCTCCGCAGAGGAAGACCGTGGCCAACCACTTCTTACTGGCGTGAGCCAGTCTGGTGTAGTGGTTAAGTGCGCGGACTCTAATCTGGGAGAACCGCGTTTGATTCCCCACTCCTCCACTTGCACCTGGCTGGATGACCTTGGGCAAGCCATAGCTCTGTACCAGCTGTTCCCTCAAGGACAGCTTGGGAAAGAGTTCTCTCAGCCCCACCTACCTCACAGGGTGTCTGTTGTGGGGAGGGGAAGGGAAAGGAGTTTGTAAGCTGCTCTGAGACTCTTAAGTGAGTGAAAGGCGGGGTATAAATCCAATCTCTTCTTCTTCTTCTTCTTCTTCTTCTTACTTGACTCGAAAGCTCCTTCTGGGGTCGCCATGAGTCAGTTGCAACTGAATAGCACATAAGTACATGTATGCCGTGTTCCCTCTAAGCTGAGTTAGTGTGAGCTAGCTCACAGTTTTTTAGCCTCTGGCTCGCACATTTTTGTCTTAGCTCAGGGAGGATGGGACCAGAGCAAACTAACCGATGCAGTAGCCAAATTGCTCACTCACAACTTTAATACCAGTAGCTCACAAAGTAGAATTTTTGCTCACAAGACTCCACAGCTTAGAGGGAGCATTGCTTATGAGGTGGCAGTGACATTCGGGGTCATTTGGTACATCCTGCCCCCCTTCCCATGCACTTAGTGGCCATGCACCTACATTCACATAGGGGGAGTAACGTATCAAGTAATGGGATCAACCAGATCCTTTGAGGTGGTTCATGTGGCCCTGGGCAAATAAGTGGTACTTCCAGTGCTTGTTCAAGTTTGACGAGTTGCACTGCTCCAACGTTGTGGAGTTCCCTCAACATGGACTCTGTAGAGGGCAGCCATGTTGCTTTGCAGTCAAACAGCTGGATCCAAGTCCAGTAGCACCTTACAGCCCAACAAGGTTTTTGGGCTATGAGCTTTAAGAACATATGAGAAGCCAATGTTGGATCAGGCCGGTGACCCATCCAGTCCAACACTCTTGTCACACAGTGGCCAAAAGTACCGGGTGCCATCAGGAGGTCCACTAGTGGAGCTTTCAAGAGTCTAATCTACCATCATCAGATACAATTCTGTAGTGACCCCATGCTTCTAGCCCAAAGACACAGGGGTGGATCCTACACTTCCCTTCTGTTATGTGGGTCCCAGTGACCTTCTGCCACATCTCTTCCAGTGACTTCCTCTGAAGGAGAAAGCCTTCTCCATTGAGGAAAGTCTTTCTCTAACAAAGGACCTTGTAGCAAAAGGGAGCAGTTAGACTGAACTCGGGGAAAAGGAGTTGTGGGATCCAAGCCCTTTCTGAGTAGAAGCCACACACCCGCTTTTCACAGTGCAGTCACTTCCCATGTCACGGTGGGTGGAACTTTTAGCCAGATGTTTGCTATATTTATGTTGGCAAGTGGATCTGTGCATCAGTGTACTCCACCCATGTGGCCACCGTGAGTCACTGTGGGTGGAGGCCTGCTGTGGAGCATTAGAAGCTGTACTCTTAACAGATCCTTGCCTGTACCTGAGCAACCATCTCTTTCCTCAGGAGAAAAGAGTATGAGTCCAATAACACCTGAAAGCCTAACAAAATTTGTGGTGGGGTATGAGCTTTCGTGAGTCACTGTTCACTTCGTCAGATGGACGGCTTCAAGAGGGAATTAGATAAACACATGGAGCAGAGGTCCATCAGTGGCCATTAGCCACAAGGTACAGATAGGTACTCTCAGTCTGGGGCAAGTGATGCTCTGTATTCTTGGGGGGGGGGGGGCAACAGTGGGAGGGCTTCTAGTGTCCTGCCCCTACCGCTGGACCTTCTGAGGGAATCTGGTGTTTTTGGCCACTGTGTGACAGAGTGTTGGACTGGATGGGCCATTGGCCTGATCCAACATTGGCTTCTCTTAGGTTCTTATGAAGAAGTGAGCAGTGACTCACGAAAGCTCACACCCTACCACAAATTTTGTTAGGCTTTAAGGTGCTACTAGACTCTTACTCTTTTCTGCTGCTACAGACAGACTACGTCTTGATCTGTCTCTTTCCTGAATCAGGCCTTTGAGCCCATTGAGGTCATCTCTGCCACTTTTGCTGACCGCTCCGTCTTGCCAACATTTGATTGTTGTGGTCACGAGACACTTTCCTTTATCTGTGGTGGCACCTATTCTTTGGAACAGTTTTCCTGAAGAAGTTTGGAAACCTGCTCCCTTCCCTCAGTTTTTAAATCTCTGCAAGGCAGTGGGGCTGTGGCTCAGAGGGAGAGCACCTCCTCCACATGCAGAGAAGGTCCTAGGTTCAGTCCCAGGTGCCTCTTGTTAAAAGGATCAGGTAATCGCCAATGAGAAAGATGTCTACCTGAGACCGTTCAAAGCTGCTGCCAGTCAGCGTGGACAAGACTGACCTGGACAGACCCGTGTTCTGACTCTGCTGAAGGCGGGTTCATGTGTGTGTTCAGCAATTTCTCAGAGAGCCTTCTTGAAATGATTTTTGTTTCCCATCACCTCTCGCCACTCTGGAATCTCTTCCTCTAACAATGGTTTGAGATTTCCTATTCATTCGTGGTGTTGACTATTTCAGCAAAGGCTCTGCCCACTCGTTACAGAGGTCGGTTAGTTCAAGCGTTAGTTAGTGAACGGTCTTTGTATTTTTGAAGGCGGTGGGAAAAGAGGAAGACCTGATGGATTGATTCAGTCAGTCAAGGAAACCACGGCCCTCAGCTTGGAAGACCCAAGCAAGGGTATTAACGATGGGATATTTTGGAGGACGCCATAAGTCAGAAACGACGCCGCCACTTAATATACACCCATTTTACCTTGGAGGTCCTACATTCCACAGCCCCTCAACCCAGCTATTTTATCTTCCATCTCTCAACGTAAAATGGCTGCTTAGTGAGAATCTGAAGAAGTGGGTTGTAGTCAGTGTTCCCTCTAAGCTGAGTTAGTGTGAGCTAGCTCACAGTTCTTTAGCCTCTGGCTCACACATTTTTGTCTTAGCTCAGGGAGGGATGGCTCCAGAGCCAATTAATTTATGCAGTAGCGATATTGGTTGCTCACGACTTCAATGCCAGCAGCTCACAATGCTCAGAAGACGCCCCAGCTTAGAGGGAGCTTTGGTTGTAGTCCACAAATGCTTATGCTGGAGTAAAAACTGTTAGTCTGTAAAGTGCCACTGGACTCTTGCTTTATTTATTTGCTTCATTTAGACCCCATCTTTTCTTCTCAATGGGACCCAAAATGGCTTATATCATTCTCTTCCATTTTCCCCAACAATGATCCTGTGAGGTAGGATAGGCTGAGAGTGTGTGACTGGCCCAAGTTCACTCAGTGGGCTTCCATGACAGCATGGGGATTCGAACCAGAGTCTCACAGGTCTACCTTGATTCCAGATGGCCCAGGCTAGCCCAGTCCTGTCAGATCTCAGAAGCAGGGTTGGCTCTGGTGAGTACCTTGATAACCACAGAAAAGAACATAAGAGAAGCCATGTTGGATTAGGCCAATGGCCCATCTAGTCCAACACTCTGTGTCACACAGTGGCCACAACCCAGGTGCCATCAGGAGGTCCACTAGTGGGGCCAGATGGGAGACCATCAAGGAAGTCCAGGCAGGCAAGGGCAAACCACCTCTGTTCACCTCTTGCCTTGAAAACCCTACAGGATTGCCACAGGTCAGCTGTGATTGGATGACACTTTCCACCACCATTACTCAGAGGTCCTAGTCCGACGCTCTAACCACTACACCATAATGGCTTACATTTCTAGGCAGGTCAGCATACGTGCTCAGGACCGTTAGTTTAGACTGAATGCCTGTTGTATTTGGTTTGATGTTACCACTTTGTTTTTTTTAAGATGAAGCAGAATGTATATCCTTAACATAAACCAATAGGGCAAACATATATTTGAGTGGAGGTGCACCTTATCACGTAAACGTAAATGCACGCATCATCCTCCAGAATCGGTTTTTGCAACGTCTGCAGAACGACACCGTGCAGGAACGCAGCTTTGAGGAATAGCTGTTTTTCTTTCCTGGGGTTATGTTGGCTTCTGGCTGGAAACTTCCTCAAGCCCAGGCTGTGCTGATCTCCCACGGAACCCCACACTTGGCTGACACAGCCCGCAGAGAACGGGCTTGGTGCCAGAAGCAAGCCAGCCGGACTCACAGGGGCCATTCAAGGAATCGCAAGGAGCTGGTTGAGAAGGCGGAGGTGGCTTGGTTTGGCAAGTGGGCCTGAGGTTCCCTAAACCTGAGCTACGTTTTTGTATGCTCTGCTGCGTGCCAAAAGAACCAAGCTCCACCTGAGTTGGAAGTTGATAAGCTGATTAATGGGAAATGAGCGCCGTACCAGTAAGTACGAAGTGTGGGTGAGTGGGGTGGTGGAGGGTGGGGGGAATGGAATTGCATGCCAAGTGAAAAGTGTTTCACTTGGCAGGGGCCGTAAAGATCACCAAAGAACACGAGACCCGTAAGGCTTAGCAGACGTTTTTTTCCTGTGGCCGTACAAAGATCCAGGAAATTGTAAGAAACAGGCAGGTTGTTCACCGTGTGCAAGAGGAAAGTCTTACCTTGTAATGTGCTTTAAAGAAGGGGGAGCGGGATGGCAGATTTTCCTTCTCCACTTGAATGCGTCTCTTTTCAAGGATCGGTGGTTAAATCCAGGGCTGCCAAGCTGCAGCTCGCTAAAATTTGTGGAGGGTTAGGAGTCTGGGTCATAAGAGGGTGGCTCAGTGTAGACATCATGCCAAATTGTGGGTTGTTGTTGTTGTTGCTTTGCCTTCAAGCCGCAGCTGACTTACAGCGACCCTGTAGGGTTTTCAAGGCAAGAGATGTTCAGACGGGGTTCGCCATTGCCTGCCTCCACATCTCAGCTCTGGTATTCCTCTGTGGTCTCCCATCCAAATAGTAGCCTGGGCGAACCCTGCTTAGCTTCTGAGATCTGGCAAGATCCGGTTAGCCTGGGCTATCCAGGGCAGGGCAAGTTGTGGTTTAAAGGCATTTGATTTTTTGCTTGGATTGCTGTCTCATTGAGAAAAGATCACAGTTAATGGCCATGGCTAGACTTGTAGAATGCTTCACTATGGAGATGGGAGCACAGATGTAAAATTTCTGGGAAACACCGCCCAACCCCCCCAACCCCGAATATTTGGGGGAAATTAAAGTAGGTGCACTACTTAGTGTCTGCTCAGGCCTCAATTTATTTTACTGCTTCGACAACATGAAATTCATTGTTTGTAACTTGGCATATAAAATTGTACTGTTTGGCATATTTATGAGTATAATTTAAGAGTATAAACATCTTTGTTTTTTTACAAGCAATGTTGTAAATGGAATTTGTGTTAAAATTTAACTGTCATTTGAAATTGGTGGTTGACTCCTTTGATCCCACTTTGAGTGCCTTCTCTCTCTCTCTCTCTCTCTTTGCTGAAAGGGAAGATAAAATAAATACGAGTTCTCCTTCTCAGAGGCGGCCCATCTCCCTGTGCTTCTCCACGAGTCATCATACTGAGCATACCCCCGATTAGAAAGAGGCAAATTTAGCACAGTGGCTCATGCAGAGATGCAACAGGCACTCTCTTTAAAAAAAAACAGGCAGTTCTTCTGTATTTGGAGGAAATAAACTATCCAAAAGCACCTGATGGCACTGATGCAACAGGATTTATTTCCATAGTGGAGGCTAATTGGGAAAAGATGAGGTCGGAGCGGTAACTCATACAGAGACCTAGCGGGCAGCCTTTCTGTGGGTCTGTATATGGGGCTCTCAGGGGGCTTTGCTTCTCCCGGCACACTTTTAACAGTTTTCCCCCCCAGGCTATGCAAGTGTCATCTCGCATGCCATTTAGGAGTTAGTGAGTTTAGTCAAGTTTACTGTATGTGGCCACTGGCCGTTACAAGTTAAAACATACTAAAATTTTAAAAGACAACATCCGTCTTTAAATATTCAGAGTTACCGAGTTAGGAAACCTGTGTTAGAAATAGCCAGTGATGCTCATATATGACCAGACTCTGGTAGTTGAATGAGGCTGTGCTGATGTAGGATGTCCTATAGATAGGGTTGCCAGCCCCCAGGTGGGGCCTGGGGATCTCCCGCTTTTATAACTGATCCCTAGCTGACAGAGATCAGCTCCCCTGGAGAAAATGGCTGCTTTTAAGGGTGGCTGCTATGGCATTATGCTATGCTGAGGCCCTTCCCCTCCCCAAACCCCACCCTCTCCTGGCTCTACCCCCAAAGTCTCCAGGTATTTTCCAACTCAGACTTGGCAACCCTACCTATAGAGGATGGTGCGGAGTTGTTCTCCCTCTGAGAGGAGGACATCTTGATGGGTGTTTCCCACCCTATCTGTAGGGAGGCAGGAACTAATTCTTCACTTCCTGTCCTCTGGTGGGATACGCCCCTTCAAGTCAGTTCTGTTCCTGCCTCAGTAGGGAGAGCAGCACTTAGTGGCCACTCGTGCCTTTTTTGTACTTTCACTTTCCATTCTTCTTCATACCTTTTCAAACTTTTTTCAAACCTTTTTTCTTAAATGTTTTTTTTCAAAAAACGGACGTGGATGATTGTGCAGGCGCGATTCTGAATTGCCCCGATCCCGGGAGACCACAGAAAATGGCGGCCCAAGGCTACGGATCGGCTGTCGCCGCATCCATAAGCCCAGACATGACTAGCGACGAGAAGGAAAAGCGCGCCAAAAAACGGCCCCAGAAAGACGTGGATGATTGCGCAGGCGCCATTCTGAATTGCCCCGATCCCGGGAGACCACAGAAAATGGCGGCCCAAGGCTACGGATCGGCTGTCGCTGCATCCATAAGCCCAGACATGACTAGCGACGACGGGCAGGAGCTTCCCAATGCCCAGGTCGCACACCAGCCCCCATTTGGGAGACACACCAGCCAAAGGTCTACTCGTGAGTAACTCCGGAGACGGAGAACAGACTATTTCCCCTGCCCTACTCCTGGCCCTTAAACAAGCAGGGAGGAGGTATTGATCATCCACTCATGGGGGGCCCCTTGTCACCAGGACCAACCCCATAGAGATGTGCCAGACAGGCACTACCAAGAGGGCGAGGAGGAAGACAGACCTCGCTGGCCCACTAAAGCAGCTAGGAAGGAACTTTCCTACCCCGGCTGGGTCCCTCATCACTGGATCCCACCTAATTATAAGGACAGTGATACTGGGGTTACCGGGGAAAGAGAAGAGGCTGAATTCCTCTCTGATGAGGAGGAGGAAGAGGACTTGGAGGTTCCAGAGCCCTCCATGTGCTTCTTTAAACCTGAAGAATATCCTTACCTCCTCTCCAAATCCCTGTCAGCATTAGAGTTACAACCAAAGCTGCAGGGAGAGGACCCAGCCGGATCCTCAAAAGCAGATGGCTCCAGACCCAGAGGGAGCAAAGACTACTTCCCCAGGACCCCAGGGGCAGAAAAGGTCTTCCCCTTCCCAGAATTTCTAGTAAATCAGCTAGTCAAGGAATGGTCCAAACCCATGGCAAACAAACGCTGCCCACCTAATGGAGAAAGCTCTTTACCTTACCATATTTTATTAATAAGCTTGTACAGGTCCCTCTAGTGGATGCTCCTGTTATTGCGCTCCAGACTTCGGGTCTTCTTCCGAGGATGGCGTTGGCCTGGTCGGAGACAGTCTAGACCGCAAGGCCAAGTTTGCACTCAGGTAAGTGCATGAAGTCTCCGTTATGGCCATCAAAGCATCCGCTACAGCCACAGTCGTGGGCCACACAGCCATTGCCTGGTCCAGGAAACTAATACAGCTTATCCCACTGTCTAGTAAGCGTCTCACTGAAGGAGCTAACCACCCTCTCGAGGCCTCCTTCTTCTCCACTGATGCTACGCTCGATGCCAGGATTTTTCCTTCCAGGGCTCTGGCTTCAGTGGTGGCTGCCAGGCGTACCCTCTGGCTCAGGGCCTGGCCAGCGGACCTGCGCAGCAAATCTACCGTCACTTCTTACCCATTCCAAGGAGATTGCCTATTCGGAGATTCCCTAGACAAAATCCTAATAGAAACTAGGGACAAGAAAAGGCGATGCCACATACCCTGGGCAGGCCTGATAGGAGGGGATTCGGAAATTACCCTTTTAGTTCCCAGACGACACCATTAGACCGCATTGTTCCCTCTCCTCTGATCAAAGACGCCTCCAAGCTACAAAAAACGATAGAAGCTGTCCAACACCTGTATACCATCTCAGCCATAGAACCTGTCCCTATCCAGGAATGGGGACAGGGAATTTGTTCCATTTTCCTTACTTTTCCCAAAAGGAACGGCGGCTGTAGAGCGATACTGGACTTAAAATACGTCAACAGATTCGTAAAACTAAGATGCTTCCGAATGGAGACCCTGCAATCCATCTCAGGGGCTCTACAACCGGGAGAGTTCCTTCCTCCATCGATCTCATAGAGGCGTGTCTGCACGTCCCCATGTTCCCGGGTCACAAGAGGTTCCTCCGATTCTTCGTCCTAGGCCAACATTGGCAGTTCAGGGCGCTCCCATTCAGACTCTCCACTGCTTCAAGAGTCTTTTCCAAGATCCTCATCCATCCCATTGCCCTCCTTGGGGAACAAGGCACCCATGTCCAGTGTTCCCTCTAAGCTGAGTTGGTGTGAACTAGCTCACAGTTTTTTGGCCTCTAGCTCGCACATTTTTTGTCTTGGCTCAGGTGGGGTGGCTCCAGAGCAAACTAATTTATACAATAGCCCAATCGCTAGCTCACAACTTTAATGCCAGTAGCTCTCAAGTAGAATTTTTGCTCACAAGACTCCACAGCTTAGAGGGAGCATCATGTCTATCCTATCTAGACAACCTGCTGATTCGCTCCAGCTCTAGAAACAAAGCGCACAAAGACACTCAGGAAACCATCTGCTGCCTGAAAGCACACGGTTTCCTTGTAAACCTCCAGAACTCCCTGAACCCCTCGCAGTCCCTAGAGCACCTCAGGGTCATCTTAGACATGGTTCAGAACCGCATGTTCCTACCTCAACACAGGCAGACAAGATCCGCTTTCTTCACACGACAAATCATCACGGCCAGACAATCTACCCTGATGTCCCTGGCTAAACTACTGGGCCTCTTCATCTCCTGCATGGACTCCGTGCCCTGGGCGCGCCTCCATGCCAGACCACTACAATAACTCATATGGCCCTTCCAATTCAGGATAATGCAAAAAACAGGACCTCCCCGTGTCAGTCCCTCACCTAGTCAAGGCCAGCCTATCCTGGTGGATCACACCATGAAAGAGGGGCTGCAGTGGCTCAAGTGGTTAAGACGCTGAATTGCAGACCAGAAGGTTGGTAGCTCAGCAGTTCGAGACCTGAGTGCTGCATGACAGGCTAAAAACTTGAGCTCAGGCATTCTTAGCATTGAGTTCCACAGGCCTGTGGCCAGCTTCCTCTCATGCCTGCCCTCTAGAATAAAACCAACTTATATCTATCCCAGAGGAACAGCTTCTATGTCAAGACTGGAAGCAGATTGTCAAGGATGCCAGCCTCCTGGGATGGGGCGCAGTCTTCCTCCACCTCCCTGCACAGGGATTATGGTCCAAGGAAGAACAACTTCTGCCCATCATCCTGTTAGAGCTTCGGGCCATCCGCCTAGCCCTCCTCCACTCTAGGGAACAAATCGCTGGTCATCACGTCCTCATCAGGACAGACAACATAGTGACGAAGGCATACATCAATACCCAAGGAGGATCCAGATCCTCAGAACTCCATCGAGAAGCTCTGAAGCTCCTGTCCTAGGCAGAACGCAACATACTATCTATCAGAGCGGAACACATCAAGGGCTCGCTGAATACCAGAGCGGACTGGCTCAGCTGTCAGATACTACAGGAAGGGGAATAGTCCCTCAAAGAGGACCTATTCAACCTCATAACATCTCACTTCAGACGTCCGATGGTGGACCTATTCACATCTCCACTCAACCACAGGGTTGCCAGATTCTTGATACTACCATCAAGCAGCAGAAGAGACGGACGTCCTGGTCTCCCAATGGCCCAAGGGTCTCATGTACGCTTACCCTCTGACTCCGGTTTTACCAAAGCTCCTCAGAAAAATCAGAGAACAACAAATGGAGATCATAGTGGTAGCCCCGTATTGGCCAAGAAGACCTTGGTTCTTGGAACTCCAGAGCATGGCAACTGCCCCGTTACACTCTCAGTATCCCCAGACATGCTGACCCAGGGCCCCATCTGGCACCCAGATCCTGCATGGCTCTGTTTGATCGCCTGGAAGTTGAATGGCAAAACTTGCTCAGCTGAGGCTACTCCAGACCAGTAACAGACACCATGCTAGCCTCTCGGCACCCTTCCACCAAGAGGATCTACAATGCCACCTGGCAGGCCTTCATTCGCTGGTCCAGGAGAAAGAAGGTCAATCCGTTACACCCACACTTGTCCAGTGTTCTGTCCTTCCTTCAGGGCGGTCACGACTCGGGTCTGAAGGCGTCCACTCTCCGCTGTCAGGTAGCTGTCTTGGTAACCGTAGTTCCCAGAGTAGAAGGCTGGACCCTGTCCAGACACCCTCACATCCACCATTTTTCTGAAGGGTGCATCACTTAAGGACCCACCGGTTCCCCACATGGAAACTTAACCTGGTTCTCTCTGCAGTAGCCAAACCAGCCTTCGAGCCAGTCCAAGAGATTCCTCTGATGTGGCTGCGAATGAAAACCCTGTTCCTGGTAGCTGTCACCTCCACCAGAAGAGTCTCCGAGCTTAGGGCCCTCTCCGCCAAACCGACTCTTTGCACCTTCCATAAGGACAGAGTAGTCCTCACTATCGGCCCTTCCTTCTGCCCGAAGGTCAACTCAAGATTTCACCGCTCACAGGAGATCTGCCTACCGTCCTTCTTCCCGAACCCTACCCACCCAAAGGAAAAGTTGTGCCACTGTCTGGACGTCAGACGTTCACTTAAAGCCTTCTACATCGCACCAGCTCCTTCTGGAAGACGGAATCATTATTCATCTCAGTCTCACCCCCCAACAAGGGCAACAAAATGTCCAGAGCATCCATCAGTGCCACTCTCAAAAGATGTATAGCAGAAGCCTATAGGGCCCTCAAGATACCCCTCCTCCGGGTATCACGGCCCACTCCATCAGAAGTGCAGCGACTTCCGCAGCCTTCACCAACCGAGCCTCGGTGGAAGTAACCTGTTGGACAGCCACATGTCTTCCATTTCTACCTTTGTCAGGCATTATAAGACCGACTTCTACAACTCGACCAATGCAGCCTTTGGCCGGAGGGTCCTGCAGCAAGCTCTCATATCTGAAGACGATGTCCCACCCAGTTAAAGGGACACTGCTATGGGAGGTCCCATCAAGATGTCCTCCTCTCAGAGGGAGAACGGACCAGTGGATACTCACCGTGAGGGGTCCTTCTCCTCTGAGATAAGGAGGACATCTTCGCCCTCCCAAGATTCATCATCTTCCTTTTCTATATTCTGAGTTTATCTTCCTTCCTGTCTTGTTCAAGCCACATTATCTGTTTACTGTTCAGACTAATTATGTTCATATTTTTCTAGTTATGGTTAGCCTTTGGTTTACAGCTGACTACTGCTTCTGGGAGTCCCCGAACTGATTTGAAGGGGCGTATCCCACCAGAGGACAGGAAGTGAAGAATTAGTTCCTGCCTCCCTACAGATAGGGTGGGAAACACCCATCAAGATGTCCTCCTTATCTCAGAGGAGAAGGACCCCTCACGGTGAGTATCCACTGGTCCGTTTTCTGTTGCCCTAGGAGGCCCTAGAAGAGTTTTCGGCTAAACATTAGGAAGAACTTCCTGACAGAACAGTTCCTCAGTGAAACAGGCTTCCTCTGGAGGTGGTGGGCTCTCCTTCTTTGGAGGTTTTCAAACAGAGGCTAGATGGCCATCTGACAGCAATGCCGATTCTGTGAACTTAGGCAGATCATGAGAGGGAGGGCAGGAAGGGTTGCCTCAGTGCTTAGTTCTTGTGGCCCTTTCTGACACACCCAGGGAATTGCTGATTGCCACTTTGGGGTCAGGAAGCCGTTTTTCTCCAGGCCGGTTTGGCTGGAGATCCTGGTGGTTTTTTGTCATCTTCTGGAACAGCAGTCCCTGGGAGTTGGGGGTGGGGGAAGTAGTAGTGAATTTCCTGCCTTGTTCAGGGGGTTGGACTAGATGACCCCGGCGGTCCCTTCCAACACTATGATTCTCTGATGCACTTAAACAAAAGCATTAAGTCTCTAGCTCTGTGTGATATGGAGGCCCGTGGTGGTATGTGCTGAGCTGTCTGAAGCTGAACTCTGCCCATGGGTCAGCCAGCGCCACAAACAATGAATACCAGTAAGCGAACGAGCCAGCAAAGTGTTTGAAAATAATCTCACTGGAATCATGATGAATACCAGCGGTTTTAGTTGATTCGACTCAAGGAACAAAGATCCTTTTCTCCTTTTAATTTCCCAGGAATGATTATTACAGGCGGGGACTTCCTGCCCTCCTCTGCTCCGTGGTCTTTACCCGTGGCCTTGCTGAGCTTTGTTTCCCGCGCTGCTGCAATGTGAATCCAAAAACTCTGCCCTGCTCTCTTTAAGGAGACATCTGTGGGTGTGGGTGTTTTGTTTTTTTTAAATCCATTCTCAAAAAAAGTGCATTTTTTCAATGGGGCGTTTGGAGCCAAATTCTGGTCTGGATCATGTGATGCTGTCTCATGACAGTTGGAACGTGAGCCGTGGTTTCGCTGGAAGTCTTTCCAAAGTATTGACCTCCCAAGCATTTTGGTAGGCTTTCAGAAATTTGCCGTGTTTTCTGGGATTCTGTATCTGAGTCACATGTTGTCGGCTCCAGAGATGTAACATTTTAAGTTGCATTCCGAGCCCAACATTATGCTTTATATAGCAGAAGGTGTTTCTCAGGAGTCCCCAGTATGCTCCTCACTGAGGCTGTGATCACACGGGCAGTTTGGCCGGACACAGCCACTCTTCCCCTCCGGATCAAATGGGCGCAGCCCCACAGCCACATCTGTCAGGCGTTCCCCAGCCATATTTATCCTGTCACAGGACAAGTTGGAGCCTGGTTAAAAAGGCACCACATCACAAGTGGTGTTTTCGGTTCCCCATGCAGTCATTGCGCATGGCCGAATGTCTGAATGCCAGGGAGCGCATGCAGAACAGATTTGGCAGTCTGAACCTGCACATCCGTTCCGCTGCTAGGGAGGGTTTAATTTTTTTTGCCAATATGCGCATTTGTGTGCATGCATGCGCATGAATGCACATGCATCTTGATTTGGGGGGGCAGCGCCCTCCATGGCTGAGGCGCTGCAGTGATGTGGATGCTTGACCACAGGATGTCTGTGTGGGTAACCAGCAGGGTGTGCTGTCTGGCTGATATGCCCTGCAACACTTTACACCGGTTCAATTAGAAGCAGCACCATATTGTGCCAAGCTGCCAGTGTGACCACAGCCCAAGGGTTCTTATAAAGTGGGCAGGGCCAGGTGGGAGTTTTGCTCAGTGAGGCTTCTGATTGGCGGTGCAGATTTTTAAAAAAATGTTGCTTTGGCAGCAGCTCCCACCATAGCATGAGAATTTTTGCTACATGGCGGAAGGTAAGCTTGGGCAGCCATTTTGGGGCAGCCATTGTACTTCTGCACCCACCATACTGTGTCAGAACTCCAAAGGTGCCTGCAGGCTCAAAAAGGTTGGGGACCCGTGGTGTATATCAACTCATCGAATACTGGTTCAGTCAAGGGGGTGTCTGAGATAGAATGGCATTATGGATACTCCAGGTCAGTAGCTGAAAGAAAGCTATGGTGGTACTGCTCGTTTTTCATAGTACTCCTTGGCCAGTATGTGGCAGTGCCAATTTGTGGCTGTACCTCCAGATAGTTCAAGACCCACAGTACCAACTCCAACGTCTGCTGTCTCTATAGAACACAATGGGTCCTCTTTGTTTTGGGGGGAATGTCCTGCGTCCACAAAGCCACGCAAGCACAGACATCACAACTCGCCCAGCGTCTCGGGGTCTCGGGATAGTTGAAAGTCGTGAGGAGACGCCTTTCTGCGTCAAAGGGAAGTACATCGGGGGGGTGGGGGCGGGGGGGAGTAACAATCTCCGTCTTTCTCTTCTGGTTCAAAAGCTGGCAGCTCCAGATAGCAAGAATCAATCAAGGAATTGAATTTTACAAGCTGTCTTTTCATAAAAAAGTTTTGTAAGGGCTGGTTAAATTCTGGAAGCCCTTGGGGGAGCTGGCTGTTTTCAGACACAACAAGCCAATTGTCTTGCCAAAATCTATAACAAATACACAAAGTCGGAGGCATCCACGGCAGCCATTGGAGAGAAAAGGGATATTGCTTTGACCAGCTTGCCGCACCGAACAGAAAGTTCATAGCAGTCAGGGGCCTATTGTGAATGTCGACTCCACTCCTGCTTAGAGTAGCTACAGAAACCCAAAGTTTTACCTCAGCAGCCAGAACAAGTAGCCTTTGTTACCTAGACAGATTACAGCCTTATTTTTTTTTTCTTTTCCTAAAGTCTGCTCTTCATAAAAGCCCAGCGTGAACAGTGGAAATTCTGACTTGCCTCAGATACTGAGGCGACTTTTATAGTTTTCAGGTAGCTTCGGGGTTATATTTTAAAAGCCGAATTTCATTACATGTTTTAAGTTTTGCTGAGGAAGAAGAAGGGGGGAAAGAAAGATGTATTTTTAGTGAGGGGAAACGGGTTTTTTTCCCCTCCCCCTCCTCTCTTCACATTTCCCCCTCCCTTAACAGATGTTTCATCTCAATCATATCCAAAACCTCAAAGCACTAGCACCAGTCAACCATATTCTCCAATGGAAAAAAGGGGGGGTGTCATTTATTTGCAGGAGAGATTTGGTCTGCCTTCCTCTACCAGCCTTCCTTCTCCCCCCCCCCCCCCCATCACTTAAAAACAAAACAAAACAGAAGCACAATTTGCACGCTTAAAGAAAATAATAAATTTTAAGCTTCGGGGGGTTTGAAATTAACCTGAAGCAGCGGTTCTTCCATACATAGATGGCCCGGAGACCCGCTTTTGTGTTCAGATGGCAACGCTCCAACACGTTCTGTCCTACTTCAGGAATACTAGTTAAAAATGCAAGGAAATCAGGTTTCCTCAGCTCTGTTCAGCGCCAGGAAAGCAATGAATCTTGGCCATCACCTATGAGAAAAAAAGCCTTACAACAGTGAACTGGGAGAGAGCCTTCCACATATGTATTAAAATGTAATGAGGCTTTTTAAAACCAGATATTGAGAAATGGGGGGAATGTTGCTTTGATCGGACTTTCATAGGGCTATGCAGAAACGGCAGAACTTTTCTCTGTATGTTCAGTTCTACGTGTTGTACTTTAAAGTTACTCCAAAAATGAATTTGTGTCGCCGGCTAGTGTATCAGGGAGGGGGGGAGCACGAGGGGGGGGGAGTACGAAGAGCGAAATAATGACGGAAGTTTTTTGTTTTGTTTGTTTTTAAACGCTCCGGTAGAAAATGTTGGGGAAGACCTTTCTCTGCCTGAGCTCCTAAAGATCTGCTGCTGATCAAAGTAGACAGCGCTGAGCTAAATGGTCCAGTTTAGTTATTTGCTTGCTTACGGATTTATATAAGATGCTTATAGTGCCACATGTCTGCCCATGTGGGACCTCTAAGCGCTAACAAAGGATCTGATTTAGTAAAAGGCAGCTTCTTATGTCCTCCTTGAGTCTCAGTGAGAAAGGCAGACTATGAATTATGTAAACAAATAGAGGTTCAGGGGCTGTTCATCCGCCAGCTGCAACTAGCCAGTTGCCTAGGGTGCCAGAAGGGGCACCAACCTGCCATGAAACTACCCTGCCCTCCCATGGGGCCTCTGTTGTGGTAACTAGCAGCCCTTTTCTTCTCTCCCCCCAACAGCATGGGGGAGAGGAGGGTGGGCGTGTCTTCCCACCTCCCTGTGGCGTGGCGGATTGGCAGGACTCCCACTATGGGGGGAGATCTCCCACTGGAAACTATGATATCAGGTAGAAGTTCTTTCCTCTGGTATGGTGTCAGTTCGGGGGGAATTCAGAAATGTCACCACAGCACTCTAGAAATTGCCAGAAACTCTGTGGATTTACCATAGAGTTTCTGTCAATTCCTAGAGTGATGTGACATCTTTTCTGGTTTCCCCTGGGACTCAGGAGTGATGTCACATGCAATAGCAGTACCTTCTGTCCTTCTGCCCCGACAAAGTAGTTCAGCTGAATCCTTTAAGAAAGTTATGCCTTTCCTACTGAGTCTTAAAGATGCTTAATATATTGCCAAGCTTAGCAGGCAGTGTTTGTTTTCAGAACTCCTGTGCCAAGACACCTTTCCTTGCCCAAAAAGCAAGTAGCGGACATGCTGAATTTGACTCTTTTTTTTACACCAGACATTATTGATTCTTCCTATCCCTTCCCAACCAACGTGGGATTCTTTAGCTTTAAACAGTGAGCACAGTATAAGAAAAAATAATCCTTTTAATTTGGCTGCTGGCAACAGCGATGAATCAGTGCCTTCTTCCATATTTGCTGCAAAAATTAATGTTGCTTACTCCAATCTCTCAAAGCTGAGCTACCAAATCTGGTGATGTAGCTCTTATAAAAAGGGCTTCCTACCACTAGAAAACTATGTTATCAGGGAGAAGTTCTCCAGGGATTGCTAGTTTTCTAGTCTGTCTGTTTATAAATGGGGAGGTACGCAGTCTGGTTTCCAGTGTTGTTGGATATTAAACCCTCTAAACTCGACTACAACACAGGAGGTCCATCAGTTGGATGTTTGGTTCATAGCAACCAGAAGAACATTCAAGATTAGTTCCTGTAGCATTGTCTCTTTAGCTCTGTGAGGGTCATTGTGACAGCTTTCCCCTCGGGAAGTAATTTTGATGAAAAGGTTGATATTAATATTCCCTCTCCTTGGTATCTTCAGCGTGCCTGTTATCATTGCCAATGTGACAGAGGCCCAGATTTCTCCTTGAACATCTAAGTTAGACGAGGCTGGTTAGAAATCAAAGTCTGCATTATTAATGGCATTACCTACGCCGCCTTCATTTAAATAGTGTCGTGTAGGCTTTTCCTTAGGACTTTAAAATAAAATAAAATCCTAAAGGGATCAGCCCCCAAATAAAAAAGAAGAAAACAGGGGGGAAAGGCAAAAATTGCTCTGGAAACACAAATAGGTAAAAAGAAAAATTGGGTTGTGCAAGAATGAATGAGCAGTAATCATGGTTGCTAAGCAAAGTAAGCACAGGTCAACCTTGGGAGGGAATGTAAATCGGGATCATTCTGGCTCCTCCCCCCCCCCAATCGTTTTCTCCCTTCCCATTCCTTCTAGGTAAGGCTATCAGCCAGTTAAACATTACTTGCGGAATGTGTGATGCACCAAGCTGAACGTAGCCCTCTAATCATGCATCCGTGTACTCCAACTGTCTCTGTTTGCTAGCCCCAGGCACCTTTTAAGTTAATAGCCCCTGTTTTTGCCTTTTTGGGGTGTGTGCGAAGGTCTTGAATTACTAGAGTTCTCATGTAGAGGGTCCCTTCCCTTCCCAGAGTCTCCAGATGTTAAATCTCATAATGGGGGATCCTGTCTCTACGGTCAGGGTGCCTACAAGAGCACTGAAGGCCTCCACGCGATGCGCAGACTCCCAGTCCAAACATTACGGCTATTGATGTGTATTTTGAACTCTCGGTTGATGTATTTTAGGACAACGGTGCTATTTACTATTCATTTATTTAGTACATATTTTCCCTATTTATTTATCTATTTAGAGCCAGTTTGGTATAGTGGTTAAGAGCGGCGGACTCTAATCTGGAGAACCAGGGTGGATTCCCCGCTACTGCACATGCAGCCAGCTGGGTAACTTTGCGTCAGTCACAGTTCTCTCAGAGCTCTCTCAGCCCCACCTACCTCACAGGGTGTCTGTTGTGGGGAGAGAAAGGGAAAGGGGATTATAAGCTGCTCTGAGACTCTGAGTGAAGGGTGGGGTGTAAATCCAGTTTTCTCTTCCTCCTTCTCCCCCCTGTCTCCCCAATGGGGACCCAGAGTGGTTTACATCGCTCTCCTCCTCCGTTTTATCCTCACAACAACCCTGTCTGCGAATGTGTATGTTCGCTGACAATCTCGAAATCTGAATAATTCATTCTTACCTTAATAGTGTGGTTTCAACCCAGTGAGGGGCAAGTCCGGACTTGATGACAGGCTGATTTCTGATATACATTTGCACTCCCTCAAAAGTTGCAGAAGACAAAAACAGGAAGACCCTTCAAACACCCCAGTTTTCAGGCCAAGAATAAATTCTCCCCCTTCCCGTGTCTTTTGTATCATGAATGCATTTACTTTACAGTTGTCTGTCTACCACTGAATTACAAGTCATGTGGGTATTCATTCCTGGGGCTTAAACTTTGGGTTCACTGGAAACATATAATGTACAGTGATCCCCCGTGTGGAGTTGATGGCCACTATGGTGCCCAAAGATAGATTTCCTAATGCCCATTTGTTTCTTCCCCAAATCAAAGAGCCAGTCCTTGCTTTCCTCTACCAGTCACTGGAGCTGGAAAATCTAGAAAGATGAGGCTTCCTAAGTAGGAAGACGTTTGGTTTGCAACTTCCCATGGCAGCCATTTTCTTATTGGCCCCATCCCTCCTGGCAGCCATTTTGTGGTGGGGCCTAATCCCCGTTGTCAAAATTCTAAAAGTGCCCAAATGCTCAACAAGACTGGGGACTTCTGGGGTACACAAGAGGCTCTCAGTGGCTCAGGATCTACCTCTGTATCTGCCATGTGTGAAATGACTGACTGTGCACTGCATAGGGTTGCCAGGTGTCCCCCCCTTTTGCCAGCAGGGGGCTCCATACCACTCTTCTTGATCTAGGTACATTGCCGGGGGGGGGGGGGGGAGACGACACACGATGACGATGCTCTAGCATTTGCACAAAAACTCTATGGTCACCATAGAGTTTTTAGCCGGATGCTAGAGTGTCTCCCCCTCTGTGATGTGTCTCTGGGTGATGTCATCGTGCTGGGCACATCAGGTGCAGCTGGGCTCTTTGGGGACGGGTCTCCCCTCCTGGCCAATTAGCAGACAGCGGATTTGAGGGCCTGGAACGAGGGGGAACCACCCCCCATCAGGGGGGATGGCAACCCGAGCACTGCATGGATCCTTAGTTATTTTGTGTGTGTGTGTGTGTAGACACATTAGGATTCCCAGCCCCAACTGGCACCCCATTGGGAGGGTTTTTTTTGAAGGTGGGGACTAGATTTTCTGTGTTGCAGCATCATTTCTGGTACAAAAACAGAAGCAACATCATTGGGTTGGGGTGCCATTTTAGTGTCGCCCCAAAGCAAGGACATCACTTCTAGTATTGTACTGGAAATGATGTGCAATGCCAAACCCCTTCCCCCATTTCCCTCCTGTTTCCACTTTGTCAGCCAGCCAGCAGAAGGGAGCAGAGGGCCAGGAAATCTTCTGCTGTAGCACCACCACCACCCATACACATTGACACTAGAGATGATGTGTCTCTTCCCCAGTCCCAGATTTAACTTTTGGGAACCCTTTGTGGAGACAGCGGCATTCTTAAGGATGACAGCTCTGATACCTCATGCTAAAAACCTTACCAATGCACCTCCCAAAAGTGGACCTTGGCACAGTGATTTGTCAGGGGCGGGGGCCAAATGATTGGGATTAGGGACGAGGAAGTGTTTATAATCACTGCGTGGAAACTTGCATTATTACTTAAATCCACAATGTAATCAGGCTTTCATGCTTGACCTAAATATTTGTCTTGGTGGAGCACCCTAAGTTCATGAACTTGCCATGGTTTAGTTTGTCAGGGCCAGGGTAGCAGTTGCGAGCAACTGTAACCGGATCTGGCCTTCCCAGCTTAGAGACCTTGAGATGAGTGGCTGGAGTCCATGGCCGGAGCCGCTGGGTTTTGAACCAGGAACTTTCAGACTTGATTCTTGCTGCTATTTACGTCTGGACCTTTTGCCTGAACAGCATTTGGCTTGGCGTTGTCTGCCTGGCTGCTACCCTTGGTTCTGTTTCCTTTCTTGCTGCGTTCCTTTCAGACCCCAATCCTGCCTTCTGGTCTCCATCACTGTTGAATTTCTAGGCTGCCTACAGCCCACCGTTGACAACACTGGAGTCTTAAGTGCAATAAATGGAAAGCTACCTACTGTCACATATCTCATGCAGCTCTTTCTTCCCACACCTGATCAAAGCATGCTTGAGCCAGTTTGGTGTAGTGGTTAAGTGCGCGGACTCTAATGTGGGAGAACCGGGTTTGATTCCCCACTCCTCCACTTGCACCTGCTGGATGACCTTGGGCAAGCCATAGCTCTGTACCAGCTGTTCTCTCAAGGACAGCTGTCTCAGAGATCTCTTAGCCCCACCTACCTCACAAGGGGGAGGGGAAAGGAGTTTGTAAGCGCTCTGAGACTCCAAGTGAAGGGCGGGGTATAAATCCAATCTCTTCTTTTTCTTCTTCTTCT
Source organism: Lepidodactylus listeri (assembly GCA_029233225.1). Taxonomy (NCBI): domain Eukaryota; kingdom Metazoa; phylum Chordata; class Lepidosauria; order Squamata; family Gekkonidae; genus Lepidodactylus; species Lepidodactylus listeri. Next base: position 53,059,437 of record JARCFY010000017.1, read on the forward strand.
TCTTCTTGAACCAGAGTAGATTCACTAGGCAAACCCCAAAATTCTTGGATTCCCTAATTATTTAGGGGTCCTTCAGTCATAATATTTGCTGAACAAGTTATCTTGAGATCAACAACTAACTTTCTTAGTTGCATTAATCTGGAATTTTTGCAATTAAACAACAACAACAAAATACCCCCGACAGGATATAACTGTATGCCATTTCATCTCCAGCTCATTCTAGCTTGGACTTGCTAATTTTTGAGAGGTGGGGAGGGGTAGGGGAAGGAAAACGCTCTTCTTTGATCTCGGCAGAGATGGAGAAGGGCTGTTCTGTTGAGGCTTTTGGCTAACACAACAAACAGTGTTTAAAATTTAACTTTGCTTAATTAATTAGTAATTCTGTTTAATGCCGTCTGATCTTCATCCAAAAGGTATTCCGAAGCTTGAAAAAGTGAACATCAAAGTAGGGTGGGGTGAAGTTGGTCAAGAAAGGCATTTAATCTGGCAGTTGCTATTGATGAAACATAACCGCAGTCAGGGAACTAATTGGGAAGAGGAGAGATCGTCTGGTATAAATGCATCAAACAGTTTTAACGCGAGGTGCTGAAGTCTGCTGTCTGAGCCTTACACTGACGTTGTATAATTGCTAGCTAATGGCAATTTAGAGCTGCCATATGTTTTGGCAACTTCTGTTGGGAAGGCTTGTCCCTTTTTTAAATGAGAAAAAATTAGAACATATATGCATTAAAAGGATTCTAAATAAAAAACAAATAGGGGCCCGGTTATTCGTTATCAGTTGGCGAAATGAACAGCCAAGGCGAGCGAGAATCAAGATAATGGACTCCTTCCAAATTGGCAGCAGTGCATACAAAAGGTAGGTTTTGTGTGCTTTCTCTTAATGGCGCTGTTTTGACTCTTCGCGATCTGGTAAACTTGGAAATCCCAGGTCAATGGCAATTGTTCCTTTTGATTGGCTTGTGTTAAACTCCATATTTTCCATTGGATGTGTAAATTGTTGAAGAGATGTTGGTAGACGCGCAGCTTAGGTAGAATTGTTTTCCCCAATGGCCGTTAGAGGGACAATTATATTCTCCCTACCTTGTACAGCCACTCTTGTGCTTGAACATAATTGCTGCAGAATTATCTCTTAGCTGCCCATTTACATTCTTGCAGACAGATCCATGACATCTAGCCACAGCTGTTTGGCCGTGATAGCAAAATGGAACCTCCGTGATCAGGGGCACTTTACCTTTGACTGTCAGAATACAGGAGGAGGGGAAATAACAGGCAAGGACTCTAGCCTTCACATTTGGCTTGTGGACTTTCTGAAGGCAGCCAACCAGCCTCAGTTGGAAATGAGAAACTGGACTAAATGAGCCTTGGGTCTAATTCTGCAGGATGCTTGCTATGTTCTTACGTTATTTATTTTTATTCATTTATTTTATTTTCAGATTTTTATTCGACCCTCCCCAAAGCGGGCTCAGGGGGGATCACAACAGGCAGAGTTAGGGTTGCCAGGTCTTACCCGGCTTCCGGCAGGGGGGTCCTGGTCACGTACCACAATGATGTCACCCGGAAGTGATGTCATTGTGTCTGGCACGTTGGGGGTGGGGCACTGCCATTTGTGGGGAAAACCATAGAGTTTCCCCTCAAATGCTAGAGCATCCCCTGCAATGTGCCCGTGTGATGTCACCTCCAGGTGACGTCATCACACTGGGGCATGTTGCGGTGATGCTGGCACTTTGGGGGTGGGGTTCCCCCCAGCGTCTGGTTCCGGGCCAGCAAACCCCCACCCACCCAGGGGACCTGGCAACCCTAAGCAGAGTCAAAGACTCATTACAATAAAATTACATTACGTTAAAATCATTAAAACAATAAAATTCAGAGGTAGCAGCAAATCATCACGGAGGTGGGTGCCCAGGGTTTTTTTTTTTTTAAAAGAGGTGCTGGAACTCTCAAGAGGGAAATGAAGTTTTTAATCTGTATACTGAAAACTCATGAACTTCTAAAAAATCTGAAAAGAATTTTTGCCGGCGAAGTTCTGAAACTCCATTCTGGTGCGTCCCCCACAGAAAAAAAAGCCCTGGCCGACTATCTCCCTGCTTCCTCTCCTGGAGTTCCATCCCGACGCTTTATTTCCATGCCACGCAAGCAGAGCTTGGTGCTTTAAGAGGTCTGGTATTTACGTGCTACATCGGCTGGGCCAGTTCTAGGTTTCGGCCCCCCCCCCCCAGGGAAAGAGTGCCCAACTGAGCCACGGCCGTTCCCCTCACCGAGCCTTCCTACTGACTGTGTGCCCTGTCCTTAGTGGTGCTGGGTACTGTGTGCAGATAGGAACACCACCCCCTGGGCCTGCCAGGAGTGCCACTATTCCTTCCCTGGCAGCAGGTGGGGGGACGCTCTATAGCTGTGGGCCCCACCAGAAATCCTGGGTTCTAGCAGCTGCGCCATCTCAGGGTGTCCTGATGCTGCTCCTGAGTTCCATGTTGGCCCTTTCTCACAGACCTGGGTCAGTGCTGGAGCAGTCGTGTTGTGATGCTCACTAGGCACAGGGCTGGGTCACGATGCTCAGGTGCGAGCAAGGCAAGGTAAAGGCACCATCTGGCATGGCGTGCTCAGAGTTCGGTTCCTAGGTCATACATGGAGTCAGAAACAAGAGCGGGCTCAGGGCAAATCCAAAAGTTGAAGTCCAAATACGGTCGGTCCAGATAGGGTCCAAAGATTCGCAAGTCCGAGGCTGCGGTCACACACACTGAATAATCCACTTCCAATCCACTTCCAGTGCCCTTTCCAACTGGACTTTGCCAGTTCGCACAGTAGAATCCGCTTGGAAAGTGCACTGAAAGTGGATTCTTTAGTGTGTGTGACCGCAGCCAGAGACAGGGTCCGCGGCTGTGAGGTCAGGAGTAATTTGACGTGTTGCTTCCACAGCCGGGCTCTCCATCTCTTCGCCCTTTATGGCAGGGATGCTTGTCTCACAGCTGGGTCGCATCATGCAGGTGCGTGCGCTCTCTTCCTTACTAACCAGACCCAGGTGTCTCTGAGCTGCTAATCGCACACTCCGCCTTCCTTCCAGCATCTCATGGCAGACCCTCCTCCATCTACGCTCTAGCAGTTCTGGAGACGAGGGAGGTGAGGTGGATGGTGGGACGCTATCCGGTTCTGAGCCAGAGGCCTGAACAGCCGGGAAACTACTAACAGACAGTGAATCGCTACTTGGCAGGGTCGCAGTAGCTTTCTGCAGCAGGTCGTCTGCATGTGATGGTGAGCTGGGAACTCCTTCGTCTGCCTGGTCCTCCAGAGTTCTCTGCCTCTTAGGGTTGTATCTGCCTGACTGAGCCACGACAAGTAGCAGTGCCATCACCCACAAATCTGTGGGTACAGAGAAAGCCTCTCTTATTGGCTTCTGGAGTCAGAGTGGAATGTGAGAATGGAACTACATGTTACGAAGAAAGCAGCAGTTTCCCTAGTCTGAGTTTTCCTAGGATGAGAGTGAAGAGAGTGTTGGCATGCAGCAGGAGAATGAAGAACACTTCCATGCCCAGGGAAGTGAGCACATGAAGCTGCCTTATAACGAATCAGACCGTTGATCCATCAAAGTCAGTATTGTCTACTCAGACTAGCAGCAGCTCTCCAGGGTTTCAGGCAGAGGTGTCTTTCACGTCACCTATTGCCTTGTCCTTTTAACTGGAGATGCCGGGGATTGAACCTGGGACCTTCTGCATGCTAAGCAGATGCTCTGCCACTGAGCCACACCCCCTCCAGACTCTATCATTATCCCACTACCCAGACTCTGAGAATAAGAGTAAGCGTAGGTCAGGGGTCCCCAAACTTTTTGAGCCTGTGGGCACCTTTGGGATTCTGACACAGCATGGTGGGCACAGCCACAAAATGGCTGCTTATGGAGGTGGAGCCAGCTACAAAATGGAGCACAACTCACCTCCAGTCACAGGGTGAAGATCCTTATGCTATGGTGGCAGCTGCTGCCAAAGCAATACTTGAAAAATTCCACACAGCTGATGAAATCTTCAGTGGCCAATCAGAAACCTTGCTGGGCAAAAGCCCCTCCTCGCCCCACCCACTTCCTTAAAACACTTGGTGGGTTCCAGAAAAGGTGTAGTGGTCATGGGCAGTACGTTGGAGACCTGGGCTAAGGTAAAGGATCGTATGGCCAGATGAGTATGGATGTGCATGTGTGTACATTAAATTGTGGAGTTCACTGCTGGTGGATCTAGTGATGGCCACTAGCATAGGGATTCATGGAGGATAAGTCCATCAGCGGCTGCTAGCCGTATAAATAAATAAATAAATAAATAAATAAAGAGTAAATCCAAAAAACCAGGGTGGGAAACTACCGTCACGGAGGTCTCAAAAATACAAATTCCAGTAGCAGAAAACACCATCAAAGATCGCCAAAACAATATATTAAACAATTATACAGTAGGTGGTGTCACAACAACATTAATGCATACTGTAACCATAATAAGGCATAAGCTACAATATTTCCTCCTTTAAAGATAAGACACAAAGTCCCAGCAGTCGGTATAATTTGATAGGAGGAGTCCACATAGCCATAACATTCTCCAGACGGCCTTTGCAAAGACGCCCGTTCCAGGTTCTTAGAAGATGCCTTTCCTTCGACTTCTTCAGTTTGCTGGCTGTGTAAGTAGAACCTGATTTCAGCAATTTCAACAGACCACAGGGTTCGTAGTGTAAGAAGCGAATCATAGGTTCACAGGGCTGCTTTCAGGTTTTGGGGAGCCCTAAGCAAACAGTGCCCAGGGGCCCTTGTCCGCCTACCACCAGGCCCCTCTCCCATGCCTCCTTTTCCACCTTCCACCTGTGTGCCCCTCCCCTGCCTGTCCATCCTTCCTCCACTATCAAGTCCTCCCATCGTCTGGTGCATGGGTGGGACCAGAGGTAGCCCCACCAGAAGCCGTGAGTCCTGGCAGCTGCCCATCTCAGGATATGGTGATGCCGGCCCTGCTCCACAGACAGAGGCAGCAAATCCCTGAATCCCAGTGCTAGGAGGTCATGTCAGGTGAAGGGCTTGGCTTCGATGCCCTGTTTGATTACCCTCCAGAGCTCGTTGGCCACTTTGTGAAACAGGATGCTGGACTAGATAGATCACTGGTCTGATCCAGCAGTGCACCTTGTAATGTTCTTATTAGGGATGCCAGGCGCACACACACCCCCGGAGGCAGGGGTCCCCTGCTTTCGGGCTCGACCTCTCCAGTGGGATTACCCCCCCCCCCAAATAGGGAAGAATGCAGAAATGAAACAAGACATGCCCTTGTGACCCGGAAGTGATGTAAGCACATTGGGAGGGTGACGCTCTGGTTTTTGGGCAAAACCAGTTTTGCCCCAAAACCAGAGCACCGCCCCCCCCCCCACGTCACTGCTGTGCCTGTATCACGTAGGTACATCACATTTTTTTTGGCATTCCTTCCGGCTTCTGGTAAGTTCTCTCCTCATCCCCCACCGGCAGATCTGAGGGACCTGGCAACCCTAGTTCTTATGTGTTTGTTTGTGTGCGGCGTTTTCAAGGGGGCGTCAATGAATGCAGAAGGTGTTACAGATCCTCCCCTCCCATTCAGTAACATTGTGCGTGCTTTGAATGCAGAAGGCTCATTTCCAGATATTTCCAGTGAAGCAATCTTGAGTAACAGGGCCTGGGAAAGACCTTTTTACTTTCTAGAGAGCTACTGCCAGTCAGAGTAGATTGTGATGGGCTGACTTCTGGTGTTCATAGTTTCTGTCTGCAACCGTATGCACACACATGTCCCTATGAACTTGTGTAACTCATTTGACTTTACTGGTGGAGCCTGATTTCCTGTTTCACTCATCTAGTTTCTTTCCCCTTTCCCCAACTGGCGTGGGAAGAAGACTTTGGGGCAGCTCAAGCTAAACATCTTTGGGGAATATATTTCAATCAGTGGCAGCAGTGTGTGCTTAGCAGGGGGTGGTACTTCTTCATTCATGTCTTAGTTGTTAGAACTTGAAAGTGAAATTTGAATTTGAGGATAATTGACTGGCTATAGGCTGTGTTAATTTGGACTTTCAAAACCAGTTGTTTCTTGTGATCAGTGCGGTATGAGCCACGTGGGAATGGTTGGCCATATTTGTCCAGAGATTGGTGAAGAAAGTTAGACACTCTGCAAATGCAGGGGTCCGTTGGGGCCCGGAGCGAGGCGGAGCAAAGCTCCGCCAGCTCAGGACTGGCCAGTAGGGCAGCCATGGGCTGAATCAGATTCTCTAATCTGATTCATCTTGCCGCCGAATTGCCGCCGAAATTCGGTGGCAACTTTAAAAGCCACTGGAGGGGAGTGGGTTTGAGGGAGAGGCTCCAAACTTGGAGGGTAGCTGCTGGGGCCTCTCCTCGAAATGCCCACCAAGTTTCAAGAAGAATGGACCAGGAGGTCCAATTCTACAGGCCCTAAAACAGGTTGCCCCCATTCCCTCCATTGTTCTCTATGGGAGGAAAAAAGTTAACATTTTTTCCCTCCATAGAGAACAATGGAGGGGATGGGACAATCTGTTTGGGTGCCCATAGAATTGGACCCTGTGGTCCAATCTTCTTGAAACTTAGTGGGTATTTCGAGGAGAGGCCCCAGCAGCTACCCTGCAAGTTTGGAGCCTCTCCCTCAAGTCCCTTTTCCTCCAGCCTCTCATATACCCTATGAGTTTTTGCCATTGATTTCAATGGCCCATAGGATATAATGGGGCTGAAACTGACATTCCCTTTCTGACACACTTCTGGTGATGTCAGGGGACGTGGCATATGCTAATGAGTTATGCTAATAAGTTATGCTAATGAGCTCCTGCACCTCTTTTTTTACGAAAGGACCCCTGTGCAAATGCAATGCTGAATCATGGTTTCTTTTCCTGAACTGCAGTAGAGCATTAAGTCCAGATACCTAAATCATGGTTGGCTGCAGCCAAGTATGTGAAACCATGGTTGGAAGTGGGTTTTCGTTGCTAAATATGTACTGTGGTCTTTGACTGCAATAAACTACATTCTTCTTCTCAGGCCTTTTTTTGGTAGAAAAAGTCCAGCAAGAACTCATTAGCATAATAGACCACACCCAACAGCAGAAACTCATTCGCATATTAGGCCACACCCCTGACAGTGCAGCTCCCTCCCAGGATTGGCTTCCCCAGGTGGGGCTCATGGGGAACCCGAGGGAAGGAAAGCAGTTTCTGGATTGACTTCCCCAGGCGCCCCACAGCTGCAGGGCGTCTGGGGAACCCGGGGGGGGGGGGGAGGCTGTAGGCGTGGCCAACTCAGAAGCCAGCTGGAACTCTGTTCCTGTGTGTTTCTGCCCCAAAATAGCTCTGCTTCTTCTTCTTCTTGCTAAATAATACATCGGCGCCAAACAAATTACAGTAAGACAATTTCCTCATCTCTCTGCCATCAAGATAACAAGCAGGCCTTGCTAGACTTCTTCTGTACATGATTTCCAACTGAAAAGATTGTCTCGGCAAACTTGACCATAGGTTCACTGTGGCTGCAGTCACCATTTTGCCATCTCAAGAATGAGAAGATCTTGTGCGCTGTGCCAAAATTCAGTCGAACTGCACTTTGTTACTGATAAATCATAATGCCAAATCACATGCGTTTGATTAAATATTTCATAAACCTTCGTGTGGCACAGGATTGTAAAGAAGCTTCTTCACGTTCTCATTCGCTTTCTGTCATGCCCCACAAAGTCTGCATTAGAATTCTTTTGAGCAGTGGCTCTTCAAATCTGGAGGGGAGGGGGTGTGGCTCAGTGGCAGGGCATCTGCTTGGCATGCAGAAGGTCCCAGGTTCAACCCCTGGATCAGGTTATAAGTGATGTGAAAGACTGCAACCTGAGACAATGGAAAGCCACTGCAAGTTTGAGTAGACAACACTGACCCTGATGGACCAATATTCTGATTCAGTATAACCGTCAACTACGAGAAAAAAACACTGTGATAAGGGTTGCTAAGAACAAGAAAACAATAATTACAATAAAATTTATTCTTATTATATCCTATGTCTGTGTTCTTATAAGTAAATAACCCAGTATGCAATACATACAATCTAATCAACATACATGTTCAAATTCCAACCTAAATCCATACAAAATCCAACCTAAATCCATACAAAATCCAAGTATTCTCAAAACTCTCCTTTAATCTTGCTTCTTTCTGGACAAATTTATGGATTGTATCACTCGTTTTGGAGCCTTCGTGAGACGAGGAGTGAACACTTGTGTCAAAAAACATAGGAAAAAAAATAGCAAAATCATTACATGGAAGGCACTAATCAACACTTCTTCCAAGAGACAGAATTTCAAGCAGTTATTCCCATTTGGGAATAACTGTAATTCGTCTTGACTGTTTTTCTTAGGCAGTGTAAGGCAGCTTCATGTGTTCATGTGTAACATGTTTGTTTGTTGGTCTGCCTAAGTTATGACCCTCCTCTGAGGCCTGGTGCTGGTAATAACTCTTAAACCTACAAAATAGGTGAAGTACTTAATTCCTAATTTGAAACATTAAATCTTAAAGCAGCTCTGGAAAATATTCAGGTTCAGACTTAGATTATCACTTAGAGAAGGGACTTCCAAATTCGGTGGACAGAGGTTATTCGTCTTGGAGCCCTGCTGCAGATTTGGTTGTGACCGAGTGTGCGATTTATACTTTCTGTACACACTTCTTCTGTTCAGACTTGGCAGTTGGTTGGTATACCCATGAGTGCAGTCTTAGTTGATACCAAAGATCATGACGGAGCATAAATCAGAAGGTTATCTTCAAAACATGTCAAGAAAAAGCATTTTTTTTAAAAAAAAAAAGATTTTCTAAATCAAAACATTATGGCTACTTGTTATAAATGTGTTACTGAACAGCCGCTCCAGTCTGGAGTAACTGAAGTGCTGAAGTGCCTCATGGGTTTTGTAGTCTTCAGGAAACATCAGTGGTGGTTCTTGCATGTTTTCCTTGTGCGAATGACAATAGCTTGGGGTGAAAAGGTTGAACCCCACCACAGGGATACGTGATATCTGATGTTTAAGCATGACTCATCACAGTATTAAGATGTGGAAACACCCTCTACCATGGTGAGATCAGGATTCAGAAGTGTGCGAGGCCGCAGTATTTGGCCGAAGCTCCTTCCTGCCGCCCCCTAAACGTTTTGGCACCAGTTCTATCAACAATCTCTTTTCCATTGGCTAATCTCAGACATGGGATTCTTAAAGAACTGATAGCATTCTTGCCTGCCTGCCTGCCTGGGCGAAACTCAATAACAGCCTGACTGCAGATTGACAGTAATGGATTCAGCACCCCTACACATATGCTTTTGTTCTCCCTTGTTCCTTCTCACAAATAGATGTTATTAATTAACTGTCCTCGGCAAAAGACATCTGTAAGTGTACTTGTGCCAATTAGCTTTCTTTAATGCAGGACTAGTGTTTCACAATGTTTGAAATGTAATATTTTCCCCCTCTTTGTTGTATTTCCAGTTTCAAATAGAAAAGGAACATTGTAGTGTGTTGTTCAAGGCACATACTTTCCAATTAATTTTTTAAAAAGAAAGAATCTTCGGGAGAAAGGGGACTCTATGAAGACGTAAATGTAATGTTTTTTCAAAGTTTCGATCATAGGTTGGCTGAAAATGAGCCACGAGCAACAGGAAAAAAGACCCTGTTCAGACAATGCTTTTTCTGGTCAGAAATCTCAAGCAAGTGAAGACACTAGAACATAAGAAGATCCCTAGTAAATCAGACCAGTGGTCCATCTAGCCCAGCATCCTGTCTCACGCAGTGGCCAACCAGTTCCTCTGGAGGGCCAACAACAAGGCATTGAGGCTGAGGCCTTCATAAGAACATAAGGGGAGCCCTGCTGGATCAGACCAATAGTCCATCTAGTCCAGCATCCTGTCTCACTCAGCGGCTGACCAGTTCCTCTGGAGGGCCAACAACAAGGCATTGAGGCTGAGGCCTTCATAAGAACATAAGGGGAGCCCTGCTGGATCAGACCAATAGTCCATCTAGTCCAGCATCCTGTCTATGCAGTGGCCGACCAGTTCCTCTGGAGGGCCAACAACAAGGCATTGAGGCTGAGGCCTTCATAAGAACATAAGGGGAGCCCTGCTGGATCAGACCAATAGTCCATCTAGTCCAGCATCCTGTCTCACGCAGTGGCCGACCAGTTCCTCTGGATAGCCAACCACAGGGCATAGAGGCTGAGGCCTTCCCTGGTAAGAACATTAAAAAGCCCTACTGAATCAGACCAGTGGTATATCTAGCCCAGCGCCCTCACTCAGTGGCCAACCAGTTCATCTGGAGGGCCAACAACAGGGCACAGAGACCTAGGCCATAATTAGAACATAAGAAGAGCCCTGCTGGATCAGACCAGTGGTCCATCTAGCTCAGAATCCTGACTCACACAGTGGCCAACCAGTTCCTCTGAAGGTTCAGCAGCAGGGCATAGAGGCCCAGTGTTTCTTCCTGGCACCGGAATCTAAAGGATGCTCCAGGTAGCTTCAGTACATTCAGATCCCCCGCACGGGAGACTTTCACCAAGGGGAGAATGGCCTATATACATGGAACAGCGCAGATGTGAGAGAAATCACAGATCCCTGTTAGTCTTTTAAGACTAATGACAGACTCACACTCTGGATTCAGAGGGGGACCACACAGAGAGGATGGAGGGGGGAGGGTTCCCCCATTCCACTCCCTCTAATTGAAACCATCCCATCCTTCTTCTTTGCTATTATTAGTTCTTTCAAGGAAAAAGGATTTGTACCCACTTTTTTTTTCCCTTTAAAAGTATTTAATGGGTGCAGTTGGGGAGGTGATATGAGTTGGGAAACTGTGGCACCACAAGCAAGCCAAGTTTAACTACCAGTGTTTATAGGAAAAGAACCTATGACCTTATCAAGGGTCAGTCTTTTCTGACTGGCTGGGGTTTCACCAGGGTCTCAGGCAGAGGTCTTTCGTATCACCTAGTACCTAATTCTTTTAACTGGGGATGTTGGGGATTGAACCTTGGACCTTCTGCATGCCAAGCGGATGCTTTACCTTTGAGCCATGAGCCCTTCCCAAAGGGTCCTTCTGAGATTCTTTAAATGGAGATATTGGGGAACGTGGAACCTTCTGCATGCCAAGCAGATGCATTATCACTCAGCCACGGCTCATCCCTGTGCCACAATTGTCTCTTCGTGCTGCCACAGATGAACATGGCTACCTCTCTGGAATGTATTAGTCTCAAATTAGAATTGTGCTCACAAAGGTGTATGGAAAAGATAGCAGCATTTATACCCTTTCACCACTTTGACTGTAAATGACGGAATCGAATGAGTAAGAAAACTGTGCACAAAGGTTGGTTTAAAGGAGGTTAGGTTAGCAACAAATCTGCGTTAAGTTGTATCAAGTGAGTCTGACGTTCCCTAAAGGCACCTAGCAGATGGCAAGAAACGTTATGTTAACTGCTGCCGGAGATCAAACACTCGATTAGGTGGATTGTTGTTCTGATCCATTTGCAGCCTTCTTTATCCTTGGGAAAACGTACGAGGCAGGATCCAAAGAAGTGCACATCTAGTTCCACACGCCCAAGGAGATTTGGGCAAGGGAGACGTTTTTGGGCTTGCGCTTCTTGAACAGCTGCCTCTAATGCGAAACGGCAAACAACTTCTGACAAAGAGGAGTGCCTTGGAGGTCATTTGTGACTTGGCATGGTGGTCTGCTGCTGAAATCAGAGAGGACATACGAGACCCTCCCCCCCCCCCCCCCCCGCACGCTCAACCCCTTGGGCTTGCTTTTAAGTAGCTCCTTGGATCCAGGCTGCAATGTTTTTCTTGGGAGAAGCAAGCTCCGTCTCTCTACAGCTGCAGCATTTTAACACAAAAGTGTCTGGCTCTTTGCAAAAGTTTGACATCTGAAGAGGAAGCAAAGGGAATATTTTTACAGCAATGATACCGTCCATTGACCTATTTCGAATGGCGCAGATTGCCGGGGACTTGAATCTTATTACTGCTTCCCTCTTGTTTAAGATAGCAGTCTGGTCTGGAGAAATTTAATATTGTTGGCAAGACTCTTGGTGGAAGTTCACATTGTGTGTATCTGAACTCTAGCATGCGGCTCAGCGATGTTCTCGGTTTACAGGGCTGCCAGTTTTAACTCTTCCCTCCGAGCCTTCGCATTTTATTAATAGATGCTTTCGCCACATTTCGGTCCCGGCTCCCTTGTGAATGGTGCAGACAAAGCTATAAGGTGGCATATTTTCCATACGGGCCGAGGTTGGAAATTTCAATGCAGAACAACTATAAATCTCAAAAAATCCAGAAATAATATAGCTGTTTGTGCGCTAACATAAATCAAATGTAATGAAAATTAACGTAATAAAGATTTTAATGCAAAATGTTTGCCCAATATCTATTTAACAATAAAGGTCCAAAGAGATAACAACAAAGTGTCCGGTAGTCATTTTCGTTTCTAAGGGTCTTCATCAGGTTGGGACCATCATACAAACTGCATAACACTCATATAAAAAATGTACATTTCCAAAGGTCAAATTAGTCCAAGAGCAAAGTCTTCACAGGAATATTGCTAATATCATTCTGAAGAACTCTAAAGGAGAGCTGCATATATTACAGACTCCAACTGGCTTCCCAGCTCTCCTGGGAACATATATGCAGAGTACTAGAACATGAATTAATTTAGATCAAGATGGGTAGCCGTGTTAGTCTGACTGTAGCAACAGAAAAGAGCAAGAGTCCAGTTGCACCTTAAAGACTAACAAAATATGTGGCAGTGTATGAGCTTTCATGAGTCACTGCTCACTTCTTCAGATACAGCTAGAATGGGAGTCCATCTGTCCTATTTATTGGAAAGGGGAGTGATTTCAGATGCCGAATGACAACAGCAGGTGAATTACAGTAGCAGGTGTGATTGGATTTAGGTGAGATATGCAGAGGGGGTAATAGGCATGGAGATATCAGCATTGGTAACAAGACAGGAAACCTGGGTCTCGATTCAGTCCAGGTGGATGTTTTGAACTAACTTGACCTTGGTCACCAGAGACACAGCCTTACACTTAGAAATCTGTTCTGGTTCCTTCATGCTCACTTTTCCGAGTCTCCTTCTGAATTTTTGGTTGCAGTCTCCCTTTTGATTGATGATGGAGCCAAGGAATAGAAAATCTTGAACAATTTAAGTTTCTTCATCATCAGCCTTAAAGTGGAAATGATACAAATAGATATTTTTACAGCCCCCCCCCTCGTTTAGGCTATAGCCCATTTAGCACTATATGCTTAAAAGCTTGCAATAAAAAAGGAAGAGGGAAAGAGCACTGATCATTATTTTTGAAAGATTCCCCCCCCCCCCCAGTAGAAATTATGTCATCGCTAAAGGACAGATTTTAAAGGGAATATTCTCCTAGCAACCAGATCGCAGGTGAAGGAACAGAAAATCGTTGCCTATATGAAATATTAAAGTATTTCCAAGGCATTTATGCAGCAAGTTTCCCCCCTGCCATATAGTCTTAACTCTTAACATATGAGGGTCGAATTTGTCACTGCGCAGCTTTTACCTGTTAGAAAACTTTGCTTTAATGTATAATTCATCTCTCTGAATATGTGGAAAGATTAACTTGCAGTGTTTTAAAACCAAAAGCACTTGTTCTCCGTTTGGTCTGTTACTTGATAGCCCATTCTCTGTTCAGGTACTGAATCCTTCATTTGAGATTGGAGATTCTTTACTCAACAAGTGATTAAAGCATGAGATTTGCCATCGGAGGATGTAATGATGGCCACAAACATAGATGGGCTTTTAAAGGGCTTTTAGACAAATTCATGAAGGATAGATTTATCAGTGGCTACTTGCCATGGTGACTGAAGGGAACCTCCATATTAAGAGGCAGAAAACCTCTTGAATCCCAGTGTCAGGAGGCAACATCAAGGGAAGGCCTCGGCTTCTATGTCCTGTTGTTGGCCCTCCAGAAGAACTGGTTGGCCATTGTGTAAAAGAGGATACTGGAGTACTGGTCTGATCCAGCAGAGTTCTTCTTATGTTCTTATGAAGGGCTTGGCTTCTATGCCTTGCTGTCGGCTGTCCAGAGGAACTGGTTAACCACTGTGTAAGACAAGAGACTGGACAAGATGGACCACTGGTCTGATCCAGCAGGGTTCTTCTTATGTTCTTATGAATGCCTTAAATTCTATGTCCTGTTGTTGGCCCTCCAGGAGAACTGGTTGACCACTGTGTGAGACAGGATGCTGTTCTAGATGGACCACTGGTCTGGTCCGGCAGGGCTCTGCTTATGTTCTTATGTTTTTCTTTTAAAAGATAGTTTGAAATTTGTCCAATAAGGTACAGGGGAGAGGGGTGAAGTATTTGTGGGGCTAAGGCCATGGATCCTGACCTCCTGAAAGAATAGTTATAAGGTTGGGAGCATTCCATGGATTTTGGGGGCCCTTGACCTCCATCTTCCTCTCCTCTGGTCAGCTTCCTCCTGTTAAAATCAGCTGGCTCTAAACCATGGTTAGAAGCTGTGTGCTGCTGCTTAACCTAAACCTGGTTAATTTTAGCATGCATCACTAGATCATGGAAACGGAAGGAGGAGACTAATTTGAGTACAGAAGGTAGGAGGAATACCCCAAAGCAGGGGTGGCCAAACTTGGGCTCTTTCACACATATTGTGTGGCTCCCAGCAAGGTGGCCGGGGAAGCAAAGGGGAGGCATGCCTCCCTGATCGGTCTTCCCTTCCCCAGCCAGTATTTCCCTCCCTGGGTAGGCTTTAGATGGAGGGGGGAGCATAGAAAGAAAGCAACTTTTAACTATAAATGCATTCTTAAAGACACCACCTCCCCTTGGCCGGCCACCTTGTAGAAGACATTTGTCTCTTTAAATCCCTTTGCCAAGTTGGCTGGCGTGGGGGTGTGTGAACACATTTAAAGTTAAAGTTGCTTTCTTTCCACCTGTCCCCCAACTCCCCATTCCCCATCTATTTGCTTTCTTTCCACTTTCTTTCCACCTTTCTTTCTCTCTCTCTCTCTCCCCCCCTCCCCATCGAAAGTTAAATATCATTATCAATATCTGTTTTTATGCCTTTTGTTTTTATTTTTGGCAGCCTCATTTAATTTTCTTAAAAAAAAACACTTGTGTGGGTTATATCTGTTCATGTCTCACGGCTCTCAGACATCTGCCGTTTGTTCTGTGCTGCTCTTGCATTAAGCAAGTTTGGCCACCTCTGCCCCACAGTGTGCTGGCAGTCTCCTAACAATAGTTAAGAAATCTGGAATGTTACACCTGCATTGGGTAACAGCTGTACTTTCTTACCTGGAATGCTGCATTTTTAAATCAATCAGCCAGCCAGTCAGTTCACTTATGGTCTGAGATCGGCCAACACTGATCTAACAGCTAAACAGCTACATTTTATAAAATTCCCCCTTTGCTTCATTAATCCATTGTAATTCTCTTCCCCCCCCCCCCTTGTTTCTGCTGGTTCTTGAATTATCAGCTAGATGGCATTTTAACCAAACCCTGCTATACTGGCATTGTTTTTTGGGTTAGGATTCAAATTGACTTTTTGGACGTCAAAGTGATGACTCCCTAGGCTAAGTCTTCAAGTAGAACAACTTGTGGCATTATTGTTAACCTGCATATTTCGGGGTGTGTACTCATTCGTTTAAAATTGAGTCTCAAGTTGAAATAGCTGGGGAGAAAAATGTGTTTTTTGTAACTAGGCGTCTGATAGGTCCCATGACTGTTGGCAGACTGTTCCAGAACGCTTTTCTGAATGTGTTTTTTTTTCTTCCTCTCTCTTCTAGTGGCATTGCCTCCAGAGAAGATGGATGGAGCTTGCAGCGGCGATGAAAAGAAAATGGAAAAGGAAGCCGATGCACGCGCAAATGCCAAGAAGCAACTAAAATTTGAGGTGAGGCCCTGTAAGAAAAAATTCAACGAAATCTAGGGCAGCAGATCACGGCAGTCTAAAACGCCAGTTGCACTTTGCCCACGAGCTATTTAATAGCTAAAAGTTGTTTTTTTCCTGTTCTGACCCACAAAGTCAAATGTAGGCCCCTCCAGTCTTTGGGGAGGGCCGTGTAGGTTTTTGCCATCATGTTGGGCCAGCAGAAATGCAAGGCAGGCGGGGTTTTCAATCACCTATCAGGCTTTGGTAGGTAGCTAAAGAACTGTGATTGGCCCAGTAGGTTGTGAAGGTTTGCTGCATCCAGGGGTCATTTTGAGCAGGAGCTCGGGGGAGCTCAGCTCCGGGAGTTGGTGCCAGCCCCACCTCCTGGCGGGGGAATGCCTGCTTGTCTCATGGCTGCAGCAAAATGACCCCGTCCCCTGGAAAGGTCCTTGTTTCTCAGACCAGCCTTCTGAAGGCTTCAGCCGCCACTGAAGCTACCCTCCCAGAATAGTGGTATTTCTGAGGCTTGGATTAGTAGCTGTCCCCTCTCTGCCAGCTCTTTCTTTCTTTCTTTCTTTCTTTCTTTCTTTCTTTCTTTCTTTCTTTCTTTCTTTCTTTCTTTCTTTCTTTCTTTCTTTCTTTCTTCCTTCTGACATACTTCCGGTGATGTCAGGTGGTGTAGCATGTGCAAATGAGTTATGCTAATGAGTTATGCTAATGAGCTCCTGCACCACTTTTTCTACGAAATGACCCCTGGCTGCATCCAATCACATACAGTATTTATGAGGACAACAGCTATAGAATAAGTTAAGATCGGAGAATCATATAGCTGAAACAACACACTCTCCCATTAAAGCATATGCATCAAAAATTCCAAAATTATACAAAGATTATTGCAAAGGCTTGAGCGATATGTATTAACTTAGGAGAGTTCCAGATATGCTATGAGTTGAGAAATTGCCATTGTTGATCAGCCAGATTTAGTAACAGTGCTGTTATCTCGTTTGAAGATATTCTAATTATTGGTCCACGCCTGATGAAGACTGTGGACACGAATGTATCTACCAGAGTTTTCGTTGATGATTTTGGACCTTCATCATTCACTATATTAAATGGATATATTTTGCAATAATCTTTGTATAATTTTGGAATTTTTGATGCCTATGCTTTAATGGGAGAGTGCGTCGTTTCAGCTATATGATTCTCTGATCTTAACCTGCATCCAATCTCAGGGCAGTGGTTTTACCTGTGCTTGGGTGAGTGGCTGAAATGGTAACAAATGCAACTTGGATCAAATGAAAAGGTGGAACTTTGAGTCCAAATGAGAGAGGTGGAACACCTCCAGTGTTCTCTTCCAACTTTCTGCCTAACTTACTAATTCCGTAGCTTAAAATGATCTTCAGCTGAGTACTCTCTACAAGAACCTATTGCTTTTGAGATACTGGACAGCATTCTGCCACTCCTTCTTTGACCTGCATGCAGAAATAGAGTTTCTGGAATTACTTTTGTTCAGATGTCCTCCACTTTGGCTTCTGTGTGGCTCCAGAAGAGAGACGTCAGGCTTAGACCCTTAAC
Source organism: Lepidodactylus listeri (assembly GCA_029233225.1). NCBI lineage: Eukaryota > Metazoa > Chordata > Lepidosauria > Squamata > Gekkonidae > Lepidodactylus > Lepidodactylus listeri. The sequence goes on from JARCFY010000017.1 coordinate 53,076,873, forward strand.
TGTCATCCGCAATTATCCTAGGTTTATGTAGAAGTCATCTTCTGCTTCCCTTGTCTCTCATTCTGCTTCTTCAATGGTCTTCCCTTTGCATGTTTATCAAAAGTACCAGTAATAATGTGGGTATGTCAGTCGCAAGTATGTGGACGACAAAGACTATCTCTCTACTTGAAGAAAAGCCAGTGGTTTCAGAAGTCAGAGACTACAGGCTAAGTGCCTGTCATTTAACTGAAACTTGTCTTTACCGCCAAGCAGGCTCATTTCATAGCAGGAGCTCCTTTGCATATTAGGCCACACACCCCTGATGTAGCCAATCCTCCAAGAGCTTACAGTAGCCCCTGTTAGAAGAGCTCTGTAAGCTCTTGGAGGATTGGCTACATTAGGGGTGTGTAGCCTAATAGGCAAAGGCGCTCCTGCTACAAAATGAGCCCTGCTGCCAAGCATCCAAGACCTTAAGCTCCAATCTTAAGCAAAGTATATTTATTTCTTAACCATGTTCGCAATGTGCCTCTTGGAGAAACCCTTTCTGTCTGTTTTTTTAGTTTTATTTTTTTAATTTAATTTTAATTATCATTATTAAAAGTACTGTCTAGCACTCTTAAAGTGTTCAAAATGCTCATTTTTTCCATCCGTTAAGACACTCAAAACCTCAGTTCTCAGCTATTTTGGTTAACATTGATTTTTTTAAAAAAAATAGTTATTTTTTTAAAAATAGGCCAATTTAGTATAAATGCACATCTACAATCTACACAACGTAAATCCAAAGGCTTGCTGGACAAGAAAAGTTTTTAACTGCTTGCCTAATACTAGTAGTGAAGGAGTTCTATGACCTTTCCTTCGGACGGCATTCTGTAGCCTTGGTGCTGGCACTGAAAAGGCCCTGTCAGTTACCATGCTGGTAGGAGTACATGGAGCTCAAAAGATGACCTAATTGAACAGGATGGTTTATCTGGAAGGTGTCCTGGGTTCATGCGGTTCTCTTCTTGCAGTCCTTAATAACAGCACTGTAAGACAGACAAATATTACTCTCCATATACTATAGTTGGAAAGAATGCGAGAGAGTAGCTTGCAGCTTGTAGAGTTCATGGCCAAGGTGAGATTCAAGCTGGGGACTTTCTGATTAGTAGCTCAGTGTCTTAGCCAAGCTCTCAGAAACGAGGGCCAAATTTCACTTGAGAAAGGAGAAAGTTCCTATTTATAAAGTGTGTGTGTGCAGTGAACTTTATGCACAGGCAGGGAGTATCCAAATAGCTGTTGGAATTGCAGGGTGGAGGTGGAATAACTTTGGCTAAGGAGGAGATGGACAATCCAAGAGCTTTAGGATCTGTGGCCACCTGGAGATGGGAGTAAAGCATGTCAAGATTCAGCTCAGGAGGCTAAAACCTATCCCGGACCCATGCTACGTACCTGTGGACGGGAGATGCTTATGTTTCCTTCTTTTGATGAGCATTCTTTTTTGCCAAGCAGTTGTGTTTTTGTGTCTGTCTGTCTGGGCATGCATGCTTTGTGGGCGACTCTTCTCTTCCTAGTTATAAACTTCCTGGCGGAATAGATGCTTTTGTAAAAGTCTTTCATCTCTGGTCTCCAGAGTGCTCCAACCTTGACCCAGTCACCCTGGAAATCCATCTGATTAGATGGCCAGCAAGGAAGAAATGCTCCCATAAGGAATGAGTCAGATGGCCTATTTCCTCAGTAGACACGCAAACATCGTAAAACTGCCAGACGTCGTTTCTTGGCAGGCTTTGCTTACAAAGAGAGAGATTTAATAAATACAAGCACTGAAAACATGTTGTCATTCCGAGATGAAGGCTGTCTACCTCCATGGAGAGGGAGGCACGCAGATGCCACCAAAACGGCATGCATGTTATCTCTCGGTGAACGGCAAACTGATTACCATTCCTTTTTCAAATAGTGGATTCTTCTGATCATCAATTAAAGCTTGCAGATAGGCTCCAGTTTCAGATTTGGTGTAGAAAGTATCAGGTTTGGTGACAAACTTTTTTTTGTCCCTAAAAGCTGCGGCTTGAGGGTGGATAGATACACCAAGGCTGCCGTCACACATGCTAAATAACCCACATTAGAAGAGCCCTGCTGGACCAGACCAATAGTCCGTCTAGTCCAGCATCCTGTCTCACACCAGTTCAGGCCAACCAGTTCCTCTGGACGGCCAACAACAGGGCAGAGAGGCCAAGGCATTTATAAGAATATCAGAAGCCCTGCTGGATCACACCAATGATCCATCTAGGCCAGCATCCTGAATCACACAGTGGCCAACCAGTTGCTCTGGATTGCAAACAGTGGGCATAGAGGCTGAGGCCTTCCCCTGATGTTGCCTCTTGGCTCTGGGATTCAGAGGCTTAGTGCCTCTGAGTGTGAAGGTTCAGCCTCAGTCAGTTAGTAGCCACTGATAGACTTAACACTGGTTGCGGTCACATGTGCGAGATAAAGTGGGGGGGGGAGTGAGGCTATTTCCTCTGGAGGAAATTTACCCACAGTTGTGCGATCACACAGAGTTTTGTAGATGCGGGCACAGCCCGCCATTGCATAATCAGGCGCAACCGCGGGTGAGTCAGGGTTTTCTTTTGCCATTGTTTTCCGATTCGCTTAAACGGGGGATCGATGGATCGCTTCTTCACCCTGAGGGCTTCCTATGACAGTATGCGCTGATGCGCATACTGAGAAGGGGAAAAAAAACAATGGCATGACGTCGGGATAGCCTAATCAGACTATCCCAACGACATGGGAGCGCGCTGGGGTGATCAGACGCAAGGAAGTCCCTCTGTGGCCCATGGCACCCCGTTTGCTACTGGACTTTCTGAGGTTTTTTTTATTCCGTGTATGTGGTGGAACAAAACAGGTTGCCAATGGCTGCAGGGTGCTTGCCAGAAGTTGGCATCTGATTGCGCTCCTTTAATCCGCCTGGCATTCACACCTATGTCGGGGTGAATTGTGCGTGTGATTGCAGCCACTGATAGTCTGATTCAGTATAAGGCAGCTTCATGTGTTTGTGTGTTCACTTGGTCTTAATCTGAATTCTCTTCTCTGAAAAGACATGTCTCTGAATGCAGTGAATGAGTATTGGAGCAACTTCCATCCAGCTTGACTGATTTGCAAAATTTATATCCCACCTTCCTGCCTTGACAAAGGGGCACCAAAGCGGCTAACAATTTAAAACAGACATGATAAAATCCCATTTAAAAACCATTAAAATCAGCCCCTCTCAAAGACAGATCATTAAAACAATTGAAAAGCAGAGTTAAAATACAGACGAAACATAATAACAACAATTAAAACATTGGTTCGGGAGGAGGGATCATTGCGGAAGGAGAGATCGTTGCAGAAATGCCAAATGAAACGCAAAGGCTGAGGACAAACTGGCAATCTGGAGTGGGATGAATCCGGAGGCAAAAGCTGTGGGGGAAAAATCCCCCGGGGCTGGCTGTCCACATTGGCCAGGGTATTGCGCAAGGATGCCGTTATGGAGCATTCAGACTGCTGCGGAGTGGCCCCAGGTGGGCTGGCCTCCGCAGCTCGTGCTAGGGCTGTTTCGGCAATTTGCGCATGTGCGCATGAGCGCTCATGTGCAAACTGGCAAAACGCCGCGTTCGCACTGCCGCCTCCGCTTGCCTCCCGCCTTCTTCCAGTTCACACTGCCTGGAAGCGGGAGACAAGCGCAAGACGGCCTCCAGACACTGGTTTCTCCCAGTGTCCTTCTAAAGCGCAAGAAAACCGGCTTCAAAGCGGGTAAGTGCGGAAGGGAGCCGAGGGACAGCTGCGCATGTCTGAACAGGCTCCCTCCCCCCGCTTCCCATGCAAACCTATCCCGGGGCAGATTGCCAGTCTGTCCTCAGCCAAAGAGTCTTCATCCACTGGTGCAAGAGAGCAACAGAAGGGGACAGACAAAACCCCCTGGCTTTAGAACGACTGTCTTCCACTGAGATTTTTTCCCCTGTTTTATTTCGAGCCGCTTCTGCTTTCATCCTGGCTGTTGCTGTTTCCTCTTTTTTATCGTTATAATCTTTTATGCAGAAGTATGTTAACCGAGGCGAACAACAGACTGCAGGACCAAAAAACTCCACAACAGTCAGATAATTAGAAAAGATTTAAGTTGCCAAATTCCAAAATACACCATCAACTGAGAATCCAGATTTAACCTAGTTGTTTAATAACAACCAAATCCTTAAATATAAAAGATTGTAGCCTTTTTTTCTTCCAAGGTCTGTTGAATTATAGTAGGTTAAGAACAGTTTCCAGCAACCTATAAATTCCTCTTAGGCAATTCTCCTTCTGTCCCATAACCAGGGGTCATTTTGAGCAGGAACGCACAGGAACACTGTTCCAGGAGTAACAAGCCCAGGAGTGGGCAGGGCACATATGGTGATGCACTGTGGAAAAAAGCAAAAGCGTACTAACTTGATCTGTATTTTCATGCTTGTTGTAGAGTAGCTTCCCTGCAAGAGCAAAGGAAACCTAAAGCGTCTTTAGTCTCAGTGTAAAGCTGGTTCGCCAGCTCTGAGTTGAGAAATACCTGGAGATTTTCGGGGCGGAGCCTAAGCAGTGGGTGTTGCCCTCTGACGCACTTCCGGTGACATCAGGGGGTGTGGCATATGCAAATAAGCTATGCTAATGAGCTCCTGCACCTCTTTTTCTACGAAATGGCCCCTGCCATAATCTTTTAGAGATAGTTATTCTTTCTCATAATCAGAACAAACCAAACTTTCCTAAGCCATACCTTTTCCTTAGGTGTCTTTCTTTGCCTGCAGGATTATGCTGCCAACAACCCTTCCGCAATTTATAACTTTTTAACCGTCTGCTTATGTTTATCTCTCTTGAAACCTAACCTAGAAGAGCAATCTTGGGATTACACGGTATTTTACATTGTAAAATTTTTTCCATTATATTAAATGTACCTTCCCAATATTTGCTAACCACTGGGCCGAGACACCAAACATTCCATTGCACACCGGTCAGTTTACAGAATTCTGTGCAATTCTGGTCACCATGTCTCAAAAAGGATGTCTCAGACCTGGAAAAATGTACCGAAGAGGGCATCTATAATTGTTAGAGGGTTGGAGCACCTTTCCTATGGGGAAAGGCTGAAGAGTCTGGGACTTGTCGGTTTAAAAAGAGTTGACTAAGGGGAGATATGATAGAGGTTTATAAAATTATGCACAGGGTGGAGAGAGCTGACCCAGAGAACTTTTTCTTCATCTCCCAATAGGGCTGCCAGGTTCCCTGGGGGATGGGGGTTTCCCTGCCGAAACAGCCTATTCCGCCGGTGGCCTTTATGTTTGTCTTTCTCTGTTCATTTGGCACTTGATTTTTTAAACAATTTTTTTTTTAAAAAAGTGCAAAACTCCTTTGGGGATTGGCAGCTTCTGGGGTGACATCATAGGCACTAGCTAATCAACACTTTCTGTTGCAGACTCCCCCCCCCCCCCCCCCATGACACTGGATTTCTTGTTACTCCTGTGGTAAAGGAAAGAGTTCCATGCCATGGTTCCCCTATTGCTAGGCTAATTCAGGAAGAGGCGCCAAATGTGCTTGAACACAGGGTATATGAGGGGGTTTGAATGGCAGCGGGGGCCGCAGTGGCTCAAGTGGTTAAGATGCTGAACTGCAGACCAGAAGGTCAGTAGTTCGGCAGTTTGAGACCCGAGTGCTGCATGACGGAGTGAGCTCCCATCTCTGGTCCCAGCTCCTGCCAACCTGGCAGTTCGAAAGCAAGAAATTGCAAGTAGATAAAATAGGTACCACTGCGGTGGGAAGGTAACAGCGTTCTGTGCGACTCAGTGTCTAGTCATGCCAGCTGCATGACCATGGAAACATCTTCAGACAGTGCTGGCTCTTCAGCTTGGAAACAGAGATGAGCACCGCATCCCTAGAGTCATATTCGACTGGGTTTCGAGCAAGGGAAACCGTTACCTTTGCCTTTACCTTGAATGGCAGGCCTCTTTTAGGATGGGGGGGAGAGATTGGGAGGGAGAGATTTGGGGTTTGTTATTTTTTCTGCTTTTAACTGGTTTTTTTTTAAAAAAAACAACCCTTATTTTAAGCTGCCTTGAACCATGAGGAAAGGCCGGGTATAAACATTTTAATAAACAAATAAAACGCTGCATATCTTTAATACTGAAATTCATCTAGAGAGCTGGTCAATGAATGAACAAGTTGGGGAGGGGGATGTTCCCCATCAGCCTTGGTACTATTTTTATTGGAATTTTCTCTGCACGGTAGTGAAAATGGAGTAACCTTTGGCACACCCCAGTAAAATGGGTCCTTGGTTCAGGGCTGCAGAACCATCAACGAAAATCCCAAGTGACTAGCTAACCCAGAGAGCCAGTTTGGCGTAGTGGTTAAGAGCGGTGGATTCTGATCTGGAGAACCGGGTTTGATTCCCCACTCCTCCTCCCCATGAAGCCTGCTGGGTGACCTTGGGCCAATCACAAGTTCTCTCAGAACTCTCTCAGTCCCATCTATCTCACAAGGTGCCTGTTGTGAGCAGGGGAAGGGAAAGGCAATTGTAAGTCGCTTTGAGACTCCTTCAGGTAGAGAAAAGTGGGGTATAAAAACCTCCTTCTTCTAACCCAGCATGTGCATCTTATTTCCAAAAATGATCTTGCGTGTTAGGCAGTGCAAGGCAAGGAGACCTCTTAATCTGTGGCGAAGAATCAGGTGTTGATCTCTCCCCACCACCACCTTCCCAGTATTTCAAATCAAAGCTTCTGAACCATGTAAGCTTTAGGCTTTTTTTTTTTTTAAAAAAAGGATAAACGCTTTCGTCTTATGACCCAGGTACAAAAGAATCCAAAATGGGACTGTCGAGACAGAGAGTTCTAAATCGAAGGTAGTGGATGTGCCTTGGCTTTTAAAGTTGCTGGAAATGTTTGTGTAATACAAACCTCTGTTTCCAGGGGGTGGGGGTTGGCAGCTTCTAGCCAGGGCTGGATACAGCAGAGGGAAGGTTTCCTTTGAACTCAGCGGGGGATTTTGGGGGGGGGGGGGTTACGGTTAACTGCTGTAGGGAATTGGTTTCAAGTCAGCGGATCAAGCAGGTATTTCTTGCGCTCCCATCATGCCAAAGCTATTTGGTGCTTGTTTATTTTACTTGCGTGTAGCCACGTTTCCTTTAACTGCCTCCTCCCCTGGCTTTTGCTGCTGACTTCCCAAAGTATAATATTTCGGGAGATGGCAGGACCCAAAAAAAAAGGTCAAGCCGACTTACGGTGCAGTCTTAAACAGGGTTAATGCTCCTCCAAGTCTGTTGAAGGCTTATTAAATTGTCAACGGCTGCAGAAGTTGGAAGGTCTAAACGGTATAAGTCTGCTTGGGGTGTGTGTGTTAAGTTCCGTCGAGTCGCTTCCAAAATGTCCTATTTTCACACTCTTGCTCAGGTCTTGCAAACTGAGGGCCCTGGCTTCCTTGACTGAGCCAATTCATCTCATGTTGGGTCTTCCTCATTTCCTGTCGCCTTCAACTTTTCCTCGCATTATTGACTCTTGTCTTCTCATAATGTAACCCGAGTACGACAACCTCAGTGTGATGATACCTCTCTTTTATTTTGTGTGGCTAGGTGTGAAGTAGTTTTAAATGTATTGTTGTTTCTTTCTCTCACTTACAGCACCTATCGCTGCCACCAGGAATTTAATTCCAGTCTTTAATTAACCTTTCCCACAGTATTGTGCCCGAGCTCTAAGGCTCCTTCATTGGACAATGTGGTTCAGAGGATAAGACTCTGGGTTAACAATAAACAAGACAAAACTGTGTTGGTAAAGGAAGCGTATTGGTTACAAGATGTTTTGTTAAGTTGCTCAGTAAAATCTTTCCCTTTTTACGCAGGTCTCTGTCAGCCTTTTCCCCTCACACTCTTAAAATACTGAGACAATATTAGATTTTGCCTAAATGTCCCCTTAAGTATATGTTCTTCCTCTTTCACACACACACACACACCCTCCTCCTAGCTCCGGCCACATACTCTCATTCCCCAACCACTCACCTCAATCACTCATCTCCCTCTTTCACCCCCCCTTGTTCTTCTGACATTTATTAGCCATTTTAAAGGAACATACACTTATAACTCGAAATTGTTACACTCAGTTTAGTCAGTTTAGTCTTCTAGGGAGAGTTGAGGCTTGATTTGATCTTTGTTATTGTTCAGTCGCACAGTCGGGTCAGTCGCGACCCCATGGACCTCATCACGCCAGGCCCTCCTGTCTTCTGTCATGCTCCGGAGTTTGCTTAATTTCACGTTCACTGTGTCGATGGCACTGTCTAACCATCTCATCCTTTGCCGTCCCCTTCTTCTTTGACCTTCAATCTTACCCAGCATCAGGGGCTTCTCCAGTGAGTGCTCCCTTCTCATTTGGTGGCCGAAGTATTTGAGCTTCAGCTTCAGGATCCGCCCCCACCTCCCTTGGCTTTCACCTTTGTGTTCATGACCATTCCTGTGCTGAATATATTAAATTCACAAATGCTCAAGTGAACGTTAAACAGCGCTCAGTAGTTCGTTTTTAAAAAAAGTTCTTTGCGTATGTGCATATGCGCAAAAAAAATTCAAAATGCCTGGAGCCTCGTCGTGCAATGCAAGCGGTTGGGCAAGGGATGTGTGAACATCCCAACCTGCAAAAAATATCCCCGATCAAATCTACAGTGGGAACAAAACGTGGTAAGCTTGCCGTGCGATCACAGCCTCTGTTGTTTAAAAGGGAATGATTCCGGAGGACTAGGCTTTGTTGCGTGGCATCAGAAACTAACACCAGCCTTGTGGCATTTGAAAGATTGTCCCGTTTTTGCTCTGGCATAAACTGTCATGGAACAGAGCTAGGGTTGCCAACCTTCCAGTGGGGGCTGAAGTTCTTCCCGGAATCACAGCCAATCTCCAGACTACAGAGATTCATTTCCCTAGAGAAAATGGCAGCTTTGGAGGGTGGACTTCATGGCATCACATCCCTGCTAAGCTCCGTCCCCTCCCCGAATCCTGCCTTCCCCAGGCCCCCCCCCCCCTCCCCAAATTGCCAGGAATTTCCCAGCTTGAAGTTGACAACCCTAAACAAATGTCAGTTCGTCAGATCTCACAGACTGGCTTCTCATCCACAGAAATTTATGCCAGAAATTTGCTAATCTTTGAAATGCCAAAAGTCGCCTGTTTAAATGGAAGCTCTAACGTCCTGGATAACACAGGTTGTTTTCAAGGCGTTCATAGCTGAGGCAGCAGCGGAGTCCAGCACCTTCAGGATGGACCACGGTTACGACCCTTTGGGCTAGATTTATCACAATTGAGTAATTTTTAAAAAAATGTCTTGGGTTATTTCCCCACATACCCCATTCCCCAGCACAGCTGCAATTATTTGCCTAGTTTAATACAATGTGAAAATCATAATCGGTCACTGGAGAAACATTCAGAGTTTGTACATACTTTGTTCTATTCGAGGCAGTAGTTTTAACGTTAACTAGATTGTAGTCTTAAGACCTGAATGCGTTGCTGTGCTTAACGTTTTTACCGTTAACTTACAACTTGGCCAGATGTCACTGTGGTTGGCAATGACTATCCCCCTCCTTTATTAATTCCAAATTGGGTTCTACTTCAGAAAACGTAAAGCTTTAATGAGTTATAAGGAGTAGCTGGAATTATTGCTGCATTTTGGGGAAAAATCTCCACGGTGAAAGGACTTTTCCGCAGATGGGTTTATGCCGTGGGTCTATTTTGTATTAATGGTCACTTCTGTTTCAACTTCATCTTGTTTCACGCTGTGAGTTTCTTCGCTTTCCCCCCCTTCTTGAATTAAGTGGATTTTTTTTTCTCCCCTCGTGCACGCTCTCTTGCTCTTTCCTTTTTAAATTGGAGGATCTTGCATTATATGTCTGAGCATTTCAGTCAGTGTCTTTCACGTAGTTTCTTCTCTTTGCTCAATGAAACTGGGCGGCGGGGGGGGGGGGGGGAATGTTTCAAATTCCCCAAGAGTGTTAGCCCAAGGGAATTAGACAGACAATGCTATTGAATGCCTTCCTTCTCTTGCTCAAGAGAAAAGGCAGGTGTGTGTGTGTGTGTTTTGGGGGGGGGGGTTAACTCCAAACCTTAGGGTGGCCAAAGAACTGGGGGGGGGGGGGAGATGGCCCAGATAACATTTTTTTAAAAGTCCAGGCAAGTAGCTGGATCATTTTGTGCAAAGGTCAAAGAATTGGCCTAATGGCCAGATTTCTCTCCCCCCCCCCAGCACCGCATGTTCTTGGGGGGGTATTTCTCTTTCCACCCAATAGTCTCTGTTTCTCACATGTAGCCAGTTCATACTAGAGGATGAGATAGTCGCGCTCAGACTAACTGTACTGTTTCTTCTGTTCTCGCATGCAAACCGATCCCTTTCCTCACTATGATATGTCATACTTTAAACCTAGGGTTGTCAGCCTCCAGATGGGACCTGGAATTATAACTGATTTCCAGACTGCAGAGATCAGTTCCTAGGGTTGCCAAGTGGGATTTCCATCGTTTTTGCAGGCCTCTTTTCGCCGCTGGCCAGCAGGGGGAAACCCCACCTACAAATGCCCCAGAACACAACTTAATGACACCACCTGGAAGTGACATCATCATGTTGCTGCCATCAGGGGGGTGACACTCTAGTTTCTGGGCAAAACTCTATGGTAAAATTGGGCTCAAACCATAGAGTTTTGCTCAAAAATTAGAGCATCACCCCTGACATCGGCAATGTGATGATGTCACTTCTGGTGATGTCATCACAGTGCACACACAAAGTGTGCACACCGGAGGATTCCAGGATGGACCCTGGAGCCCCCCACCAGCAGCCAAGCAGGATCTAGCAACCCTGTCAGTTCCCCTGAAGAAAATGGGAGGATTCAATGGCATCACATCCAGTGCTCCCTCTAAGCTGTGGGGTCTTGTGAGCAAAAATTCTACTTTGTGAGCCACTGTCACTAAAGTTGTGAGGGAGTGATTTGGCCACTGCACCAATGAGATTGCTCTGGAGCCACCCGTCTCGAGCGAAGACAAAAATGTGTGAGCCGGAGGCTAAAAAAACAGTGAGCTAGCTCACTCTAACTCAGCTTAGAGGGAACACGGATCACATCCCTGCTAAGCTCTCGCCCTTTCCCAAACTCCATCCTACCTAAGCTCCACACCTACATCTCCCAGAACTTCCCAACCCACAGCTGGCAACTCTGCTTAGACCAGTTTCAGAGGGTAGATGTGTCAGTCTGCTGTAGAAGAGCGAAATTCAAGCCCAGTAGCACCTTAAGAGACCAACAAGAATTTGGAGGCATAAACTGTCAAGAGTCAAAGCTCCCTTTGACAGATTTCAAGAGTCAAAGCTCCCTGCCTATACCAGTGGTTCTCAAACAATGGCAGCAGGCAGTGGCGACTGTACAGACTGCTTTCATCCAATCCCATACAGATTTGGCTCCAAATCACAACCTTCTTCAGATTCCACCACTTGGTCCCATCCAGTTACCAGAATTTAAAACTGAAAGTACTCCGTGCTGTTGGAGATTAGGGGGCTAACTGCAGTGTCTTTCAAGTGGTGGCACCTTTCCAATGCCTTCCTGGAGGAGGCCTGTGAGACTCTGTCCCTTCCCTTCAGGCATGCAGGAGGCTAGCTGGCCTGTGTAATTTCCCAAAGGCCTTCCTTCTCCTTCTGATTCCGGGATTTTTTTTAATGGATGACTTTTGAAAAATGTTCCATTGTTATACTCTGGTATTACTTTAAGCCTCTTTAAGGGGCTAAAGGGAAGGTTTTCTGTTTTGTTTTTTTACCATTAAGTCGCAGCGGACTTATGATGACCCAGTAGGGTTTTCAAAGAAAGAGAAATTCAGAGGTGGCTTGCTATTGCCTGCCTCTGTGTACCAACCCTGGACTTCCTTGTTGGCCTCCCTTCCAAATATTAACCAGGACCAACCCTGCTTATCTTCCGAGATATGATGGGATCGGGCTAGCCTGGGCTAGCCAGCTCAGGGGGGGAGGTATGGCTTTTAAAATATTTGTCACACTACCTCTCATCATGTTCCTGACAGAATATAAAATTATAAGTATAAAATCATAATTTTTTTTATAAGCAACTGTTGCATTAATGTAACATCTTCTAAATGAGAGCTCAGCATTCTCTGCCAATAGGATTTTGGCTTTAGGTAATCGCCTCCTCTGTCCGTGTTCCTTAGGAACTGCAGTGTGATGTGTCCTTTGAAGAAGACAACAGGCAAGAATGGACTTTCACACTGTATGACTTCGACAACAACGGCCGGGTCACACGTGAGGTAAGCGGAGTGGGGCTTCCTGTGCCATGTCCCACAGTTGCTAACAGGAAACGTAGTTTTTATGTCTCGTGGTGTATTGTGCTCGTGACTGTGAAATGTCTGATTGGCTGAGATGGTATGATGTCACAGAAAATTCAATTAGGCCTTGCTAATAGGTTGCCAAGTCACTTACGTGCCCAAGCAGGGGAGTCCCGCTCTTGGTCCTGGACCCTCGCACGCTTGCGGTGCAGTGACGTTGCCCAGAAGTGACGTCATCATGTTGGGCACGTCACTGGGTGACGCTCTGGTAATCGCCCTAAAAACTCTATGGTACCATAGAGTTTTCAGGGCGATTGCTAGAGCATCACCCTGCGATGTGCCCGGCGTGATGACGTCACTGCCGGGCATGTCAGCCTGTTGTGGCCATTTTGGGGGTGGGGTTCCCCTTGCCAGCCGAATCCGGACCGGCAGATTGGGGACCCATTTAGCGGGGGAATTCCCGCTCCCCAGGGGGACTTGGCAGCCCTAGGCAACCTCAAAGAACTAAAGACTAGGAAGGCCAGTGTGCCAGGTGGAAAGTGGAAGAGGAAAGAGCGGAGGATGCTGCCTGAGGTGGCAAAGTAGGACAAAGTTAGAGGAGCAAGCAAGACAAAGCAAGAAGCTAATGTAACATTGGCCTAGTTCTCATTGACACAGTTTTGTGGCCTCATAGAAGCCGATGGTTGGTGAAGCCGGTTGAAGAAAGAAGGGGCCAAGGAGAAAGTGAGAGCTTGTGTGGTATACTTGTGTGAAGCATTGGACAAGAAGCTGTGAACTGGATTAAAATTATGGTTAGCGGGCCTCCTCTGCCCCCACTGTGTGGGGAAAAGAGTTGGAAAACCAACAGCTCTCTGTCACTTCCAATACAAATCTGGAAGAGACCAGTAATCCCAGCAAAAGATACGGGAGGAGGCGTGTCCTAGAGCATCCCACCAATGTGATGTTACTTCCTGGTTTGCGCCGGAAGTCCAAGCGTACGGTTGGCATGATGTCATTCCCCTTCATCTCCCCCCTTCCTCTCCCACCAGCTGCCAGCCATTGACTGGCAACCCTAGTTCAAATCCCTGTTCTACCATGAATCTTGCTGGGTGGCCTGGGGCCCATCCCACTTTCTCAACCCAAACCAAGTTGCAGAACTGTTGCGAAGATAAAATAGGGGAGGGAGAACCATGTATGGCACCTGAACTTCTCGGGGGAAGGATGGGATATAAAATATTCGAGATGGTAGGGGAGGGCTGTATGAAGAAGAAAAGTTGGTTTTAAAAGGTTTGATGGTTTTAAATTGTTACATTGTTTTTATTGCTTTATTAGTTCATGACGCCTATGGCCCTGTTAGCTGCCTTGAGCCTGCCTTGGCGGGGAGGGCAGGGTATGAATCAAATAAATACATAAATAGTACATAAAAATTTTGTACCCCTGCCCTAAGGAGTCTCAAAATGGCTCACAGTCATCTTCTCCCCCCACCTCCAACAGCCACCTTGTGAGGTAGGTGGAGCTGAGAGAGTTCTGAGAGAACTTTGACTGGCTCAGTGTCACCCAACAGGCTTCACGTGGAGGAGGAGTGAAGAATCAAAGTCGGTTCTCCAGATTAGGGTCCCCCACTCTTGACCATGACCCCACGCTGGCTCTTGGCTCTGTGCTGTCGGCAGGAAGGAAGTGGATAGGCAAAGAAGGTCTAGGCCCAAGGGTCATCAAGTTGCTGGGTCTAGAGTCTTAGATGTTGGCAAGGGAAATAGTCCAGGAAGTAGTCCCAGAGGAATGAAGGCCAAGAAGTTGTGGGGCAGAATTGTGGTATCCCTCCATCCATCTCGTGCACACAGAGGAATATCTCCCTGGTGAACTTGAATGTAAAATCTGCAGTTTCTAGTGTGAGGCCCCAAAGACATCCCTCTCGCAAATCAGCCCTCCCAGTAAGATTGGCTGATAGCCATAAGCGGAAGAGTCTCCCCCTCGCTCCATTAGTGTGTTCTTGGTTAGTGGTTGCCAAATGCATAAATTGACTCAGCTGGAAAGCCTTGTATTTCAAGGTGGTCAGAAAGTTCTGCCTGTGGAGAGGGAGGGTCTGCGCTTAGAGTAATAGAATCACAGAATCATAAGAATTGGAAGGGACCTCCAGGGTCACCTGGTCCAACCCTCTGCACAAGGCAGGAAATTCACAAATACCTCCCCTTCCACACCCACAGCAATCGCTGTTCCACTCCCAGAAGAAGACAAAAAAACCTCCAGGATTTTTTCTGACTGTCAGAAAGTTCTTCCTAATGTTTAGCCAAAAATTCTTCTGATTTAATTTAATTTTAATCTTTAATTTAATTTAATTACGCCCATTTCCACAGTTAACTCGTCACTTGGTGTCAAAGCCATCAAGGGATAACTCCCTTTCGGTCACCAGTGAGCTTTTTGCTTTCTAGTTTCGGAATCCTTTAATTAAGAGAGAGAGAATATTTTATATATATATATTCTTATATATAAAATGGGGCTGCAGTGGCTCAAGAGGTTAAGATACGAAACTGCAGACCGGTAGTTCAGCAGTTCGAGACCCGAGTGCTGCATGACGGAGTGAGCTCCCATCTCTGGCCCCAGCTCCTGCCAACCGAGCAGTTCAAAAGCAAGAAATTGCAAGCAGATAAACAGGTACCGCTTCGGTGGGAAGGTAACAGCGTTCCGTGCACCTCAGTGTCTAGTCATGCTGGTCACCTGACCACAGAAACATCTTTGGACAGCGTTGGCTCTTCGGCTTGGAAACGGAGATGAGCACCTCATCCCTAGAGTCGGATTCGACTGGCTTTCAGGCAAGGGAAACCTTTACCTACACACACACACACACACACACACACACACACACACACACACACAGTCATTTGCTGGTTAATGTCAGGGATTAGCTGTCTGAAAACTAAGAGAGTTTAAAACTGCTTGTTTTATAGGGATAAAACTCTTAATATAAATGATTCTCTAAACATAGCGTCAAAACCTTTGCAAACCCATGCCCTTTCCCAGCCGAGCTAACCAAACTGCGAGCGTCCTCTTTTGAAATTCTTTCCAGTGGTATTAGCGACGTCAGTCAATCATATTTATGGGCACGGAGCCGTGGGCCGGGCTGTCAAATTATCCACTGCCCACCGTCGGATTTTATTTCAAAGCGACGGAATGTAGCCGGTGGCTCTCAGAAGAGGCACGCAAGCAAGCCGCCATGGCCTCGAAGAACCTTGTTGGATAATCTTGGCGTCCATCGTTTTGTATACAAAAATAAAAGGCTAGGTCTAGGCCTCACTTTTTCAGAGCAGGCATTGTTAGTTAAGCAAACAAACACAGTTCAGGTAGAGGTTATTCATCTATGAGCATCTGACTAGACAGGGATCCCCACCCTTTTTGAGCCTGCAAGCACTTTTGGAATTCTGAGACAGTGTGGTGGGCAAGGCCCCAAAATTGCTGCCCCAGCAGGCGGAGCCAGCCACAAAGTAGTTGCCACAGACGACCTTAAGTCACATAGTGAAGGTCCTTGTGCTTTGGTGGCAGCGGCTGCCAAAGCAACATTTTTGAAAATCTGCACAGCCCATCAAATCTCCAAGGGCCAATCAAAAGCCTTGCTCTGTTGCCTGTGGATACCACACTGGGGATCCCTGTTGTAAGAGGATCCTTGTCTGTGGGATTCACTGTTTGTTTGTAGAAGACTCTCCGCCTTCCCCAGAAGCTACAAAAGCTTTTGAAAGTGCTTCTGACACCTTTGTGTCCCCAAGTTGTGGCCCCTACATGTAGTCCCGTGTTCACAGAGATAAAACTATGGTTCCACCTTTTAACTTCTTTTTCTTCTTTAAGAATCCCCCAGGAAAACAGATATCATTTGAGCAAGTGAGGGGTTACCATCAGAGGCTGCTGACAAACTTGCAACGCTGGGTGGAGGGGGAGGGCATGCATAGAGAAAGAGTTTTAAGAGCTCCAGCAGTGCTGGAGCCAGTTTGGTGTAGTGGTTAAGTGCGCGGACTCTAATCTGGGAGAACCGGGTTTGATTCCCCATTCCTCCACTTGCACCTGGCTGGATGGCCTTGGGCAAGCCATAGCTCTGTACCAGCTGTTCTCTCAAGGACAGTTGTCTCAGAGCTCTCTCTGCCCCACCTACCTCACAGAGTGTCTGTTGTGGGGAGGGGAAGGGAAAGGAGTTTGTAAACCGCTCTGAGACTCCAAGTGAGTGAAGGGCGGGGTATAAATCTAATCTCTTCTTCTTCTTCTTTTTCTTCTTCTTCTCTCAGCCAGTCATTCCCTGTTCTAGCCTCACAGTAGCCAAAAATACCAGGTGCTATCAGGGGGTCCAGCAGTGGGGCCAAAACACTAGAAACCCTCCCACTGTTGCCCCCCCAAGCACCAAGAGTACAAGGCATCACTTGCCCCAGAGCTCCTATCTATACCTTGTGGCTAATAGCCACTGATGGACCTCTGCTCCATATGTTTATCCAATTCCCTCTTGAAGCCGTCCATGCTTGTAGCCGCCACCACCTCCTGTGGCTGTGAATTCCATGTGTTAATCACTCCTTGGGTGAAGAAGTACTTCCTTTTATCTGTTCTAACTTGACTGCTCAGCAATTTCATTGAGTGCCCATGAGTTCTTGTATTGTGAGAAAGGGAGGAAAGGACTTCTTTCTCTACCTGCTCCATCCCATGCATAATCTGGTAAACCTCGATCATGTCACCCCTCAGCCGTCGTTTCTCCAAGCTAAAGAGCCCCAAGTGCCTTAATCTTTCTTCATAGGGAAAGTGTTCCAACCCTTTTATCATTCTAGTTGCCCTCCTCTGCACTTTTTCCAATGCTATAATATCTTTTTTGAGATGTGGCGACCAGAACTGTACACAGTACTCCTTTTCCCAAAAAGGTTTTTATTAGCCTGCATACCACTACATTTGTTATTTTGGGTGGCCTAAATGAAAATTGGGGGGGGGGGGGTGTAAAGCTTAGCTGTCTGGTTGCCTTTAGATAGTGGTCACTTGCCACAGGTGACCAAATGAATAACTATTGTATTAACAAATCTGCTTTAGAGTTATTACTAATCTGGTGAATGCTATTGAGCAGAAAACAGTCCAAAGAGTTGTGTGCTTTTCCCACTCACCCCACATAGCAGTGTTCCCTCTAAGCTGAGTTAGTGTGAGCTAGCTCACAGTTTTTTTAGCCTCCGACTCACACATTTTTGTCTTCGCTCAGGAAGGATGGCTCCAGAGCAAACTAATTTATGCAGTAGCCAAACTGCTCACTCACAACTTTAATGCCAGTAGCTCACAAAGTTGCATTTTTGCTCACAGGACTCCACAGCTTAGAGGGAACATTGCCACAGAGCATTCCAAAAGGACACTTAGAGCATCCAAACAAACAACTAGAAGAAAATGCAAGATGGAGTACAAATTCTCTTGATGTTTGCCTGAACTGAAGTGTCCCAAAAATTTAAAGAGGGGTGCGTGCATGATTATTTTTAACCAGTGTGTAATGACAAATCTCCATGAAAGACTAACAGCATCTCAGAAGGAAACGCTTTGGTTTCTGGCAATATTCTTTTAAGAATCTTCTGAATGTAATGTGGCTTTGATTCTGTTTTTGAGACGGCTCTCTCTCTCTCTCTCGCTTCCTTTTTGCAATTCCAATTTAGATCTATGCACGCTTCGTCTTTTTAATTGATAGTGGCACGTACTTGGGAGCATAATTAGCGTGATGGCAAAATTATGAAATTAGTATCCCATCGTTGCGCTTAAAACTCTGGCATTAATGTTTGGAGTTAAACGGGGCCGTCGACGGCCCCTTTTGGTGTGCAGGGAGATAACTGTCCGTGCTGTAATGTGGATATTACAAAAGTTGGCTAATATTGTTTTTCTCATCGTTGTCGGTGCCATTAAGAGATGAACTCGTTATAAAGGCGGTGGTGGGAGTGGGGGGGGGGCCCTCTAGAGAACTTGGCAATTGCCCTGTAATTAACTTCATATGGCTGGTAAGAAACTGACTTAGAACTGAGCAAATGTATTTTTGTCTAGGTGGCTTTGTGTTTTCTCTTGCTGGATATTTCGGTCTCTTTCCTCTTGCTTCCCCTTAGCTTTGTCCCGGTTCAGTCTTAGGCCTAATTCCAGCATTTGGCCTATGGTAGGCTTGCTGAAAATCCCTTCCTTGTGGTTGCAAAAGTGCTCGACTCCCATAAGAATATAAGAGAAGCCATGCTGGATCTGGCCAGTGGCCCATCCAGTCCAACACTCTGTGACACACAGTGGTCAAAACCCCAGGTGCCATCAGGAGGTCTACCAGCGGGGCTAGAACTCTAGAAGCCCTCTCACTGTTGTCCCCCCCAGCACCAAAAATACAGAACATCACTGCCCCAGACTGAGAGTTCCTATCTATACGTGGTGCAGGGTTGCCAGATCTTACCTGGGTCCTGACGGGGGGCTTCAGCCTGGCTCCGGGAGTCTTCTGGCTGCAATGACATCACCTAGAAGTGACATCTTCAAGGTGCTACTGGACTCTTGCTGTTATGTCCGCTGATGGCCACATGGCAGCAGCGACTTAATGCTTGAGCTTGGCTCCTGAAAACAATAGGAGCCAAGGATCCTAGACCCACACTAGCCCTCCAATAAGAACTCTGGCGGGAAATTCTAATGCACCAATAGAACTTTGGGTGCGGTCTAGGGACTGTATATAGTTGGCCCTCATGGCCGGTATTGCATGCTAATTGTGTACCAATAAAAACTAATCTATGCAAGGAACCCAGTACTCAATACTAGCAAGGAGGATGGGATGCAACTCCGTTCAAGTCCAGTTCCCCCTTAGAGACTGATAAGATTTTGGGGGTATAAGCTTTCGAGAGCTCCCTGGAATCTGATGAAAGAAGTTTTGACTCTTGAAAAGCTTATACCCTGAACATCTTGTTGGCTTCTACATCGCTATCGGACTTGACTCTAGCTGTTATTTTGAGTCGGGCTCCCGTGCAGTTGCAAAACAGTTGGTCCTTAAGATTTCTTTTAAAATATATTTTTTGAACATGCACACGAACTTAAGAATCGACTCTCTAGAATCCCCTTCCCCTTCCCCTCCCCACAACAAGACACCCTGTGAGGTAGGTGGGGCTGAGAGAGCTCTTTCGAGGGCTTCTCTCGAGAGAACAGCCCTGAGAGAACTTGTGACTGACCCAAGGTCACACCGGCAGCTGCATGTGGAAGAGCGGGGAATCAAACCCGATTCTCCCAGATTAGAGTCCGCGCTCCTAGCCACTACACCAAACGGGAAGGAAGTAGTATCCATTTATATCTATTTCTTTTATGCTTCTCGCTACCCCCCCCCCCAAGCATTAAAAACAAAACGGAGTCTTATGGCACGTTAAATATTGGGGGGACATCAATTTGGGGGGACATCAATTTTGTGAAACGCAGGTACACAAACACAAAAGAAGAGACTGCAAACTGTGTAGTGTTGTGCGTTGAAAATCTCGGGAAACCTCAGACATTCCCCAGTTCTCTTGGCCTTGGCGTTCCCCCACACACACTTTGTCCCCCCTCCCAATCTGCTATATGGGAGTGATAACTTTTCCTTCCCTGCAGGGTTGTTGAAAGGATTACAGACCGAAAGTATGTTAATAGTACTTGGAATATTTCTTCCCAGTATTTCCGAAGTCATTTCACAGAATGGATTTGGCTGCACTGTTTCATCATTTTCTTTGCTAGACCGGAGCACTCTTCTTTTACGAGAGACACATGTGTTCCGATCAGAGATAGAAAAAAATATATCCAAAGAATGTCTCCTTTGGGGAGTTGGAGCGAGACGGGATGTTCCAGTAGAAGAATGAGCTTTCTGGCTTACCCCCTCCTATGGCGGTCCATTGATAGGGTTGTCAACCTCCAGGTGGGGCCTGGAGAGCTCCAGCTGATCTCCAGATGTCAGAGATCAGCCCCCCTGGAGGAAATGGCTGCTTGATGACATTATACACCGCTGAGGTCTCTCCTTTCCCCAAATCCCGCCCTCTCCAGGCTCTACCCTCAAAGCCTCCAGGATCCCTGGCCAAACTGGCCTGCAGAACAATTGCTTCCTGACCCTAAAGGGGCGATCAGCATTTCCCCGGGGCGTGTCAGAAAGGGCCACGAGAACTAAGCACTGAGGCAGCCCTCCCTGCCCTCCCTCTCACGATCTGCCTGAGTTCACAGAATCCGCATTGCTGTCAGGTGGCCATCCAGCCTCTGTTTGAAAACTTCCAAAGGAGGAGAGCCCACCACCTCCCGAGGAAGCCTGTTCCATTGAGGAACCCCTCTAACTAACTGATTGATCACTATGAAATGATGCTCCTGGAGGATCGGGCCCCTCAGAATTATATGAGCAGGGTCTACAGCGGGACAGGGGAATCGTTGGTGTTCACCAGTTTAGTCTGGATCCAACTCTTCATATTTTTGGTCCAACCTCTTTTGCATTTGGCATAAATTAACAGTCAGCAAAAAGAACTTTCTAGACCCCCATCTTACAGCTTTTGCAGCTTAGCTGCATCCGAAAGAAAAATACCAAGGACAGCAGTTGTGCAACATTTGTGGGGGAGGGGAATCAAGTTGTCACCCAGCCACGAACAAGGAGAGTGAACTTTTGGGGGCATGACAGAGAAGCCCTAGATCAGTGATGGTGAACCTTTTAGAGACCAAGTGCCCAAACTGCAACCCAAAACCTATTTATTTATCACAAAGTGCCAACACAGCAATTTAACCTGAATACTAAGGTTTTCGTTTTAGAAAAAACAACTCATAACATTAACATCTTTTGTTTTAAAAGAAAAAGACAATAACAGAGCTTTCAATGATACCAACAAATTTTTATTGAAAGGTAAAAGTTTGCATTTGGCATGCTTTTGAACAATTAATGTGATTTTTGCTGTCCAATCTTGTGAACTCTGTGCTGGGGCGATACCGTGCGTGCCCACAGAGAGGGCTCTGAGTGCCACCTCTGGCACATGTGCCATAGGTTTGCCACCACTGCCCTAGATGGTCGGACCAGAACCAACGGGTTAATCAGAAGAGTTTTCAGCTAAACATTAGGAAGAGCTTCCTCACAGTTAGAACAGTTCCTCGGTGGAAGGAACAGGCTTCCTCGGGAGGCGGTGGGCTCTCCTTCTTTGGAGGCTAGATGGCCATCTGACAGCAATGCGGATTCTGTGAACTTAGGTAGATCACGAGAAGGGAGGGCAGGGAGGGTTTCATCTGTGCTTAGTTCTTGTGGCCCATTCGTTCACACCCAGGGAAATGCTGATTGTGACTTTGGGGTCAGGAAGCAAGTTTTCTCCAGGCTGGTTTGGATCCGGGAGGTTTCTTGTCATTTTCTGGGCATAAACAGCAGTCACCGCGGGTGTGGAGGGGGAGGTATTTGTGAATTTCCTGCCTTGTGCAGGGGGTTGGACTAGATGACCCTGGAGATCCCTTCCAACTCTTACGATTCTATGACTGCAGTTTGTAGAGTCAACGTGGGAGACAGGAGGTGGTGTCGGCTTGGGATAAAACTAGATGTGAGAGAAATCACAGATCTTCTTCGTGGTCTCTGTGCATCACACCTCTGGGATAAAGTGCGCCTGCGCCGATCCCGATCGGTAATCTTCAAAGCCTAACGGATTTTCGCGCCAGCTCCCCGGGCACGTGCACGTCCCACTGCGCATGACCCGGGGAGAGGCACGAGGATCCCGCCAGTTCTCTTCTGACCGCCGCGTCGTGAGGACCCCCTCTCCGCTCCGGTCGGTAGTTAACTTTCGTTCTTCTTTTTTCCAACTTGGAAAGGCCTTTCGGACTGATTTTCTTGGTTTTCCTGACCTACGGACTGTTTTTTCTGGACTCTCTTTTGGATTCTCCTCTTCCTACTCCCCGCCCGGCCTATGGCCCAGCGGTGGGGTTTCTTTAAATGCTGCCTTAATTGTGGGAGTAAAATCGCTCCCCCAGACAAGCACTCCCTCTGCTTGCTGTGCCTAGGCGAGTCGCATCGTGTCGATTCCTGTTCGAGTTGCGCCGCGTTCTCCAAACAAACTCGTAAGAACCGGGCGGCCCGACTCAGAGTGGCTCTCTTGGAAGCAGCGTTGTCACCGAAGATGTCCGCAGCCGACGCCTCGACAACATCCCCATCGGTACTGACGGGCCCTACGTCGCCACCGATGCGAAGCCCTTCCGGCACCGAGAAGTCGGCACCGAAAAGACCCCTCTCACTGCCACGAACTCCCGCTAAGAAGTGTAAGGAGGGCAAAGAGGGTAAGGGCAAGCTGAAGCACAAAACCTCGAGTGCTTCATCGACGCATCCTGCGTCCGACATGACCCAGCACGGGTCTCCGCAGCTTGACCCTCCAGGGCGCAAGCGACCCCGGGGCAGCCCCGTCTCCCCGATGCCGCGACCCATCCAGCTCACAAATTCGGAACCCGACATCGAGCTGACGCAGATCCCTCACAGCAGTCCCGAGACCGGGCCCGACCCGCTGCTGGCGCCGAAAGGCGAGCGAGACTGGCGCCTCCCTCCATCTTCGGTGCCGTGGGACGTCCGTCAGTGGTGATACCTGTATGGTTCCTCCTACCCGCCACCTCCACAATGGTACCCGGCAGAGTGGGATCGCCAATCGACGTCGTCAAGAGTCTCCCGGTGCCGAGATCCCCCGGCCCCGACTCCGACTCCGATACCGAAACCGATACCTACTTCGCCCGATGTCGACCTCCCTCCCTACCAACCAGATCCGTCGACCCCTATGTCTCCCTCCGAACATTCCGACCATTCGATACCCGAATCTCCCAAATCATCCGATGACGAATCTCCCATCCAGCCGTCACCATCCCCTGATGTGGCTGAAAATTTACCAATCTCTCCCTCCGAGGACGTGAAATCCTATGGAGAACTTAACAAACGAATGGCCCATTCCTTGGTACTTGCCACGGTCCAACCAACTCCTACCGCTACCGATGCCATCTTTGACATCGTACAGATGGATACATCCACCGTGGTAGCGTTGCCACTAATTTCGGTGCTCTTGAGCACTGCCAAAGAATCCTGGGGCCACCCCTCCTCAACTCCAATTTCCAACAAGAGGTTGGACCACATGTACAGGCTCCAAGAGCCAGGGGCAGAATTCCTATTCATCCATCCCAAGCCCAATTCAGTTGTAGTGACCCCCTCGGCCAGGGGCCATAGCGGACATTCCTCCCCCTTGGACAAGGAGGGACGGAAATTAGATTCCTTCGGGAGACGATTTTATTCAGCCGGTGCACTGGGCATAAAAACGGCAAACTACACAGCCTGCATGAGCAGGTACCAATACTCCCTATGGGAGCAGATGACACCACTTCTGGCCCAGCTTCCTGAGGATAAGCAACGCCTTGCTAGGAAGATCCAGAGGGAAGGCATGATGCTAGCAAAGCACCAGCTTAACGCATCTAAGCATGCTGCGGACGTCACGTCCAAGACACTCACTTCAGCAGTCGCCCTTCGTCGCCACGCCTGGCTGAGGTCGACTTCGCTTCCACAAGACACAAAGTCCTTGGTGGAAGATCTCCCTTTCGAGGGTGAAGGACTATTCAGCTCCACGACGGACACAGTCCTTCATGATTTAGATAAGAGCATCAAGACATCTCGTAACTTGGGTGTCTCACAACCGAGACAACAGAAGCAGAAAACATGGCAGAGATCTTGGCCCAAACAGCAACCGCGAAGATCTCCCACTGAACCCCAATGGCAGAGACCGCCGTCTACTGCTTATCAACAGAAACCCTATGGCCACAAGCCACGATTCCCGTCCGCTTCCTCTTCCAAGGCTAAACCACCCAAACCGAACAAGCAGAGTCTTTGACTCCCCCATTCGCTCCGATCTTCCCACCCGTCTATCACCCTTTCTACCAGCATGGCAACATATTACGACAGACAAATGGGCACTGTCGGTCGTAGCAGAAGGCTACAGAATAGAATTTTTCCAGATTCCACAAGAATCGTACTTCGTAACCACCCCTCCCTCCGACACCCTATCGTCAGAAGTCGAAACCCTCCTCTCAAAAGATGCCATAGAACAAGTACCACCAAACCACCTTCAGCGGGGGTTCTACTCCCGCTACTTCACGGTCCCAAAAAAGGATGGCGGACTTCGTCCCATATTGGATCTGCGGAACCTCAATGCGTTCATCACCTACAAGAAATTCCGTATGACCACTCTACAGACCATCCTACCGCTACTAGAAGCCAACGCGTGGATGGTGATGCTGGACTTAAAGGACGCATACTTCCATGTGACGATCCACCCGTCACACAGACCGTACTTACGCTTCGCGATCGGTCCGCATCACTTCCAGTACACGGCCCTACCCTTCGGCCTCTCTACAGCTCCTCATGTCTTCACGAAGCTTATGGCAGTAGTAGCGGCACATCTGCGACTCCAAGGTGTCCACCTTTATTCCTACCTGGATGACTGGCTTCTAGTCGCCCCCTCTACGACGGAACTACAGAGCCACATCTCTACTACCCTTCGTACCCTAGAATCACTAGGACTGACTATAAACCTCAAAAAGTCCATGCTTATCCCTTCCAGACGGGTTCAGTTTATCGGAGCTATCCTGGACTCCCTGCAATGCAGAGCGTTCCTACCCCCCAACAGAGCAGCGGATATAGTCTCCCTTCTCCGGTCTATCCAAGAGACCAAGGAGGCTACAGCCAAACAAATCCTTCGCCTGCTAGGCCTTATGGCCGTGACAACAGCAGTAATTCCCTTCGCCAAATTGCGGATGAGACCACTGCAGCTTTGGTTCTTGAGGCGTTTCCGCCCCAACTTCCACTCCCTCTCCAAACTTTTTCAGATATCTACCCAGGTCCTAGAGACCCTGAATTGGTGGCTTGTGCCCCAGAATTTACACTCAGGTGCACCTTTCCGGCTTCCACCCCCCTCAGCGACTGTCACTACGGACGCATCCCTATGGGGCTGGGGAGCTCACCTGGATGGTGTAGGTGTGGGCGACAGGTGGCACCCCTCTGTGGCACACAACCATATCAATTTCTTAGAGCTGCTGGCAGTTCTCTACGCAGTGAGATCTTTCCGCCAATCCCTGACGGGGAAGACGGTGACTGTCCTTACAGACAACACCACCACCATGTTTTACATCAACCGCCAGGGTGGGACGGTCTCCCGTGGACTTTGCCGGTTAGCGATAGAGCTGTGGAACGAGTGCCAGGCACTAGATATTCACCTGGTAGCGACTCACCTCCCAGGACTACTCAACGTCCAAGCGGACTTCCTAAGCAGAGGGGGAGCATCCCTACACGAGTGGGAACTGAACCCCCTCTACCTGACTCCGATCTTCGACCGTTGGGGACATCCATCCGTGGATGTATTCGCCTCTCAAGAGAACAAGAAGTGCCACCTATTCTGTTCCAGAGCAGGAACGGACCTGACCTCTCTCGGAGACGGTCTCCTCTTCCAGTGGACGGGGAAACGATTGTACCTATTTCCCCCGATCCCTCTCATACCGAGAGTAGTCCACAAACTGTTGACAGAGCGACCGTGGGCAATTCTCGTCACCCCATGGTGGCCGAGACAACCCTGGTTCCCCACGCTCCTCAGCCTCTCACGAGGGACATATCTCCATCTCCCGACGGACCCAGACCTCCTCGGGATGCACGGGGGCCGAGTACTGCACCACGATGTGCCCAGACTGAAATTGACAGTGTGGCTGATCCAAACTTAGGGTTAGAATCACGCATTGCTCAAGTTCTACTGAACTCACGCAAACTCTCCACTCGGCGTTCATATGAGTCAAAATGGACTAAGTTTTTAACTTTCCTGGCGTCTGTGGGACGGCCCTCAGTCCCCGCCGGACTTAAAGATGTTTTTGGTTTCCTCCTGTCATGTAAAGACAGGGGACTGTGTCACTCATCTATCCGAGTCTACTTGTCAGCCATCTCAGTCAATCATCCTAAGATTGATGGCTATTCGGTGTTTTCCCATCCAACAACGAAGCAATTCCTCAAGGGAATGAATCGCCTCTATCCCCCAGTGCGGACACCAGTCCCGGCATGGGACTTGCCCCTGGTTCTCACTAAGCTGATGGGAAAACCCTTCGAACCCATGGCCTCATGCAGCCTTCAACTTTTGTCGTGGAAGGTTGCGTTTTTGGTGGCCATCACGTCTACTCGACGTGTGAGTGAGCTCTCGGCGCTCCGTTGCGACCCACCGTACCTCACGTTTCATCATAATGCCGTCACTTTGGCTCCAGATGTCGCTTTCCTGCCTAAGATAGTCTCGGACTTCCATATAGGGGTGGATATCACCTTGCCGGTATTTTTTCCTGATCCCCAGGACCCAACGCAACGTAGTCTACACACTTTAGGTGTCAAGAGAGCCCTGTCTTTCTACTTGCACCGGACAAAATCCTTTCGCAAGTCTCCAGCTCTCTTCATTTCTTATGCCTTGCCCAGGCAGGGACAGAAACTGTCGTCTCAAAGACTCTCGAAGTGGATAGTTGAGACGATAAAACTCGCCTATCTTCTGGCCAAAAGGCCACTACCGGCGTCCCTCCGGGCACACTCCACTCGAGCCGTGGCTACTTCCACAGCATTCCTCAAGGGCATTCCCCTGGGAGACATCTGCAATGCTGCAACGTGGGCGTCCCCTCACACGTTTGTGAAGCACTACGCCCTAGATGTCCGCGTCCATCAGTGTACTGTGGTGGGCCGTGCAGTTCTGCAAGCAGCTCAGATGTGAGACCTCCAGCACCCACCTCCAGGTATGTGGTGTGTTTATTGCTCACTATTCTCCCAGAGGTGTGATGCACAGAGACCACGAAGAAGATATACAGGTTGCTTACCTGTAATTGGAGATCTTCGAGTGGTCATCTGTGCATTCACACCACCCGCCCTCCTTCCCCTCTGCTTTCGGTCTCCCTCACTTTTCCTTGGGGGCTGTTAGCAGCGGTCAGAAGGAACTGGCAGGATCCTCGTGCCTCTCCCCGGGTCATGCGCAGTGGGACGTGCACGTGACCGGGGAGCTGGCGCGAAAATCCGTTAGGCTTTGAAGATTACCGATCGGCGCAGGCGCACTTTATCCCAGAGGTGTGAATGCACAGATGACCACTCGAAGATCTCCAATTACAGGTAAGCAACCTGTATATCCCTGTTAGTCTTTAAGACTAATGACAGACTCACACTCTGGATTCAGAGCGGGACCACACAGAGAGGATGGAGGAGGGGTGTTACCCCATTCCACTCCCCCTAATTGAAACCATCCCATCCTTCTTTTTTGCTATTATTAGTTCTTTCAAGGAAAAAGGATTTGTACCCACCTTTTTTTTTCCTTTAAAAGTATTTAATGGGTGCAGTTGGGGAGGTGGTATGAGCTGGGGAACTGTGGGCATGGAAGAGTTAAAACTCCTCTCCCTTCGCCCTACATAGTTCTCTATTTTGGGGGAAGAGACCTCCCAAAATACTTGCAGGAAGCAAGTTGAACATTCACTTCCGTGGCGTTCCCAGGCATTCCTTTCTCAGGGCGGAGCCTGTGTATTAAAACGACGTGTAGGATTATCATCCTGTCCTCCAGTTCCCAATAAAGGCTTCTGCAACCCAGTTTGCTGTATGGCTGTGCACACTCTGTGCATACCAGACCGGTATGCGACTAGCACAAAGGCCATATTTTCTGCGCAGGCAAAGGCAAATTTGTGCTTTCTTGTGTGCGTTCATATGTTCGCTTGCACGAAGGGGCGGCATTTAGTTTCTTCAGCCAGGCCTCTCTCTTGGAAGGAAACATGACGTTTCCCTGGAGGCCACTGTAACATCACCAAAACCTCTGGTGTGATCTTGTCAAAGAGAGACTGGAGGGAGCGGCAACTCTCTTAACACAGAGGTGTTGAACTCATTTGTTCTGCGGGCCGGATCTGATATTAATGTCACTTTGTCGGGCCGGGCCACGTGTCTCATAAAAGTAATGTCAGGCACCAGAAACAAAAAAAATTGTATAAAAGACAGCCGCTAGTAAGCTCTGAGTTGATGTATCCTCACCACAAGGCCCCATGGGTTGGGAGGGAGGCGTAGAGGAAAACCCACATAGGCAGACTGGAGAGGCAGCTCGCGGGCCATATAAGAGCCCTAGACGGGCCAGTTCTGCCCCCTGGGCCTTATGTTTGACACCCCTGCTCTAACACCTTTCAGTTCTAGATTAAAGTCCAGCAGCACTTTAGAGACTAGGAAGATTTTCGGGGTATAAGCTTTAAAGAGTTAAATCTAGCTCTAATCTAGTTTAAATCTTTAACCTCTAATCTAGTTTAACCTTTAAAGAGTTAAATCTAGCTCTTCTACTGCAGACCAGTGTTTTCCCTCTAAGCTGAGTTAGTGTAAGCTAGCTCACAGTTCTTTAGCCTCCGGCTCACACACTTTTGTCTCAGCTCAGGAAGGACGGCTCCAGAGCAAACTGATTCACGCAGCAGCCAGAGCGCTTGCTCACAACGTTAATGCCAGTTGCTCACAAAATAGGCTTTTTGCTCACAAGACTCCACAGCTTAAAAGGAGCATTGCTGCTGACCAACATGACTACAGACACGAAGCTGCCTTATACCAGATCAGACCATCATGCCATCACGGTCAGTATCGTCTACTCTGGCTGGCAGCTGCTGTCCAAGACATCAGGCTGAGATCTTTCACATCACCTCCTGCCAGATTCTTTAATTGGAGTAGCCGGGGATTGAACCTGGGATCTTCTGCATGCTGAGCTGATGCTCTTCCACTGAGCCACAGCCCCTCCCCTCCACTCTGAAACTGTCTTTTAGTTCTAGTTCGTGAGCCCCAGAGAGATCGGTAGGGTGCCTGTTATGTGCATGAGTAAAGCCCCATACCCCAGAGTTGTCCCTGCTTCCTTGCAGGATCGCTTCCCCCTCATAAATCTCTGTTGTAACTGTCAGCGGGTTTATACATTTATTCATTTAAAACCTTTCTTTCACACATGAAGCTGCCTTATAATGAATCAGACCCATCAAGGTCCATCTTCTCTGCTCAGACTGGCAGCCGCTCTCCAGGGTCTCAAGCAGAGGTCTTTCACATCACCTACTGCCTAGTCCTTTTTAACTGGAGATGTCGATGATTGAACCTGGGACCTTCTGCATGCCAAGCAGATCCTCTACCACTGATCCACTGCACCTCCTCGGATGCATGGTGGCAAAAAAAAAATGCCACAATCAAGTTTCAAGCACACAATGCTGACAGAACTGGACCAGCCGGCCACTGCTGTTTCCAGGCCAAACTGCCTAAGAAAAACATCCTTGCTCACAGTCTCATCCTGGCCCTGTTATTCTGTGCCCAATATTTATTCGGAATAACATTGGGTGAGAGTGGGGATTTAACAAATTCAGTCAGGTTTCTGAGCCTCCATCGGAAAACTACATGAACGTGACATTATTATATGTGTTGCAAGATTAGGAAAAATCCCCATAAACATGGTGGTGTTGGGCCATAAGAGTAGTGTTCTCCATAAAACATAACGAGGTGAAAAACGCACAGCAGTTAATACATTCCCACCTTGGAAAAATAGGAGCCGCAGCATTCATTTTCACAAGTTTGTGGCCTGACCGCTCCAGGTGGCATCTTTACGAAGTCTTCCGCTTCGGTAGCATATCCCTGCTTTACAGGAATCACGGGCACTTGTCGGCAAGCACAAATTGTGGGCACCTGTCTGGTTGTGCCAGTTGTCTTGTGTGTGAATCTCTTCTTGGCTCCAAATTGCACAAGTCAGTTCCTAGACCTTTTCTTTTCATGCCGCCACTGCCAATCAGCCAATGCTCCTTCTAAGCTGTGGAGTCTTGTGAGCAAACATTCTACTTCTTTGTGAGCTACTGGCATTGAGTTGTGAGCCAGCGATTTGGCTGCTGCATAAATTAGTCTGCTCTGGAGCCATCCTTTCTGAGCTAAGACAAAAAATGGGTGAGCCGGAGGCTAAGAAAAACTGTGAGCTGGCTCACACTAACTCAGCTTAGAGGGAACATTGGACAAGACTGATCTTGTCGGACTCATTAGAAGGTTGTTTCATGTGTGTGTGTGAAAGCTTGGACCTATTCATGAACCTCCCAGCCTGAATAAGTGGTGGCGGAGAGTTCACAGCTCCTTTTATGTGAATCAGAAGTGGTATTAGGTAGCCTGGATGTGGCATGATGACCATGGTCCTTCCTTGTAGAAAAATAAAGATAATGTAAATTGGGGGTACAAACTTGGGAATGTACTGAATTGGGGCATGTGTTACCCACGTCTCATGTTATCTCCTGTGCAAATCTCCATTGACCATCATCTGGACCCAGTTTGGTGTCATTGTTAGGAGTGCGGACTCTAATCCGGGAGAACCGGGTTTGATTCCCCACTCTTCCACATGCAGCTGCTGGATGACCTTGGGCCAGTCCCAGTTCTGTCAGAGCTGTTCTCTCAAGAGCAGTTCTTTCAGCTCCACTGACCTCACAGGGTGTCTGTTGTGGGAGAGGAAGGGAAGGAGATTGTCAGCCGCTTTGAGATGCTGAGTGAAGTGCGGGGTATACATCCAATCTCCTCCTCCTCCTCCTCCACTGCTGCTGCTGCTGTCTGGAGTGTATTATTACTGACCAAGCTGAAAGCTTTAGCTTGTCTCACAAGTGCTGTTTGAGATGTCCACTGGAAAAAAGCAAGCAGTTGTATCAATGTTCCCTCTAACCTGTGGAGTCTCATGAGCCAAAGTTCTACTTTGTGAGCTTGCTGGCATTAAAGTTGTGAGCGAGCCATTTGACTATGGCAGAAATCAGTGTGCTCCGGAGTCATCCTTCCTGAGCTAAGACAAAAATGTGCGAGCCAGAGGCTAAAAAACTCAGCTAGCTCACACTAACTCAGCTTAGAGGGAATACTGCGTTGTACCCCTACATGGCATGGTTATCTACATGAGCACATGTGCATATGAAGCTGCCTTATACTGAAAAGACCATTGGTCCATCAAGGTCAGTATTGTCTACTCAGACTGGTAGTGGCTCTCCAGGGTCTCAGGCAGAGGTCTTTCGCATCATCCACTGTCTGGTCCTTCTTAACTGGAGATGCCAGGGCTTGGACCTGGGACCTTCTGCATGCTAAGCAGATGCTCTACCCCTGAACTTCAGCCCCTTTCCTTCCCTGTGGCCAGTCAACAGAAAACTCTGTTGCAGCTGCAGATTCTCTGGAAGTTTGCATGGGTGTTGGCGTTACAGAAAGAAGGTGGTGCATGACGCAGCGTCACGATCAGCTCGTAGGGCAACCGCTGATTCCATTTGAGGCTCTCCGGCGATACGAGGCGCCTACGGCTAGATAGCAACAAAGTCATCTGTGGCTGTCCGCATTATTTCAGCGCAGTCTGTGAAGCGAAGAACTTCCTGACCCGGTGAGTTAGAAAACAGATTGGTGTTTCCGAGGGGGATGAGTCGCCCCACAGTTGCCGCCATTTCCGTACAAGCTCTTCGCAAGAGCACTTGCCCTTTCCCTCTGGAGTCTTGTTACAAAAGCCGCTGTCTTCGTTGATGGAGTTTCTGATAAACTGGGGGAGGTTTTTGAGAGAGGCAGCGAGTACAGAAATGCCGGGAAGAACGCTCAGGTGGTCACCTCTCTCTTATCAAGCGCTCGGGCCTTGATGTAGACTTTCCCGCCGGCTTTCTTGATATTTTTGTCAAGAGGGTGGGTATAAGCTGTCAGCGGACTTTGGATGATAGGGAAAGAGAGAGGGGGGAAAATCCCACCTGGAGTGCTCGGAGCAGAGGCTGAAGAAGAGGGCCGGCGGGATAAATGGACACGACAATGCATTTTCTCTCGAAATCAACAGACGTCTGGAGTCATCCTGTTTGCTTCAATTATGGCTCGCAGTGGAATTCGAACCCTTTTGGATTTTAATTAACCCGCCGTGCTAAGCTAGAAGGCTCGAGGTCTTATCTCCTCGAGAGCCCATTGCTTAGACTTTTCCTTTCACCGTGTTGCACACACACAAAAGGGTTCTGTCAAATGACTAGGTGCCGGAGGTGGCCAGGTTTTTGTGTTTTGCTGTTTTTTTGCTATAAAACGTATCAGGTTCTCTTTGGAAGGGATATAGGAGAGGTCATTGGGATGTGCCATTTGGCCCTCGTGTTCTTCCTCTCTGATCCCCTGATTGACTGTAAGTGGGGCTTGACTGCAAGTCTAGCATAGTACTTGAGGGACCAAGCTGTGGATCGGGACGTCCCTGAACTCATTGGTCAGTTCAAAGAAGTGGTGCTCACTCCACGGCTCATGGAGAGCCCCACTGGCAATTACTGTCAGCCAAATGAGCCACATTTGTTTCCATCCCAGGCAGGATGGAGGCTTGTAGCTTTCCCATCCCTCTGGCAGCCGTCGTTTCAAAGTGGGAGCCACTTGCCAGCCAGAAGCCCCACTGGACAAGGGGTTGTGCCCACCTTTTTGAAACATGGGGCAGGTGCCACTCTGGGGGACAGCGCTCAGAAGAGCTACAGGTGGCACGTCAAAGAGCCATGTGTGGCTCGCAAGCCACTGAGTTAGTATCACTGGCTTAAGGCAAGCTGCAGTCTCCCAATCTGCAGTAACACCATCTCCCAATCTGCAAGCCAGTTTGGTGCAGTGGTTAAGAGCGGCGGACTCTCATCTGGAGAACTGGGTTTGAATCCTCACTCCTTCACATGCAGCCAGCTGGGTGATCTTGGGTCAGTCACAGTTCTCTCAGAACTGTTGTCTCAAGAACAGTTCTCTCAGAGGTCTCTCAGCCCTGCCTTCCTCACAGGGTATCTGTTGTGGGGAGAGGAAGGGAAGGTGATTGTAAGCTGCTCTGAAACTCTCCTCCTCCTCCTCTTCTTCATCTTCTTCTTCTTCTTCCTTCTCCTCCTTTAGGGTTACCAGCTCTGGGTTGGGAAATACCTGGGGAGTTTGGGGGTGGAGCCTGATGAGGGCAGGGTTTGTGGAGGGGAGGGACTTCAATGGAGCTTAATGCCATAGAGTCCACCTTCTGAACTGGTCATTTTCTCCAGGGGAACTGATCTCTGTCACCTGGAGATCAGCTGTAATAGCAGGAGAACTTCAGCCACCACCTGGAGGTTGGCAACCCTACTTACTTTACAGGGTGGTTGTGAAGGTTACATTGAGATACTGTATATGAAGCAGTTCAAACGCTCAGAGGTGCTGTATAAATACTAAGTGGCATTCACGCTCCGCATTTCTGCTAGGCCTGATATGTATGATGAACTGCAACTGAGTTTCTGTTGGATATGCTCACAGGATCATTCCTGCAAAACTTATGTGAATATCTCCCCCTTTTTTTTGACACACTATTTCCCATTTCACAGGATTAATTCACAGCCAGCATGTAAATGTCTCTCTCTACGCCAGAATTAGCTCTTAATTGGCAGCCTCTTCAGCCTTTTAACAAAGCAGGGTTTAGGTATTTCATGCGTTCCTAGTTATCTGGAATTAATCCAGGAGGTGCCGAATGGACACAGGTAACCAGGAAATTAGTGGAAGCTTGACAGCTGGCATGGCTGGCAACCTGTGAGAAGGGAGGCAGGTAATTCATTTGTGTAAGAATTGTTTTATACCGATGTTATTGCTGACTGCCAGAAACAATCTAAAGTATAATGTTAACATCTGGTAACTGAAAGGAAAACATCCAGTAGCTCAATAGGAGTATCTATGAGAGAGATTGCATGCGGATATTGGGCAAAACAACTAACTGTGGCCTAATTTCCTTTAAACCCTGCCGTTAGTTGAGCAAACGTGATGTGCCACACAGAATGTTCACAAACATTCTAACTGGGCGGCTGCCAGCAATAGAATGCTAATAAACGGTGCAGTAAGAAGGATGTTTGGCCTAGAAAAATAAGCCTGTTCTCTATCTACCATTCTTATGCCTTTGTCTTCCTCTTCTTGTTCTGACATTGATTCTAGGACATCACCAGCTTGCTTCATACCATCTACGAGGTAGTCGATGCTTCTGTAAACCACTCTCCTAGCTCCAGTAAAACCTTGCGTGTGAAGCTTACTGTAGCACCTGATGGGAGCCAGAAGAAAAAAAGTATTCTACTGAACCACACCGGTAAGAGTTTCATTCTGAAAGTTGCCCACTTCCAATATTTAAACTGAAAGTGCATTGAAAGAGCAAGGCAGCATCCGTGAAAGACAGGAATGGCGACTGATACGAATTAAGTAGCCAGAATGCAAAGATTGCTTTAAAACCATTATATCTTTGTGCCCTGGAAGGTTTTCTGCCTCCCAGCCTACCTAGGCATAGCTTTCTGCCTGCCCTCTAAGGTTCTGTACCTCTGAGGTGCTCTCAGGTTTCTTCTGAGGTGGAACTCACAACTGTTATTGATGTGGGAAGACATGGATTCAGATTCCCCACATAGCCATAAAACTTATGGTCTTGGGCCAGTTGCCCTCTTTCAGCCTCACATACCTTATGGGGTTGTGAGAAGGTGTGAACCACGTAAACCTTCGTGACATCTTTGGGTAGGGTTGCCATTTGCCCACCAATGACAGAAGACCTCCAGGCAATTGAACCCCTTGCCTGCTGATGCTCAACTGACTGGCAACAGAAGCTGGAGCCAAAGTGTGGGGGTTATCATCCTAGAAGGTTGAAAAATTAGAAAAAGAAAATTTAGGCCTTGGCTACTTACCAGAATGTCTGACCATAGAGTTCCCGGCGATTCCTAGAGCCACCTGGAAGTGAAAAGGGTAGCTCTAGCAATTGCCAGAAACTCTGTTGGTAATCTTGCCATACAGTTTCTGGCAATTGCTCGAGCCACTCTGGACATTTCCAGGTAGCTCTAGGGGTCACCAGCATTCAGACCTCCCTCTATGGTCAGACCTTCCGGTAAGCATCTGAGGCCTTATTTTTCTTATTAATATTTTTCTCAGTGTGCTGCCCTCCCCCAAAGTTACCAGGCACTGCCTGACAATCCTATCTTTGGGTGAATGATGGGATAAATGTATGAGTGGTACTAAGAAGTGATTCGTGTCATCTGTGGTCATGTGAATGGGGGGTGGGGCTCAGTTTCTCAGTCAGAAAATATTCTGTCCACGCTCCGTGGACATACTTCCATACCCACGTAGTGCAGTTTCCCCTTGTGAGCCTTAGAGGGCAAAGATCCTTCATGCGCCATAGCCAGAAGAGGGATCCCCAGAAGCATGTGAAACTCTGGTCCACAGTCTCTGCCCCTAACAGACGAAATAAACCCGCAAAGGATTACATGCTAACGGTGCTATTGTATCTCAGTGCTAGAAGGTCAAGCATATTATGAGCAAATGTTGTATGTATCTCTTGCATTTGTTACTAATTTGAAATGAATGAATTTGCGTCTTGACAGCATGGGGAAATTCACCTCACAATGATAAAATATAGAATGTTAAAATGTAAAAAGACAGATTTTTTTTTAAAAAAGAAAATCATTTATATTTCTTTTCTGTCCACCGATAATGAGATAAGTGTCTTTAAATTAATCACTTATTAACCATCCATTTATTATGGTAATAGATTGGCAGGATAAAATGTATGTTAGTCACATATGTTACGATATCTAGAATCTATGAATACCTTGGAAAACGCTCCCAACCCCTTCAGCCTTCCGTTTTCGGGCGTTTTGTCTATAAGAACTCTCCCCTGGCTTAATGCCACCTAAGTGTAGTTGTGAAGAGATTTATTGATCTGGTTGGCTTCACATCTTAGTGCGCCAACAACAGATACACCTATGGTTTTTCTGTTGGTGTGAGGGAAGAAAAAAGCATCAGGACCAAAAATTAATACATATATATACTTATTTTGGTGTGTGTGAGACTAGATCTTCAAAGTTCAAGGCACAGAACAGACAGAACAGAGAGCAAAGCCAATGAAGAACTGAGGAGTTGTGAGAAGAAGCAACGAGGGTCCCTCAGGTAAAGACCATTATTGCCCTGATGGATTTTGCAACTGAGTTCACCCATGGTCACCCAGAGTTTGGTGTAGTGGTTAGGAGAGGCAGTCTCTAATCTGGAGAACCGGGTTTGATTCCCTGCTCCTCCGCATGCAGCCAGCTAGGTGACCTTGGATCAGTCACAAGTTCTCTCAGACCTGTTCTCTCAAGAGCGGTTCTCTCAGAGCTCTCTCAGCCCCACCTACCTCACAGGATGTCTGTTGTGGGAAGAGGAAGGGGAAGGCGATTGTAAACCACTCCGAGACTCCAACTGAAGGGTGGGGTATAAATCCAACTGCCAGCTCCTCCTCCTCCTCCTCCACCATCACCTCCTCCTCCTCCTCCTCTTCTTCTTCTTCTTCTTCTTCTTCTTCTTTCTTCTTCTTCTTCTTCTTCTTGATGTTAGGAACCCCCGTATTTGGTGACCGTATCTCATTGTTAAACATTGTGTTGGTACATCTACTCCAGCCCTATCTATTCCAACTGGGTGCAGCATTCTCGAGATACTTTTTTCAACTCTTCTCTCTGAGCTCCTTTTAACTGGTCACTCAGAGGAGTGGATGGAAAGTGAGTGCTCTGCCGCTGAATACGGCACTGCATTAAAGCACTGTCAATACTAAGTCTTTCTCCCAGGGTGTGGTTTCCATGAGCCATGCAAATACAGGATTTTGTTCAGGAACTGAGCTTATCACTTCAGTGGTTTGGCTCTTATAGGCATATACTCACTAAAGAAACATGGGCCGATTTCGCACCGGCCAGTTGCCTCTCGTTCTCTCCGGAATTTCCCCTCCCAGTTTTCTCCGGAGTATTTTCTTCATTTTCCCACTTGGAACCTCAATATAGCGTGATGAAGGGTTTTCTCCAAAAAAACCCCTAGAAACTCCCACAATGGGGCGGCCCTGATGAAAGGCGGGCGAGTGGGCGTGTTTTCATTTGGGGTTCTCCCCCGGAACAAACAGGAAATCCTCTAAAAACAGGATTTGTTTGCTCCAGGGAAACTCCAGTGCAGCAGGGCGATACTCCAGAGCAAAACGTGAGCCCGGAGCAACTGGTGTGAAATCGACCAGAAGCTCCGGTGCAAGCATGAGGGCAAACCTGGGGCAAATGCTAATGCGAAATCGGCCATGGTTTTGGTGTGCTTAATACTTCACAATTTGCCTTCTGGTTCACAGGCACCACCATGCTGATATCAAGTCTGAACAGAACGGATGCTACCGTCACTGCGTCGATGAAAACATCGAGAGGAGAAACCACTACTTGGATCTTGCAGGAATAGAAAACTATACTTCAAAATTTGGACCAGGTAGTATTTTCAGAGCAGTCGGTGTGGTATCGTGGTTAGAGCACTGGGCTTGGGTCTTGGAAACCCAGGTTGGAATCCCCGTTCTGCCACTGAAGGCT
Organism: Lepidodactylus listeri; assembly: GCA_029233225.1. Taxonomy (NCBI): domain Eukaryota; kingdom Metazoa; phylum Chordata; class Lepidosauria; order Squamata; family Gekkonidae; genus Lepidodactylus; species Lepidodactylus listeri. Next base: position 53,114,425 of record JARCFY010000017.1, read on the forward strand.
GTTGAGTGACTTGGGGCCAGATCGAGATGGGTAGCCATGTTAGTCTGTCTGTAGCAGCAGAAAAGAGCAAGAGATTTAGGGTGTAAGTCAAGTTAACACCGTGATTTCACATCCAGTTCTGTAAAGTACATTAATGAAAGCAGAACCAAAAAAAAAAAAAGTTCCTTTCTAGAGATCTTTCAAGTTCAGACCCAGAATGATGTTTCCATCTGGAAAACTGTTTTACTAATCCTTATCTGTGCCAAAATTCAAAAATTATGTTGACTGCTACTGCCGATCGGTAGATTTTGTTTCATTTCTAGACAGCTTCCATTTGGCACATGAAAGGAATAAATGGATTGATTGGTTTTTAATCTCAACTGTATCCCAATGACTTTGTCATCCCCCCCCCCCCCCGGTACAACTAGAATATGACTGGTGCCTCTTACATTTTTTAGGATCTCCGCCTGCTGCTCAGAAACATGACCCGCCAGTCCGAGTGGCAAATCAAACTAGATCCCGTTCTCACGAACCAGAAATCTTCCATGCTCACCAGCGGAAGACGCCAGCAGTGGACCCCGGCCACGTCAGCTTAATGGAAGCGTCTTATGCCAAGCTGGCAGAAATCCAGCAGCGGCTGCGGAGTCAGGATGCAAACAGGCACTTTGTGAAATCTCCAAAGGCCCAGAGCAAAAACGTGGCTTCCGTTAATACCGGAAGGGCTGTAAGGAGTAAACCTGTTCCCGGAACATCTATCCCGATGACTTCCCCTACGGCACGGGTGGGCCAAAACCTACCTTATCTCCCCATGCAGTCACAGCAGACTTACAAGAAACACAAGCAGAGGGCCAAGGAGGCTCACCAGATGTGCAAAACCTTCCAGGCCCCAGGGACAGTTGTGGAGAAAGAGCACGTCAGGGACCTTCCGGCTGTCATCTTGTACGAAGGCCAAGTCGGACAGATGATCCAGCGGCACGAACATCACCATCACCACGAGCACCATCATCACTACCATCACTTCTACCAGACATGAGCCCAAACTCCACCCCTCCCTCGTCCATTAGGGATCATCCCGTATGAAGGAAACCCTGTGCAGCAGTTCCCCCACAAGGGGGCGTCATTCTTAATTGACGTTGTTGCCACACCATTAATATTCCGCTAGTACCTACATTAGGACTTAAAACACTAATAATAATAATGATAATAATAACAATAATAATAACCTAACACTATTTATATTACGTGGAACTGTATCTCTTCCTGTAGTAACTTGTGGGTTTTTATTTTCGAGTTGGCTTGTATAAAAAGAAAACACACAGTGCACAACCACCAACAGCCAATTGTTATTCTAAGGAGCTGGGTCTGAATACAGGCCATTCACGCACTTTGGAGAATGATCCCTTCCTCTGTGGTACCGGAAGAGACGCTCCCAGCGATGTGGTTCGGCATCTGGCCCAGCCACATGTTGGCTCAGTGCAGGGGAGCCTGTCGTCGGGGGAACAACGTTCCAAGGTTCTGGACTCCGGGAATACGAAACAGCTGCTACCTCTAGTCTAATGCAGAACTTCTAATTGATTGTACTGTGCTACAGGAGGGTATGGGGATTTCTGTTTTTGTTTTTTACTCCAACGCATTCACTGTGTTGTACTCCCCACCTCTTTACAAGCTATATCTTAATACTAATGATGAGGAAAATATTAACTTTATTTGTCAACACAACTACATTTTTTCTACATTTTTTTTTAAAATCCAGGTTTTTTTGGTTTAAATTCCAGTTCCTTGGGTTTTTTTTTCCTTTCCCTAACTGATGTATTTATGGCCTGATGGATATATATGGTAATATTTTAACATATCCTTTTTCTTTACTGGCTGACGCATGTCAGAAAGCCATTTAAGCAGTGCGCCAAGGTAGGCTTGCCAAGTGCCCGCTTCCAGCAGGCGATCCCCTGCCATCGCGCTCACATTACCACCACTGCTGATATTCATGGCAGTAGAAAAGACTGGCAGGGTGGCACTTGACCAAGAAGTGCTGTAACTCTCAGGTTATGCTCTAGGAATTCACCCCTCCCCAATATTTATGGTTTTCACCATAGAGATTTGAAGGAATTCCTAGAACATCGGGAAGTGACATCACTTCAGGGTCAGATGAAACCCTCACCAGGCCACGCCCCCAGAAGTCTCCCTGGGGGTAGCGGGCAAAGGCCTGGCCTCTGTCTGTTACTGGGGTAAAAAGTGCCTCACACCAGAAGAGTGAGGTAAGCCTCAGCAAAAGGGGTGGGTGTACCAGTCTATGGCTTCCAGTTCCAACAACACTGAGGAAGCAACTCCTCCTCAGAGCTCGAAATGCTGCTGCCTTTACCCTGAGTTCCGCCTTCCTCGGGGGTCACCCTGTGATGATATCACCAACTGGCTTGTTTTTTCCCCAGCCATTTTACTGCCAACCTTCCCAGGATCCTACAGTTTGCCACTTCCTCTAAGACCAGAACTGGCACAATAGAGGACACGCCACCCCACCCCACCATTTTGAAAAGTAGCATGTATCAGACAGAGATGCAGCTTTCTTCCCCACAATTATTACGCAGCCCATAACAAAACATCACTGTGTTCTATTTTTGTTTTGTTGGTCTGGAGGTTTTCTTAAATTTTTATACATTTAATCCCACAGTTTATGAGCCACCCCCCCGGGGGGGTTATTTTGTTTTTTTGAGACAGCAAGAAAGCTGTGGAAGGCATACGCTTTCTCACTTTAAATTTTTGCATACACACACACACTCAGGTACAATTTCTTGTGTTTTCCAGAAATCTGTGGCTTTTGAATACTAATGTTTTAATCTTTAAAAGGTGACTCTTTGGGAATATTTCAGATCCCGGTGTTGTATGTTCCTGTTTTCTCCTTCAATGCCTTGGAAATTTCGGTGCCCTTCAGTGACTGTCGCATCTGCTTATTCTCTTTTGCTTCTGCTTATTCCCTTTCTTGTCCTCTTGTCCTGGTTTCTCCAAGCCCCTCCCGCAAGGGCGTCCCTTCCATAAAAGCAGCACAAGTGTCCAAAACGTAGAAAAACCATTCATCATTGAAGGTGAAAACAAACCTAGGAAAAGTGTGACCAAAAGAGTTGGCAATCTGGGTCATACTGATAGGGACTGGGAGTTCAGGGCACCTGTGCTGAATCCGCCCCCCCTGCCAGCCTAGATGCAAGGATATAGAGTGAATGGTGGGCATGCCGGCTGTCTGGACTGGGGATGGAATGAAAGCCTCTACTGCTTCCTCGTCGCCAATTTGCACGACTATTTTCTGACCCAGGTTTTGCAGTCTCTATAACTTCATAGCTCTTTTTGTATAGTTACAATAAGAGCTATCCAGATTGTAGCACAGGAGTAGCCAAGCAGGACTTTGTCTTTGGACCCTCGGCACAGAACATGGCCCTAATGCCCCACGATGTACACCAGCCACACAAAAACGAAACCAGGGCAGTGGTCTCTAGCTGCTTTTCCACCAGTGTGGGGGAGCAAGAGAAGTCTGAGTGGGACCTTCTCTATCTGGTGAGCATGGACCCATGCAAATGGAAATGAGGTGTGCTGTGTAAGAGGGAAGCTCTACCCGAGTCTGTGCTGTTGTTCCCTTCAGGCAGGAAGCTCCTGTTTCATTGGCTGGGGCATGAGCAAGCCGGTAGGTGGAGCGAATTGCATCAGGGCTTGCTCTTTGCAGGGATAGCATTATTTAAGGTCTCTGGCTGTGTGACTGAATGGTTAAGGGGGGGGTATTTATTTGTTGCAAGGTGGTGAAGGATGTTGGAAGAGGGGAAAGTATTTTGGTGGGTCTCTTTGTTTTGCAGAAGTTTACCGGGAGGACAGTCTCAGCATGGAGGGGACGTGGGGGGGAGCACATTCTTCTCTCTCCTCCCTCTGGCCACAATAGTTCCTGACCATTTGACAGGCCGCCAAGGAGGAAACCAAAATTCCTTTGTCAGCTTTGGAACATGAAAGGAAATTCCAACTATACACACAGAGTGTTTAAACACAAACACACACTTTAGCTTCTCATGTCTTTGAAGTTTCAGTGATTTTTCTGTTTGTTTACAATATTGTGAAATGTTTTTATGCTACGTGGAGGCGGGGGGGGGGGGGCTTACACTGTGTGTGTCCAGCTCAGCTATTTGATCCGTTCTAGATAGGGTGGTTTCCAAGCACTGTGTCGTTCAGAAAGTTGGACTTCCAGGGAGTGTAACGTTAGACCAGGGGTGGCCAGACTGGCTCAGCGTAAGAGCCCCATCGAATAAACATCAGATGTTTGAGAGCCGCAAGACATGAACAAATATTACACACACGTTTTTGTTAAAAAATATATATGCAAATTTGTCTTTTATTAATATTAAATGAGACTGCCAAAAATCAAAACAAAAGGGGTAAAAACAGATATTGATAATGATATTTATTTGTCCAATGATATTTGTTTGCTAATGATATTTATTTGTCTAAGAGAGACAGAAATAATGAGAGAGGTGGAAAGAAAGAGAAACAAAGAAAGCAAATAGATGGGAGGGGGAAGGAAGGAAGGGGCATGCCTCTCTTTCGCTTCCCCAGCTGCCCTGCTGGGAGCTGCACAATATGTGTGAAAAAGCCACATGTAGCTCCCAAGCCACAGTTTGGCCACCCCTGCGTTAGACAGTTGAAGTTAAAAGTCCTGGCTTTTTGCGGATTGAGACTCGAATCGTAAATCAGTGCTCCAATTTATGTGTGTGTGTTGGGGGGACAAATTAGCAATTGTTAACTTGGGGGGGGGGAGCAGAATTTAAAAAAAACCTTTTAACATCTTCCCATCAACCTCTTTTCCTATTATATCTAGCACAAAGCTCCAGAGTTGTGGGTGATGACTTTCCCGTTCTGTTGATTCGTTACATTTCTAAATGTTCAATATTATTTATAGACTGAATTTTCTGTATAGGAAATTTGGGGGAGGGGGTGAGGTTAACAGTGTCTTTACTTACCACTGAATTGTTCTAGTCTATGGCGATTTTTTGCTGCTTTTGTTTATCAGTCCCTTTATTTCCCTCCTATGTATAAATCTATATAAATATATATATAATTATGGGCTGCAAAAAAGGCATTTACATGTCTAGTAGAAGGAATAAGCTTATTTATATGATAGTGTTAAAACAAAGTCTGATGTATTCCAGTGATTTTTTTTTTGTTTTACTGCATGCAACTCCACAAGTGTATCTCACATTCCGTTGGAGAGAGATGCCGTACCGTTGGATCCCTGAGCGAGTGGTATTCTTTTGACCGAGCATTATCCATGTGCAATTTGGTGACTCCAACAAACCAAGAGTTTCTTTTTTGTATTGGAGATATGGGATTCTTTTAAAAAAAAAAAAAAGTGTTAGATTGGGACAGAGTTTTAGGGTTGACCATGGCCGCAGCATGCCTTCCAGTGCTGCCAGTTTTTTAAGTAGATGCTTGGAAGAGTTGAAGAATAGATTCCTCGGGTTAGTCCAGATGTTCTCCGTCTCATTGGGTGGTGCCGAACAAACTTCCGTGGAAGATGTTTTTTGGTGATGCAGCATGAGAGGGTATGTTAGGGAATAAATTATGTGTGGGTTGTTCCGGAGGTCAAATATTTTTACAAAAGTCAACCTTGAGGTGTTGTAGGACGGTGCCTCTTAAGGCTGATTTGTGTGATGGCTGCATGGCGGCAATCAGGAGATAACTGAAGGGCTGGATTTACTCCTGACCCAAAGCGGCCAGTGTTCGCTGTGACCTAGATTGATTTCCCACAAGCAGCTGTGCCGTGGTCGCTCTCCTATTTGCCCCTATTTGGTCAATTTGCATCCTATTTGGTCAATTTCACACTCTTGGCTGCAGGGCTGCATTTTGACCCATATCTCCCCCCCCCCGATTTCCCCTGCGTCTTCGCGATCCTGTTTTTTAAAGATCAAGAAGACGCGGGGGAAATCAGGGGGATCTGCAAGTCAAAATGTGATCTTGGGGCGAATAGTATGAAATTGACCAATGCAACTGAGGCCAACGGAAGAGCGACCGTGGCACAGCTGCTTGTGGGAAATCGGTCCTAGTTTTCACGTAAGTGGGGAAGTCAATGCTTGGGTTGGACCATTTGCAGGTGGAAGATTCATATGATGAAACGTCCATACATACGAAATTCACATATCTGCAGGTTGGACAACTAATATGTCAGGGGATGGCTGGGCCAGCATCCTTCCTGACCTACTCCTGACATACTAGCTTTCTATAAGGAGAGGGTTTTAAGCTTCCTTTAGCAGGCCATTCTGGTGGCAGTTCTCAAAGTTTTTGTTTGCTTGTTTTCCTTTCCAATTGCACTGAGACCCAAGGGTGCTCTTTCAGAAAAGGTGACAGTCCTGGGGCCGAAGGGGCGTGTGTGTGTGTGTGTCTGGAAAGTCCACCTATATTGTTACCGATGGGAATCAAGGCATCTAAGAGAAATATTGAAGGAAATTGGCTACCGGCTACATTTTGTTCACTTTACAAATATTCAGGCTGTATTTCTCTTAGGTTTTGTGAAATGTAAATGAACTTAATAATGTGGCATCCCTCTGCTTAACACACACAAAAAAGATTTTTTTAAAAAGCATTTATGTAGGATCATTTAAGTGCCGTCTCACATTTGTATCTCATGCATCAAATGTGAATAATTGATCATGTCATGTAGCACAGGCTATTACCCGGGTTATTATTATTATTATTTTATTATTATTATTCACAGAACTCTTAAAGCCTCCATACAAGTTTTTTTTTAAGTTTGCTTTTCAGTATTTTGTATAGTAAATATAGATGGTTTTTTTGACTTAAATGCTTTATTTATTTAATAGCAAAACTGTGCCAAGAGAAACCCCTGTTAATTAAAATTTTACTAGTTCAGGAAAAACAACAAGTGTTTCGCAATCATTTCTAAAGTTTGGTGTCGTCATGCTCCCGAGTCTCTGTCTTCTGTTCTGTCTTCTGTTCTAGCCAATTCTGGGATGGATCCCCCCCACCTTACAAACTCTGGAGAATAATTTGACTCAAGGCATGGAATGAATTGACACTGCATGGCCAGTTTGGGATTTCTACGGGTCCTTATTCCTCCACAACCCCCCCCCCCTCAATTGCATTTATATTGTCACACTCTGATCTTTTACTGCAGTAATGACCACAAAAGGCTCCACACTCTCAGGTATGGTCCCCAGTAAGAAATGGCAGATTATCCAGAGGCCCCTTGTTAAATCCAGAGAGTTTTCGGCTAAACGTTAGGAGGAACTTCCTGACAGTTAGAGGGGGTTCCTCAGTGGAACAGGCTTCCTCAGGAGGTGGTGAGCTCTTCTTTGGAGGTTTTCAAACAGAGGCTAGATGGCCATCTGACAGCAATGGTGATTGTGTGAACTTAAATCAAGAAAGGGAGGACAAGAAGGGTTGCATCAGTGCTTGGTTCTCTTACACACTGAGGGAAATGCTGGCCACCTCTTTGGGGTCAGGAAGCAAGTTTTCTCCAGGCCAGTTTGGCCAGGGATCCTGGAGGGTTTTGTTGTTGTTTTTTTGTCATCTTCTGGTGCAGGGGGTTGGACTAGATGACCCTGGAGGTCCCTTCCAGCTCTATGATTCTGTGGTCATCAATCTGCACATTCCCCAGGGTTTTTCACTATCATCAGGCTCTACTCCCGTTTGGGACTGAGAGATCAAACCTAACTTCTCCAGCTGGGAGTAGATGCGCCATCAAGTTGCACGCTTTGCTCCCCATGCTAAGCCAGGTACTGCGTTGACTCTCTCAGATCTTGTTAAAGCAATACTATCCACCACAGGGTCACTAGGTTGTCATCACACAAAGACCGGCAACACAGAACATGATAAAAAACAAAATCAAACCCAAGGCATTGTCAAGGATGCGTAGGGAAGCCGTTGGCTACAAGCAAACAGAATCTTGGCTGGACTGTTATCTGCAAAAAAGTTTTCTGCTTTCATCAGGCCAAGCCTTATCCCAGAAGGGCAGCTGGAATGTTCTCCCCCCCCTTTTTTGTATTTTTCATGTGTCTGGGTGTGGGTGTGTGCACCTAGAAGTCATGGTAACCTCTGGTGACTGACTCCTACTGGGGGCCTGGAGGATATTCAGAGAGGTGGCTGAATCAAGCCTGCCCCCCCCCACCTCCCGGCTGCTGGTATTCCAAGGAGGTCTCCCATCCAAGTACTTAACAGAGTTGACCCTGCATAGCTTCCAAGATCTGATGAGATGAGACTAGCCTGGGCCATCCAGCTCAGAGCATGAACAATATAGCCCAGGTTGAATTGTCTCAATCCATGTCAGTTCAGTCTCCTGCATCAGTTCATGCTCCTGTCCTTTCGATGTGGAAATTTCTGGGACTTTGGGTCACTTTTATCTCCCCCTTCCTCCAAGCAACGCGAGGCGGCACATGTTGTCCTCCCCCTTCAGTTCCCAAATATTTGCAAAACCATCACCTCTAACAGAGCTGACATTCTCTGTTAACCGGTTGTTCTCTGTGATGTTACTGTGGCATTTTTAAAAATGACGTTTAATGTGATGTTAAAAAATGTACCTTTTTTAAAAAAAAAAATGCTTTTTCCTGCCCGTTATCACAGTGCATCTGCTTGATCTACAGCAGTCTACTGCAAGCGAGGGGGGGGGGGGTGTTTCCACTTCACCTCGCCCCCCCCCCCCCCAATGTACTGCCAACTCTGATGCTCAGTGCAACTTCTGCTTTAGCAGAAGCAATTTTAGAGAGCTGGCAGATTTTTGTTAAGGAGACGAGAGGAGGAAAAGGAGGGGGGGGGTGAAGAGAGCGAGATAAACCTTATTATGTTTCTTTGCCAAAGGAGAAAAGAAACGATATTGACTTAAATGTGGGAAATTTAAAAGAGGCCATATGTTCTCATTTTGTGCTTTGTTTCTAATGGATAGACAGAAATCTTTGAAGTGTGGATTGGCTCAGCGGGGAGTGTGCTTCTGTGGAGAAAAGATGCTAAAAGGAAGGATGTGAGGGGGCATATGAAACTCTATTAGCCATGCAATAGGAGAGAGAAAGGCAAATCCAATGATAATGTACATCTGTTTCAGAGGGTTTATAAGCTTTGAACATTTTTTATGTGCTGATAAGTGGATCCTTTTCTTACCATAACTTGGAACTTCAAAGCAGATTGTGTGGATAATGCAAATTGCTGAAATATGAGATTTTCCTACAAAGAGGTTTCCAAAAAAGGGGGGAAAGAATTAAAGCTAATTGATGCCACAGTCTTTTATGTGCTGTGTAAAAAAAAAAAAACCCTCAACAAAAATTGATTTTTTAATATTTTTTTAAAGGGGGCATTGATGGAAGAATATATTGAAGGCCGATATTTTTTTTCTCTCTCTCTCTCTCTCTCTTTTGGTGGGCAAGGTCTTCAGTTTGAGAGAGACGTTTCTGTAAGTTGAACGCTTGTCTCCCGATATCAATGGAGCAATAATAATGTAACATAAATTAAGAGACGATGCCTAGCGGTTAATACTATCAAAGTCTGTCATTCCAAAAGAATATTAAGAAGCTGTGAGAGGAAAGGGACGCGAGGTACCGAAAGATGTTATCGGCTCCATTTCGTGAGCTCACCCTCTCCCCCAAAATTTTAGTACTACTACTAGGGACCTGTATGAAAATACCCTACTGTTTTAATGCCATCATTACAGATGATCCAGATTGGAAAAAAATCCTAACCATTGGTAATACTCTGAAATCTATCTATATATCTAATTCCCAAGTACCCTCCCCCGTGTGGATACCTAAATCCATGCGGGGGGGCACTTGGGGGGTGGGGTGGGGTTTCTACACACGGGGGGCACTCCCCCCATGTGCCAAAAAATCCTAAATGTTTAAAAAACTTTTCGGGGGATCTTTAAATCCCCCCAAAAGTTAAAGCGTTCTCTGCGCGTGCGCAAAGAACGCTGTGGCCGCTGTAGGGGAGGGGGTGGGAAGCGGCGTGACGAGGACTCGCCGCCGCCGTTTGCGGTGGGGAGGGATGGAAGAGCCTCGGCGGGCGGCAGGTCTCTATGCCCCCGTCGCCGTTTTGAAAGCAGGGGGGGGGGAAGCCTCAGTGGACAGCGGGTGTCCCTGCCGCCGCCGCCATTTTGAAGGCGGGGAAGCCTCAGCGGGCGGCTGTCTCCCTCCCGCCACCATCGTTTTGAAGGCGGGGGGAAGCTGCCTGAAGGGGGGATGGGGTAGAAGCTCGGCCCGCGGGGCCAGAGGAGGGGGAAGAGGCTCGCCCGAGGCCCGCCGGGAGTCTCGGGGGGGAAGGGGGCGAGTGGCAGGCCCAGCGAGAGCCGCCGAGGCCCGCCGGGTGTCTCTGGGGGGGAGGGGGCAGAGAAAGGGGGGAAGGGGGCGGAGGAAGGAGGAGCAGCTGTCAGCTTCTCCCCCCCGCGAATATCGCGGAGGCCCCCCTTGTCAGATTATAATTCTGGGGCCTTGCTTTGACTTTCTGGAGGTTGGAGGTTGGAGGGAGAAGAATGTAACTAACAGGGAGATTTTCCAGTCAGCAGAATTAATCTGCCACCTGTGAACAGCCAAAGGTTGGGACAGCAGTTGGCAATCACCTGGCAAGTGCCTATAGATGGCTATGGGGTTTCCTTGTGGTAGTTCAAATGGGATGATGTAGAACAAGATCAACAAATTTATAGCACCAACTGAGCTGAGTCTGAAAGCCGGCTTCCTACTAGCAAGGAGTTTCCAGTGTAAAAAGGGGGCTTCCTTCCCTCTACTTACTGCTGCCAGTCTGCAGCGTTTCTGAAGCTGACAACATTCGAAATACTGAAGCAGGGCTTAGTGGCAAACCTTCAGGGTAGCATGGAATCGGTTTGGTGATTGTTGGGCTCTCTTGACGCATTTCTCTCATTTAAACATGTATTCAAATTTGGGCTATCCCTTCCCCTTGCATCTTTGGATCCAGAAACAGGTCACACCTGTGTTCCACGACTGTCCACCCACTTCCAAGTTGCCACAGATATTTGAAGACCCATGTGCATGATAGGAAGGATGATGGGTTGTTCTTATATATATCAACGAGTTGGGCATTTAATCTGGAGCACCGCTTAGGTAGAGAACTCCCTGACTTCCTCTTTCCTCATCTGGATCCTGATTTCAGCACTTCCTCCTGTGCCTGAAGGTCAGCCTGGGCCCTTACGTCAGCTGGGCAGCCATTTTGTCGGAGCAGAAAGGAGCACAGAGTGGTTGCTAGGCTCCCCAGATCTGATGTCAAGTGAACTAAAGCCAAGAGACAGCATTAGAAGGGATGGGGAATAACAGGGGCGCCCAACAGCTAACCGTGTGAGGCCCTTCCTGGTTCTGAGTAACCATTATGGTTCCTCAACGGTCCCATCTCCAGGGCTTGCCTCATCAATAGGGGCCTCGAAGGTGTGTGCCCTTCTTTGCCCTTACAACAAGGCTGAGCTTTAGTTGTCCAAGTCTTCTGCTCCTTCTCCAGCTCAAAATCTGCCATTGTGTCATGCCTTCAACCGAACTCCTTAGTCTCCATCCCAAACTGAAACAAACCTGCAAGGTTGCCATCTCCAGCAAGGGAAATTCCTAGAGGTTTGGAGGGGGGGGGTGTCAGGGAAAGACAGTTTGGGGAGAGTCGAGAGCTCAGTGGGGATGTGATGTCATTCTAGAACAGGGGTGTGGAACTGGAAGCAGGAGATGGCCAGTTCCAGTGTGGGCCTGATAGAAGCCCTCTGAGGGCCTGATCCGGCCGGGGGCAGGTTTGACACCCCTGTTTTAGAACATCTCTTTCTCATACTCTGTGGTAGACCATAGATGGTATTTCCTCAAGTGGCGCTAATCTCTGTAGTCTGGAGGTCACTTGTAATTCTGGGATAACTCCAGTCCCCATCTGAAGGTTGGTAACCCTACTCGAAGGGCATTTGTTTGCACTCACCCCTCGTAACTCTTGACTTTCCATCTTGGCCCACCTTCTGTTGTCTGCCTCTCCCTACTTCAGTCCCTTGGGCTGCATCCACACATTGTTGAATATTGTGCTATTGTCACACTATAGCAAGCCTCAGCACAGCTGGGTTGTCTTGTTCACCCAGGGATACTTGTGAATAACTACTGTAGCACCGTATCCACCAGCAGTTGGCTTCATGGTCTACATTCAGATTGTCAGCTTGTTGAAGGCAGAAGCCAGTCTATCGATCGTCACACATGTACACACATTAAGCTGCCTTATACTGAATCAGACTATTGGCCCACTGAGGTCAGTACTGTCTACACGGACTGGCAGCCCCTCTCCGGGGTCTGGGGTGGAGGCTGGCCCGTAGCTGCAGTAGGGCTATTTGGGGCACTGCCCCCTTCCTTAAGGGGCCAGCCCCACAAGATTTCCTTCTGAAAATGGTAAGGGGTTTCATTGCTTTAGGGAGGGGAATGTTTTTGCATTTCTGTTACGTCTGGGGTGGCTGTTGTGCAGGGTATTTGTGCTGCATTTAATTATTAGTTTTAAGTATTGAGAATCAGGAGACGATGAATCATAACAAGGCTTTTATTCTGAACATCACTCAGCTCAAAGACTGCTCCAGCAGAGCGGCACGGCACCCAAACTTATATGTTCTCAGCAGTGAACTATATACAATGTAACGATACATGCCAAGTCCTATTGGACCTAAGCTGGGCTCCATGATTGGATCTTTGGGGTGGCTTCAGGACCAATGGTTGGTCTTTATTGTGGAGCCAATCGGAATGATGGAATTATGAACCCATGGCTAACCAAACTGCACAGAATGAACTCAAAACATAACAATTAGTATTACTGTATTTATTACTACTTAAAAGTACAGCTGTTTTAAGACAGACTGGAAAATAATGGCAGCCCCACCAGAAAATTTTTGGACACAAAATCCTGGCTCTGACCCTGGGTGGAGGTCTTTCACATCACCTCCTACCTGGTCCTTTTTATCGGAGTTGGCAGGCTCGGACCTCCTGTATAAAAACTGAGAAAAGGGGGTGGGGGGACTCAGCACAAAGTATGGCTGTGATCTAAGAGGGTCAAGCTAACAAAATAAGTTATTATAAAAATACAAATATTTATTATGGTGTACACATTAATAAAAAATTAAACAGGTTAAAAGCAATGGTCCAAATATCAGACTCTTAAAACTTTTGACACACAGAGCTGATAGTTTTACACATACAAATGATGAGTATATCTTATGACCAGTAGACCATACACGTTTCGGCCCCTTAGGGCCTTCCTCAGTGGTCAATATTACTATTGGACCATTGCTTTTAACCTATTTTATCTTTTATTAATGTGTTTTAGTTGTTCTTTCACACAGTTGAGTCTGACTCGTCACGACCATATGGACCACATCAAGCCAGGCCCTCCTGTTTTCTGCCATCCTCCAGAGTTTGCTCAACTCCATGTTCATTGCATCGATAACACTGTCTAGCCATCTCATCCTTTGTCGTCCCCTTCTTCTTCGACCTTCAGTCTTTCCCAGCATCAGGGTCTTCTCCAGTGAGTGCTCCCTTCTCATTTGGTGGCCAAAGTATTTGAGCTTCAGCTTCAGGACCTGGCCTTCCAGGATCCAGTCAGGTTTGATTTCCTTTAGGATTGACTGATTTTATCTCCTTGCAGTCCAAGGGACTCTCAAGAGTCTTCTCCAGTACCATAATTCCAAAGCATCCATTCTTTGGCGCTCGACTTTCCTTATATTTTTATAATAACGTATTTTGTTAGCTTGACCCACTCTGACCTTCTGTATGCCAAGCAGATGTACTTCTGAGCTGAAGCTCCTCCTCGAACAGCCCCTTTTCAGCCTCTGCAAGCAGGGCCGGTGCTACCATAAGACAAGGTTAGGCGACCGCCTAGGGGCGCAGAGCCCTGATGGGCACAGAGGCCAGCAAGCGGGGTGAGGACGATGGGGAGAGCAGCCCTGACTACAAGCAGGAATCCTCGTCTTTGTGTTTTTCATTCTTCCTAAAATGCATTTATGTTTGAAAATTGGTAAGCACACGAGGGGGGGGGGGCGCCAGAAGGTAACATCGCCTAGTGCGCAAAAAAGCCTGGTGCCGGCCCTGTCTGCAAGTGATCACTGTCCTTCCTCTAGGAAGCTCAGGGGGATCACCATGGTTCTACTCCGCCTCCATTTCATTTCATTTCATGATGTGGCGGCATCCAAGCAGTACAAGGGCCAAACCTACCATGCTTGGAAGTCCATCACCAATCTTCTGACCTTGGTATTCCTTTTCTAGAGGTGGCCACATAAATGCAGGGAGTGCCACCTGAGCTGAGAAAGCAACGTAGCTGGTGATATTTAACCCTTCACCCTGCCAGGAAACCCCCGGGAAAGGGTTAACCAATCATCCTAGCTCCTGTGCTAATTCTCTGAGACAATGAGCAGCATCCCCCCTCTGGCCCCACAACTGGGCTTAGTAAAGCAGAGGAGACCAGTCACAGATCTCCCACAATAAGTTGTAGCTGGGCCCCACACAGGGCTTCAGACTTGGACTTGGTCCCAGGTTCTCGTCCCATCACTCACTCCCTACCCCAACTGGAGCCAGGGATCACTGGGAGTCTTTCTTGCACATCAGCTGTTGCACAGCATCAGTCCGCCATCTGTAAAATGGGAGCACATTTTTTTCCTCCAGGAGATGTAGAGATGAAAGCACACCAATGGAGCCATCCTGATTGTCCCCTGGGGCGTCACCTCCTTTCCAACAGAGGGCGATGTTGGGTTGATCCCAAGGCGGAGCTGTCCCTCTCTTGGAAATTACTGGAGGGGAGATTCGGTAAGCGGGAGTTAGGAGCAGGGTTAGGAACCAGAGGACCACATAGCACTATTTACATTAAAAGTCCTATATCGGGTTTTCTTTTTTAAAAAAAAGAAAGAAAAAGAAGCAGCAGCAGCAGCAAAAAGCCTTCAAATGCTTTTATATAACGAAGCGATTTGGAATGTGTTGATTCTAGGCTGGGAGGAAAGAATTCTCTCTCTCTCTCCCTCAAACCTGGACAGTGTCCCCTTTGAATTCGATGTGCAGAAAGCCATCCAAGCTTGTGTCATGAGTTATAAACACTGCAGGCTGGAGGCCCTGTAATTGATTTTAGTTCTGTGTTTGTAAAGCTGGCCAGACTTAGGTTGCAGAGATCAAAGCGCTTGGCTCACAAAGGCGCCCTTTCCGCACCCTCCCTTCATCTCTCCGCCCGGCTGTAATGAGACAGGGCCCACATCTGCGTCCCAGTTGCTGCAGTCGAAACGGACCGACTTCCAGCATGCTCCGGCTTTCCAAAGGCGAGCCTGCTTTTCTTGTTTTTTCAGATCAGGATCAAGAGGAGGAGGAGGAGGAGGCGGCCAGGCTGACCTGGGCCATCCTTGCCACAAGTAAACAGAGGGCAGAGCACATTCTACGAAGGGCAGTTTGGGGATGGGCCATGGCTCAGTGGCAGAGTAGCTGCTTGGCATGCGGAAGATCCCAGGTTCGATCCTGGGAATCGCCAGCGAAAAGGATCAGAGGAAAGTCTTCTCAAACTCAGATAATGTCTGGAGCTTATGAATGAGACCCTGGAAGATTGCTGCCAGTCAGAGAAGACATCACTGCTTTCATTCTTTCAGGGATCTTTTTTAAAAATGTGAATGTTCCATCACCTGCAAGGTGAAGTGGTACGGTCCCCTCCACCGCCTCATGATGCTGCATTTGGTAGACCCCTCCTATGTCGTATTGAAGACAAGTATGATTTAAAACGGTTGTATCTAAAGGCTAGGGCTGCAGTGGCTCAGGAGTTGATACGGAACTGCAGACCAGAAGGTCGGTAGTTCAGCAGTTCGAGACCCGAGTGCCGTGTGATGGAGCGAGCTCCCGTCTCTGGCCCCAGCTCCTGCCAGCCTAGCAGTTTGAAAGCGAGAAGTTGCAAGTAGATAAACAGGTACTGCTTTGGTGGGAAGGTAACAGTGTTCTGTGCGCCTCAGCGGCTAGTCATGCTGGCCACATGACAACAGAGACATCTTCAGACAGCACTGGCTCTTCGGCTTGGAAAGGGAGACGAGCACCGCCCCCTAGAGTTGAATTCGACTGGCTTTTGAGCAAGGGAAACCTTTACCTTTACTATCTAAAGCAAGGGTGTCGAACTCATTTTTATGGAGGGCCAGATTTGACATAAATTGGACTTTGTCGGGCCAGGCCATGTGTGTTATAAAATGTAAGGCCAGGTAGTGGAGATATAAACTTTATAAAAGATACAAACACAAAGATTTTTTAAAACTTAAAATAAAAACATGCCTGAAACTTTAGCATTCTTGCAATATTATGTTTATTTAACAGTCTCTGATAACTGACACTTCTTGCTCTGAATTACTGCATCAAAATGTCTGTGCTGTAGCAATCTGGGAGGGGGAGGAGCCTCAGCCCAGTGCAGGGAGCAGATACTCGCCTATCTATCTCTCCTGAGTGATTGAGAGTGTCTAGGAAAGCAAGCCATGACACAACAGCAGCAGCAGAACTGGAGGAAGAAGCAGGAGACAGCCAGTCCCTTGCGGGCCTGATAGAAGCCCTTTGGGGCCTGATCTGGCCCCCGGGCCGCATGTTTGACACCCCTGATCTAAAGCCTGCGCTGCATGTGCATCAGAATCACATGGCAGAGTCATGATATAGTAGGATGGCTCATGCCATTTCAGAATGTAGGTATGTATGTGTGTGTACCAGCTATTTTAATGCTCCCCTAGATGTTTAGTTGCAGGGAGGGCTTTTTACTTATTTTATTAAAGTATTAATTGCCCACCCTGCGAAGAGGCCTCTATGCCTGTTGTGGGCCCTCCAGAGGAACTGGTTGGCCGCTGAGTGAGACAGAATGCTGGACCACTGGTCTGATCCAGCAATGCTCTTCTCATGTTCTTATGAAGGCCTGGGTCTCTATGTCCTGTTGTTGGCCATCCAGAGAAACTGGTTGGCCACTGTGTGAGGCTGGATGCTGGACTAGATGGACCACTGGTCTGATCCAGCAGGGCTCTTCTGATGTTCTTAAGCAGAGGCTCTTCCACTGAGCCACGGCCCCTCCCCAAAGGAGGACCCACAGCCCCTCACGAGAACAAAAGCTATTTTTAAATCCCAATAGGTATTTTGAGTTGGTACTTTCCCTTGCTGAGAATCCCTCTTGCCATATGTGCTGCGCTTCCATGCAGAGCCAGAAAGGAAGGTGCAGGAGAAACAGGGATGCCAGGTGGAGCTTAAAAAAGACTGAGAAAAGAGTTGAACACGGAGGGCACCGCTGACAAGAGGAATTGTACTCCTGGAGTCAGGATGAAAAAGCCCAAGTCATCCACACACGTTTTTCCTGAAATGAAAAGATGCCATGGAAAAAAAGACGCCAAGCCTGTCAAAAATATCTGAACTTTAACAACATTCTTTCCGAGCAGTGTCATTCTTTTAAAGAATCCATACGAATCCGAGAAAAGCAAGATGTGGCATCTTTTGGTTCCCCCCACAGGGTTTGAAATACCTGCCCTTCCCCCCAAATCTTGTTAAAATGATTGTGATTTCAGGCAGGGGGAAAGACAGCGGAAGTAGTGTTTGTTTCCTGAAGTTCCATGGGGGAGGGAGCGTGTTGAGGAAGCTACAAGGGCAGTGTTGTTTGGGGGGTGCTTCCGATAGTCCAGGATTGCATTCAGACAGCTATTTGGATTTAAAGGGCACATCCAGACAACAACATCGGGGAACCATGCTGCTTCCATGATCAGCCTGTTGATCCCCATCAGGGATCCGTACTTAAAAGATAGTGGTGAAAGTCTGGTCCTAAGCTGGCTGACGGGCCAATGGCAGACTTTTCTGTCTGGTTGTTCCACCAGCTCACAATCAGCCCATAGGGATGGTCTCCAGACCATTCTAAGCAGCTGCCATTTTAAAAAAGTCTTAGCAATGTGCGCATAACCGCTTAAACATGCAACGTCCGCAGAGCTCCACTCAAAAGATCCGAACAATTCAATGTTTCTGAAGGTCCCATGATATTTAAGCACTTTGTAAACTGAAATGGTACCTAGAGGAAGGTACCGCTGGTGGTACATAGTGAGGCACATATGCACAAGCGCAAACAGGATTTTTTAAAAAACCGCCGACCGCACAACTCCTTACGGTGGATGCTGTCTAGACTCTAGACAATCCACTGCGGAGCCACGCATGGTAAAGCGATTCGCCATGTTGTCTGGTCAGGCAACGCTGGATCAAAAAGTTCTAGATCAAATTACAGCCAGGCCAATGGCGGGATTAGCTGCCCGTCTGAACAGCAGTAATGGGGGACGTTGTTAGAGCAGAGGGCTGATTTGGAAGTGCTCTCTCGGCTTTCAATCCAAAAATCTCTCTGCAGGTTTGCAGCAGAAAGTATCGACTGGCTAGTGTCTGCGCTGTCACCAGAAAGCAGTCTGTTCCTAAAGCAGTTTTGCACTTCTTAAAACATTTCTCGTTTCAAAAAAAAAGGCAAAGGTGGGAAATGAACAAAGAAACAGATAACTTGTACATATGGCACTTCTTTAAAAACAGGCAATACACCTCTGCAGGTTTGCAACAGAAAGGGTGGATTGGCTGGTGCCTATGACGCCATCCAGGAAGTTGCCAATTTCTAAAGCAATTTTTTACACTTGGGAAAAAAAATTCCTTTAGAAAATCACATGCCAAATGAATGGGGAAAGACAAATATCAAGGCCACTCTTAAAAGGGGTGTGTGTGTTTGACTGAAGAATGGTTGAATAGAACATAAGAAGAGCCCAGCTGGATCAGTCCAGTGGTCCATCTAGTCCAGCATCCTGCCTCTCACAGTGGCCAACCAGTTTCTCTGGATGGCCAACAACAGGGCAGAGAGGCTGAGGCCTTCTCCTGAAGTTGCCTCCTGGCACTGCTATTCAGAAGTTGATGGCCTCTGAATCTGGAGGTCCCCCTCAGTTACCCTGGCTAGTAGCCGTTGATAGACCTGTCCTCCATGACTCTGTCTAATCCCCTTTTAAAGCTGTCTGTGCCTGTGGCCATCACTACATCCTCTGGCAGTGAACTCCACATTGCTGTGTAAAGAAGTGTTTCCTTCTGTTCATCCGGAATCTATTGCCCATCATCTTCACTGGAGGCCCTCGAGTTCTTGTATTTTCAGAGAGTAAACATTCTCTTTGACAACTCTCCCCCCCCCCCCCCCCCGGTGCATAATTTTATGAACATCTATCACGTTTCCTTGCAGTCCAAGGGACTCTCAAGAGTCTTCTATGGTGCTGGAGAAGACTCTTGAGAGTCCCTTGGACTGCAAGGACATCAAATCAGTCAATCCTAAAAGAAATCAACCCCGACTGTTCCCTCAAAGGCCACATCCTGAAGCTGAAGCTCAAATACTTTGGCCACCAAATGAGAAGGGGGCAACAACAGCAAATCATGACTGAACAACAACAGCAAATCATGTCTCCCCTTTGTCACCTCTTTTCGGAACTGAAAAGTCTCTTCAGCCTTTCCTCATCAGTGGAATGTGAAGGCTGGAGCAGCATTCTGTTCGATATGTCTGGTGTTCAGCTTGCAGACTTGGGAGGCAGCTGAGACCACGCTGTGGACTCGACTTCTTGTTCTATGTTATGTCTGTCTTCACCCACAATGCAATTTCCTGCTGTGGGTGACACTAGTGTGGACCTGGAAGCGGTAGCAAAGGCTGCAACAGCCTTTTCTGCTGCCTCCCAGCCCCCCCATGGGGTTAGATGCCGGAGACAGAAATTGCCCCTGACAGATGCCTGTTTGAACTTTTCCTCTCTGAGCATTTTCAGCCCCGCGTCTTGCATTCCTGGGATGGCTTTGATTGTTATGGATGTTGGCACAAGAAAATGCTTTGTCCACCTCTTGCCCCGGACTCTGAGGACCAGAAAGAGGAGGAGGAATGTTAAATCTTGGAATGGCTTTCCCAGCTGATGCCCAGAGAATGGCATGAAAGTCAGTTGCTAAAGCTAAGTGGGTCTCAGCCTGGCTGGGAAGTTGCTGTAGATTTCATGACGAAGCCATTGAGAAGGCGGATCTATGCATTTCATGGTCCTTTCAACCAATATTCTCCTTTTTAAAAAAAACTGAGCATTTCTATATCTGCCTTTGTATATAAAGCCAGTTTGGTTTGGTGGTTAGGAGCGTGGACTCTAATCAGGGAGAACATAAGAACATAAGAGAAGCCAGTGTTGGATCAGGCCAGTAGCCCATCCAGTCCAACACTCTGTCACACAGTGGCCAAAAACACCAGGTGCCATCAGGAGGTCCACCAGTGAGGCCAGGACACTAGAAGCCTTCCCACTGTTGCCCCCGTCAAGCACCAAGAATATAGTACATCACTTGCCCCAGACTGAGAATTGCTGTCTATACCTTGTGGCTAATAGCCACTGGTGGACCTCTGCTGGGTTCGATTCCCCACTTCTCCACATGCAGCTGCTGGTCTCCACATGCAGCTGCTCTCTAAGTCGGCTGCAGTCCATATTATGATTGGATGCCCATCAGCTACTGACTAAGAAAATAGGAGAGAAGACCCTATGCTGGTCTATTTACAGTGATTTCAGCCATTTTGAAAGTTGCAGCATATACTGAAGAAGTCTTCGAAACGAAGAATGCAAGCCGGTGTCTTCGTCTCGTCATTTGAAGACATTAGCGGACCTTCTAATTAAGGAGACTTGTCTCTGATTTGCAATAACCCCTTACCTTGTAAAGAGATTTTTCCCCCTCTTATCTGTATTTGTCCTTGTATTTGTGGAGATTTGTCTGTCTCTTAGATTGTATTAATTACTTACTGCTGTGGTAAAGATTCTTTGCGTTATTCAGTGTTATGCGACTGAATACCATTGCTTTGACCATATGGACTTTTGTTGGTCTCTACTTTTTATTACGTTGTCTAGGTCTTTTAGCCTTTTGCTACTGTCCGTGGGGTTTCCTTGGCAAAGATACTGGAGTGGGTTGCCATTTCCTTCTCCAGTGGATCACGTTTTGTCTGAGTTCTCTGCTGTGGCCTGTCCATCCTGGGTGGCCCTCCACGGCATAGCCCACAGCCTCATTGAACCATGCAAGCCCTCTTGCCATGCCAAGGCAGCAATCCATGAGAGAGAGCCAATGCAATGTGCATTGAAATTATCACACAAAGATGTGCAGCAGGGGCGTTGGCTCTGCCCTTCAACTATGTGCAATCTGTGGCTCATGAGCACAAGAACGTGCATGTGAAGAGCTCTCTACCCCTGATAGGGAGCATGGTTTTTTTAATGTTCTGAAGCACAGCCATGGATTACATGCAAGTACACTTTAAGCTAGACACCATAAAAGTCGACACCAGCCTGAGCATGGGACGACTCAAAGAAACAGTACAAGATCGGAAAATATGGAGAGAGCTGGCCCATAAAATCGCCAAGAGTCGGACACGACTGAATGGCTTACAACAACAACACTTTACGCATGTAGACTCCATGCCCTCCAGGCAGTGCTTGCATGGAGGGGAGGGACCAGCTGGCTTGTGCCGATCTCCTTCTATGTGCGCTGATTTCATTGCACATGACCCAGATAGCCCTGGCTAGCCTGCTCTCATCAGATCTCAGAAGCTAAGCAGGGGTGGCCCTGGTTAGTATTTGCAAGGGAGACCACTAAGGAATACCAGGGTCGCGACATGAAGGCAGACAATGGCAAACCACCCCTGAAATGTCTCTTTCCTTGAAAACCCCACGGGATTGCCATAAATCCCTTGTGACTTGACAGCAAAACAAAAAGAAGATGAGGAAGAAGAAGAAGAAGAAGAGGAGGAGGAGATTGGATTTGTACCCTTCCCTTCACTACTTGAAGGTATCTCAGAGCGGCTTACAATCTCCCTTCCCTCCCCCTCCCCACAACAGACACCCTGGGAGGTAGGTGGGGCTGAGAGAGCTCTTTCGAGAACTGCTCTGAAAGAACTTGTGACTGACCCAAGGTCACACCAGCAGCTGCATGTGGAGGAGTGAGGGATCAAACCCGGTTCTCCTAGATTAAAGTCCGGGCTCCTAACCACTACACCAAACTGGCTCTCTAAAAGAAAAACAATGTAGAGGGCTTAGACCATTGGTCTTGTCTGTTCTAACAGGCAGCAGATCTCCAGGGTCTCAGATCCATCGCCAACTGTCTGATCCGTTTCACTGGGGATGCCGGGGATTGAACCTGGGACCTTCTGCATGCCAAACTGATGCTCTACCACTGAGCCACAGCCACCCCTCTGTACTGCAGCCTGAACTGGGGGGAGGGCTCAACAAAAGGCCTTATGCCCGACAGCCCCTTCCGTCAACGGAAAAGAGCAGCGTGACGTTTGACTTTTGTTTGACACCCCGTTCAGCGTGGTTCACTTTTAAGCATTTGGGTAAGTTTGGCGGACAATAGGGAAAAGATTTTTTTTTTTTTGCGCATGTCTGTAGGGAAGGTAAGGGGGTTTTTTTTCCTTTAAGGGGGGAAAAAAGGAGCAAACGAGAAGTTCCCCTGGTCTTGGCAAATCATGAGGCGTTTTTCATTTTGTAACATCAAAGGCAGTCCCAGTCCTTTGATGTCTGTGCATGCTGTTTAAGGTAAAGCATGAATGAAGAAATGTCAATCTGCAAGGTGTCCGTGTAGTTTATGCTGAACACTGAAGAGGACTTGTAGATAAAAGACGAACACGAGGTTTGATAATGAATGTCCAACTCGGAGGTGTGCATATCTAAAAGGAGCCACTCAGCTGGAGCTGAGCTCTGCAAACCTTAAAACTCTACTTAGTCCAAGTTTAAGAGATTTTTTAAAAAGTTTTTTTCCCTCCTAAATCAAAGTACATAGCCAACGAAGGAAGTCGTTCCATACGGTGCTGCGCTGCTTCTGTTTTCCAAAATACCAACATATTTTTTCAGTGTTTTGAGCGGGCGGGGATTTGTAAAGAGAAAAGCGGGGTATAAATGAAATCATAAGAACATAAGAGAAGCCAATGCTGGATCAGGCCAGTGGCCCATCCAGTCCAACGCTCTGTCACGCAGTGGCCAAAAACACCAGGTGCCCTCAGGAGGTCCAGCAGTGGGGCCAGGACACTAGAAGCCCTCCCACTGTTGCCTCCCCCCCAAACACCAAGAATACAGAGCATCTATAATCAATTGACCTAAACTAAACCCTGACTGTTCCCTGGCAGGCCAGATCCTGAAGCTGAAGCTCAAATACTTTGGGCACCAAATGAGAAGGGAGCACTCACTGGAGAAGACCCTGATGCTGGGAAAGATTGAAAGTAAAAGAAGAAGGGGACAGCAAAGGATGAGATGGTTAGACAGTGTTATCGATGCAATGGACATGAAATTGAGCCAACTCCGGAGGACGGCGGAAGACAGGAGGGTCTGATGTAATGTGATCCACGGGGTCACGAAGAGTTGAACTTGACTGTGTGACTGAAGAACAACAGATATTTAGTAAGGTTAATCAACTCAAAACCACTGGTGGTGCTGGAAAGTGGGGTCAAGCCCTCATGGGGTTTTCAAGGCCAGAGACATTCAGGGGTGGCTTGTCATTGCCTGCCTCTGCATACCCAGCATGGACTCCCTTGGTGGTCTCCCATTCAAGTATGAACTAGAGCTGGGGCCCTTTCTGCACTTTCTTTTTAATCCATGTTCACCGCCGTGTCCTCCAAGCAATTCTGCACTAAAACTGGATTCAACCTTCTTTTTAATCCAGGTCCCCACTCCCATTCTGCACTGAAATCGAGTTCAACCTTCTTTTTATTCCAGGTTTTCCCCCCATTCGGCATCACGTTACCTCCCTTCAGTGGTCAGCCTGGTTTCAGCCTGCTGTTGCCCCGAAATGACCCAGGGCTGGCTACTGAAGGGGGGTAATATAACGCAGAATGGAGGGGAAAACCCTGGATTAAAAAGAAGGTTGGATTTGATTTCAGTGCAGAATTGTTTGGAGTACACCGTGGTGAACATGGATTAAAGGAGAGTGCAGAAAGGGCCTTCAATTGCCTCGACTCAAACACTGAGAAAATCTGGTGAAAAGCACTGTGGTCAGAGACACATCGAGTGAAAACAGCTCATACTTTATTAAGAGGTCAGAACAAGACTGGTTTACAGGACCCAAAGGTCTGCTTCAATCCTGTTCCAAACCACACCTGTACCCACACCCAACACCCATGATTGGCTATCTACATGGTTATCTTTAACCATTGGTTCCTCTCAGGATCTGATGCCCACTATTGGCTCGCACTAGAATCCTGTCTGGCTATTGTCTTTTTGGGACGAAGCTCGGTAGCTTCGCCCAGCCATGTGTGTATCCGACCATGTTTGCGGTCTCTTGTGAGGACATAACATCCGGAGTGGCAGGCAAATGCGGAAAGGACCAGAGGCAGGCGATGACAAACCACCCCTGAAGGTCTCTTGCCCTGAAAACCCTATGGCAGTGGGGGTAAACCTATGGCACGCGTGCCAGAGGCGGCACTCAGAGCCCTCTCTGTGGGCATGCATGCAGTTTGGGCACTCAGTCTCTAAAAGGAAAAAGATGACACAGACTCGAGGCTGGGCTGCTCTCAAACTTACAAAGTATGAGCCAAGGTTAGACAAATTATCAGCATGCATACAACAGCAAAAATCACATTAATTGTTCAAAAGCATGCCAAATGCAAACTTTTACCTTTCAATAAGAAGTTGTTTGTATCATTGAAAGCTCTGTTATTGTGTTTTTCTTTTAAGACAAAAGATGTTAATGTATGAGTTCTTTTTTCTAAACTAAAACCTCAGTATTCAGGTTAAATTGTCGTGCTGGCACTTTGCGATAAATAAGTGGGTTTTGGGTTGCAGTTTGGGCACTTGGTCTCTAAAAGGTTCGCCATCCCTGCCCTATGGGGTTGCCATAAGTCAGCTGTGACTTGATGGCACTTTCCACCACCAACTGTCCTGCACCTTCGAACTGCTGATCCGTCCTGATCCTGTACTGTCTACGTGGAGACAGAGAATAGATAATTGGGGGCCTTCACCAAACCATGCATGTGTTCTACAGCTGATCCGTATCCCTTCCCTTAATATGTACATTTGTCAAATCTGTATACATTTGCACATAAACACAGTCATTAGGAAGAAAAAGAGGAGACATACTTTTGTTGTCAGAGGATCCATATGTATATTACATCTGGTACAATCTTAGATGAGGCCTCCTCTGCTGTGTGAGAGAAAAGATGAAACATGTCTTCCGCCTTTTTATATAAAAAAAGAAAACTGTATTAAAAACAATGTAAAATGTTTTGAAGCCTGCTGTCTACTAAATGGGACGACTTTTAGAGTGATGCAAATACCTGGATGGCCCAGGCTAGCCCAATCTCATTATATTGCAAAACTAAACAGAGGTCAGTGTTCCCTCTAAGCTGAGTTGGTGTGAGCTAGTTCACAGTTTTTTAGCCTCCAGCTCACCGTTTTTTGTCTCAGCTCAAGAAGGATGGCTCCAGAGCAAACTAATTCATGCAGTAGCCAAATTGCTTGCGCACAACTTTAATGCCAGAAGCTCTCAAAGTAGAATTTTTGCTCACAAGACTCCACAGCTTAGAGGGAGAATTGACAGGGATCCTTTCCGCTTTTGCCTGCCACCCCAGATTTTCTCAGTGTTCAAGGCAATTTAAGTCCACAGCGAAACAGCATCCAAATAACCTGAGGCAACAGCCGGCTGAAACCAGGCTGGCTGCTGAAGGGAGGTAATGTAATGCAGGGGGGGGGGGAACCTGGATTTTTAAAAAGGTTGAATTCGATTTTAGTGCAGAATTGTTTGGAGGACACCGTGGTAAACATGGATTAAATGGAGAGTACAGAAAGGGCCTTAAATTGCGTCAGCTTGGAGAAAATCTGGAGTGGCATGCAAATGCGGAAAGGACCTCTGTGTGGTAACCTTGGACTTCCTTGATGGTCTCCCAACCCAGATACTAACCAAAGCCAATGCTGCTTAGCTTATAAGATCTGACGAGATCAGGTAGGCCTGAACTATCCAAGTCAGAGCAATGGTCCAATAGGCTGATTCAATATAACTAGGGGTTGGATAACTGATTCTAATTTTTGTAATTGATAGTCAATTTGTAGGTCTAGAAGATGTCTAGAATGGCAATGGTGGAGAATTCGTATGGAATCCGACAGAACGTATTACGGAGCTCACTGTAAGACCTATGAAGCAACGATGATGGTAGCTAAGAAATGTTACTTCTGTCTGCTACTATTGCTTCAGGTTGTTCACGACCACCCCAATTGTTTAAAGTTACATGGCATTGGCTGGAACCTAAAAATGAGCCTTCGTCACATTAGGATGAGAAATTAGTTGTGATATCAAGAGCATGCTCTGATTTAGATGCTGACTGTGACATTGGTCTACCAGAAGAACTGCCTGATACACTTCCTCTTCTACTTATGGATCAATTTGACCCAGTTTCCATGAGAGATATTCACAAGTTCCTGGTATCAATGAGGGCCATTATCTGTGCCACGGATTCTTTCCCATCCTGGCTTCTAAAGTCTTGTAAAGACCTCATCACCGGATCCTTAGTATCTATTGTAAATTAGTCATTAACTCAGGGTGCTTTTCCTCAACCACTCGAAGAGGCAGTTAGAAAGATCCCTGTAGAAAAACGATGTAGTCAATTATCACCCTGTCTCTACTCTGCCCTTCCGAGGCAAAGTGATGGAGAAAGCAATAGCAGATCAAATCCAGGTCTTCCTGGATAACTCATCTGATCTAGACCCTTTTCAGTCTGGTTTCAGACCAGGCTATGGGACAGAAATGGCCGTGCTGGATTTAGTTGACAACCTCTGTCTAAATGTAGAAGAAGAGAGAAGAGAAGAGATTGGATTTATATCCCGCCCTTCACTCACTTAAGAGTCTCAGAGCGGCTTACAAACTCCTTTCCCCTCCCCTCCCCACAACAGACACCCTGTGAGGTAGGTGGGGCTGAGAGAGCTTTTTCCCAAGCTGTCCTTGAGGGAACAGCTGGTACAGAGCTATGGCTTGCCCAAGGTCATCCAGCCAGATGCAAGTGGAGGAGTGGGGAATCAAACCCGGTTCTCCCAGATTAGAGTCTGCGCACTTAACCACTACACCAGACTGGCTCTCTAAATGTTGACAAAGGTGAGGCCTGCTTGTTGCTCCTACAGGATTTATCTGGCGCTTTTGACACAGTGGACCATGCCACCTTGTTGAGGCACATGAAAGCAGAAATAGGCATCATGGATTGTGCATTGGACGGGTTCAAATCATTCCTCATGGACTGGACTCAAAGAATTGGCATTGGAGACCAATTATCACTAGAGTAGGACTTTTCCTTTGGGCTCCCACAGAGTTCATTCCTATCCCCCATGCTCTTCAAACTCTCTCAATCTCCCTTTGGCCAAATCATCCATAGTTTGGAGGTTGGCTGCCTGGCTGCTGTGGTTAAATGGCTAAGACTGAACAAATTAAAACTAAACCCTGGAAAGACAGAAATGATTCTGTTTGGAAAGGTGGACGTCTTGAAGGACATTATACTACCCACTTTCAGTGGGGTTCAGCTGACCTTTGCCAGCTCAGTTAAGAGCCTTAGGTTATAGTGGACCCAACATTATTGCTGGAGAAGCAAGTCAACGCAGTTGCAAAGAAGGCTTTCTTCCAACTCAGCCTAGTTTGGAAAAGGGTCCCTTAACCTGATATGGCTGGTCTGGCCACCCAGCTTCATGCCATGGTGACATCGAGACCTGACTACTGTAATATACTATACACTGGTCCCCCCTCATAACCATGGCATCGATCTAGGTGGACACAATCAGTTCAGAAACTCCAGTTGGTTCAGAATACCACAACTCAGCTATTATCGAGTGCTAGATGGAGAACGCATTTTACTCCCAGTCTGCAATCATTCTACTGGCTGCCCATGAGTTACTGGGCTCAATTTAAAGCACTGGCTATCACATAGTTCATGGCCTTGGACCCTTGTATCTGTGGGACCATGACAGCTTTACTCATAGGAGCAAGGCCTTTTGCCTGTGGCAACCTACGAATGGGCAAAAGCAACAACTGCCTGTGCATGGGTCTTCTCTGTCATGGCCGCCACCATGTGGAACGGTCAGCCCAAGGAGGCTGGAAAGTCTCCCAATCCCCTGGCTTTCGGCGAACTATGCAAAACCGAATTATTCAAGAGGGCTTTTCCACACAGGCAATAGGGTAGCACTGAACAAAAGCCTTCACAAAGTTACTTGGATAAAGTATTAGGGACTGCTGTCTGTTCTACTGTGTATCGTTTGCTGTAAGCTGGATCCTGCTAAGTAATTTTGCTTCATGAAATGGGTCATGTTAGCACTTATGCTTTGCTTTGGTGTAGTGGTTGGGAGCCAGTTTGATGTAATGGTTAGTAGCGAAGACTCTAATCTGGGAGAACCAGATTGATTCCCCACTTTTCCACATGCAGCTGCTGACATGACCTTGGGTCAGTCACAAGTTCTCTGAGAGCTGTTCTGGAAAGAGCAATGCTCTCAGCGCTCTCTCAGCCCCACCTACCTCCCAGGGTGTCTGTTGTGGGAAGGGGAAGGAGACTGTAAGCTGCCCTGAGACTCCGAGTGAAGGGTCGGGTATAAATCCTCCTCCTCCTCCTCTTCCTTAGACTTCTGATTGGTTCTTCAACCCTAATCCCATTGCAGTATAAGACAGTTTTGTGTCTGTGTGTGTCACATGGCCTGTCTAGATTCGAATTCTAGGGTTGCCTTCAAGGGTCAGCAGGCAACTGATCTACCAGGATAGCTGCATCACTCCCACTGTATTATACAGGCAATGCTTCAAGTATACCAGTCAAAAGGTCCTGGTCTCTAACACTGGTAATAAAACAGAAATTACAGACGCTCCAGCTTTACCCAGGGTGGGAAATACCAGACCAGCAGCTCAAGTTACCATCCCCACAGCCAGTTTGGTATAGTGGTTAGGAGCGCAGACTCTAATCTGGGAGAACCGGGTTTGATCCCCCACTTCTCCACATGCAGGTGCTGGTGTGACCTTGGGCCAGTCGCAAGCTCTCTCAGAGCTGTTCTCCCATGAGCAGTCCTCAAAAAAGCTCTCAGCCCCACCTACCCCACAGGATACCTGTTGTGGGGAGAGGAAGGGAAGGAGATTGTAAGACGCTCTGAGACTCCGAGTGAAGGGCAGGATATGAATCCAATCTCCTCCTCCTCCTCTTCCGTGTATAAAAAAAACCTACTTTGGTTGTTAATTATGGCAGAACCAGAAGCTGCCCATCAAGTTGCTCTGTCAGGTGTGATTTTGTACATGCTCCCTCCCATGTCGAAGCAACCGCCAGTACTGACCGCATCCCAAAGTCTGGCTTGTGGGGGAACTCCCTCATCAGGATCAAATCCTGCCCTAGGGGGACATCAGGATGAAACCCTGCCACACGTGGAATGGCATTTGCCCTTCTCTGCTGTGAGACCAATTACGTCTCAACCCAACCACCTTCCGGAATGTGCTTTCTTCAGAAGCTTTGCCAGTTCTCTCAGAACTCCTCACCGGCAAGTTTTGCCGATGTCTAATAGCTTTGCGATGAATGGGAGCCACGCGTCTCCTCCTGGGGTAGATTTGTACAATTGCCCAATTATTCTTATGGTTAGGAAAGTCTTCCAAGTTCCGGTGCCTAACCTAAATTAAGTCTTTCGAAGTTCAAAGGGATTCAGAGGGGGATAAGAGCGCAGATGAAGGTGTAATAGCTTTGGGGATAGAGCGCCTGGCAGAGGAATGATACTAGAGAAGAAAAAGAAGGGTGTACTTTCAAGAATCTCTTCTTGGGAACTTGAGCCGCTGAGTCACAGAAGAAAGCCTCATGCAAAGGAACATTGGTTTTCATTTCTTCTACTCTTTTTTCGTTCTTAGATGTGAGGTTCGGTCTATGAATAGATAAAAAATAAAACCGGAGAGGATGCTTCCGTCCCTATCCGGAAAGCCATTTATGACTTTAAACAGCTCCTCTGGCATTTTATCATTCTGCCGACCCTAGATCTGGAAGAAAAATACTGTAGGGTAAGGTGGGGAAAAATATGCCAAAGTAATAAAGGGGTTTTTTTTTGGGGGGGGGGGGTTAAAAAAGTTTTCATTTGGGGTCTGGGAAAGTTATGTTAGGGAGAAAGGAGTCTAGAATGTGGTGACTTCCACAGGGCAAGGAATGATTTCCAATTAATCTGTAGGACTTTAAGTGGCAAAGGACAGAACGCTGGGTCGCAGGAGAGAGAGGGTGACCCGTGTGTCAAATGCTAGACTTGAAAGGGGTCTTGGAACGGCATTGCAAGCAATCCATCCACTGCTTTGTAGCATCCTTTGGGCTGATTGCATCTTGATAACTTTGCCTGTCTGTCTGTCAGTCTGTTGGAGAAGCAGGAGGAGGGTATTATCTTCTCTGTCCCCCCACTCTTAATCTGCACTCATAGTTTTGGGCTCATCACATTGCATGGCCTCTCTTTTTTATTACTGCTGGCTCTCCAGAGCTGATTTTGTATCAAAATAAAATCTAACTTGAATTTGGAGTATTCTTTGGAAGTTGTTTCTTCTTCTTCTTCTTCTTCGCAAAAGCGCCACAATGACCAGTCCCTCTTGGTACCCACGCCTGGCCGTTTTCAAGGTGAGCCGTTTGCAAGTAGCTAAATGCCAATATCCATAGGGTTCTCCAGCAGTTTCCCCTCCAGGCACTGACCAGACCCAGGTTTGTTCAGACTCACCATGATAGCTTAGGGTTGACAGACACCCACCCCCTGGTGGAGGTGAAGGTCCCCCACTGGCAGGCCCCACCTCCCTGCTGCCAATCAGCTGGCTGGCAGGGGAGAACTTACCCTGAAAAAGAGGGCGATCCATCCAATGTGCCATGGCCTGTCCACATCACTGCCCATGTAACCTGGAAGAGACGTCATTCTATCTGGGACATTGGGGTGACCCTCTGGTATTTGGGCAAAAACTCTATGATAGAAGTCAAATTTACCATAGAGGTTTTGCCCAACTACCAGAGGGTCACCCCAATGTCCTGGATGTGATTATGTCACTTCCAGGTCATGTGGGCAGGGATGTAGACATGTCACTGTACGTTGGATGGGCCTCCCTGTCCCTGGTAAGTCCCCCCCTACCCTGCCGGTTACCAGAATGGACCTGGCAACCCTATGATAGCTGCATGATGTGACTTCATACCCGGGCTAGGGATTCTTTGCTTGGTGTTCCTTCAGGGAGGCCAGGTCTTCTGCTTCATCAAGAGACTTCCAGCTCTGCCCAATGGCACTCAGCTGGGTGGCAGGGGGAAACTGCTGGAGGAAATGGGGGGCATTAACATCTTGCCAACATCATGACATCACATGAGGCATGACCCAGAAGTGATGTCATCATTTTGGGTGACAATCTAGCATTTGCCCCAAATTCTATGCTTGACCACAGAGTGTTCGGCAAATGCTAGAGTATCACCCTTACAGGATGACATCACTTCCGGGTAGCACTGGAAGTGATGTCACCCTGCCACCAGCAACATCAGGTTGTTGCTGGCAAACCCCTCCCCCTGTGGTAAGTCTCCCACCAATCGCCAGACTTGAGCTGGCAACACTGTGTTCCTTATTCTCCAAGATCCTTAGTTTTGCTGGTAAGGGCGAGACTAACTAAAATTTCTTACCAGTTCTCTCTCTCTCTCCAGCAGGTATTCAAAGCAGAAGAAGGAAGGTAGTATTTTAGCCATTTTCTTATGATTTATCCATAGCAGCTATATGAGCTTATTGGCTGGAAGCTCCAGTTTTGTTTTGTTTTTAAATAAAGGACTTCCCAGTTTATTTATTTATATATATTTGCATTTATATCCCGCCCTCCCCACCATTTGGCAGGCTCTGGGTGGCTGACAACATTGTTCAGCTTGACCTGGATGGGCTGAGGTAAGTTCTTGGATGGGAAACCACTGAGGAAGTCCAAGGTGGCACCACAGAGGCAGGCAGTGGCTAGCCACCTCTGAACATCTCTTGTCTTGAAAACTCTGTGGGGTAGCCATAAATCAGCTGTGACTTGACAGCCCTTTTGACCCCCCAGTTTCTGATGCTTCTGGAGTGACAACAATACCAAAACAGATTCAGCTGGAGATGAGGATCATGGGATTGCTGCCAAAAGTCACATGATCACTTTCTTAGGGGCTCAGGAGATGATGCTGTTTTCCACCTTGGGTGCTCCTCTGGTAGATTAAACCCTTTTTCTAAAAGGGGGGGGGGGCAGGGAATTAACTACAAGAGAACATCAGTCTATCTCTAAGCATAATGCGAGCCCCGAGAGCAAATGCCCTACTTGAAATCAACCACCCTTCAGATTGATCAGCTGGTGGTTTCGGCAGCGATGGAAAGGGAAGTGCTTCGATCTTCGGTCCCTGCCTCGGTTCCTCCATTACTTTCTCTCCACAATGGTAAGGCTTCTTTCGTACGTGTCAAGTTCCGTTCATTTTTTCTGAAATGCAGGCCTAATTAATTCCCTTAATTTTTTGATCATCTGTCACATTGTTTCTGAGATTCTGTGTGTGTGTGTGTGTGTGTGTGCGTTTTAAGGGGAGAGTGGGGCTCTTTACTTGTCTAATAGGTTTCCAAATATTTGCTGAGAAATATAACTATTGAGTAAGATCAGCTTTCAAGCCGCATGCCTTTGGAATGTCAGCTTAGTGAAGGCTCCTGACAAGCCGTAGGTGGTGAGTTAGGATTGTCTGACAAGGATATTCACAGGAAGGAACATCAACATCTAACAAAGAAGCAGAGGGAGGAAGAAAACCTAAACCTTCTTCATCAACGGAAAGTTTCCTTCCTCTCAGCTTGCTCTGGAAAAGTTTGAACGGTGCAGGTAAAGCTAATTATAAATATCCTTTTTGTTTGGTTAGCATTTGCAGGGGGGAAAACCACCAACTGCTTTCAGCTAAAAGCTTCCCAAGCACATCTCATCAAAGGGCAAAGAATTAATTAACTGGTCAAATTTATTTTAATTTACTTTATTTATAGCCCACTTTTCTCCCCCCATGGGGACCCAAAGCAGCTTACGTCATTCTCCTCTCCTCCATTTTATCCTCACAACAACCCTGTGAGGTAGGACAGGAGGAGAGGGTGTGACTGGCCCAGAGTCACCCAGAGAGCTCCCATGGCACAAGTGGGGATTTTAATCTATCTATGTGTGTGTGTGTGTGTGTATATGTGTATATGTGTATTTGTATATTTATATATAGATGTGTATATATGTGCATATATGTATGTATATATGTATATATTTGTGTGTGTGTGTGTGTGTGTATATATATATATATATATATATATATATATATATATATATATATACACACACACATATAAAAGAAAGTCCCCTCACCGTAAAATCAACGCCCAGGCCAAACTGCTGGACCTAAAAGCACCAGATTTGGGGAGAGGGCTCCTACCATGGCCTAGGTGCTCACTAAAAAGGGATTTTTAGAAATTCGACCCCTAAGTGGGTCAAAAGGGAAAAGATATGCTCTCCCCATTGATTTCTAAGAGGCTGCCAGGCTGCTGCCTACTTGCACCCCCCAATCTCTGATTGGTCAGCATTCTGAGGTAAAAAAAAAACAGTTACAGAGGACTGCAGAGAGCTAACGGCAGTTGAGGAAATCAGGATTGCCTTAGCCCTGCTGCTGGCCCAGCCTCCCGGATGCCTTTAAGCAGGGGTCATTTCGTAGAAAAAGAGGTGCAGGAGCTCATTAGCATAACTCATTTGCATATGCCACACCCCCTAACATACCGGAAGTGTGTCAGAAGGCAACACCCACCCCTCAGGCTCCACTCCACAGGTGAGTGAAACTGACCTGCTCTTCCTCCATTCCCTTCCCCATCCAATACTTTGTGCAATAAAAATAAGCGTAAAGAACACACCCTCATTCTCTTCCTGCTCCCTTGAAACCACCAGGTTTCAAGTAGACTTGAGATACCCAGGACATGTGCACCACCCATCCCTTCCCCTACCCCTCCCCACAACAAGACACCCTGTGAGGTAGGTGGGGCTGAGAGAGGTCTTTTGAGAACTGCTCATGAGAGAACAGCTGTGAGAGAACTTGTGACTGGCCCAAGGTCACACCAGCAGCTGCATGTGGAGGAGTGGGGAATCAAACCCGGTTCTCCCAGATTAGAGTCCAACTCCTGACCACTACACCAAACTGATGGGGTAGAAGCTGCTGAAGGGTTGGTGAAATTTCCCCAGTACTTATGTGCCATGTGCCCAGATAAAAAATGGTATACTTAGAAAAATTAGATGCCACCTTGAGCAAGTCTCTGGAAAAGCAGCACACAGTCATAAAAGGAACAATGATAAAATTATCAATATTAAAACAAAACACTAAAAACAATAAAGACCCTAGCAGGGCTTTCCCTGGGGCGCTGCACCTTTGCACTGTTTGGGGAAGCCGACGAGGGAGCGGGGCTTGGTCATGTGCCCGCCCCCTGGGCTCCTCACTCCTGGAGCTGCGCTCCTGTGCGCTCCCACTCCAACGGACCCCTGCCTTTAAGCCATGAGGGAGCCCGCCCTAGCAGTAATGCCTTAGTGATCTTGCCAGCCCCGCCTCCACAGTGGCTTCTAATACTCCTCCCCTCTCCCCCTCTTATACTGGACAGGCAGCAGCCTGTCAGGTGTAGGAGAGGAGGTGGGATGCTTACAGCAAAACAATCCAGGAACACCAGTAGAAAGGCCATCACTTTCATGGAAGGTGGCAGGAGCTGACTTAACAGACGACTGCTTCTTAAATGGACAGATCTGTGTTGCCTGCTCCAGAGTGAGCTCACCAAGCAGCCTGGTGATCCTAGCACCTGAGGGCAGAACCACCAATGTGGTCTACAGAGAGGTCCTTCAGTGGAGAGAGAAAAAAGTACGTATGTCTTACTTCATTTTTTACACTACAATCTTCTTCATTAGAATTCCTACAACAAATGTTACATTTCAAACTTCACATCATCAGTATTATAACTGGATTTATGGAACTTAAATACCGTAGCGAAGCACGGGTATCAGACTAGTATATGTGTATGTATATATATATGTGTGTGTGTGTGTATCTATATCTCACAATAAAAACAACAATTATAAAAAAACCCATTACAGTCAACAATTTAAATGTTCCAAAAACATTTGTTTCTAAGTGAGAGTTTGGGAGTTTGAGAAATATTTAGCTTTTGAGATAATACTATCCATGTACTGTCAATGCTGGGATATGGAATGGCATCATATCGCCTGATCGCATCAGATCTCAGAAGCTAAGCAGAGTTGTTGCTGGGATGGGAGACCACCAAAGAAGACCCTGCACAGGAAGGCCATGGCAAACCACCTCTGCATCTCACTTGCCCCTTACTGGGGTTCCTATAAGTTGACGGCATTTATGTACAGGTCTCATCAGATCTTGGAAGCTCAGCAGGATCCGTGCTTGGATGGGAGACCATCAAGGAAGACTCTACAGAGGAAGGCCATGGCAAACCATCTCTGCTTCTCACTTGCCTTGAAAGCCCCTTGTTGGGGTTCCTGTAAGTCAACGGCATTTATGTACAGGCCTCGTCAGATCTTGGAAGCTCAGCAGGGTCAGTGCTTGAATGGGAGACCACCAAGGAAGACTCTACAGAGGAAGACCATGGCAAACCACCTCTACTGCTCACTTGCTTCGAAAGTCCCTTACGGAGGTTGCCATGAGTCACTTGAGACTTCACAGGCAGATACATGTATAATGTCGGTGGCAGGAGGGCTATGGCTCAGAGGCAGAGCATCTGCTTGCCACGCAGAAGGTCCCAGGTTCAATCCCTCGCAACTCTGGTTAAAAAGATCAGGTGGGAGGTGATGTGAAAGACCTCTGTCTGAGATCCTGGGAAGCTGTGGCTGATCTCAGTGGACAGTGTTGAGGACCCTGATAGACCAATGGTCTGATTTGGTATAAGGCAGCTCCTGTGTGCCGCATGAGATCCTTCTAGCCCTTCTTCCCTTCCTTGGGCCAAATGACCTATTCTGCTGAATATCTGAAATGCTGAAGTTACAGCCAACAAAACGAACGCTTACAAAGTGATCCTAAGCAGAGTCAATGCCCTTCTAAGCTCACTGAGGTCAATGGGCCTCAAAGGGTGTAACTCTTCTTGGGATTGCACTGAGTCGCCAATATATTCATAGATGAAAGGCATTTCTGGGAAGATCAAAGCAAAAGAGAGAGAGAGAGAGACGTGCTCTCCAGAGCTTTGAGGGAGGCCTGCTGTGTTTCGCCTTCACTGGATACATAAATATGTGTGAGCTGCTGAAGGTCATTTATGCCGGGAGATGCTGTAACACAATGGTTAAGACCGTCAGCTATAAACCAGGATACACTGTTCAGATCTAGGGTTGCCAGCTCCGGGGTGGGAAATATTTGGAGATTTGGGGGTTGGAGTCTGGGGAAGGCAGGGTTTGGCAAGTGGAGGGACTTCAGTGGGGTATAATGCCATAGAATCCACCTTCCAAAGCAGCCATTTTCTCTGGGGGAATTTCTTTCTTTCTTTCTTTCTTTCTTTCTTTCTTTCTTTCTTTCTTTCTTTCTTTCTTTCTTTCTTTCTTTCTTCAATCTGTATCGCACTCTCCCCCACTATTGTGGGGCTCAGAGTGGGTCACAAACATGCAACAAACAAAATTATCAGTGCAATTCAAACATACCAGTTTAAAACAATCCCAAACGTTTACCGTTTACCAGATGGCGCACAGTGATAACACTATGACACTTCTTCTTCTGTAATACCAGTGCTCTGATTTGGATGGGCCAGGCTAGCTCAATCTCATTAGATCCCAGAAGCTTAGCAGTGTGGCCCTGGTTAGTGTTGGGATGGGAGACCACCAAGGAAGTCCAGAGTGGCAACACAGAGGCAAACCAGCTTTGTACATCTCTTGCCCTGAAAACTCTACAGGATCGCCCTAAGTCAGCGGTGACTTGATGGCACTTTCCACCACCAGTGTTACCAGCAAACAGAACAAAATCACCCAGTTGTTATTTTTAACCACTGGGACAGAAACCAGAATATTTTGTGAACCTGTCAAAACGATGGCCCTGTCAAATTTTTAAAAAAGTAAACTGATTTTTTTTTGTAGTAAACCTCAACATTATAGCATGCATGCTCCAGCTGTGCAATCAATGCACATATACTAAGGGACTGGACACCAGACACCATAGAGACACCGTGAGTCAGAGGCTCTAATGTACAGCCTTGCTGTTCAAGTCATGTGTATACCTGGAAAGCTACGAGCTGCCACCGCTTCTACCCCACAGCGCCACCCTCAAGATGGTCACCTGGTGAACTACACACTGACTGCAGTGCCCAATGAGATCTGCCATGGAGGTACAAAGCTGTTACCTCCAGGCTGGACCTTTTAGCGTGTGTGATTTCTTGGTACTGCAAGGACTGTGCTATCTCTGCTTGATTCTCATTCCTTTGTAGGATTGCCAGGTCCCTCCTGACAACTGCTGGGGGATGGGGGGGTCTTACCAGGAGCAGGAGGGAGGCCTGAGCAATGTTGCCAGTGATGTGGCCACGTCACTTCTGGTATGCACCGGAAGTGACGTCATCCTGATTCAACATCTCAACAACGCTCTGGCATTTGGACAAAAAACTCTACTGCAAAAATGGCTTCTACAATAGAGTTTTTGCCCAAATGCTAGAGTATCGCCCAGACGTTGCTGGACTTCCTGTGCACGCCAGTGTCACCATATTGCCAGCAATGTCACCTTGGCCTTCCTCTTTCTCCTGGTAAGTCCCCCCATTGGCTAGCTGATCCGCAGTGGATGGGTGGGGTCTGGTTGTGGGGGGGGGACCCTGCCTCCACCGGGGGGGGGGGGCTGCCAACTGAAGTCCTTCCCTTTGGATGTATTTGACCTGATATCTAGCCTTCATTTTTCTACTAAACACCCCCTCCCCCCTGTCCCCCCCAGTTAGATACTTTGCTAATATATAGAATTTATTAGTTTTATTGTTTTTTGACACTGCAGTTTATTCAGCTTCTGTTCGATGCCCTTTCCTTAACTAAGCGCTCATGGATTATTTGAGAAGTCATTTCAAACACAGATTATTAGCCAACTAATGTCCTCAGGGCTATTTATGGGCAGGAACACACAGGAACGGAGTTCCGGCTGGCTCCTGAGTTGGCCACGCCTCCAACCAAAACCTCTGGCGTGCGTGGCTACAGAGTACACTGCCCTCTCATGTTACACACAAGAGGGAAAGGTAGCATGTTAAAATGTGGTCTTTCCCTCTGGGGAGCCCCTGGGGATTTCCTTGTCAATTTCACTCCTGGACAGTCAGCTGAGAGTGAAATTGACAAGGCAAAGCCTCTCTCTGCCTTCCCTTCTCTAGCTGACATGTCCCAGCTGGAAAAGGGCAGGCAGGGAACCCAGACACCTTGGAAATGCCTTTCTTTCCCTCCCCATGCCTGCCCTGTGCTTTCCCAGCCCCCCATAAACGCTAATGAGCTGTGGTATCAGGGGTGTGGCCTAATATGCTAATGAGTTTCTGCTGTTGGGTGTGGCCTATTATGCTAGTGAGTTTCTGCTGGGCTTTTTCTCCAAAAAAAAAAAGCCCTGAATGTCCTCATCCCAGACTGTTCTCACTTTTCTTTTCATCATAGTTTGGAAACCTCCTGCTGATCAGTGAGGGAAAAGGTATAACTCTGGTGCCCTCTATGGGAGTCCGCAGGGAAAGAAATGAAGCCCCAGGGGAGTCTTCCTGGGAGGAGAGAATGGAGGAGGGGAGGAATAGCATTTATAAAAATAATAAAGTCAAAGATCAGCCATTGTTGCAGACGAGACTGCAGTGGATCTGGCCCTTGGGGCCAGTTCTGGTTCCATAGGCATGTCACTGAATGTATATTCTCAACACATAAGAGAGAAAGGCAACTTGGCCTGCAAAGCCAATATTATTTGAGTTTTGAACACCCTGCTGTCCTCCTGCAACTCATTGCAAGCATAGCCCAGGATAGTCAGATCTTGGAAGCTCAGCAGGGTCAGCCCTGGTCAGTACTTGGATGGGAGACCACCAAGGAAGTTCAGGATTGCTACACAGAGGCAGACAATGGCAAACCACCTCTGTTCATCTCTTGCCTTGAAAACCCTGCAGGGTTGCCATAAACCGGTTGCGACTTGATGGCAAAAAAAAGGGCTGTCGAGGCAAGTGAGAAGAAGCAGAGGTGGTTTGCCGGTTTGGTGTAGTGGTGAAGTGCACGGACTCTAATCTGAGAGAACCGGGTTTGATTCCCCACTCCTCCACTTGTAGCTGCTGGATGACCTTGGGCAAGCCAGAGTTCTGTCAGAGCTGTTATCTCAAGGACAATTCTGGAAAGAGCTCTCTGAGGCCCACCGACCTCACAGGGTGTCTGTTGTTGGGAGGGAAAGGGGAAGGGATTGTAAGCCGCTCTGAGACTCCTTTGGGTAGTGAAGGGCAAGGTATAAATCCAATCTCATTCTCCTCCTCCTCCTCTTCTTCTTTCTCCTCCTCCTTGGTAGCCTCCCACCCAAGTAGTGACTCTGCTTAGGTTTCAAGATCAGATGAGATTGGACTATACGTTACCGTCCGACATCCCCCCAACTCATCTTGCTGTGCGATAAATTGCTCTTAAGACTGAGGGGAGCTTGAACACATGAAGGCCACCTTAAACCGGAACAAACCATTTGCCCAGCAAGGTCGGTATTGTCTACTCTAACTGGCAGCAGCTCTCCAGGTTCTTGAGTAGAAGTCTTTCATATTGTTGTAGCTGGAGATGCTGGGGACTGAACCTGGGGCCTTCTGCATACACAGCAGAGGCGCCACCACTGAGCCACAGAGCCAGTTTGGTGTAGTGGTTAAGAACAGCGGACTGTAATCTGGAGAACTGGGTTGGATTCCCCTCTCCTCCACATGCAGTCAGCTGGGGGACCTTGGGTCGATCACAGTTCCCTCAGAGCTGTTCTCTCAAGAGCAGTTCTTTCAGCGCTCTCTCAGCCCCACCTACCTCACAGGGTGTCTGTTGTGGGGAGAGGAAGGGAAAGGAGATTGTAAGCTGCTCTGAGACTCCGAGGGAAGGGTGGGATATAAATCCAACTCTTCTTCTTCTTCTTCTTCTTCTTCTTCTCCTCCTCCTGTCCATTACTCTTAGTTTGCTCTATTTCTTGCCACTCTGTGTTCCTTCCCATGGGGAACAATCTGCAGGTCACCCTGACGTTTCATTTGTATGTCTGATTTCTCCCTTTGGTCAGGGCGGACAGTCCTCTGGGAACATTCTGCTTGGTTAAAAAAAGAGGCCACATTTGAACGTGTGTGTTTTTTCGGGGGGGGGGGAGGGGGGAGGATAGTGGTGGGGGTACGATGGTTCACATTTACTGATCTGTGAGGGAACGAGAGATAGCTTTTTTTTTTTTTAAAGAAACCCGTTCCACAAACAGTATGTAAAACATCACAGAAAGCCTGGCACGAAGGAGGGAACAAAATGGCTTTAGATGTACGGGATTATAAAAGAATGAATACAATTTGCAGATAAAATAGGAGTGATTAAGTTAATGAAGGATAATTTTGCCAGTTTGAAAACGATAATTAATAGGAATTAATTGTTGATTTAGAAATTTAGCATAGCTCTGCTGAAAATGAAAAGAGAGAGAGAGAGAGAGAAAGAGAGAGAGAGTGAAGCCAACATCAAACATGATGCCACTGGAAACCCATTTAATGAAGAAACGATCCAGATGTTCATAAAAGCTTATAAAGCATCTTTTTAAAAAAAAATAACAGAGAGAGGCTGCACGAAGAACTTTAATGATAAAAAGATGCCACTTGCTGGTCTGCTCTTCTTTTAAATACATCCTTTCTGAAATAATGATTATCATTTGCACTTTCATCTTAAGTTAAATAGCATATGGCTTTGGCTGATTAAAGCCCCCTCCTGGTCTTAATCAGCATCTTAGTATCAGGTTTCTAATGGAGGCAGCCGTAGCCCCGCTGATACTGTAAGCTTTTTTAACAACATCTAAGTCTGTGGATCAGGCCTGTTGGCAAGAGAGAGCTTTGAGCTGGCAGAATACGGGAGGGAGGGTAGCAGAGGCGACGGCCCTGGCAGGTGTGCGGTTTACGGGGAAACTTTGACAGGGTTGAGGGGGAGGGGGGGGGAGGCATTTGCTTAAAACTTCCCTTGAACAAATACCTGGTTCTCCCTGCGCTTTATTCTCTGCCTTTCCGAAAAAAGAAGACATTTAGTTACGGGGGGAAACGCCATCCCAAACGCATGACATTTCAAAAAAAAAAAAAAAATACGGACGGCGCTGTTACAATCAAATGCAGGGCTGCCACCCAATAAAAGGTGTCTTTGTCAATTGAAGCTTCAGTGGATTAATCTGCGAGTTGGGGAAAAAATCTACGATGGATGGGCTAGATGAAATGGTCTCAGATTTGCACAACAATCGAATCGACGCTTCCAAAGGGAGAGAAAAGGTATCCTTGCTTTCTTTTAGGATGGACCAAGGACCTCTCTGAAGAGGCTCTCCTTCCTGATGACGATAAAATGATCAGACCACTGGTCCATCAAAGTCAGTATTGTCTACTCAGACTGGCAGCAGCTCTCCAGGGTCTCAGGGTCCCTGCCCACCCCTGGAATGCCTCCCAACCCACCGACCTTGCTGGCAAGCCAAGGGGACCTGGCAGACCAAGGCTCCACTCTAAAAACACTCGGCGGGCACCAGGAAAGGTGGCTGAAGGCACCATGGTTGGGGCCCCTAGCATACTGTCACTTCCTGAGAAAACCTGGAAGTGACATCGCTCCTCTCTAGAAACTCTATGGTGTTCCCCAAAAGTGACATAATGCTGTCATCTGATGGCACCCTGCCATGTTCTGGCCACTCCCAAGGGGTGCCAGTCGCTGGCGGAGAACCATGGACTCCAAAGCTGAGGTCGGAAGTGTAATATTCAAAAGTTAATTTCCTGTTTTATGATGGATTTTTATTGCATTTCTATATGTATTTTATGGAAGCCGCCCCGAGCCTGCCTCAGCGGGGAGGGCGGGGTATAGATTGAATAAAATCAATAAATAAAATTATATTAGTTCCAGGGTACCAAGGGATGCTAACCTCCAGGTGGGTCTTGCAGTTCTCCATGAATTATAACTGATCTCCAGGCTACAGAGATTCCTTCCCCTAGAGGAAATGGCAGACTTGGAGGGAGGACTCTGCTCTTCACATCCCCACTGAGATCCCTCCCCTCCGCAAACTCTGCCCTCCCCGGGCACTCACCCAAATTTCCAGGAACTTCCCAAGCTGGACTTGACAACCCTCAGGGTAGCAGAATATGGAGAGAGCTTTGAAGAAGTCAGAGGCAGATATTACTGTTGTGCCTTCCAGCAGTGTGCTTTATGGCAGCTTTACAGCTGTTCGTGCATGTTGCTTTCAGGCAGAGCCCGTTGCTGTTTTTTTCCCTAAAGGACGCAGGAGGAGGCCCACTCCAAAGGCAATCGGGAATAAATAAAGTGATTTGTTCTTTGATTGGACCAAGACCAGTTTTGCCCTGGATCTTTCAGAGAGTCTTTGTAAATGGATAGTTCCTAGTTCAGTGCAAAGCTGTCTCTAATTGTGTCTGCTCTTCCCTCAACATTGGACTAACCACAGTATTTCAAGAAGCAAAATGTC
Organism: Lepidodactylus listeri; assembly: GCA_029233225.1. Lineage (NCBI taxonomy): Eukaryota > Metazoa > Chordata > Lepidosauria > Squamata > Gekkonidae > Lepidodactylus > Lepidodactylus listeri. Next base: position 53,156,992 of record JARCFY010000017.1, read on the forward strand.
TCTAATTGCCATGGGGAACTTTCGTCTCCTTGAGAATGCAGTGGGAAGTGGCTGAAGTAATTTAGAGAATGAAGACCAGACTGCTGTCTTTAAAAAAAAAAAAAAAATCTAAACACCCCCCCCCCCCCAATGATGGGAACTGAGCCTTTCAAAGATGTTTTTTTCATATTTATGGCTCTTTAGATGAAATCGGGTGTTCTGAATAAGGTTCACAATTTTCTCCTGTGGAGTTAGTTGGGTGCAAGCGGTGGGGCTGTCTTCATCAAAAGCAGTGGGTGTTTTCTCCATCTCCTTTTTTCTTCTGTAATTTAGTGTGACTGCCACTAATACCAAACACACATCCAAGAATAGGGTTTCCAGAGGAGGAGCTGAAAAACACTAAATAAAGTAAAAAGAGAAATGGAGTGGTGCGAGGTTCCCCCCCCCCCCTTTTTAGGGGAGGTGAAAGGCCTTGGTAGAGCTGCTCTTCCAAATGTGAATTCTGATTTAAACAGTTGGGTCGCTTAGCTGTCGCCAGGGGAAGGGCCTTCTAAATCGTGGCCCCTAACCTGTGGAATGCACTCTCTGACGACACCAATGCCCTGTAGGACGTGCTTAGTTTTCACAGGGTTTGTATGGCTGACTTGTTCAGGCTGGCTTTTGGAGATTAACCAGATTCTCTGGGCTGGTTAGATAGTAGTCTGCAGGGGTCCTTTCATAGAAAAAGAGGTGCAGGAGCTCATTAGCATAACTCATTAGCATAACTCATTAGCATAACTCATTAGCATATGCCACATCCCCTGACATCACCAGAAGTGTGTCAGAAAGGGAATGTCAGTTTCAGCCCCATTATATCCTATGGGCCATTGAAATCAATGGCAAAAACTCATAGGATATATGAGGGGCTGGAGGAAAGGGGGTTTGAGGGAGAGGCTCCAAACTTGCAGGGTAGCTGCTGGAGCCTCTCCTCGAAATACCCACCAAGTTTCAAGAAGATTGGACCACGGGGTCCAGTTCTATGGCCCCCCAAACAGATTGTCCCATCCCCTCCATTGTTCTCTATGGAGGGAAAAAAATGTTAACTTGGAGCCTCTCCCTCAAACCCCCTCCCCTCCAATGGCTTTTAAAGTTGCTGCTGCATTTCGGCGGCAATTCGGCGGTGAGTTGAATCAGATTAGAGAATCTGATTCAGCCCGTGGCTGCCCTACTGGCCAGTCCTGAGCTGGTGGAGCTTCGCTCCGCCTCGCTCCGGCCCCAACGGACCCCTGGTAGTCTGGTGCTGAAATATATTTTAATATTTCATGGGTATTATCTGGTTTTGTTGGGGGGTTTTTTTGCATTTGCATTTGTGTGTGTGTGCCCACATCTGGAGGTCATGGCGACCTCTGACAACTCCTACTGGGGCATGGAGGACGTTCAGAGAAGTGGCTTGATAGCCTGCTTCTGCCTCCCGACCCTGGTCTTCTCTGGGGGTCTCTCATCCAAATACTTGCCAGGGTCGGCCCTGCTTAGCTTCCGAGATCTGATGAGATCCAGCTTGTCTGGGCTATTCAGGTCAGGGCTTGATTTTGTTGGTTTTAACGTATTTATGATGATGTTGTCTGGAGTGTGGCAGGTTCCCGCGAGACCCCCAGAGTCAGCAGCAACGGAAAAATCTAATGAATAAAAAAAAAAAACAGAGGAGGAATAAAACTAGAATTGAAATGAACCACTTTGAAACACCCCCCCCCCACACACAACATGGAAGAATAAGAGACTGGATCCTGCAGGTGTGTTACACTGACAGTGACGCTTTCCTCCAGCATCACAAGAACATAAGAGAAGCCATGTTGGATCAGGCCAATGGCCCATCCAGTCCAACACTCTGTCACACAGTGGCCCAAAAGACCAGGTGCCCTCAGGAGGTCCACCAGTGGGGCCAGGACACTAGAAGCCCCCCCACTGTTGCCCCCCAAGCGCCAAGAATACAGAGCATCACTTGCCCCAGACTGAGAGTTCCTATCTATACCTTGTGACTAATAGCTACTGATGGACCTCTGCTCCATATGTTTATCCAGTTCCCTCTTGAAGCCGTCCATGCTTGTAGCCGCCACCACCTCCTGTGGCAGTGAATTCCCTGTGTTAATCACTCTTTGGGTGAAGAATCACTCTTTTATCTCTTCTAACCCGACTGCTCAGCAATGTCATTGAATGCCCACGAGTCCCTGTATTGTGAGAAAGGGAGAAAAGGACCTCTTTCTCTACCTGCTCTGTCCCATGCATCATCTTATAAACCTCGATCATGTCACCCCTCAGCCGTCGTTTCTCCAAGCTAAAGAGCCCCAAGCGCGTCAACCTTTCTTCATAGGGAAAGTGTTCCAACCCTTTTATCATCCTAGTTGCCCTTTTCTGCACTTTTTCCAATGCTATAATACCCTTTTTGTGGTGTGGGGACCAGCACTGTACACAGTACTCCAAATGGGGTCGCACCATCAATTTATACAGGGGCATTATGATACTGGCTGATTTGATGCACCCAGGGCTCATTTCGTAGCAGGAGCTCCTTTGCATATTAGCCCCCCCCCCGAATGTAGCCAATCCTCCAAGAGCTTACAGAGCTCTTCTTACAGGGGCTACTGTAAGCTCTTGGAGGACTGGCTACATCAGGGTTGTGTGGTCTAATATGCAGAGGAGCTCCTGCTACGAAATGAGCCCTGCAAGCACCTCTTCCACAAAGTGGAAGCTCCTCGTGTCAGGAAAAAGCACCACTGCTAGCTGAACAGAGCTGTAGGGAACAACCTTTGGTACTGAAATGTGTCCAGACAATTGAGTTCACCATCACACGGAATAGAGACTCTTGCGACTTTCACCGTTTGCTACGCCCCCCCCCCCCTTTTTTGCTTGCTTACGGCTTGATGCAGCCCCTTTCCCCTCTCTCTGTTGTTCTTGGGGTTTTTTTCAGGTTTTTTTAAACAGCAGCCAGCAAACCACACAGAATCTCACGTCCTGTTCAGATCTACAGTACAAAGGGATGCTCTGGAGAAGGCGCGGCTCAGCGATGATATCCTCAAGGTATTTCCTGGCTGCCGGCCAAAGCAAAAAGCGATGCCAACGTATTTTCTCCCTTTATTTCAACATCTGAGAAGAAGCTGCAAATAGACTGATTAACATTTGGCGACTTTTTTTGTCCTCCTTTTTAGATTCTCCAGCCTTTGATATATTTTTTTTTCCCCCTGGAAAGCCAAGTGTTAATCAGTCTGTTTTTCTGCGTCCTTCTCTCTGATGTATAAATAAAGTAGCAATGGTGGGTTGGGGGCGGGGGTAGGAAATGTCTCCTTTTACAAAAACTGGGTAGCAGAAAGCTTTTATTAAGTGGCAAGCCAGGATGGTACCTTGAAGTCTTCTCTTGTTCCATAATGGCAAGTTTCAGCAGTTCTTTGTTTTTACCAGTACATAGATATTTTTGAAGGAACGCTGCATTGGTTTACATTGCACAGTTACGGTTGCCAACTCCGGGTTGGGGAATTCCTGGAGATTGTTGTAGTAGAGCCATTTTCTCTGTCATCTGGAGATCCGTTATGATTCTGGGAGATCTCCAGTCCCCACCTGGAAGTTGGCAACCCACTTATTCTGGTTTCCAAGCCAATACTAATTCAGGGCATTAGATATAGTATGCCAACTATGGATGACCAAAAAGAGGACAAGAGCCCTCGGGAGAGAGGAGGCAAGAAGAAGAGAAGAAGAAGAGAAGAGATTGGATTTATACCCCGCCCTTCACTCACGTGGAGTCTCAGAGCGGCTTATAGACTCCTATCCCTTCCCCGCCCCACAACAGACACCCTGTGAGGTAGGTGGGGCTGAGAGAGCTCTTTCCCAAGCTGTCCTTGAGAGAACAGCTGGTACAGAGCTATGGCTTGCCCAAGGTCATCCAGCCAGGTGCATGTGGAGGAGTGGGGAATCAAACCCGGTTCTCCCAGATTAGAGTCCGCGCACTTAACCACTACACCAAACTGGTGTAGAGGGAGAGAGGGAGACAAAATTTGCACATGCTAAATTGCATTCATAGATGTAATTTTTTTCTTCTTCCAACTGCAGGTGGCTTTGGGTACTCTGTGACTCCTCACAAACCAAGCCACCTCAGTCAGTTTTGATGGGCAGAAGCAGAATCCGGTCATTGCAGAGAGTAGCCCCCCCCCAAAAAAGAGTGAAAGTGAGAACATCTGGCCAGTTGTAACTGTGGTTCACTACAAAGGGGTCAACCAGTGAGGTTTGGGACCTTTATACAAGTACAATTTTCAGCAGGTAGCTCTTCGTCTGGGGAATCTGTGCTGTCACTGAACACAGACTGACTTACGACACATGCTCAGCCTCCAAGATCGGAGGAGATCATGCTATACCATGCTGCCTTCCCTTACCATGGTCACTATTTGAGATGGCTTTAAAAAGGGATTGGAGCGGTTCATGGAGAACAGGTCTATTGAGAGTTGTTTGTCATAACAGCTAAATATCTCTGAACACAACACCAGTTTCTGTGAGGCCATGGAAGGCTCAATGGAGGGCCTATTATTCGCCTTCTTGGGGGTGTTTATTTGGTCCTGGTGTGGAATGGGGTGTGGCCCAAGTGGGCTTGATCTATCAGGACTCTTCTACTGGACAGTTTGTTCACACATTTAGTTGCCAAAGATGCTCTGTTTGTGTGTGTGTGTGTGTGTGTGTGAACTGACTCACGGAAAACATCCATGATTTCACCTTCCCACCAAAACCTGAGTTGTTGGACGTTAGATGCTTATCACCTGGGTCTGAAGATGACACGTTCAGGATTTCCTCACAGCTGCCAAGCGACGGCCCTGACCTGGATGGCCCAGACTAGTTCCAATCTTATCAGTTCTCAAAAGCGAAGCAGAGCTGGCCCCGGTTAGTACTTGGGTGGACTCCCATTCTAGCTGTATCTTGAAGACGTGAGCAGTGAACTCATGAAAGCTCATACCCTGCCACTATTTTTTAGTTTTTTTGGGGGGAGTAATATTTTTGTTATTTAAAAAACAATAATAACGTAAAAGGGATACAGAAGGGGGGAAAGGTTATATAGGGATTATGAAACAGTTATCTTTATGCAGGATATATTAAAGAAGTAAAGAAAGAACAAACAAAGAACAAAGAAGTACAGCCAGTTTGGTGTAGTGGTTAAGAGTGCAGACTCTAACCTGGGAGAACCGGGTTTGATTCCCCACTCCTCCACTTGCACCTGGCTGGATGACCTTGGGCAAGCCATAGCTCTGGCACAGCTGTTCTTGAAAAGAGGAGTTTCTGTCAGAGCTCTCTCAGCCCCACCTACCTCACAGGGTGTCTGTTGTGGGGAGGGGAAGGGGAAGGAGTTTGTAAGCCACTCTGAGACTCCCTTGGGGACTGAAGAGCGGGGTATAAATCCAATCTCCTCCTCCTCCTCCTCCTCTTCTTCTTTGCTACTCCTCCCCAATTTTTAGTCTTTAAGGTGCTACTGGATTCTTGCTCTTTTCTGCTGCTACAGATAGACTTGCGCGGCGTCCCATCTTGATCTGTCCCTGTACATATGTATCTCATGTGCCCTGCATTGATTCTCATGTGGCTCTGTGCGTCTTGCATTTTCATTACTTTTGGTGTGACCCTAGTTAAACTCGAGTAGGTTATAATGACAAAAAAAGGCAAATTATTATTTTTTTAAAAAAGGATAGAAAGAAATGTCCGAGGGCTGTAATTTGAGTGTAATCGTCTTTGCAGAGGCGTGTTTGGATTCCAGGGAATTCTCTGGGACATAAACAATTCAAAAGGACTTTCTCCCCTCCTTCAAATATTATTCTTTTTGTTTTTTAAAAAATAATGTAAACGATGCTGTAGGTTTCTGGTGACCTGGAAGGAAGACTGTTTGGGAGGAAGTGCTGTTTCAGATACTCCTCCAGATCGTAGGGGTTTGTTAATGAAAACTGATCTCTCTGAAGACTTTAAAAATGGGGTGGGGGTGGGGGAGGCCACAAAGAAGAGCTGGAAGACCAGTTTGGATTTATGTTCCTAGAACAAAAATGCATGAGATGGTGAGAGTGAAAAGGCATTTCAATGATGTTTTTTTAAAAAAGGATTCAGAATTGCCGCTTTGCAAGATAAATAGACAAAAGTGCTGTACAAATTGCTCGGCTGAGGGGAAATAAAATACCCCAATCGTTCCTGAATGAGTTATTGTCTAAAGGGTGTGTTCAGATGGGCAGCTAATCCCACCATTGGTGGGCTCAAATTTGATCTAGATCTTTTTTATCCAGTGTGGCATGACCAGACAGCTCCCCCATAAATTGCCTTACCGTAAGTGGACCCTGCAGTGGATTGTCTAGATGGCATCCACCTTAAGGAGCCATGTGGTCGGCTGCACTATATTGCCTGTTTGCAACTGGATTGTCCTGTTTACTCAGCAAAACCCAGCATTAGCGTATAAGGCCACACCCCTGACAGCACAGCTCCCTCCCAGGATTGGCTTCCCCAGGTGCCCCGCGGCTTGTGGGGCGCATGGGGAACCTGAGGGAAGGAAGGCAGTTTAAACTGCCTTCCCTTGGATCAGTTTGGCTTCCCCATGCGCCCCATGGTTTGTGAGGCACTTGGGGAACCCGAGGAGAGGGGAGGCAGTTTAAACTGCCTTCCCTCCCTGGATCGGCTTGGCTTCCCCAGGCGCCCTGTGGCTTGCGAGGCACCTGGGAAACCCAGCAGGGGGGTGGCTGTAGGTGCGGCCAACTCAGAAGCCAGCCGGAACTCCATTCCTGCCCAAAAATAGCCCTGTCATTTCTGGGAGACACTCTAGGAATTCCACCCGTTCTCTATGGTAAAGGCCATAGACATGTGGAGAAATTCCTAGAACATCACTGTGAAGGCCATTTCCCAGCCATTTTTTTTGTCTCCCACTCCTCAGTTTCTCAAGGGTGGGGGATCGGCAGGCAACCAGCAAGCCCACTCTAACCATTACTCTCATCTATTTCAACCTGCAGTCCTTTTTTCAGCAGTAAAATTTTGTTGTGGACCTTGAAATATTTTGAACTTCTGTTTGTATCTGTGATTAAATGTTCCCTACCTGCCCCATCCAGGGGGGCAGCCATGTTGGTCTGAAGCAGCAGAAGAATAAATTTTGAGTCCAGTGGCACCTTTAAGACCAACAACGGTTTATTCAAGGTATGAGCTTTTGTGTGCACGCACCCTTCCTCAGATACATTCTTACGATAAATTTCAGTGTATCGGAGGATGCGTGCATGCACACGGAAGCTCATACCTTGAATAAACCGTTGTTGGTCTTAAAGGTGTCACTGGACTCAAAATTTGTTCTCCTACCTGCCATAGTTCTGAAAAAGAATCCCAGCTTTGCCTGGAACTGATTAACTTTCTTGGTTTAGCTTCTGGTCTGTTAGTTTTTCCAGGTTCAAAAGCCTTGTATCACTGCCAGCAAACTTACAGCATTATCCCATTATCGCTGGGGATCAATGTATAGTTTTACCTCCAGAAATACTTCTCCATAAAAACCTTCCTTTCCCATGGACACTCTGGGACATGCTCTTAATTATGGCCGTGACTAATTTTAACAAGTTAGCTGATATAAATCCCACATCCCTACGTAATGTTTTCTCCCTCGGCTGATTTAGGACTTCAGAGGCCCTTTTGACCGGAACGCTTGAGAATTGTTTAAAGAACTGGCATACAGCTGCAGTTGTATGAAATTTCACATTCTCCAGCTGAAACGGTTTCTAAGAGTTTGCAGAAGGGCTGCGGAGACAGCTCAACAATCCCAAGTAAAAGAAACCAGCCCCGAACTCTCTAAAGCTATCGATCTAAATTTCCTACAATATGATAACTGCAGGGTTGCACTCGGATTACTGTGAATGGGCCTCCCGTAACACATCTGGTGGGACTTACAGTGAACTATTCCTTCAGTAGCTGCAGATGGTTTTTCGAGGGGAGCTAATTGTCAGGATATGGTCTCTAGATAGCTTCCTTATTCGAGGACCCATCAGAGGATTGGAGAAGGTGTCCCGCCTCCAGCCGAGGTGTGGGAAGTATGGAAGAAGAAGCAGCAGTTTGGGAAGAGTCTAGGGGCCTGGAATTCTCCCAGAATTACAATGGATCTTCAGACTACAGAAACCCATTATCGTGGAGGACATGGTAGTTCCCAAGGGTGGACTCTATGGCATCGCATCCCTCTACTGAGCTCCTCTCTTCTGCAAACTCCACCTCCAAATCTCCATTTGGCAACTACAGCTGTGGTAGATGACTCTCCTTATATTGTCCCTGGTATTTATCTTCCCCATTTGTGGAGGCCTTGCTATTTCGTTCGTTCGTTCGTTCGTTCGTTCGTTCATTCATTCATTCATTCATTCATTCATTCATTCATTCATATCTTGCCTTTCTCCCCAATAAGGACCCAAAAGCAGTTTGCATTGTTCTTTCCTCCATTTTATCTCCACAACAACCCTACGAGGTAGGTTAGGCTGAGAGAATGTGACCGGCCCAAAAATCACCCAGTGAACTTCCATGGCACAAGTTGGAATTCGAACCCAGGTTTCCCAGAGACTAGTCTGATGCTCTTCACCACTACACCACACAAAATATTGGTCTTGGATTGCTATCGTTCTCATTGTATACGTGGAAGTGACATCATGGCATCAGCAACTATCTAGGAATTCCCTAACATTTCTCTGTTTTTTTAAAAAAATCATAGAGATCTGGGAAATTCCTAGAGCGTTGCTTGATGTCATGCCAGTTCTCAGTATGTGACAGAAAGTGATGTCACGGCATCACCTGTTTCCCCTCTGTTTTTGTTCCTACTGCTCCACTGAGTCGAAGAAGGAGCCCAGAGCACAGATGCTTGGAAGACCTGTCGTCTGTATGATTCTATTCTGTCTGTTCCAGGGCCGAGTCCTTTAAAAACAGGCTGGAGTTCAGCTCTGGCTTGGCATTACGGCTGCCATTTCAAACACTTTCTGTCTCGACTGTCTGCAGGCTTTCCTGCCTTTCCTCTTCTGCACCTGAGGTGAGAGAATGAAGGCAGAGGACATGGCTGCTGCTTCCCCTCCTCCTCTGCTCCTTCCCCCCCCCCTTCTGCTTCCATTTCGTTTCTAAAGTGAGGAGTCCCTGCGTGTCCCCCCCTTTGCCTTCCCATTTCTATATGGCTTGACTCTCATATATTTTCATAGTACCTGAGGCAGTCACTTCGCAGGCCCCCCGCTGTGCAAATCGCCCTTCACAGAGACAGATCGTCTTGTCAGCGGCTGACAGGCGGTGCCAGCAGCCACGGAGGGGATTTTTGAAAAACACACGGGTTGGCAAATCAGCGGGTCTCTGTGTGTGGTTCTGGACCCGCCCCTAGAATCAGTTCCTATCGTGTATCAAAGAAGTTCTTTTTTTTTTCACCCACGCGCGCACACACACAAAACCACAGCCACAAAAAGGAGTGATGGGACCTCAAGGCGTTATTTCAGGCTAAAAGACAAACCTGTGGAGTTGGGCTTCATCCGTGAATCCAGTTTCTGCTTTTGAAAAATCTACCAGCACCAGCAGTTTGCTCTTGGTCGTCCGCTTTTCTTTCGTTTTGCCTCTTTCCCCCCTTGAGCTGAGAGATTGCCAAGACAACGTTTTGCCGAATGAAAGAAATTATTCTCTCACGTGAAGTGTTGGGCCCTCTTTTTCACATGCTTTCCAAAAGGGGAGAACTGGGCCTTCTGTAGACTTTGTCACCGGAAGGGACAAAAGGGGGTTGCCTCTTTTGTGGCTGAAGATAGCTAAGCTTGCCCTGATCTGGATAGCCCAGGGACGCCAGATCTCATCAGCTCTTGGAAGCTAAGCAGGGCCGCCAACCCTGGCAAGTACTTAGATGGGAGACCTCCAAGGAATGCCAGGGCCGGGACACAGAGGCAGGCAATAGCAAGACACTGCTCTGAAACGTCCAAGCCCCACTAGGGGTCCCCAGAAGTTAACCATGACTTCCAGGCAAACACACATACACACACACACACAAATACAAAAAAAAAAAAGCCATGCTCCAGAGTCTTTACCAGTGTCTTAGCAGGATGAAATGTACCTGGTAGAGCTTCTCTGGGTGTGAAGAGTAAGTGTCAGGGAAAGATTGTTGGTCTCAGTTGGATGCCACCTGCAGGTTAGGAAATTCCTGGAGATTTGGGGGGGTAGAGGACTGGGTTTGGGGAGCAAAGAGACTGCAGCAGTGTAGGATGCCATAGAGTCCACCTTCCAAAGTAGCCATTTTCTCCAAGGGAACTGATTTGTGTAGTCTGGAGACCAGTTATAATTCTGAGAGATCTCCAGCCTCCACCTGGAGGTCGGCAACCCTACCCACTTACCAATTCCCAGCAGACATAACCAGCCCCTGCCTAGGGTTGACATTTTCTAGGTGGGCAGTGGAGGTCTCCTGGAATTATACTGTGTATTCCTACTAGGGATGGATTTTATACTTTCAGCTATGAATAGTTCTCAGCCATGCTACCAAAAAGCTCTTTATCTGGAGACGCCTGCCATTGGACTTGGAGATCTACATACAATGCAGTCTCTCTCCTCCTTCCCCTAAGCTGGCAAACCTCAAAGACTGACAAAATTTGTGGCAGGGTATGAGCTTTTGTGAGTCACGGCTCGTTTCTGCATCCCCGGCCACAATTTTTGTTCGTCTTTGAGGTGCTACTGGACTCTTGCTCTTTTCTACTGCTACAGACAGACTAACATGGTGTGCCCATCTTGATCTATCTGGTGGCAAACCTGTAATCTGAAAAAAAAGTGTATTTTTGCCACCAAAAATACATTAGTCCTTATAGATTCAATGGCATTTTGCTCATTGTCAGGCAGCAGTACCCGCTCAGTGATGTTCTAGAGTGGCTTGTCTGAAAATTGTGACTGGTTGCCCATTTGGAAATCGTTGTAATCGTTGGACACAATTTGGAATTATACTGGTAAACTTTGTCATTCTTTTCTGAGGTCTTTATATGAAGGATTTCATGGTGATAAATTACTCAGGTATTATGATTTTTCTTTCAATAGACCTTTGAAAATTGATTGAAGACCCAAAATTGACTCCAGATACAAATGTAGGTATTAATTTGTCTTTATATAAATAACAACATATATAAACATACACATATTTGTAATTTTGCAGTCCAACATTATTGTTGTTGTGGTTGTTGTCATCATCAGCATTTCATTATAATGTGTTTTTTTGATGTTAGCATAACTGCATAGTTGAAACGAAGCTCCTACTATCCAAAATCTTTGTTGAACTTTACTGCAATTGTGTGCTTTATTATATTTTGAGCACTATTATATCATTACATGCATCCATCATAAGCATTATTATCAGGGGTCATTTTGCAGAAAAAGAGGTGCAGGAGCTCATTAGCATAACTCATTAGCATAACTTATTTGCATATGCTACACCACCTGACATCACCGGAAGTATGTCAGAAAGCATGAAAGAAAGGAGAGGGAGGGAGGGAGGGAGGGAGGGAGGGAAGGAAGGAAGGAAGGAAGGAAGGAAGGAAGGAAGGAAGGAAGAAAGAAAGAAAGAAAGAAAGAAAGAAAGAAAGAAAGAAAGAGCTGGCAGAGAGGGGACAGCTACTAATCCAAGCCTCAGAAATACCACTGTTCTGGGAGGATAGCTTCAGTGGTGGCTGAAGCCTTCAGAAGGCTGGTCGAAGGAACAAGGACCTTTCCAGGGGACGGGGTCATTTTGCAGCCATGACACAAGCAGGCATTCCCCCATTGGGGGGGGGGGCTGGCACCAGCTCCCGGAGCTGCGCTCCCCCAAGCTCCTACTCGAAAGGACCCCTGATTATTATATTCATTTAATTGTTGTTGTTGTTGTTGTTCAGTCGCACAGCTGAGTTCGACTCTTCGCGACGCAATAGAACAAAATTTTAGTCCAATGGCACCTTTAAGACTTCCAAGAGTTTGCCACCCTAAATTTCAGGTGCTGGAGAGAGGCTCAGTGAAAAAGCTAGTCAGATCTTGGAAGCCAAGCAAGGTCAACTCTGGCAAATACTCGGATGGGAGACCTCCTTGAAATATCAGAGGTAGGAGGTGGGGGCAGGCTTTATTCAGCCACCTCTCTGAATTTCCTCCAGGCCCTCAGTAGGGGTCAGTCACCAGAGATCTCTAGGACTTCTAAATGTGCGCACACATGCACACACACCCACACATACAAAAAAAGAAAACCATGAAAAAGCTGGTTGAGAGGCCTACCTTATATGTGGCCTACCTTATATGTGGCGTAAGGTAGACCATCTCCGCCATGCTAAGGACAGCTTGTATGAATTAAGACGGGATATGGCGTGAAGCAAGGATTCCCAAGCTCTTTGGAGTTTCGGCGCTCCACCATTCATCACATTTTTGTGACACCTCCCCCTCCTAAACAGAGCGAACGAATGTGAAGAGTATGTGTAGCATAACACATAATAAAACTTTTAAAAATAGCAACCACAGTTAATTCAATTAGGAACAATAACATTCAGGCGGCGTCACATTTGAAAGTACGTACGTCAGCTTCCATTTCTAGAATGGAAAATTCTGACCTTCTCCTTCCCCCCCTTCAAGCCCCCCCCCCCCCCGTCATCTTTCTATGCTCCCCAGAAATCAGCTTCTGAGCCATGATGAACAATGGAGAGGATTCTTAGGATCCAAGACAATGCATTCGCAGTTTTGAGAACTACCCAGAATATTTGCTGTATGCGCCTCGTCAAATGGAAGCAAACTAAAATTAATTTTGTTTTGACGACTTCACGCCACTTCTTAACAGAAGTCGGGGGGGCCTCTGAGTCCTACAAAACCTTGGACGGAGAACCACTGTTATGATGGAAGACGACACAGCGATTGCTGCCAGAGACGACCCAAAGCCACTGCTGGTCAGAGTTGACGTGGCCTGAGGGTGAATAGCCCCTTCATGTATTCTGCCATGGGCTGTTTTAACCATGCAAAGTCCACAAGAACAGTTGTTCTCCAAGGACTTGGAACAGCAGCCGTAACAAAAGAAATGCGACAAGGATTTGAAGCAGAAAGCAGTGAGGCGACCCACATTGAAACTGGGTGGGGAGGAAGAACAGACTGAGATCCTGAACCTCAGTTCAGGGGGACTTACAAGTAGGGGTGTGAAACTGCCCCCTATAGTGGGCTACCTCTCATCCCGGACTCCAGGCTCTCACAGCTGAAGGAGCAAAATAAGAGGGAGGGAAACAAAAAGATTGGATTTATACCCTGCCCTTCCCTCTGAGTCTCAGAGCGGCTTACAAACTCCTTTCTCTTCCCCTCCCCACAACAGAAACCCTGTGAGGTAGGTGGGGGTGAGAGAGCTCTTTTGGGAACTGCTCTTTCAAGAACAGTTCTGACAGAACTATGGCTTGCCCAAGGTCATCCAGCCAGGTGCAAGTGGAGGAGTGGGGAATCGAAGCCGGTTCTCCCAGATTAGAGTACGCACATTATGCAATGCAGTGACATCACTTCTGGTTTGATATTTGGTTGCATGACCCGCTAGGCATTTCCTGAATCCTCTATGGTAAAAGCTATAGAGATCATGGGAAATTCCTAGAGTGTGGTGCGATGCTGATTTCCAGAGACCCTGGTCTGGATAGCACCATGCAGAATTGTTGGGAGGGGGTGCAGAGTACAAAAATCTCGAGGTCCAGCTTGCCCTGGGGAGCCGAGCAACCTGCCCCTGAGGGACAAAAAGAGAAATGCTGTTCTAATCAAACATTTTGTGGATGTTCTTCTAAATGTGAAGGGACCAGAGAAACTGTGGGGGACGTTGTGGCCGTCACTAGCCCTGGGGCCCCAGGTACACAGCCTTGAGGTCCAGGGGAGTTAATCAAGTTATCAGTGTAATCAATCAAGTTATCAATGTAATCAATCAAGTTAGAGCCTCGGCCTTCAACCAGTGAGTTGGTACTAGGGTGGTCAGGTCTCCTGCTATAGTTCATTGTACAAAGCATAGCCTCTTTGGGGGGAGACCTCCCACCTTGGACCCCTGTACCCCACCACTGCTTGACAGGGCAGCAGGGGAAAATATGGGAGGTGGGTTGGCATCACTCCAATGCTGTGACATAACTTCTGGTACAAACTGGAAGTGATGTCATCACATCAGCATGACACTGTAAACTTGAATCCTAGAGTGTCCTGCTGACACAATGACATCCCTTCTACTTTATGCCAGATGTGATGTTGTGATGTTGGCACAGCACTGGTTAGGTAGGTCCCTGACCCTTGCCATCTCCCATCAGATGCCCACAGTGGGCTGGTAAGCCTAGTTGACACCCAACCTGCCCCTCCAAAGTAGGTAATGTTTTTGGTACTGGAAAAGAAAATGGCATGTCTATACCACAAGGTTATATCAGTTCAGTATTAGCATGACAATTTATGTTTATGACAATCAATTTGGTATTAGTATGACGATTTAGTGTTATGCCCTCTAACCACAACCTAGGGTTGCCAGCTCTGGGTTGGGAAATACTTGGATTGGGGGGGGGGGGTGGAGCCTGAGGAGGGGGAGGGCCTTGGGGAGGGGAGGGACTTCAATGGGGTATAATGCCATAGAGTCCACCTTCCAAAGCAGCCATTTTCTCCAGAGGAACTGATACCTATCGCTTGGAGATCAGTTGTAATAGCGGGAAATCTCCTACCATAACCCTTGAGAACTGTAATTTGATGTGGGTGATCAGAATCATTTGGAGAACTCCTGGCTTGTTCCCCTTCTTGGTGATATTTGAATACCACCACAAAGGAAGAAGAAGAGGAGGAGGAGGAGGAGATTGGATTTATACCCCACCCTTCACTTGGACTCTCAGAGTGGCTTACAGACTCCTTTCCCTTCCCCTCCCCACAACAGACACCCTAATGATAGGGGAAATTATGGGGATAGACCTTAATCTTGACCCTACTATATATCTATTGAATATACTACCAGACGGACTCCGAAGAAAAGAACAAAAATTGTTGTCCTATATACTTACTGCGGCGCATTTAGCTAGGGCAAAGGCTTGGAAAGTGTCAAAGTTACCAGGAAAAGAGGAACTCCTCGGCAACTTGTTGGACTGGGCAGAAATGGACAAGTTGAGCTATCTTTTGAATTCGAATGCTAACTTGGACCCGCAGGAGGTCTGGTCCAATCTGTATGTTTGGTTAGAATGAGGAAGGCTCTTTGTATACATATGTTGTTGGCTGTTTGTTGTTGTAAAGTAAGCTGTTAGCAGAAAATCATAATAAAAAGAGAGAGAGAGAAAAAACAGACACCCTGTGAGGTAGGTGGGGCTGAGAGAGCTCTGGGAGTACAGCTCTGACAGAACTATGGCTTGCCCAAGGTCATCCAGCAGCTGCAAACGGAGGAGTGGGGAATCAAACCCAGTTCTCCCAGATTAGAGTCTGAGTACTTAACCACTACACCAAACTGGCTCTCAAAGAGGCAAGCACAGATTCCATGCTGAGATTTATTTATTTTAAAAAGCCAGTGTATATAGATTTATATAGGTTTGTGTGAACAGAGGCTTGTTGCTTTCTGATGGAACTTGGGTGCTGATGCGCTCAGGCTTGCCCCAACGAACTGGAAAAAAGTGGAACAAAGGCTGAGTCCAACTTCGTTCTGTTGCTTCAGACCAACACAGCTACCCACCTGAATCTATCTTCATGGAGAAAATGGAGGCATAGAATTGGTGTGAAGTCTCCCCCCCCCCCCCCCGCATCTGTTCCCAATCCTTAATAATTTGCTCTCTTCTGTGTGTATAATAGGTTTCCTCATAAAAAAAAATCCCCCCAAGATGCTATGGTTTGTATAATGAGCTTAAAGCTTCTAATGGCTTTCTTGCTCCAAATTGCTTCAAGTTCCTCCACTCGCTGCACCATATGTGGCGTATTAATTTTCCCTAAGGAATTTAAGTTTAATATAGCCCTTTAAAAGGCATCCTTGGAAATGATGGGTTCTGCTCCCTCCCCACACTCTTGCTGTCTGTTCCCCCTTCAGTTTAATTTGGTCCAGCCAAGGAGAGCTTCAAGAATACATTAATGTGGGGGGTCAGGGAAGCAGACTGGGGGATGGCCACAAACAGGCAGTGAATCTGTA
Source organism: Lepidodactylus listeri (assembly GCA_029233225.1). Lineage (NCBI taxonomy): Eukaryota > Metazoa > Chordata > Lepidosauria > Squamata > Gekkonidae > Lepidodactylus > Lepidodactylus listeri. The sequence continues at coordinate 53,173,052 of JARCFY010000017.1, forward strand.
AGGCAAAGGCAAAGGTAAAGGTTTCCCTTGCTTGAAAGCTAGTCAAACACGACTCTAGGGATGCGGTGCTCATCTCTATTTTCAAGCCGAAGAGCCAGCGCTGTCTGAAGATGTCTCCACGGTCATGTGGCCGGCATGACTAGATGCCAATGTGGATGGAATGCTGTTACCTTCCCACCGAAGTGGTACCTAATTCTCTACTTGCAATTTCTTGCTTTCGAACTGCTAGGTTGGCAGGAGCTAAGGCCAGAGATGGGAGGGAGCTCACTCCATCATGCAGCACTCGGGTCTCGAACTGCCGAGCTACCGACCTTCCGGTCTAAAGTTCAGCATCTGAGGCCTTCCCCTGATGTTGCCTTCTGGCTCTGCAATTCAGAGGTTTAGTGCCTCTGAATGTGGAGGTTCCCCACAGTCACCATGGCTAGTAGCCACTGATAGACTTATCCTTCCCGAATCTCTCTAACCCCCTTTTAACACTTTCTATGCCTCTGGTGCCGAAGAATAGATTCTTTTGAATTATGGTGCTAGAGAAGACTCTTGAGAGTCCCTTGGACTGCAAGGAGATCAAATCAGTCAGTCCTAACAGAAATCAACCCTGACTGTTCCCTGGAAGGCCAGATCCTGAAGCTGAAGCTCAAATGCTTTGGCCACCAAATGAGAAGAGAGCCCTCACTGGAGAAGACCCTGATGCTGGGAAAGATTGAAGGTCAAAGAAGAAGGGGACGGCAAAGGATGAGATGGTTAGACAGTGTTATCGATGCAACGAACATGAAATTAAGCAAACTCCGGAGCACGACAGAAGACGCGAGAGCCTGGCGTGATGTGGTCCATGGAGTCACGAAGAGTCAGGCTTGACTGTGAGACTGAACAACAAAAATGCCTCTGGCAGTGAATTCCACATTTTTATCACTCGTCACACACAACAAGCTTGGTTAAAGTCACCACTACAGGTGTCGGTTGAAAGAGTGGAGCATCTTAGCTGGCAAAAGCATTTGCATTTTTGGCTCTTCGTGAACCTGATAGCTTCTCACAAATTTTGCATGTGTGCATAGTCGGACGAGTGTCCTTCCCAATGGCCAAAAAGCAGATGCCCTTCAGAATATGTTCTTCCTGAGGTCCAAATATGCTTCTGGCCCTCAGAACTTGCAAGCGTGTGTTGCAAGAAGTGGAGCTGTTGACCCATGCAAGAGAAGTCCTCCTATCAAGTGGTCAGTTAAGTCTGTTTGCAACACCACTGTGTGCGTTAAGTGTTGTCAAGTGTCACTTCCAACTTATGGTTAACCTTCTGGGCATGGAACAGGGGTCACTGGGGGTGTGGAGGGGAGGTATTTGTGAATTTCTTGCACTGTGCAGGGGTTTGGACTAGAGGACCCTGGAGGTCCCTTCCAACTCTATGGCTGCGGACACACGTGCCAGTTGAAACGGTGGTCAAGAGAAGGTATTTCCTCTGAGGAATTTTACACACAGTTGTGAGATCACATAGCCCTTTGAAGCTGTGGGCACAACCTGTCACTGTGTGATTAGACACAACTGTGGGTGAGTCGGGTTTTTTTTTCCATTTGTTTCCCTTGCGCATAAATGAACAATCGAGGAATTGCACCTCCACACTGAGGGCCCCTATGGAATATGCGATGATGTGCATACTGTGAAGGGGGGGGGACACAGCATGGAGTCAGGAAGACGTGATCAGACCATCCCAATGGTATGAGGGGGTGCTTGAGCGATCAGACGGGGAAGTCTGCTCATGGCCCACCTTATCCAGATAACACCGGACTTTCCCTGGTGTCTTTTAACTCCGCTTCCGTGTTGGAGCAGCATGGATTGCCAATGACTGCAGAACACTTCCCAGATGTTGCAGTCTGATCGCACCCTTTAGATCCATCAGGCATTCACACCTGTGTTGGATCTAAAGGAGCATGTGATCCACAGATTCTAAGATTCTAATGGCCTCCAAAACATCCTACCATTAGCAGCTTTGCTCAGGTCTTGCAAACTGAAGGACATGGCTTCCTTTACTGAGTCTGTCCACCTCATGTGGAGTCTTCCTCTTTTCCTGCTCTTTCAATTTTTCCTAGCATTATTGTCTTTTCCATTACAATTTTCTTTTAAAAAATACTCGACAGGTTCCAGTTATTTAACAGACAGCGGGGTAAGCAAAAGCACCCCCAAACATTATTAAAGTATTTAAATTCTGCCCTTCTGTAAGCACGCCCATTTAGCATTACTGGCCAGCCTCTAATCTGCAGTTGCCTCTTTAAATAAATGGATATTAAAGAAGACTTTATAATGAAGATAATGGGGACAGGTGTCCCTTTATACATACAGAGTTGACCTTTCTTGTGAAGCAAGCAGGGAGCCAGTAAAACAGGGTTGGCCTTACTTATGAAAGAGGGTCAGGAAAGACAGGGGCTGTGGTTCAGTGATACAGCACCCCCTTTGCATGCTGAAGGTCCCAGGTTTAATTGCCGGCGTCTCTGGTTAACAGTTCTGAGCGAGCATGAGCTTACTTTGAGAGAGCCCGCCCAGACAATGATGAGCTAGAGCAGTGTTTTTCAACCACTGTGCCGCGGCACACTGGTGTGCCGCGAGATATTGTCAGGTGTGCCGCAGAATTTTTTCAACGAAAGAAATGTTCCTTCCGGGCTGACCTTCCGGGACGCATTTGCGCATGCGAGAAAGAACAGTGGCACGCTCTCACTGATTCCGCTCGCACGCTCTGTGGCCGGCCTGAGGTAGGAGGGAGCCGCCGTTGAGGCTCACTTTGGATCTGTAACTTACGATTTCAAGTTGAGTGGCTATTACATGTATTTGTAATATTGTCATAGTTAATACTTGAGCTGAGGCAACTAATGACCCATTTATCTTGTATTTCAGTGTTTTTCAACCGCTGTGCCGTGAGATATTGTCAGGTATGCCGCGGGATTTTTTCAATGAAAGAAATGTGCCTTAGCTCGAAAAAGATTGAAAAACACTGAGCTAGAGGCACCAGTGGTAGAAAGTAGCTTCTTTGTGTGCTTGGAAAGAGACCAGGCATGACTTCTGAGCCTGCTGCAGCGGGAAGGGCCGGAAACAAATCGAATTTAATAACTAACTAAATAAATAAATTCTGTACTAGGGTTGCCAACCCTGCCATGGGAAATTCCTAGAGATTTGGGGGTGGAGCCAAGGGAGGGAGCTCAGCAGGGATGTGATGTCATAGAGCCCGCCCTCTGAAGCTACCACTTCCTTCCAAGGGAACTGACCTGACCTCTGTTGTCTGGAAATCCGTTGTAATTCCCAGAGAACTCCAGGCCCAAACTGGAGGTTGGCAAGGCTCATCCAGATGGAATGTGTGAAAATTTGTTCCTTTCCAGAGACAGGACAGCAGCGAGTGCCAAAAAGACCCAACCCCCCCCCAAACCACGGCACAGGTCTGATCTTTTCTCCAGAGCAGCTTCTCTCACAACACAACATGAAATTCGCCTGCTGAAATTTTCACCTGCCTTGTTGTTAAAGGGTACATCTGGTTATCATCAAGACAACCTACATTTCTTAGAGATTTGTTACACAGATCTGGGAATCTGTGTCTCTGCTGAACATCTCAAGGGGGGGGCACGTTTGAAAGGGAGAAAAAACACTGGGTGTGTACTCGAACCTGCTGTTCTCCTCCTGTCGGGAAACCACATCCTCTCCTCCCCTCTTAGGTCTTATTCTGGTGTCTTATTTCCCACCACTTAAGAAATATTTAGCTAAGACCTGTCTCTGCTACCAGTTATCTAGCCTGGCCTTTGCACTGATTCTGTACATAACTGAGCGCAGTCAACTATATGTATCCATTTGCAGATTCTCCAGGCAAAAACTCCAGAAACCCCATGGAGTTATAAGCCAGTAATGCTATTGCTTTCCTGGATCAACATTTTATCCTCCTGTCTCTGGAGTTGAGAAATTAGATTTCAAAAATATAAGACCCATGGGATTCCTCTCCTGTGGAGCTTGGAAGACTCTGGAAAGTTAGGAGCAACAGGGGGGGATCTGAAGAAGAAGAAGAAGAGATTGGATTTATACCCTGCCCTTCACTCCCCAAGGGAGTCTCAGAGCGGCTTACAAATTCCTTTCCCTTCCCCTCCCCACAACAGACACCCTGTGTCAGAGGTAGGTGGGGCAGAGGGAGCTCTGACAGAAACTGCTCTTTTTCAAGAACAGCTCTGGCAGAGCTATGGCTTGCCCAAGGTCATCCAGCAGGTGCAAGTGGAGCTGTCTGGGCTGTCGTGGGTGGGGTGTGGTGGAATCTGGGACATTTATTTATTTATTTATTTATCTATTTATGAGATTTTTATTCCACCTTCCCCAAAGTGGGCTCAGGGCGGATCACAAAAGCTGAGCCCAAGACTCGTTACAATAAAATCACATTTTAAAACAGTTAAAACGCTAACAATAAAAAAAATATCATACAAGTAGCAAGAATTTCATATCTGTCAGAGCCACAGGTGGAATCACTGGGCCTTTTCAGCAGATTGGGATCCAGACTGAGAGCATGAGATGGATGCCCGCCGTCTCAACAAAAGCCAGGTGGAACAGCTCCATTTTGCAGGCCTGGTGGGATGATAAAAGGTCCTGCAGGGCCCTGATCGTCGATTGGAGCTGATTCTACTAGGCCGGAGCCGGGGCAGAAAAAGGCTAAGTGGATCTCCCTTGGGCTGGGGGTAACCAGCAGATGTTGATCCTGTGAGCACAAGGCTCTTTGGGGCACATGAGGGAAGAGGTGGTCCTTCAGATATGTCAGGTGGGGCCTGGTGGAATCTGGATTATTGTGGGTGGAGCCTGGTGGAATCTGGGCTGTTGTGGGTGGATCAAGAACTGAAAAGGCAAGGGGGAAAACCTGATGGAGGGCCAATTGTCAAAACCTCATATAAACTTATTATAAATAGAAATACATGTCTTTATTTTGAGAAAAGTTAGAAAACATATAAGGGCCCAGAGAAAGCCTAGTTAACAAATACAAATGACAAGTACACAAGGAGCAGTTATTGTGACCTGACACATTTCAGCCCAGTCAGGCCTTCCTCAGAGGTCAAACAATACAACAACAACAACAAGAGGAGATTGGATTTATACCCAACCCTTCACTTGGAGTCTCAAAGCGGCTTACAATCTCCTTTCCCTTCCCCTCCCCACAACAGACACCCTATGAGGCAGGTGGGGCTGAGAGAGCTCTCTCGAGAACTGACCTTGAAAGAATTTATGACTGACCAAAGGTCGCATCAGCAGCTACATGTGGAGAAGTGGGGAATCAAACCCAGTTCTCCCAGATTAGAGTCCGCACACTTAAGTACTATACCAAACTTAACCATTACATCAAACAAGGTACATATAGGCACATGTTACAAAGAAATAAGAAAGAATATGTCAATACCGGACCAAAAAAGGAATATTCCAAAACGAAATTAATAGACACAGGGCAGGAATGTTTATGAGGCCTCTTAAGATTAAATCCTCTGTTCAGTGCATATGCACAGGTGGTAAATGGTGTTACTTTTGTGTATCTTCCAACTAGGGTTGCCAAGTCCAGGTTGGAAAATACCTGGGGACTTTGGGGGTGGAGCCAGGAGAAGTCGGGGTTTGGGGAGGGGAGGGGCCTCAGCATGGTACAATGCCATAGAGTCCATCCTTCAAAGCAGCCGTTTTCTCCAGGGGAGCTGATCTCTGCCAGTTGGGGATCTGTTGTAAAAGTCGGAGATCCCCAGGCCCCACCTGGAGGCTGGCAACTCTACTTCCAACTGTGGTCCAGAAAGTAACGATGTAACCAATTAGTAGGAGCCAAAATGTCCTCAATAGAAAGCAGTGGGTGGAGCCTAGTGGAATCTGGATTGTTGTGGGTAGGGTCTGTTGGAAGCTGGTGAGTCGTGGGTGGAGCCTGGTAGAATCCGGGATGTTGTAGGCGGAGCCTAACGGAGTCTAGATTTTATGGTCATCTCAGATCTCAATCCTGGTTAACTGATGAAACGTAATTTTTAAAAACTGGCCATACAATGAAATAGAGTCTGGTTGGCGATCTGTTGGATGACTTTCGTAATTTTATAAAGCGGCATAAAAGACATTGTTAAAAAGGCACAGCGAAGACGTGCACGAACAATTTCGCCGAATATTCTGTTGTTTTCTTTCTTTTTTTAAAAAAAAACACACGTTTAGATGGAGCTTCTTGATTGGAATGATATTTCCTTTTCACTGCTGTCCTGTTTTGTTTCTTTGACAAAAGCTGCCCCCCCCCGTACCCCTGCTTCCGACTGCCTTTGTATCTAGCATTTGCGCTCCCCCTCCCTTAAAAGGTTTGATGATGCATTGTGATTTTCCCTTTTCTACGGGGGCTTTATGAACGGAGCTGGAGGCAGTTCTCATTAGTCTCTCTGACATCTTTTATCACTTATCAGAGGAACAAGCAAACGGAGAGCAATTCCTTTGATCATGGCAAAAGTAGAAAGACTATTAAAAAAAACACCCCTATGAAGATTTGCTAAGTAGAAAGTGGGGAAGACAGTCGGCAGCGTGTTTCAAAGGAAGAAACATGATTTAAAGTTGCCAGATTTGCTTGTATGTATTAAAGAATTGTTAATGATGCTACATTCTCCCCCATATCCTTCATTTTCCTCCTTTCCCCTTTTCCTTTCTTTTTAAACAGGCAAACAAGCTATTGCAAGCAGCAAGAGCAGGTGATATCAATGAAGTGCAGGGAAAAATAACTTGAAAGATGGGTTGTCTCAAAGGGATTTGTGGCTTCGTTGAAAAATGGCTGGAAGAGAAGACGGGGGGAAAAAAATAAAGCAAAAATAGGAGCGCACAATTTGGCTCTCCTGGGAGAGCGGTGCTGAATGCCGTAAAGGGTCCTGTCCCTTTGAGAGGAAGCAGGATTTTGTAGCTGTGAATGGGGTGTTGGTGAAGGATGTCTGTGGAAATTGGAAACCTTGTCGTTATCCTTCTGTAAGGCAGGCCCCTCGACGCTCAAAGAGACCCGAAGAAAAAGGGCCATCTCGAATCAGTATTGTAGGGGAGAAGAAAGCACCTTATCTGGGGAATAGACTGTTTTGTCAGGCTGATTCTTCCTCCTGCTCCTTCCGTCCTTGTTACCCGAGATCGGCTGGAGAGCGGAAAGCTCAATGGCCACATTAACCGGCAGAGAGTCACACGGCGATGGCCGTTGCTGTCAAGAGCATCAGAGTGTGAGATGCCCCTGTGGGACCGGCAGGGTCGCATTCCCCCTGCAAACTCTATGGAACATCAGCCCCTAAGACCAGCCTTACCCCGTCCAAGGACCTCCTCGGTTGGGGAGGGGCTGTTGCTCAGTGGCAGAGCATCTGCTTGGCGTGCAGAAGGTTCCAGTCCCCAGCATCCCTAGTCAAAGGATCTGGCAGTAGGTGATGTGAGAGACCGCCCTGCCTAAGCCGCTGCCAGACGGAGCGGACCAGAGGCGTCAAACGCAGTTGTTACGAGGGCCGGATCTGACTTAAATGTCACTTTGTCAGGCCGGGCCATGTGTGCCATGAAAATGTAATGTCAGGTACTGGAAATAGAAACTGTATAAATACAGTACACTGGAAATAGAAACTGTACAAAGGACAGCATCTGGTAAGCTCTGAGTTGATGTTATCCTCACTGCAAGGGGGGTGTGCAGAGGAAAACCCACATAGGCGGACTGGAGAGGCGGCAGTGCAGCGCTGGGCAGATGCTCCCACGATGCATGACTGCTGCAGATTAGGTGGTTCTGCCCTGCTGAAGCCACAATGGAGTGGCTCCCCCCACTCCCCCCCCCAGCATTTCCTCCCTTTCATCATCATCATCATCAGAAGAGATTGGATTTATATCCCACCTTTCAGAGTCTCAGAGCGGCTTACAAACTCCTCTCCCTTCCCCTCCCCACAACAGACACCCTGTGAGGTAGGTGGGGCTGAGGGAGCTCTTTCCAGAGCTGTCCCTTGAGAGAACAGCTGTGACAGAACTATGGCTTGCCCAAGGTCATCCAGCAGCTGCAAGTGGAGGAGTGGGGAATCAAACCCAGTTCTCCCAGATTAGAGTCTGCGCACTTAACCACTACACCAAACTGGCTCTCATCAGTTGCTCGCGGGCTGCATAAGAGCCCTGAATCGGCCAGTTGTGGCCCTCGGGCCTTATGTTTGACACCGCTGGAGTAGACAATACTGACCATGATGGACCTATGGGCTGGTAGCTTCATGTGTGTGACCATCAGGTCCAGTGTTCTGTTTTGAACATCTGTTGGCCACATGCCTTTGGAAACTCCATGAAGACCATGGCTGGTGGTTTCTTTGCAACATCTGCCATTCATGAATTTTCTGTACATGTAAGTTGACCGTCATGGCTAACAGACCACTGAGGGGACCTCTCTGTTGTGAATGTCTCAAATCCTTTTAAAAGGCTGCCCAAATAGATGCACATCTTGACTGACCGCGCGCTGAGGAAGCTTTAAAAATAAGGGTTCAGAAAAATGCAAGGTGTCTAGGCCTATCTGTCTCAAGAGCAGTTCTCTCAGCCCCACCTACCTCACCTGGTGTTTGTTGTGAGAAGAGGAAGGGAAGGCGATTGTAAGTTGCTCCGAGACTCCTCTTCCACCACCTCCTCCTCTTCTTCTTCTTCGTCTTCTTCCATTTGGGTCATCCTCCGAGGAGCTCAGGCTAACATACATAGTCCTCTCCACCAGTCTGGTGTAGTGGTTAAGTGCGCGGACTCTAATCTGGGAGAACCGGGTTTGATTCCCCACTCCTCCACTTGCACCTGGCTGGATGACCTTGGGCAAGCTATAGCTCTGCACCAGCTGTTCCCTCAAGGACAGTTTGGGAAAGAGTTCTCTCAGCCCCACCTACCTCACAGGGTGTCTGTTGTGGGGAGGGGAAGGGAAAGGAGTTTGTAAGCCGCTCTGAGACTCTTAAGTGAGTGAAGGGCGGGATATAAATCCAATCTCTTCTTCTTCTTCATGTATCTTCACAACAATCCTGTGAGGGTTGATCCTGGTCCTAATCTGACTGACATGTGGTCTGTCCTTAATGCATTTCATTCTGCTCTTCCAAAGGGTTCGGTGTGGCCTACGTTATTCCTCCCCCTTAATTTTATCCTCATAACGCAGTGAAATAGGTTAGGCTGAGAGAAAGTGAGCAGGGCAAAATTACCCAGCAAGCTTTTTTAGGGCAGGTTGAGGATCTGAACTCAGATCTTCCAAAATCCTAGCGTAACAGTCCTCCTGTTACAAAACACTGGTTTCCTAGAGCTGTGATTGATGGCTAGTAGGTGGGCAGAGGCCGGATCTGTGAGCGAATCTGCATTTTGATTTTGAAAGAGAATTTTTTGGGGGGGTGGGGCCTGTATGCATATGCTGTGCAGGTGGCTAGTTATATGTATGTTTATTTAATTAAAACATTTGTCAGGTCTGGGTAGCTAGGCAGGGTCAGCTTTGCTTAGGACTTAGATAGAATCAGAGACTTTTTTTGGCCAGCACAGACCTTTCAAGCAGGGGTGGGTGGGAGAGACACACGAGCTGGCCAATCGGTGTGGAGCACAGCCTCCTCTGAAAAGGAGGCAGCTTTTCTGTATGGCAGGAAGGGGCCATACAGAGTTGGAAGGGGCCATACAGGCCATCTAGTCCAACCCCCTGCCCAGTGCAGGACCAGCCAGTTTGGTGTAGTGGTTAGGAGTGTGGACTCTACTCTGGGAGAACCGGGTTTGATTCCTCTCTCCTCCACATGCACCTGCTGGCGTGACCTTTTGTCAGAGCTGTTCTCTCAAGGGCAGTTCTCAAGAGGGCTCTCTCAGCCCCACCTGCCTCACAGGGTGTCTGTTGTGGGGAGGGGAAGGGAAAGGGATTGTAAACCGCTCTGAGACGCCTTCGGATAGTGAAGGGTGGGGTATAAATCCAATCTCCTCTCCTCCTCCTCCATCCCTGACAAGTGTTTGTCCAGATGCTGCTTGAAGACTACCAGTGGGGGGGAGCTCGCCCCTTCCCTAGGCAGCTGATCCCACTGTGGCACAACTCTTAACTGTAAAAAAGGTTTTACCTGATATCCAGCCAGTACCTTCCTGCCCTGAATTTCAACGCATGATTGTGGGTCCTCTCCTCTGCTGCCAACAGGAACAGCTCCCTGCCAGTGTTCCCTCTAAGCTGAGTTAGTGTGAACTAGCTCACAGTTCTTTAGCCTCCAGCTCTCACATTTTTGTCTTAGCTCAGGAAGGAGGGCTCCAGAGCAGACTAATTTATGCAGCAGCCACATCGCTGGCTCCCAACTTTAGTGCCAGTAGCTCACAGAGTAGAATTTTTGCTCACAAGACTCCACAGCTTAGAGGGAGCATTGCTCCCAGCCCTCCTCTAAGTGACAGCCCTTCCAGTCCTTAAATGAGAGACCAGCGATGAGGGAAAGGGTGGTTCAGCAGAAGCAGGCAATGGCGAGCTACCTCTGAACACCTCTTTCCTTGAAAACCCGATGGGGTTCCCATACAATGGCTGCGACTCGATGGCAAAAACAACCACCACAAAAAGGACACGAGGAGCTTTAAAGGTTCCCACCCGCCCCCAGCAAAAAAGTGTTTCCAGCCAGTGTGTCTTTCCTGTGTGGACTGCACAATACAGCCTCCACTAACTCGGGTTGCCAACTTCCAGGATGGGCCTAGAGTTCTCCCAGAATTAGAGCTGATCTCCAGACGGCAGAGGTCGGTTCCCCTCCGGGAAACGGCAGCTTCAGTGGGCGGGCTCTGTGACATCACATCCCCATGGAGCTCCCTCCCCAAATTTCACCCTGCCCGGGCACTGCCCCCCAATCTCCTGGAGATTCCCAAACTGGAGCTGGCATCCCTGCTGCTAACCCTTCACCCCTACACACAAGTAGCACTGTGCCAGCAAGTGCCACGGCAGTGTTCCCTCTAAGCTGAGTGAGTGGGAGCTAGCTCAGAGTTTTCTAGCCTCCAGCTCACACATTTCTGTCTTCGCTCAGGGAGGATGGCTCCAGAGCAGACTAATTTGTGCAGCAGCCAAATCACTCGCTCACATCTTGAATGCCAGTAGCTCACAAAGCAGAGTTTTTGCTCACGAGCCTCCACAGCTTAGAGGGAGCATACAGCCTGCACTTTCCTCTGTGAATTCCAACCTATCTATTATATTGCTAAGTCCATTACAGTGGATTTTCGGTGGTCTGGAACAGAAAGAAGGTGGTGGAACAAGATAAAGACGTGAGGAAGTACACTCACTGACAGCTGCAACATGCAGACTTGCTTCTTCCCAGGGTTTCATGAGGGGGGGGGGGAATGTTGTTTTCAGAAGAAGCCACACCTGCCCAGTGTTGATAGGGTGGCCCTTGTGCCAGTCATAAAGCTGCCTCCTTTTCAGAGGAGGCTGTGCTCCACACCGATTGGCCAGCTCGTGTGTCTCTCCCGCCCACCCCTGCTTGAAAGGTCTGTGCTGGCCAAAAAAAGTTAGCTTCCCCTCCCTTCCAAACAGATTTTTAAAGGGCTTTTAAACACGCACATTTTAAAATTGGGCGGAAGAAATGTTTGCTTGGGTAAACATGCCAAGAACTGGAAGAAAACTTAGCAAGCAGGCAGCCTGCCTGAAGAAAGCGGGGGGGGGGGGGGGGGACTGGTGGCCGTTCGACCCAGAGGATAAACAAGTCTTCACAGAATCTAAAGTGGGTGAACCAAACTCACACGGCTGCCCCCAGAATGCACGGTTCTGTTCAGAAGCGCACTCTTCGGAGACTTACTTTCTCACATTTAATTTCTAAAATCAGAAGCATTGGTATCTGAGTTATATCCTGCGCTCTCAAAACCTTTATATCTAATCCCAAAAGATCTGGGTAGGTAGTGATAAGAAGCAAAGAAACTCTGCACAGGCTAAGAGCCGGCTTGGTGCAGAGTGTGGAAGGTTCTGGGACTGGGAGACCCAGGTTTGATTGTTCACTCTGCCATGGAAGCCAGTCACACTCTCTTGGCCTAACCTACCTTATAGGGTTGTTGTGAAGATTAAATGGAGGATGGGAGCTTGCAAGCTGCTTTAGCTTCCTATTGGAGAGGAAATGGGGCATAAATAAACACAAACATGGAGGTACTCTGCCATGTTCCCTACATGGAATTACAGCTCATCTCCAGACTACAGAGATCAGTGATTAACACATGGAATTCACTGCCACGGGGGGAGGGGGGTGGCTACAGGTATGGACAGCTTCAAGAGGGGATTGGATCAGTGGCTCTTAGCAAGTCTGGGGCAAGTGATGCTCTGCATTTTGGTGCTTGGGGGGGAGGGTAACAGTGGGAGGGCTTCTAGTGTCCTGGCCCCACTGCTGGACCCCCTGATGGCACCTGGTGTTTCTGGCCACTGTGTGACAGAGTGTTGGACTGGATGGGCTGTTGGCTTGACCCAGCATTGGCTTCTCTTATGTTCTTATGTTCCCTTGGAGAAAATGGCTGCTTTGTAGAGTGGACTCCAGGGCATTGTACCTCACTGATATCCAGGGGTCCGTTGGGGCCGGAGCGAGGCGGAGCAAAGCTCCGCCAGCTCAGGAGTGGGCATTAGGGCAGCCACGGGCCGAATCAGATTCTCTAATCTGATTCAGCTCGCCGCCGAATTGCCGCCGAAATTCGGCGGCAACTTTAAAAGCCACTGGAGGGGAGGGGGTTTGAGGGAGAGGCTCCAAACTTGCAGGGTAGCTGCTGGGGCCTCTCCTCGAAATGCCCACCAAGTTTCAAGAAGATTGGACTAGGGGGTCCAATTCTACAGGCCCCCAAACAGGTTGCCCCCATTCCCTCCATTGTTCTCTATGGGAGGAAAAAAGTTAACATTTTCCCCCTCCATAGAGCACAATAGAGGGGATGGGACAACCTGTTTGGGGGCCCATAGAATTGGACCCCGTGGTCCAATCTTCTTGAAACTTGGTGGGTATTCCGAGGAGAGGCCCCAGCAGCTACCCTGCAAGTTTGGAGCCTCTCCCTCAAACCCCCTTTCCTCCAGCCCCTCATATACCCTATGAGTTTTTGCCATTGATTTCAATGGCCCATAGGGTATAATGGGGCTGAAACTGACATTCCCTTTCTGACACACTTCTGGTGATGTCAGGGGGCGTGGCATATGCTAATGAGTTATGCTAATGAGTTATGCTAATGAGCTCTTGCACGTTTTTCTCTAAGAAAGGACCCCTGCTGATATCCCTGCTTCCCAAGCTCCACCCCCAGATTTCCAGGAGTTTCCCAACCTGGGTCTAGCAGCTCTGTTGTTGTTCAGTTGCACAGTCAAGTCTGACTCTTCGACACCCCATGGACCACATCACGCCAGGCCCTCGCGTCTTCTGTCGTGCTCCAGAGTTTGCTTAATTTCATGTTTGTTGCATCGATAACACTGTCTAACCCTCTCATCCTTTGCCGTCCCCTTCTTCTTTGACCTTCAATCTTCCCCAGCATCAGGGTCTTCTCCAGGGAGGGCTCCCTTCTCATTTGGTGGCCCAAGTATTTGAGCTTCAGCTTTAGGATCCGGCCTTCCAGGGAACAGTCAGGGTTGATTTCTTTTAGGATTGACTGTTTTGATCTCCTTGCAGTCCAAGGGACTCTCAAGAGTCTTCTCCAGCACCATAATTCAAAGGCATCTATTCTTCAGCACTTGGCCTTCCTTATCGTCCAACTCTCGCCGCCATACATCACTACTGGGAATAGCATTGCTTCGATCATACAGACTTTTGTTGGCAACTCTACCCCCTCCCCCACCATTGGCCAGGGTGGACCTGGCAACCCTACTTCGTGACACAAACAAAATTTCATTTTGTTATCCCGCCGGCCTGTTCAGGATCCATCCCGCCGATCCATCACTCCTGACTCTGTCAGTGGGGCTCCCTTCCCAACTGAAGCTGAAACCTTGAAATGGCGAATGCGCTGGCTTCCTATTTTCCTTTGCGCTGCTCAGGGGGAGGGCAAAAAAAAGGCGGGTATGCTGTTTCTCCTCTCCTCCCCTCATTATTTGATAGTTCTTTCAGGAGTTGCGAGTTTTAACTTTGTCTCCTTTTGATCAGGAGGAAATGGCGGAGCAGGAATGCAGGCGCTGCGGTGACTCTGGCTTTGAACTCACCAGGCCTAAAAGTCTGCAAGAATATTTTTTTCTCTTTCAGCTTTCTGGCTGGCTCATACAGCCTTCTGATAAAGAGAGGTATTAAACTGTCCTTAAGGACGACTAGAAAAGTAAGCTCTTCCCATTCTAAAACTCACAGTGGAATTGATTTTTTTTTAATTATTAAAGGACATAAAAAATTTAAACGTTAGACTTTAGGAATTATTTATTCCTAACGCTTTATTTTTTAAAAGCCCCCGTTTTGCTATTTAAAATTAAAGTTTTGATTTTTTTTTTTTTTTAAATGCACCTGGTTTGTGGTTCCTGCCTAGAATGACGGGGTTGCAGTCAATGCCACAGCACCATCTAGTGGCACATTGTAGAATCTGCAGGGCAAAATGCTTCTTGCTGCGCATTCTGAAATTTTTCATGGGAGCGTTGTGCTTTTTTGGAAAAGCGGCTATGGAAAAGGGCTGAGATCCTGGTGGTCTTTGGTGCAAATCTTGCAGCTGCTGCAAATGAAGGAGGTTATCTCAAGCATGCTGCTCTTTCCATAGTGGGTAATGGGAGCTGCAGCAAGATGGTTATGTTGATTGACTCACCAATGCTATCTCTTTTTTCCCTTTCCCTCTGGGCACAATCCATTCTACTGCCCAAACGGACAAGGTGAGATGACCAGCACTGGCTGCTCTACTTTCTCTGGCGTAGTGGTTCAGAGCACAGTTTGAGAGTTAAGAGTTTGTTATAGTGGTTGAGTGTGCGGACTCTTATCTGGAAGAACTGGGTTTGATTCCCCACTCCTCCACATGCACCTGCTGGTGTGGCCTTGGGTCGGTCATAAGTTCTCTCAGAGCTGTTCTCTCAAGGGCAGGTCTCAAGAGAGCTCTCTCAGCCCCACCTACCTCACAGGGTGTCTGCTGTGGGGAGGGGAAGGGAAAGGAGATTGTAAGTCGCTCTGAGACACCTTCGGGTAGTGAAGGGCGGGGTATAAATCCAATAGCTCCTCTTCTTCTTCTCTTCTACTTTGAAAGAGGTCCCTTCATCTTGTTGGCAGGGGAATCTGGGGGGCATTCTGGGAGTGGGTGCAGATGTCCCCGACACACTGATTTCACCCGGAAGTGATGTCATCATGTTGGTGATGTCGGAGGCAACACTCTGATTTTGGGGCAAAACTCTATGGTAAAATTGGGGTCAAACCACAGAGTTTTGCCCCAAAACCAGAGCGTCACCCCCAATATCCCTGATGTGATGACATCACTTCCGGGTGATGTCAGTATGTCGGGGCCATTGGATGGTGATGCAACTGTTTGGGGGTGGGGTTTCCTCTGCTGGCTAGCTGGACAGTGGCAGGCAGAAGCCCCCAAAATTGGGGGATTCCCCGCCCAGACATGGGGAACGGCAACCCTACTCAATGCAGCTCTCCAAAGAAAAAAATGCATTTCTTCACACAAGATGTTGCATTGCAGCTGGCAACAGCTTGCTTTCCTGCATGTTTCAGAAAGAACCAGACAATGTCAGGGACCCCTTCAGTTATTTTCAGGAGAGGTATAAGAGCTGTTATCTCCTTAACGGCCCAAATGATCTATTAATTGATATGGAAATAGGCCCAAACTCAGTAGTTTGTAGTGCAAATCCCTGAGGAGGCATAATCCAATCTGCTCAGATTTTATTTAAATTCAGTGTGTGTGTGTGTGTGTGTGTGTGGTTATGCACTGTCTGAGGTTTGTGAGGGAAACTAGACAGATGGTTACTGTCACCTCTATCAGCTGAGATGAAACGGCTCTGGTCCTATGTCTTGATTGACGCACATTATAGATTTGTCAGGAGAGTGCCATCATATTGAGGCTCCAAAATCTGCTGTCATGGAAGAGAAAAGGTATAAAGACCCTTTTTTTTTTTTGGCTGTCAAGTCACAACTTACTTTTGGCAACCTCGTGGAGTTTTCAAGACAACAGACAAACAGAGGTAGCTTGCCATCGCCTGCCTCTGTGTCAGGAACCTGGACTTCCCTGGGAGTCTCCCATCCAAATACTAACCAGGGCCAACCCTGCTTAGCTGCCAAGACCTGATGAGATCAAGCTAGCCTCGGTTCTCCAGGTCAGGGCATAAGGACTTAAAAATTGGCTTCATAGTAGGTTTGTCAGTTTGCAGGTGAGGTCTGGAGGGCTCCTAGAATTAGAACTGACCTCCAGACAACAGAGGTCAGTTCCCCTGGAGAAAATGGCTGCTTTGGCGAGTGGATTGTATGGCATGGTACCCCACCCACTGAGCTCCATCCCTTCCCTTAACCCTACAATCCCTAGCTCCACCCCCCAAAATCTCCAGAAATTTCCCAACCCTGAGTTGACAACTCTACTTCATAGCCATCCCTTCTCCTTTAAGGAACTCTTGTTATTGTAATCCTTCTGAGTGACTGGGTTTTTTGCAGAATTCTTCTTGGCCTCCCCATACTACAATTCCCAGAAGTCTTTGGGGATACCCATGACAGTTAATTGCACAGGCATGTATTGGAGGAACAATAGAAGAAGAAGAAGAGATTGGATTTATACCCCACCCTTCACTACCCAAAGGAGTCTCAGAGTGGCTTACAATCTCCTTTCCCTTCCCCTTCCCACAACAGACAGACACCCTGTGAGGTAGGTGGGGCTGAGAGAGCTCTGACAGAGACTGCTCTTTTTCAAGAACAGCTCTGACAGAGCTATGGCTTGCCCAAGGTCATCCAGCAGGTGCAAGTGGAGGAGTGGGGAATCAAACCCGGGTCTCCCAGATTAGAGTCTGTGCACTTAACCACTACACCAAACTGAACTAGATGACCGCTGTACTCCACTCCCTCTCATGTACAGGAGCTGTCCTGACTTGGAGAGTCCAAGCTAGTCTGACTTCATCAGACCTTGGAAGCTGAGCAGGGTTAACCTTGGTTCGTATTTGGGCAGGAGACCACCAAGGAAGCCCAGGGTTGCTATGCAGAGGCAGGCAACAGCAAACCACCTCTGAACATCTCTTGCCTGGACAACCCAGGCTAGCCTGATCTCGTCAGACCTTGGATGCTAAGCAGGTGAACTTTGGATGGGAGACCACCAAAGAAGTTCAGTGTTGCCCCGCGGAGGGAGGCAACGGCAAGCCACCTCCATCTGTCTCTTGCCTTGAAAACCCTTGCTGAGCAGTCGGGTTAGAACGGATAAAAGGAAGTCCTTCTTCACCCAAAGAGTGATGAACACATGGAATTCACTGCCACAGGAGGTGGTGGCAGCTACAAGCATGGACGGCTTCAAGAGGGAATTGGATAAACATATGGAGCAGAGGTTCCATCAGTGGCTATTAGCCACAAGGTATAGATAGGATCTCTCGGTGTGGGGCAAGTGATGCACTGCATTCTTGGTGCTTGGGGGGGGCAACAGTAGGAGGACTTCTAGTGTCCTGGCCCCACTGGTGGACCACCTGCTCTTTTGGCCCACTGTGTGACAGAGTGTTGGACTGGATGGGCCACTGGCCTGATCCAACGTTGGCTTCTCTTATGTTCTTACATTCCTCTGGGGTTGCCATAAGTTGGCTCTGACTTAACGGCACTTTCCACCACCATAGTAGCTGTAGTCCTGTGGGAACAGAGTTTGCACAGGCGGAATGCTTTTCATGTTTTATTGTAGACCTCTAGCAGCTACAGGGTGCCGTGCTGAAAGGCAGACCTTTCTGCCTGGAACATTGCAGGCTGCCTTTGGCAAAACAACGTCCCAGCCTGACATAGAGTGCTAAATGCTAGAAGTTGGGGGCGTCCTATGAATTCAACAGGCAGTAGATTTGGGACAAACAAAAGGAAGTACTTCTTAGCTATGGTGTATAGTTAGTTTATAGAACTAGGGTTGTCAGCCTCGAGGTAAGGCCTGGAGCACTCCCTGTATTGCAGCTGATCTCAAGACTATGGACATCGAGGGTTGCCAGGTCTTACCTTAGCTGGAACGGGGGGAGGGGGCACTCGGAAGGCGGGTGGAGACATCACATGACACCCCTGATGTGATGACATCACACAGAAAGTGACATCATCGCGCTGGGGATGCTCTTGTATTTGAGCAAACTCTATGGGTTTTTTCAGCCACAAAACCATAGAGTTTGCCCAAATACCAGAGTGTCCCTGCATGACACCCCCGGCATGATGATGTCACTTCCGGGTGACATCATCCTGTGCATGGCGTCTCCATTTGGGGATGGGGCTCCCCTCACTGAACAACTGGCTGGCAGTGGACTGAAGTCCCAAAAATTGGGGCAACACTACTGACATCAGTTCCCCTGGAGAAAATGACTGCTTTGGAGGGTGGACTCTGTGGCATCATACTCTTCTGAGGTCCCTCCCTTCCCCAAATCCCACCATCCCCAGGTACCCCCTCCAGACCTCCAGGAATTTCCCAGCCTGGAGTTGGCTGCCCTATATGGAACTCCCTGCCCGCAAGATGCACAGATGGATGCTAGCTTTGAGATGGCTTTGAAAGGGGTCTAGTCAAATTCATTGAGAATGAATCCATCAGTGGTGGTCAGCTGGAATGACTACATGGATCCTTCATTTTCAGAGGCAGTGTACCAGTGAATACCAGTTGCTGGTGGGTGGTGGGGAGGGGCAACCATGGACACAGGCTTTGGTCTCTTTGCTTTGCTTGTAGATTTTCTGGGGGTAAGCTGTCTTTCTACTGTGGGAAACCAGATGCTGGCCGAGAAGGTGCCATTGGCTGAATCTAGCAAGGCTCTTCCTATATTCTTTAAAAAAAACATTCATAGTCCTTCCATATCAGGAAAACACCATGGGCTACCCAGGTGGATCATGTCACTGCTTAAGAATGTATTGTAGACTATTGTTTCAGAGGGTACCTGTGCTGATCCGGAGCAGAACAGGTAGCTTCAAGTCCAGTAGTACCTTAGGGACCAAAGAGATTTTTGGGGTATGAGCTTTCAAGAGTCCAAGCTCCCTTTGTCAGATACGAGTTGGAATGGAGATCTTGGAGTCCTTATATCCCAGTCAGAAGGTGGGAGGCGTGTTGCAAAGAAGGAACTCTGGATGTAGAGTTGGATCTTGCTATTGTAGACAAGAGAATGCTGTAGCCAGCAAGTGTACATCACTACCTCTAGTGGCTCCTGAGAAGACCCTCCATTTCCCACTCAGTGTACATACTCCTGAACAGCAAGTTCTTTCAGGGTAACCGCTTTTCTAGGCCCTTTCTTGGCTTTTCTCTCTTCCAGTTTCTTTTGTAAGGATACGAAGTCCTTGCCCAGCTCATACGCCAAGGAGATCATCGCTTCCAGCAGGGGCATAAAATACCTGTGGTTGGGATGGTTCTGAAGGCGCAGTAAAGCTCTCTCTCCAAATTCGTAGGCGCTTCTGGAATCGTCTAGGTCCTTGTGGCAGATCAGTATGGCGCAAAGGGTTGGAACCAGAAGAATCGGCCTGTGCTTGATTAGCTTTTCCTGCAGGGGCACAACTTGCAGAAATATTTCCAAACTTTTGGTGTACTGTCCTCCACGGAGGCAACTGTAGGCTTCCTCCATTTCAGGCCCTATTAAGAAATTGATAAATATTCTCGATGTCTGGATGCATTCGATGCAGTCCAGAAGCCGCAGATAATCCTGGAAGGCTAACTTCCTCTCTGTGATAATTTCTTCTGTGAAGTTCCCAGTCAAGCACTTTTTGGGAAAGGGAACGTCTTCCATTTCATCGTAAAACGTCTTCAAAAGGTTTGTGTGCAGCCTTTCAAAATCCGAGTACCGGCGCTCAATTATTGATCTGTTGCTGTCAAAACTGCCGGTTTGGATAATGATGATTTGGTATTTCTAACAGGAAACAAGCCAACAGGAAAAAAAAGATATTATTAAACATTTCCAAGCGTGGCACAAGTAGAAGGTTGGTGCTGTGGCACACTCATTACTGCTTCTCAGGGCCAGGCTGAGCCAATCAGAATAGCTTTCTCTCCATTCTGGCATGAAAGGGAGCCAGTCAGGATGAAGGATGCTACAAGCCAATAAAGGTGTTTTTGGCTTGGAACAGGGGGAAGCTGTATTTCAGGGGCATAGCCAGAAAATTTTGGGTGCTGGGGCACTGGGAAATCCGGGGGGGGGGGCAGGGGAATGGGGGGAAGAGTGATCTCATCGGCAGGTAGGCAAAGAAGACAAGGGTCTTCCTTACTTGTCAGCCACAGCCACAGCCTCGGCTACTGTAGAAGAGAACACATACTTGCTGAGTATTATTTGCATCAGTTGGCTGGCTCTCCTTCTGTAGCAGCTGAGGTGAATGAGTGCTGCCAGCAGATCAGGGCAGGGGCAGTGGGAATTGTGGGGTGTGGGCCATGAGTGAGGGGCCCCCTAAATGCCCCACTGTGGCTATGGGCCTGCTGTATTTAGGTACTGAGGGTAGTGCTTTATGCGCAGAGGAGAAAACCAGTCATTTGGGGATCATGTCCTTCGGCAATGGATCAACCCCTGACCCCAACTGTTTACAACTGCCGACCTTATAACCTTAGCTTATTATTTAGTTTTCTCTTCGCATATCTTAAAACATCTTCATCATGTTACATGTTAATTTGCTGTTCAGCCCCTGTGTATAAGGTTGAACCTTACCTTCCTTCCAGTGTATCTGAAAAAGTGTGCGTGCACACGAAGGCTCACACCTTGAATAAAACTTTGTTGGTCTTGAAGGTGCCATTGGACTCTAAATTTGTTCTACCGCTTCAGACCAACACAGCTGACCATATGGATCTATCTTTATGGCTAATGAAAACACTGATGCTGGCGGTACGCCAACCACATTGTATGCTAATTACACTGTTATCGTAGCTTTCCTCCGGATAGCAATTTCCTCCGGAAATTGGGTCCCCCCCAATTTTGTAACACTATGAGGTAGATAAGTCTGACGGAGACTGACTGGCCCAATTTCATGGCTGAGCCGGGACACTCTAAAAATTACCTCAGACTAGCTCTCGATTAGTTAGTTGACTCTGCAAACAAAATGGAGGAGAGAATCCCATGATCAGGCAGTAGGCCGAGGCTGTTCAATATTGTTTCACATTCCCACGTGAGCTTACCACATACTTAGAGAAGGCCTTCTCTACAATTCTGGCAGATGGAATTTCAAAAAGTACTTTGACTGCTCGGCAGCTGCGTTTCTCGTTCCTCCAATATTCCTGAAGTTGTTTTGTCGTCATGGAAGAGTTGGGACTTGGGGAGTTCTTTGGACTTTTGCGAGCACCTGAAATGATACAATCAAGTGTGTCTTGGAGTCCAAACCATAACTCAGGTGCCCAGTACCATCTACTCATCTGTAGTAGCTCTCCAAGATGCCTTTGTTTCCTTATTTAACCTAAAAAGCCAGAGATGGAACTCAGTATCTTACATATTTGAAGTAGGAGGTGTTCTGCTGTTGGACCTTCAGAGGAGCTGGTTGGCCACTGTTTGAGACAGGAGGCTGGTCCGGTCCAGCAGAGCTCTTCTTATGCTCCTGTGTTCTTATGAGATCCAACTAGACTGTCCTTTTCCCCATCACTCCCCCCCACCCAAGTACAGGAACATGTGAAGATTGTCAGCTAATATATCATTTATTGACCATCATTCTGAAAGTTCCACATATTTTTTATATTCTCTGTTACCTTCTAGAACTCTCTTAAAAATAGGGCTGATACATTTACGTTCTCTTCCCTTCCCAGAGATAGACACTCAGGTTGCCTTCCTTCATAGAAATGAGGCTCAGCAGCTTCTGGTGCCCCAGGCCCACCTCTCCAGCCCGGCTGTGTGGAGAATGTCTGGGCCTTCTTTCTTCCAGCTCTTCCATGAGTTGATCCTCCTCTCTCAGACCTACTCCCTCCTTTAAACCCCATGCTATTGCAAGGAGGTGCCATACACATTATCAGGCCCCTCTCCCTTTCCACGTTCTAGCTGTATCTGAAGAAGGGAGCAGTGACTCACGAAAGCTCTTCCCCTGCCACAAATTTAGTTAGTCGGCTACCAGGAGCAGGGCCTTCTCGGTGGCGGCCCCCTACTGGTGGAACGAGCTCCCGGAGAACACCAGGGCCCTGCGGGATCTTTTGCAGTTCCGCAGGGCCTGCAAAGCGGAGCTCTTCCGCCAGGCGTTTGGGGCCGCCGCCGGGGGGAGCGGCCCTTGGTAGGCGACATGGTGTATCGCCGCTAGAACATCTGAGGTGGGAGTCTCCTGGCGGGAAATCAAGTAGACACTGGTACTGGATATTGGGGTTTTATATTTGCTACCATCTGTGATTGATTGCCTAGCTTTTTAATGTGATTTTAATGTGATTGTGGAATTTTTTGTGTTTTAATTGTATATTTATACTATGTTGTGAGCCGCCTAGAGCCAGTTTTGGTAAGGCGGGATATAAATCGAAATAAATAAATAAATAATAGTCTTGAAGGTGCTCCTGGAAAATAGGTCTTTTCTACTGCTACAGACAGACCCATCCATCTTTTTAGTACAGTGCAGTTCTATTACCTGTGTAGAAAAGCCCTCTTATCTTTGGGCATTTTCTTGACAAGCTGGATTAATGTTGGAGTTGCATTCCATTTAAAAAAACTGTAAGCTTGGTGCCTGTTTACTCCCACGGGTCTTTTCTTTTTTGTGAATGTAACAGAAGGGCTTTTGAATAAACATGCCCAAAGATAAAGTGTTATGAAACTAACCAGTGGATATGACTATATATTTTCTTGAAAAAGGAACCCTGAAATGTGTGGACTGATGATATCTGGAAAGCATATTGGGGACTTCTTTGACATGGTCTGGAGAACTTCTTTGATATATTATGGACTTTTGACTTTGTTGGCATTTTTTTGTGATTGAAATGGACTGCTGTAGAGTATTGCTTGTTTGGGATTTTCCCCTATGTTATAAATGTTATGAATAAGATATTCTATTGTATAAGTGTTGTGTTACTTCGCTAGTTTATAATATAAAATTACACTTCTATTTTTCATAAAATATTTGAATCTTTATTAAGATTTTTGAAAGGCTGTTGTAATCCTTGGTTTTTGAGATCGAGAAAACACGGGGGAAATCGGGGGGAGATGCGGGTCAAAATGCGGCCGCGCAGCAAAGAGTGTGAAATTGACCAATGCAACCGGGGCAAACACAGCCGCTTGTGGGGAATCGGTCATGGTGTATCTCTCTAGTTGTTGGATCCTAACACTGTGATTTTTTGTCTGTTACCATTCCAGGGGGAGGACACAATGGAGAAGGCACGTGTATGGGCAGTTGTTGATTTTGCCCATTGGCAGGTTGGCACCAGCAGAAGACCTTGCCCAAATGAGCAAAACTGTCATGGCGGCGCACAGGAAGAGAGCAGACAATACAGACCTTGCTAGAAGAATGGCCTGCCCCAACCAAGACAACTTCATATGTTCGTGCATGACCTAAATAGTAAGATGGCAGGTTATAAATTACTTTGGAAGGGGGAGGTGTCATTGGCAAATGTATGTTTTGGAGCTGGTACTTGAATATCACCCCCAAGGTGGGTTTTTATTACTGGGTATGTGTTTTGCCTAGTATTCATGTGAAGCCATTTCCTTAGAAGTTCCTGTTTTCAGCTGCCAAATGGCAGGCCGCTCAGTGCTATTTCAGTTCTGACGCTGATGGTAATTTCTATTTGAGCTGAATTAAATTTGACGTAACTCAGGGCAACCAGATGCAAAACCCAGCAAGGTGTATCTCCAGGCCTAACCTGTGAGCTCGCCGGTTCCTTTCTGTTCCTCATTGGCTTGAAACGAAGTCAGGACTTCATACCCGTCGTCATCGTCTGAATGGACAGCCGCGGGAGAACCGGGCGCGACCTCCGTTGCTTCTTGTTGGTGGCTTTCTCCAGAGCAGGGATGGCCTCCCTCCATGGCAGAGCTGTTCGAAAAGGGAATCAAGAGCACTTGCATTAGGGGTGCCAACTCCAGCCTGGGAAATCCTTGTAGATTTGAGGATGCTGCCTTGGGTGGGTGGAGTTTGGGGCTGGGAGAGAGGTCAGCATGGATCTGATGCCATAAAGTCCACTCTCCAAAGTGGCCATTTCACCCTATGATTGCCAACTTCCAGGTGGGGGCTGGAGACTTCCTGGAATTACATCTGATCAGAGAAGAAGAGGAGGAGGAGGAGGAGGAGGAAGAGGAAGAGGAGATTGGATTTATACCCTGCCCTTCACTACCGGAAGGAGTCTCAGACTGGCTTACAGTCTCCTTCCCTTCCCCTCCCCACAACAGACACTCTGTGAGGTAGGTAAGACTGAGAGAGCTCTTTTGAGGACTGCTCTTGAGAGAACAGCTCTGGAAGAACTTGAGACTGGCCCAAGGTCACACCAGCAGCTGCATGTGGAGGAGTGGGGACTCAAACCCAGCTCTCCCAGATTAGAGTCCGCGTTCCTAACCACGACACCAAACTGGCTCTCGTACACAGATGATTCACTATTTATTTATTTACTTATTGAAAACAATTATTCCACTTTTCTTAGAGAAAACAGTTGTTTTGGAAGGTGGATTGTATGGCATTATAACCCTCCCTTCCCCTAAACCCAACCCTTCCAGGCTCCACCCTCAAATCTCCAGGTATTTCCAAAGCCGAGGGGAAGGGATCTCTGTAATGTGGAGATCAGTTGAAATTCTAGGAGGGCTCCAGGCCCTGCCTGGAGGTTGGCAACTCTAAGCACACTCCATGCACACTTTTGAATATGCATAGGTTCTGGATTTGTTCTTCTAGCTTAGAGTCTGGATCAGTCTGGTAAACTGAAGGGGTGTAACCAGGGGTCATTTCGTAGAAAAAGAGGTGGAGGAGCTCATTGGCATAACTCATTAGCATAACTTATTTGCATATGCCACACCCCCTGACATCATCGGAAGTGTGTCTGAAGGCAACGCCCGCCGCTCAGGCTCCACCCCAAAGATCTCCAGGTATTTCCTAACTGAGAGCTGGCAAGCCAGCTTTACACTTTGACTAAAGACACTTTAGGTTTCCTTTGCTCTTGGCAGGGAAGCTCCCCTACAACAAGCATGAAAAGACTGATCAAGTTAGTATGCTTTTGCTTTTTTTCCACAGCACATCACCATATGGGCCCGCTCCTAGGCTTGTTACTCCTAGAATGGCGTTCCTACGTATTCCTGCTCGAAATGACCCCTGGTGTAACTTGTGTCGGATGCCTGGAAAGACTTGCCTTCCAGGAAGGGAAGGAGGAAGAGAGAGGGAGGCGTAAATATTCCGAAGAAGTAATTCTTCCAGAAGATGGTTAATATGCAGTATTGGCAGCTGTCGGCCAATGATAAGGAGGGGGAAGGCAACAATGGCCTAAATTATGACCAATTTATATATCTGGGTGCTCAAAATATTTTTAGGCTAGTCTTTCCTTAAAAAAATATTCTTGAGGTGGCTTAGAAGCTTAGAAACATAAAACGGTAAAACAATGTTAATGAGAACCAATTAAAGGGGGGCAGGTCAAGTCCTTGAATGTAGCAGATAAAACAGGCGTTCAGTGTGGCGGAAAATAAAGATCAAACAGGACACTGAAACAATTCCGTTCCAGCTCAGAGTGGTAACTAGAGAACAGATAAACATACTATATAAACAGATGGAAATGGAGGGCAAAAGAGAACACGCAAAATGACAACAGAAGGGAAAGGGAACCCAGTCCCCGCACTTCCGTGATGCGTTTGCCAGCGACTGTTTTTAAAAGGCCACGGGGGCACGATTGCCTCAAGATTTATTGTAAGGTTGCCAATGTCCAGGTGGTGACGGGAGATCTTCTGGGATTACAGGTGATCCCCAGGCAACAGAGGTCAGTTCATGTGAAGAAAATGGCTGCTTTGGAAGGTAGATTCTGTGGCATTGTACTCCAGTGAAGCCTCTCCCCTCCCCAAGTTCTACCCTACCTGGAGCTGGCTACCCTGTGAGCCAGGCCCATAGCTAATGTGGGCCCCACAGGGCCCGGCCCCCTAACGTTTCTTTCAGGGCTCCAGCCTGAGCCTTGGCTTTTCCTACCCCTGAGCTCCACAGTAGCTACGTGCCTGTCGGTGAAACGAGCTGCATAGGATCAGAGGTCCGATCTTGCAGACATATAATTTCTGCCCCCCTGAGCAAAAACTAGGCTCTCCCAGCAAAAAAGTTGCTAGCTACGGGGCTGCTTGAGCCACTGTTTCCTCCCTCATAGTTTGGGCACTGGGCCCAACACTTTCTTATGGTGTGTTTGAGGGAGAGATTGAACCACTTACGTATCTCCCACAGTCACATCTTTGCACCTGACGCAGTAATTGCCAAAACACAAAACAAAATAGATTTTTTTTTTTAAAAAAAAGCTGGTTACACGAACGGTTTACGTTGCTCTCCTCTCCCCCATTTTATCCTCATGACAATCCTGTGTAGTGGGGTTAGGCTGAGAGAGACTCACTGGCCCGAGATCACCCAGCAAGCTCCCATGGCACAGTAGAAGTATCCCACTTTTCCCCACCCCAAGGAGTCTCAGAGTGGCTTACAATCTCCTTCCCTTCCTCACCCCACAACAGACGTCCCGTGAGGTAGGTGGGGCTGAGAGAGCTCTGAGAGAATTGCTCTTGAGAGAAAACCTCTGCGAGAACTGCAACTGACCCAAGGTCACCCAGCTGGCTTCGTGTGCAGGAGTAGGGAATCAAACCCGGTTCTCCCAGATTAGAGTCCGCCGTTCTGAACCACTGCCCCATGCTGGCTCTCTGTGTGATCAGGGAGCCTGGCAAATGCAGAATCCCTGATAGCCCATGCCCTTTGGCTGTATTCACAGGTTTGGTCCTAGTTTTTTTGTTTTTTAAAGTAAAATTTTTTATTGCAAGATAAAAAATATTTCCAACAAAATACATAATAATGTTTCTTTTTGAATACAGAAATTCAATATCAACACTGAGAAATACTGTATATATTTAACAGTTGATAAACCTGTAACTGTTGTTCATATTATTTATTTGTCTGCTTAGCCTTTGTTTTGTTTTGTTTTTTGCCTAGTGGTGCTCTGTAAATATGCTATTACCGTTATACCTTGAAATATGATTAAGATAATTATTTATTGAATGAGGTCAGTAAGATTTAAGGGTATGTTATGTAGTTATGTAGAGGCATTAGGGCCAGAAGGTCAGATCTAGCTCCACCCATGCACAGCCACTCTCCCCTCTGGCCCAAGGTCGCCCAGTGAAATCCAGCAGTGGAAAGGGTACGGAAAATATTATGGGAAAGCACTTATACACACACACACATGGGCTGCTTGCCTATCAGAGGTAACTGGCCAGACCTCTTTGGGAAGCCTACAAGCAGGCCGCAAAAGGAACAGCTCTCATAACCTCTTGGTGTTCCTATGTTGGAAGGGACATTTTGCAGTATACAAGCCTTCTCCAAGTACATAATTCCGCTCATCATTTCCTCCCACCCTCCCCCCGCCAAGTATAACCCATAAAATCCCATTTAACTACCTGGCACCCAACGATCTATAAAGCAAGAAAGAGAAAATTGACCTGCGGTGTTCTGGAAATTATTGCAGAGTGGCGAGGGTTGTTGGAAAAGTCCCTAGAACTTTCTGAAGGCGCTGCTTCTGGTTCCTCCGCATTCTGAGAACAGCAGCTTTCGCTTTACACTGACTTCTTCGGATGAAAGAAGGAAGTGCTCTAACGAACAGGGCTTCCTGGTTCAGTTTATTTTCAGTGTGTAAAGAGGGTGGTTCTGTCATGAAAATAAGATCAGGATTCAAGGTCTGGTGATCTTTTGTGCTGATCGGAGCATTCTGTACGTCTGAGGGCTGCAGGAGAGCCTTAATGCATCTTTTCTGTGCATCCTGCAGGGAGGAAGGACTGCCAGTGGCAACTGGGCCTGGAAACCTTCCAACATGGCAATTGATCTCCAGGCTACAGAGATCAGTTTCCCTGGAGCAAACAGCTACTTTGGAAAGTGGGCTCTAGGCCATCGTACTTCACTGAGGTCTTTCCCCTCCCCTTCTCAACCCCCCCCCCCAGGCTCCTCCCCCAAGTCTCTAAGAATTTCCCAACCCGGAGTTTGACAAGCCTAACAGGTTGTGACAACTTCACTTGCTAACTATACTTATGCAGGAAGGGGATTGCACAGTAAATACAGTAAATCATACAAAAAGAGCTATGCAACAAGATGCCAAAACATAAGCAACGCCAGAAAATGCTGCCACACTCAGTGTTGTAATTAGGCAACAATGTGGCAACAGTGTAACATAGAAGAATCATACAGTTATAATCATTAATATAACATCCAAAGAAGTTTTCCTAGCAGTTTTCAGAAGTTTCCGAGTTTCCAACGAAGGATCTAGATATGAACTTCATTTTGATGTTCTTTTTCAGGGAAACGGAATTACACAAAATAAACTAGTACACAGTTTCTTAGGTTAGTGTAGCTTTCTTAGTGTACCTTTAAGGGGATTGGAAGATATGTGGATTGGGACTCAGCGCGTAGTATATAACCCTTCACTGAGATGTAAAACACAGAGGCATACCTGATGTGTGTTGTAGTGAGGAGAAGTTCCCGTCTTAGAATTATTTCAAGGTGGCCGGTCAGTGAGTAAGTAGGTTTGATTACGGTGGGCTTTAATGATGTTTCTGGTTTTGGTTTAGATTCATATGGAATAATTTTGGGGTTGATATTTATTGTGTATTTCCATTTAGGAATATTCTTGTGAAGTCTGTGGACTAAGTGAATGAGGTTCTGTGTTAAACAGTAGAATGAAATTAATATAGCTGTAAGTTTGCGGGTATGCTTCTGTGTACTAGTTTATTTTATGTTATTCACAGTTTCCCTGAAAAAGAACATTGGAATGAAGTTCATATCTAGATCCTTCTATCGATCAAAGGTGGAAGCTGGAAAAAAAAAATAACCTCATTGCGCAAAGAACGGTCATACGAGCCTAATTGCAATCCATGTGAGAGATGGCTTTCCAGATCAGTGAAATCATGGATTTAAAGTGCGAATACCCGGTTCCTGGTGTCCGAAAACTCGCTTGGGAACCAGGAGGATTGTGCGAATGAGCCCGCTTCGGTCAAACATGGGCTTTATTTCTTTTTCTCTCCTACTACTTTCTCATTTGGAGCTTTGTTTTTTTGGTTATAGTGTGTGTTCCCTATTCACTGTGACTGGCACCAGTGACGCAGAGCATGAAGCTTAACATGCTAGTAGATATATCTGTCGCAAAGATACGTGGCAAATATTTCAGGGCTGTAATTCGCAAGGCACAAAGCCCCCTTGATCTGACTAAAGCAAAAGGAAATGAAGTAGCGTAATATCTTTTTCTTATTTCCACTGAGCTCAGCAACTTGAAACCTCAACAGCTTGGTTATTGGCTGATAAGCAGGTCAGTGTTAAAATAAGATCCACAGATGTGTGAGAGTTGTACAACTAAAAAAGAAAGGGGGAGAAAATCACTTTCAACCGGCTTCCTGTCAAAACATTAAGAACTGGTGCCAGATAACATCCTGATCATCTAATCCACAACAATGAAGAATCTGTTAAAGAAGATTTGCTTTAAAATCTGGGGCAGGATAATAAAACACTGGAGACAAATGTGTGTTGAGTTCCTGAAAATACTCTGTTTCTGAGAGTGTAGCAAAAATACATTTTCTTTTTATATTTAAAACAAGCTTTAAAAAAAAGTGAATACTCCTAAAGGAAGAATACTGAATTAAGTCAAGATGCTCATTCTGCTAGATTGAGGTATTCTGCATCTCTTTATCTATATATCTAATAGCCAAGTGCCCCCCCACGTGCGGATACCTAATTCCGCGCGGGGGGGCACTTGGAGGGCAGGGGGGGGGTTCTGCAGGTGGGGGGGTGACCCCCCTGCCTGCAGAAAAATCCAAAAAGTTTGAAAAACTTCTCGGGGGATATTTAAATTTCCTGAAAAGTTAAAGCATTCTCCGTGCACGCGTGGAGAAAGCTCTGGCCACTGTAGGGGAGGGGGTGGGAAGTGGCGTGGCGAGGCCTCGCCACCACCGTTTTCAGGGAGGGGGGAGAGCCTCGGAGGACAGCGGTCTCCCTGCTGCCGCCGTTTTAAGGAAGGAGGGGGGGGGAGAGCCTCGGCGGACGGTGGTCTCCCTGCTGCCCCCGCTGCCATTTTGAAGGGAGGGAGGGGGGAAGCTGCCAAAGGGAGAGGAGTAGAGGCTCGACGCGCCGGGGGAGAGGAGGAGGAAGAGACTCACTCCCCCCCCCCCACGAGTATCGCGGGTCCACCAGCTTGTCTATATCTAATAGTGATGTGTGGCCCCTGTCTGCAGATATCTAAATAATGATGATGATGATTAATATTTATTAGATTTATCCCAGCTTACGCTGGGCTCAAGGCAACATACAAAAAGCATGATGCCATAAAATATACAAAAACATTAAAATTCAATATACAATTTAATTAAAATCACAATATAGAATAAAAGATCCAAGATGGCATCCAATAATGTAATCTATCCCCGTTCCAGACTACCGGCCTTTTCTGGGCAGGGGGGAAGGGGACTCAGAGCAAAAAGGAGGGGGAGGAAGGGAGGGAGGGTGTCAGCTGATGAGGTAGCCGTTGCTGCCCTCAACCAAAAGCCAGGTGGAACATTTCTGCTTTAGAGGTCTAAAACCATGTGGTCACGGCTATAGGCACTGGAAAACAATGCAGACCAATGGAAGGTCTTGGGGGCTGGTCTCAGGTGAGAACAATAGATGAGTTCCAGGGGTGTGTGACATCAGGATGGGCAAGGCTTAGATGTAGCCAATGAGCTTCCAGAGCGGGTAGAGTCAGGCTTTAACAACAGAAGCCAGGTGTTGGATGACTGTGCTGGGGGTGTCCATTGTGGAACAATAGAGTGGTCTGGCGTTACCCTGGTGCCAGACAAAAGGAGTGATGTCTTCTTAATGTGTGGCAGGATGATCCCGAATGGGTGACCATTCACTATACATGGAGAGTCAGTGTTTACCTTGATGGGTCTGGCATAGGTGTAAGACTCTGACAGAGCTATGGCTTGCCCAAGGTCAGCCAGCAGGTGCAAGTGGAGGAGTGGGGAATCAAACCCGGTTCTCCCAGATTAGAATCTGCACACTTAACCACGACACCAAACTGGCTCAAGAGGGGATGGGGTGCACTCTCCACACAAGTTTCTTGCAGGTCCCTACTTGTGTTCCCTAAGGGTTGCTTTATGTATCTGATCATTTGGCTTTTTTTTTTTTTGGTGGGGAGGAGACACCAAACCAAAGCCACTTAGTCAACTTAAGCTGGGTGGAGGTGAGGAGGAAGTGACCTAGTGACATCACAGGCAACAGCCAATCAGGGCTTGCAGCGTGGCTTGCTTCTGCAGAATCAGGAGGAACAGATTTCCCCTGACTTCAGTCCTCAAAGGCTATATGTAGGGTTTGCCATTTGAACCTTTCAAAAAAGATCTGGTTAACTGACAGCAGGGAAGGAAGGAAGGCGGCCTGGCATAGCCTGAGTTTGTCAGATCTTGGAAGCTAAGCAAGGAGACGGCCAAGAAATGCTCTGCAGAGGAAGGCAATAGCAAAACACCTCTGCTTCTCACTTGCTTTGAAAGCCCCTTGTTGGGGGTCACCATACGTTGGTTGCAACTTGACGCAGGACAAATATTGCCAATGCGTTATCTTTATTTTTTTTAAAGGGATACTTTATCAATAGTTTTGATACTTTATACTAATTACAAGTGCAACTTAGTTAACCCTTGTTGTCAAAAATGATTTTGAAATACGATCACAAAGTATTCTTTTAACCATATGAGTTAAGTTCTTCAAAAATATAAATGCAAATATTCACGGAACAGTTTCTTCCCTTTGGACTTTATCGTGGAACACTCAGGTCTAGCCTATGGTTTCATTTTTTTGTTGTTAAAAAAAATAAAGGTTTAAGAGAAAGAAAAGCAAAGTAACAGCAATTTTTAAAAAATGAAGCATGATTTTTAACGTCAGTTCAACTAGTTAGGCAGTGAACCAATTCTTCCGGTTTGAAGAGGCCAACAGTTGGAACAGGTGGCTGGTAGGAGAAGTTTGGCTGTACTGGTGGGTCTCCCCCCCCTCCCGCTTGCTGCCAGCGTGGGGGGCCCCACAGCCCTCATTCCAGCTCTTGCTGATAAATGACATCATGACAAAACACAAAAAGGTCTGCTACCATCTGCACAGTAGCAAAAACACACAAAAATCTGTGAAGATTCACTTATAAACAATGTGTGAATCAAATAAAGACTATTACAGATTCATATGTTATTAGATTTATATAAGCTTCAAGAATCATATACTACGGCCAGTTTGGTGTAGTGGTTAAATGCGTAGACTCTAATCTGGGAAAACTGGGTTTGATTCCCCACTCCTCCGCTTGCAGCTGCTGGATGACCTTGGGCAAGCCATAGTTCTGTCAGAGATGTTCTTGAAAGAGCAGTTCTCAAAAGAGCTCTCTCAGCCCCACCTGCCTCACAGGGGGTCCGTTGTGGGGAGGGGCAGGGAAAGGAGTTTGTAAGCCGCTCTGAGACTCTGAGTGAAGGGTGGGGTATAAATCCAATCTCTTCTCTTCTCTTCAAGAATGAAAACTTCCAAAGTGCATTTTAAACATGTGCAACACCATGTCAGAAAACTAAGAACATCAGTCACAAAGCTAAATCCAAACCATGAAGGTTACTCCATTCAACAGGTAAGTCTTCTGAAAAAAATAGTGACTTGCTCAATTCAGCAGGTAAGGCTTCTGAAAAAAATAGTGGCATCAAGGCCACTTGAAACTTCTGTGTTCCACAAATAACAATTCACCAGCAAGCATATACACTCTAGAAGTTTTCATTCTAGAATAAGATTCTTGAAGTTTATATAAATCTAATGACGGTGGCTCAGTGGTTAAGATGCTGCGCTGCAGACCGGAAGATCAGTAGTTGGGCAGTTTGAGACCCAAGTGCCGTATGACAGAGTGAGCTCCCGTCTCCAGTCCCAGTTCCTGCCAACCTAGCAGTTCGGAAGCAAGAAATTGCGAGTAGATAAACAGGTACCCCTTCGGTGGGAAGGTAACAGCGTTCTGTGCACCTCAGCGTCTAGTCATGCTGGCCACATGACCACAGAGACGTCTTTGGACAGCGCTGGCTCGTTGGCTTGGAAACGGAGATGAGCACCACCCCCTAGAGTCAGGTTCGACTGGTTTTCAAGCAAGGGAAACGTTTACCTTTACCTTAATGACATATGGATTTGTAATCGTCTTTATTTGGTTCACACATTGTTTATAAGTGAATCTTCACAGTGTTCTTGTGTGTTTTTGCTATTTATAGCACTGTGTTCCCTTACCTATTTTTACCATCTACATAGTGGCATTCTTGGCTGTATGGGTCATTTGGCTGCCATCAAATTACAGAGAGTCAATTAACTGGTCAGTTGACAGTATCCGGCCTGTGGAAGCTAGTGAGATCCTTGTGTTTTCATTCATTTATTTACCTGACCTTTTTCCCCAAAGCAGCTTACATGGTTCTCCCTTCCTCTGTTTTATCCACACAACGACCCTGTGAGGACGATTAGGCTAAGAGGGGGTGACTGACCCAAGGTCGCCCAGGAAGCTTCCATGGCAGAGTGGGGATTTGAACCTGGGTCTCTGGATCCTAGTCCAACACTCTGACCACTACACATACTGATTCTCATAGGGTGAGAACAGTCACGAACCCACCTGAGATGGACTCAGGAATGGATTCCTCGGGAGGAGCCAGGGTCCATTTTGATGAGGTTCTGGGGACACCTGACACCACTGGACCCCTTCCTGAGCCTCTTCTGGACTCAGAGCCCCTGGACCCCGAGACCTCCGTCAAAGGCCTAGCCCCTGAAGGATTAGTTACAGGCAATGATGCCAGCATGCAGAATTGACGGCAGCCAGTCCCCTGCCTTGTAGGACCAGTCCCTGGACGACCGTTCCCCCCCTCCCCAAGTTCTACCCCCATCTGGACAAGAGCAACAGAGATGGTGGACCCATAAGAAGCAATCCAACAATGGAGATTGGCAGCCAATTATCAGCTAATGCTGCCATCCCCAGCCCGGGAGGTGTTTTCCCTTGGGCTGGGCCTCATCTCAGTGGAATGTTTTACTAGTTTGCTCTCATAGCGTGCTTATCACTTCAACCTTGAGGAGCCCGCTATGCCAGCTGTGGTATCTTTTAGTGTGTGGCTCTATACATTCCCGCCTGTACTCTGGGAACAGAAAGCCAGTATTTTAAGCACCTTTTATTCCTTCTTCATGATTGGTTGCATTACACTGCAGGGTCCTTTCGAATTCTGTATGACTATATCGGACCCACATATACTCGCCATTACTAACACAAGAAGTGTAGATGACCATCTCAGACCCCTCTCAATAAAGCTTTCCTGATTAAGGACACTTGTTGTTGATTGACTCTGTGGACTCTCACCCCCATGTCCCAGTTATTGAGCCAGACCTCTGCCTAAGTGTACACAGTGCTTTGAAGGATCGGGGCTCATTCAAGCCCTGGCCAGATGAAGCCCAGGAATGGGAGGGAGGGAGGCTCTTGCTGTCCCGAATACTTCCATGGCCCTACTGGTTCCCCCCGTTCTTGTGGTTAGCTTGTTTCCATGCTACCCTTAAGACTGGACCCAGAACCAAACTTCTGAACCCATGCTACTGGAGTCAGAACAGACACCTTTCCGGCTTTGACTCTCGAAGTCTCATACCCTGACGATCTGGTTTGTCTCTGAGTTGCTAGTGGACTCGAGTCTAGCTCTTCTACTGCAAACCAACACTGCTACCCTCTTAAACGATCTTCCCAGCAGGTTCACTGCAGAAGTTATTGTATACCTGGCTATATCCAACATTCCCGTGCTCATATAAGAGAGAAGAAGAGAAGAAGAAGAGATTGGATTTATATCCCACCCTTCACTCACTTGGAGTCTCAGAGTGGTTTACAATCTCCTTCCCCTCCCCACAACAGACACCCTGTGAGGTAGGTGGGGCTGCGAGAGCTCTGACAGAAACTGCTCTTTTTCAAGAACAGCTGTGCCAGAGCTATGGCTTGCCCAAGGTCATCCAGCAGGTGCAAGTGGAGGAGTGGGGAATCAAACCCGGTTCTCCCAGATTAGAGTCCGCGCACTTAACCACTACACCAAACTGGCTCCACAAGTTGCTGCTTAGAGAAACCAGCTACGGAATCTATGTCCTTGTACACACACTGAAATACATTTAATGAAAATGCGTTTGCCCTTCCTAGGGAAGAACAATAAAAGAATCTTATAGGTGATAGTTTTTCTGACCTCTCCTTGCAAGGAAGGCTTTGTCTGCAAAGCATGATGATGGAACCAGACCAAACGATAGGCAAGAAGATGTATTAGGGAGCAGCCCATAACTGGTGTGGTCGAAAGAGACTTAATCATGGGGTACTGTGAGTCTTGAATATTGACATTAGGTATGCTACTTGCAAGAGAGGGGTTCTTCTTCCTTCGATCCATCAAGAGTGCCAGGGGGTATTCGAAAACAAGCAAGGGAACTGAAAGTAGCTCTGTCCTACACCGGAACGCTAATCATGGTCTCCCTGTTTCAGGAGATTAAAGGAGAAGTCCGGGACCAGTGGAGGACAAGAGTATACCCTCTGGCTCAACATTAAACATGTGTCAATGACATGAGAACGAGGCGGGGATACAGGCCGAGGACAGACTGGCAGTCTCGGCCGCTCTGCCTCCGCTTCAAAAGTGGAGGCAGAGCGGCCGTTCAGACAGCCGCATCTGCCCCGAGGAGGCGGCCCGAATGCATCGCGTCCGGCACCGCGCTCCTCCCGCAGCAGCCGAGCACCACTTCAAAGTGGTGCTCCGGCTGCTGCGGCACGCGTTCCACCCGCCAGAGCGGGTGTAAACGCGCGCCGGGAGGGGGAGCCACGTGGCGTCCGCATGCTGCTGTAGGAAGCTGCCCGCAGTCTGAACGCTGCGGGCGGCTTCCTTCCGGCGGCGTGCGGATGCCGCGCGGCGGGGGAAATCCCCCCCGCCTTAGTCTGCCACGCCGCGGAGGCGCGGCAGACTTTAAGTCTGTCCTCAGCCACAAAGGAGCAAGGATTCCTCCTAAAAATGAACATCTCCTTGATAATGGATCTGACTAGTGGTAAGAGTCCATGCACCACAAGGGGCTCTTTTGTATCTCCTTTCTACAGGGAACAGTATCAGCACCGAACAAATCACTGCCATTTCTCAGCTTGCTATCTCCTTCAGTGTAGGTACTAGTCTTGTTGGGAAACCCATCTCATTGTTCTCCTCTTGCCTCTCCTGATGGTTCATACTTGCCCTTTGTTTCTTTGAGGGCTTTCCTCTTATATCCGTCATCTGCTGGTTTCTCCGTTGTCCTGCCTCCTTCCATTTCGTTGCTTGGTAATGTACCATACACTTCTCTACTCTCCAAGTACACTTGTAGCCCCAAATCTCCCAGGTCTGTGTTGTCTTCCAAACAAAGCTCAGAAGTATTGTGCAACAAATCCCCATTGTCATCCTTTGTGCTGTGTATCATAGCTGTGATCTCCAGGCGTTTGCTGTCCCCAAACTCTGTGATATCGTTTGATAAGATGTCATGTACCATCACGGGCTCCCGATTGTGAGTGGTCCACTTGGTTCCAGAAAAGATGGCCATCTTATCCATAGACCTGTATGGAAACCAAATATTTATTATTGTTTGAAAATAAGAACTTAAAAGAAGCCAATTTTGGATCAGGCGAATGGCCCATCCAGTCCAACACTCTGTCATACTGTGGCCAAAAATACCAGGTGCCCTCAGGAGGTCCACCAGTGGGGCCAGGACACTAGAAGCTCTCCCTCTGTTGCCTCCCCCACAAGCACCAAGAATACAGAGCATCACTTGCTCCAGACTGAGAGATCCTATCTATACCTTGTGGCTAATAGCCACTGATGGACCTCTGCTCCATATTTTTATGCAATTCCCTCTTGAAGCCGTCCATGCTTATAGCTGCCACCACCTCCTGTGGGAGTGAATTCCATGCGTTCATCACTCTTTGGGTGACGAAGTCCTTCCTTTTATCTGTTCTAACCCAACTGCTCAGCAATTTCATGGAGCGCCCACGAGTTCTTGTCTCGTGATCTGAACTTGGAGGCAGCCATGCCATTCTTTCTTTCGGTATGGGCGAATTTCCTGGTCTCGCATAGACTTTTCCGAAGTAGAATCCCCATGACCCAGCAGTGCAATTTGCCAGTGATCCGGCAGCTGCCTTTTGAATCAGCTGTGGTTTGCAAACACTCTGGAAGCCCATCTTCGAGATGGTTCTGGGATTCTTGCACAGAATGCCAGCCCTTCTTAAACTAGGCCTCTGAGCAATGAAGGTGCAATGGACCTGTGTGAAGTGATCCTGGACATGTGTTCTTGCTTAAGAGTGGGGATTAACTAATCCAGGTTTGTTTGCATGGGGCCTTTGATGATGATGTTGTTGACAACTAGCCATGAGTTTATTTATTTGATTGGATTTATATCCCACCCTTCCCACAAGTGGGCTCAGGGAGGGTCACAACAGCTAAAATACAAACATAAATCCAGTACAAATAGAAATTCATACAAAGTTAAAATTTCTAAAATCAACAACAGATGACAATCTACATTTCCAATAACAAAGGGTGCCTCCGTTGCTGGGCCTACGCTGACAAAAATAAGGACCCACTCAGCAGATACCATAGTGATCTCTACAAAGGGCAGTTCACCCAGGCAGTATGAGCAGGGGAGGCCAAAGTGTTGAGACGTCCTCAGCCAAAGGTCTGGTGGAACAGTTCCATTTTACAGGTCCTGCAGAATTGCGTTACATCCAGCAGGGCCCTGATCTCTAGAGAGAGCCAGTTTGGTGTAGCGGTTCTCCCAGACTCTAATCTGGGAGAACTAGGTTTGATTCCCCACTCCTCCCCATGCAGCCAGCTGGGTGTCCTTGGGTCAGTCACAGTTTTCTCAGAGCTGTTCTCTCAAGAGCAGTTCTTTCAGAGCTCTCTCAGCCTCACCTACCTCACAGGGTGCCTGTTGTGGGGAGAAGAAGGGAAGGGGACTGTAAGCCACTCTGAGATTCTGAGTGAAGGCTGGGGTATACATCTGTGAGACTTCTGATAAGTTCCAATAAGCCAGGCCTTAGTGAAAACAAAGTCCTTTATTTTCTTAATGGTCTTTCAGGAACACTTTCTTTGTTAGTGATACCAGATCAATGAGACACGGAACTCTTATACAGTATTCAAAAGGCAATGGAATGACAGGCACCAATCGGTGTAAAAACCCTGAAGCGCGAAAACCCCCAACCGTTGCATTCCCAGGAAAAAGGTGCGCAAGCTAAATCACTACTTCCCCCCCCCCCCCCCCATGCTCCTTAGTGACCTCTACTTGCATTCCCACGCATAGACACCTGGAAGAACCCAGTACAGAGACATCTCAAGGTTAGCAGTACAGCCAAACAGATTAGCAAAGCTGGCAAGACAGGGAGGGAAGGAGGGGGCAGGAATGAGCACTCTGGAATGGAACCGGATACCAGCCTCCCGACTGGAGGAACTCATGCAAAAGGGGGAAGAGAAAAATAAAATGACAGGGAACCTGACAACATCCAACCTCTTCTTCTTCTTCTTCTTCTTTCACCAGGCCGGAGCCAGAGCAGAAAATGTCCTGGCCCAGGCTAAGATGACGTCCTTCGGGCCAGATACTACTAGCAGATGCTGCTCGGCAGAGCGCAAAGCTCTATGGGGCACACAGACCCTAATGATACCAGGGGATGGCTCCTACCCCTCTCCTGCCATCCCGCTGAGCAAAATTAATTAATTATTTAAAATATTTATATCCCATCTTTCTTTTTGGGTCTTATTTGAAGCCTTCCTCCAATTTAAAGAGTCTCCATCAAATTTAGATGGCTCTTCCATTGGAGGAATACCCACTTAAGATGGAGGAAGGCGCTTTAGCCTGGAGAACAGCTGCTTGGAGGACATTTGGATCTACTGCACTGATTTTAATGCTACTAATAAAGAGTAACTGGGCACTGCCTTGCTGGCGAAATTGCTGTTTAGGTAATTCTGTGGTGCTTTAGATCTGTTGCAATCTTCCCAGAGCATCCGTGACTTCAGGACTGAATGGAGGTGCAGGTGGTGGGGATGGATTTCATAAATAAATAATACACCAATGGTCAGCATTAACTAGTCCCCTGGAAACTGGCTTCCCTTTTGCTTATCTCTACAATACATCAGCAGCGAAATCCTGTGCATACGTACGTGGAAAGTTAAATCCCATTGAATAAACTTGCACAGGGTCAGGTTGTGTGCATACTAAGAGAGGAATCTCATAGAATCTCTTGGGAGCGGTAGTTAACGCTACTACCCCAAACTGGGGAAAAAATATCGGGATCCTAATGAAAAGGACAGAGTGGTGGCTAAGTGGTTTAAACGCTAAACTGCAGACCTGAAGATCGGTAGCTCGGCAGCTGAAGACCCGAGTGCCGCATGATGGAGTGAGCTCCCGTCTCTGGCCCCAGCTCCTGCCAGCCTAGCAGTTCGAAACCAAGAAATTGCAAGTAAATAAATAAATGCCGTTTCGGTGGGAAGGTAACAGCTTTCCGTGCACCTCAGCATCTAGTCATGCTGGCCACATGACCACGGAAATGTCTTCGGACAGCGCTGACTCTTCGGCTTGGAAACAGAGATGAGCATGGCCCCCCAGAGTCGGATTCGACTGGCTTTCGAGCAAGGGAAACCTTTGCCTTTACCTCTAATGAAAAGAGATGATGAAGGTAACTATGTTCTTAGCCATCACAAATATCCTTTCTTTATATTTTAATTGTCCACTTCAAAATACAGAAAGAACAGTGTGAAGTGGCTATCAGAGCCATACAGAGAAGCCATTTAGAAAATAGAAAAAAAACCCCACCTTGAAAAGGTTTCTCAAGAATCTATTCAATTGTCCTAATGGCTATAATAACATCCCACTTTGTATGGCAATTGTTAATGAAATGTTCAGCCATGATGGAATTCTTAGAAAATTAGTGAATTCTACCTTCTGCAACATTCTGAAATTCAATTATTTTGGAAAGGGGGGTTGCTGACTTGTTCACCTTCCTAGACGATCTCTGCAACGAGCACTTCGCAGACGTTTTCTGTGGTTCGGTGGTACCCTGCATCCAGGAGGTCTTAGGTTCTGTCCCCAGAATCTCCAGTTAAAAGGATCCAGTGATGTGAAAGGCCTCCTTTTACCTGAAATCCTGGAGAGCTGCCACCAGCCCTAGTAGGCAATATCAAACTCAACAGACTCCGTATGAGGCAGCTTTGTTTGTCCAAAATGGAGATACAACCTGATCACAAACAGCACTTTGTGGGACCACGGTCTTTCATCCAGAGCCAAGGTTAATCACAGGCCTTTCCTTCCAATCAGTTCAGATACTTATTGATGAACTTTTCTTTCCTTCCTGGAGATACAATAATTTAATCCTTCTCCTTAAGTCTCTATAAGGCTACACTATATGAGCTTCCCAAGCCAGCCCAGTAGGGTTGCCAGCCTCCAGGTGGGGCCTGGGGATCTCCCACTTTTACAACTGATCCCCAGCTGACAGAGATCAGCTCCCCTGGAGAAAATGGCTGCTTTGAAGGGTGGACTCTATGGCATTGGACCATGCTGAGGCCCCTCCCCTCCCCAAACCCCGCCCTCTCCTGGCTCCACCCCCAAAGTCTCCAGGTATTTTCCAACTCAGACTTGGCAACCCTACAGCCCAGCCTTTCAGTTTAATACTCCAGTAAACAGAAAGAACCTGTAGTACCTTCTCTTCGTCCTGAAACAGCAGAGGCAGCAAAAGAGGGCATCCTGGAAGACCCCCCAGCATTTAGATGCCTTCATCTCCTTTGACTGCAGCTTCCAGTGATTCCTGGGAATGCCAACCAAGCCCGAGACTCAAGCAATAGACAGGCAGACTGAGCCGCTACAATCCAAAGTAAAACCAACCCCTTCTAACACTGGCCTTTCAGAATCCCTTACTAGCATGGGGGGGAGATTCTTGATCAAATTATCACCAAGGCTCTTTGACCCTTTAATATGAACATGCCATCTCAGTGGTTGGGTGCTGCCATTGTGACACCTCTCAGCCAATGGTTTCTCCCCATACTTCTAAATAATTTGCATACTAGCTGTGCATTGGTGGAGAGGCGCAAGCCTTGGGTGCGAAAGAGGAGAGGGAAACTGAGCAAGGATGAGAAGTAGAACTACTCCATAGATGTAATGGGATGCTCTCTTTATATTTGTAATCACGGTACTGCAAAACCGTTGAGAACAAAGAGGTTTCTTCCTCCTTCGCCAGCATGAAGTAGTGGTTAGAGCAGGGGTGGCCAAACTTGCTTAACGTAAGAGCCACATAGAATAAACATCAGATGTTTGAGAGCCAC
The DNA here is from genome assembly GCA_029233225.1 of Lepidodactylus listeri. Classification (NCBI taxonomy): domain Eukaryota; kingdom Metazoa; phylum Chordata; class Lepidosauria; order Squamata; family Gekkonidae; genus Lepidodactylus; species Lepidodactylus listeri. The sequence continues at coordinate 53,214,462 of JARCFY010000017.1, forward strand.
ACGACATGAACAAACATTACGTGTTTTTATTGGGAAATATGCAGATTTGCCTCTTATCAACATTAAATGTGACTGCCAAAAATAATAACAAAAGGGGTAAAAGCAGATATTGATAATGGTATTTATTTGTCCAATGATATTTGTTTTCTAATGATATTTAGCTTCCCCAGCTGCCCTGCCAGGAGCCACATAATATGTGTGAAAGAGCCACATACGGCTCCCGAGCCACAGGTTGGCCACCCCTGGGTTAGAGTATCAGGTTAGGATCCGGGAGAATCAGGTTTGAATCCCCATTCAGCACTGGGTGATCTTGGGCCATCGCTCTCTCTCAGCCTAACCTCTACCTCACAGGACGATTGTTGTGAGGATAAAATGGAGGAGAGAACAATGTTGTAAGCAGCTTTGGGTCCCGACTGGGGAGAAAACTGGCCCAAGGACACCAAGTGAGCCACTGTGGCAGAGTGAGGAATTGAACCTGGGTCTCTCAGACCCAATCTGATACTTTAACACTGGCCCAGTAGATAACCAAAAGTCAGACTAAAGTTGCTGGTAGTCGAGAGACATCCCTGTTACAAAATAAGCAAACCCCATCTCATAACTATGTGTTAACACCAATGTATTTGCTCAGTGTAAAGTATGAAAGTATAACTGGTTGTTGGAACATGCTCCCATCTGAGATTAGGGCCCTGCGGAACTTGTTACATTTCCCCAGGGCCTGTAAAACAGAGCTGTTCCACCAAGCCTTTGGTTGAGGCGGCGGGTGACTAATTATCAGGCCTCTCTTGCTGAAGCTCTCCAAATGTATACGGCCCATATTCATAAGATCTCCACAGTCCTTTGGTTTATGGCCTAGTAGCCTCCAGCTATTTGGGATTGCTGTACTTTCCTAATTTATTGTGCTACCTGCTTTTGTTTTAATTATCTGTTGTTACAACTGTTTTAATGGTTTTGTAATATTATTGTTGTGACCGCCCTGAGCCTGCTTGTGGGGAGGGCGGGATATAAATCAAAATAAATAAATAAATAAAAATATTATAATAATATATCAAACCTACTCAAATCCAATTTATTGTTACAATCATATTACATATGGATTTTTAAAAGAGATTGTAATGGTATACACACAGCGTTCAGTTCTTGCTTCTGAGTTAGACAGACTTATTAGGCTTTGGGCAAGTCAGTTACTTGAACTCGCCTGTGCAATATTTGTTTCAGATACACCAGTGACCAACAGGGTAATCCTGAGCAGAGTTACACCCTCCTAAGTGCATTGCCTTCAGTGGATTTAGGATGCTTATTTAGGAAGTCACAGTAAGAGACACATAAGAACATAAGGGAAGCCAATGTTGGATCAGGCCAATGGCCCATCCAGTCCAACACTCTGTCACACAGTGGCCAAAATACCAGGTGCCATCAGGAGGTCCAGCAGTGGGGCCATAACACAACTGCAGTTCAAATTTGTCTGTGTCATTAACTCACTAGGTAACTTTGGTCTCTTTCTCATGGGGATAACAAAACTTGGCCTGCCTTAGAGGGTTGTTGTCAGGCTTACAGATAGAAAATTTACTCTCTGCATCTGACATCCAACCACATAATCCGATAGATCTCAAACTGATTTACACCTAAACAATATATCTCCTCTACTTTTTGGGAGTTTGGTTGTGTTGCACTAGTGACATCATAGATGTTTATATAAACGCAATTACTAGAAAGCTCATTAAAGAGTACACAACTTTATTAAATCCTTACGAGCACTGTTGATATTGACGCTACATTAAGACTGTTTTATTGTTACCCTCACGTCACTAAATGAGTAATATACTGAAACACAGTTTGACTCTAGGTTGCAAAATTCTGTAATTCCTACTTGTAATTCTATTTCTGTATTAATTGTGAAACAGCAATAAACAGTGAAAAACCTAGAAAAAAAATTACCCTCTGCCAAGCGTTTCTGAACACTGAAAGTGGTATCATTGCTATGATCATACCCATTTAGGGTTGCCAAGTCTTCGGAACTCACTGGCAGAGGGGAGTCCCCCCCGTCTGGGAGTTCCTCCTGGCGTGCGCGCCCAGCGACGTCACCGGAAGTGACGTCAGCACGTTAGGGGCGTTGCCAGGGCGATGGTATCATAGAGTTTTGGGGCGATTGCCAGAGCGTTGCCCTGCCAACGCCCCCAATGTGCTGACGTCACTTTTGGTGACGTCATTACGCCGTCCTTGCTGGACGACGGGGGTGGTTCACCCCGCAGGCCAAATGCTGGCCGGTGGATCGGGAACCCCTTTAGCGGGGGATCCCCCGCCCTCCGGGCTGACTTGGCAGCCCTGTACCCATTGCATTAAAAATCTAAACCTCTCCGTCCACACATATATGCAATTAAAATAGTGTGTATCTATTAGATAATATTTATTTATTTTTCAGATTTATATCCCACCCTCCCCGCAAGCCGGCTCATTTGTTTGTTGTATATTTGTCTATACAAACTAATCTTTGTGCATATGTACCGTAATTTAACTGTATGTATGATATTGCACTAAAACCTTTTAAAGACTGTATCCGTATCTATCACAATAATAATAAATTTTTAAAAGTCGGATTTTTATAAATTAATGCACTTTTCACTAGAAATCATAACTGTTTTCTTTTTTAAATAAAAAAACCCCATTAAGTCAATTCATTTATGTCAATTCATTTGCCAGCTCCAAATTAAGAAACCACCCGCACTAAGCCCTCCACAAGCAACTCTGGGTTCCCTTCTGCTTTCCACGCGTCCCCAACCAATAGCGGACGGAGGTAAACTCGGGCATTTCAACCAATGAAAAAAACCTCCTCTCCCTGTTCCCTCCGTCCCCTTCGCCTTCTCCAATCACAACTAAAAGAAAGGCAACCGGGCGGGGACAGAGCGCCTGCAACCAATCACACCCGGAGAAACCAGGAGGAGTGGGCGGGACCCGGCTCCCCTCTCCAGCCACTGAGCAAGCCAGGGAAACGAACCAGCCAATCCAACGCCCACCTGACGCCGCTCGGCCTTCTCTCACCCAAACTTGTTCGGGGCTGGAAATTCCCTCCGTTCCCGGCTCCCGGGCGCGAGCGGGCGCTCGCTTTGGCCCTGAGCCAATCGGAGAGGCGAGTGTGCGGCGCCGCGGCCCGTCATTGGCTGCCGTGGGAAGGCCGGCCGGGTCTTGCGCGTCGCAGTGGGGTAGGGTGTGCGCCGCTGAAGCTCTGGGCTCTGCGCTGCTGTGAGGGGACGGCGGCGAGGGGGCGGGAGACGGGCGGCGCCTGAGACGTTGCCCTGGAGGGGTCGTGGGGGGGTGGGAGGAAAAGATGGTCGTCCCTCGGGCGGTGGGCCGGATGGGGAGCGGTGAGTAGCCGGGCTGGGGGTGGGGGGGGGGGGGGGAAGGAGATGCAGCTGGCTCGGGGGGGGGGGACAGCCCCTGTGGGGAAGGGGGGGGCAGAGGCACCCCCCCTCCCCACACCCACACACGGTTCTCCCAATATTTTCTTTGGCTTCCTTTTTAAGGTTTACTTTGCCTACCTTTGTGTCTTGGGGTGGGGGTGGGGGCGTAGTTTGAGCTGTCAAATTGTATTTTGTAATTGTGCATTTCATTCTGGTTTCAATTTTTAGAGCTATTATCACTGTTGTTATTTTGTTACTGCAAATCAAGGGGCGGCCAAACTTGCTCAACGTAACAGCCACAGAATAAACGTCAGAGCCCTCACAGTTCTCCCAATATTTTCTTTTGCTTCCTTTTTTAGGTTTACTTTGCCTACCGTTATGTCTCTTTTTTTTGGGGGTGGTGGTGGTGGTAGTTTGAGCTGTCACAATGTATTTTGTAATTTTACACTTCGCTTTTTGGGTTTAGTTTTTAAGGATTTTGTTGTTGTTGTTTTGTTCTTGTTGTTAATGCTATTACTACTACTACTACTACTATTACTATCACTATAACCATTACTATTATTACTAGTATTATTATCATTATTGTGATTATTGTTGTTGTTGTTTCTGCAAATCAAGGGGCGGCCAAACTTGCTCAACGTAACAGCCACAGAATAAACGTCAGAGCCCTCACAGTTCTCCCAATATTTTCTTTTGCTTCCTTTTTTAGGTTTACTTTGCCTACCGTTATGTCTCTTTTTTTTGGGGTGGTGGTGGTAGTTTGAGCTGTCAAAATGTATTTTGTAATTTTACACTTCGCTTTTTGGGTTTAGTTTTTAAGGATTTTGTTGTTGTTGTTGTGTTGTTGTTGTTGTTAATGCTATTACTACTACTACTACTACTACTACTATCACTATCACTGTAACCATTACTATTATTACTAGTATTATTATCATTATTGTGATTATTGTTGTTGTTGTTCCTGCAAATCAGGGGCGACCAAACTTGCTTAACGTAACAGCCACACAGAATAAACATCAGATGTTTGAGAGCCACGAGACATGAACAGATATTACACACATGTTTTTATTAGAAAATATGCAGAATTTGCTTCTTCTTAACACTAAGTTAGACTGTGTGAAAGAGCTGCATGTGGCTCCCAAACTGCAGTCTGGCCTCCCCCTGCTGCAAATAATAGTGTTTGGCGGCTTTGGGTTTCTAGTTTTTAGGGCTTGGATGTATTTTAAAAGACAGTTTTATGTCTACTGGGGATTTAAATATTTGTGAGGGCTCTTTGCATGTTCGTTTTGTTCGCTGGGGGGATTGAAATCAGGAGTTTGGGTATTTAAAAGATTCTCTCTGATTCAGGGGTTTTAGATTTTAGGTAATCCCTTGGGTGGGTTGTGGCTATTTTTAAGTTTGCATCGAAGGCTTTAAGTTTTGTATGTGGGGGATTTGTGTTGTATGTCTCCTGGGGGATTTTAAATGCTGTATGGTCTTTTCTGCATTTTGAGACTGGGGGAATTTTCAGCTTCAGATAGTTTGGGGGGATTTCAAGTTAATTTGGGGTTTTTAAGATTTCTTTTGTCTTATGAGTTTTTAATATTTACTGTGGTGTTTTGGAGGGTTTAAGCATTGATAGTTCACATAACATAGAGCTAACTGAAAGCATTCTGTGCTGCAGGTTTGTGGTGATGGTGGCTTCTGATATAGATGTGGAAGTTGAGAGAACTTTATTCTTGCCTTTTTTTACTTTTGTATTTACTTTATCTTATACTTTTTATATTTGTCTTCAGAAGTACCTCTTTGAATTCATAACTATTACTTTATAGTGTGCTGTACCGGGAGGGAAAGTAAAATCTCAACAGATGTCTTATACCAGCTTTTTAATGGTTAAAGTGTTTTTATTCCAGCACCGACTTTCATGGACTTCAGCCTACTTTGACAGATGCACAGAGTGTGTTTTGAGCCAAAAAGGGGACAACAGTCCTCAAAGGCTTATGCAAGAAAAAAAAAATGTTCATCTTTAAAATGCCACAAGTCTGTGGTTTATTTTTGCAGTAAGAAACCAGCTCAGTCATTCCTTTGAAGTAAGTAAGTAGCAGGTGGTGTTGATAATGATCGCTAGTAGCCTAGATGGCTATAAAAGGGTGTTAGATTCATGGAATCATCTGTGGTAGGTGGCTGGAAGATAGTTTCATTCTTCATATGACATAGGAAGCCACTAATTGTAGGGGGGAGTGGGACTCCAGTTTGTGACGGAATGTGTCGACCCTGCCCAGTGGTGGGACCAGTGCGTTCCCTTGAAAGGGGGCTAAACTAGTATTTCTACCTGCTCTCAGTCTATGTATACTGGCTTCTACAGGGATGTGTTGTCTGAAGAATGCTAATGTATGTCTGAATACCAAACGTTTGGTGGTGGTGGAAAGTGCCATCAGATCACAGCTGACTTACATAGACCCTGTATAGCAGGGGTGTCAAACATGCAGTCCGTGGGCCGAATCAGGCCCTCAGAGGGCCTCAATCCAGCCCCCAAGGCCCTGGCTGTTTCCTGCTTCTTTTACCATTTCTCTTGCCGCTGCCACATCACAGCTTGCTTTGCCAGTCTCTCTCAATCGCACAGGAGAGATAGACAGGCAAACCTCTCCTGTGCGATTGAGAGTGTCTGGTAAAGAAACTGGCTGTGTCCTTTGTAAAGTTTACATCTCCGTTATCTGGCATTACATTTGATGACACACATGACCCAACCCAACAAGTCAGATCTGGCTCTCATAACAAATGAGTTTGACACCCCTGGTGCATAGTTTTCAAGACGAGACGAACAGAGGTAGTTTGACGTTGCCTTTCTCTGTGTAGCGGCCCCAGTCTTCCTTGATGATCTCCCATCCAAGTACTAACCAGGGCCTCCTCTGCTTAGCTTCGGAGGTCTGATGAGATCTGGCTAACCATCTGCCTAGCCATCCAGATCAGGGCCCAGATTTTTGAGAGGGCTGTTCTTTCCAGTCCTGCTGGGGGGCTTCCCAGGAGCATCTGTGCACTGTTGGGAGCAGTGTAGTGTGATCTAGAAGGGTAGTTCTTCCGTTCACGAAGCAGTCACAGGCCAGCATATAACAGAACACGAGACGGGCGATAAATGTCTGTAAAATCTTGCTCTTTTTTTTCCTGACCATTAAATCACCTCCCGCACCAGCACAGTTCTAGTCATCCAGCTGTTCTTTTCCTCTGGAAGCTTATTGGATTTGTAACCATGGAATGCGGTGTCAGAATTCCTCCTAGGTGAGACAGATAAAGGCAGGGAAAAAATGTCCCATTCATTTCGCCATCAGTAAATTGACTCTTTGGGACTGCAGTCACCCATCCCTCCCTAACTCATCTTGTATATAATTCCTTGGAGCAATAAACGAAAAGAGGAAATGGATCTATGGACCGAAAGGGGAGGGGATCAGTGCTGCTTCTAAGCTGCGGAGTCTTGTCAGCAGAAATTCTACTTTGCGAGCTACTGGCAGAGTTGTGAGCAAGCAATTTGGCTACTGCATGAATTAGTTTGCTCTGGAGCCCTCCTTCTTGAGCTAAGACAAAAACCTTTGAGCTGGAGGCTAAAAAACTGTGAGCCGGCTCGCACTAACTCAGTTTAGAGGGGACACTGTAGGGGATAGGAACAAGATGAATGGTGTTTTCATTCTATGTGTCTTGTTCTTAGAGCAGGGTTCCAGTCCAGCAGCACTTCACAAATGGACAAGATTTCCTTAATGGTTGAGACCAAAGATCTGGCTAAGTGGGCTGTCCAGGGCAGAGAACTTCTGGATGCCTTGGGGGTGGCACAGGTTTGGCCTCCATGCCCTGCTCGCTGGACCTCCAGGTGCCCTTGGGTGGCCACTGTGGAAAAAGCAGATGCTCGACTAGATGGACTATTGGTCTGATCTAGGACAGCTGCTCATATGTTATGAGCATGGAGCCTCCTTTTAGTTATCATAGCAAACAGACATCAAGAGACCTGTCTCTTACTATTTTGTTGGATCTTTTTTGCTTAAAGCCGTATAGACTAAAGACTACCCCCTCATCCTGTGCTCCGGAATTCTTGGCCTGTTGAGAATGATGTCTGTGCCCTTAAAACAATTCTCTTAGCTTCATGGGAGCTGGTTGGCGAGTGTGGTGCTTCCCACATGAGTGGAAGAATGTTTAAAATGACTGAACGATGTGGGTAGGACCAGTTGTGTGGGTCTTTTCAATGGAATGTTTGGTTCTGTGAGGGGGGAACCCTTGTGATCAGTCCCATGCATATGGTTTTGTCATTTCTTTTTCTTTCTTTTTTTGACATTTTCGCACTATGTGGGCAGCGCTTTCAGATAAAGCTACTTCCATGCAGCTGGGAGAATGTTTAAAGGGCATCAGTTTCTCTCAAAACAAAAATTATGTAAGTAAAAAGTGTGATTCAGTGTACTTGAGTCTCTGAGGCACCTGGCTCCCACACCTTTTTCCCTCAGAGTAGTTTACTTAACTACGTAGTCAAGTTTTTAGTTACATGTAATCTGTGGCCTTTACAAATGCTGTTTTGTCTCAAAGCATCGCTTACATCTATATAACAATAAGCTTGTGTAAGAATCTGAAGAAACAACTTGGCATTACTCACTCAGAAATACTGTAAGGCGTAGAGTAATACTTTCTGACAGTCCCACCCGTGTCACCAAATTTGCATCATGACAAAGCTGGGAAATGGTATTATAAAATAGCAAGAGAATTTATGGGTGGGTGCGCTTGTGTGCAGTGTTCCCTCTAAACTGAGTTAGTGTGAGCTAGCTCAGTTTTTTAGCCTCCGGCTCACACATTTTTGTCTTAGCTCTGGAAGGAGGTCTCCAGAACAAACTAATTTATGCAGCAGCCAAATTGCTCGCTCACAACTTTAATGACAGTAGCTCACAAAGTAGAATTCTTGCTCACAGGACTGCACAGCTTAGAGGGAGCATTGCTTCTGTGTACGCTTGCTTCTATGCATGCATGCAGGTGTGTGGTTATAGGCTGAACCCTCCCTCTAACTTTCTACCTTTCCCTAATCATTCCTACCCCAAATGCATTTCCCACCCCAGCTGGGCTGCGTTCTGGCACTGTTGAGTGGTACCGGTGGCATGGATTCATGGAGCAGGAATCTTAGGGAAAAGTTCTGAACCCCCAGCGTGGCCTTTTGTGTCTTTCAACTGCATCCCTCACTCCAGTTTTTATAGCAGATACTGGATTCATCCTCCTTGAATTGAAAACAAATCAGCCAGTATCATAATGCCCCTGTATAAATCGATGGTGCAACCTCATTTAGAGTACTATGTGCAGTTCCGGTGGCCACACCTCAAAAAGGATATTATAGCATTGGGAAAAGTGCAGAAAAGGGCAACTAGAATGATCAAAGGGTTGGAACACTTTCCCTGTGAAGAAAGGTTAAAGTGCTTGGGGCTCTTTAGCTTGGAGAAACGATGGCTGAGGGGGTCACATGATTGAGGTTTACCAGATTATGCATGGGATAGAGAAGGTGGAGAAAAAGGTACTTTTCTCCCTTTCTCACAATACAAGAACTCGTGGGTACTCCATGAAATTGCTGAGCAGTCGGGTTAGAACAGATAAAAGGAAGTATTTCTTCACCCAAAGAGTGATGAACACCTGGAATTCACTGCCACAGGAGGTGGTGGCGGCTACAAGCATGGACGGCTTCAAGAGGGAACTAGATAAACATATGGAGCAGAGGTCCATCAGTGGCTATCAGCCACAACGTATAGATAGGAACTCTCAGTCTGGGGCAAGTGATGCTTTGTATTCTTGGTGCTTGATGGAGGGGGCAAGAGTGGGAGGGCTTCTAGTGTCCTGGCCCCACTGGTGGACCTCCTGTTGGCACCTGGTATTTTTGGCCACTGTGTGACACAGAGTGTTGGACTGGATGGGCCATTGGCCTGATCCAACATTGGTTTCTCTTATGTTCTCATGTTCTCCTTCACAGCAATTGCTTGCAAAGTATTCTGTGGTTTCTGATAGCATACCAGATGTGCTTTTGTTCAAGGTTTAAATAAGGACTGCTGTTAAGTCACAGGGAAAGGAAATAAGGCTGCACAGGTAAATAATTCGTACTGGGCATAGCCAGTCTGATGAAACTGCTGTTGCGGAGATGGTGAATAAGGATGTATAGGAGCCAGTCAGTGTTAACTATCTGCGAAAATCCTCAGCGTGACCTTTGGGGCTACCTTAGAAGCATTCTCGTTGTTGACAGCTGCTTGCTCTCATATGTCTATAAAAATCAGTGATGAGGTTTGCTTTCAAAATGGGTTTGTTTTCTTGTGGTTTACTCTTATTACGGGTCCTTCGACCTCCACTGATGCCATCTTTATTTTTGTGTCCCAGGTCATCTGCTCTGGATTTAGCTCGCTTTGAACATGAATGAGGAATCTTTAACTCGTTACTGGAGCCAGGCCTTCTAGTGGAGTCTTCCAATACCTTTGCAGCTATGCTGGCACCTCTCCTGCCTTGAAGATCTTTCTTTGTACTTGTACAAAGTTTGTGCCACAATGAGTTCAGGCTTGTGGAGTCAAGAGAAAGGCAGCTCGTCTTACTGGGAAGAGCGTATATTTTATCTGCTTCTCCAAGAATGCAGCGTTATAGACAAACAAACTCAGAAGTTATTGAAGGTTCCTAAGGGGAGCATTGGTCAGTTCATTCAAGACCGTTCTTCGGGAGGACATACCAGAAGTATCCCTAAAAGTAAAAAAGTGCAAATAGGAATCAAGATTTTGGAGCAGCCTCACGCCATCCTGTTTGTGGACGAGAAAGATGTTGTAGAAATAAATGAGAAATTAGCAGAACTGCTCTTGGCAATTACCAATTGTGAGGAAAGATACAGTATATTTAAGAACAAAGACAGACTGGCAAAAGGGCTCCACATAGAGGTTGGTTCACCGGTGAGAGTGCAGCTGAGATCAGGAGACGAAAAATATCCTGGAGTTGTGCGCTTTAGAGGACCTCTGTTACAAGAAAGATCACTGTCTGGAATTTTTTTCGGAGTAGAGCTTCTGGTAAGTTTTTTTGCGTACGTGTCTTAACTTTACGAAGGAGAGCATTTTGAAGAATAAGCAACCTTCATTCACCAACCATTTTGACGAATGAACCCCAGAGGCGTACATGGTGTGGTCTCCACCCACTCCTCTTAATTTTAATCTTTTCAACTCCCCTGTGAATCAGGCCGAGGGAGAATGATTAGCCTATGGTCACCCTGTGAGCTTCAGAAGTGAACAGGGATTTGAATCCAGGGCTACTCATTCTAAGGGTGGGGACTACATTTTCCATGAGCAAAATGGAACTTTTCTGCCATATTCCACCCACTGATCTCCGCAGAGGGCTGCCCTTTGGCAGTAGGGGTCTCAAAAAAACGACATAAGAGGGTCTACAGGCGGAATCAGTGAGAATCGCCCATCTAGTCTGGATCGAACCCCATGTTAACATTCTGCTTGGTGTAGTGGTTTGGTGTAGTGGTTAAGTGCGCGGACTCTAATCTGGGAGAACCGGGTTTGATTCCCCACTCCTCCACTTGCACCTGGCTGGATGACCTTGGGCAAGCCATAGCTCTGTACTAGCTGTTCCCTCACGGACAGCTTGGGAAAGAGCTCTCTCAGCCCCACCTACCTCACAGGGTGTCTGTTGTGGGGAGGGGAAGGGAAAAGGAGTTTGTAAGCCGCTCTGAAACTCCCTTGGGGAGTGGAGGGCGGGGTATAAATCCAATCTCTTCTTCTTCTTCTTCTTGCAGCTAATGCCAGTGCTGAATGAATTGTGCCTGTGGCTTTTTCTTTCCCTCTCCAACCTCAAATCTAGGAAGAAGGCCGTGGTCAGGGCTTTACTGATGGACAGTACCAAGGCAAACAGCTGTTCAGATGTGATGAGGACTGTGGCGTTTTTGTTGCACTTGACAAACTGGAGCTGGCGGAAGATGATGACAATGAACTGGAGAATGACTATGCAGCTCCAGTTGACTCAATGCAGGTAGAACTTCCTCCTTTGGAGCTCAACTCCAGGGTTTCTGTGAAGATAGGAAAGAATATAGAGTATGGGACAGTTATATTCTGTGATGTCTTACCAGGAAACGAGAGTTTAGGATACGTTGTTGGAGTGGACATGGTAAGAAATTCACCTGATTCTTGTAACTTTTTGCATGTGTGTTAAATGGAAAGTACATGCAATATTGAAGGGGGCGGCGGCGGCGGGCATATCTGCCAGCTAGTCCATTTTAGACTCGTGACCCATGATTCTCATCATCATGTACGACTGCTTCTAACAGTCTCCATCCAGCAGCTTTTTAAAAACACGGTCAGACTTGTACATAGCAGCTTGTCTGGTTTCTTAATGGTGAGTGAAACGAACAAAAATCTTCTCCAGAGAAAGTCAGAAAACGGACAGAAGTTTGACTCCCTTATTTGTCCACAAGTGATAACAGTGTGGGGAGAGACTAGTAAAGATTATCATGGGCTACTAATCTTTTTTTTTTTAAGTCCCTGTTAAGCTTAACTCGAAAGTGATCCTGCAAGATTTCTCTGTTTCTCTGTGCAGTCTCCTGCTTTACCTGACTAACATTTCAGTTGACGCTACTGACTTTTTTCAGTTGTGCTCTGAAAAGATGACCATTTTGATTTTTTTTTTGTGTTTTTTGTTTGCTGGTAGGAAGACTGTCAGGCTCTTGTTTAATATGAACGCAGAGTTTTCGGAAGCCCTTCAGTAACCTGTGATGTTCCTCATCTTGACCCCCTAAGCTGTGTTTGAAAATGGAGTCCTTACTGGGGCTTTGCAGTGAATGAGTATTAAGCCGAACTGTTACATTTTTTTTTATAGTGCCAGCAGGCATTCAGCGTGGGAAAATTATTTGTTTTGCACTTTTTTCACATGTAAATGAATGTACTCATTTACCGTTGCTGCTTAGCAAAGAAGCCAGCCAGTCTTCTTTGTGCTGAAAATGACTCTCTAATACTGCAGGTATGAGAGCCATTTGTGTGTGTGTAACTGTTTGCGGGGCTTCTGTGCTGCTGACAGATCTTGCTTGGCTTTTCCCTTACTACCCGAACGTCGTAATCGTCAGTCCCCGAGTGTCTGTGGCAGACCGAATGATGTTTGCACAGTGCAGTCTGTTTTCTGTGAACATGGGGGATGGAACAATGCCCTCCGAAAGCACTTCCCTTGAAAAGCTGTTGCGAGGCAGTTGTGAAGGAGCCCACTCTCTTCCCGTCTAGGCTGCATGCGCCCAAGATCTTTTGCCAAAACCCATAGACCGCTTGAACATCATGTTGTTGGGCTCGCTTCTCGGGCCCCCGTGTAACCAGGTTTCTGAAATAATTTTTAGGACAATCCGATTGGAAACTGGGATGGAAGATACAATGGACAGCAGCTCTGCAGTTTTGCGAGTGTCGAAAGCACACTTCTCTTGCATATCAATGATGTTATCCCAGGTACGCTTTGTCTATTGTATTTTAAAAAGCTGCAATATTGAGCACTCTTGAACCGGATTCTAATGGTCACTTTAGTTTTTGGTCAGGACCTTGTTCCTTTACCTGAGTTCCAAACACAGCGGCTAGGAAGGAAGCCCACAAAAGCTATTGGCTGCCTTAGCTGTTGTGTGGTGTGGCTCTCGTTGTCTCGTTTTACAAGAAGAGTATCTTCCGTCCCTGATGTTTTCTGAGCTTTTCCGCCCTCTTTCTGTGCGGCCGAAGTTGAAAACAAGGAGGAACTTAGTAATACAGTAGTCTTCACGCTGAGACTGGACTTCTCAAAGCAGCCTGAGCTTTTTTGCCACAGCAAAAGGTCGCTGCTTCAGGGCAGTAGCATTTTCAGCGGTGTACTGCTTGGAATGTGCCGGCTGGGGGTTTCACCTGCAGAAAGCTCTGGGAATCAGGGTTCCAAAATGCGGTGGAGAGCAGCAGCCGTAAGATTTCTCTCTGGGGTCTTTGCCTGCAGGTGCTCATGTCAAAGGAAGAGACTCCTCAGGTTACTTGCTCATTGCAGGTAACTTGGAAGGAAGGGAGGGCTTGTTTCATGGCAGGTGGGGAGAGACACTTTTTCCTTGTTTCACAGCATCTTGAAGAAGGGGCTGTTCTCACTGCGTGCTAGGCTTTGAAGGCACTTGGAGCTGAGCCAGACATGATGTTGGAAGAGCCGCGATAAGATCGCCTGTAGATTATCAAAATCTTAGCCCCTGGGTGGTTGGGATACACAGACTGAGTCATGGGGTTGCCGCTCTGGGATTTATGAATGAAAATATCAACCTAGGCCCTCCTGTAGCTCTTTATGTGTGAGAAGACATGTGTGGAGGGCTAGAGATGGTAACAGCCATAAACAATTGCTGGCTGCCAAGAGCAGCCGAAATTAGCCGACCCCGAGGGCGAGAGGCTATGCAAGCGGTAAGGTGCAGGCATTACATCAGTGGAAGCTGGCTGCAGGTCAGAAGGCCAGATTCTGCGAGTTGACTGCGTGCAAAGATCAGTTACATAAATAATCTATTTGGAGTAAAACCCTAACCCGGGTGTTAAGTGCGATGAGCCATTTAGTTCTGCTATGCTGATTCGGACTGTTCCCTGAAGGAAGAAGCTAAGACCCATGCTCCCTCTAAGCTGTGGAGTCTTGTGAGCAAAAATTTCTACGCTGTGAGCCACTGGCATTAAATTTGTGAGCAAGCGATTTGGCTACTGCACAAATGAGTTTGCTCTGGACCCATCCTTCCCGGGTGGAGACGAAAATGTGTGAGCAAGAGGCTAAAAAACTGTGAGCTAACTCACACTAACTCAGCCTAGAGGGAACATTGACATCTCATGCAGAATTGGTCAATAGAAAGGGGAGGTCTTTGTGGAGGAAGTGGGGAGCGGTCTTTCTTGTTTTATGTGAGGTCAGAAAGACGCCTAGGGCAGGAAGAAGAGGATGAGGGGATAGGAAGTCAAATGAGGCAGCGGGAATATGTAGTCGGGGAGAGAAGATAGAAAGTAGTCCTGGAAGAATGAGTGGTTTAAGGCAGGGGTGGGCAATTGTTTTGGCTCGGGGGCCACTTCGTGGGAGCGGAGGTCAGCGGAGGGCCGCACCTTTTAAAATGATTGCATTCATTAGTTAACTTTGCATTTCAGAAAAGGTATAAATTGTACCATAAAAATGAATAAATATAAATTAAATAAAATAGTGGTAGTTTTATTCAATTTATTTATTGTGCTAATTTCATATCATCTATAGCTGCAAGAACATTTAATTTTAGAATCAGTTTAATGAGACAAATGTACCCTATCACACCATGTGGCCGACTGTCTTGGCGGGCCGCAAAAAACTCTGTGGCGGGCCGCATGTGGCCCCCGGGCCGCAATTTGCCCACCCCTGGTTTAAGGAATCGCATTTATGGTGGAGACAGAAAAGGAAGGGAAGATATGTTTTGCCAGGGATCCTGGAGGGTTTTTTTGGTCATCTGGGCGTGGAGCATCGGTCACTGGGGGTGTGGAGGGGGAGGTATGTGTGAATTTCCTGCATTGTGCAGGGGGTTGGACTAGATGACCCTGGAGGTGCCTCCCAACTCTATGATTCTGTGTGGAAGTGGGACAGAGCTCTTGGGATGACGGACAGCATAGCAGGACTAGTGTAGTGACAGAGCAGCGATAGGAAAAGAACAGTACTTGTTCGGTGTTGTAGATAAGTAGTAAGCAGGGGGCAGGAGGGACAGGGAACCACGTCGCATGAATAGCTCTCCTGGATGTAATAGTCAAACTTCTTGTCCGAGTGGTAGCACTGGGAGCCGAGGCTTGCGGCCACCATCATGTGGGGCTGGAAATCCTTGGCTGTGGATGTCCGTTGCTGTCTTCTGGGAGTGCAGGCAGGGAAGAAATGGAAGGAAGCGCAGGCCTTGAGAAAATCCTTTCCGGCTGCTGATGGTGAGCTGCCGTTTAATTGCAAGGTCGGTGGAAAATATTCTAAAGCCAGTAAATAGTAGTGTGAAATAATGCATAATGCCTCCCTCGGTGGCTATGTGCCTCTCCCCCCCCCCCCCCCCCCGGACTGTATTCATTTGTTTAATAAATCAAGCGTTGTGCGTTGGATTGTTTTCTTGCACTTTCTTCAAAGGAATACGTTCTAATGATGCCCACATATGGCCTTACAAAAGAATTGGCGCTTATAAACAGTGCTCAGAACTACAGGCAATCTGTCCCCCCCCCCCCCCCCCCCGGCCCTCATGATAAATTTTCTGTTCAGAAGCTGTGAAAACATAGTTGCTCGTATGCTTTCTTTCTGACAGAACGTGTGCATTTTCTCCAGCTTGCATGTAGGCAAGAGACCCCACTCAATCAAGATGAATGGGGTGGGGGTGGGGAGATTTGCCCAATCAGTAGCTGCTGGGGCAGGCCACACTGGAGTCCCAAGGCAACGAGAACATAGCAGGTTACTGGAGAGCCAGTTTGGTGTATTGGTTAAGAGCGCGGACTCTAATCTGGGAGAACCGGGTTTGATTCCCCATTTCTCCACTTGCAGCTGCTGGTGTGACCTTGGGTCAGTCACAAGTTTTTTCAAAGCTCTTCTCTCAAGGGAAGTTCTCGCGAGAGCTCTCTCAGCCCCGCCTACCTCACAGGGTGTCTGTTGTGGGGAGGGGAAGGGGAAGGGACTGTAAGTCACTCAGCGACTCCTTCGAGTAGTGAAGGGTGGGGTATAAATCCAATCTCTCCTCTCCTCTCCTGCCTGACCAGGGTGATCCAGATGCATAACGTTAGTCTCAGTGGCGCTCAAGGGATGGGGGAAGAGCAAGCCAGATGCAAGGAGAGCTGGGATTTAAAATGCGGGGGGGGGGGGGGGGGCTGGCTTCAAATCCCCACTCTCCCTTCAAGCTTTGTGGCAGGCCTTGGGCCAGTTTCCCTGGCTACCCTGCCTCCCGGGGCTGTTGTGAAATGACTTGGAGCTCTCTGCAGGAAAGAAGGGATAAAAATGGAAGTCTTTTTGTTTCATCCGGCATACCTTTCAGTAGCAGTTAAATCATACATAGCGTTGTGAATCCTACTCTGAATAAAACTCTTGTTGATCTCAACGGTGCCACTTGGACTCAGACTTTGTTCTGCTGCTTCAGACCAGCGTGGCTGCCCACCTGAACCCGGCCCATACTGGAGGGTATGCCAGGCGAACAAAAAAGACTCCTCCTAGCGTAGTTTCTTTGTGCTTTTAACAGAATTATTTTATCACTTTTAACTGCATTTTTTTAATTGTTCTGATGTTTTAATATTTGTATGTTTGCCGCTCTGTGGACCCCGATCCAGTGGAAAGGCAGCAGAAAAATGTTTTAAATAAGTGAAAATGGGAGAGGATTTTCCTTTAAAGCACTTGGGAGTGCTAGGAAAAATGGGGTACTCACAAATGCAGTGAACCCATTTCCTTCTAAGTTAAGGCTCTATTGAGGGGGATGGCACAGCAGTGTGTGTGGTATAAGGGCCGGGATTAAAGCAAGGGATCCATCATCTGTAGGAATATATAGGAAAATGAAAAAAAAAAAGAATGAAACACTTGAAGAGGAAACTTGAAAAATACCTTTTGCGATGAAACGGGGCCCTAATTGTAAGACAGATGATACAGAATGTTTTCCTTTCAAATGTAATCATCAGCTTCTAAGACCTTGAGGCGATGCTCTTTAAAGAAAAAAAACTACCACCAGTACCAGTCCCCCCCTGCTTTGAAGGATCGGTCTTTCCAAGGGAAGTTTCCTTTGCTGGCTGGCTAGAGATAAGCTAATGTACTCCAGCGAAAGTAACTGAAGTGTGCTAATAGCATTATTCCCAAGGGGTACCTCGGTTAAAATGTAATTGAACAGTTATATTCCGATTATGAAACATGAAGGAACCCTTTCATTTGAACGCTCTTAACGGATATCTGGCTGGGTGAAGAACCCTCAGATGTTACGTTATGTACGTGATAGCATGTTTGGGTGAGAAGTCCCATTTACCAGCAAACAGAAGAAAGTTCATTGTCTACGTTGAAATTATTGCTTATTTTGCATGCTTATTCCCACCCGACCCCCCTTAAGATTTTTACAAATTTTGCTGAAGATCTGACGGGGGAGGGGGGGGGAGTGCTCATTTCATGCTGGGAATTTAAAAAGTACCTTTCATCTTTTTTTAACAAACGTTCCCATTTGCTGTCTGTCAGGCAAATTATAACACGTAAACTAAACAAAAGGTGGAAACTGAGAGCTTTGGATACAGGTTCCTTGCTCTCAAACTGATAAGCAAACCAGAACACCCTAAAATGAGGGCTAGGGTTTTGGAAGTTTTGTATCTGTAGTGTTATTTTAATGCTTTTATTTTGGAATCTCTGCCATAACTGATTGGGGGGAAGTATTCACCTGTTTTATGTAACTTCACTTTGAGAAGAAACCTGATGTGTTTATTTTGTTGAGTCAGGTGGCTGTATTGGTCTGAGGCAGCAGAACAAAGCTTGAGTTCGGTGGCACCTTTAAGACCAACCAAGTTTAATTCTGGGTATGCACACAAAAAGCTTGTACCCAGAATAAAACTTGGCTAGTCTTAAAGGTGTCGCTGAACGAAAAAAAAAAAGCTTTTTGTTTCAGTGCAAGCAAAACAGTATGTCAAAATCTAAAAAGCAGGCCATAAAAATACCTGGCTTAGTTGTGCATTTTGTTAAAAATAGAAGGGTACTATGTTAATTTAGTTCATTTATACCAGAGGTTCCCAAGAGCATTATTCAGAATAGCCGTTTGCAAGGCCCACTAAGGAAAATAATAACAATACATTTCAAAATAGTGACAGTTAATTGGACAGTTATTCAAAATCCAGTTAAAACTTTTTAGTTTAACGTGTTCACCAAAAATGATGAACTTGATCCAGTGACGCCAGCTTTTTGGAGTCTGATAGTCATTTAGCAAGAATCTTAGATGCCTCATTTTGCCACTATTTTGTAAAATCTTAATGCGATGGATGGGCTTGGGGAATCCAGTTTCCCAATGTCTGGTTTAAAGTCACTTAACAGAAGGCTTAAATCACCATGTGTCGTACTCTGGAGTGTATTTCTTTGCTTGGAAGGGAGTTGGATGTCCACACTGAAACCATGTTCTACCAGATATGGTGTTGGAGATGTGAACAAATTGCTTCTTAACTGGGGATGGGTATAAACCTCGTCACAAACCTAAGTTTGTGACGAACATTGCTGGTTTGTGGTTTGCAAACCGGAGTTTCATGCCCATCCCTATCCATGATCCTCCCACAACCCTCCACTTGATTCTGGAAGTTCGTGGGGCGGGGGGGGGGGGGGGGGAGTGAGAGGGACTGCTGAAATGGCTTGCAGCCATTACAGCCTGTTAGGCTGAAATAGATGTAAGCTATTTCAGTGATCCCTTTTGCCAAGGATTTACAGTAATACTGTTATCTTGCACTGAACTGATGTTTTGATGTGGGCCTGTGGTTACTCAAGATCTTCTGTGGTGTGAACTTCCTTAAAAAAAAAAAGTAACTAAAATTCTGTTCCTCTGCTCTGCTTTAGAGGCGGTGTCTCAAGACAGGAGACCTCCCAAGCTTGCCTTTACCTCTAGAGGTGGCTGTGACAAAGGGTTCAGTCATAACAAGCCGAAGTCTACAGGTACTTTTATTCACCTCATTTAGTGAAGCATCAGACGTTTGTTTGTCTTATTTTTTTCCCCTGTAAGCAAGAATTGTTAAGTGCTGTCTTCCTGAGGGGAATGGAGGCTACAGAATTGGCCCTACATATACTTCATAGTGGGGGCTACGGTGGCTCGGAGGTTAAGACACTGAGCTGCAGACCGGAAGGTAGGTAGCTTGGCAGTTCGAGACCCGAGTGCCGCGTGACGGAGTGAGCTCCCATCTCTGGTCCCAGCTCCTGCCAACCTAGCAGTTCAAAAGAAAGAAATTGCAAGTAGATAAATAGGTACCGCTTTGGCGGGAAGGTAACAATGTTCAGTGCACTGCGGTGTTTAGTCATGCCGGCCACGTGACCACTGAGAAGTCTTCGGACAGCGCTGGCTCTTTGGCTTGGAAACAGAGATGAGCCCTGCCCCCTAGAGTTGGATTCGACTGGCTTTCGAGCAAGGGAAACCTTTACCTTCTACTATACTTCCTAGTAGTGTGGCTCCCTGATACTTGGGGATGTCGAGCAAGTTCCTGCCTTGCCCTACAGCAGGAATCCCCAACATGATGCCTGCTGGCACCTTTCTGGTGCCCAACAAGTGTTTTTAAAAAGTGAGGGTGAGGCCAGGTGGGGTTTCTGCCCAGCAAGGGTTCTGGTTGGCTGTCGGAGACTTGATTGGATGTGCAGATTTTTTAAAAATGTTGCTTTGGTGGTGGCGGCAGCGCAAGGACCTTCACCGTGTGACTGAAGGTAAGCTGCAGCGGCCATTTTTATTTATTTAGTTAATTAAGTAGGTCTTTAGGCCGTCCTTCCTTGCAAGCAAGCCTGAAGGTGGCTTACAACAGAATGGGACATAAAATTAAAACCAAGAATAAGTACATAATACATACAGCATCAATGATCCATCAGCATGATGTAGTCATTCCAAGATGGTGACATTTCACAGGCCTCCGGGGGGTGGGTGGGAGGGGGGCTTGCAGAGGATGGAGGGTATGAGAGTGCCGGACTACACACTGCACTGTCGCTGCCCTCAGCCAAACGCCTGGTGGAACATCTCTTCCTTTCATGCCCTGAGGAAAGGTAACAAATCCCACAGGGCATGGATGTTCTCCGGCAGAGAGTTCCACCCGGTAGGGGCCAGGCCTGGAAAAGCCGACTCCCCCTCCTAGGGTAGCCATTTTGTGGCAGCTGTTCTGTAGCTGTGCCTACCCCACTATGTCAGAACTCCAAAGGTGCCGCCTGCAGGCTCAAAACCCGTTGGGGCCCTTGTTCTATCTAGTCAGGAAACGAGTGGGGAAATTTTGGAACCTTTGAGGTGTAAAGATTCTCGCGTTGGATAAACTTGTTGGAAGGGTTCCAGACTGCCAGACTCCCATACTTTGGGTGCCCGTAGTTACTGAGAGGCTGCATAACCCTAAACACAGAATGTTAGACCCCGATGTGTGTAGATGTGTTTAAATGACTGCTTGGCCACTGGGCGTCCTTTCCCTAAACTCCCATCTCTCAGCCTCAGCTACTCATCCGTAACTGCAGTGATGTATATGCCATGGGGTAACGCTGTGCTAACAAATAATAGTTAAACATGTTGTGGAAATTAAAAAGGGGGGTATTCCGTTCTGCACTTTGAGAGCCGCTGATTGATCCATCTGTCTAATTTGTTGTTACCCTGTCTTTTCAAGGAGGACAGAGAAGCATACATGGTTCTTTCCCCCTTTTTATTTGCGTAATAACCCTGTGAATGAGGCTGAACTGAGAGAGTGACTTCCCTAAAGTCCGCTCCCACATCCTAGTCTCGACACTCTAACCATTGCACTGGCTCCCTAATGCAGTGTTTCTAACTCCAGGTGGTTTGTCTAGTGGCCAGTTATTAAATGTCCTCCAAGGAGATTCTTCTTTTTGGTCCTTCAGCAAAACGGGGATCTGTGTTTTTACTTCTGAATGCCTTCCAGGAAACTGTCTTCTCACTGAAGTCACCTGGGGTTTACTTACACATATTGTAGGTTATGGAATGATGCTGGAGAGAAGTGCTTTTTGTATAGCTCAAAAACGCGAGCTGATAACTTGACTAATCTGTTTAAGAGTGTAGGGGTGTGGGAATTGTGCCATGTTGCAGGGGTTGCCCCGAGGGAGCTGCCAGTTTTTCTCTTTACTAGTGAGTTCCTAGGGTTCCTCTGTAGACTTTGCCGAACTTGTTAAACAACAGCAAGGAGTCCTGCTTTAAAGGGCCGTGGGGCTGGCTTTCCATTAGCGTGACAAAGCCTCTTTGTGTGTGTGGTTTCTCTCTTCCCTTTACGCCATGGTTTGTGTCCTAGGTGCGCTGTCTGACCCCGGAAGCCGAAACAGATCAGAATTTTTCTATGCCTTAAATGGCTCTTCAGTGGATTCCCAGCCGCAGACGAAATCGAAAAACACATGGTATATAGATGAAGGTAATGAGAGGACACACGTCGTTGCGTTTCCGAGCGTAACCACAGATTGTGGCGGTGAATGAGTGCCTTATTCGGCCATAGGGTTGCCAGGTGACTTACCATCTTCAGCGGGGGAGAGCCCCGTAGAGTTTCCAGGCTGACTGCTAGAGCGTCGGCCGGTGACGTGCCCAGCATGATGATGTCACTTCCGGGTGACATTATCGCACCAGGCACGTCGGACCGAACTGGGCACTTTGGGGGCGGGGTTCCCCCCCAGCCAGCCTGATACAGACCGGCGGATTGGGGGCTGTTTTGGCGGGGAAACCCCCGCCCCTCTGGGAGACCTGGCAGCCCTATTCAGCCCTAGTGCTTTATATAGGGAGCAGAAAGGAAGTTTGATTTAATGGCCCTTATTGTGTTGGGGAGCAGCCGAAGTAGCCCAGGCTAGTTCGACCTCATCAGAGCTAGGACGCTGAGCAGAGCTGGCCATAGTTAGTACTTGGACGGCAGGTCACCACGGAAGACCAGGGTTGCCTCGAGCACCCCCATGGTGGATGTCGCCGTAAGTCGGTTGCGACCTGATGGCACGCTTTATCTCTGCAGTGCTGTGGACTGAGAATACTTCTAATGGACCCTCCTGCAAATGTGGCTTTTCTTCATCTGTTTGTAAGGCGCTGTTGGGTCTACCGCGTTTGTAACGATCAAAGTTCGAAGATCCACCAAAGTAAGGGGCCTGGTGCTAGCCCAGGGAAATGTTTCAGTGTTTGCTTTGAACATCTGCACTCCCCACACTACACTGCAGAGCGCTGTGTGGAAAAGCATAGCTCCTTAAGATCAGGGAGCCCCCCGTCCCTGGTTCTTTGGCTCCTAGCCAGTGTTTAGCAAGATAACGCCAGGCATTGGATTTGGCTCCTCTTCCACCATTAACTTGAGCTTCTGAGTCATCAGAGAGAATGTCTGAGGCAATGCTCTGTGAAAGTTCTGACTTTGCCCTCCGTATTAGACGAGCTGGGATGCAAGATGCTTAAAAATAGCAACTTACCCGCATAGCGGCTCGTGACCTCATGCACTGAATGTTGACTCAGGGTTTATTTACATATCTTCAGGTAACAGGCTGGTGACTCAATCCTTTCGTGCACTCTCAGAGAATGGTCCCTGCCTCGGCTAGATGCAATGTTTTGAGTTGCAGATTTTTTTTTAAAAAAAACAGATTGCCACAGTAGCTTTCAAATACTCTTTATCTTCAGGTTAGCCTTTGTCTGCTTAGCATCCCCTGTGAAATACACGTATGCTGGAGAAGAATCTAGGGGGGGGGGGAGGTATATACTAGGCTGCACACTTAGCTCATTCAGAGCATTGGCCAAACCTGTCTGGTCTTGCTGTCCCCTTTGTGAACTGCAGCTGCAAACACGTCTGTTTCCACGAAAATGATTCAGAGGGGGAGAGTTGTCATGGTAGACAAGTCGCCTTTAAAGAAAGCATACCTTTCGCTACTTACCTGCTCATTGAGGAGCCCCTAATAAGCTTCCAAAAACTATAACAATTCCAGGCAGGGCTTTTTTTGGTAGAAAAAGCCCAGCAGGAACTCATTAGCATAATAGGCCACACCCCTGACTGCACAGCTCCCTCCCAGGCTCGGCTTCCCCAGGCACCCCGTGGCTTGCGAGGTGCCTGGGGAAGCCGGGGGGGGGGGGGGGAGGCTTTAGGCGCGGCCAACTCTGAAGCCAGCGTTCCTGCCCCAAAATAGCCCTGATTCCAGGTATTGTAGTATTTGTGTGTTAAAGTAAAGCCTGGTGTCATTCTGGTTTTCCCCACAGAACATTTATTTTATCAGACAGCAGAGGAATGGATAGGCTTGGAAATGTGCTTTGAGAAGCCATCCTAAGCAGAATTGTGCCTTTCTGAGCCCATTAACTTCAGTGAACTTAGAAGGGTGTAACTCTTTTTAGGATGGCACCATTAGCCTCTCTTTTCCGGCTCGTGTCCTTATTTACTGTCTTCTAGCCTGGTCTTAGAAAAAAAAAACATCTGTCCCTTGATAGCTCCCGTTTCAGCAGAGAAATCCCCAGTATATTGTACAAGTGGATCCGTTTTCATAACAGAGTCTCATCCGAGAGAGTAATTGCTTGCATTTTTTTTTTTTTTGTTCTCTCGTTGCATGGAAAGCACAGAGCATTAGTTCAGGCGCTTAATAAATTCTTGTTAAACTCCCCAAATGTTGCTGATTGCCTTTGTTTTAATTTCAACAGTTGCTGAAGACTCTGCAAAAGCCCTTAATGACTCGTCTCCTGGGTTCGGACATTCTTCGCCACCACTTCAGCCTCCCCCAGCAAACAGTTTATCTGCCGAAAACCGATTTCATTCTCTGCCTTTCAGCCTGACAAAGATGTCCAGCAGTAACAATGCTATTGGTCACAGCCCTCTCTCTTTATCTGTCCAGTCGGTTATCGGAGAGGGGAGTGCCGGGAACCTCCAGGACAGCCCTCCGTCGACAGTGGCGCCCATCAACATGCACGGGCTTGAAGCAGGTTCCTTGGCCGAAGTGAAAGAGAACCCTCCTTTCTATGGAGTAATCCGGTGGATTGGGCAGCCTCCAGGAGTGAATGAAGTGTTAGCTGGACTAGAACTGGTAATTAGCATTCATTTCAAAAGACTTCATAGCTTTGGTTCGTCTGCTGTACAGCCTCTTTTGAAAACAGGACAACTTCTTTGGCTACAATTCGGGATTATGGGCCAAGTGTGGTTAATGGAATCTGGTATTTGGGCAGTGTGAAATGAATCTGCAAGGTTGAAACCGGCAGGGTGAATTTACTAGGGGTGTGCAAAAAAATAATTTCCCCCCCCAGTTTTGGGTACATTGGACCTGAAAAATATCAGTAATCTTCGACGTGGTCTCTGTGCTTCACACTACGGGTTTACTGCGCCTGCACAGGAATCCAACGGTATTGTAGAAAGCTCTCAATGGATTTTCACGCCCAGCGCCTCTGGGCATGTGCAGGTGCCCGTCGCGCATGCCCAGAGGAGCCAAGCGCGGACATCCTGCCAGTTCTCTGACCGCCGCGCTTGTAGCACCTCGCTACTCCTTCTCCGTAGATCACAGTAGTACTTGGTAGTTAGTTCTCCGGAACTTGTCTTTGTCAATCTGTTCCTTTATTTCTCACCTCCTCTTCTTTCCAACCCCCCCCCCCCCCCCAAAAAAACCTCTTTCTTCCCGGGGCCTCGGGCTACCCCTCATGCTGGGGCCTTGCCTACCCAACCTCTGCATGGCAACAAAGTGGGGCTGTTTCGCTTCGTGTGGGACCAAGCTCGTGACCCCTGATGGACACTCACTCTGTCTGTTTAGCCTGGGGGAGGGACATCGTCCCGATTCATGTCCCCATTGTGCGAAATTCTCCAACCAAACTAGAAAAAACAGAGCTGCCCGTCTTCGAGTCATGCTTCTCGAATCCGCCTTGCTCCCCTTTTTGACCATGGAAGCCACCCCCTCGACGTCGACTGCCATCTCCACGTCGAAAGCGGCGTCCAATGTCGGTGTCTCGATACCGAAACATTCCCCCACTCGCTTTATCGGCAGCATCTACGCTGATAAAGAAAAGAAAGAAGGATAAAACAGAGAAGAGGCGCAAGGTGAAAGGAGATGTTTTAAAGAAACCTCCTAAACCTCCTACGACCACTTCAGTGACCTCCGCTCCACTGATGAAGGTCGCTTTGACTCCGGTTGCCGAGGCCACTGTACCACTGCCTCCTTCTGGATTGGAATTGCCTATAATCCACCTGTTGGACTCACCTATCAGGCAGATTACACTGGTACCGCCTGAGGACATCCTGGAGATACAGGACTTCTTGGAGCCGGACAGTCGATTCCATCCAGCTCCAAGGCAGGATAGATACCGATCTCGCTCCTGGTCCGTGTCGGGAGATGGGTCACACTCTCCCTTGAATTCTGACCACCTTCAGCATAGAACCCTTTGCAATCAGGAGACAGATCCACTTCCGGCATATCAGCCCTCCTTCGAAAGGGACCCTGTCAGAATGTACCGGGATTGATCACCTCTACACCGATCCCATCGGCGATCACCCCGACGATCCCCATTCCGCTCCCAATGGGGATATCCATCCTGTTCTACCATGCCATGGGAACGTCAACACTGATACCATCATGGAGCCCAGACATCAATGCTGTGGCCCTCCCTGTTGCATGGTGATTGGGACTACTACTCGTACCACCACTCATACTCTCCGGGACTGCGTCGCCAATTACCATCAGCCGCACTTTCTCACCCACCGGACCGTGTTCCTGAGGACTACAGGAGATTTTCTCCTCCCTTACCCAAAGCTACCCAACCGTTGACCCTGACCTTGAGGCAGACGCCCTCAACAGCGAGGCACCCTCCGATGCCAATTCAATCTCCATCGACACTGACCCCGGTGTTGGGAGTCCCCTCAGGTACCTCCCCTCCCCTCACAGCCACCTGAATCTTCAGACAACGAGTCAGAAGATGACAGATCGGACACCCCTAGTCCACCAGATGCAACATCTCCCAAGCTAGACGTGTTGGAGAATCTACTAATTTCGCCCTCAGAGGATCTCTCCTCTTACGGGGACCTTATCAAATGAATGGCCTTGTCCCTCGGATTTTTGCTGTCTCAGCCTAAACCTGACATAATAGATGCAGTTTTTGATGTCGTCCAGTCGGATGTGTCCACGTCGATCGCCCTGCCGATGTTGACAGTATTGCTCCAGGCAGCGAAAGGCCAGTGGGATAAGCCCTCTTCCACACCAGTATCTTTGAGACGCCTGGACCATATGTATAGGATCCAGGAGACTGGAGCTGAATTCATGCTAAGCCACCCCCACCTGAATTCCATGGTAGTGAATTCGGCATCCAAATCTAAACTTACCCATTCCACCTCAGCGGATAAAGAAGGCAAAAAACTCGATGCGTTTGGCAGACGGTTTTATTCAGCTGGAGCGTTGGGAAGCAAAATGGCGAACTACCTCGCTTCCATGGCCAGATATCAGTATGCCTTATGGGAGCAACTCACTCCACATCTGGTACATCTCCCAGTGTGAGGCTTCTGCTCAAAGTAGTCAAGGATCAGATCTTTGTTGATGAAACACAGTTCTTTATTTCCAATTTCTACATTGGTACAAGTCCTCGGATTATTGTCAGAGATAATGCATACAATAGAAGCAGGTCTAATATACCCTTCAGAACAATTTGAATTGCCCATAGGTAACCAGTCACCAAAGGGGAAAAACGGCGGGCAAAAGGGGTCTCTGGCCGTTTGCTTCCCACAGGAAAGAAAGCTAGGTGTGAAGCTGTAAATTTCCCTTCCCAAACCAGACCCCTCAGATGTAACCATATTCACATAACAAATGCTTCCCTCAAGGCTTTCGCACGTTGATAAGAAATAGTCCCTGTCCTCCCCTTGTCTTCCCAGCCGGGATGAATGGAATGCGGAGGCAGGAGTGTGAGAGGCCCATTGTTCCCATGCTTTGAAGTTGTCACTCTCCCGGGCAAACAGTTACATAGACCAGGCCTGGTCAAAGCCATAAACTGGGGTCACATAGTATACATTACCTAGTGGGCATAGGAGCAACTGATAGCAATAGGCTTAAGTACAAAATGGGTGCAGGCACAGATTACAATACTTAGCAGCATAGCAATAGGCATGAGTATAAAATGGATGCAGGCACAGGTTACAATGTTAGCAGAAGATCCCAGAAACCATTGTCTGAATCTGCAGATTCTGACACCCAGAAGAGCAAGGCTTGGCCGCACGCAAACTCCAAAAGGGAGGATTGGTGCTGGTAAAACAGCAAATACGTCCAAGCATGCTCTGGATTCATGCGCAAAGACCATGACATCAGCTGTTGCCCTCCGCCGTCATTCCTGGCTCTGCTACCTCTCTCCAGGCGGATACCAGGGCATACGTAGAAGACTTGCCCTTCGATGGATCGGGGCTCTTTCACTCCACTACTGATGCAGTCCTACAGGACATGGATGAAGGCATAAAAGCATCTCGTACATTAGGCATTTCCTCAACCCAATGACCATTCAAGCCAAGGTGAGGGAATCGCTCGCTTGGTGGATGCGAACAGAAAATCTCCTTCAAGGGGGTCCCCTTTCATCTCCCCTCGCCCAAACTCACTTTGGCGACCGATGCCTCCAGATCTGGTTGGGGCGCACACCTCATGGGCTACAACACAGGCGACAGATGGGACCCCAAGATGCTGTCCCATCACATCAACTACCTCGAACTCTTAGCCATCTTCTACGCCCTGTGAACCTTTCTTCCGCTCCTACGAGGACAATGTGTGGCCGTCCTGTCAGACAACACTGCAGCTGTCACCTATATAAACCGACAGGGTGGATCCAGATCTTGGCACCTTTGCCTCCTAGCTCTACAAGTATGGGACTGGTGCATACAACAAGAAATAGTCCTCCGCACCACTCATATTCCGGGGACACTAAACACCAGGGTGGATGCTCTCAGTCACCGCCGCATCCACGCCCACGAGTGGGAGCTCCATGGGAAATATCTTCAACCCATCTTCAGACGATGGGGACTTCCAAAGATAGACATCTTTGCCAATCGAGAAAACAAAAAAATGCCGACTATTCTGCACCCAAGGTGGACGAGATCCCCTCTCCCTGGGAGATGGCCTTCTATACCCATGGTCCGGAGACTTCATCTATCTCTTCCCACCTATACCACTACTAGGCCGAGTGGCCCACAAATTGTCACAGGACGCAGCGGATGCCATCCTCATAGCACTGTGGTGACCCAGACAGCCCTGGTTCTCGGTCCTCCTTTCCCTCTTTGACGGGGTATATATTCACCTCCCATCCCAACCAGACCTCCTGGTGGTATCAGGGACACCACTGCTGCATCACGATGTGCCGAATCTCAAGCTCACGGCATGGAGAATCACACCCTCCAATTTTCTGACAAAGTAGCACACATACTGCTCAACACACACAAACCCTCCACACGTAAATCCTACAATTACAAGTAGAGCCGCTTCTGTGCCTTCCTTGCCCCCCGGTTTGTTGCACCAACCTCAGCGGGACTGCCTGAAGTTTCTGAATTCCTATTGTCTCTGGCAGAGGCAGGCCTCTCCCATTCTTCTATAAGAGTTTACCTGGCGGCCATATCTGCCTTTCATAACGGAATAGACCGTTTCTCCGTCTTCGCCCACCCACTCGCTAAACAATTCATAAAAGGGCTTTTACACCTACTGGCATGGAAGACAGCCTTCCTCGTAGCCATGATGTTGGCTCAATGAGTGGGGGAAATCCTGGCCTTCCACCACGACCCCCCGTTCCTCTCCTTCCTGCCAAATGCTGTCAGGCTCGTACCAGACATTTCCTTCCTTCCAAAGGCGGTTTCAGCCTCCCACTTGCAATCTGAGGTGCTCCTACCAGACTTCTATCCAGAATACACGTCTGAACATGAGCGCCTGCTCCATTCCTTAGACGTCAAGAGAGTCCTCCTTTTCTACCTAGCTCACACTAAACCTCATAGACGGACCCCCCGACTCTTCATTTCCTGTGCTCCACACAGACTTGGGCTGCCCATCACATCCCAGAGACCGTCTAGATGGGTTGTACAGCTTATCTGCCTTGCCTACAGCCTGGCGCACATCCCTCTTCCGGGACCACCGAAAGCCCACTCCACTAGGGCTATAGCCACCTCCACGGCGTTCCTGCAGGGAGCCTCCCTCCCGGACATTTGCAGAGCAGCAACATGGATAACGGCAAACACGTTTATACACCATTATGCGCTAGATGTCAGGGCTTCTCGGCACACAGATATGGCTCGCCTCATCCTGTCCACAGCGTCTCAGTGAGGGCCTGCCAGCACCCTCCACCAGGTAGGCCATTGCTCGCCATTTGCCCATAGTGTGAAGCACAGAGACCACGTCAAAGATAAACAGGTTGCTTACCTGTAACTGATGATCTTCGAGTGGTCCTCTGTGCATTCACACTACCTGCCCATCCTTCCCCTCTGCTGCAGGGCAACTTCCTCTCTTCAGTCTGGTCTTGCAGCGGTCAGAAGGGACTGGCGGGATGCCCATGCTTGGCTCCTCTGGGCATGCGCGACTGGCACCTGCACATGCCCGACGGTGCTGGGTGCGAAAATCTGTTGAGAGCTTTCTACAGTACCGATGGATTCCTGCGCAGGCGCAGTAAACCCACAGTGTGAATGCACAGATGACCACTCGAAGATCATCAGTTACAGGTAAGCAACCTGTTTCTTCCCGATATTCCCAAATCCCAATACCGGTATGCATTGCCCAGTTTGAATGGGTTATGGTCTTATCTATATATCTAATAGCCAAGTGCCCCCGTGCGTGTGGATATCTAAATCCACACACTGGGGGCACTTGGGGAGCTGAGAGATGTTCCTGCACACTTGGGGGACTCCCCAGGTGTGCAGAAAAATCCTAAAAGTTTAAAAAAACTATATGGGGATATTTAAATCCCCCCAAAAGTTAAAGAACGTTCCCTGTGCATGCGCAGAGAACGCTCTGGGAACTCTGTGGCTGAGAGGCGCTGAGGCCTTGCTGCTGGTGCCGGGGGGGGGGAGGAGGGAAGACGACTTACCTGGAGCTGCAGCCTTTAGGAATCCCCCCCCCCCCCGTGAGTATCACGGGTCCCGCCTCTTGACCAGTATAAACAGAGGACCTGAAGCGAGATTGCTAGCTGTGAGCAAACTGCTGTTCAGGGACACCTCTATGATCCCATTGAATTTAATGGATAAATTTGGTAAAAGGTTCTAAGGAAACGTAGAGGTTTTTTGGAACAGGTGTTATGACACTGTTGTAGAATTCTAACCAGGCACCAATTAGAGTATCCCTGAAGTATGATAAGGGTCATAATCACAGCAAAATGTTTATTTACTTGCTGCGTTTGTGTACTAGTAGCCCCGTATAGCTGGGCAAATCACTTGCTTGGTAGGTAGCAAACAGGAGTTCTTAAGAACAACAAACTGGTGCTGGCACAACACCCTGTGCAGTGGAATTACATGCAGGCCCACCACCCACAAAGCCAAACAAATCTTTGATATTTTTAAAAAGACCGTGGTGGGAGGAAACTGCACAATTTGTCACAGGAGAAAAATGCGATAGGCAAGCGGCTAGATGCAATCGTGTTTACAGTACTTTAGCAGGTCACCAATGAAAGGACAGCTGACTGCTTTTTAAAAAATGAAATTCCTTTGGTTTTGTGCTGCTAAACACCAAGCTTGGTGCCCTTTGCTTAGGCTTAGGAGTCCTCTTGACCAGGTGCCTTAGAATTTCCCTTTGGTTCTAATCGTCCATTAGGACTTCCACCCTCTCTGTAGACTTCATTTTCGGGATCCAAGCACTTCAAGTGAGAGCTTTTTAGGAGTCTGTGTAAAAAAATGTGACTTTGAGGACTGTGTTGCTGATTTAGCTTTTCCCTTTGACTCTGAACCCTTGGGATTGTAATAGGTGGCACTCCACATATCCCTTGATTGTAGCTGCTGTCCAAACTCTGTTAACTTCGGTCAGAAGCTCCAGCCTAAGCTGAAGATGCATCCCATGATTGCAACCAGACTGGTTTTGTGGCAGATAACTAGGTTGTTCATGACGCTGAATCCCTATTCCTTTGTGCTCTTTTGTAAAGGTCTTCTCTTTTGCGTCTTCCAGGAAGAAGAATGCGCAGGCTGTACAGATGGCACTTTTAAAGGGACTCGATACTTTACCTGCGCGCCCAAGAAGGCACTCTTCGTTAAGCTGAAGAGCTGTAGGCCAGATTCCAGGTTTGCCGCACTGCAGCCTGTATCTAACCAGATTGAACGCTGTAACTCCTTAGGTATTGCTTGTAGCCTTCTGTTTTTTTATTCGTGCTTCTTATTGCTTTCAAGATATTTGGGGAAGGAGTGGGGTGGTAGGGTATTTCCGTCCAGTCATAAAATTACAGTTCCCCCGAACGAAATAAATGGAGGCCGTTCCATTCTTTTGTTTTCATACGCGTCAGGTACGATTTCGAATGTTGCTTCTTTCAGCAGTGGTGCCAGCACCCGTTGAAATGTTTAATAAATAAGAAACTCCTGCTCCAGTTAGCAGTTTGATGAAGCAGCTCTTTTGTGACATTGCTGTGAAATGTGGAACATGTTCGAGATGTATCAATTACAGCTGGCGCTTTTCATCCCCGCGCTGTCTGAAAGCCATCAGCATCTCTGCTCTTAAAGCAAGCGCTTGTTTACAAAGCAGAAACTTCAGGTGGAAGTTAGTCCTGAGTGCTGAAATGTAGTGCCGTGTGCTTGGCCTGTGTGCGCTGCCGTCTTGAATCTGGGCTTAACATCTGCAGCGTTGCTTGTTCTTTCTAGGAGGTGACCTTTGATACATGTGTAGAGACAAATGTTATTTTAGCACAAGCATCCTCCCCTCCAGATGAAAATATCACAGTTTGGAGCCAGGCTACAATTTCCATAAGGGCAAGGATTTCTGCCCATAGAGCACAGTTTTCCAGCCTCCCATGGCAGCCTGCAGTCTTAGTCTGGGGGGTTCCCATCTCCTTAGAGAATAGCATTTCTGGGGGCATTTTGGATTGTGGGATGGGCGGGCGTGAAAATGGCATTTCATGAGTGGAAGTCCCTATTCCTGCAGGAAGTATGGTGTGGACCCAACCCAGTGTTCCAAGCGCTGCCAAGATCTCCTTGCTGCAAAGGAAGCCAGAGAACTAAGACCCCTGGTATGGGAGAAATTCTGCCACTTCTGCAGCCTCTAAAGCTGGGTAGTGCTGGAGGAAGGGGAAGTGGCTGAGAGGCAGATGACATCCTGCACTTCTTGTTCAGGCACTGTAGGAAGGAACCATCGGTACACAAGAGCCACTCCTTTATTTTCCCTCTCTGCTATGGAGTTCAGACCCATACCTAACTCTCTACATCTTGTTCTTCAGCTTTCGGTGGCTATCTAAGTGAGGTGGTTGAAGAAAACACTCCTCCAAAAATGGAAAAAGAAGGCTTGGAAACGATGATCGGGAAGAAGAAAGGAATCCAGGGTCATTACAACTCCTGCTATTTAGATTCTACGTTATTCTGGTAAGCTTCAAACGAGTTCAACCCCCCTCTGCTAGAGGGGAGCAGAGGTGGTTTGCCATTGCCTGCCTCTGCGTAGCAGCCCTGGGCTTCCTTGGTGGTCTCCCATCCCAGTACTAACCGGGGCTGGACTTGCTTAAGCTTCCGAGATCTGACAAGACTGAGCTAGCCCGGGCCTTCCAGAACAGGCAAACTGTGGCAAGAACCAAATAATTTTATGATCGTCAGCCTTGCAAACATCCTTCCTGCCGGGTTTCCAGGGTGAAAGTATTTTCTTCTTTCTTTCAGCCTGTTTGCGTTTAGCTCAGTTTTGGATACTGTTTTGCTTAGACCAAAAGAGAAAAACGATGTAGAATATTATAGTGAAACTCAGGAGCTTCTGCGGACAGAGATCGTGAACCCTCTCAGAATGTAAGTAAAGACGAATGAGAACCATACTTTAATTTTTGCTAGGAAACTCATCCTTGCTCACTACTACCAGTTGTCTCAATATAATGTGCAGTTGTGTGTGTGTGTGGGGTGTGTGGGATTGTAGGAGGAGCAGAATGTGCTCTCAGTTGACACAATTTATGTGGACTGTCCCTAAAACAGTGGTCATCAGCCTTTCCAGAGCTGGGTGAAGGACTTGCACACGAGACAAGTGAGTTGGAAGGACAAGAACCCAAGTCTGCCCCTGGCAGTGAGCGGTTTATTTTTAAACATACACAGACTTACATGCCACGCCCTTAGGTTGCTGCGTCAGCGTTCAGTAGACAATAATCAATCAACAATCATGGAATCCACATAGGGAATAAGGAGGAGATGAGACAACTGTCTCAATGGCCTGCTGTTTGCAGAAGGGCTTATCAGCCAGCCAGCTTCAGGAGGACAATGCTAACTGTATAGCAGGGAGGGTGGAATCCACATGAATGAGAGACATATGTCTCAAGAGTATACTGTTTGCAGGAGGGTTTATACAATGCTCATTGTGTAGCAGGGAGTGGGGAGAAGCATAGACTTTGACCCGGCTAGCATCCCAGTCTCAGATCTTCCCTACAGCTGGGTTCCAATAAGCATGGGGTCCCACCAAA
This sequence comes from Lepidodactylus listeri, assembly GCA_029233225.1. Taxonomy (NCBI): domain Eukaryota; kingdom Metazoa; phylum Chordata; class Lepidosauria; order Squamata; family Gekkonidae; genus Lepidodactylus; species Lepidodactylus listeri. The sequence continues at coordinate 53,248,005 of JARCFY010000017.1, forward strand.
GTAAAGTACGTGATAGGAAGTACCCACACTAAAACTATGTGACAGGAACCCAAAACTATGATCTTATTGGCGTGCCAGGGCCATGGGTGGCAGAGCAAGAGAAACACGGAAGGGAAGTACACCTGGAGCAGTGCTCCCTCTAAGCTGTGGAGTCTTGTGAGCAAGAATTCTACTTTGTGAGCTACTGGCATTCAAGTTGCAAGCGAGCAGTTTGGCTGCTCCATAAATGAGTTTGCTCCGGACCCATCCTTCCTGAGCGAAGGTGAAAATGTGTGAGCCAGAGGCTAAAAAGCTGTGACCTAGCTCACACTAACTCAGCTGAGAGGGAACACTCACCGGGAGGTGTGCTACACAGTGAGGAGCAAGCTAAGGGTCGGAGTCTTGGAGGAACCTCTGAACCAGGGAAACGTAAGCCACCCTGAGCCTTGCTCTGAGGGAAGGGTAGCTGGTAAATTGAATATAATAAATAAAAAATAAATTCTGTGGGATGCTCAGACATTATATTTAGTTCCCATGCTGGTGATGGTCTACCTTCATGAGCAGCCTCCCTTTGTGGTTCGGTCTGTCTCTCTCAACCCATTCATCTTTGTGTTGTAGATACGGATACGTGTGTGCGACAAAAATAATGAAGTTGAGGAAGATCTTAGAAAAAGTTGAAGCGGCTTCTGGATTCACTTCCGAAGAGAAAGGTAACAAGATGGTTCTTGAGCTTGACTCTGTGGATTCTGTTACGTATTGGAAGAGGGTTGACCAGGGTCATGGCATTTCAGGACCACAAGAAAGGAATTGAATTTGGACACATCTGAGGGATTAAAACGTCGTTCTTTGTGAACTGGGGGCATAACATCAGACATCCTTCCCACCTTCTGACTAGAATAAAAGGACTCAGATCTCCATTTCTACTCGTGTCCGATGAAGGGAGCTTTGACTCTCGGAAGCTTACACCCTGAAAGTCCTGTTGGTCTCTGAGGGTGCTGCTGGATTCAGATCTACTGCAGAACAGCACGGTTAACCTCTGAAACAGATTTTATGGAAAAGACTAGGTTAAAACTGCACTCCCCCCCAAAAAAGACCCACCTCAACCCTCCCCACCTCTATCTCCCCCCACACCTTGTGCCGGGAGCAATATATATTCATTTGAGCAAGTGAGCCTTCTTCTGGGAGAACTGAGCTTAGCAAATGATTTAGCTTGCCCTTCGGGTTTTGTTTTAATACAATATATTTTATTGAGTTTGACATAGAATGCAATTGTTAAGAACAAACAACTAGTAAGAAAGTAATAGCATATGTAGAGTTGCATAGATCAAACATTTTTCTACAATGTGTTTTGTGGTGTACAAAGGTTAAGATGTAAGAATCTAACAAGGAATACAGCTGAGAGGAAATACAGTAGGAAATACAAAGGGCCAGGGCTTTCTCAGTGGCGGCCCCATACTGGTGGAACGAGCTCCCGGAGAACATCAGGGCCCTGCGGGATTTGTTACAATTCCGCAGGGCCTGTAAGACGGAGCTCTTCCACCAGCCTTTTAAGTAGGGGCCGCCTAAAGTTTACACTCTGGCTCTGGCCCAATTCTGTCTGCCGGCAAGGACATCTGCACCTATAGGGAGTACATCTGAAGGTTGACTTGATACACTCTGAAAATAAACTGTAAATTGTAATTTGTTGCTGCCGATCTTATGGTATAAGTTTAACTGCTTTGTTTTTTGATATGCTTGTATTAATTTATGTTGTTAGCTGCCCTGAGCCCGCCACTGGCGGGGAGGGCGGGATATAAATCACTCAAAATAAATAAATAAATAAATAATAGTTTATAGAATATCAGCAACCTTTTCAAATCTTAATGATAATAAGCAGCATCTTTACCACAGCCATAAGGCATCTATTATGGGGGGGTATGTCTTGCTGTTTGGTTAAGTATTCTAAGATGGGAAACCACGTAGAGGTAAAGTTAGTGAGAGTAGGACGTTTATCAAATTGCGTAAGATTATCCGAGAGTTTTACCATAATGTATAAATCCCACAACTTTTTATGCCGTTGAGAAAGAACGGGTGTCATTGTCGTTTTCCAGTTTTCGGCAATGACAGTTTTAGCCGCAAAAAGCAGCCCTTAGTTTTTTGAGAGGTCTCTCTTTGGAAATTTTTTTACAGAACTTCTGCAATATTCTAATAGAATCCCAGGGTTTTTGGGTGCACTGTCGCAAATTCCAAGCTGGGTGAATTTTACACTAGGCTACCGAAAAGCCATCCTTAGCATTTGGCCCACTGTGAATTCGATTAGGATGAGCATTTAAGTAGACTGCTTCAGTACAATCCTTTGAGGCCAGCTGTTCAGACTTTTAAAAAAAATATATGTGTGAGAGACATGATCTTAAGAACTGTTTTTGCAGAGTGCCTTTGTTTGATATCCTGATGTAACTTCTGTCCCCCCCCCCACAGATCCTGAAGAATTTTTGAATATTTTGTTTCATCACATTTTGAGAGTTGAGCCGTTGTTAAAAATAAGGTAACATATTTCTCTGCTATGTAATTTTAGAGCAAAATAAGCGACTTTCTCGTCTGCATTTTAAGGCCAGGAGGCGTTTTGTCTTTCAGAGAATATTTGGCTCATTTCAAGGTTTTTGCTTTTAAACTGTCAGAAGCATAGCGTTTTACTTTATTCTTAGTGATGTTTTTTGTAGTAGCAAACATGAAAAAAGGCTTCTCACAGGATTCAAAACAGGGCTGAATAAACCTGAGAGAGACTGACTTGTGAGACTTCAGTTGTGAATCCTTAAGCCTTCTGCCTCCGGGCTGCAGGGGCTTTGCTTTAATCCCTCTCTCTGCTCTGTTTTCCTGTTCACAGTCCCTCTTTGCTTCCCCTCCCTCTCCACCCCCATGGCTATTTGCTTTGCAGGATAGGCATGCAGGTACCATCAGAACAGATGTGTGTTTCTGCCTGTGGGGCAAAGAGAAGTTGCAATTTGACATAAGGTTGCCAACCTTCAGGTGGTGGTTGGCGATCTCCCGAGAAATGTTCGCCTGAAGAAAATGGCCACTTTGGAAGATGGACAATTTGGCATAATACCTCATCGAAGTCCCTCCCCTCCCCAAACCCTGCCCTCCTGAGGCTCCACCCCCCAATCTCTCTCAACCTGAAGTTGGCAACCCTAATTTGACAGGGAAGGTGAGAGATTTAAATGGGAGGGGATGAAACGGCACAGAGGGAGGAGTCCTGTTTCTCCCAATGCCACAGCTTCAATTTGGCTCTGACTCCCCCCCCCCCCCCCCGACCCCGTGTAGCTGCCTTTAGGACTGGAATAAATTATTTTTTTATGTTATGCATCTCCTACATCACGTCTTTTAAGTGCCAACTCTAAATGCTTTTCACTGGAATCTGTTTTTAAAACATTCTGTTTTTCTTAGATCAGCAGGTCAAAAGGTACAAGACTGTTACTTCTATCAGATTTTTATGGATAAGAACGAGAAGGTTGGCGTTCCTACCATTCAGCAATTACTGGAATGGTCCTTCATCAACAGCAATTTGAAATTTGCAGAGGTTTGGAAAATAGTAGTCTCACTTTCTGTTAATTGGATTTATATTTCCTGGATAGATGCTTATTCCAAGGAAAGCAGTTTGAAGCACTGGAGTGTCTTAGCAGATGCATGTTGGACTAGGGGAAGGGGATCTTTCATATTCTTTGAGTCAGAAGATTACTTTTTGATACCTACTGCACTACAGTGACTTCACACATAACATTAATTGGGTATCAGTGTTTCATATCATGGGTGGATACCTGTTTATGGGAATGTATATGGGTCAAGATCTTTGGTGATGTTGTAGTTCAGCTTTCAAAAAAGCTGTACCTCTGAGTACAGTGTGGGGTAGTGATTAGCAGGGATGGGCACAAACTGGGGAAATGGTGGTTCGTGGTGGTTCATTTGAGTACGAAAACCACGAACTTTACCCGTTTCCCAAACCAGTTCGTGTTTCATTCGGTTGATGAGTTTGGGAGGTGGTAGAACTCACAGGGGGTCTTCAGCAGGTTGTCCTCCACCCACCCTCCAAGTTTGGCGAAGATTGGATTTGGGATGTCCGAGCCCCCAAACGTGTATGCCCCAGGAAAGCTCAGCTCTAGCCTCCCCTTAAGTCAGCAAGCAGTTCTTCCTAACTCGTTCTCACATGATGACAACAAACTCGTCTCTTCCTGCTGCAAAGTGAAAGCAGCTGAGTCAGGGTGTGGTGTATATAGGTGTGTGTATCCACACACACACACACAATCTGCTCCCATGGAGCAGAATGGGAGCTCCTTGGTTGGCTCCCAGACCTGTCAATCAAATTCTGGGTGTTTCTAGGGCTCTTTATGAATCCACCCCCAGCATTGCCTAGAGATTGATTGAATTGGCGCCAGGCTGTCAGGAGAACGAACCGCTCTAAGGAACCAAACCAACCTCCACAGAAAAAAGGCAGTTCGTTTTTGGATTCAGGAACGATGTGACCAAATGAACCAGTTCAAAGCGAACAGCGAACCAGCCTGCAGTTTGTTTCTTGGTTCATGCCCATCCCTAGTGGTTAGTGTCAGACCAGGATCTGGGAGACCCAAGTTCAGATCCCTTCTCTGCCCTGGAAGCTCACTGGGTGACCTTGGGATATCTCCACCCTTTCAGCCTAACCTATTTTACAGAATTGCTGTGAGGCTAAAATGGAGGAAAGGAGAAGGGGGTGGGCCTCTTTGGGTGCCCGTTGTGGAGAAAGGCGGGGGTGTAATTGAAGTCACTAAATAAACAGTGGCCTGGATGTGAGTTCTGTGGTGCCTTTTCGAACATGCTTTTGGAAGACTAAAACATTTATCTGGGAGTAAGTCCACTGAACACAGGAGGAACTGCATTCGACATTAAGTCGCCCTATGTAAGTTGCCCTGAGTTCACAGATCGGTTCCAGCGTCACTGGAATTGTGACGCTACTGAGCTATTCAGGAGGGCTTTTCTGCACAAGTAATAGAGTTGCACTTCACAAAATGTTTTACAGACTTGCTTGGATGAACGATTGTGGTCTGTACTGATGTGTTTAGCTTATTGTATGTAGGATCCTATTTAGAAGAAGAGAAGAGATTGGATTTATATCCCGCCCTTCAGTACCCAAGGGAGTCTCAAAGCGGCTTACAAACTCCTTTCCCTTCCCCTCCCCACAACAGACACCCAGTGAAGTAGGTGGGGCTGAGAGAGCTCTGACAGAAACTGCTCTTTTTCAAGAACAGCTCTGAGAGGACTATGGCTTGTCCAAGGTCATCCAGCAGCTGCAAGTGGAGGAGTGGGAAATCAAACCCGGTTCTCTCAGATTAGAGTCCGCGCACTTAACCACTACACCAAACCGTATCTTGAACTGCTTAATGTGTCATGGGAATACTTATACTATGCTTCAGTTCTTTCTGGTGGTTCCAGACTTCTAAAATCCTAATGTACCGGCTCACTATGTGTCCTGCGCCTTGAGTCCCAGTGAGAAAGGCAGACTATAAATAATGCAAATGAAATAAATTCCAGATTTTCTTATCACCGTCATTAGATCACTGTGGATGTCACCCAGCTGTGTACATTCCTAAGTCTGCTGGATGAGTGGTTTATTCATTCATCTCTTACGCTTACCTATCCCTCCTTCCCTTCAAGGAGGTCAGAATAGTGCCGGGGGGGGGGGGGGGGGGCATTGTTTCATTTTGCCCTGCCCAGTAATTTTTTCCATCCTGCTCATCTTTCAGATAGGTCAGGGGGTTGAGCATGGTTCTCCATTTCCTTTGTGAAACAACACTGGGAAGTAAGCTAGTATCAGATAGGATGTCCAGTGAGCTTCACGGCCCGAGGACGTATTCTAACCTGAGTCTCTCCAGTCTTAGTCCAGTGCTGTCACTGTGCTACACTGGTCGAAAAGAGCAAGATTCCAGTAGCACCTTTGGATACCTGAAGAAGTGAGCAGTGGCTCGCAGAAGTTTATACCCTGCCACACATTTTGTTAGTGTTTAAGGCGCTACTAGACTCTTGTTCTTTTCTACTAGAGACAGACAGACTAACATGGCTACCCATCTTGTACTGCATTGGTGCCCTCTCTGTCCATCTTGCCTCTGTGTATTAAATAACCTGTTGTGTCCCCATGGCTCTGATCCAGCAAGGCTCCTGTTTTGTGTCTGAAATGCCTTTTGAAAAAGACTTCTCATTGCTTAACACCAGGCCTTTTTTGGTAGAAAAAGCCCAGCAGAAACTCATTAGCATAATAGGCCACACCCAACAGCAGAAACTTATTAGCATATTAGGCCACACCCCTGAAAGCACAGCTCTCTCCCAGGGTTGGCTTCTTCAGGTGTCCCGCAGCTTGCAGGGTACATGGGGAACCTGAGGGAAGGAAAGCCGTTTCTGGATCGACTTCCCCAGGCGGGGAGGCAGTTTAAACTGCCTTCCCTCCCTGGATCGGCTTGGCTTGCCCAGGCACCCTGCGGTTTGTGAGGTGTCTGAGTAACCCGGGGAGGGGGGGGGGCTGTAGGCGTGGCCAACTCAGAAGCCAGCCGGAACTCCGTTCCTGTGCGTTCCTGCCCCAAAATAGCCCTGCTTAACACCATAGGCTGGAGCCAGCTGCATGTCAAGCCGCTAATGGACCCGGAACTTAATTAAGACATTTCCTCTCTCTGCCTTGTTTTTAGGCACCCTCGTGTCTGATCATTCAGATGCCTCGGTTCGGAAAAGACTTCAAAATGTTCAACAAAATTTTTCCTTCTCTGGAGCTGAATATCACAGACCTGTTGGAAGACAGTGAGTATAAAATTACTTGGCAGATCTAATGATCCCTTGAAACGGCATTCCGTCTGTCGGCTTGCAGTGATGCTGGTGGGGTGCTGTCCGCATGAAAGAGTCGCGTGCAGAATGTGGAAGAAAGGAGCTGAAGCGAACTACTGGGCTTCATTAGGCGTATGCAAATAGGAAAATGGGCTGATGTGTTCCTCACAGATAGCTGAAGAACTGCATGGATGGTTTAGGGACAGGCTTCAGGGGTGGTATATCTTGATAAGTGTTCCCCCTTTCTTCCTCTGGTTAGCTTGCATCCAAACAGCACGGAATTCCGGTGTGTGTTTCTCTAGTTATAGTCTTATTAATCACATCAGTATCCACCAGTGAACTTAAAGCGATAAACACAGAATACCCAGGAGGTACCCAGGAGGTCTCCTGTGTTGGTGCTGATCACCTGTACCTTCTTAGCTGCGGAAAAGTTGATGCCATGTGCCTTCAGGCTGTCTCCTGAGCTTGTATCTATTCTTCCTCCTCACCCTGTGTTCAAGGAGGTCAGAACACGCATGAGGTTTCGTGGGAAGTTTCCCATCAGATCCAAAGACAGAATTCTTCAGGTGCCTTAAGACCATTCATTCTCCTCGCTGTCAATTTGTTAATAAACACAGGGCAAATTGCATTAAGCTCTCCACTTCCACCTGGGAAAAATGGCAACTGCTTGTTCATTCTCTTCACCCTCCTGTTTGGTGAAGTGGTTAATAGTGCGGACTCTAATCTGGGAGAACCAGGTTTGATTCCTCACTCCTCCACATGCGGCTGCTGGCGTGACCTTGGGTCAGTTACAAGCTCATTCAGAGCTGTTCTCTCAAGGGCAGTTCTCAAAAGAGCTCTCTCGGCCCCATCTACCTCACAGGGGGTCTGTTGTGGAGAGGGGAAGGGAAACGGATTGTAAGCCGCTCTGAGACTCCTTTGGGTAGCGAAGGGCGGGGTATAAATCCAATCTCCTCTTCCTCCTCCTCCATTTTGGCCAGTAGATGGGAAGGGGCCATGACTCAGCAGTAGAGCATCTGCTTGGCATGCTGAAGGTCCCAGGTTCTATTCCTGGCATCTCCACTTAAAAGGATCAAACAGGATGTGACATGAAAGACCTCAGCCTGAGACCTTGGAGAGCAGCCGCCAGTCTGACCTTGATGGACCAAGGATCTGGTTCCGTATAAGACAGCTTCACACGTTCCGTTCTGGAGAGACATCTGCCGGAAAGAAGAGCTGTTTTGAAATGCTGGAAGTGCCTTTGTTTGATATCAGCGGTGCTTTGTGAATGACATTAAGGTTTTCCCCTTTCTGTGCAAAAAGTATGAAAAGATTTGCTACCCGAAGCAATCCTTGTAGTTGTGCGGCATGTATAAATCTGGCGACGAGGTTAGTCAAAAAACGGGATGGCTGCACCCCCTTCGCTTTACCAAGTGATGATCTGTGGCTTTGTTCTTGCAAAACACAGCTCCCAGGCAATGCCGTATATGCGGAGGCCTGGCGATGTATGAATGCAGAGAATGCTACGACGATACAGACATCTCCGCTGGCAAAATCAAGCAGTTTTGCAAAACTTGCAACACACAAGTAAGCTTGCTCTTTCAGAGCACCCCTGGCACCCGGGGGGGGGGGGGGAGGTTTGAACTTGGCAGGAACCTTTCGGGGGGGGGGTGACTGTCTTGTGTGGCACGGGGAGGGGGTGGGATGGGATGTTTAAATTCCATCAGGAAACAAGATTAAACTGCTTTTGCCAAAGGGATGGAATCTTCAATCATGTGGTTTGGTTTGGTTTTAACTCTCCTGCTTGTAGGTTCACCTTCATCCCAAAAGGCAGAGTCATAAATTCAATCCGGTGTCTCTTCCGAAAGACCTGCCTGACTGGGACTGGAGACACGGCTGCATCCCTTGCCAGAAGATGGAGTTGTTTGCTGTCCTGTGTATAGAGACGAGCCACTATGTGGCTTTTGTTAAGTACGGCAAAGGCGACTCTGCCTGGCTCTTCTTCGACAGCATGGCGGACCGGGATGGTACGTCTTTCTCATTCGACCCTTTTTCTCTGTTTCTCGTTTTCCACGGTAGCCTGAGAGAGAGCTCGTGTGTGAACCCCTGGAAAGGTTGTGTCTTAATTGTTTTATAGGTTGTGTGCAGTGTTCCCTCTAAGCTGAGTTAGTGTGAGCCAGCTCACAGGTTTTTTAACCTCTGACTCTCACATTTTTGTCTTAGCTCAGGAAGGATGGCTCCAGGGCAAACTAATTTATGCAGGAGCCAAATCTCTGGCTCAGAACTTTAATGCCGGTCGCTCAGAAAGTGGAATTTTTTGCTCACAAGACTCCACAACTCAGAGGGAGCATTGGTTGTGTGTTTAATCTAGGGGTCCCCAACACGGTGTCCATGACAGCTTTCCTGGCCCCCGCCTAGTGGAGAGCCAGTGTGGCGTAGTGGTTAGTGTCAGACTAGGGGCTGGAAGGGCTGGGTTTGAATCCCCATGGACTCTGCCAGGTGACCTTGGGCCAGTCACACATCCTCGGCATAGCACACCTCACAGGGTGGTCGTGAGCAGTGGTCCCTCTAAGCTGAGGTAGTGTGAGCAAGCTCACAGCTTTTTAGCCTCTGTCTCACACATTTTTGTCTTTGCTCAGGAAGATGGCTCCAGAGCAAACTAATGTTTACAGCAGCCACATCGCTCACTCACAGCTTTAATGCCAGCAGCTCACAAAGTAGAATTTTTGTACACTAGCAGTGTTCCCTCTAAACTGAGGTAGTGTGAGCTAGCTCACAGCTTTTTAGCCTCTGGCTCACACATTTTTGTCTCTGCTCAGGAAGGATGGCTCCAGAGCAAACTAATCTGTGCAGCAGCCAAATCTCTCGCTCACAGCTTTAATGCCAGCAGCTCACAAAGTAGAATTTTTGTTCACCAGCAGTGTTCCCTCTAAACTGAGGTAGTGTGAGCTAGCTCACAGCTTTTTAGCCTCTGGCTCACACATTTTTGTCTCTGCTCAGGAAGGATGGCTCCAGAGCAAACTAATCTGTGCAGCAGCCAAATCTCTCGCTCACAGCTTTAATGCCAGCAGCTCACAAAGTAGAATTTTTGTTCACCAGCAGTGTTCCCTCTAAGCTGAGGTAGTGTGAGCTAGCTCACAGCTTTTTAGCCTCTGGCGCACACATTCGTATCTTAGCTCAGGAAGGATGTGGCTCCAGAGCAAACTAATCTATGCAGCAGCCACATCGCTTGCTCACGGCTTTAATGCCAGCAGCTCACAAAGTAGAATTTTTGTACACTAGCAGTGTTCCCTCTAAACTGAGGTAGTGTGAGCTAGCTCACAGCTTTTTAGCCTCTGGCTCACACATTTTTGTCTCTGCTCAGGAAGGATGGCTCCAGAGCAAGCTAATCTGCGCAGCAGCCAAATCTCTCGCTCACAGCTTTAATGCCAGCAGCTCACAAAGTAGAATTTTTGTTCACCGGCAGTGTTCCCTCTAAGCTGAGGTAGTGTGAGCTAGCTCACAGCTGTTTAGCCTCTGGCGCGCACATTCGTATCTTAGCTCAGGAAGGATGTGGCTCCAGAGCAAACTAATCTATGCCGCAGCCACATCGCTTGCTCGCGGCTTTAATGCCAGTAGCTCACAAAGTAGAATTTTTGCTCACAAGACTCAACTGCTTAGAGGGAGCATTGGTTGTGAGGATAAAATGGTGGAGGAAAGGACTCTGTGAGCCACCGCGAGTCCCCACTGGGGAGAAAGGTGGGTTGTAGGGGAAGTGAATAGAGGAAGAGAATTAATCCAGGGGTCCCAAGCCTGTGATGCCCGTGGATTCCACGATGCCCAGTACACCTTTCTTGGCCACCCGCCTTGTATTTTTAGAAAATGAGCAAGGCATCTGATTTTTTTAAAAAGTGTTCGGCAGCAGCTGTCACCACAACTCAACAACCATCAGTGTGACTGAAGGTAAGCCTGCGACAGCCGTTGTGTGGCTTGACCCGCTGTGCTGTGTCAGAATTCTAAAGGTGCCTGCAGGCTCCGAAAGGTTGGGGACCTCTGCTCGAATCCAGCCATTGCTGAGACGCCAGAAGCGTTGGTAGGCAGAATATGCGTGGAAGGAAGGTTAATGCATCGCAGAGATCTTTGTGGGTACAGTTATGTCTCTTCCCCCAGGAGGATCCCTCTCAGTAACCGCTGAGGATGCGGGCTTTCTCGTCACAACAACGTTTTCCTCAGGTGTAGGGGTTTATATAAATGGCCAGTATCGAACTTGTGTAGTAAGTTGAATGGTGGCCATTCATATCTCTCAGTGACATCAGTGTGTGGGGGGTGGGTTGGCTGAACCCAAGAATACAAGAGCACCGTTATGATGCAGAGAAACAATTTGTATCAATACATGCAAAGAAAATGTCTATTACAGTATTGCAATAGGATACATAGCTCACAGTATAAGTATGTCTTTAACAGTCAAAGCATAAAGCTCACAATATCTTCAAGAACATGTCTTCAAGAAACATTTTTTTCTCAGAGCACAGTATCCAGTGAAGGAGACGAAGATGCCCGCTTTTTCTCTTCATTTCACTAATGCTTCCTCAGTAAACTGAATACAAAATAGACACATCCAATGTAACACATGTTAATAAAAATAACAATAAACATTCAACAAGAGGTGTACTTCCATTAATTATAAATTCTTGTAGTACCTCGAGTCTCAATACATGAAGCACAAAAGTGTAGACTCAACTTCCAACTGGATCAAATTCCCCAAAGAGTTCAGCGTCCAGAATTTATTACCTAAACAAGAAGCACAGAGCCCGCTTGCGGGGAGGGCGGGATATAAATGTGAAATAATAAATAAATAAATAAATAAATAAATACTTAGCATATCAGGTAATAGATAAATAATTTCGCCATGTGCACTGAAGCCCCAGCAATCTAAACTCACCATAACCTTTTGGTTCAAGACAAACGGGCTACCGCTCATTCCCCACTTATACTGTGAGCTATGTATCCTATTGCAATACTGTAATAGACATTTTCTTTGCATGTATTGATACAAATTGTTTCTCTGCATCATAACAGTGCTCTTGTATTCTTGTTATCTGTTACTGTGATTATCGCTTTTGGCTGAACCCAAGCCATTAAGAATCGAGCCTGCTGCAATGTAGAAAAAAGCAAGTGTATATATACTAAATAATTATATTTTTATGTTTTGATGAGTGTGTGTGTGTCATTAATAGCTTCTTTAATGCAAGTATACTCATTAATACTCATTATTCTGATCCTCTATTACAAATGTCATTTTCCGCATGACATAATTTAGTGCATTACCCAATAACTTTTCCAGCCCCTTGATCTCTTTTCCATGTTAATGCAATCCACTTTAGCACTCTTACTGCATCCCATACCTTTTTAACCACTCTATCCTTTTCTGAACATGCCTTGATTCCCAGTAGCCAGCTAATGTCACCCTCTCTGTCATTAATAGCTTCAAAACGGCTTCTTGTGCTATTGGGTCTACCCCCTCTATAAAACTAAGCGGAAGGGTCTTGTTTGAGCCCGCTCCTCTCTCAGTAGCTCTGTCTTTGCTTCGGAATGGTGCCATGATCTTTAATAAAGTGGAACGGGCTCAAATCCGTAGCGTTGACCTTGCTGATGTACTCAAGACAATCTCAGGACAACGTAGTTTGCTTAGGTTAATGATCTGCATTTTCTTTCTCTCTCTCCTTTTTAATTTTGATCTTTTCTCTCTACCACCCCCCTAGGAGGCCAAAATGGCTTCAACATTCCCCAGGTGACTCCATGCCCAGAAGTTGGGGAGTATTTGAAAATGTCTCTAGAGGAACTGCATTCCCTGGACTCCCGGAGGATTCAAGGCTGTGCGCGAAGGCTCCTCTGTGACGCGTACATGTGCATGTATCAGAGCCCAACCATGAGCTTGTACAAATAAAAACTTGTCGCCTGGCAAAGGAGGATTGGGGGGGGGGGGCTTCTCAGTGACCCCCGGCCATAGCACAAGGAGGCTCCGCGGCGCCGTCGGCCCAGTTGCTCGCACATCTGTTGCCGGCAACGGACTCTTCACGGGGGGTGGAAGCAAAACGTCGACAACGAAAGAAGTTAATATTATAAAGACAGAGGAGGAATAAAAATACCCTACCAGTGACATTTCTCTTACTGAAGTACTTAAGCATTTTGCACTCTAGGAAGTGTCTGTGTGTGTATGTATGTGTGTGTGTGTGTGTGGTATTTTTAATAAAAAATCCATCTAAATGAAGCTATGAAGACATTCAGGCTACGATTTGGAGGGAACCGCAGTGTATGTGGAACAACCTGTGTACGTATCTAAATTGCCACACGGAGCATTCTGCATAGACGTCTGGGAGAGCCACAAAAACCCATCGGGGTGCAATGCCTGTTTCTGAAAACATTGTGCAGGTTGTACAGTTAAGAAACTTCACCTTTCTGGGTCACTGGGTGGTGGCTTAGAGTTCAACACGGACACCTTTGTTGACATTTTTTTTTTAAAAAAAACAAACCACAGCACAAAGTTTGATCCTGAAACGAATTGCCTTTTGTAGTGCTTTGTGTGACAGTGTGTAAACAAAATCGGTTGCGGGGATTGCTCCGCCATGTTCCTGTGGACCAAGAATGCTCCGTGTTCTTTTGTGTGGCTACTGGCCACCTTCAGGAAACTGTCGAATTAAGCCAATGCAAATGTTTTTGCAGCCCATGGGGTGCGTTTCCCAACGGTTTCCCTGGAAAGCCAGCACAGGGAGGGGTTTCATCGCAGTGGTCATCTGCACAGCCTACTCAAAAAAACTGACATCCAGTTCCCAGAACATTCACAGAATCATCTATGAGCAGGTTGTGTGGATGACTCATTTTAGAGAAACGTGTTTCCAATGTGTGCACCCACACAAAGTCATCCCAAAAGGCGTCAGGTGCACACACAAAATCATCCCAAAATGTTGCATCAGTACTCTCCAAGCTTGGTTTAATCTATTGTGTGTCTCTTCTCTCCCCCCCCATTGAAAACTCCTTAACAGAGACCCTGCATGCCCACCGTTAAAGATTTCTGTTCTTTTTTCAGAAGCTGTGCAATCTGTTGGGTGTTCGAACTCCATAAGTTTTTCTTGCAAGAATCAAAACGCCAGTTCTCAGTTGCGCTCGGAGACGGAGGCAACAAGGCTACTTCCGATTGGTTCAAGAAGATCAGTAGGGATGTTTGCGGGTGACTCCATTTTGTTAGTGTCTTTTTCTGTATTTTGTCAGATAACCATGTGTGTATGTGAACCAGAGAATATGTGAATGCACGCAGAGAGAAAAAGCCTGGGGCGCAGAAGGAAGAAGCCCCAGAGAAAGCATGAATTGCAGCCCCTCATCGAAGGAAGCAATGTTTCCACCTACTCGGCTCAGTTGTTACACAGTAGGGAATGCTACTGCCATTTTTGTCTGCTGTTTGGGAAATCAGTGACCAAGATAGGATGTGTACCAAGGCCCTTCTTTGTCTGCTTTGCTTATTATACTCACCTATGTCTGGTGGTCAGGTGCTGTGTGGATTTTGGCAGCACTGAGCAAAGTTGATTTGAGAGGATAGTACTCGAAATACCTCAAATTGTCGGCCCCTACAGTCCATGACCCCTGTGTGTGCCATACACAGGTTTCTGGGACACAAGATGGCAACTTGAACAATGTGAACAATGTATCAGCCTCAGGGAATGTCATTGAAGGAAACTGCTAGCCTGTTTAATAGAAGCTGTTACTTGTGATCTCCCCCCCCCCCGGGGGGGGGGTAGTTATATATGGTGTGGTTTTGATTAATTTGGAGTTTTTAAAGGACTGCTAATGTGTTTTTTTTTAATCTAGCAGGATTAAATTGGATCAGTATGTAGTCAAATCATTTAACCTGCCTTTCAGTTGCAGATGGGGGAAAAGCTAGCGTAAAAGTTTCAATTTCCCCATAAAGTACTGAGTGCATTTTTTTTTAAAAAATAAAAGAACTGTAAGTCAAATAGCTCTTTGCAGTGGGAGTAATCCTGTTGTAGTTGCCTTAAGCGTCTTTTTAAAAATAACTTTGTTGGAAGAGAAGCTAAATTGTATATTCAGTTGTGAACAAAACGTGGCCGTTGAAGGGAAAAATGTATTACATGTTATGTTGCAATAGCGCATTAATAGTTTTCAGCTTGTGGGTGTGTGTGTTTGGGGCGGGGGTTGAGGGCTGGTTTTCACGAATAGTTGCGTCTCGATCATCTTGCTGTGCAGATGGGGATAGAGAGAGTGGCGCTTGAACCGTGAGGGCTGGTTTCTGTGAGCTGCAGTTGAAGTGTGTGATTGTTAACTGTGCACTCAGTGTCCCGGTGTGGATCTACTCCTGCCAGCTTGAATCCAATGACTTTCTTCTGCTGCAAAGGAGGATTCGTTAGTTCAGCGGAAGGCAGCCATTGGAACCGGCCTGATGTTTTTATTGGGTTAGTGGGCATCAGGTTGCAATTTGTTTGGGCCAGAACTACATAGCCGTTAACTTGCCTAAAATTGCTGTCGGCACTGTTAAAGTGCCTTGCACTTTACCAGTAAGGGGGTAGAGGCTTGCAACCTTAGAGACCTTGCAGTTTAAAATTTGAGATCTGAAAGGCAGGAAAAGGAAGGGGAGGGAGGCAGAAGCAGGGAGACACGGGGGACAAACATGCCATTCATGCACTGCAGTTAGGCATCCGGGGCTTAGTTTTAGTAGGGAGGAGAACCAAGGAAGTGTGCACAAAGTAGTGTGGAAAATCTAGTTGCCTTGTTCTTCTCCACCACGCCAGGGGATCCAAACTAGTCTGTTTCATTGCAGAACAACCGAGGTGGCCAAAGCCCTGAACACTCAATAATGAAAAGTGATAGCTGCTCATTCTTGAGCCCACCACAGCACCCCTTCAGGCCTGTAGCCACAGTGGGGCATTTAGGGGTGGGGCCCCCTCATGCGTGGCCCACACCCCACAACTCCCGCTGCCCCTGCCCTTATCTGTTGGCTGCACTCATTCACCTCGGCTGCTGCAGGAGAAGAGCCGGCCAACTGATGCAAATGATACTCAGCAAGTATGCTTTCTCTGCTAGAGTACCAGGCGGGTGAGGCCTGCCACCACTGTAACACAGAGCGCGTATTCCCCGGGTATTAATTGTGCTGGCCCACCGGCTCTCCCTCTCCTGTAGTGGCCGAGGCAAACGAAGGTGGCTGACAAATAAGGAAAGACCCTTCTCTTCTTTGCCTACCTGCCTGCCGATGGGATCTCGATTCCCCTCTCCTCCCCTGCCCCTCCCCGGATTTCCCAACGCCCCACCACCCAAAATTTTCTGGCTATGCCCCTGCCCTTTTCTATTAGTATTCCACTTCTGAACTTTCCCCCAACAGCCACATAACCCTATTACGGCCTTTCCCTCCCTAACAATTTCTAGTTGATTTTCAAATTGTGTCTGAACCACCTGTAAGCCAGAGTTTGGCCACGGGAGTTGATGTTGCATGCAGGAAAGAGATAAGAAGGGGGTGGTGGTGGTGTACCTAGTGAGCACCCAGCCCTAGAACTCTACGAATCCTATTTGATCCCCTTTGTGAATGTCCGTCGGTCTCAGTCCGCAGCTGGCCCTCAGTGTGGTATGAGTGAAGAGTGGGCTGCTGCCGAGGGAGTTCTTATTAGCATGGTTTGACGTAGCTCTTTCAGAAGCGGATTTTGCTTGGCAGGATGAGGCATGGCTTGAGTGAACAGCAAATAGGTGCTGATGACTCAGGGAGAAGAGCTCAGTGAAAAGCAGCAGGGAAAGGAGAGCCGTAGGTTTTGCCGTGAGAATGGGAGGTGGGCCAAAAAGGCCTTGGTGCATCTCAACAAATCATAGGAAAGAGAGCAAAATGGGTTAGGGGCCCCGAGAGGTCAGATTTCAGTGCTTCCTGTAGAGAAGCTTGTTTTATGCGAGCAGCTCCTCTGCGTTGCTGGGGTAATGTTTAAAGAATCTGCCCCCCTAGTTAACATACACCCCCCCCCAAAATGGTTGCTGTTGACCTTTGACCTCTCTGCTGTCAGTGGTGGCTGCATCTTGAAGTGAAAACTCTAACGTCGTTCCTATTTGGTATTAACTTAAGGTCTAGAACTGTTTTGTATTCTTATACTAATACATTTCCAAATCGGGCGGGGGATGTTCCCATGTGTCCTGTTTTCCCCGTGTGAGCAAGTGTAGGAAGAGCGTTACCTAGCGCTTTGTATTCTAGAACAGTGAACTGACAGCAGTCCATGTTAGTCCTTCCACTGTGTGAATGATGGGTTTGCGTTTTTCTCCCCGTGCCTTTGTGTGAACAAGACCCCCCCCCCCCAAAAAAAAAAATGTTGAGCTATGTATGCAGTTATGGAAGGATTGGTCACAAGCAGTGACTGGCAAATGAACTGCTTATTTATGTGTGTTCAAATATTCCCTGAAGCCACCAGTTTCACTGTGTACCTGTGGCTTATTTTGAATTCATTATAGTGTCATTTGTTAACTAGGGCTTGCATAGTTTCAGGAAGTCCTTGGCCTCTGTGTCCTGTTCGTTGGCCCTGTAGGAGAACAGGTTGGCTGTTGCATGAAATGGGATGCTGAATGGGATAAACCGCTGATCTGATCCAACAGGGCTGATCTTAATATAAGGCTTGTCTGCTAGCCCTGGAACAGTTGGGAGGAACCGCAACAGCCTAGTAAAGGGTCTCCAGGTTTGCTTAACCTGTTGTAAGTTGCAGCTTTCCCCCCGACAGTAGTGAAGTCTTTTAAATTTCAATTTTGTTGGTTCTCAAAAGAAGTTCACTTCTGTTTTGTAATTCAGTACAAATCTGTTGACGGTCGCTAAAGTCTCTCTCTCTTTCTAATAATATCAATGCTTAAAATATTTTACTCCCATTTGAAGAGATAACAGAAGAAATCTTTTTGGATCGCTCAAGTGCACGTACACAGCCCCGCATTAAGTCTATGAAGGTTGGAGCCACGTGAGAAGATCCACACCAAATGCGCTCTGCCGCTTGTAAACGTACCCTGACTGCATGCAGATCTTACCGTGGCGGCTGTTCTCAGGCTACTAAAGCAGTCCTGCGAATAAATCAGAGTGTGCTAGCCCACAAAAGTATTTAGTGGCACATCTGCCCACATGTCCTTATCACAGTGCAGCCCCAGGCAGAGTTAATGCTCTTCGAAGTCCATTGAAGTCAGTGGGCTTAGGAATGTGTAACTCTGCAAACCAAACTCCTGTTGGATGTTATCTTTGGCGTGTTCAGTATTTTCTGTGACTGGGGCATTTTTGCTCTTCTGGGTTTTTGTTACCGACCTGAGACCTTGATCTGCAATGGACTGCAAATCCTAGATGGCTTTTATAATTGAAAGACAAGCGCTCTTTTAGAAAGTGTTGCCACCACTGGAAATGAGCGGTGCTAGATGTTTGTAGATGGGTGGGGCTCTGAACATCAGAACTCTCAGCCCATCCCCCCCCCCCCAGCCTTTCTCTGCCACAAGCCATTTGTGATGGAGGTAGTTTCTCCATCACCACTGTAATGTCAGTATAGTCTTCAGCTAGTGGAACTAACCCTGCAAGAAACAAATTTTGAATTACCTTCCTTGCCCTCCCAGTGCTAGTGAGAGAGTAGAAGGTCTTTCTCCTTTCCCAGTCTGAATTTTCCCCCCTCTGGTTCTAATGCCATTGTAAGATGCTGTGCTCCCAGTTTTAAAACCATGATTGCATTCAAGCGTCATGAGCCAACTGAGCATGAGCTGGTAAGTCTTTGGGCTTCTATCCCAAGTAGCCTACGGAGCTGAGATCAGAGACTGTCGGGCTAAAAATAATTGCAAATTGGTCGTGGTGTCCGAATCCAGCATTTAAAGAAATGGCTGTTTTCCTTGCCTGCAACCAAGGTTCTAAACCAAACAGTCTGTGATCTGTGTGCCAGAACAAACTTGAGTTCTAAACCAACAAGTCTTACCTTTTGGTATAAGGAGTAAATTTGCCCCGTTGTCATCATGAACAAGCCACAATTCAGTCTTTGGGAAGTATTGCATTTGAGCTGGTATGAAACCCCACTGTGCGCGATGATTGTTTCCCCACATTTCCCTCAATGTTGTTCTCCTTGCATGGACAACGTGCGTGCGTGAACTGAGATGCAAAGCTGAACACACGACGAGTGCCATCTTTCTAGTATCATCCCTCTTTTTCTGTTTTGTTCCATACAATGTTCTTCCCAAATTCTGATACTGTGCTTAATGCTTTCATGTGTTACTCTACAACACGAACCTGAACTGGTAAGATGTAAAATGGTTTCGTTTAAGGTAGTAATTCACTCTTCGTACAAACTTTCATACAGCAGCAGGAGATCCAAACGCTAATTCTGTGTTCCTGGGTATGAGATTGAAGGACTGTGACTGAGCGCATGTGAAGGTTGAACCTTATTTTTTAATAAATAAATAAATAAGTAAATCTTAAGATTGCCTGTTTTAAGGGTTGAATCTATTTTAAGGGTTGAATCTATTTATTTGCCACTGTAACAAAGTGTGTTTTGCATTGGCTTTGCACAGTTTGTGGTATTTTGTTAAATAAACCCGCCTGTGTCTGGTGCAGTGTGTCCTCCATAGATTTGTCTCCACCAAGAACGGAGGGAAGTCTTCGGTAGCCAGTTGCTGTAATACAGCTTTAATTTTCCCAGAGAAGGAGAGACTGTACCATATCCTGTTTCTGTATTGATATTTATTAAACGTTCTGTTTCTATGACTCTCATTTCTTTGAGGACTTAGAAGGCGGCACCTAATAATTGATATTCTAGGGCAGGGGTCTCCAACCCATGGGTACCACAGTGCCTGCTGCTACCTGGTGCCCACCAAGTATGCTGGTGCTACCTTTCCTGGTGCCCATCAACTGGTTTTTTTTGGAAATGTGGGTGGGGCACTTGCCCAGCTGACCTTCTCATTGGCTACTGGAGATCCAACCAGCCAGGCAGATCAACATAACGTTTCAGTGCCAGCTGCCCCCACAGTGTTGGTTTTATTCTGTCTCACAAAAGCCTCCAAAGGAAGTTTAGAAAACTTGTTAAGGGCCCAAAGATGAAAACATAAATAGGTATAGACAAAAGTGTTTTTTTTTCAAAAACACATAGAAACCTTGTAGGGACTCAAATAAAGTTGTGAGACACAGGGAGGGGGAAACAGACTTGACCCAAAAACCAGACTCAAGATCCACAAAGAAGTCTAATATAGGGCCAATATTAAAAACCTAATAAAAACTTATACAAAAAGCTCATGTATTTATTATAAAGGTAGTTAAAAACAATTAAGGGCCCAAAGGAAGCCTCAAAGAAAAGTTTGTGGCCTGAACACAAGGGCCAATACAAGTGACCTGATGCATTTCCAGTCTATTGGGGGCCTTCTTCAGAGGTTAAACAGTTTGAGGTACATGTATCACAATGTTACATGTTACAACAAAATGACCAATAAGTTAATACTGGAACTGGAAAAGGAAAATTAAGCCGCAAGAGCAATAGACACAAGTCAAAGATGTGTATGAGGCCTCTAAAGATGAAAGTCACATGCCAAATGCAGAGCTGCTGAGTTAGAACATCCAGAAAATAATATATATTTCAAAAAACTTCCAATTTTGGTCCAAAAAGCACCTGTGTGGCTATCTTAGTCAAAGCTAGAGTGTCCTCAAGCAAACAGAAGTGCTGTGAAAGGCATTAAGATTCTAAAGGAGGAAGAAAATATACTTAAGGGGACATTTAGGCAAAATCTAATATAGTCAAGAATATTATGAGTGTGTGAGGGGAAAAGCTGACAGAGACCTGAATACGAAGGGAAAGATTTTAGTGAGCAACTTAACGAAACACCGTGTAACCAATACGCTTCTTTTACCAAAAAAGTTTTATCTTGTTTTTTTGTTAACCCCAGAGTCTTACCCTCAGAACTACATAGTCCAATGAAGGAGCCTTAGAGTTCGGGCACAATAGTGTGGGAAAGGTTAATTAAAGACTGGAATTAAATTCCTGGTGGCAGTGGTAGATACTTTGAGTGAGAGAAAGAAACATTAAGAAATTTAAAACTACTTCACAACTAACCACACAAAATAAGAGCCGCGGTGGCTCAGTGGTTAAGACACTGAACTGCGAACCAGAAGATCAGTAGTTTGTCCGTTCGAGACCCTAGTGCCGCATGACGGAGTGAGCTCCCGTCTCTGGTCCCAGTTCCTGCCAACCTAGCAGTTCGAAAGCAAGAAATTGCAAGTACATAAAGAGGAACCACTTCAGTGGGAAGGTAACAGCATTCTGTGCACCTCGGCGTCTAGTCACGCCGGCCCCATGACCACAGAAGTTTTCGGACAGCACTGGCTCTTCAGTTTGAAAACGGAGATGAGCACTGCCCCACTAGAGTCAGATTCGACTGGCTTTTGAGCAAGGGAAACCTTTACCTTCACTTACCATCACAGAGCATCCTCCAGCCGTGACTCCTTGCTGTATGAGACCTAGGTACGATAAGGGATCCACGTGTCTGTGTTGGACAAACTGAACAATTCCATTATGTGCACCACAACAGCTTGGGGGTAGTCTAAGCCCTCATATGCATAGTCTGAGCCATGTATGGAGACATGATTCTCTTCCCATGCCTTCTATATACATCACAATACATACAAGCCTCGTTGGAGAATTCAGGTAGCTGCATTTTATCTTTCAGAATCCAGCAATGTGGCCTTCCAGATTCAACTAGTGGACTTGTAAATAATACACAGATCCATGTCTGCCTTTGCTCCGTGTGTATCCATCCAACGCAGTAAAAGGTCTTGGCAACTGTTCACTGTACACAGTCCCATTTCAAATTACTACCCGTCATGGAAACCTTTATTCCTTGTATCATCCTGGAATTAGGAAGATTTGCTCTTGTATTTCTGCACAAGCTACTTCAAGCCAAAATGCATGCATAAGATGCCATCTTGTGGCAGACAAACACAATTTCCAGTTCGTCTCTTTTAAGCAGCCTGCAATTCTGTAAAAATCGTTAGTGCTGCTATATTTCATTAGTTCTGTTTAAAGTGCCGTTGGATTTGTTAAGATATATCCTCTTACATATCAAGATTATCACAAGGATGGATCTGCCAGAGGTTTTGCTACTAGATTATTGGAGAATGCCATCTGGGAAACTGAAATGTGACTAATTGACCTCAACTCTAATTTTGGCAGCTAGAACATTGTTAGCCTCAAAATGGAAAGATCGGAAAATGCCGTCGATAGGTCAATGGCTTCGAAAGTTGTGGGACTTTTATATTTTAGGTAAATTTATGAATAATACACAACTGAACAGATCAGATCAACAGAAACTAGCATACACTGAATTGAGGTCTCCTGTTATTCATTACTTGATTTTACCGAATGATGAGAATTATGTTGGCTTGATATGAATAGAAGCAGAGCTTGTTTTGACAGTCGATCAGGGCTTATTTATCTTAATCTCACAGCCTTATATGCTTCATATGCTTCATTTATAGCTTCAATATATTAAATGTGATTTTTAATAACAATAACATTTTTAAAAATCTATATCCTAGATATTGCACATACTTGAAAAAAGTTTTAAATGTTGGGTGTGTGTGTTTTTTAAAAAAAAATGTATTTTAGAACTTTTGTTTCATATGTGTTTCATATGTGTCCAAAGCAGTTCACAACTGTACATGGGTTGAGAATCCCTAAGTCGTGGGCATCCCTAAGTCATGGGCTTGTAGCTCAGTTGTAGAGCATATACTTTGCATATTAGAAAGTCTTTTCTGTGTCTCCTGTCCTGGAGAGCTGATGTGGCATAATGTCCTGGGCTGAGCTGAATGGCGTGACTTGGCTGCATATGTTCAAATAATCTTGCAAGGTACACTAGGCTGAGGAAGTAATGGATCATAGAGTCTCCGTGAGCAAAGGTATGAATGTAGATCTCTTCAAAGGCCAGCATTGCCTCCCTCCGCCGATGCTTCATTGCTGCTTCTCTATTTGTGTTGTCCTCTGGAGTAACAAGGCGACAGCTGCGAGGCTTGTGACTTGAAGCAGATGTGGTACACAGCATCCGTGCATGAGTCAACCTAGCTCCTGTGTTCTTCAACATGTGTTGTCAGGCGTATCTGTTATACCTCCCTTTCAACCATGCTGTTCTCTATGGCATCCAAAGCAGCTTACGTCATTCTCTGTTATCCTTGTTGCACGCGCAGTTTATGAAACGCTGTGATACACTCTGTATTTTGCCACCGACTTAGCAGGTTGGCTTTGGTGAGCACACTTGGCAGCTTTCTGACATCGATAGACATACAGGTATGCTAAGTGCCATCGAGGATCCTAATCACAGAAACAGAAATCGATCATGAATACATATTCAGGATGTTCACTTTGGTTCATTGCTTAAATGCATTCTGGGAAATAGCTCAATGCTGACAGGCTGCTATTCTGTTGAAGGTTTGTGGCCTTGTTCTGGCCAGCTGCAACTGCGCATGTTTCTGGTGTCAGCCTAGTTAAATGAAGAACATCACCACTCGGTCCCCACATCAGCTACAATAGATACTTCTTAGAGCTTCATAGCCTGGGAAGAAGAAGGCACGTTGTTTAGCTAAAAAAGAAACATCTTTACTTGAGAAAGCCCAGCCCTCAGGTCTGAGCCCAGTCAGAAAGTTATGACGAAGTTTGATGGAACCAATAATTATGATTTATGTGCAAGTGTCATACTGAGTATAAAATCCTATGTCCCCCATTGCACCTTTGGGAGAGCCGGTGGGTATTCGAGGGTCTAAAGCCCTGTTGTACCTGTGCTTCCCCCTTTATTAATGAAGTTCTTGGAATTTTCTGCTCTACAGGATTGTGCCAGGTGTTTTCTCAAATTGGGCTGAGGATACACAACCAAGAGACAGCATTTCTGTCTTTCGTCCTCAAACACCCTTGTGAGGTAGGTTAGGTCGAGAGTGTGCCTGGCCTAAGGTCACCCAGCAAACTTTTGTGACACAAGTGAAGATTTGAACCTGTGTCTCCCGTATCCTACTCTGACACCCTTCAAGTACACCCTACTGGCTCTGTAGGACAGTACCCTTCAGCCTTTCCACACCTGGTAACCTGTGAGTTCCAAAGATGACATCAAAGTCGTGACAGGAAAAAGTAGGAGTTATTTTGTGACCGGGAGAGGTGGAGTTAGGTCACCGCCAGTGTCAAAACCAAGACTGGGCAGCAGACCAAAAGAAGCAGAGATGGGAAACCAAAGGTGAGCACCAGGAAGTGAACTCTAATGAGGAATGACTGTCTAGCTCTTCAGAAACTCTAACGCCAACACTCCTTCCTGTTGTGTCTCTCTTTCAGGTATCTCCCACTTTATCTTTTGAGAACGGAATGAATGAATGTAGCTCCACAGAGGAGAATACCTATCTTTTTCTCATACAGTGTATGTTCATCTAGTCCTTTTAACCAGTCGGGTTACCCGATCCGGTGCAGAGTCAATGCTCGATCCAGTTAAAAAGAAAACCCAAACCACATGTTCAACACTCCACACCAATGTACCAAATAGTTCATGGATTAATAACATTGTCATCTTGGAAATGATGACGTTTGCAATCAATATAAATTTAATTTCTTCTCTTCTAGTATTACTCCAGATAAGTCATGTCCCCCGCTGACCAGTAGGAGTCAGGCAACACCAAAGAACATTCTGGAAGGCACCCCTAAGGACACACCCTCCTTATTCAGGAGATGGGCTGCTGCTTCAATCACACTGCTCAAAAGTGAAGACTTGATGCTTTGTTTTGGTCTCCAAAAGGGGGAAGAGATTGAGTGGGCGGGGGAGCAAATGTCTGAAGCTGAGCCAGGCTCCCTGCAATATTTCTGATACCTGAAAGCTGCAGCAGGAATGGCGGGATGTGATTTTCAGTCTTGACACTGGAGCCTTTGCCCCAAATAATGTATCTCTCAAGTAGGGTGGAAAAGCCATTACATTTGGATAGAGCAGACCCAAGTAAATGACCTGCTGTAAACCTCACTGGACAGCCGGGATCAAGTCTAGGAGTTTGCCATCTATTCTCTCCCATGTGGCTAATGCAAAGGCCAAAGGGATGAATCCAAACTGGGGGCCTTTTTTTAGTAGTTGCCATTCGGGCTACAGAACTCTTTGCCACTTATTTATTTATTTAATTTATATCCCACCCTCCCTACCGAAGCAGGCTCAGGGCGGCTTACATAGAATTCCATTGAACAGATAAAACAGAAGTGGGGACCTGCGATACTCACGGGGGGGGGGGGGGCGGGGAGAAAAGGAGCTCCACGAAGAGGGGGAGGAAGCACCCACAGGTGAGCCTTCTCCCCTACCCCCCGACACCCATGGCAAGGCCTGGGCCTGCCAATCCTCCCCCCCCCCCACGGGCCCACCAATCTCCTCCCCCCCCCGGGCACCAGCAGTGAGGCCTGAGTGGCTCTCAGCCGTCAGGCTCGCCGATCTCCCCCCCCAGCACTGGTGGCAAGGTCTCAGCGGCTCCCAGCCGCTGGCCCACTGCAGTTCCCAGAGCGTTCCCTGCGCATGCGCAGGGAACACTCTTTTACTTTTGGGGGGATTTAAATATCCCCGTCGTGACTCAGGTGGGATGTCCTTGGATGCCACCACCACTCTGGATATAGATTCCCTTGGAAAGGCCCAGAGTACCCTCCCAAACCTTCAGACCTCCCTTGTTTGGCTGAATAAAAGAGCGCAAGGACCAGGCAGAGTGAACAACAACAAAAGGTTGATTGGATAGGAGGTCAGCCCGAAACGGGAGGACAAACAGGGTGCGCGGATAATGACAGTAAGTGGGTGAAAAGGAAAGGAATCCAATGCCCTAACGCGACTAGGCTCACCGTCCTTAGCTCTCTGTCTTCATTAGGCCCGAGTCTACTCACCCTTCCCTCAGGGCAAGGGCCTCTTTCCTACAGCGGCCTTTCCTCTGGCCCTGCTCCCTGGAAAAAGAACAGTTCCCAACCAGTCTCAGCTCTTTTGTTGCAATACTCTCTTCCCTCCTATTGGTCTGTTTTGGTGCCGAAACACACATGGGGCCCCTGGGAGTTGTAGGCCCAGCACTTTCTACATAGAGGGTGGACTCTATGGCATTATGGCCCACTGAGGTCCAACCCCTCCCCAGGCTCCACCCCCAAATCTTCAACAATTTCTCAACCAAGAGTTGGCAACTGTAGCATCCAGTGTGTGGCTAGTGCTCTCCTAAGATCTCCAACACCCACTCCCAAGTTTGGTGTAGTGGTTAAGAGCACGGACTCCAATCTGAGAGAACCAGGTTTGATTCTCAACTCCTCCACATTCAGCTGCTGATGTGACCTTGGGTCAGTTACAAGTTCTCTCAGAGCTGTTCTCTTGCAAGCAGTTCTGAAAAGAGCTCTCTCAGCCCCACCTACCTCACAGGGTGTCTGTTGTGGGGAGGGGAAGGGAAAGGAGATTGTGAGCTGCTCTGAGACTCCTTTGGGTAGTGAAGGGCGGGGTATAAATCCAATCTCTTCTCTTAAATTTTGCAATCCGTTGATTTCAGTTTTTATTATCAATGCTTGCTGTAAGGGTTTTATCTTTCTCATTCTTAATTGTACAGTGTTTTCAGTGTTGGAAAATGGTCTATAAATAACAAAATTTTGTCTGCTGAGGGCACAGAAGAAGCAAAAATGCACTGGTGACTAAGAAGGGAATTAGAAAAAATATTTACTTCAATCAACTCTTGATAATGTAATGAGCTGTTTCAATAGCAAGAAACAGGATCAAAATGGGAAGTAGGAAGAGGTGAGGTTTCTGATTAGTTTAGGGCAGCCCGGATAGGCGGGGCACTCCTGCGCACCTCGTGGTGTCATATCAATATCTCTGAATCCACGAAATGGATGCCGAGGGTTCGTTGCTATCAAAGAAGTGGGGACACTCAGCCCTGTGTCTTCTCCTCAGTGGACCTTGACGGGATCATTTGCTCGCCCTCTCAGTGTCTGGCAGAGAGACTTATTGGGCCAGGTTCCAGCTGGCAGAGATCACCGTCCTTCAGGCCAAAGAGGAATGGCTCATTAGCGGAAGGAAGGGCTTTGAAACACTGCCAACGGCAAAGGAAGCTTTCCGAAGAAGCGTTTGGACGGCCTTCTTTGGTGAGATGGACCGGTGGTCTGATTTTATTGCTCTGCAGAATGTGTGAAACAGCACTGTCCGGGATAGCGTTTTTGTAAAGATAGTCATGAAGCAGAATGGATCAGAATGGCTTCTTAAAATGGAATCAGGCTGCAGTAAAACCTTTAAAATTTTTCACTCCGGGACACCTGCTCACCAGCAGCAGCCCCGTTTGGCCCCCCGTTTCCATCCGCTGATCAGGTGGACATCACCGGACCAGGGCTGCAATTACCTGGAGATCTCCTGCTATAAGCAACCCTACACCCCCCCCCCCCTCGTGCCCAGCTGGTAGCCAGGGATGACAACCTGGGAACCTGAATTCTGATCATTGAGTTCCTGGTGAATCCTAGAACTACCCTTGTCACTTCTGGCATAGCTCTAGGAGTCACCAGGAACTCTGTGGTCAGAACTTCCTGCAGGTAGATGAAGACTTCTGAGCACTTTATTCTAATTGTACTGAGCACTTTATTCTGATTGTATTGTTTTATTTATGAATGTTTTATAATGTTTTAGTTGTTTTAATTGTTAATGTAATTATGAATCTTGGCCTGTCCAAGTCTGTAAGCCGCTCTGGGCCTGCTACCGTGGGGAGAGCGGCCTAAAAATCAAATGAATGAATGAATGAATGAATGAATGAACAACCCTCCTGCTGGTTGCCAGGCACAGCCTTGAATCCTTACTTCTAAAATGTTTTCTCCAGAGGAACTGATTTCTATGCTCTGGAGATCAGCTGTAATTCTGCGAGATTTCCAGGCCCCTCAAGGAAGTTGACTAGGGCTGCCAGGTCCCCCGGGAGGGTGGAGGTTCCCCTGCTAAAAGGGCCCCCAGTCTGCCAGTCCAGATTGGTGGGGGGAACCCCATCCCCAAAGTGGCCAGATCAGGCCAACGTGCCCAGCGTGATGACATTGCCCAGAAGTGACATCATCACTCTGGGCATGTCACCGGGCGATGCTCTAGCAATCACCCTGGAAACTCTATGGTACCATAAAGTTTTCCGTGTGATTGCTAGAGTATCGTCCAGTGACGTGCCCAGCGTGACGACTTCACTTCCGGGTGACGTCATCACAGCGCGCGCATGTCCCGGAATGGAACCCCCGCTTCCCCGCTGCAGCCAGTAAGTTGCTTGGCAACCCTTAAGTTTTTTTTAAAAAGTTTTTTATTGATTTTTTTACCCTACAGTACCACCTACAAAACAAAACTACATTAACTAAAAAAAAAAGAAAAACTAAACTACCTTTAAGGTAACAGGAGTACGGATAATAGTCTATGCCTTACAAAACTTTCTTAAAAGAATGGTTACATAATTCAGGCTATATCATATTCTTTTTCTTGGTTCTAAGCAAGTTATACAAATATCTTTGACATTCAGTGTGTAACTAAATAAAACAATCAAACTGAGATAAACATTATAACTTATAACAATTATTTCTTCTTTGGTTTTTCCTTCTTCTGCATCTTTTTCTTCCCTTTATCCGGGATCTTTTTCTTCCCTTTATCCGGGATCTTGGGACCTGCTGGACCCAGTTCCGATTCCGAATCCCCTTCATCAAGTCCCAAACTTTCTGAAGATGAACTTTCTAGTCCATAAATGCTTTCTTGTTGATCCAGTGAGTCCTCTGATGAAGATTCTTTTCCTTTTTTCCCTTCTTTCTTCTTGCAGTAGACCAAAAAAGCATCTGCCTTGGCAACAGTGTCTATCTTATTTATTTATTTATTTATTTATTAGTTTCATTTATATCCCGCCTTGTCAGTTATACAACCGACTCAAGGCGGCTAACAACATATAAAATCATAAAAACAGAGTTACAATTTAAAACATTGACATTTAAAAACTCTAAATAAATACCACAAGATGGCGGCTTCTTAGGGCTCCGGTGAGTAGCTGCAATGGGGTGCGATCAACAGGGCCAGGGAGATGGTATAATCAGCTTTCTCCCCGGCGGCGGCCCCTATTTGAAAGCCTGGCGGAAGAGCTCCATCTTACAGGCCCTGCGGAACTGCAACAAATCCCGCAGGGCCCTGATGTTATCCGGGAGCTCGTTCCACCAGTAAGGGGCCGCCACCGAGAAAGCCCTGGCCCTAGTACAAGACAACCGGGCATCCTTTGGACCGGGGCAAGTCAGGCGGTTTTGGGTGCCCGACCTCAGTAGCCTCTGGGGCCTATATGGGGAAAGGCGGTCCCTCAAGTAGGCGGGTCCCTGACCATACAGGGCTTTAAAGGTTAACACCAGCACCTTGAACCTGATCCGGTATGCTATAGGCAGCCAGTGCAGCCGCTGCAGCACAGGCCAGATGTGGTCCCGCAAAGAGAGACCCATCAAAAGCCTGGCCGCCGCATTCTGCACCAGCTGCAGCCTCCGGATCTGGGACAAGGGCAGCCCCAAGTAGAGAGCCCAAGTCTTCTTCTTCTTTTCTTCAAAATTGAATGTTAAGCCCTCTGGATTAATCCAGCGATAAGAAATATTAGCAGATTGTAGCCAAACAGTCAGTTTTTTGTATGCCTGGCAACCCTAAAGCTGACAGCACTATTAGTCCATGAGATGAAGGCTATTCTGGGGCCAAACGTGAAACCTTTGTGGGCAGATTTGACCCTTGGGTTGCTGGTGGCTGCTTTCACTTATTTTCCCCACGAGTGTTCGTAAACATATGTCTGCGTTGCTGTTTCTTGCATGCAGTGCCACAAAATGCCAGTGTTTAGGAAGGGAATACACTGGTCCAGGTGGATCAACTCCAGCAAGTCTGTGTTTCCGCAAGCAAAGCAACACGGGTCAGGCAAGGCAGTTTGTTTTTGAACATCTGGTGAGTAAAATTAATTAAAATCTCTTTTTTTGGCGTCCAAAATGCATGTTGATTCCATTCATAACCAATTACGCTGGAGCCGAGGGAGCGTTAGTCTAACCTGAAAGGAAAATCGTTTTATTGAAACAGTAGGCCTTGGATACACGCCACTGATTCTGAAAACAACAGAGGCCCGTAATGAAGCAGCAGTTCTGGTGGCCCGCCATGGCCATGGACTGAGACTGTTTTGTACGCGCAGTGATCGTATTGATCGTTCCACAATCATTTTACAGACATTTCTTTTTCGTGCAGCCCTCCCCCTATGGTATCTCTGCCAAGGGGATTGTACCTGTTGGGCTTCTGCCTGTCACATTCATTTTTAATAGCACGGGAGCTCTGCCAGGTAAAAAGAAACAAAGAATATATTTTGTGCCTATCTTTGCTTGAGTGTTGTTCCTCTTTCCCGGGGCTTTGGAACTGTGGTTGGAAATCCAGCTTGCTGTTATGGTTGCCAACTCCAGGTTGGGAAATACCTGGAGGTTTTGGTGGAGGAGGGCAGGGTTTGGGAAGGGGAGGGACCTCATCACTGAAGCCGCAGGGGAATTCGGGTGAAGCCGTGGGTCAAAATGCAGTGCGGGGCAAAGAGTGGGAAATTCAAGCACGCAATCGGGGCAAAGGAAAGAATGATGCTGGAGCAGCACCTCGTGGGAAATGGGTCCTACAGTCCACCTTCCAAAGCGGCCATTTTCTCAGGGGAACTGATCTGTCAGATGGAGATCAGTTGTAATCCAAGGAGATTTCTAGCTACCACCGGGAGGTTAACAACCACACAACTATGGAAGTACAGCAAATACAGTTGTGCAAACAAATAACCAGAATGATCAGTCACGCTGTACAAATCACACTCGAGACTTCTGTCTTCTTATACAGTTCCACTTACAACTGTTAAGTTTTGGGATGCTTTTAAGCTAGCCGACATGGGCTGGTGATCAGAGCCTGATGCCTAGCTGTTTGGAATATACTTGTAGACTTCAGGTCATTTTGAGTCTTGCCAGAGCTGGGTGGGCTCCATCACGGTAGAAAAGCGGCCTGATGAAGCCCTAAGAAACGGCAAAGCGACCCAGGCATGCCGTCACCACTCCTTCGTTTCGTGCTACAGCTAGTGTTGAACCCAAGCCATCCACTGCATGTTCTCTGCTGGAAACTCCGCTCTGGATCACGAGCCAGCGACTGCAGCCTTCTAAAAGAGAGACTTGTACTTGCGAGGACTATCGGGTCAGTATTCAGCTGGTGTAGATGTCATTTATGCATGGGGGCAAAACCATTTGTTATGTGGATCGCTCATAGTTGTAAGCAGAACTTACAGAAGACAGAAGAAGAACTTACAGAAGAAGAAGACAAAAGTCTTAAGTGTGATTTGTACAACGCGACAGAATATTCTGGTTATTTGTTTGTTCCACCTGTAGGTTGGCGGCCCTAATCGATACGACCTGTGAAGTGTGGTCTGTTTCTCGGTCTCCGACACATGCTTTGTTTATGGAAGGCAGGGTTGCCAGCTCTGGGTTGGGAACTACCTGGAGATTTGGGTGGTGCAGGCTGGGGAGGGAGGGACCTCGACAGGTATAACACCATAGAGTCCACCCTCCAAAGCAGCCATTTTCTCCAGGGGAACTGATCTTGGTTGTGTGGAGATCAGCTGTAATAGTCGGAGATCTCTGGGTGCTACCTGGATGTCTCCAGGTATTTCCAAATGCAGAGCGGGCAACCCTATCTAAAATGTAGGCCTGTCGTGTAAGCAAGGGCAGGGCTAGATGGGGGAGTGAAGTGTGTGATGATGGGATGGTAGCTTTCCCTGGGGGCCAGAGCGAACTGTTGTGTTCAGAGAGCGAAAGTGCCGTGCAGACAGGCATGCCGAATAATGCCATTTTGATCCACTTCAACAACTGTTTGCAAGTGGATTTTGCCATTTCGCACCACAAAATGCAGTTGCAAAGTGCGCTGGAGGTGGATTGAAAGTGCCTTTTGGAATTTCCCCTGGCGCTCAGCTGCCCACCGGAATCGGCGGAACCACCTCAAGTTCTTCTGGCCTGTGGGTATTCGGCTGGGTTCTCCGTGCTGTGCGTGTCTGTGATCGGAAGCCCATGGGAGCAGTTTCCCAACAGAGGATCCTGTTTTCCCGGCCTTCTGTTTCAACAAATCGTGAATTGAGAGTGTATATAATGCGGCGCTTACAGGGGTAATGAGATGGGCAACTGCTAGTAATGAATGCAGAGCAATATGTTCAAAGGTGAACACGCTCGTCCTGTCGTCCTCCCCTTTCAAGCCAGGTGATGATCTTTCGATGACGGTGAAACCCAACAGCTGCTGCTCATGCAAATAAGCTCCAGCAGCGTCTGGCTTCTACCCATCATGCTCTTCTTCAGGCCTCATTAGCACGATTGCATTATTGGCTGTTCCCCGAATCCCCCCTACCCCTTCTCGAATATCTAAAGATGTAGGAATGTTGCAGCATCGATTACCTTTAAAATGCAGTTCCCCGTGAATGAGCAGTTCCTTTATCGATTGCATGATCTTTTATTACACACACACACAGGCACATATACAACAATCTGCCTAAAGGTAGACTGACACAACCGCTTTCACCTTCTTCATTTGCAAACGTTTACAGCCCTTCTGCGGGGAGACGAATGTGGCTGGTTGGTTCTTGCGCATGGGCTTAAGGTGGAGATGCTTGGGACTGAACTTGAGATGTTCTGCACACGGGTGCTCAGCTGCTGAACCATGGCCTCTCCCCTTGTGGCCGGTGTCAGCAAGCCGCAGTTCTCTCAGAGCTGTTCTCTCGAGCAGTTCTCTCAGAGCTCTCTCAGCCCCACCTACCTCGCAGGGTGTCTGTTGTAGGGAGATGAAGGGAAGGAGATTGTAAGCTGCTCTGAGACTTCGAGTGAAGGGTGGGGTATAAATCCAGTCTCCTGCTTCTCCTCCACCACTGCCACCATATGGCATTGTGTATAGTATAGCTAGGAGATCCTAATCTTGTCTGGCAACCAGAAGTTCTAGTTCCTTTAGTGTTATGCACCACTAGGTGGCGAGCTAGACTGGTTTTTAAGGCAAGAGATATTTCAGAGGTGGTTTGCCATTGCCTGCCTCTGCGTCAAGCCCCTAGTATTCCCTGGAGGTCACCCTTCCAAATACTAGCCAAGGCCGACCCTGCTTAGCTTCCAAGATTGGGCTAGCCTGGGCTATCCAGGTCAGGGTCACTGCCTGCTTGTAGCACTCTTTCACCTTTGCTCCCAGCTGCATATGCTGCTTTGTGCTGTGGGAGAAGGACTTGTGGGTGGTGCACTCAACAGTGGCGTTCCTGGTGGCCATGGCAGGGGCATGCATAGCTGTACAGACCACCCAGTACCATTGAAGAAAGGGCATTCAGTCGGTGTGGGCTGCTGTGACTTCAGGTGGTGGGAAACCTTGCCGGTGGGCAGAAGAAGGTACACAAAGGAAGGTGGGACACACAGGTGGATAAGAACATGAGAACATAAGAGAAGCCAATGTTGGATCAGACCAATGGCCTATCCAGTCCAACACAGTGTCACACAGTGGCCAAAAATACCAGGTGCTATCAGGAGGTCCACCAGTGGGGCCAGGACACTAGAAGCCCTCCCACTGTTGCCCCCCCCCCCAAGCACCGACAATACAGAGCATCACATGCCCCAGACCAAGAGTTCCTATCTACACCTTGTGGCTCATAGCCACTGATGGACCTCTGCTCCATATGTTTATCTGATTCCCTCTTGAAGCTGACCATGCTTGTAGCCGCCACCACCTCCTGTGGCAGTGAATTCCACGTGTCAATCGCTCTTTATCCGTTCTAACACGGCTGCTCAGCGATTTCATGGAGTGCCCACGAGTTCTTGTATTGTGAGAAAGGGAGAAAAGGACTTCTTTCTCTACCTGCTCTGTCCCATGCATAATCTTATAAACCTCGATCATGTCACCCCTCAGCCGTTGTTTCTCCAAGCTAAAGAGCCCCAAGATGGGTGGGCGGGTGGGCGGGGGGGGGGCTAGTAGTGGCTTTTGAATTGTTCTTAAGATCACTTCTGGGAAGCTGATTAAAATGAAGAGACTCTTGGAATTCCAGCCCAGTGCAGGACTCAGGCGGAATGCTTGGAGGTTCTGTGGGTGTGGCTAGTTTTCTTTTATTTACTGCAGTAAGTGGTAGGCCCCCGAGATGGCAGAGTGGACTATACCACTTGATGCATTACAGTGGAGCACTGTTCGACTCTACAATATCAGATTATAGGTGGAAAGGGTTGTTTTTTTTTTAAATAGACCGTGTGTTTTGAAAGGGCTCCCTACAATCTAGCCTGGCGTGGATGGCCCGGGCTGGTCAGATCTCAGAAGCTAAGCAGAATCAGCCGCGGTTCGTATTTAGATGGGAGACTACCAGGGCTGCGAGGCAAGCAATGGCAAACCATCTCTGTTCGTCTCTTGCCTCAAAAACCCTACGGGTCACCTTAGGGTTTTCACCCTATATGGATAATAAATGCTTCAGGGCTGGATTTAAGGGTGGACACCATCCAACTCGCCCTGACTTGGACGGTCCAGATTAGCACAGTCTCATATGGTTGCCAGCCTCCAGGTGGGGCCTGGAGACCTCCCGCTTTTACAGCTGATCTTCAGCTGGCAGAGATCAGCTCCCCTGGAGAAAATGGCTGCTTTGGAAGGTGGACTCTATGGCACAGTACCATGCTGAGGCCCCTCCCCTCCCCAAACCCTGTCCTCTCCCAGATCCACCCCCAAAGTCTCCAGGTATTTTCCATCCTGGACCTGGCAACTCTACAGTCTCCCCATGTGTCAGAAGCTGAGCAGTGTCGGCCTTGGTTAGTGCTTAGATGGGAGACTATCAAGGCAGACCAGGGTCGCTACACAGAGGTAGGCAACGACAAAATTACCTCAGTTTGTCTCTTTTCCTTGAAAACCCTTCTGGGGTTGCCATAAGTCGGCTGCAGCTTGACGGCACTTTCCACAACTACAAGTAGCGGATTAGCCCCACTGTAGAGAAGGACAAGCTACAGCTGTTCTCCCCAGTCTGATGGTTTTCAGCTCATGGAAAGAGTTAGCGCCCCCCCCCCCCCCCGGTACAGAATCATTTCAGCTCATCATTCTGCCTCTGAAATCTGAAGTGCTACAGTCTGTCATCTCAGAGAGCCAGTTCGGTGTAGAGGTTAGGAGCACAGACTCTAATCTGAGAGGACCGGGTTTGATTCCCCACTCCTCCACATGCAGCTGCTGGTGTGACCTTGGTGTTGGAGAAATGAGCATGTAACACAAGGCCTGAGAAATTCAGTCATTATAGGGTTAACTATGCAACTTGTTTGTTTACCTATGTTAGCCTGGAAGTGATACCTGGCAGCTGGCCAATTATCTGTAAGCCCGGGAAAACTAAAGGTGTACTGTCTTGCTAATTGGTCAATGATATCAGGTGTTTCCTTTCAGGGGTCAAGAAGAAGGAGAGATCCTCCATTGCAACCTCTCACTCTCTATCAGTATGTCTTAGGGTGAAGACGGAGCACAATGCAGCTCCTTAGAAAGCATGTTTTGTTTATTTGTAGCTAATCCCGTTTACCTTTTCCCTTTAGTAATAAACTTCTTTTAAACTAAAAGAAGCAATCTCTTCTTTCCAGAAAAGCAAGATTCATTACTCTGAATTTTTCTTGATTATTGGACAAAAGTCCTAACACTTGGGTCAGTCCTAAACTCTCTCAGAGGTGTTCTGGAAAGAACAGTTCTCCAGAGAGTTCTCTCAGCCCCACCTACCTCACAGGGTGCCTGTTGTGGGGAGGGGAAGGGGAAGGGATTGTAAGCTGCTCTGAGACTCCTTTGGGTAGTGAAGGGCAGGGCATAAATCCAGTCTCCTCCTCCTCTACTTCCTCCTCCTCTTCTTCCTCCTCCTCTTCCTCTTCTTCTCCTTTTCCTCCTCCTCCTCCTCCATCTCAAGACCTTTCACCAAGGCACCCAAGGAACTGCTTGGGACAGCACCGGAAGGGTGCTGTCAAAATGGTGCTCAAACTCTCACAAGACGATGAACTCTTCTGAGAGTTCTGGGTGATCTCCTTGGGCATGCGTGGCTTCTTGCCCAGTATGGAAAGAAAGATGGCAAGCAATAAAGGAGGGTGTGCTCTGGCTCTTGCCCCAAGAGTGGGGCAAAGAGGAGAGGGGACGTGCAGGGGACTCGCGGGTGCCCTGTTTGGGGTGACGCAGGTACCTTGAAAAGGCATCTGCTGTGCAAATAGACCGGGCCTCTGAAGGAATTTCCTGGGCGTCGCACACCGAGGCACAGAGCGCAGTACAAGGCAAAGAACTCCTGTGATAAATAGACCCATGCATATTTCTTTACCCTCATTCCTCACTTGCCAAGTCAGATGCTATTTTCATTAGGTCATGTTACCCATCCATGTCATTTTATACCAAGGTGCCGTATATCACAACTTGGGGGTGGAGGTGCTTGTAGCTGAACACGAATGAGCTTGTAATGGTCCATCTGCTTTGATTTTATTTAGTGATCCCTCAAGGGCTGGGAGCTGAAGTGAGAATAACAATGCTCCGGTCCCATCTGCTATTGTAGTATCAGCTCCAGTTTGAATTATCACATGTTCTGAGTGGCTGGCATATGCGCTCGCATAAAGCTACCAGGAAGTGTGGCTTTCCAGATGTTGTGTTGACATCGTTTTCAGCCAGCCATTAACTTCAGCTCAATAACTGGGGAGGGGAGGGGAGGGGAATGCCGCTAAAAGTTGATTAGGACGATATCCCGATGAAGGAGCACAACACAGAAGTGCTTGCCCTGGTGGGCGGTTTTGGGACTTGACAAGTCCAGTTTCTCACTGTCTCTAACGGATGGTGTCAAACCCTGGGGATGAATCGAAAGCAGCGGAGCGTGAGGCTTGTCCAATTCCACCTGCGATGTTTCGTTTGGTGTAGAGAGCCAGTTTGGTGTAGTGGTTAGGAGCGCGGACTCTCATCTGGGAGAACCAGGCTTGATTACCCATGCCTCCACATGCAGCTGCTAGTGTGGCCTTGGGTCAGTCACAAGCTCTCTCAGAGCTGTTTTCCCATAAGCAGTCCTTGAAAGAGCTCTCTCAGCCCGACCTGCCTCGCAGAGTGGGGAGGGGCAGGGAAAGAAGATTGTAAACTGAGACTCCTTTGAGGAGTGATGGGCGACTTATAAATCCAGTGCCTTCTCTTTTCTTCTTTTGTGGCTAATTTAAGGCTTTCCTGCAGGTATGGGTGTTCAGAGTAGATGGTGGTCCTGACAACCCATTCATTTGCAAATTGGACACCGGTGGAGAGCTCTCAGAGCCGACTGCAGTCCTTATAAAGGGTGGTGAGGTTGAGTCCTAGAACAGTTGAATAAAATGCCTCTGAGCATGGACAAAGTGTATTTCTTTCACCGGTGAGCAGCTGCCATCTGTTCCCCTTGATGCCAAAATAGCAGTGGCACACTTCTACTGGGGCAGCACTACCCCATTGCTAAAGCCAGGAATGGGTATTTCTGTTTATGGCTGCTCCCTCCCAGCTGTGATCAGAGTAGGGCTTCCAGTTTCCAGGTGGTGCAAGGGATTCTTCTGGAATTGCAACTGGTCCCCAGACTTCCAAGATCGCTCCCCCTGGAGGAAACGGCAGCTTCAGAGGGTGGAACCGATGGCATCACATCCTTGCAGAGCTCCCTCCCTGTGCCAAACTCCCCCCTCCCCTAGCTTCACCCCCAAATCTCCAGGAATTTCCAAACCTTGAGTCGACGTGCCTAGGTCAGAGAGATCATGGCTTCCAGCAGGCCCCAAGAAGGTTGCTCTGCTTGGCTACGCAGAGAGAAAGTGGACTTCTTCAGAGTTACCCAAGGCATTCTGGGAAGGCCAGACATAGGTCAATTTCTATTAATGTGCTGGATCCTACCAGCTTTTTAGCTGGGGAAAGAGGGAGGGGAGGCATCTGTTTTTGACCACCCAGAAGTCTTTGTCAAGGGACCGTGGGACCTGTGTGGCCGAAAGCCGTATTGGATGTTGGGGCTGCAGAGAATCTAGAGGTGTTAGGCGAGATCTGGTAGGATCTAGTCCAGTGTTGACATAGGAGCTAGTCTGGGGTAGGAGCATGGGCTCTAATCTGGAGGAACGAAATATCTACTCTGTCATGAAGCTCACTGGGTAATCTTGAATCAATCTCCTACTTCATAAGCGGAGCCTACTTTACAGGGCTGTTGTGAGGATAAAGTGGTGGGGAGAACCACCCAAAACATGGAGAAAGGGCAGAATAAAAATGTACTAGTAAATGGTAAAGGTAAAGATTTCCCCTTGCTCGGAAGCCAGTCGAATCCGACTCTAGGGGCGGTGCTCATTTCCATTTCCAAGCCGAAGAGCCAGCGCTGCCCGAAGACTTCTCTGTGGTCAAGTGGCTGGCATGACTAGACACCGAGGCGCACGGAACGCGGTTCCCTTCCCACCGAACCTACTTGCAATTTCTTGCTTTCGAACTGCTCGGTTGGCAGGAGCTGGGACCAGAGACGGGCGCTCACTCCGTCACACGGCACTCGGGTCTCGAACTGCCAAGCTACCTACCTTCCAGTTTGCAGTTCAGCGTCTCAAGGACTGAGCCACCACAATCTGGGTTCAAATCCCCATTCGGCCACAAATCTTGTTCGGTGCCTTTGAGCTAGTCATATACTCTCAACATTGCAATCTTCCCAGCCTGGTGTTGTTGTGAGAGGAAAATGGTGGAGGAGAAAACTTGTATGTTACCCTGAGGTTTCAGGATGAAGTGTTGGTCTTAATGGTTCTAGGGCTATAACCTGTACATGACATCCATGTCATGTCAGAAAGGGGCTGTGGTTCAGCTGAAGAGCATCTGCTTAGCATGCAGAAGGCCCCGAATCCAGTTCTCAGCATCTCCAGTTGAAAGGATGAGGGAGATACAGGGTCTAACTCAGGAAGAGGCAAGTTCATTTAGGGAAGGGCAGAGCATTTGATTGGTATGCAAGAGATCCCCGGTTTAATTCCTAGTATCTCTAGTCTAAAAAGGACCAGGAAGTAGGTGATGTGAAAGACCTCTGCCCAGAACCTTCTACATGCCAAGCAGATGCTCTTCCACTGATCCATAGCCCCTTCCCAAGTGGGATTTTGTTAGTTAAGTAGCAATCATATTGTTACGTTGCTGGGTTTTAATAATTTTGCCCACCATGAATGATTTTGCAAGACCGTTCGAGACAACCTCCCTCTCTGGACACCTTGAAGCGATCAAGAGAGACCACATGTGCGCAAAACTTTTCGTTTCATAATAAATGACAAATGCTTCCTAGCAGAAGCATCGCTACTAGGTAATGGTAAAGGTTTCCCTTGCTCGAAAGCCAGTTGAATACAACTCTAGGGATGCGGTGCTCATCTCCGTTTCCAAGCCGAAGAGCCAGCGCTGTCCAAAGACATTTCCGTGGTCATGTGGCTGGCATGACTAGACACCGAGGCGCATGGAACGCTGTTACCTTCCCACCGAAGTGGTACCTGTTCATCTACTTGCAATTTCTTGCTTTCGAACTGCTAGGTTGGCAGGAGCTGGGGCCAGAGACGGGAGCTCACTCCGTCATGCAGCACTCGGGTCTCGAACTGCTGAACCAC
Source organism: Lepidodactylus listeri (assembly GCA_029233225.1). Taxonomy (NCBI): domain Eukaryota; kingdom Metazoa; phylum Chordata; class Lepidosauria; order Squamata; family Gekkonidae; genus Lepidodactylus; species Lepidodactylus listeri. The sequence goes on from JARCFY010000017.1 coordinate 53,287,343, forward strand.
CGACCTTCCGGTCTGTAGTTCATCATCTTAACCACTTGAGCCACTGCAGCCCCAGCATTCGCTACTAGCAACATGCTTTCCCCTCTTTTTGAGTCCTGGGTTCTCTCGCATTTGCCAGGTACGTGCCAACCATTATTTTTTTTTTTTTTTGGCATCCATTAGCTTGTAAGGTGGTGTGTCTCTTCTTGCAAAGGTTTTAAGCTAGGGGGCTGGGCTTTTGAATTCTTAAATATTACTTACGCTTGTGTTTCTCTTGCAATCACAATGGAGATGAGTTTATGTTGAAGTGTTGCAATTCAAGAGGTTTATGTTTCTCATTATGTCCCGAGACCTGCGGGTACCAGCTGTCTTCGGGGCTGCCGCCGTATTCCGATCCCCTGGCTAGCATATGAATTGTTGATTAGATTCTCTTTTGATTCAGTTTATTACCATGAATAATAGGACCAGGAAGCCTGTCAGCATTTTGACTTTAACTATAACTGTTACAATTAATTATGGGTTTAATTAGCATACACGTCTGGCGGCAGAGCATATAACACTTCATAGTTAACAGATGACCCTGCAGCTGTACCGCAGAGTATGATACAGGGCCCCGGGACCAAGTTATTAATAAATGGCTTCCATTGTTTGATGCCCTTATTTATACAAATTAGTAGGCACTAGATAATCAACTTAAACTGTATAATTTATAATAATTGATTTCATTTTGACTGACCACCGGTCAGTTCCTGGAAGAAAAATGGCCCTATTAGGATAAGTTTAATCCTAAACATAGCTAATGAATCCTATTACTTTAAGGTCATATTTGAAGCTTTTGTTAATTGTCAGAACCATTTTAAATTGATTAGAGTTAAATTAAATCAATGTAATGTTTAGAAAAAACAATATTTCTAATGGATGAGGCCGGGCTGACCTCGAATAAACATATTTATCAACCGATTTCAGTGAATGAGAAGGGGTACAGCTGAGCTCATAATTCACAATTGTCTATAATATGGGAAATGTCACTATCGAGGCAATTAATTATGTCAGGTTATAAATCTGTTGCTTACCGTTAACCATTTGCCGGTTGGGAAGGTTGACAGGCCTTGGAGCAAGTTGATGAGGTGGTATGAAGTACCCTTGCCCAAACTTTACTCAAGAGCAATTTTTAAAAATATATATTTTAGAGTGAAACCCTCAGGAGTCCATAATCTATTTCCCAACAGGCCAGGCCTGCATGTTTTAAGTTCTGGGTATGCGTAGAGTCGCTAACTCCTGTTGAGAACCAGTTTGGTGTAGTGGATAGGAGCGCGGACTCTAACCTGGGAGAACCGTGTTTGATTCCCCACTCCTCCACATGCAGCTGCTGGTGTGACGTTGAGTCAGTTACAAGTTCTTTCAGAGCTGTTCTCTCAAGGGCAGTTCTCGAGAGAGCTGTCTCAGCCCCACCTACCTCACAAGTTGTCTGTTTTGGGGAGGGGGAGGGAAAGGTGGTTGCAAGCCACTCTGAGACTCCTTTGGGTAGTGAAGGGCGGGGTATAAATCCAATCTCTTCTCTTCTTCTTCTTCTGTTTGGGAAATTCCTGAAGATTCGGAGGCGGAGCCTGAGACAGGTGGAGTTCGGGGAAGGGAGGGAGTTCGGCAGGGGTGTGACACCAAAGGGCCCATCCTCCAAAGCTTACTTTCCTACTTGTAGTCTGGAGATCAGTTGTAATTTTGGGGAAACTCCAGCCTCTACCTGATGGTTGGTAACCCAAGGTGTGCACCATGGTTTGTAGCCTTCCAGGTCTTGGTGAGATCCTCAGTTGTCAGACTTCTTGGTAGCAATTCAGAGAAACTTTTTTTTTGGCAGGTCTGAACTAAAATCGAATCAACTTGTCTAGGCCACAAGCATTAGGAGATTAGATAGACCTATCCTCTATGAATCTATCAGTGACTGCTAGCCATGGTGACCAAAGGGAACCCCCAGATTCAGAGGCAGTAAACCTCTGACTACGGGTGCCAGGAAGCAGCACTGGGGATAGGCTTCAGCCTCCATGCCCTGTTGTTGGCCCTCCAGGGGAACTGGTTGGCCACTGTGTGAGACAGGATGCTGGGCTAGACAGACCCCTGGACTGATCCAGCAGGGCTCTTCTTATGTTCTAGGGCTTCTGTGCCCTGTTGTTAGACCTTCAGATGAGCCGGTTAGCCACTCTGTGAGACAGGATGCTGGATTCGATGGACCACTGGTCTGAACCAATAGGGCTCTTCTTATGTTCTTAGGAAGGCCTCAGCCTCTATGCCCTGTTGTTGAACCTCCAGATGAACCGGTTGGCCACTGTGTGAGACCGGATGCTGGACTCGATGGACCACTGGTCTGAACCAGCAGGGCTCTTCTTATGTTCTTAGGAGGGCCTCAGCTATCAGAGCTCATAGCCATTGATGGACCCATTTCCTACGAACCTGAGTTTCTTGATCTTATATTGTACACTAGCCTGATTCTTGTGCTTCGCTACGGTTAAGTTCCATAAATCCAGTTATAATACTGATGATGTGAAGTTTGAAATGTAGCATTTGCTGTAGGAATTCTAATGGAGAAGATTGTAGTGTAAAAAATGAAGTGAGAGGTATGTACTGTTTTTTCCTTCTCTACTGAAGGACCTCTCTGTAGACCATATTGGAGGCTCTGCCCTCAGGTGCTAGGATCACCAGACTGCTTGGTGAGCTCACTCTGGAGCAGGCAACATAGAACTGTCCATTTAAGAAGCAGTTGTCTGTTAAGTCAGCTCCTGCCACCTTCCACGAAAGTGATGGCCTTTCTACTGGTGTTCCTGGATTGTTTTGCTCATATGGGAACTGTGTTGTTCTAAGCGCCTCAGGGTGATCTTGCTGGTACTTGGCCTGCGCTAGGGCAATCCTGCTGAACAAACCTCCCCGGCAGCTGTAAGCATCCCACTTCCTCTCCTAAACCTGACAGGCAACTGTCTGTCCAGTGTAGGAGGGGGAAGGGGAGGAGTATTAGAAGTCACTGTGGAGGTGGGGCCAGCAGGATCACTTAGGCATTACTGCTGGGGTGGGCTCCCTCGTGGCTTTAAGCACCCTGCAACCGCTGCTGCACCTGACAGACAACTGCCTGTTAGGTGTAGGAGGTGAGAGGGAGTGTGCTGGAAGCCATTGGAGAGGCTGGGCCAGCAGCATCACTGCACCTCACAGGTGGTTGTTGGCCATTCCTAATTTCCTCAACTGCCATTAGCTCTCTGCAGTCTCCTGTAACAGTTTTTTTTTACCTCAGAATACTGAGCTCTGCAGCTGACCAATCAGAAAGGGTGGGGGCAAACAGGCAGCTACATAGGAATCAATGGGGGAGCACATTTCCCCCCTTTTGACCCACTTAGGGGTCGAATTTCTAAAAATCTGTTCTTAGTGAGCACCTGCACCATGGTAGGAGCGCTCTCCCCGAATTTGGTGTTTCTAGGTTCAGCGGTAGGAAACAGGGTAGCTGGATTTAGTCAAGTTTTGTCAGCCTCCGTGAACCTGAAAATGACTTCCCAGCTCCAGAGCCAGAGGCCTAGCCATTCAGGTCGACCCAATGATCGGTTCATATAATCTGCCCGTTATCTTAGGCAACAAGAAGACATGGACGCAAATCACTTTGTATACAAGTCTCTTTTATTTAGGGAAGGAGAAGAGCCCTATCGTCTGTGGGTGTCCAGCCTGTGTGGCAAGGGTAACAAATAGGGTTGCCAGCTGGTAGCTGGGAAATTCCTGGATATCTGGTGTGTGTGTGTGTGGGGGGGGGTGCAGTGTTTGGGGGAAGGCAGGGACCTCAGCAGAGTATGATGCTATAGGGGGAACTCATCTCTGTTGTCTGGAGATCCGTCGTAGTTCTGGGAGATTGCCAGGTCCCAGTGGGAGGCTGGCAGCCCCGCAGCTGGATTTTGTGGCTCCTCAGGAGGGGAGGAGTACAGGGTCCAAATGCTTGACCATGCCATCGGGACAGGGCTACCCAGTATTGCATAGCTGCGTCTTCCTGACCTCAGACCACAGAAACCAACGGTATTGGCAAAGGTATGGCACTAGGTTTACCCCCCTCCAGGTGGGGCCTGGAGATCTCCCAGAATTACAACTGTTTTCCAGACTACAGAGACCAGTTCTCCTGGCACTGGCTGCTTTAGAGGGTGGCTGCTTTGGAGGGCAGACTCTGAAGCATTATACCCTGTTGAGCCCCCCCCACTTCCCCAAACCCTGCCCTCCCCAGGCCACACTCCCCAAATCTCTAGGAATTCCCCAACCCAGAGTCGGCAACCCTATGTGGCGTTGGCCATATACCAGTTTGGTGTGGTGGTTTAGGAGTGCGGACTCTAAACTGGGAGAACCCAGTTTGATTCCCCACTCCTCCACATGCAGCTGCTGGTGTGACCATGAGTCAGTTACAAGTTCTCTCAGAGCTGTTCTCTCGAGCGGTTCTTGAAGAGCTCTCTCAGCCCCACCTACTTCACAGGGTGTCTGTTGTGGGGAGGGGAAGGGAAAGGAGTTTGTAAGCCGCTCTGAGACTCCTCCTCCTCCTCCTCCTCCTTCAACTTGTTTTCTCCACCCAAGTGCCATCAGAAAAAATTTGCATAAAATTTGCATTAAAATTACAGGCATTTGAGATAACAACACAATTTTTGTGAATAACTTTTTTATGGGGGAGTTGTTTTACATGCAGTCTTCCTGTCAGGTAAATGTGGTTTGTACATAATGTACAATGTGTAAGCCACTCTGAGCCTGCTGTGAGGGGAGAGCGGCCTAGGAATTGAAATAAATAAATAAATAAATAAGCCATATGCCCTATAGCAGTTGCTCCTGTTACCTGACTTGGGGCATTCGCGCCCAAAAGGTTGCATGCCCCATCTCAGTCTCTTCCACGGTTTCCTTTTCATCGCATTGCTAACATATGTGCCGGGGGAAAACGCCGATAGGGCAAGGTGATCCTCATTGCATTTAATGAATAAAAGTTTGCTTTCCTTGAACTTGCGGGAAAATTGCTCCTCTCAACAGCTTTTCAAAACATAATAACTTTTACCTGCAAGCGAGTGACTCAGGCCCTGACTGGACTCTGAATTATTAGCGTGAGATGAAACATTTCTTTAACAAAACCGAGTCCTTTAATATCTCCCCAATCTCTGTTATTAGATGGACAAATGAATTTCACTTTGAACATAACACGCGGCATTGTCTCAAAATTGCCGGTATGAACTGGAGTTGGCAGGTATTTTCTTGCTCCCCTCGTCACTGATTGTCATTTATTATATGTTGCACCTTTATCTGTCAAACGTTGCGGGCGCGTGATATTGATTTGTGTCTGCTCGCAAAGCAAAGGTCACTTTGATCAACATGCCACAAAACCAGAAAAAGTCGGGTTTTGACATTTCATTACCTGGGAGAGAGGCAGGGAAAAAAAAGAAGAAGCCTAAAATAAATAAGAATTTGTTTGAGAACCGAACACTTTAATATCAGACTGCGGAGTAACTATAATTAACCAAAGGGCTGCTCTATTGAGGTTAAAGAGGTGGCCGGGGGGTGGGGTGGGGGGGAACGGTGCAAGCTGGTGGACGTGCGGAACTGCGTTGTACACAGCCGATGTTGTAATATTGTTGTCTGTGATCTCAAAGAGGAGATGCATCTGTTGCAAATAAGATAGAGAGCTACTTCTCTCAGGCTAGCTTTTTAGGATCGATACAACCTGAGCAAGACTTTTAATGAGTTCGGCAGAGACCTTTTTTAACGGGATTTTTAGTGGTTCGGCAAGGGATTTTTAGCGGTTCGATTTGGAGAATTCGGGATAAGCCGGTTTGAACGGGACAGGATCTAAACAAGACCTTGAGCTCTACCTAAAGTCGGCGTCGATCCGGGCGTGCTTTGGGTGGATTTAATTTATGGGAGGTCACGTGTGATTTCATCACCGCCTGCCCCGTCTCTTTCAAGAAACTCTGCATCATGTGACAACCCCTCTTCGTGGTTGTAAAAATAGCATTAACTACATTACGGATCCTTGCAATACTTTTATCAATGCCCGCCAATCTGCTGTTTGAGGTAAACTACATTACTGTAGCAGCTTCAGTCCTGAGAGCAGCATCCCGCTGTTGTAGATTTTGCCCTCACATCCTATTAGAACAGGATAGAAATTATGCCTGTGGTGTTCTCTCCAGGGTCCCATGAGCATGTCCATGTAGAAAAGCTGCATCAGAATTATGTCATTTAATGTAGCGGTTAGGAACATGGACTCTGTATCTGGGAGAATCAGGTTTGATTCCCCACTCTTCCACATGCAGCTGCTGGCATGACTTTGGGTTGGTCACAGTTCTCTCAAGAGCAGTCCTCAAAAGAGCTCTCTCAGCCCCACCTACCTCACAGGGTGTCTGTTGTGGGGAGAGGAAGGGGAAGAGATTGTAAGCCACTCTGAGACTCCGAGTGAAAGACTCCAAGTGCAATGCAATCTCCTCCTTCCTCCTCCTCCTCCTCCTCCTCCCTAGTAGGTTCTCTAAAGATGTAGCTATAAGAACACAGTTGTGGGTGGTTGTGTTCTCACAGTGGTGTTGGGGACCAGGACTGCCTCCAAGACATTGTGGCTCTTTGGGTGTACAATCCAAAGTGATAGAAGAAAGTCTGAGCCCAATGGCACCTGAGTATTTGAGAAATTAGCTAATATCTGAGTATCTGAGAACGTGTGAGTACACACGAAAGCTCATGTCTTGAATAAAACTTTGTTGGTCTTTAAGGTGCCTCTGGACTCAAGCTTTGTTGTACTGCTTCAGACCAACACGGCTACCCACCTGGATCAATCCAAAATGGTGTTCGGCACTAATGTTTTAAAGTGAATATAAAAGTCGAATGTTGGCCTTTATACGCAATTGGCTAAACTATGGAAGAAGGGGCCGCAGTGGCTCAAGTGGTTAAGACGCTGCACTACAGACTGGAAGATGGGTAGTTTGGCAGTTCGAGACCTGAGTGCTGCCTGATGGAGTGAGCTCCCATCTCTGCTCCCAGCTCCTGCCAACCTAGCAGTTCGAAAGCAAGAAATTGCAAGTAGATAAACAGGTACCGCTGTGGTGGGAAGGTAACAGTGTTCCGTGCACTTCAGCACTTAGTCATGCTGGCCACATGAAATGCCTTTGGACAGCGCTGGCTCTTCGGCTTGGAAACGGAGATGAGTACCGCATCCCTAGAGTCATATTCGACTGGCTTTCGAGCAAGGGAAACCTTTACCTTAAACTATGGCACTTTATCTAAGTAATATCCAAGCGCTATCCAAGTTCTATGTTGGACACCATATTGGAGAATCAGTGGGGACTTGGGATGGTTATCTTACTGTGAAAAGTAAATCCCTCTCTTTAAGGGCTCAAATTTTCTGGCTCATCAACTGTTAGGAGTGGTCCACACCAATTATGATTGAAATGCTTACTCTTGACTAGTCCATGGCTCAGTGGCAGAGCATTTGCTTGGAATACAGAAGGTCCCAGGTTCAATTCCTGACATTTCTGGTTAAAAGGATCAGATGGTTGATGATGTGAAAGACCTCAGCCTGAGACCCTGGAGAGCTGCTGCCAGTCTGAGTAGACAATAATCATCTTGAAAGACCAGGGGTCTGACTCAGCATAAGGCAGCTTTCAATGTTCTCGTTTTCACCTCTGCTGTGCAACGGAACGCATCTCGTCCCGGGAAAATGAGCCGTCTAACTTCTGTGCAATAACTCCCTTCTCTTCTGCTGTTTATAGAGTGTGCATGCAATCTTCCTGTTGAACATAATGCTTCGCGCCGCTGACAAAATGGTCTGTGGCTCACAAAATCTTGTGCTGTTATAAAAATGATACATTTTTAAGGGAGCCCAAGACCAAAGCAGACTAAAGATTCTGACTAGATGACGCATTAAATGTGCAGGAGTCATTTCGTAAAAAAAAAAAGGCACAGGAGCTCATCAGCATAACTCATTAGCATAACTTATTTGCATATGCCACGCTCTCTGACATCATCGGAAGTGTGTCAGAAGGCAACACCCACCGCTCAAGCTCCACCCCAAAGATCTCCAGGTATTTCCTATCTCAGAGCTGGCGAGCCAGCTCTACACTTTGACTAAAGACACTTTAGGTTTCCTTTGCTCTTGCAGGGAAGTTACTCTACAACAGGCATGAACGAAAAGATCAAGTTGGTATGCTTTTGCTTTTTTCCACAGTGCATCACCATAAGTACCTGCTCCTGGGCTTGTTACTCCCGGAATGGCGTTCCTGCTCGAAATGAGTGTGTGCGTGTGTGTAAATAAGCTCCTGAACATGGAGTGGCAGCAGGAGGGCCGTTGGCATTCTGTTCCTTCCACCTGTGTGCTTTCACTAGGAAAAAATGGTTTATGGGGGGCAAGCTGTTTGTCCCACCACCTGTTCTGTGTGATTGCCCAGGAGATATGTGGAATCAGCAGTGGGTCACAGCGTTTGTGTGTCTCCCCCCCCCCCCCCCGCATTTCCTCCCAGCAAAAACATACAGGGTGGAAGAGATGAAACGTTGAAGCTCCCTACGGAGCCCTACGGTTGAACCTAGCTCGGGAACCAATTTGTCCTCCTCCCCCCGATTTTAAGGTGAATCTTGGATCACACTTTAAACACAAGTTGGGTTGGTGTTTTCAGAAGAACATAAGAGAAGCCATGTTGGATCAGGCCAGTCACCCATCCAGCCCAACACTCTGTGTCACATAGTGGCCAAAACCCAGGTTCCATCAAGAGGTCCACCAGCCGGGCCAGAACTCCAGAAGCCCTCCCACTGTTGCCCCCACCCCAGGCACCAAGAATACAGAACATCACTGCCCCAGACAGAGTGTTCCATCTGTACCTTGTGGCTGATAGCCACTGATGGACCTCTGCTCCATATGTTTATCCAGTCCCTTCTTGAAGCTTTCTATGCTTGTAGCCACCGCCACTTCTTGCGGTGGTGAATTACACATTTTAGTTACTCTTTGGGTGAAGAATGACTTCCTTTTATCTGTTCTTAGCATACTGCTCATTAATTTAATTGAGTGTCCATGAGTTTTTGTATTGGGAGAAACCAACTTGCGTTGGACGTATCATCTAATCAGACCATAACGTGGCTGCCTGCCTGAGTGTCAGAGAAGATAAGCAGCTGGCTTCTAAGGTTGCTTCTGAATTTCGAATTTATGCTTTTTATTAATGTTAACAATTTTAGCACAATGCAATAGCACTGACATCTGATAAGCATTCATAAAAACAACCTACCGTAAACCATATCACACCTAAACATACAAGCAAAACAATCAAGTTTTACGTTAGGAGAAGCTGAATGCAACTTGCAGTTCTGCCTATATTCATTGCGACTGAATATCCTGTGATTGAGTGAATTGTGCGTGTAACTGTTCACCAGGATTTAGCAATGTGGACACAAGCCCATCAGCAATGCCAGCAAGAAACCATACATCCACACTGTTTCCAACAGAGCAAGGTTTTGTAAGGCTGATTTTACGGCTGTTTTTACATCTGTCTTTCCCGCTGGAATCATTCTAGTTCCAAAAAAACCTGCCCACACCTCTGTGCGGTGTGAAGCCGTGCTGCTACTGAAATGTCCACATCTACTAATTGCCCTCCTGTGGTCAAGCTAGTATTCAACCGGCTTGATTCTGCTTTAAACAATTGCTGTTGATTAGTGCACTTAGACCCCCTGGAGTGAAATTTCACACCACTGTGAAATCAGCACAGGAAAAGACAGCAGTCAAACTACTTTAGAGGGGAGGTGTAAAATGACCCGTACATGTGCATTTTTGTAACAGCTTCATTCCAGCGCTCCCTGCACCGGTAACACATTGGTGTCAAAGCTGTTGTAGGGGAATGCCCACATCTGATTGAACTGGAGTGAAAGGGGTCATTCTTTTGAAGTGCTGCTAAGAACAGGATTTCTTTACAGAGGTGTGAAGCCAGCTTGATAGCTAGAGGGCAATTAGCAGATATGGACAGTTGAGAAGGAATGCAGATTCACACTTGAAAGAGATGTGGGCGAGTTTTTTTGGAAGTAGAATGATTCCAGCAGGAAAAGCAGATGTAAAACCAGCCTAAGTATCCATATGATTCAGTTGGACTGGGGTAAGAAACCAGTGTGTAATGAGTTTGAACAGTTATTAATCTAGCTGCTTTCAATGCACCGAAAGAAGTGGATCGTATATCCAAAATATTAGAAGTAGATAAGATACTGTTGCATTCATAAGAAAAAAGTGATTAAAAACTGTATGTGATAATGCTGGAAAACAAAACACAAGATGAAATAGTTAAAAACTCCATGGTTAAATTGGCACAAAATCTAGGTCATAATATTGATTTAGACCAATGGTTACAGGTATGGAAAATAAATGTAAAAATTACCAAAACAACTTCATATAAAGAAAATATTTAGAAAATGTTTTATAGCTGGTATACGACTGCAGATATGTTAGCAAAATTCTATCCTGAATTATTTAACACTTGTTGGAAAGGTAAATAGGCTGTTGGCTCATTTTTCCATATGCGGTGGACATGCGTTGAGTTTAAAAATATTGGGCTTGGATCCATGAAATGTTACAAAAAATGTTAGATTGTACCATACCTTTTACACCTGAATTTTTTTTTACTGACCAGAAAATTGTAAAAAAACAAGACTTTTATCTTATTATACATGTATAAGAACAAGAAGTGGGGCCCACAATACTTGCACGGGGGGGGAGAAAGTATTCCCCACAGCTCAGGGCCTGCTGAAGTCCGAGCAGCTCTGGAGGAGGAAGAAGCGGCAACAAGTGAGCCTTTATCCCTCCCCTGCAGCAGCGGCGAGGCCAGCCCACGAGGTCCCCTCCCTGAATTCTGACTTCTCCAGGCTATATTCCCCAAATCTCCAGGAATTTCCCAAGTGAGAGCTGGCAATCCTAATTGATCGATATGCCTCTACTGAAGAAGAATAGAAGAGATTGGATTTATACCCCACCCTTCACTACCTGAAGAAATCTCAGAGTATCTTACAATTTCCTTTCCCCTCCCTTCCCACAACAGACATCCTGTAGAGGCAGGTAGGGCTGAGAGAGCTCTCTCGAGAACTGCCCTTGAGAGAACAGCTCTGAGAGAACTTGTGACTGACCCATGGTCACACCAGCAGCTGCATGTGAAGGAGTGGGGCATCAAACCCGGTTCTCCCAGATTAGAGTCCGCGCTCCTAACTACTACACCCAACTGGTATTATAGTTGAGAAGTATATTTTGTCCTGAGTATGACCCATCTTGGAAGGAATCCATCCCAGCCCTTTCAAGTTGTGTGGGGCAGTTTCCTCCTACTCTGAGAATCACATATTTTCTCCGAGTTCCCTAAAACATTAAAGTAACATCCTAGCTGGTTTCCTGATCCAGTGTCTCTTGCTCATGCTGCAGTTTGTGGAGCATATGGCTGTGCTTATAATGTCAGGCATCTGAATAATAAAATTATTTCCTGCAGTCATCTTTTATTATTATCATAGGTCCATCTTGTTCTCTCTCTCTCTCTCTCTCTCTCTCTCGTTTGTGTGTGCTGCATTTAGAATTTTTCATCTTGGGCTTATTAATTATATTGGCAGCGTGACTGAATTAGCCATTGGCCTTTGCCAGAAAGGATCGACTCATCTCCAGAAGGGTGTTTCCTAATAAGAGAGTCTAAAAAGTTTGCCCTGCCTGTAAATTAATCAAAGGAATCGTTGCTTTGATCAGTGGATGTAATTTATCCATTTATTTAGAAAACCCGTAGCGCTTTCTATTAAAAGTAATACCCAACACTGCATACAGCAACTGCAAAATCGGAATAAGCTTAGAAACCTGTTGCATTAAAAAGCAAGGTTTTTAAACCCCCCCCCCCCATCAATTTAAATAAGCAATCAATGCTTAAAGAGCGGAGGGGGGGGAGAACTAGCTTGGATCTAACCTAAAAGCAACTAAAATCATGTTGCTGGTTACTCCGCTCCTTCTCTTGCTAATGCACCAAAACTTTGCATGGATTCTGTGAAGGGTCTATCAGGGCAATCCTAAACCGAGTTAGGTAAAGGTAAAGGTTTCCCTTGCTCGAAAGCCAGTCGAATCCAACTTTACGAATGCGGTGCTCATCTCTGTTTCCAAGCCGTAGAGCCAGGGCTGTCTGAAGATGTCTCCGTGGTCATGTGGCTGGCATTACTAGATGCCAAGGCGCACAGTACATTGTTACCTTCCCACCAAAGTGGTACCTATATATCTCCTTGCAATTCCTTACTTTCAAACTGCTAGGTTGGCAGGAGCTGGGGCCAGAGACGGGAGCTCACTCCGTCATGCAGCACTCGGGTCTCGAACTGCTGAACTACTGACCTTCCGGTCTGCAGTTCAGCATCTTAACCACTTGAGCCTCTGCAGCCCCTAAACCAAGTTACACCCTTCTAAATCCATTGATGACACTCTATATCAGCTGATTTAAATAAACCTGCAAAGTGCTTCTTAGTTGAATAATTTACTTTGCCGTTTCAGTTCTTTCACTTAATTGATTCTTGTACTGTGGGCAGGAAGGGCATGAAGCTAATTGGAGTCCAGAAATTATTTCCTCTGAGCGCTGAAAAAGTCCCCCCCCCCCCCGACTGCCTTCCCATTTTCCGAATTCCCCCCGCCCTTAACCGTAGGGGCTATGAACTAGTTCCTTTCCCCAAATATGTAAGCTGATTATTTTACCGCAGTTCTTTGGCCACCATAACATTCTACAGCTCCTTGAGTCCAAATAGTGGCGTGGGGGGGGGATGAACTTTTCCCAACCTCCCAACCCATCTAAAGAGTGCTTTCGATTTCATTCGCATTGTGCTTTGCTGAATGGAAGACAGAACTTCAAAGCAAGTTTCGGACTGAATTGGTTTCCAAGAATCCTGTGTGATTCTTTTCTCTCTGGCAACACTGATGGAAAAAAAATTGCCATTGGCTCCAGAGGCCCAGCCGTTGGAGGAGGTACTGAAAAGAGCAGATGGACAGCAGTAGTGAGACTCAAGAGTAACTTAGAAGAAGAAGAAGAGTTTGGATTTATATCCTGCCCTTCACTTGGAGTCTCAGAGCAGCTTACAAACTCCTTTCCCTTCCCCCCCCCCACAACCGACACCTTGTGAAGTAGGTGGGGCTGAGAGAGCTCTGACAGAAACTGCTTTTTTTCAAGAACAGCTCTGACAGAAACTGCGCTTTTTCAAGAACAGCTCTGACAGAGCTATGGCTTGCCCAAGGCCATCCAGCAGGTGCAAGTGGAGGAGTGGGGAATCAAACCCGGTTCTCCCAGATTAGAGTCCGTGCACTTAACCACTACACCAAACTGGCTCTCTTAAACCACTACACCAAACTGGCTCACTAAAAAAAAAAAGACACCATTGTCCAAGGATAATATTGTTGAGGTAGATGGACGAAGGCAGGGGATCTCCCGTATCCAGAGGTGGCTTGCTTTATTTCATTAGAGATGATGTGCTTTTATTTTCGTTGGTGTTTGGTGTAGCGGTTAGGAGCGCAGACTCTAATCTGGGAGAACTGGGTTTGAGTCCCCACTCTTCCACATGCACCTGCTGGTGTGACCGTGGGTCTGTCACACATTCTCCCCGAGCTGTTACCTCAAGGGCAGTTCTCGAGAGCGCTCTCTTAGCCCCACCTGCCTCACAGAGTGTCTGTGGTGGGGAGGGGAAGGGAAAGGAGATTGTAAGCCTCTCTGTGACTCCTTTGGGTAGTGAAGGGTGGGGTATAAATCCAATCTCCTCCTCCTCTTCTTCTAAATATGAAAATATCAGAGACATTCTGTTAGGAGTCTTGGCAAGTATTGATTTTGGAAGCCAAGATGGAAATCATAAAAAAAAAAGCAGTCAGGTTTGAGTTCCCGCACTGATGTCTTTTAGATATCATCCGGTATGGTGTAGTGGGGAGAGTGTCAGGCCAGGACCTAGGAGACCCAGGTTCAAATCCCCACTTGCCATGGAAGTTTGCGGGGTGGCCTTGAGCCAGTTCCCACACTCAGCCTAACCTACCTCACAGGGCTGTCGTGAGGTTAAAACGGAGGAAAGGAGAACAATGTAAGCAGTTTTGGGGCCCCATTGGGGAGAAAATTAGGAGATAAATGGAGTAAACGAAGTAAGAATAATCACTAAGGTCTTCAGCTTGAATATCTGGTTGTCTTTCAGAACCGCCAAACTTGGTACCAGTTATCCAGATGTGAGAGCAACTGGTTATTATAACATCTATTTTGTTGTATTTATGTCATTTATACCCCCACCTCCCTCCCTAGTGTGGACCCAAAGTAGGATTGCCAACTTCCAGGTGGTGGCTGGGGATCTCCCAACTGTGGAAGGTGGACTTTGTGACATTAGAGCCCATTGAAGTCCCTCCCATCCTCAAACCCCGCCCTCCTCAGGCTCCGCCCCCCAAATCTCCAGGTATTTTCCAACCTGCAGCTGGCAACCTGAACCCAAAGCAACTTACATCGCTCTCTTCTCCATTTTATCCTCACAAGAACCCTGTGAGGCCGGATTGGCTGAGAGCGGGTAACTGGCCCAAGCCACCCAGCAAGTTTTCATGGCAAAGTGGAGATTTGTATCTCAGTTTCCTAGTCTGATACTGTAACCACCATACCACACTGGCTCTCCAGTTTGGAGCGGCAAGTGGAAATATTTCATTTTTCAGCATCAGGAGTGGATATTTGGAAACGAATGTGGCTTGCTTTGATTGGGTTTATTCGTCTTCAGTGCTACCAATCATATTGGCTCCAAAGCACCGCAGCTAGAGCCAGTGTGGTGTAGTGGTTCCGACCAGCGGACTTTAATTTGGAGAACCGGGTTCGATTCCTCACTCCTCCACATGAAGCCAGCTGGGCAACCTTGGGTCACTCACAGCTCTTTCAGAGCTCTCTCACCCCCCCAAATAAGTCTAGCTCACCACTTTGTGGTGCATAATTCTAAAAGAGCTAGAACTTCAGACTGCCAGACAAACTTAGGATCTGCTGGCTGTACGACACACAGTGCCATATGATGATAATAATTATTAGCATAGATCATATTAGAATCGAATGGGTTCATTGACATTTGGGTGGGGATTTCCCCCCTCCCCATGACTCCTCACCTCTGCAACCTGATCCATGAAGAAAACTAGGATAGATGTTTCAGAATGTTAATGCTGCTTCCATTCATTCACTGCAGTTTTAAGCAGGGGTCATTTCGTAGAAAAAGAGGTGCAGGAGCTCATTAGGATAACTTATTAGCGTAACTCATTAGCATATGCCACGTCCCCTGACATCACCGGAAGTGTGTCCGAAAGGGAATGTCAGTTTCAGCCCCATTATACCCTATGGGCCATTGAAATCAATGGCAAAAACTCATAGGGTATATGAGGGGCTGGAGGAAAGGGGGTTTGAAGGAGAGGCTCCAAACATGCAGGGTAGCTGCTGGGGCCTCTTCTTGAAATACCCACCAAGTTTCAAGAAGATTGGACCACGGAGTCCAATTCTACAGGCCCCCAAACAGGTTGCCCCCATCCCCTCCGTTCTCTACGGTGGGGAAAAATGTTACTTTCCCCCTACCATAGAGAACAATGGAGGGAATGGGGGCAACCTATTTGGGGGCCCGTAGAATTGGACCCCCTGGTCCAATCTTCTTGAAACTTGGTGGGTATTTGAGGTGGGTATTGAAACTTGGTGGGTATTTGAGCTGCTCCAGCAGCTACCCTGCAAGTTTGGAGCCTCTCCCTCAAACCGCCTCTCCTCCAGCCGCTTTTAAATCTGCCACCGGATTTCGGCAGCAATTCGGCGGCAGGCTGAATCAGATCAGAGTCTGATTCCGCCTGTGGCTGCCCTAATGCCCACTCCTAGGCTGGCTAGTTTTAAGTCAACTTACAGAGACGTTGAGAGATGCATTACACAGTGAATCTAGCAAGTTCAGTCTTTTGGGCAACTTTTTCTGGACTAAAGGGCTATATTATTTAGAAGATGCAGGCAAAATCCCCAGAACAAAATGAACCCTACATTATACAGTTTCTGCCATAGTTTCAGGAGGGAAGCTGCGTTGGTCTGCTAGAAGAGCAAAATTTAAGTCTAGTAGCACCTTAGAAGGGGCTGCGGTGGCTCAGAGGCTAAGACACTGAGCTGCAGACCGGAAGGTTGGTAGTTCGGCAGTTCGAGACCCGAGTGCCGGGGGATGGAGTGAGCTCTCGTCTCTGGCCCCAGCTCCTGCCAACCTAGCAGTTCGAAAGCAAGGAATCGTAAGTAGATAAATAGGTACTGTTTTGGTGGGAAGGTAACAGCGTTCCATGTGCCTTGGCGTGTAGTCATGCCAGTCACATGACTACAGAAACATCTTCAGACAGCACTGGCTCTTCGACTTGGAAATTGAGATGAGCACCGCCCCTTAGAGTCGAATTTGACTAGCTTTCAAGCAAGGGAAACCTTTACCTTTCCCTTTAGCAGCTTTTAGCTCATATCAGGGCACAAGCTTTCAAGAATAAATCTCCCTTTGTCAGATGAAGGGAACTTTGACTTTAGAAAGCATGTGCCCTGGATAGCTTGTTGGTCTTTACAGTGCTACAGATTCCGGGGAATGTTCTTTTTTTTTCTTTTCTTTTTTCCTTTTGTGGTATTTTTGTATTTTGTGTGTGTGTGTGCGTGTGTGTATCTATAACTGGAAATCATGTCAACCTCTGGTGACTGACCCCTACTGGATGATATTCAAAGAGGTGACAGATTAGAGCTTGCCCCCGTCCTCCAAGCTTGGTATTCCAAGGAAGTCTCCCATCCAAATACTAACCACAGTTGACCCTGCTTAGCTTCCAAGATCTGATGAGATGAGGTTTTCCTGGGCTATCCAAGTCAGGGTATTCCTGGGAATGCTTTTGATACCCCGTCCCCAGGTTTAGGAAATGGTGGGCAATCTGTTGAGCCAGTGGTGGGTTAGCAAATTCAGCCTGTGACCTGTGGCTTGCTGGATTGTGTTTGGCTTGGTGAGTCACAGTTTTGTTTTTTTTTCCAGGCCTAGGGCCGATGGTTAGATTTGGACTGGATTCTTAACTGACTAATTTATATCCTGTCCCTCAGCTCAAAGGCTCTTGGGCAGCTTACAGCAGGATGAAATAGAACAAATGCAGTACAAATTCTATCTCCTCCACCATGAAGCAGCCTGAGGGAACTTGGGAAAGTCATTATGGGGGGACATGCATTCATTTACAAACGAATGAAATCCAAACGAGCTCAAAAAGGCTCCTCTTGTTGCATGTGTTAGGGTAACGAAAACAAACAGGAAGGATAAGGAAGAAATTTTGTTCCTTTCCCTAGTACCTGGCCCTCTGGTGAAAAGGTTGAAGGAGGGCAGAAGTCAGTAGAGAGCTGGAAGCTGACAGTGAAGATTTCCTATCAGCAAAGTCAAGTCAGCCTTGCCAGAAGCAGCTCTCAGTTTGGGGCAAGTGATGCTCCGTATTCTTGGTGCTTGGGGGGAGGCAACATTGGGAGGGCTTCTAGTGTCCTGGCCCCGCTGCTGGACCTCCTGAGGGCACCTGGTGTTTTTGGCTACTGTGTGACACAGAGTGTTGGACTGGATGGGCCATTGGCCTGATCCAGTATTGGCTTCTCTTATGTTCTTAGAAAAGAAGCCTGACTAGAACCTGGAGGCAGTGAGAGAGTGTGGGGAGAGAGGCAGAGGTATAAAACAGATATCTCAGCTTCCCCATGATGAGGCTACACAACTGGTCTGTTTGCTTGGGGTTCAGCCACACAATTGCTTCTCGCTCTCATCCTTCTGGCTTGTGTACATGACCCAAATGCATACATGACTCTCTGAACGTGTAGAGTATCAGTGCTGGAAGTATTTATACCTGTGCCAAGTTAGAAAGAACCAACCGGTGTTGGGGCAGCCTGATGGGTCCATGCTGCCCACTTGTTTTACCCTCTGCTCTGCAGTCTTGAGGGCACATACGAAGCTGGGTCATACCGAGCCAGACCAATTGGCCAGAGAGCCCAGTGTTGTCCAATCCTACCTGCTGGGCCAGTTCCAGCTATAGGAGGCTGCTGGGCAGAGCGGCCTCCTCTCCTCACCTACCCAGCAGCCTCTTCTCCTCATCTGACCACCACCAGGACCCCTGTTTGTGACCTTCTTCCAGCCCACCTGTAGGGCCGGCTCTATCACTAGGCCAACTAGGCGGTTGCCTCGGGGCGCAGCCGGCAAACGGGGCGGCAGAGAAACTGAGAGGGACTCAAACCAGGAGATAGTGTGCTTTATGCAAACCATGATTTACCATTATGTCTGAATGCAGCTTTCCATTCAGGCTAAGAACCAAACTTAGCCTTGGGCCAATGCAGATGGACTTGTAGGCGCTGCGACCAGCTGGTGCAGGTGGCTGCTGGTGGGGCTGGGGAGCTGGTGTGCCCGGGCAGGCAGGCGGGCACTGGGGCTGGAGGGGGTGTCTCTTGCTGGCAGGTCTCTGGTAGTGGAGAGGGGGGCTCTGCAGTGGGGGGAGCGCCACAAGGTAGCCTTGCCTAGTGTGCAAAAACCCTGGGGCCGGCCCTGCCCTCATGAATCCCCAACTCCTTGTGTGACCTTCATTCCCCTGCCTATTTGGGAGCCTTCCCACCTGCCATTATGTCATTTCCACAACAGAGCTGGCTGTTGTTCACAGAGGGGAACACCACCGCTGTGCCCCCCAGGAGTGTCTCCATGGTACATTACCTGCCCATCCTTCCCTGGCAGTGTTTGGTTGGAGTGGCCCTGCCCAATACTCTGGGCCCTAGCAGCTATCCTACCTCAAGGTATGCTAACAACGGCCCTTGCTTACGTGGTAGGGGTTTCTACTGGGAAATATCCTTTTCGCTGGAAGTGCTCGGGACCACACCGGAGGCCTCTCGCTTCTGAAGCTCTGCCACCGAATCACGACCCCTTTTTGTCCTGCGACTCCCCACAAAAAGGCATCAACGCGCCACGCAGGAAGGGCCTCGTTGGACTCCTAGCTGCTCCTGACGGAGGCAGAGGGAGCCGTCACCCTCTCCTGAGGAGAGGCGTCCTGTCACTTTGAAATGATGGTGACCGTCCGTTGTCTGCTTAATTAGACAGAAGTTTCCAAATAGAACCCCCCCCCTCCACACTCACACCCACATTTTGCGAGCGACACGGAAGCAGCTGGGGCGTGCGTCAATCATATTGTATTGACTCTCCCCCACTTGTAAACAAAGACACGAGACAATTACAGGTTCAATATTATCGCTGGTTCTGCCAAGACCTGCCAATTATTCTTTATGGTTCAGGAGGCAGAGACTTGCCAAAAAGAGCCACACTGAGAAAATGAGCCTTTTAGCGAGAGAGAGCGAGGGGGAGGGGGAAACGAAGGGGGGAGAGAGCATCAGGAGAGGAGGGTTGTGTTTAAAACCAAAACAAACGTCTGTTCTGTTGGGAAGGAGCTTCACCTTTGTAACTCACCGAGACGGCCTGGTACCTTACACTATTCCTTCGCCTAACCTACTTCATAGAATTTTGTGCTGATAACACAAACTGTCAATCTTCAAAGCGTGTTGTATTCTAAGGAGCGCTTTCAGAAGGATAAAATATGAGATAAATAGCTCCGGCTTGTAATAATTAGCTGTTTTGGATTGTTGAGTGGCCTTGGCCTCTCTGTGAAATTGCAGATTATAAGCGCTTTGAGGCAGGGATCTTTTCCCATGTTCATTTGTGCTATCCCGCAAAGTGCTGTGCATGCTGCTGCTGGTGTGTGTTTATTGACTGATTTGATTTGATTTGTACCCCGTCCTCCCCTCCGCTGAAGTAGGTGCAGGGTGGCTGTACCTCAGGGCTCAACATTTCCAAGGTGCTGGGCTGTTGTGGCGCCTAGAAATTTCATCACGGCACTTGGTGATTTCGTCACTCACTTATTGTCTGTGCTACTCGATGTTTTTCAATAGAAGCACAAGGCTTATTTAGGTGAGGGATAGCTCAGGAGTCGGCAGCCATGGTACCCATACACACCTTTCCTGGTTCCTGCCAAGTGTTGCTGGAAAGTTGGTAAAGCCAGGTGGGGCTTTTGATTGGCCGTTGGAGAGTTGATTCTTCTGATTGGCCGTTGGAGATTTGATTGGCTGCTCAGATTTTCAAAAACTTCACTTTGCCCTTCACTCGGAGTTTCAGTGCGGCTTACAAACTCCTTTCCCTTCCCCTCCCCACAACAGACACCCTGTGAAGTAGGTGGGGCTGAAAAGCTCTTCCCAGAACTGTCCTCGAGAGAACAGCTCTGAGAGAACTGTGACTGACCCAAGGCCATCCAGCAGGTACAAGTGGAAGAGTGGGGAATCAAATCTGGTTCTCCCAGATTGGAGGCCACGTACTTAACCAATACACCAAACTGGCTTCAGTGTGACTGAAGGTAAGCTGTGGAACCCATTTTATGGCTGGCTCCACCTCTTGCAACAGCCATTTTGTGGCTGTGCCCACTAAGTTGTAACAGAATTCCAAAGGAGCCCATAGGCTGAAAAAGATTAGGGACTCCTGATTAGCTTTTTGTTGTGATGATAACCAGGGCTATCCCATATCTATAACACTTTTATTATAGCTTTAAAATAAGGTTTCCAGGTCCCTCATGGCCACCAGTGGGGGATGGATGGTAGGGTTGCCAGATCCAGGCTGGAAAATTCCTGGAGAT
Organism: Lepidodactylus listeri; assembly: GCA_029233225.1. Lineage (NCBI taxonomy): Eukaryota > Metazoa > Chordata > Lepidosauria > Squamata > Gekkonidae > Lepidodactylus > Lepidodactylus listeri. Next base: position 53,307,963 of record JARCFY010000017.1, read on the forward strand.
TTGGGGATGGAGCCTGGGGAGGACAGGGACCTCAGTGAGGTACAATGCCATAGACTCCACCCTCCAAAACATCCATTTTCTCCAGGGGAACTGATCTCTGTAGTCTGGAGATGAACTGTAATTCAGGGGATCCCCAGGCCCCACCTGGAGGCTGGCATCCCTGCTTTAAAAAAATGGCAATAAATTGCACAGAGTTCCAGATCAGGGTTTTGTGGCAGCAATAATGTGAAAGTACGCTCATTAAAATATAAAACCCCGAAGGCTGAAAAATAAATCTAGGCCCTGAATTTTTGGGGTGGCTCCTAAAGCCAAAGAACATTGGCCAAGACTTGGTGTACTGTTACTTCTTATTTACTAATTACAGTTTATGGTTATGTAATTAACTTATGGAACTCACTGTCACAAGATATAGCAAAGACCACTGATTTAATTTTAGATGGCTTTGAACCGGGATTAGACACATTTAACAGATGGCTAGATGGATTTGAGTTGATTAGACCTCCATGTTCCAAAGCAGTATACCTCTGAATGTTAATTGCTGGTAGAGGGCAGCAACAGTGGAGTTTTTGGCCTTTGTGCTCTTTCTGGGGCATGTGGGCAGGTATTGCAGGAACTAGGATCCTGGATTAGGGCCACTGGTCTTATTCAGCAGGGTTCTCCTTAGATTAATATCAGGACAAATAATAATGTAGAAAGTCCGATCGGCAGTAGGAGACGCTAATTTGAATGCCACGGCCAAAGTGATTCAGACCCACAACTTATGGGTATGGTTGTCCCTTCTCCCCTCCTTTCCTTCTGAAAAACATGTGATTTCATGTGCAGTTTCCCCCACCCCTGCATGTATTAAACAAATTGCACAGCTGAATAGCTTTTCTTAAAAACTGGACACTCACCAAAAAGAAGTTTGGCAGCACAGACAATTAAGCTTTCTTCTTTTAACAATGGACTGACTGACTGGCACATTTGAAATGCAAGCGAATTTTTTTTTCTTTGTTCCTCTTTTCGCCCTTTGAGCTGATAAACACGAACAATAGGAAACAGCTGGGACAGGGAAACGTTTGGGTTTTGGATTTCCAAAGCAAGCAAGAAATATGCCTGCCAGATCGCATCTTCTGCCTTGGGGGTAGTCGGCAATTGGACTGCTGAGTGTGGTGGTGGTGGGGGTAGAAATACTATCCATATTTTTAATCAAACATTACATATTTATTAATGTGCAGCTGTCCTTTTGTTGCACACAGTCATTACACCCTCCGTAGCTCAGCCGACGGGGTGCTGTGTCCATAAACCGAACGTTCGTTCTGTATCTGAGATTAATCTATAAGAATCTGAAAACGGGAAGAACTGATAACGAAGCATCCGACGGCAATTGTGCTTTCTGTATCATTATTGCCGTGTGACGTAGATGCCATCTGAAATCCACTTTGGGCTAGGGGGGAAATAGAAAAAGAGAAAGGAAACGGAAAGGCAAGCACTACGGTTCTTTTCAAGCCAATTTGTACACCTGTGGCTGGGCCTACGGGTTGGATCTAACCAGGTTTTCTGATTGTGAAAAAGGGTAACAGGTCCCCTTCAACCCCCCCCCCCCGGCTATTCTGGAGTTCTCAGGATCTGCGTGTGGGATAGGGGCCATTGTAAGGAGCAGAATTGGGGGGGGGGGAACTGACTGGATCCAACTCACAACCCCCCCCCCTTCTGCCGGCACCCACTTTTGTAGTCCTAACGGACGTAAAGGATATGTGCTGCTACTCTTTTAGAAAAAGAAATCGGTTGACTTTAATCTCGACCCTCTTATTCAGATGAAACTTTCTGCGCGTTTGCCGATAGCAGAGGTTCGGCTGTTCATTAGTGGTAGGGTTTAGCCTTGTCAATTTCCATTGACTGTTGACTAAAAGGCTCACTTTATCATCATTTGTCTGCCACAGAGACGGTCTTTTATTCAGCTTTGATTCCTCCTGGGCGGCAGCTGTCATAACTTCATTGGCTTTACGGGGGCCGAGTCCTGTTTCACGAGCCCCCGCGGTAATTGCCTTAGAGACGGGGGGTTTGCCGTAATATTTGCTGCGTTACGTGCGCAGGACAGTGATGTGGAAACAAAAGGACACTGTTGCTTCAAGCGCTTTCAGCCAGAAGTGGACATTCGGTGGCAAACAGAACTACCCCCTCCCTGCGTTTTCTCTTTAATATGGATACATTTTGGAGAGGAAAACTTTTGTCGGGAAGAAGCGGCAGGCATGAGGGAAGATGTTTAACTTTTCCAGCTATCCCTAACAGCACTTCCTACCTGGCTCCTGTCATCTACTTTGGCTTCTTTTGAGTCTTGAAGCCTAGATTTGAGAGGTTGGGTTGCCAGTGTTCTTACCTTTAAAGCCCTGTATGGCCGGGGACCTACTTACCTAAGGGACCGCCTTTCCCCACATGTATCCCAGAGAGCACTAAGATCGGGTTCCCAAAACTGCCTGATTCTTCTGGGCCCTAAAGAGGCCAGGTTGGCTACAGTGAGGGCCAGGGCCTTTTCTGTGGCAGCCCCGCACTGTTGAAATGAGCTCCCAGAGGACATCAGGGCCCTGCGGGACATTTTACAATTCCGCAGGGCCTGTAAAATGGAGCTCTTCCACTAGGCTTTTAAGTAGGGTGCTGCCGTAGTGTTCGGCCTTGGCCCGATTACCAACAGTGCCGACAGTGCCACCAATCCAACAGTACCACCAAAAACTAAGCGGGAGCCTGGAGGTCCCACTTAGCTGACAGAAGATTGCCATCTTTTATGTTGTATTGTACTGTTTTGTGTTGATTTTGATGGTTTTAATGGATATTTTTATGTATATTGTATGTGTTGTTAGCTGCCCTGAGCTGGCCGAATGGTGGGGAGAGCAAGCTATAAATATAAATAAATAAAAAATAAAAATGTTCAGGCGGGGCTGGGGCTGGAGATTGTCTAGAATTACAACTGATTTACAGATGCCAGAGACCATCTCCAGTAGAGAAAATGGCTGCTTTAGAGGATGGACTCTATGGCATTATACCCCTCTGAGGTCCCTCCCCAGGCTCCACCCCCAAATCTCCAGGAATTTCCCAACCTGGAGATGGCGAACCTGAGAGGGATGGGATACAGGATGAGTTAGAACATAAGAACACAAGAGAAGCCAATGTTGGATCAGGCCAATGGCCCATCCAGTTGTAGGGCAAACACAGCGGAAGGGAAAATGTCAATTTCATCCATCTTCTGTTGTTTCCCAGCAGCTCCCACACCGCCCTTGCACTAACCTAATGCAAGGGTCATTTCGAGCAGGAGCTCGGGGGAGCTCAGCTCCGGGAGTTGGTGCCAGCCCCAACCCCCCACGGGGGAATGTCTGCTTCTGTCATGGCTGCAGCAAAATGACCCTGCCCCCTGGAAAGGTCCTTGTTCCTCCGACCAGCCTTCTGAAGACTTCAGCCACCACTGAAGCTATCCTCCCAGAATAGTGGTATTTCTGAGGCTTGGATTAGTTGCTGTCCCCTCTCTGCCAGCTTTCTTTCTTTCTTTCTCTTTCTCTCTCTCTCTCTCCTTTCTTTCTTGCCTTCTGACATACTTCCGGTGATGTCAGGTGGTGTAGCGTATGCAAATAAATTATGCTAATGAGTTATGCTAATGAGCTCCTGCACCTCTTTTTCTACGAAATGACCCCTGACCTAACGTACCTGACAAGGTGGTTGTTAGGATAAAATGGAGAAGGGAACCAATGCTCTAATCTGCTTTGATTCCCCACTGGCGAGAAAAGTGGGGTGTAAATATCTGAATGCGTTTTGCCTTAGGCAGAAAACACCAAGTCAACAATCCTATGTTGACTGCTTCATTTTCTGTTGTACATTTGAAACCCGCCTTATAAGACATCAACACATTGGCCTAAGTATCTCGGAGGCTATTCTGCACCCTCTATTAAATCCGCCCTTCCCTGCCTGTCAGGCCTTGTGAATCCTCCTCCTTCTTTGCAGCTCTGTGGTGGGGACCGGGGGTCCTGAAGTTTAGCATGCAAAGGAAAGCCAGGACTTTAAGGTTCCTGTTTTGCTAAATGTTGAACCACAGCATCAGTTACAGTAAAGCAAGATTATGACATTCCTTCCCCGTCGTATATTATTCCACACGAAAGCAGCTGCAAACTTTGTCCCTGCTACCTTGCTACCAGTTCTTCCCCGAGACGCCTTCATGCTTACAATCTTTATTTTTTAAAGGATGCAATATAAACCCGGTGCCGTAGCTGAAACCTGTATATCTGGAGACGGCCCTGAATGGAAAGCCTTTAATGCATAAAAATTATATTGGTCTACGCAGAATCCTCTTTTCAGGGAACTGTTTAAAGGGGGAAACTTTTACACACAGATGATGCATTAGAAAAATTCTCTATTAAAATCAAGTTATAGTCTGCAGGAAAACCCACAATAAAGAAGCTTTGTGACTGGATCTTTAGTTCCAAGGGGGGTGGGGGAAGAGAGATAAATAGCAGGGCTTGGTGGTATCAGGGGGTAAGGATGAGGAGCTATTCCCCATTTCATTATCTTTTTATACTTGCTTTCCATGGTTTCGATTCTTGCTTTGGGCTCTTGGTTTTGTAGATTTTGTTTCTATTGTGCATGCATTCTCTTCCCCCTCCCCCGATCAATTTATATGGCGTTTATATGTATAATGTAGTCTTTTGTATGTATAATGCTTGCTTATTGATGCTCAAATAATGCTGCAAAATCTGCACACTTCATGAAAACGATATATGAGAATTTATACCATGCCCTCCCGGTAGGCTCAGGGTGGCGAACGGAAGCCTTGAAAAACAATCAGCTGCTACAATTTAAGAACAATGACATTTTTAAAAAAGATTTTGAGTCCTGCCCCCAATGAAGTGGGATCCGAGATGGGTAACGAAGCAATCCAAAGAATCACACACATGGGAAATAACAACATAGAAATCAGCCACCAAATGCACACAATTACACGATAGCTGTGCCCTTCCCCAAGCGTCACCCCCAAAGGTTCAGCAAACCACCTGTGGTGGAGGAAAGTGCATCAAGTCGTACCCACAGGGTTTTCAAGGCAAGCAGTTAACAGAGGCGGTTTGCCATTGCCTGCCCTTATAGCAAATCTGAAGTTTCCCATCTGTTATGTCCTGGACGCGATCCACAGACAACCAGGCTGCGATTCTCTAAGTGTACACTTGTATGATTCTTTGATGTGACCAAACATGTAATGGCGCTGGCCATGTGGTCTGACCGCATGGCCTGGAAAAGGTACAAGCTTAAGGTAAAAGAACAATAGCACCCAGGCTCCTAAAGATCCACCTATCAGGGGCTTAGCATATTCAAATGAACCAATGTAATCTCTGGTGGGAAGATTAACCTATCCCACAGTGTGGGTGTAGATGGCGGCGAGGCTTTTTTGTGCATATACACTGACCCTGGACCACCTCAGGTATGCTTGTTCCTGACCTACAATAAACTTGATCATGCTGAAACTCACTCCACTGGCCTCCCGACTCCAGTATTTATCACCATCTAAATATTAACCAGGGCCAGTCCTGCTTAACTTCCATAATCTGATGAGATCAGGCTTTCCCGGGCCATCCAGGTGAGAGCAAACCATCTGTTCCCACACATCATATAAAACTGTCCTGCCTAAAGCTCAGGAAGATTTCTTGGGGTGATCAGAATAAGATACAAGACCCTGTTAAGAAGCCCCAAATGCCCCCCCCCCTTTCTTACGTTCTTTCCAGGACAACTTCAGATAGCTAGAAAAAGCTATAGAAATCCACTCTAGATGCAATATGACAGAAAATAAAATGGAACAAAATTAAATAATTGCATGTTATCGAACAAGCGACAAATAACATTGGGGAGGGTCCAAAGCAGGAATGAGGAATTTCAGGGTGGGAACCCAATTGGAGGCTGGCTGCATCTCTTTATGATTGGCTTCTTGGGGCCAGTTCATATGCTCCCATGATTCTTAGAACCAGTGTTCCCTCTAAGCTGAGCTAGTGTGAGCTAGCGTTTTGAGCCTCCAGCTCACAGATTTTTGTCTTAGCTCAGGAAGAACGGCTCCAGAGCAAACTAATCCATGCAGCAGCCAAATCGCTCACTCACAACTTTCATGCCAGTAGCTCACAAAGTAGAATTTTTGCTCACAAGACTCCACAGTTTAAAGGGAGCACTGCTTAGAACCAGGGGTCCTTTCGAGCAGGAGCTCAGGGGAGCACAGCTCCGCGAGTTGGTGCCAGCCCGGCCCCCCGCCCCCGCAGGGTAATGCCTGCTTGTGTCATGGCGGCAGCAAAATGACCCCGTCCCCTGGAAAGGTCCTTGTTCCTCCGACCAGCCTTCTGAAGGCTTCAGCCACCACTGAAGCTATCCTCCCAGAACAGTAGTATTTTTGAGGCTTGGATTAGTAGCTGTCCCCTCTCTGCCAGCTCTTCCTTCCTTCCTTCCTTCCTTCCTTCCTTCCTTCCTTCCTTCCTTCCTTCCTCTTTCTTTCTTTCTTTCTTTCTTTCTTTCTTTCTTTCTTTCTTTCTTTCTTTCTTTCTTTCTTTCTTTCTTTCTTTCTTTCTTTCTTGCCTTCTGACATACTTCTGGTGATGTCAGGGGGTGTGGCATATGCAAATAAGTTATGCTAATGAGCTATGCTAATGAGCTCCTGCACCTCTTTTTCTACGGAATGACCCCTGCTTAGAACAGTGATAACTTTTGTCAGATTGTAAGTTCTCACACTTCTTTTTGTAGCATACAAATGCATTCACTTAATGCATGGCTTTGTTGTCGAGTAGAAAGATCCAGTGCCTAAGCAATTAAAAAATCTTCATTTAGTTGATCTCTGTGTGTTGTCTGCCAGCAAGACGAATAGCCATGTTAGTCTGTCTGCAGCATTAGAAAAGAACAAAAGTCCAGTAGCAACTTAAAGACTAACAAAATATGTGGCAAGGGATGAGCTTTTGTGAGTTACTGCTCGCTTCTTCAGATACAGCTAGAGTGGGAATCCATCTGTCCTATTTATTGGAAGTGGAGTGATTTCAGATATCGAATGACATTAGTAGGCAAATGACAACAGCAGGTGAATGACAACAGCAGGTGTGATTGGATTTCAGTGAGATAGGCAGAGGGGTAATAGACGTGGAGAAATCAGCATTGGTAACAAGACAGGAAACCTAGGTCTCGATTCAGTCCAGGTGGATGCATTGTCTTGAGCTTCATTATCAATTGCAGGATATTCAGGTGCTGACCTAAAAGTAGCAGCCAACCCTATGAATAAACGACCTCTAAAACTTCCTATCATGGACAGCCTTCCTCATGCCTCGCAACTGAAGGCCATGGCTCCTTTAAAGAGTCAGTCCATCTCATTTTGAGTCTTCTTCTTTTCCTACTACCTTCAGCTTTTCCTAGCATGATTGTCTTTTCCAGTGAGTCTTGTCTTCTCATGTTGTAACCAAAGTATGGTCGTTTAGTCAATTTTGCTTCTAAGGAGAATTCAGGCTTGATTTGACTAAGACCCACTTTTTTGTCCTAGTTGATGGCCCTGCACGTATTCTTCTAAAATGAGAACAAACACACGGAGACTTTTCAGCTGCCACCCTTTCCCCAAGCCAGCTCTGGTGGTTGATGAAGCCTCTAGAATGGCCATCGATAAAGTACGAAGGGCTGTCACTGGAAGGGAAAAATGGTGTGGGCAAGAGCTTTGCTCCTGCGTCATGGCTTCTTTGGATCTTTCCTGAAAAGAAATGGAATTCCAACTGCTGTGACCGTGAGTTCAACCCCAAACAGAAAGATTTCCTCCCATCTCCTGGCTGGTCCTGTCAATTTAAATCTGGGAGAAGGTCCTAAATGGCTTCAGGAAGTAAAAGTAAAGGTTTCCCTTGCTCGAAAGCCAGTCAAATAAGACTCTAGGGATGTGGTGCTCATCTCTGTTTCCAAGCTGAAGAGCCAGCAGTGTCCGAGGAGATTTCCATGGTCATGTGGCCAGCATGACTAGATGTCAAAGCACACAGAACGCTGTTACCTTCCCACCAAAGTGGTACCTATTTATCTACTTGCAATTTCTTGCTTTTAGACTGCTAGGTTGGCAAGAGCTGGGACCAGAGCTGGGAGCTCACTCCATCACGCAGCACTCGGGTCTCGAACTGCCGAACTTCCGGCCTTCTGGTCTGCAGCTCAGCGTCTTAACCATTTGAGCCACTGCAGCCCCGCTAAATGGCTTCAGTACCCACACTAAAAAAAATAAAAATAAAAGTGAATGTAAAGCTAACAAACTAGATGCAGAAGATTAAAGCCTGACTGGTTATTATGTTCCTTATAAAGGGGACTGTCTTGTCTCCCCCTTTTGATTAGCATACAACCAAGGCAGGGATAAGTCTTGCGACCAAGCTTTTATCGCACTTTAAATCTTCATTCAGCAATGCAAAGGGACACTGAATGAAGATTTAGGACTCCATAAAATTGCCAAGCAGTCTAGGTGGCTCTCTTTGCGGAGACTGTATCTATTTTTTTTTTGTTTTCCTTTTGGAACATTTGGAAGTCAAGAATGCCTCTAGTCCTGTCTAGATACCAGATTTCATTAGCCGAAGCCAGTTTCTGTCTTGTTTCCCAGAAGATTTTCACACCTCAGAGAAGCGGTAACTTTTCAGAAGAAGAGATTGGATTTATACCCCGCCCTTCACTACCCAAGGGAGTCTCAGATCGGCTTACAAACTCCTTTCCCTTCCCCTCCCCACAACAGACGCCCGGTGAGTAGGTGGGGCTCAGAGAGCTCTGACAGAAACTGCTCTTTTTTTTCAAGAACAGCTCTGACAGAACTATGGCTTGCCCAAGGTCATCCAGCAGGTGCAAGTGGAGGAGCGAGAATCAAACCCGGTTCTCCCAGATTAGAGTCCGCGCACTTAACCACCTGGCCTGATCTAAACTGACTCTTCACAGGTATAAGAGCTTTATAGGGCATCCCTGCCTGGGGACCTGGACACTCTTCTTGAGCACTTATCTCGCAGATTTCTCTACAGAAATTTTGCAGCCCCCCACCCCCCTTGTGTTTCTCAAAGATCAGAGACAGCAGCGGAGTACAAGACCTGGCCGCTCCTCTTTTACACAAAATATTCTGCCTTTGAATTTCTCCACAGGTTTTGAAGTGGTCAGTTTACCTAGTCTTGCTTCCCAAGTGGAACTAATGCACTGAGAATCCGCCATAGAGCTCTCTTTTCTTTTAGATCCTGAGCCAGGGCGAGGGTTGACAGCCTCCAGGTGGGGACATGGAGATTTCCCCCTATTGTAAATGATCTCCAGACGATCAAGACCATTTCCTCTGGAGAAAATGGCTGCTTCAAAGGGTGGACTCTATGGCGTTATACCCCGATGAGGCCCCTCCCCTCATTCTGCCCTCCACAGGCAGAGGGGCCTTCAAGGCAAGTGAGAAGCAGAGGTGGTTGGCCATTGCCTTCCACTGCAGAGCCTTCCTAGTGTTGGAGAAATGAGTATGAAAGACAAGACCTGGGATTTCAGTCATTATAGGGTTAACCTATGCAACTTGTTGTGTTTCTTAGTTTAACCTGGAAGTGTCTGGCAGCTGGCCAATTAACTCTAAGCCCGGGAAACCTAAAGGTGTACTGTTTTGCTAATTGGTCAATGATATCAGGTGTTTCCTTTCAGAGGTCAAGAAGAAGGAGAGAGCCTCCATTGTAATCTCTCTTACTCTGTAGTAGGATGTCTTAGTGTGCAGACGCAGCACAATGCTGCTTAGTAAGCATGTTTTGTTTATTTGTAGCTAATCCCGTTTCCCTTTTTCCTTTAGTAATAAAGTTTCTTTTAAACTAAAAGAAACAATCTCTTCTTTCCAGAAAAGCAAGATCCATTACTCTGAATTTTTCTTGAATATTGGACAAAAGTCCTAGGTGGTCTCCCATCCAAGAACTGATCCCAGCAAGGGGCCTTTAAGGCAAGTGTGAAGCACAGGTGGTTTGCAATTGCCTTCCTCTGCAGGGTCTTCTTTGGTGGTCTTCCCTCCCGAGTTTGGTGTAGTGCGAAAGCCAGTTTGGTGTAGCGGTGAAGAGTGGCAGATTGTAATCTGGAGAACAGAGTTTGATTTCCCCACTTTTCCACACGCAGCCAACTGAGTGACCTTGGGCCAATCACAGTTCTCTCAGAGCTGTCCTCTCAAGAGCAATTCTCTCAGAGCTCCCTCAGTCCCAGTCAGGTGAGGTATAGATCCAAATCTCCCCCCCCCCCGCCCCACTTAGCTTCCAGGATCTATCGAGATCGAACTATACCACGCTGCCTTCACTCTCAATTGGGGAATAAGCTGTCCTGACGAGGAGGGTGAAAGACAGCCTGTGGGGAGACAGCAAAGCAAAGATATAGGGCAGAGCTGTTGTACAGTAGCTGACATCTGTGGAGGGGATGTGGCTCAGTGCTAGAGCATCTCCTTGGCATGCAGAAGGTCCCAGGTTCAGTTCCTGGCATCTTCGGTTAAAAAGATCGGGTAGCAGGTGACGTGAAAGACCCCAAACTGAGACCTTAAGAGCTGCTGCCAGTTAGAGTAGACAAGGCTGACTTTGACGGACCAGTGGACTCTTTCAGGATAAGGCAACTTCATATCTCCTGAAGTCTGCCTGTTGAACAGAAAACCATCACTTCTGTAGCCGGGGGGGGGGGGGGGGGGCGCTCGTACTGAAAAAATACCTAACCCTGTTATGTAGTTGGGGGTGGGACTAGATACAAAAGCGAAGCCTTCTGTGCCACAATTATATCTTTTCAATATGTTTCTAGTCTTGGGTCGCCATGTTCTCTTTGGGAATTCCTAGTGATTTGGGGTGGAGCCTGGGGAAGGAAGGTTTGGAGAGAGGAGGAAAATTTGTGAGGAGGCTGAGCGGGGGGACAGGATTGCTCTCTTGAAGTCTTTGAAGGGCTGTGTCACTTAGAGGAGGGCAGGGGGCTGTTCCTGTTGGCAGCAGAGGGGAGGACTCGAAATAATGGGTATAAATTGAGGGCATGAAGGTACCGGCTGGATCTTACGAAAAACTTTTTGACAGTCAGAATTGTTCCAAAGTGAGGTGGTGAGCTCCCCCTCACTGGCAGCCTTTAAGCAGCGGTGGGACAAGCACTTGTCAGGGATGCTGTAAGCCAGAGGTGTCAAACATAAGGCCCGAGGGCCAAAACTGGCCCAGCCAGGATTTTTACCCAGCCCACAAGTAACTGGTATGTATGGAAATTAGAACAGGTAAAAGGAAGTACTTCTTCACCCAAAGAGTGATTAATACATGGAATTCACTGCCACAGGAGGAGGCGGTGCCTACAAGCATGGACGGCTTCAAGAGGGAATTAGATAAACATCTGGAGCAGAGGTCCATCAGTGGCTATTAGCCAAATGGTACAGATAGGAACTCTCGGTCTGGGGCAAGTGATGCTCTGTATTCATGGAGCTTGGGGGGGGGCAACAGTGGGAGGGCTTTTAGTGTCCTGGCCCCACTGCTGGACCTCCTGAGGGCACCTGGTGTTTTTGGCCACTGTGTGACGGAGTGTTGGACTGGATGGGCCACTGGGCTGATCCAACATTGGCTTCTCTTATGTTCTTATGAAAGGTAAAGTGCTTTCCCTTTTATGGTATCCCATGGGAAACCCCAATCTTGTGTCTGATTAAATACATTTATTGGGGGTTTTGTGGGCTCCCCAGCAAATCAGTTGCTTTCACTGCTAGGAGTCAATTGCTTTTGTTTGTATTTTGGGTAAAAAACGATATCATCAATCAGGTTGGCCTGTGTCTTTTGGAAAGTTTATATCTCTGGTACCTGGCATTACATTTTATGGCACACATGACACGGCCCGACAAAGAGACATTTAGGTCAGATCCAGCCCTTGTAACAAATGAGTTCAACACCTCTACTCTAGGCTGATCCTGCCTTGAGCAGGGGCTTGGACCAGGGGGCCTGTATGGCCACTTCCAACTCGGTGTGATTCTATGATTCTCTGTATAATGCCATAGAGTCCATCCTCCAGAGCAGCCTTTTACTCCAGAGGATCTGACCTCTGTAGACTGAAACTCAGTTGGAATTTTGGGAGCTCTCAAGCCACCACCTGGAGCTTGGCAGCCTGTTCTATTCTTGTTTAAAAACTTCTGTACATTTTGTGTGTGGGGTGGGGGGTGGGGGTGGAGTTGTGACTGAAAGAAAGGAACCTATGACTACCTGTCAGCCATCACCGGCTTTCAAGGTTATACAGATAGGCACGCGGCGTATTTTCTTAATCTGCATAGTGTCGCAATCAGGATTCAAAGGCAGTCTTGGCGCCTTAGCCCGTATGACGATAAGGTCTTAAGTCGGTGGAGTTTCTTGCGTTTGTTCTTGTATTTATCATATGATTTCTTAAGCCAAGGAGGGGTATGCAAATTTCTTCACCGCTGCCTTGCCTTCTCAGAGCAAGTGGACGTTCCACTCGGTCCGTGGCAATCCCCCAGTGCAAAATTGATTAATATTTGTTTTCAAAATGACATGGCGGTGATGTATGGATCCTTTTACAACTTAAATTAATACTTTAAAGAGATGAATGGTCTCTACAGAGGATGTGAAAGTTCAAGCTGGGGAAATTTGCATATTTATATTACAGCCAACTGATAATAATTGTTGAAACAGAATGTAATGTGGTTCGTTTTTCATTTTAATCTGGTTGTACTCAAACACAGGACCTCATTAACTTCCCGCAACTAAGACTGCACTATCAGTCCTGCTAAAACAGGTTCTCTCTTGAATTTATGAATTTCAAAGACTCTTTGCGTCAGTGTTAAGACACTGGGGTCGGTCACTGCCCCCTGAGCTTGATGCATGTGTGTGAGCACCATGAGGAAGCACCGGTTACCAGCGTATGAAAATCCTGAGGCCAGAGGACTGGCAATGGTTTCATTGCAAGGATGAACATAAGAACATAAGAGAAGCCAATGCTGGATCAGGCCAGTGGCCCATCCAGTCCAACACTCTGTGTCACACAGTGGCCAAAAACACCAGGTGCCCTCAGGAGGTCCAGCAGTGGGGCCAGGACACCAGAAGCCCTCCCACTGTTGCCCCTCCCCCAAGCACCAAGAATACAGAGCATCACTTGCCCCAGACTGAGAGTTCCTATCTATACCTTGTGGCTAAGAGCCACTGATGGACCTCTGCTCCATATGTTTCTCCAATTCCCTCTTGAAGCCGCCCATGCTCGTAGCTACCACCACTTCCTGTGGCAGTGAATTCCACGTGTTGATCACTCTTTGGGTGAAGAAGTACTTCCTTTTATCTGTTCTAATTCAACTGCTCAGCAACTTCATGGAGTGCCCACGAGTTCTTGTACTGTGAGAAAGGGAGAAAAGGACCTCTTTCTCGACCTACTCTATCCCATGCATAATCTTATAAACCTCGATCATGTCACCCCCTCAGTCGTCGTTTCTCCAAGCGAAAGATAAGGCAGTTTCATGCATTCAAATTAATTCATGAGAGTGGGGGTGTGAACCCATTCATGTGTCCTGAATGGCTGCAGTGCTTAGGGTGTGGTGTAATGCAGGTGAGTGAAGGGTAATTTTTAGAGCACAGATGTGAGACTTAGGGATCCCAGTCTCCCGGTGGGGGCAGGCGATCCCCTGATTTGGTGGGCTCCTTCCTGATTCCAGCCAGCTGGCCAGCAGGGGAAGCCCCCAGAAGCAGAACATTGCCCCCGACAATGTCCCCAACACAATAACATCACTTTCGGGGAGCCCCCCACCAGCCAGGTGAGTGCTCCTGGCAACCCTAGTGAGAGTTTGTGCCTTCCTGGAGAAAGTGGCCTTTGACGTGATGCTATTACCATGGAGTTGGTTTCTTGCAGAGGTAGAAAAGCACTTCACTGATGCACAGTGCATAGAGTTAGTTCACACAGGAGGGGCTGGGTGCTCAACCCAGCCTCAGTCTTGTGTGCAAACCCTGATCAGAAGCATTGGGGTGGGGGTGGGGAATCTGATCCTGCTAAAATGAATCATGACTAACAGGACAGAGTCGCTCCATTCTAGGTCTGCTGGTTTCGTTGGTTTTAAACCGGAGTTAAGTTGGCATAGGATTGTGCTGTCATTCCTGTTGAAAACAATGTAATTTCAGAGGATTGTTGACTAGCTTGTCCCACTGGTTTTGATGGGATCTGGGTTCTACTCATTAAGTTGCAAATGAACACATGGGTGGATCCATTGGGGGTTGAGCCTTTTTTTTGACTTCTGCATTGCCAAGCGTGTCTAGGGTTGCCAACCTCCAGGTGGCGCCTAGAGATCTCCCACTATTACAGTTGATCTCCAGATGACAGAGATCAGTTCCCCTGGGGAAAATGGCTTCTTTGGAGGGTGGAATATGTGGCATTATACTCTGCTGAAGCCCCTCCCCTCCCCAAACCCCACTTTCCCCAGGCACCCCCCCCCCAAATCTCCGGGTGTTTCCCAAACCAAAGCTGGCAACCCTTAGTGTGTAATTTGCATGGAGTAAACACATGATCCGGGAAAATGGAGGGCTGCCTGCAGATCATTGCCCATCATGTCTGAACTCTCCCTAGAACAGTGATGGCAACCCTGTTAGAGACCAAGTGCCCAAACTGCAACCCAAAACCCACTTATTTATCGCAAAGTGCCAGCATGACAATTTAACCTGAATACTGAGGTTTTAGTTTAGAAAAAAGAACTCATACATTAACATCTTTTGTCTTAAAAGAAAAACACAATAACAGAGCTTTCAATGATACAAACAACTTCTTATTGAAAGGTAAAAGTTTGCATTTGGCCTGCTTTTGAACAATTAATGTGATTTTTGCTGTTGTATGCATGCTGATAATTTGTCTAACCTTGGCTCATACTTTGTAAGTTTGAGAGCAGCCCAAACTCGAGTCTGTGTCGTCTTTTTCCTTTTAGAGACTGAGTGCCCAAACTGCGTGCGTGCCCACAGAGAGGGCTCTGAGTGCCGCCTCTGGCACGCGTGCCACAGGTTTGCCACCACTGCCCTAGAAGCTAAGACGATTAAACTGAGTCTGTTGTACTTTGGTCACGTGATGAGAAGACAAGAATCACTGGAAAAGACAACAGTGGTAGGAAAAGCTGAGGGCAGCCGGAAAAGAGGAAGACCCGACATGAGATGGATGGACTCAGTCAAGGAAGCCACGGCCCTCCGTTTGCAAGACCTGAGCAAGGCTGTTAACAATAGGATGCTTTGGAGGTCATTAATTCATAGGGTCGCCATAAATCGGAAGAAACTTGACAATACCTCTCACCAGGGCTCATTCTGTAGCAGGAGCTCCTTTGCATATTAGGCCACACACCTCTGATGTAGCCAATCCTCTAAGAGCTTACAGTAGCCCCTGTAAGAAGAGCTCTGTAAGCTCTTGGAGGATTGGCTACATTAGGGGTGTGTGGCCTAATATGCAAAGGAGCTCCTGCTACGAAATGAGCCCTGCCTCTCACACACAGAGATCATGCGTACGAGAGTCTACTTGCATGGCTTCCACACAAGTGGTACAGCTGGGCATATGGTAATGATCTGTGGGGCGGGTCGGCAGGTGTGACCCTGATCAGCCCTCCCCACATGTCCACCTGTACCTGAAAGAATGAGCCTGACTTTAATCACCACAGACTTCAGTTGTATCACAGCACTGCGGTCTAATTGGTATCTGGAACGCATTAATCTGGCAGAAGTTGTACATGTTTCAGTAACAAGTGCCATATGTTCCTTTGGTAACTAGACAGAATGTTCATCTTGTGATTCCCGTTCCAGTTTAGGAGATTTCATATTTGTAAGTAGGTGTATGCAAGCATGCACAATACCTGCTGGATTGGGAAGCAGGAGTACGAATCAGCTGTGGGAACATAGAAGGCTAACGGAAAGCCAGGGTTGGGCTAGTAGTCAGACCAGGACATGGGAGTCCTGGATTTAAATGAGGAGACAGTGTGGTGTTGTGGTACAAGTGCTAGGCCATTCTGGTTCTTATTTCCAGTCTGCCATGGGCTTCAGCCATGAAATTAAAAGATGCCTGCTCCTTGGGAGGAAAGCAATGGCAAACCTAGACAGCATAACAAAAAGTAAAGACATCACCCTGCCAACAAAAGTCCGTATGGTCAAAGCAATGGTATTCCCAGTAGTAATGTATGGCTGTGAGAGCTGGACCATTAGGAAGGCTGAGCGCCAAAGGATAGATGCTTTCAAATTATGGTGCTGGAGAAGATTCTTGAGAGTCCCTTGGACTGCAAGGAGATCAAATCAGACAATCCTAAAAGAAATCAACCCTGACTGTTCCCTGGAAGGACAGATCCTGAAGCTGAAGCTCAAATACTTTGGGCACCAAATGAGAAGGGAGCACTCACTGGAGAAGACCCTGATGCTGGGAAGGATTGAAGGTCAAAGAAGAAGGGGACGGCAAAGGATGAGATGGCTAGACAGTGTTATCGATGCAATGAACATGGAGTTGAGCAAACTCTGGAGGACGATGGAAGACAGGAGGGCCTGGCGTGATGTGGTCCACGGGGTCGCAAAGAGACGACTGCGACTGAATATCACATCCTCAGCCTAATCTGCCTCACAGGGCTGTTGTGAAGATAAAATGGAGGAGTACTATATAAGCTGCATTGGGTCCCCCCTGCGGAGAGAGGCTGGGCCTCAGTGAGGTAAATTCAATAAATAAATCCTCACTCACTCCTGAAGCTCATTGGGGACCTTGGGCCAGCCACTTAAGCTGCCTCACAGGGTTGTTGTGAGGACAAAACCCCATAAGATACCCTCAGAGTGAACCTGGAACTTGCTGTATGCAAAGCAGGTAGCTACAACCGCTCTCTCAAGCTTCTTGGGATGACCATTCAAGAGAAGATGTAGTCAGTCCACACTTAAGACAAAGAACCCAAAATGTCCTCTAATGGGCTATAGCCCATGAAAGCTTATGTTACAATAAATCTGTTTATCAGGTGTCACCAGACCCTTTGTTGGATCTGTTCATGCTGTATTGATTTGAATGGGATAAAGCCACTGATAGACATGCAAATATACAACCGCCATCCATATTCCCATGCAGCCAAGCTCATGTCCTCCTTCCGGTGCACCTGGATCGGTGCGAAAAGCATGAGAGAGGCAGTTGTTGGAGAAATGGATCTGCCTTTCTATATGGCATTTCTTTACACTGGGAAGCTGTCAAAAGTGTTGCTGTTCCTTCCTTCCCCTACAAGGCTGCTTGGCTGCGATATGCCGGAGTGCATCCGTGTTCCCCTACCCCTCTTCCTGTCTCCACCGAATCAATCAATAGATACACTTAGAAATGCCTGTTATGGTATGTCGTGCGTCATGGGTTTTGATCATATCAATCATAATTGAGTTAGATGTAATCCATCTGACTCTCGCTACGCCGGGGTCAGCAGGGGATGCGATGCCTCACTTCACATCAATTACGGCACGGAGCAAGGAGGTTGGTGGGCAATTCCCTTTGATAGTTTGCAGCAATAAATAATTGTATAGCTCTGGTGGTTAAGCTGGCTCTTGGGCACAATACAGTATCATGAATTTTCATTTACTTTCTTGCGAAAGCTGTTAGACCCAGTGGCTTGAGATTGCGGGGAGGGGGAGTTTTATGGTTTGGTATCATTCCTTCCCATAAAGATCTTTTCATGCTTGCCTTTCCTATTGCCGGCACTGCACGAATCCAACTGAACCCTTGGGTTGTAGCCTGATCTGAAAAATTCAGCAGACGAATGTTCCTGTGAAGCTGTGGGGAACAAACAGGGACAGCCACAGAAGCTACTCGGGAATCACCTTGACAAACATGTGGTCTGTTAGCAACATGCATATGAGCCGCGTGATCTATAATATGCAATGTGTGTGTGTGTGTTTAAAGTGTCCGTCAAGTTGCAGCCGACTTATGGCGATCCCCGCAAGGGGCTTTCAAGGCAACTGAGAAGCTTTCCTCTGCAGAGTCTTCTTCGGTGGTCTCCCTTCTGAATACTGACCCTGCTTAGCTTCTAAGATCTGACAAGGCTGTACCATGCCACCTTCAGTCCCATGATATGTAATATATTATTGAAAATACAATGTGATATGTTTGGCCTTGCAGAGGGAGTCACAATGATTTTTATCTTGCTGAAGAATTGTGACTGGTGTCACTAGCTCTGGGTTGGTTTCTTTCCATTGGGAGCTCCCATGCAATGGTGTCTGGAGATATAAGCTTTTTTTCCTGCAGGGTAAGCTTGCCATTTTCCTCTCCTTAGTGGGTAAACCCCAGCCTACAGCCCCAATCCCCTGCCCTCAAGAAAGAGGAGCACGAGGGGAAAAAGGCCGCCCTGTAGAGACGCTCTAGGAATTTCTTGACAACTTTATGTTCTTTACCGTAGATATTAGAAGAAATCCCTAGAATGTGACCTGAAAGCAACGTCACATGCTCCCCAAACTCCATCCTTCTCAGGCACTGCCCTCAGAATCTCATGGTATTTGTTACTGCAGGCTCTTACCTCTGCTGGGAACATGTGGAAAGTGCCAGTGGTCTGAATGGGGAGGAGACCTATTATTTATTGGTTTGGGGATATTCCTACGCCACTTCCCCATTTTGAAACCCTCAAGGAGGCTGACAGGAAAAAAACACAATGTATCACAAACATTTAATTGAAGAAAACCTTTAGAGTAGCAAAACGCTTTTGTGCTAATTGTAGCAGCCACGTATGCAGTCTCTTGCTCCCTCCCTCTTCTCCTTCACACTGGGGGTGTGGGTTCAGAGGGCCAATCTTTTCTGTGTTTGTCCCCCATTCAGATTGGCTTTCCAACTTCCACGTGGGGCCTGGAGATCTTCTTGAATTACAGCTGATCTCCAGATGAGAGGGATCAGTTCCCCTGGAACCAGGGGTCCGTTGGAGCGGGAGCACACAGGAGTGCAGCTCCGGGAGTGAGGAGCCCAGGGGGCGGGCACATGACCAAGCCCCGCCCCCTCCTTGGCTTCCCCAAGCAGTGCAGAGGTGCAGCGCTCCGGGGAAAGCCCTGCTAGGGTCTTTATTGTTTTTAATGTTTTGCTTTAATATTGATAATTTTATCATTGTTCCTTTTATGAATGTGTGCTGCTTTTCCAGAGACTTGCTCAAGGTGGCATATAAATTTTCTAAGTATACCATTTTTTATCTGGGCACATGGCACATAAGTACTGGAGAAATTTCACCAACCCTTCAGCAGCTTCCACCCCATCAGTTTGGTGTAGTGGTCAGGAGTTGGACTCTAATCTGGGAGAACCGGGTTTGATTCCCCACTCCTCCACATGCAGCTGCTGGTGTGACCTTGGGCCAGTCACAAGTTTTCTCAGAGCTGTTCTCTCATGAGCAGTTCTCAAAAGAGCTCTCTCAGACCCACCTACCTCACAGGGTGTCTTGTTGTGGGGAGGGGAAGGGGAAGGGATGGGTGGTGCACATGTCCTGGGTATCTCAAGTCTACTTGAAACCTGGTGGTTTCAAGGGAGCAGGAAGAGAATGAGGGTGTGTTCTTTACGCTTATTTTTATTGCACAAAGTATTGGATGGGGAAGGGAATGGAGGAAGAGCAGGTCAGTTTCACTCACCTGTGGAGTGGAGCCTGAGGGGTGGGTGTTGCCTTCTGACACACTTCCGGCATGTTAGGGGGTGTGGCATATGCAAATGAGTTATGCAAATGAGTTATGGTAATGAGCTCCTGCACCTCTTTTTCTATGAAAGGACCCCTGCCTGGAACTATGGTATTGTACCCTGCTGAGGTCCCTCCCCTCCCCAGGCTCCACCCCCAAAATCTTCAGGTATTTCCCCACCCAGAGCCGGGAACCATACATGCCAGCCTTTAGGGACTGGGCAGGAGTCATACGGTTTATTGGAAGTGGGCTGTGCAATGGCTCCTGGTATGAAACACACCAGGACTCCAGAGGGGGCAGTAGAACTAGCAAATGAGATAGCTCAGCTTCCTCTGTATCCTTGTCTTGATTGCTCTGCTGCTGTCTCTTTGTTTTACCCAAGTTGTTGTTCAGGAATTTAATGTAAGAACATAAGAGAAGCCATGTTGGATCAGTCCAACCACTCTGTGTCACACAGTGGCCAAAACCCAGGTGCCATCAGGAATTCCATAGCGGGGCCAGAACACCGGAAACCCTCCCACTGTTGCCCCCTATGGTGGGCCCGTTCACTTCCCTCCCTCAGAGGCAAGATTTTCCCTCTGTTTTTCTTTCTCTTCTGTGACTGAGCCACCCTAGTTCTGTTTTCTTTCCTGAAGAATTTTGGCTGTCCCACCCTGTCACAGGTTAATAATTTGGCTGGTTGCTCATCCAAGGGAAGGAATGGGAGCCCCCTTTAACTTGTACAACTTAAATGGCACTTGAGAAGTTTTTATATTCCAAGTTAACAAAATGTTTTATTCAACAGAGAGGGGAAAGATCAGGTGAAATCAGGGGTTAAAATTTCTGAGGTAAAACCAGTTCATGCACAGACTTTTATTCTTATGTTTCAGGCTAATGAGAGTTTCGTAAGCTATTCACAGTGACTTTATGCTTGGAGGCTTTTGTTCCTGTGTTTTCCCCCAAACACTCCAGCACACTTTCTTTGAGTATTCTCTAACTCTTTGGGTTTCCAGAAGGCTGGTACACTCTTTCCAGCACCCAAACCCCTTCTCCTGAAACACCCATAGTCGTCTTTTTAACTGACTCTTAAGGTTACTAAAGGCAGTTTCTAACCTCACCAGACCAGGGATCTCTGCACTCTTCAGAACTAACTCCCTGTTTGACTGGGTAGGGAAATTCTCCTCTCACTAGAAGATCTATCCCCTTTCTTTGGCTGGAATGGGGCTCTCCATCTAACTACCCACTTGTACTTGCCAGCTTTCCCCAGTTCTCCTGTCTGTGTTAAACTGCTCTCAGTCAGGGCTGAATTCCAAAAGTGTCAGTGCTTGACTCTTTCCAGCTAGGGCCGAAATCAGACTTTAATCTCCTCAGCATCCAGTTCAGAAGTCTCGCTCTGCTCAGCTGATGCTAAGCAATCAGGTCTCTTGGAACAGCCTGTCACTCAAGGCTCTCTGGCTCTGTGAAGAATTAACCCTTTACAGTCCTTTATCTGTTTACACAGTGCTTCTAACCTTTAAAAAGTGCAGTCTGTCACACACACCCAAGTACCAAGAATGCAGAGCATCACTGCCCTAGACTTAGTGTCCCATCTATACCTTCTGGCTAATAGCCACTGATGGACCTCTGCTCCATATGTTTATCCAGTCCCTTCTTGAAGCTGTGTAGCTGCCACCACTTCCTGTGGCAGTGAATTCCACATGTTAATTCCTCTTTAGGTGAAGAAACTATGCATAATCCCATGCATAATTCTGTAAACCTCTGTCATGTCACCCTTCGATTGTTGTTTTACTTCCATAGAGTTTCTGGCAATTCCTAGAGTGGACTGATATTACTTCCAGGTTTCTCCTGGCAGTGATGCAATGTCATCACACTGATGGAGTTCTCTATTTCCCCACTCACTCAGACTCCCGCTGGGAACCCCTGGCTGGAGGGAACCCTATGTCCTATGGTTCTTGGGGGAAAAGCAGGATAAAAAGGCACTCTGTGAGCAACAAGGAACTTTTTTTAATGCACAGGGTTCATATTGTTCCAAAACAGGCAGCTGAAATCCATGGGCGGCTGAACTTGTGCTCCAAATTAGTGTTTAGTAGCCTGATCTGAGCAGTGATTGAGCATTCAGGGTCTTCTCCGAGAGTGAGGAGCAGTTTCTAATTTTGG
The DNA here is from genome assembly GCA_029233225.1 of Lepidodactylus listeri. Lineage (NCBI taxonomy): Eukaryota > Metazoa > Chordata > Lepidosauria > Squamata > Gekkonidae > Lepidodactylus > Lepidodactylus listeri. The sequence goes on from JARCFY010000017.1 coordinate 53,329,673, forward strand.
CAGGCATCTAATGTTTATGGCAGCCTGTAATTGGGTTGGAGGAGATCCCGCATTTATTTTGACATGAGGGCTGCAGCAGAAACTGGAAGATTCTTTAAGTGGAAGCACAGACGCGGTGCAGGTGGGGGTGAGGAAGCCGATGATCATTGGTAAACTTAACAAGTGAAAAGATTTCCAATGTCCTTTCAGAAATGCCTGCGGGACCAGGGATAAGTTTGGTGCAGCAAATCCAGGTGGCTTAACTCAGGGAGCTGAGCTGTGCACTAGACAGGGGGTAGGGTGGTATTAATTTCTCATGAAAAATGGTTAGACTCCATCCCTCTAGCAGTTCAATGTTGAAGAGGATTCACAAGATTATTAAAAACAGACACAGATAAGATAACAGTCATAGCAGCTGTAGCATGGTGGTAAAGCATGTGCTTTGTAAAAACAAGGTTCTGGATTCAATTCCCAGCGTCTCCAGTTGAAGAATGCAGGGTTGGACAGATCTGTAGTTTAACCTGATGCATCGCAACGTTATATTCTTATGTAAGCATGTTGTAGACTCCATAGGAAGGGACATTGTGTAGCTCAGTGGCGGAGCACGTGCTCTGGCCGTAAAGTGTCACTGGTTCAGTCCCCAGTTATAAATGCATCTTGGGAAGCAAGTATAGGAAAAGATCTTTCTCTGCCTTACAATTGCTGCCAGTCTGGGCAGGCTCACCTAGACCATACATGTGAGATTAGTTGGGTTGGGTTGGGGTCCCTTGACCCAGCTTGTGTCACATTGAGGAACTTATGTTCTCAAAATACTGTGGGGCTGGATTTAGTTTGCAAGCTTGGCACCAGGGGAGGAGTATCTTCAGCCTTCCCTCCCGTGCCATTTTCTTAAGCTGCAATGGCTTCAGAAAGGTGCTGTTTTTCCTGCTGCAGGGCTCCACGTGTACTGATTGTAGCATGTCATACTGTCTCCCAACCCATCTCGTGTCCCACATATCATCTAGTTGAGTCCTCAGACCAGACAACTGGTTCTCAGAAGGGGGGTTGGGGCTCTTAAGGGGGTCCTGAGTCTCTCACTGGTGGCTCGGAAGACCCAGGAAGGAGGAAGCAAAATGGGGCAAGCTGAGAGAGGGAATTTGGGTTTTCCTCTGCACGGTGAGCAGCAAAAGGGCCCTGGGAAAAGCCTGTCATTCAGTAAGGAAGGTTATGTCTTTATAGAGAAGGAGCCTGGAAAATAAAATATAAATGTGTTCAGAGTGTCCCCAGGTGTGAAATTCCTGCATTTTATGTCGGGGAAGGAAGAAAACAGCGTGGAGTTTCTTTGCAGAGGGGGCCTGAAAGGTACAACAAAGTTTATAATTGGAACCTACTTCCCCCCAAAATGAGAGAACCGCTGAAACACACCATACTAAAACCAGACAGGCACAGTGTCTGATTCTTAATATATTAGAAGAGACAGACTTTCCAAAAGCCACCTGCCCGGGATTGTGGTCCACAGCTTTAGCTGCACAGCTCTTGATATTCATTATTATTATAATTAAAGTACATCCTCATCTTTACAGGGGCCAGAGGCAGCGAAGCATAGCAGATTGTTCAAGCATTTGGCGGGGGGGGGGGGGAGACGTACGAGGGACTCGTGAGCCTCTGTCAAATTCTCAGCTGTACATCCACCCCCCAAACTCAGCTGTGAACTCAGCTGCGAAAGAGTAACGCCCCCTTCTTCCTGGGACTGACACTTCAGCTCCCAGAAGTCAAATTTGAGGTTGGGTTGCCAACCTTCAGGTGGGATACGGAGATCTCCTGGAATGACGACTGATCTGCAGACGACAGAGATCAGATCCCATGGAGAAAATGGCTGCTTGGGAGGGTGGGATCTGTGGCATTAAACCCCCACTGAAGTGACAGCCTCTGGCGATGCTTCTACCTTCAGTCAGAGATGTGCTTCATCCAGGCTACCATCACCCCTGTTGGCAGAGTGATTAACCCAGCAATGGTGCACAACCTGATTCAAGAGCAGATAAAGGTTTATTTAGGAACTAACATACTTGATAGGAAAGAGGAGAGACAGAGATAGGATTCTGGCTGCATCTCTAGTTGAGAGAGAGGGCGATTCTGCATTGGCTTTTCCCCTCCGTTGTTTCACCAAACCCACGTTGGACAGAAATTCCCCTCTAAATTGCATGCCGCTTTCACTTCCTTTCATCATTGGATTTTATGGTACCCTCTACACTGCATTCTGCTTTTGCTTTCTTTGATCATCAGGTTTTATGGTATCTTCCGTGTAGATTTGTGGCTGTTCAGGGGAACTGATCTCTGTAGTCTGGAGATGAGGTTGCAATTCCGGGAGGTCTCTAAGCCCCACCTGGAGGTTGGCATCCCTGCTTGGAGGTCCCCGGGCTTAGGAGGCTGTAGCTGTGCTTCGGACTGCACCGGTAATGTGCCCTTTCCACTATGGATCTTCTCATTTTCACAGTCCATTTCAATGCCGCTTGTGTTTGGCTCTTTGAATAAATCGTAATGGATGGCCAGTTCAAAGCGCTGTCTGTGCGGCCTGATGCCACCCTCTTCCATATTCATCAGTAATCTCTCTCTCTCTCTCTTTTGGGTTAAAAAAAAATCTTTTCTTCTTCACCCGGCAGATCTTGCAAACTGTCATAAGGAACAAATAATCACCCCCCCCCCTTTAAAATGCAACAAAGCCCCCCGGAGCTGTGTTCTTTGTATAATAGTTAACATTGTCGCTAGCAATCAATTTATTTCGCTGGTAAGGACAGTAGCCTCGTGACAAGTCAAAGACCTCTGAAAACGGTACATCTGTGCCTGTTATTTAAGAATACACAGACACAAAAGGCTGGAATACATTAGAAAACAAAAAATATGTCAGCGTACAGAATGGCTCCATTGTTATCTCTGCCACAGAGGGGTTTGGGGCCGTAGCGTATGACACTGGATGTTCCTTCCCTTGTTTGCCAGTCTCTGTAATAAAGTATTTGATGAAAATGCTGTAATTGATACTCTGAAGATGCGGCGTGGAGGGGGGGGGGGTGGCCGTCCCTCTCTCTGATGATGCCAACCGTGTGGGAGTCGAAGCATTATTTTAATCAATATCAAGAACCTCGAAGCAGGATCGATGGAGTTCTGTTCTAATGCTGTGGGTTTAATGGCAGCTGCTTTTGATGCACTGTTAGATCAATGGCTGTTTGCCTTCTGATGGGATGCAGGGCTGCGTCGGAGAGGAAATGATCCCTTGGTCCTGTGTTGGGCTGCAGGGTGTTATGTTTGCCGTGCAGGTGTCCGAAAAAGGGAAATTGAAGCTCCTCGTGGTGATGAATGCAAGATGAAAGCAAATGGCAAATGAATAGATTTAAGACTTTGTTTTTAGGTCCCTTCTGTATTTGAAGCTAAGTTGCTGAAGCTGAGGGCAGAGATGGAGATGCCAGCCTCCAGGTGGGACCTGGGGATCCCTCGGAATTACAGCTCGTCTCCAGACTGCAGAGATCAGTTCGCCTGGAGACAGTGGATGCTTTGGAGGGTGGACTAGGGTTGCCAGTTCTGGGCTGGGAAATACCTGGAGATTTTAGGGGTGGAGCCTGAGCAGGGCGGGGTTTGGGGAGAGACTTTGATGGGGTATCATGCCATAGAGTCCACCTTCCAAAGCAGCAACCCTATCCCCATTGGTGGCCGGGGGGGAGGGGGGAAGGCTGGCAACCCTAAATGGAGAACACATAACTTTGCGGTAGTACTAGCTACTTGCAGGGCCTTTACAGGAGTGGCCACAAATGTATGGCCTAATCCCCCTTTAAGATATAAATGTGCAGCTTTTTGGCTTTTTTGGGGAAAGTTTGCAAGGTGTTCCTAATTTGGCTAGTTTTTGGGCTATGTGATTAAGGGCAAAGGACTGTGTTTAGCTGAGCTGAAACCTGTGGCTACTGTTTAGGGCTGGCTGATGAACTAAAGTTCATCATGAATTTTGGTTGTTTCATGATTCGTGAAGCAGTGTTCACAAACTGAAGAACCACCATGAACGTTCACAAATTTTGATGCAGGTCGTGGCGGTTCATGAAGAGCAGAAAACACCTGAGTGGCAGCAAGCTCCCCAACACTAAGCTGTTTGGTTTAAATGGCTGGGAGTCATTTAAACCCCTGCTTTCTACTCCCCATGAAAAGCCACGAGGAGCAGAAAGCAGGGGTTTAAATGGCTCCCAGCCTGGGGCTGGTTGCCCAAGAAAGCCCCTTTAAACAGCTGAGCATGGATCGGCTGTTTAAAGGGGCTTTCTTAAGCAGCCAGCCCTTGGGGCAGCCATAAGAAAGCCCCTTTAAACAGCTGATCCATGCGGAGCAGTTTGTTCGGCATGGATCAGCTGTTTAAAAGGGCTTTTCCCCTCCCCCCTTCAAAATGCGCTATGTTCCCTGACCTGGATAGCCCTGGAAAGCCCAATCTCATCAGAACTCAGAAGCTAAGCCAGGCTGACCCTGGCAAGTACTTGGATGGGCAACCTCCAAAGAATACCAGGCCATAGCAAGCCACTTCTCTGAAGGCCCTCCTCATTCCAGCAAGAGTCACCAGAAGTCTCCATGACCTCCAGGCACAGGCACACACACAAATGCAAAAATACCAAAAGAAAACACCATGCTAAATTTGTTGACACAGTACTATCTGCTATTGTTCTGTCTGGGCCTTGCTGTGTGCGCTTTAAATCGGTTTTATGGCATAATTTTAAATGGTATTTTATCCTCGCTAGAAGAGCAGCCCATAAACGCTGAAACAAATAAATGGTTGTAATAGCAATGGATATGAAATTTGAGCCGCGATTAATTCCTTTCCTTTCTTTCTTTTTCCTACCAAGAAAATCTGTTAACGGCACAGAAAAAGAATCTCCTTGAGGAGTGAGGCTGGACTTTCAATAATAGATATCCCTGATGTAGATACAAGTCTTGTGTGTGAGAAACTGTTAGGAAAGACTCAGTGAGCGTGTTTGGTGTAGTGGTTAAGTGCGCAGACTCTAATCTGGGAGAACCGGGTTTGATTCCCCACTCCTCCACTTGCAGTTGCTGGATGACCTTGGGCAAGCCATAGCTCTGTCAGAGCCGTTCGCTCAAGGACAGTTCTGGAAAGAGCTCTCTCAGCCCCACCTACCTTACGGGGGGTCTGTTGTGGGAAAAGGAAGGGGAAGGAGTTTGTAAACTGCTCTGAGACTCTGAATGAAGGGTGGCGTATAAATCCAATCTCTTCCTCCTCCTCCTTCTGCATACTGCAGACTTACAGTTTTATATCCACTGAACAATCATGGCTCCCCCCAAAGAATATTGAGAATTATCTTTGCAACCCCCCAGGTGGGGCCTGGAGATCTCCTGGAATTACAACAGTTCCCTTGGACAAAATGGCTGCTTTGAGGAGGTGGACTCTGTGGCTTTCATACACCTCTTAAGTCCCTCCCCCCTCTCCAAACCCCACCCGCTCTAAGCTCTTCCCTCAAATCTCCGTACCTTTATACTTCTTCTTAAGCTTATTATCTTACATTAGAAACACCTCTGTAACTGATATTTGTATGTATGTTTTGAAACGTTTGATATAATATCATATGTAGTAGTAACATTTTGATTATGTGTGGTGATATTTTGCTTCTGTGTTGTATCAATTGTAATTCCCCTATTAGCTAAATAAAGGTTTTGAAAACTAAAAAAAAAAAAAATCTCCAAGAATTTCCCAACCCGGTATTGACAACTCTACTGGGAATTGTGTTTGATCTCGGTATTTCTTTGCATAACTTTAGAGGTCAGGCAGACGGTGACCAGAAACAGGGCCTTTTCAGTGTTAGTGCCTAACTTTAGGAATGCCCTCTCCCGTGAGGTTCCCCTGACTCTCATCCTACATTCCTTAAATCACCAGGCTAAAACTTGGCTTTTTTACTAGAGCTGCCAATTCCTGCTTGGGAGACTCCTGGGAATTTGGGAGCAGTGTATGGAGATGGAGCTCAGTGAGGATGTGATGTCATTGTAGGACTTCTGTTTTTCCTAGACTCTGTGGTATAGCAATACCATACTGTGGTATATGCTCTCTGAAGCTGCCCTTTCCTCTGTAATCTGGTGATCAATTGTAATGCTGGAAGAACTGCAGCCCCCACCTGGAGGCTGGTAACCCTACTTTTTACCCAGGTTGCTGGCCAGTAGCCAGCAACTGGTTGGAGTCGGTGGGGGAGCGTGGGCGAGTGCTGTAGGGCAACTGTGTGATGTTACTTCTGGGGAAGACCCGGAAGTGACTTCTCACCTCTCTAGGAATTACTGGAAGCTCCATGGTAAAGCCATAGAGTCTCCTGTGATTCCTAGAGAGGAGTGACACCACTTCCATTTTTTTCTGGGAGTGACATCATACCATTGCCAGAGAGTGATTGTTTAAACATTATTTTTCTCCTGCCAGCTGCAGGAGGGGTAGCAGGAAATGAAAGCCCTTGGCAGGAAACTGTCCACAAAGACCTTTCCCAGATATATAAACATAAACTACACTTCCCAGGGTTCCCTGGGTAGGGTGCGATGCCTCATAAGCCAGTTTAGCCCTGTTCTGCAGGCACCCTCGAGAAGGTTTGCTTGTGACTTCCCTGTATTACCAAAGGATGTTCCTAACTTATCGGCTGGCCTCTTGTTTCGTAATTGCTGCTCTTTTGCAAAGCGTTCCGAGAGTGTGTGTTGTCATGTCGTTTTCACCTCCCCCTCCCCTAATTATTTCTACAGCTTGACTTGTTGCTGAAGTTGAAATGGGAAGAGAAGTCTGGCCAGGCTTGTTTGGAATGCATTTCCATACGCCCTTGTCAGGTTGCAAGAACCGTGTTGCCTATTGCGAGATGTAGCTGCTTTCGAAGGTCTTGGGTGGGGGAGAAACAATGGAAAAAGGGGGGGGAGAGATACAGACAGGGGCTGGTAATGCAGTGATGCTTCCCATTTTTCACTGTCAAAAGGGAGTGTTTTTATTAAGCAGGGGCGTTAAAAGTGAAAGATTTGTGAGAACACGCCGCGTTGCGAACACGCCGCGTTCCGAGTCGCCGTTTGCTAAAACCGTCTTCATATTGAAAGCGGGCTCCAGATTCTATCCTCACGGGGAACTTTAACACTCCAGATCTGTGATTAATCTCGCTGGCCGTTGCATGTCATATGAATGTTGTCAAAAGCTCAGCATGTACCTAGCTGTAAAAATATCTGCCTCTTATGAGAAAAAAGGGGGGAATGAGAACCGGGGGGGGGGGGGGAAGATGACGGTAACTTTATGTCACTCAACACGCTATTGATTTTTATGGCTCACTGTTTCTCTCTCTACCCCGCTCCTAATATACCCATGTCTTTTTTAAAAAAATGAAAATGGTCTTTTGTACGTAAAATGAAAGGGAAAATTTCATTTTAGTCTAGGAGTATGCAACACAAGGCCCAGAGTTCATAGCCAATTTTAGGGAAGTGTTGCGGTTCTGTGCTAGAACATCTCCTTGGCATCCAGAAGGTTCCAGGTTCAATCCCTGGTGTCTCCAGTTAAAGGACCAGGCAGCAGGTGAGGACACAGACCTCAGCCCGAGATGCTGGACAGACACTGCTAGTCTGAGTAGACAAGACTGACTTTGATAGACCCGTAGACTGGTTCAGTGTAAGACGGAAGCATGCGTTCATGGGCCAAGGTTCCTTCCCCTCAATAGGGTTGCGAAGTCTGGTGTGGGACATTCTTGGAGATTTGGGGTGGTGCATAGAGAGCGCAGAGAGCTCACTGGGGGTGTGATACCATAGAGTCAGCCCCATGAACTTGCCATTTCCTCTGGAGGAACTGATCTCCATATCTGTAATTCCAGGAGAACACCAGTCCTGACCTGGAGGTTGGTAACTCCTACGGCCCATCCCGTCTCCCATGTGGAAACTCAAGACTGATCCAACATCATGAGGAATTTTCTCCTGAGTTACTGGCAGTAAAACTTTAAAAAAAAAAAAAAAAATCACGTTGGGGTTTTTGGACCCCTTTCAGGCATCTGCTGGAAGTGGACAGAGATGGCAAATGAGGTTAAACAGGTCGGGTAGGTTTTGACAGAGAGCTATAGGTTCCAGCGCTCCCCTGGTGATGCTGTGGAGCATGTGGACTGACCTTAGTAGCTTGAACTTGTCCTGCTTCTTCCTGTGGGGATCGGTCCTCTAATGGAAGGTGGGGCAGAGCCTCACTTATCTGTCTTGGGCGCCGTGAATTCAAACTTCATTCACTGGAATGACTGGGAGAGGAAAGTATACTGTTGTGGAACTTGTATTTATTTTAAAGTGGATGCGCAAAATCATAGAGTTGGAAAGGACCTCCAGGATCATCTAGTCCAACCCCCTGCACAATGCAGGAAATTCACAAATACCTCCCCCCACACACGCCCAGTGATCTCCTTTTCCATGCCCAGAAGATGGCAAAAAACCCTACAGGATCTCCAGCCAAAGTCACAGATGACTTATGGCAACCTTGTAGGGTTTTCCAGGCAAGAGACATTCAGAGTTGGTTTGCCATTGCCTGCCTCTGCATCACGACCCTGGTATTCCTGGGCGGTCTCCCATCCAAATACTAAACAGGGCCCGCCCTGCTTAGCTTCCGAGATCTGACAAGAGCAGGCTAGCCTGGACTATCCAGGTCAGGGGATGATGCATACAGTGTTTCTTTTATTTGTGCAACATACATACATTGCTGATTTTTTTAATGCACAACCCCCCCCCCCCCCCCCCCCCCGCAAAATACATACATTTTTAAGGGGACAAAATTTGGTGCAAAGAAACAGCCAACTGCATTGCCATAAAGAATCACCGGTTCTGTTTGCACAGGGGGAGGCAGGCAATTGAAATGGCCGTTTTCGTTGTGAATCGGCTGGCCCAGGCCAGGCAAAGCCATCCCTAGAGTAACGTTCCAGCACCTTGCATAGAACTTCGCTCAGCTGTCACCTAAAAAACGAAGGTGAGGTGTGAAATTTGGCTGGCTCAGCTCAGCTGCGAGAGCATAGGCAAGAATTTTTTGTGTGCGTTTACTACCCCCTTTCCTTTTCTTACCTATCCTCGTTTGCCAGTCTTCTTTTAACGTACCAGCGAGGGCAGGTTTCCCGCTAAGGAGCTCCCAAAGCAGGTTATGAAGGCTCACGATTGTCTGATTATTGCGAAATGAAAAGATGGCATCATATGTTTTTTGTTGAGATCGGGAGACTGGAAAAAATGCGGTTAGCTAATATGTCATAAAAAAAACCCATCAGGCTTTTTAATGTGATATTTTTATGGTGCTCGGGGAAAGTTGACGTGCCCATCGACCCCTTTTTCGCGATCGTGCTTTTTAAATATACAGAACAGGCAAAGGTTTGAAGACATGGCAATTAGACTGCGGGGTCAGTGAGAGATATTAGCTGGTATTCTGATCTGCTGTTAATTAGTGCTTAGGGAGTTCAGAGCAGAGTTTCGCAGCAGTCTCTTGGGGAGGGAGGTGGGGGGCAGCGTTCCCAACTCCTCATTCAAAGCCTGGGAAAACAACATAGGAGAACGCATTAACCTTTACTTCCCCATTCCAGGTTAGGGATGCCAGCCTCCAGGTGGGACCTGGGGATCCCCAGTGGTTACCGCTCATTCCCACATTACAGAGATCAGTTCCCCTGGAGAAAATGGATAATTTGGGTGATTCTGCATCTAGCATTCGCTCCGCATTTTCTCAATCGGGGGGGGGGGAAGGTGCAGCTCAAAACCACGTTCAGATACCTCAGGGCAGTGCTGTACTGACTGCAAAGTCACCCCCAAACGGCCATAAAGCGGTCATAAATCTATGCAGATGGTACCATAAAATCTGATGGTTGGAGGAAGCGAAAGCGGCATGGAGTGTGGAGGCTGCCATGAAATATGATAACCAAAGGAAGTGAAAGCAGCATGCAATGCCGAGGGGGATTTCTGTTCCAGCGTGGGTTTCGTAAAACAACGGAGGGAAAAGCCAGTGCAGAGTCAGCCTTTGAAGGGTGGACTTTATGGCATTGTACCCCATTGAGGTCCTTGTCCCCCCAAGCTCTACACCCAAATCTTCAGGCATTTACTAAGCTGGATGTGGCCACCCTACTTCTGATCTCTCGCTGATGGCCAGATGGGACCTGGAAGCTGTATTGCAGGTAGACTAGAAGTGACCACCTTCTCTGATCTTGGAGTGTGTGTGTGTGTGTCCAGGGGTCAAAAAAAGAGGTGCAGGAGCTCATTAGCATAACTCATTAGCATAATTTATTTGTATATGCCACACCTCCTGACATCACTGGTAGTGTGTCTGAAGGCAACAGCCACTGCTCAGGCTCCGCCCCCAAAATCTCCAGGTATTCCCCAGCTCAGAGCTGGTGAGCCGGCTGTATACTTTGACTAAAGACACTTGCGGTTTCCTTTGCTCTTGCAGGGGAGCTACCCTACAACAAGCAAGAAAATACAGATCAAGTTAGTGTGTTTTTGCTTTTTCCCACAGCGCATCACCGTATGTGCCCGCTCCTGGGCTTGTTACTCCTGGAATGGCGTTCCTGCGCGCTCCTGCTTGAAGTGACCCCGGGGGGGGGGTGTCACACAGTTGTCCAGATACTAGCCTGGAGATAGTAACTTGTGCCCCCATTACAGACAGCCGTTGCACTAAGTTGGCATTAAATAAAAGTAAGGCAGAATGTGCCCTAATCTTGCATGGCCCAGGCTAACCTGATCTGGTGAGATCGTGGAAGCAAAACAGGGTTGGTCCTGGTTAGTACTTGGATGGGAGACCACCACAGAAGCCCAGGGTTGCTAGGTGGAGGCGGGCAACAGCAAAACACCTCTGAACAACTCTTGCCTCGAAAGCCCTACGGGGTCACTATAGGTCAGCTGTGGCTTGACGGCACTTTCCTCCACCACCACCAGAGACACCACGCATGTGTGTTCGAATGAGACATGGCCATCCGTGAGAGGGAAGCTGAGGAACAAATGTTCTGATCAGTTTCCTGGCGGAAGAAATTCCCGGAAATGGTCAATTTGCACTTTTAGCATACAAGAGCTGGTCCGAGTGTCAGGCTAAAATCTCAGAGATCCAGGATAAAATCCCTACTCTGCCACAAAGCATGCTGGGTAACGATAGGTCAGTCATCCAGGGGACAAAATGGAGGACCGTGCATGCCGCTGATGAGCAGCTTGGAAGATAGGATGGGATAAAAGGGAGCAAGAAAGCTGTGTACGGGAACCGTTCACTAAAACGTGCCATTCTTGAGCCATAGGACAAGACATGCTGAATAAAGATGGGCACAAACCTAAAAGTTCCAGTTCAGTTCGGGGCAGTTCCCAAACTGAGCCAAAAATGCCCCAAACTGAACCAGCCTCTTCAGATCCCCCTTTCTCCCAGCCGTGGCAAGCCATAGCTGGGAGAAAGGGGGGAGAGTCGCCCATGAAGTGTTAAATGGCTGACAGCAATTTAACTCGTCTTTTCTCTTCTCCCCCTCTTCAAAGGGGGGGGGGGGAAGCGAAATGGACAGGTGTAATGGCTCGCAGCTATTTAAACCTAACAGCTGATGGGCAGACCTGACCTGCTGTTAAGTTTAAATGGCTGGCAGCCATTACATCAGTTGGCTTTGCTTCTCCCTGCTTCCAAGTGGGGGAAAGTGAAACTGACCAGTGAAATGGCTTGTGACCCATCCACGGTAGCCCATTCCCCTTCGAAGTGGAGAGGAGTGAAACCAACAGGTTTAATGGCTCGCAGCTCTTTAAACCTAACAGCCGATGGGTGGAAGCGCAGGGGGATGCGAAACTGACCGGTGAAATGGCTGCCAGCCATTTAAACCGAACAGCTCAGCTGTGGGCCTGCGCCGCTCAGCTGTTAGGTTTAAATGTCTCAAACAACTGAACTGGGGGAAAGTCTGGTAAATGTTCAGGAAGGCACCTTCCCCGAACATCAGTTTGGGGGCTCCGAACCCGGCCAAGTTCATGCTGAATTTCGGCTTTTGAACCTGTTCGTGCCCATCCCTAATACTTGAACATTCCTCATTGAACATTTCACCATGAAAATCATGAAAGTAATAAGAGTTGCATTATTTGTAACAATTTAGGTTACAGCAATAGTAGGCAGCCGTTTCCCCTTTACGGTGTGTTAATCCAAATGGTATGTGTTTTTTTTCTTTCTATCCATCTGGAGACCCTGTGGGTATCATGAGAATTGTAGCAAAGCTGATTGGGGTCAGCTCGGAGGGCAGCGGGCTCAAAGCCAAGGTCACGGCTGGCCCTCTCCGGCTTCAGGCGTTCTCAGAGAGAATATTACTACAAATCGGTAGTAGAGTGAGGGCCAAGGGAGGCAACAATGCAGGTCAGCATCGAGAATATGCTTTGGGACCGGGGGTCAGTGTGAATGAAAGGTAAAGGAATGGTTTCCTTAAGAGGAGCACTCCTTTTTAAAGCAGAACACAAGAACCAAGTTGAGGGTCCTGGCATTTATTGCAGTTAAATCAGCGGATCCCTGTTCATGGCAAACCTTGTAGGCGTTATCGCCGAAACCAAGCTCTGTGGCTTGGATCCAACCCATTTTCCCACTGGTGGAAAAGGAAGAGGGATCCCTTGTGATCAACGAAAAATGGCTTTGCTGAGAATTGTGGGACCGGCATGTACCAAAAAACATGTAGGACGGGGGTGGGGTGTAGTCAGGAGGCAAATTGGGTGAGTCTGAATGAAAAAGTTGGCTGGATCCAACCCTGTGTTCTGATCCAAGTTCCATGTTGTCAATTATGGGATATTTTGCTTGTCTGGTGTAGTGGTTAAGTGCGCAGACTCTAATCTGGGAGAACCGGGTTTGATTCCCCACTCCTCCACTTGCACCTGGCTGGATGACCTTGGGCAAGCCATAGCTCTGTACCAGCTGTTCCCTCAAGGACAGCTTGGGAAAGAGCTCTCTCAGCCCCACCTACCTCACAGGGTGTCTGTTGTGGGGAGGGGAGGGGAAAGGAGTTTGTAAGCCGCTCTGAGACTCTTAAGTGAGTGAAGGGCGGGATATAAATCCAATCTCTTCTTCTTCTTCTTCTTCTAAGTTATCCCAAAGACCAGCTTTCCCCAAACCAACCTGCTAGGCAATTGAGATCATTCTTGGAGGTCCTTCTCTGAGTTCCCCTACTTCTGGACAGTAGGTAAGTGCCCGCTGGAAACAGCATCTTTTTCATGGTTGGACTCCAATTGTGGAACTGCCTCGCAAGAGATATTTGGCCAATGCCATTCATGGGCATAGGGTAGTAAGAGAGCCAGCTTGGTGTAGTGGTTAGGAGCATGGACTCTATTCTGGGAGCACCAGGTTTGGTTCCCCACTCCTTCACCTGCAGCTGTTGGTGTGACCTTGGGTCAGTCACACGCTCTCTCAGAGCTGTTCTGGAAATGGCAGTTCTTGAAAGAGTTCTCTCCGCCCTGCCTACCTCACAGGGTGTCTGTTGTGGGGAAAGGAAGGGAAAGGAGATTGTGAGCTGCTCCGAGACTCCTTCGGGTAGTGAAGAGTGGGGTATGCATTCAACCTCCTCCTCCTGTGTTGTTCTTTAGGAGGAGGTGCCAAGGTCCATGTCCACTGCGTCACTCCTGGGAGATGGCTTTGGGGTTCAGAGCAGGGTCTGGATATAGAGGTTCAGTTCAAATATGTCATGATTGCCTGAATGTAGACTGCTCCACTAGCTATGGTTAGTTAGGGTCCATTAGCCCAGAATCTAAGTTTGATTTATTAACCATAGTTAAGTTTCCTGTGGTTTCCTGTGATTGTCTGAATGCAGAAATACTGGCTTATTTTCAGGCAACACCGTCCCAGGGAAGAACATCAGAAGAGTATTGCTGGATCAAACTAGTGGTCCATCTAGTCCAGCATTCTGTTTCACACAGTGGCCAACCAGTTCCTCCGGAGGGCCAACAACGAGGATAGAGGCCTTCCTCTGACGTTGCCTCTTAGAACTGGTATTCAGAGGTTTGCTGGCCCTGAAATTGGAGGTTGTCTTTAGTCACCAAGGGTAATAGCCATTGATGGATCTGTCCTCCATGAATTTGTCTAACCCCCTTTTAAAGCTCATGGCCATAACTTCTACTGGCAATGAAGGCCACAGGCTCCTTTTGTCTGTCCTGAATCTATTGCCAATCAACCTCAACAGAGAGAGAGAAATGAAGAAGAAGAAGAAGAAGAAGAAGAAGAGATTGGATTTATACCCCGCCCTCCACTCCCCAAGGGAGTCTCAGAGCGGCTTACAAACTCCTTTTCCCTTCCCCTCCCCACAACAGACACCCTGTGAGGTAGGTGGGGCTGAGGTAGCTCTTTCCAGAGCTGTCCTTGAGGGAACAGCTGGTACAGAGCTATGGCTTACCCAAGGTCATCCAGCCAGGTGCAAGTGGAGGAGTGGGGAATCAAACCCGGTTCTCCCAGATTAGAGTCCGCGCACTTAACCACTACACCAAACTGGCTCTCTGAACTGAAACAAGTATTTGTTGACACCGTCTTGGATTTGAATGGTTGTGAACAGAATCCTGGTTTCATAGACTGACGATTATGTGCGAAATGAGCCAATGTGTGGGAATGAGCATCTAGGGTTTGTCAACTTCCAAAAGTTGCCTGAAGACCTCCTGGAATTCCAAATGATCTCCAGACTACAGCTATCAGTTCCCTTGGAAAAAATGGCTGCTTTGGAGGGTGGACTATATAGGGTTAAACTTTGCTGAGGCCCCTCCCCTCTTCAAACGTCACCCTCCATAGGCTCCACCTCCAAATCTCCAGGTATTTTCCCAACATGGAGTTGGCAACCCCAATAAAAACTGGAATACAGAGAAACGCAACCTCCCCTTGTTTTCTCATTTGATTTGGAAAATCCTTTAAGCTTTGCCTGCTGACTCTTCTTCTAGAAACAAAAAGGGAAAAAAAGAGTCATGATCTAGTGAGTCGACCCAACCACCCTGCCAGTGTCCCCCCTGAGCTCTTTTTTGTGATTTCGGGGACACAAAACCATCACTGGTATTCCCCCCCCCCCCCCGGCCTCCACGAGCCTGCTCCTTTGAAAAATGCAGCGTTCCTTCCAAATCCTTTCAGCAGTCTGATTTGATTACGTTTATCGTTTCCGCAGAGGGCAGTTTTGAATAACGCTTTTGCTGACATGCAATCAAAATTATCGATTTTTCAGACACAGATGTAAAATGATTTAAAAAAAAAAAAAACCCTGACAAGCATCTCCACAAATACCCAGTTGCGTCGCTAAATATATCACAGCTCTTTGCGTCTTCTTGGGATCGCGGCTGTGCAAACGTTGACCAGCTGTGCAGATAGACTCGAAACACACAGGTGGTTTTTCTTGGGGGGTAACAAAGGCAGGATCACCACTCGAGCAAGGAATTGCCATTGTGTTTCAGCTGTGTCCCCATTCCAATAATCGAGGGCTGTTCACAGTTCTGTGGAACTTGAAATCTGTTTCATCCCCTTGACCCACTGGCAGGTCTACCAAGAGGCAATGCCTTCCCACTGAAGTGTGGCCAGAAAGTCTCTTGGAATCAGAAATGGTTCCAGAATACAGAGATCAGTCGTCCTAGAGAAAAGTGGCTGCTTTGGGGGGTGGACTCTATGGCATTATTAAGGTCCCTCCTGTCCCCAAACTCCACCCTCTTTAGGCTCCACCCTGAAATCTCCAAGAATTTCCCAACCTGGATTTGACAACCTACCCCCCAGCAAAGATTTGTTGAGTCACCCACAATCCCATTCAGAAGAACACATGCAAGAGATTTGATTAGAACTGAGATGCTGAGGCGGTGCTTTGCATACTCTGAAGAACCCAGTGGTCAGTATGCGTGCACGAAGACTTGTACATGCACGGTAATTGCACACATTGCCCCAGTTCACACAATATGGTGAACACACATATCTGGAGGATCGTGAGTAGTGCGTGCTCCCTTTACACCCAGTTGGTATTGGGTTAAAATGTAAAAAAAAATTGTCAATCGACTTGGAAGCACAGAAGCTTCTCTCAGTATCTCTGATTCTCCGTGTTTCCCGGTTAAGGGGAAAATGCTGTTCAAACAAATTACAAAGATGATCTAACTCCAATGGTAATGAGAAAGAAATTTTACTTACAAAAACAGAAGCATATCATACATGACATATTCGTGTAGGTACATTTAACTTTCAAAAAGGTAACTTGCTATAGCCCCTATAAGAGAGAGAAGAAGAGAGATCCTATCTCTATATATAATAAAGTGGATTTGGGGTGGCCAAGCAGTATGCGCTCCCTCAGCTATATGCTGAGGGACCTGCCACTCACGCCACTGCTGGCTGCAGTCTCTGGTGCCCACCCACAGAGGCGGTGCCGGGGCGAATGTGCCCTGCCATTCAAGGATGCCGTGGCAGAGTTGTGCCCCACCACCCATGAAACCTCCACCCAGCCTCAGCAGGCTGCGAGGCAAGGGACGGGCCGTGCGCTCCACTGGTGGCCGAGATGAGCCCAGGTCCCCGGGTGGCTGGTGAGCGCCGAGACTGCCAGGTGGGGGGGGGTGGGCCTTGTGCTCTGCTGGCAGCTGAGAAGAGCCCAGGTTCCCAGGTGGCCACCAAGCACCAAGCCTGCCAGGTGAGGGATGGGCTGTGTGCTCTGCCACTGGCTGAGATGAGCCCAGGTCCCAGGAGGACAATACATGGCACCGGGTGGTAGGGAGGGACAGTGACTCTAGCGCTCATTGTATTCCTTCTACAACAGGCCTTACTCCTAGTATAAGGTGAAACAGAAAGCAAACAATGGCCAAAGAGGCTCAACATCTAACCAGTGAGAGGGTGGGGCCAACAGCTGAGTGTACCCGAGTGAGAGAATCTTCTTAACCCTTTCCTTCCCAGATCCTCTTGCACACAGTTGGAAAGCTGAAAAGCCCTAATATCTGCCCTCTGCAGTCTTTTGCATGCAAAACAGACACTGTACCACTGAGCCATGGGCCTTCCACAAAGGGCTGCCAACTCTGGGTTTGAAAATTCCTGGAGATTGAGGGCAATGCCTGGAGAGGGGCCTTACTGTGGCATAACGCCATAGACTCCACCCTCTAAGGCAGCCCTTTTCTCCAGGGGAACTGATCTCTGTAGTCCTGGAGATTAGTTTTAATCGGTGTTCCCTCGAAGCTGAGTTAGTGTGAGCTAGCTCAGTTCTTTAGCCTCCGGCTCACACATTTTTGCCTTCGCTCAGGAAGGATGGCTGCAGAGCAAACTAATTGAGGCAGTAGCCAAATCGCTGGCTCACAACTTTAATGCCAGTAGCTCACGAAGTAGAATTTTTGCTCACAACACTCCACTGCTTAGAGGTAGCATTGGTTGTAATTCCGGGAAATCACCAGCCCCCTACCCGGAGGCCGGCAACCCTACTTCTACACCTTTAGGTTAGGCCCACCGGCTTCTTTAAATTCTTGCTTTCATTTTTTTGGATCTGAGATTTGGGGGGTGGGGGGAATTCTGCTCTCCCTCCCAGCTCCCTGCTAGTGCCTTACATATCTCTTCCATGCTGTGACACCATTAGTGGAACTGGATCGCTTCTCTCGAACAGACAATTAGCAGTAGTGCCGAGTTAGAGCTACACATGAGGTCACCCACTCCAGCGGCTCTCTCGTCTCAAGTGAGCGTCTTGTAACTAATCGGGAAGAAGCGACACCCTTTTGATGCTTCCTGACCCTCACCGAACAGGCCCCCGCCATTTGTTTACAGTGCCACAGTGGCTGTGATTTATATATTTTTTGCCCTTTCCTGTTCCTTAAATGAATCGTGGGATGTAAGTGGCGAAGGTGTAAATGGCTAGAGAGAGAACCCCTGTAAAGGGGGGGGGGGCGCGGAATCCTCCTTGATTCATTTTTCTTTTTCACTTGTCTTGGCGGGAATGCTTTTAACCTCCTGTTAACACTCATTGTACGCTCTGGCACTTGGACTGATGCCGGTTCTCTTCTCCCCCCCCCCCCCACCTTTGTAAATACCTATCAACCTTTTGCCTTTTAAAGACACAAAGGTGACTTGTTAATACCAACATTGCTGGAGTTTTCAGTCAAATCTACATCTGAGTTTCCCACTGGAATCATTCTAGTTTCAACCCCCCCATCTATACCTGTTTCTAGTTTCAAACCATACTTGTTCTAGTTTAAAAATTACTGTTTACATTTGTTAATTGCCCTCCTGTGGTCAAGCGAGCATTTTACTGCTTTAAACAGATCCTGTTGCTTAGTACTCTTCAGACCCAGGGAGTGAAATCTGAAACCAGCGTGAAATGAGCATAGGAAAAGACAGCAGTCAAACTACTTCAGAGGGCAGGTGTAAATTGGGCCTAAATCACGAGGGGACCTGAATGTGATCGATGATCTGGCAACTTGAGAGGAAAATCCATCAATGCGCTTGGAGTCCTTGAAAAAAAAAGGAACCTGTGGGCAATGCTCTCTCTCTCACCTGTGGAGTCTTGTGATCAAAAATTCTACTTTGTGAGTTACTGGCATTAAAGTTGTGAGCGAGTGATTTGGTTACTGCATACATTAGTTTGTTCTGGAGCCATCCTTCCTGAGCTGAGACAAAAATGTGTGAGCCGGAGACTAAAAAACTGAGCTAGCTCACACTAACAGCTTAGAGCAAGGGTGTTAAACGTGGCCTGGGGGCCGGATGAGGCCCCCGGAGGGCTTCTATCAGGCCCGCCCTGGAACTGGCCATTTCCTGCTTCCAGCTCTATTGCTGCTGCTGCATCATAGCTTGCTTCGCCAGATTCTCTCAGTCGCTCAGCCATTTCATGCTTTCCCCGGGTCCTAGACTCACAACTCTGAGCGTGAGATTTCTGCGGTGAATGTCAATAAATCAAAAGTAGGTTTGCAGCTTCCAGATAAACACCTGAACAGCATACTCAGGATTGCAACAGCACAGACATTTTGCTGCAATAATTCAGAGCAAGAGGTGTCAGTTATCAGAGACTGTGAAATAAACAAAACATTGCAAGAGTACTCATGTTTTAAGCATGTTTTTATTTTAAGAAAAAAACCCTCTTTGTGTTTGTGTCCTTTATAAAGTTTATATCTCCGCTACCTGGCATTACATTTTGTGACACACATGGCCCGGCCCAACGAGGTCTCATTTATGTCAGATCCAGCCCTCATAACAAATGAGTTTGACACCCTGGCTTAGAGGGAACACTGCCTGTGGCTTTCTTATTGTTGCTGTTTCTGTTTTTTTAAAAAAAATCAAAACATTAGGAAGAATCCTCTCATTTCTTCTTAGGACTTGTTCAAATTATATACATAGTTTTGCCCCGGCATTTTATATCTGAGCCATTTGCCAGTACTGCATAACAGTTCTTCCTTACCTGTGCCAATAATATTAAGAGGGCCAATGTCAAGGTCAAGGGGGCAGAGGCCCCATTCCAGACAGGAGGGGTCAGGCTGCTCTCCCATTTGTCACTGGGAGAGATGCCCATGGGAACCAGATGATAAGAGATTTGTAGAGTCTTCTAGGCACTTAAATTCCCAGTGGTCTCAGCATGAAGTAGTGGTAAAAATTTTGGACTCAGATCTGGGAGTCCCAGGTTCGAATCCTCACTCATGCCATGGATGCTTGCTGGGTTGTTGTCAGGATAAAATGGAGGATATAAGCCAATTTGGGTCCTCGTTGGGGAGGAAGGTGGGATACAAATAAAGTAAACTTGGAACACTGCGGTAATATCGCAACGCTATAGAAGATTACAGAAACATTACAAAACCTGAAGATAATATCTAACATCATAAACAGCCATTAACAACTAACAGTCAACGATAACTCAAAGATAACAGTCATTTCCCCACCACTTGACGAATATCTATGTGCAGTCACTCAAAGAAAGGGGTGAGTGCATAGGCGTAGACTACGGGGGGGCTCGAGCCTCCCCCGAAATTTTTCGGGGGGGACTGAGCTCCCCCGGGAAAACGTAGTGCCTGCCGCCGCGCCTCCCGGAGCCCTTCCGAGGCCAGCAGCTGCTGCTGCCGGTGCCTCTCCTTCCTTCCCCCCCACCCCGCCTGGCCACTCTTCCATCCTTCCCTCTCCCTCCCTCTTCTCCTGGCGAAGGGAGAGGGAAGGAGTGGGGGGGGAGAGAGAGGCCCCGGCAGCAGCGGCTGGCGGGCCTTGGAAGGGCCCGGGGAGGCGCGGAGGTTTCCCGGCGGGGGGGACATCGCCCCAGTGAGCGCGGGCGCTAAAGAGCCCCCGCCCCCCCTGGAATTTACAAAACTCTACGCCCCTGGGTGAGTGGAACACCCAGCACAGGTTTGGCCCCTAGAAAAAGTAGTGGCCAAATTTCAGCAATTCCTCTGCTCAGAAGCAGGGTTTATTCTATGTCTTCCCCCTTCCCCTCCATCGCGCATGTGCCCACCCAATCTGTAAGCATCCTCGCCTGAAGTTCTTTTTAACCAGAAGGAAGGAAACATCATAGATCAGTAAATAGGAAAGGAAGTAAAAAAAAAAATGACACACGGCAGAAAGGAAGGGAAAACAACAGGGTAGGATAGAAGGAAGGCACAGAGGAGTGGAGTACCACCTATGCCACACTGAACTCCTTGGAGGACAGGTGGGATAAAAACTGGTAGGGGGAAATGAAGGGGACAGAAGTTCAATTGAGTAGAAAGGATTCCATCCTTCTAGGAATACTTTCAGGGGGAGGGGCAGAACAGAGCGGGGACGGTGGCTCAGTATTCGAGCATCTGCTTTGCATGCAGAAGGTTCCAAGTTCAATCCCCACCTTGAGAGTTCAGAATCACAGAGTTGGAAGGGGCCATATGGGCCACCTAGTCCAACCCCCTGCTCAATGCAGGATCAGCCTAGAGCATCCCTGACAAGTGTTTGTCCAGCCACTGCTTAAAGACTGCCAGGGAGGGGGAGCTCACCACCTCCCCCGGCAGCTGATTCCACTGTTGCACAACTCTGACTGTATTCAGATAGCAGGTAATGTGAAAGACCTCTGCCCAAGACCCTGGAAAGCCATTGCCAGCTGGAATGGACAAGGCTGACCTTGAGAGACCAGTGGGTGGACTAACGAGATGGCAGCTTTGTGGATTCAGGGGAGGGCTTATGATTTGGTGGTAGAACATCTGCTTTGCATGCAGAAGATCTCAGGTTCAATCCCCGAAATCCCCATTTCAGAGGACGGAAGAGTAAGTGATGTGGAAAAACTCCACCAGAGACTCTGCAGTGCTGCTGCCAGCCAGAGTTGACAATACTGACCTTGATAGACCAGTGGTCTGCCTCAGTAGAAGTCTACCTCAAGTATTTGTGTGCAGTCCATCAAACAGCCTGTGATGGGACAGCCACCAATGACGAAGATCCTGCTTCTTGCCAAGGTCAATCTAGCCTCTAAATAAGGCGGCATTCAATAAATTTGCCCCACTGGCAGGTCTTTGACTAAGAGATGATGGTGTTCAGTGACCAGTGAATGAATCTCGGTTGGAGCATCAAGAGGGGATCGGATAAACATATGGAACAGAGATCCATCAGTGGCTATTAGCCACAAAGTACAGATAGGAACTCTCGATCTAGGGCAAGCAATGCTCTGTGTTCTTGCTTTTTTGGGGGGGGGGGGCAACAGTGGGAGGGTTTCTAGTGTTCTGGCCCCACTGGTGGACCTCCTGATGGCACCTGGTATTTTTGGCCACTGTGTGACAGAGTGTTGGACTGGATGGGCCACTGGCCTGATCCAACACTGGCTTCTCTGATGTTCTTAGTCATGGAAAGTTTACTGTCAGTGTCAGAAGGGATGATGCGCTCTTACACACGCAAGGGTTCCCTTCTCCTCCGAGATGGAAAAGAAGCTTCAGCTTCTTTCCTTTTTAAGGAGCCGACTCATTCCCAGAGCAAACTGTGCTTCCTTTGTAATCCTAAGCAAAAGAGCTTTCGCAGTCGCCAGCTATAGTCTTTGAAGCCCGGTTCTAATGTCATATTTTCCTCGTACGGAACTAATCATCATTTACAAATTGAAATTAATGTAGCAAACAGGCTCTCTCTTATTAGGTTTCATTACGACGTTTTGAGAAAATTAGACATGCGCTTGGGGGGTGCTCACTGGAATCTTGGTGAATGATGACAGCATGGTCAGGGATAGCTTTTAGTACCTGCATTAGAATTTTCATCTGAACAATAGATCCCTCCTTTTCCCCTCCTCATGCAGGGAATTCTGTAGTTTCTGCTGGGACCCTGTGAATCACTGGATGTTTTATGGCATTCAGTGATTGACACTATGAGTCATTCATATTCTCGAGTATTTTTGGAAACTGGGTTTTTCTGCCTCAACCCCCCCCCCCCCCACATCAACCTCCCCTCCCCTTTGCTGAAATGATTTTAAAATACTGCCTTGTTGATTATTATTTTTTTTACAACGATCATATGACCGGGTAAAAGCTTGTGCACAATAACGCAGAGATAATTCATCTCGAAAACAAAAATTAGTGCGAGGAAGTGGGGCGGAGGCTCAACAATGAATTGTTAGGGAGGTATTGTCTTCCGCACGTGACCCGTTTCTCTGCAAAGGACTTAAAGCTGCCAAAAAACTTCTCATTTACCAATGGCATGCGTGCCCATAATACTTATCGCTTTCTGTAGCACACATTGCCGTATATTCTTGGTTTTGGAGTGTGCGAGGCGACGCAGTCAAGGGTACAGGGGTTTTTTTTTTGTGCACATGTATGTCCCTGTTGGGGCCACAGTGGCTCAGAGGTTAAGGACACTGAGCTGCGGACTGAAAGGTTGGTAGCTCAGCAGTTCGAGACCCGAGTGCCGCATGACGGAGTGAGCTCCCGTCTCTGGCCCCAGCTCCAGCCAACCTAGCAGTTCGAAAGCAAGAATTTGCAAGTAGATAAATAGGTACTGCTTCGGTGGGAAGGAAACAGCATTCTGTGTGCTTCGGTGTTCAGTCATGCCAGACATATGACGACAGAAAAAGTCTTCAAACAGCGCTGGCTCTTCGGCTTGGAAACAGAAATGAGCACCACCCCCTAGAGTCAGATTCAACTGGCTTTCGAGCAAGGGAAACCTTTACCTTTTACCTTTACCTATGTCCCTGTTAATGACCCAAAGGTGGTCTTTCTCAAAGCATCAGCTCTAACTGCTGTGTAGTGCTTCCATTTTTATCTGGCTACCAGAATCTGTGAAATCGCATAATCCTGCCAGGTCACAGAAGATGGTGGAAGGGCTCCAAAGGACTTGCAGACCTTTGGTGTGGCCTTTGGCAAGCGCCAACACAAATCAGTTTCCTTTAGTAGGCTTGCCTGCTTGCCGGCAGCTTTTGCCACTCAGTATAGGTACAAATACCTTCTGCAACAAACTATCACTTGTGAGTTCATTAAGGCCTGGATTGTATGGGTTGATGTGTGGGTAGCGGTGATGAGGGAAAAGCCCTAGTTCTGTCAAGAAGCTGGGAACAAAAAAATGGGTCTGATCACAGATTTGACTAGTCCAGAACTCCACTAGTCTGATGCTCTTGGGACATTTCCAAGCAAGACATGATGGTATTTACCATAGAGGTTTTCCCTAATTTCCATAGGAAAGACCATAGAGACTGGGGAGAGATTCCTAGAATGTCACAATTGATGCCATTCCCCCTTCTTTCACCTTATCTTTAAATGATTGCAGATGGGGAATTGCCCTCTGCCAGGGGGGACATAAGCCTACCTCCCCACATAAAGCAGGACCAGTATCAGTTCCATCAGATTGCTACACTGCTGATATACAAACAAATTGGCCCTTGCTTACTATCTCCTGACCTGAATAATGGTCCCCTGAGTTAAAATATGAGATGAAACTCAATATGAAACATACTGTGAATACAGAGATTACCAAAGAGGAATGTTTGCATGCATAGTAACATAAGAGAAGCCAATGATGGATCAGGCTAATGGCCCATCCACTCCAACACTCTGTCACACAGTGGCCAAAAACACCAGGTGTCATCAGGAGGTCCATCAGTGGGGCCAGGACACTAGAAGCCCTCCCACTGTTGTCCCCTCCCCAACCACCAAGAATACAGAACATCACTTGCCCCAGACCGAGAGCTCCTATCTATACCTTGTGGCTAATAGCCACTGATGGACCTCAGCTCCATACGTTTGTCCAATTCCCTCTTGAAGCCGTCCATGCTTGTAGCCGCCACCACCTCCTGTGGCAGTGAATTCCACGTGTTAATAACTCTTTGGGTGAAGAAGTACTTCCTTTTATCCGTTCTAACCGGACTGCTCAGCAATTTCATGGAGTGCCCACAAGTTCTTGTATTGTGAGAAAGGGAGAAAAGTACCTCTTCCTACACCTGCTCCATCCCATGCATAATCTTATAAATCTCTATCATGTCACCCCTCAGTTATCATTTCTCCAAGCTAAAGAGCCCCAAGCACTTTAACCTTTCTTTGTAGGGAGAGTATTCCAAGGCTTCCAACCTGTGTATATTTACTGACCATGTGGACAGCATGTATCGAGACGATGTCTGAAGGTGGACAGGTATAGAAGAAAGCCTAAGGAAAATCTGGAGCAATCATCTGTGCTCCTTCTCCAACATCTGACTGCAATCTTGACATATGCTTTCAGCTTGATTAATGAATGCAATTGACACAAAATCCTCTCCTGGACAGCTACATGTCAGGTTAGCCTTGGGATGCTTTGGGCCACATGAAGAATGTAGAAAAAGCTGGGCATATCCCCAGCCCCCAAGGGGATTCTGTTTCTATTACAAGAGCCCCCCAAAGACCAAGATCTTTAACACTGACCCAACTGAAGTTGGCAGGGCTGCGGTTAAGATGCTAAGTTGCAGATCAGAAGGTTGGTAGCTCGGCAGTTCGAGACCCGAGTGCCACGGGATGGAGTGAGCTCCCGTCTCTGGCCCCAGCTCCTGCCAGCCTAGCAGTTGGAGAGAAAGAAATTGCAAGTAGATGAATAGGTACCGCTTCGGTGGGAAGGTAAACAGCATCCCATTCACCTCGGCGTTTAGTCATGCCAGCCACATGACCACGGAAAAAGTCTCCAGACAGAGCTGGCTCTTCGGCTTGGAAACGGAGACGAGCACCGCTCCCTAGAGTCGAATCTGACTGGCTTTCGAGCAAGAGAAACCTTTATCTTTACCTTTTTCTGAAGTTGCAGTTAACAAACCCAAGAGTGTTCCCCGTTATTTTGGAAACCTGCTATGTGGGAATTAGTGGGCTAATTTGTGGGAAGATTTTGGACAACGTGATGGCAGGCAGCCCAGACTTACCCGGTGTTTTCTCGGTGAGTTGTAATAGCTCCATCTGTTTAATGGGGGTGGGGAGAATGGAAGAGATGAGAACATAATACAAAAATATTAGGCAAGACCCTGGATTCCAGACTGCTCTTTAGTCCTGCATGTCATATTTCATAGAAAGCTGGTTTGTTTGGGACCTCGGATATTTCTCCCTCAATTATATTCGAAGCGCACGTATGCATATCAGAGCTGCTGGGGTTGTCTCTTTCTATTAGTGTAACAAGCCCTGTTATTAATGAGATTGCTTCATAATTGAACCTTTTCATGGGTCCCTTGGTTAAGAAATTATGCTAATCCGAATTTGCAAACACAAGGCATCTATCATACTTGACGAAACCGTAAACATCAACAGCGATCCACGTGGAGTGCAAAATGCCCCATTCATTATTACAAGACCGAACAGGCCTCATTATTCCATCTCTACCAATGTGGGACAGACTCGCATGCGCCGGACTTCCACTGTGTGGCAGCATGGTCCACTTAACAGCGAGCAAAGCATCTATTTGCAGGGAGACTTCTGTCTGGGCCTGACACACTTT
This sequence comes from Lepidodactylus listeri, assembly GCA_029233225.1. Lineage (NCBI taxonomy): Eukaryota > Metazoa > Chordata > Lepidosauria > Squamata > Gekkonidae > Lepidodactylus > Lepidodactylus listeri. The sequence goes on from JARCFY010000017.1 coordinate 53,355,411, forward strand.
GATGGGAGAACTGAGCAAACCTTGAGGTGTTGAAACCACTTCAAGGGATCAGCTGTGTGCCTTCAAAAGGCACATACATTTGGGGAGTGTTGTGCGCGGGAATCCTTTGAATCAGATCTGGGCTGACCGCTTTAACTGACGACAGCTTGTTCCTATTAAAACGAATGCACCGCTCACATGATTTCCGGTAGACGACAGATGTTCCATTTGCAGGGATACTGGAAATGTGTATTGACCTGGATGGGCCAGGGTGGCCTGAGCTCATCCGATCTCAGAAGCTAACCAGGGTCGACCCTGGTTAATATTTAGATGGGATACCTGGTTTCAGTGCAGAGCTAGTGGCAAACCACCTCTGAACATCTCTCACCTTGAAACCCCCAAAGGGTTGCCTTAATCCAGTTGTGACTTGATGGTAGCAAAAAAAACTGGTTCCAAGTGTCAGCGAACTTTGTGTGTATGCGAAGCTTGCGCCAACTCTGATGGTCTTTGTCGCAGATTTGCAGCATGCTTTCTGAATGTTGCGTCTAAAAACGACTCGGATTCCGGATTTCTCCATTCCCGTGCTGCAAGTCGCATAGTTGCTGTTGTGGACAAGGGTCCTCGACATGTGTCATAGTTGTAAATGCTTTTGTTGTGTCCATTATTTTAAAAGCACTGCATAATGTTGCGCCTTGTGTATGTGGCCTGCACAAAGGATTCTGATATGCGCCAAGCTGCAGTATGTGCTTTTGAATGGGGAATATGGATCGGGAGCCCCCGGATCTTGTCTTACTTTGGCAGAAGGCTCCTAATGCTGGAGGAAAGTGGACCAGATCCACAGGATCCAACCTTGGATATGTAGTTATTTATTTATTTATTCCATTTATACCCCACCCTCCCCGTGAACGGGCTCAGGGCAGCTTACAACAATGGCCTCAAGTGCCGCTAAAACCAAATAGGGCATTAAAACATTTTAAAATTTCAGTACAAATAAGCTATAACGTTATAAAACATAGGTGCTATTAATATAACGATGGTGTGCTAAGTATATCTCCAGCTGTTGAGTGGTCGTCCTGAGTCACTCGGTGTAGTGAGCCATATGTTAAACTGAGGGCCGGGCTCATTGATGTTACTCGTGGGGCGGCTCCTAGTTGAAAGCCTGGCGGAAGAGCTCTGTTTTACAGGCCCTGCGGAACTGCAGAAGGTCCCACAGGGCCCTGATCTTCTCCGGGAGCTCATTCCGCCAGTGAGGGGCCACCACTGAAAAAGCCCTAGCCCTCGTCGCGGCAAGCCTGGCACCCTTGGGGCCCAGGAGGGTCAACCGGTTCTGTGACCCCGTAGTTGGAGATAACGATACGCTGGATGGGTAATGATGATTCTGATCCACCCTGCCACAATTTGACATCACTTTTTCATGTGGCTACGAAGTGGCTCAGGCAAGCAATGCTAATGGGCTGGATCCAACCAGCATTTCTGCTGGCAAAAAGGGAGGAGGGGTCCCCTTTAACCACCAAGGAGGCTATGCTAAGGAAAGCGGGACCTGCTTGGTTCAAAGTCATGTACGGCATGGGCTGTAGAAATAATAAACAGGAATAAACAGATTCATGGAGGAGAAGTCTATCAATGGCTACTAGCCATGGTGGCTGAGAGGAGCCTCCACATTCAGAGGCACTAAGCCTCTGAATCCCAGAGCCAATAGGCAACATCAGGGAAGGTCTCAGCCTCTCTGCCCTGTTGTTGGCCCCCCAGGGAAACTGATTGGCCACTGTGTGAGACAGGATGCTGGACTAGATGGACCACTGGTCTGATCCAGCAGGGATCTTCTGATGTTCTTATCAAGGAAGGCCTCAGCCTCTCTGCCCTGTTGTTGGCCCTGCAGAAGAACTGGTTGGCCACTATGTGAGACAAGATGCTGTGCTAGATGGACCACTGGTCTGATTCAGTAGGGCTCTTATGTTCTTATCAGGGAAGGCCTTGGCCTCTATGCCCTGTTGTTGGCTGTCCAGAGGAACTGGTTGGCCATTGTGTGAGACAGGATGCTGGGCTAGATGGGCCTCTGGTCTGATCCAGCAGAGCTCTTCTTATGTTCTTAAGGTCATGTTACTATTTATTTATTTAATTTCTAAGCCGCTCTGCCCGCGTTCATAGGCTCAGAGCAGCGATACTGTACTGTGGTGGGGCAAAATACCTAAATGCAAAGAGTTTAAACTTCTCACTTTCGATCCTTTTTGGCAATATTTTTAGTGCTGCTGGAAAGATAGCTGTTGAAAGGACTAGAGTTTATGGGAGATTAGAAACTTAGACCTCCATGACAGGGATGAAATCAAATACAGGAACTGATCCCTAATTATATGTACTCATGTACTCATCTCTATATCTAATTCCCAAGTGCCCCCCCCGCGTGCGGATACTTAAATCTGCGCGAGCGGGGGCACTTGGAGGGCAGAGGGGGGGGGTTCTGCAGGTGGGGGGTAACCCCCCTGCTTGCAGAAAAATCCCAAAACTTTTAAAAACTTCTTGGGGGATAGTTAAATCCCCCAAAAAGTTAAAGCGTTCTCTGCGCATTGAAGAGGGCAGGGGGAGGGAGGGGAAGAAGCTCGGTGTGCGGCAGGCCTCGCCGCTGCCGCCGCCGTTGAAAAGGGCAGGGGGAGGAAGGGGAAGAGGCTCGGCGTGCGGCGGGCCTCGCCGCCGCTGCCATTGAAGAGGGCAGGGGGAGGGAGGGGAAGAAGCTCGGCGTGCGGCGGGGCTCGCCGCTGCCGCCGCCATTGAAAAGGGCAGGGGGAGGGAGGGGAAGAGGCTCGATGTGCGGCGGGCCTCGCCGCCGCCACCGCCGTTGAAGAGGGCAGGGGGAGGGAGGGGAAGAGGCTCAGCGTGCGGCTGGTCTCACCGCCACCGTTTTCAGGGAGGGCAGGGGGGAAGAGAGAGAGGCTCGCCTGAGGAGTGAACGGGGGACAGGGTCCGGGGGGGGGGAGGCGGCGAGGCCCACCGCGCCGCTGTCTGGAGAACAGGGGAGGGGGTTGGGGGGAGGGAACAAGAATGGGCCGGGAGGGAGGAAGGGAGGGAAGTGCCGGGGCAGGGGGGGCTGAAATGCCAGGCTTGAGTGGCTTCGCGCCACTCGGGCCCAAATGACAACGGGCCGAGGGGGTGGGAGAGAGGGAAGCGTGGGGGGGGGGACGCCACATCCGAGTGGCTTAGCGCCACTCAGGCCTGAACGAGCCGGGAGGGAGGGAGAAGCACGGGGCGGGTGAAACACTGGGCCCGAGTGGCTTAGCGCCACTTGAGTCCAAATGAGAACGGGGTGGGAGGGCGGGAGGAAAGCAGTGGGGGAGGCTCAGAGGGTCCGGTGACTGTGAGCTGCTTAGGGCTCACTGTTGCCGATGGGGGGGTGGCTGGAGGAGCGGCGGGGCTCGCCGCCGCCACTTGCCCTGGGGAGGGGGGTGGAGGAGAGCGAGGCTCGCCGCCACTTGCCCCAGGGAGGGGGGGCCAGGAGGACTAGGGCACTCCCCCCCGCGAGTATCGCGGGTGCCCCATCTTGTGTTTACTATTTTTAAAAGCTTACTTTATTTCAGTGTCCTTACATGAATAGGTTGATGAGTTTCTGAATTCAGATCTTATCTGTGAACTGCAATCCAGTTGAGGACTTTATGTAGTAATATGAAGCTGCGTATTCAGGGAATTTCCTGGGAGCATAAAAAATATTTGTTATTTGGATTTAACAGTACCTGTCCTTATAACTGCAATACATTCACTGGATTTAGTCAAATTTGCTTGCCCTGGACACTGCTCTCCAGTTTTCCATTTAAAAAAGAAACGTAAATGTCAGGTTTCTTGCTTCACTGGGTTGTTCTCTGTAATTCACAGGAAGTGAGCCAATAAGAACCACATGTACAGAGCAGAGGGTTGGATTGGACGATCCATGACTTGGAAGGAAAATAGTTGCTAGCAGCTGTTCTACAATTGTATGCATGGGGGCATGCAGGTGAATTCTCACAGTGTTGCAATAGACAGAATCTATATTGATTGGCTAGTACTTGAGTGGGAGACCACCAAGGAAGTCCAGGGTTACTCTGCAGGGGCAGGCAGGGGCTCACCTTTTGCTCTCTTGCTTTGCAAACCCTACAAGTTGCCATAAGTCAGTCAGCTGTGACTTGATGGCCCTTTCCACCATTGTACTGGTCTTAATGCTTCTGCTTGCGTGACAGCCAGTGCAAGATGAAGAGCATCTTTGTCTCATGCAGCATGAACGCAAGGTGCAAAATGGCCCTTCCTTAAGTGGAATTCAACCTCCGTGTGTGGAATGGGAGTTTTTGATTCAGTCCAATGTGCAAAGTCACTTCTTCAGTGTCAGTGAAGGTCTTTTGTGCGTCTCTGAATGTTGGCTCTTGCTCATCCATCCAGCATCTTGGCAAGGCCATTTATCCCAAGACTGGTTTTCCCACCCCTTCTTTGTAGACTCCATCCACGCTCCCTCTCCTCCAGTGCTCAGATGGCTCCAAGGAGAAAGAGAACCAAAGCTTGTAGATGCCAGTAGAAGAGGTGACCCCCCCAAAAAAATTGGTATTCCAAATATTCTCAAATACCAATATCAGTTTTGGATTTGGGTAAATATTTGGGAAACCCGAATTTATTTGACTCCATTATACCCTATGGGGACCATCCCCGTAGGGTATAATGGAGGAAGGATTTAAAGTTTAAATGCTTGCTAAGTTCACTTACCAAGTCATGCGAGTGACCTCAGAGGGTATTTAAAGAGACCATGGTCTCTTTAAATGCCTTCTAGCTGTGCCTGAATAAAAGCCAAATACTATCAGTGCTTTTTTGGGCATGGCTATTTCAGTAGTCGAATACAGATCTCTGATCTGTATTCAGCTGAACAAATACCCGAAAAATACAGACAGTATTATAACTCTCTCTCTCTCTCTCTCTCTATCTATCTATCTACTGAGTGCACATTTCTAGTGGTGCCTGATAAGATACCAGGGTTTTCTCAGGCCAGTGGTGACCTTCAGGCTCTGATGGCGTGAACTCACATAAACACAGATATGCACAAAGTTGCCTTGTTCTGGATCAGACCCTTGGTCCATCATGGTCAGTACTGGTCAGTATTGACAGCGGCTCTCCAGGGCCTCAGGCAGAGCTCTTTCCCATCATCGACTCTACCTTGTCCTTTCAACTGGAGATGCCGGGGATTGAACCTGGGACCTTCTGCATGCCAAGCAGATGGTCAACCACTGAGCCACAGCCCCTCCCCAACTTTGGTCAATCATGGTCAGTATTATCTACTCAGACTGGCAGCAGCTCTCCAGGGTCTCATGTAGAAGACTTTCGTATCACCTATTGCTTGGTCCTTTTTAACTGGAGATGCCGGGGATTGAACCTGGGACCTTCTGCATGCCAAGCAGATGGTCAACCACTGAGCCACAGCCCCTCCCCAACTTTGGTCCATCATGGTCAGTATTATCTACTCAGACTGGCAGCAGCTCTCCAGGGTCTCATGTAGAAGACTTTCGTATCACCTATTGCTTGGTCCTTTTTAACTGGAGATGCCGGGGATTGAACCTGGGACCTTCTGCATGCCAAGCAGATGGTCAACCACTGAGCCACAGCCCCTCCCCAACTTTGGTCCATCATGGTCAGTATTATCTACTCAGACTGGCAGCAGCTCTCCAGGGTCTCATGTAGAAGACTTTCGTATCACCTATTGCTTGGTCCTTTTTAACTGGAGATGCTGGGGATTGAACCTGGGACCTTCTGCATGCCAAGCAGAGGCTCTACTGTTGAGCCACAGCCCCTTCCCATGGTTTGAAGTTCTCTTTTTGTTCCATACCTTTCTATAAGAGCGACAGATTTCTTATTTCAGTGCAGTATTAGCCTAGGTTCAGTTGGCTAGGGAGGTTGAGTTTCCATGGTCCTTTGAAATTCCATCTCCCTTAGGAAGTTCACTGCCTGGTAGTGACCCAGTTTTGACTCTTTATACCTGCTGCTGAGGCCTTGAGAGAGATCAGGGAGGCTGTTAGAATAGCATCTGAAGAAGTGAGCTCTGCTTCTGAAAACACACGCTCGAACAGATGTTGTTATTCTTTAAGCTACCATGGGACTTCCGTTTTATCTTGCGACAATACACTGATATGGCTACACTTCTGGAGTGTGTCTGCTTTGCTGATTAACGGGCTCCCACCCTCAACAACTGATTTTGTTTCTTGGTGTTGGGGATGTTCAAGACTTTATTGCTGTGATTTTTCAACAATTTAAGGTTTCCAACATCAAGGTGAGGCCTGGAGATCTCCTGGAATTACAACTGATCTCCGGATAACAGAAATCAGTTCTCTGGAGGAAATGGCTGCTTTGGAGGGTGGACTCTAGGGCATTATACCCCACTGTATCCCCCCCCCCCCATGCCTAACCTCCTTGTCAGTCGTCTTATGAGGATAAAGGGGTGGAGAACCTTGTATACCTTCCTGAACTCCTTGGAGGAAGGCAGAATACAGATATAATCATTATTAGTACTAAGAAGACCATTGCCCTGGCCTGAGTGGCCCAGACTAGCCGTGTCTTCTCAGATCTTAGAAGGTAAGCACGGTTGGCTGTGGTTAGTATTTGAATGGGAGACCATTCCAGAAGTCCAGGGTTCTTACCACCTCTGTCCATCTCTTGCCTTGAAAACCCAGCAGGGTTGCCATAAATTGGCACTTTCCACCACCACCGCACCACCATTGTGTGACTTAACCTTTGAGCATACTTTCTGAAGCTGCAGAGAACTTTAAAGGAGGTCATTTGCAAGGCTGAAGAACTACAATGTAATTACACAATAGAAGTGTTCTGTGTGGCTAGAAACCTATATTATAGCATACTTAAGATGGTGGGGAATGCCGTGCCAAAAAGGGAAGAGTGCTGCCAAAATTGGTTTTGGTTTTCCAAGTGTGTTAAAACTAGGGATGTGCCAAAAACCCAACAATGGTATTTTTCAAGTTTGGGTATATTGATCTTGAAAAATATTGGCATTTCCCAATATTCCTGAATCCCAGTATGGTATTCAGATTTGGTAAATATTTGGAATTTCCGATTTTTCCCAGCTCCATTATACCCTATGGAGACCATTATAGTCAATGGTCCCCATAAGCTATAATGCAGAATCAATCCCAGGATATCTGGGGTTCGTGGGGTTTTTTTTTTGAGAGAGACAGGCACCAGATTTGCAGGACAGTCGCTGGTGCCTCTCCTCAACCCCCCCCCCCAAGTTTAAAAAAGATTGGACCAGGGGGTCCTATACTATAGGCCCCCAAAGAAGGTGCCCCATCCTCCATTGAGGGGGAGAAGTATTTAAAGGGACTGTGGTCCTTTTAAATGCCTTCTCCAAGCTGAGAGTTCACTCCAGAGCCATTTAAAGGGGCCGATAGCCCTTTAAATGCCTTTTAATTGCAGCTATCCGGCAGTCGCGAAAAATCCTGAAAATATTGGCCATATTTGGATAGCTGAATAAATAGCCCATTTGCTAAGCAGCTGGAAAAAAATCTGTAAAATATCAATAAGGTATTTTGGGGGGGTGTTTTTTTCAGCTCAGTTTATGCCAGAGGCACACCCCTATTCCAAACCCTTTGCGTCCATGTTTCTTAATATACATGCAATGCTTCTACAAGACAGGATGCGTCGTTGGTTCCTAACAGGGAGCTGGACAAGTTTCCATCAACCCAACTGTGGCTCTAGATCCAATTTGCTTGTGTACGCCGGGGGAAGAAGGGTAAACTGACATCTAATTAGATTTCATTTTAAGTCTAGATGCGGCAATTATGACTTCTGAATAAAAGCGGTTGTTATTTAGCAGGGTAGCCTAAGCAATGCGCATAATTATAATAATTATTGTGTACCTAATGATATCTAATAGGAATCAACACTGCAGATAAAATGCTATAAAGTGTTCAGCAGGGTGGCCTCCACTTGGTGACAAAGTAAATAACAAAAGGTTAATGCTCTTGCCGATGAATGTTTTAGAAAGAACCCCAGGCAGAGCTATCGGTCGAGATTAGCCACATTAGGACTCAACAGACCAGAAAATACCCCAAAGAATAGCATTGGTACCGGCATAAAACGACTGCGCATTAGCACGGCTAAACTGGATTCCCCGCTCTACAGCTTCTTTTCACCCCAACATATAGTGATTTCTCTAGGAGGTTCAGCTTTGGACTTCTCTGATTAGCAGATGCATGAAGGAGAGAGAGTTTTGTAAGACTCGGAGGGGGGGGGGGTGATATTATTTTTCAGAGCTCATTAAAATACGATCTGTAATTGCGTGATAAAATCTGTATCTGACCACATCTCTGCTGCCGCCAGCGTCACCTTAGCCCAAGGCTTGATGCTTATGTAATTCATGCAATGCGTGTTGCCAGTATAGGTTGTATGCAGTGCTCCCTCTAAGCTGTGGGGTCTGGTGAGCAAAAATCCTACTTTGTGAGCTACTGGCGTTCAAGTTGTGAGCGAGCGATTTGGCTACTGCATAAATGAGTTTGCTCCGGAGCCCTCCTTCCTGAGCAAAGACAAAAAATGTGTGAGCCGGAGGCTAAAAACTTGTGAGCTAGCTCACACTAACTCAGCTTAGACGGAACACTGGTTATATGTTATAGATACAGAATGGCACACGTTTGCACAAGTTGCGATTTCTGCTCCCCAATCCACCGTGCTTTCAATTGTTTTCCTGAACCAGACAAACTTTTTTTTGCTGCAGCCTAATTATAGGGTTTTCAAGGCAAGAGACGTGCTGGTATGGTTTGCTATTGCCAGCCTCTGAGTAATGACCCTGGGATTCCTTGGTGGTCTCCCATCCAAATACTGACCAAGGCTGACCCTACTTAGCTTCTGAGATCTGATAAGATCAGGCTAGCCTGGGCCATCCAGGCCAACTAGGGAGACACTGATCAAACTTAGGCCCTCAAATGTTTCTCTGAAGGACCTCCTTTGGAAAGGAGGAAGGGCAGCCACAAAAAGTCTTGCCCCCTCCTGGGGTGTCATGGAACACAAGAGGGGGGGATTGCTGGCTCCCAGTGCAGCATTCTAAATGTCGGAGGAGGGACGGCAACCTGTGATTTTGTCTACGAGCAGTCTCCAGATGACATTTTGAGGTGGAGTTGTGTAACATTACGTACTGATGTGAACGCGGCTCTTTGGCTGAGAAAAAGGGACTGTTTCCTTAGATCTCAGAGTGGCCATTTTTACAGCAAATTGCCTTTTGTGTGAAGACGGCCAGAAAGGGATGTCACACTTACCTGCCAGAGTAGACTTTCCTTTGGGGGATGAGTGACGGAAGTTGGCTTGGAATTCAGCTAGGAAGAACCACTCGGGTCTCGAACTGACGAACTACAGGCCTTCCGGTCTGCAAATCAGCATCTTAACCTCTGAGCCACCGCAGCCCTTAAGCTTTGCTTACTAGTAAATAATAACTGTGTTCCTTCCATAGCTTTCTTTCACAGATCCCAGCAAGCACCTCTCTTCAAAGAACGTCTTGCCAACATCTGCGTCAGCATCTGGCTTTGCAAACACGCCAGGCAACCACCGATAACAATCCTGAAATAAATTATCGGCCAGAATAGAGTCGGAGGCTATTAGCATCCAACTGCAAGGAGCAGTCATCATCTTGGCGGTAATCAATCACATGAATATTATTTTACGACTGTTAGAAAAGCAGCAAAGCGAGGCTCTTTTCGCCACATATTTCATTGTGGGGAAAGCACATGCGACTTTGGAGACACTTCATTTTCACAAAAAGCAGCATTTAAAATATATTATGGGATTGTTCTCCTACCCTGCTTCCAAGGAGCCCGATGCAATTTCTGTGGCTTCTCTGTATTTTTTTTTTTGTTATCCTCACAATGACCCTGCTAGGTAAAGAGGCAGTGTGGCGTATTGGTTAGGGTGCTGGACTAGGAGCCGGGAGACCCAGGTTCGAATCCCCCCTCTGCCATGGAAGCTTGCTGGGTAATCTTGGGCCAGTCACACACTCTTAAACTCGTCTACCTCACAGGGTTATTGTGAGGATAAAATGGAAGAGAGGAGAATGACATAAACTCTTTTTGAGTCACCATCAGGGAAAAAGGTGAAGTAGAAATGAAGTAAAGGAAGAATTAAAGGCGACATTCAGTTATAGGAAAACTCTCTGTTTGTTCTGAGTGGGAATGAAACAGGTAACCCGCAGGCTTAAGGCCTCCTTCTCCCTTCCGTGAGGGGCAGAAATGTAGCAAACTGTAGCCTGGAAGAAATTGCAGTTTGTGGCCATTGGGCCAAATGTTCTTTTGTTTGTGTGAACGAGGATTACAAATAAAAAATAAGAAAGATTAGAGCTGCAGAGTGTGTTTATTTTTCTTAGTAGGCAGTCTCCCTCCAACAAAAACGCCAAACTATCTACCAGCGCTAACTCTTCCAAAGTATAGAAGGGTGTTCATGCCCTACCTTCAGCGGTGATGTTGGGAAGATTCAACGGAACTCCGTATTCAGATAGACTCTGCAATTGCGGCAACAACAGAATCGATTCTGTGGAGGATATTCTTTTTGACTGCCCCAAATTTTCAGATCAGAGAGCCGAATTGATCTCTCCATTCGTTAATCAGGACTATATCTCTTCGGAAGCTAAATCATCTTGGCTACTCAGAGATAAAGATAAACAAGCCACTTTGTGCGTGGCGAAATTTCTGGCAGCTGTTGTTAAGTTACAGGATAACTTTTGTCAGGTTTTTTGTTGTTGTTGTTTTCGAAGAAGAGGTGCCGGAACGCTAAGAGGGAAATGAAGTTTCCAATCTGTATACTGAAAACACATGAACTTTTAAACATTTTAAAAAGAATTTTGCCGAAGAAGTTCCAGAACTCTGTTCCGGCATGTTCCCCCAGAAAAAAAGCCCTGACTTTTGAAGTAATTTTTAGACTTTCCTTCAGTGGTGCGAGGATCTGCTGTTTAAGACACTGGTTGTGAAAATGGGAATCCAGAAGTAATACAGTAAGTAAATCAGGATGAAACTGTGGTTTCGAATCCAGATTTATAGGTAACAGAACCAATCAAAGACAAACCATGATTTCTTTGCCTACCTTCCCATGTGCAAGGGACAGAGGGAAAGTTCGACCCCGAAGAGATCTTGTCACCAACATTTTGAGGGTTGTTTGCAAAAGGTGGATCGGTGGAGCAACTGATCAAAAGTCTCCTTGTGGGTTTCATGGCTGAAGACAGATTTGAACCTGGGTCTTGCTGACACTACGCTGATCCCCGTATTCCAGCCTCAAGTGGAACTACCTTTAAAATCCCTGAAATGGATGCACATGGAGATAGTTTTCTGGGGGGAAAGCAGCCCTAAAAATAAATGTAAGCATTGATGTACATGCATTTCCCTTTCATTTCATTAGCTCCCCCCATCCATCAATTAACGCATTGTGTTTGTAAAACAGGCATCCGCTGTCCATTTGATATGCAAAGGAGGGTTGCTTCCAGGCCGGTTACCAGCTGAATACTTGTCTTAAAGTCCACAGCTGTGAATCTCCCCTGTAGAAACAAGGGTTATATTTATGAGTTATGTTATCAGCTGATGGCCAATAAATTCAACACACTGAGCAAAATGAGCCCCTGAGGCTGAAGAAGCACTCTGTGGTTGGTGTGAAACCCCGCAGAATGCTGTCCTGGCTTATCTTAATCAGTGAAGGCCAGGGCTGGCAGGTCTCTGGCCTTCCCCCGGAATCTCAACATTTTATCTTCTTTCCGGGATCTGTTGGGGAAGGAAGAAATCTTAGGAGGAAGAGTCAGAAACAAGGGGGGCCAGCTGCTGCTCTTTCAGCCTCAGTTTCTCCATTGTGCAATCCATCGCCACAATTTTGTGTACATACCACATGCCTATTTCATGGTATCTATTTTCCTGAATGGAGGAGCCGGTCTATCAGTAGCTGCTAGCTGTGGTAGCTAAATCTTACTTCCACATTCAGCTTGTTTCCTGTTGGCATTCGTGTCTGCCTGCCTCCACTCTAAGAGAATTAATGTAGTTTGATGTAGTGGTTAAGTGCGTGGATGCTCATCTGGGAGAACCGGGTTTGATTCCCCGCTCCTCCACTTGCAGCTGCTGGATGACCTTGGGCAAGCCATAGTTCTGGCACAGCTGTTCTTGAAAAAGAGCAGTTCTCGAAAGAACTCTCTCGCAGGGTGTCTGTTGTGGAGAGGGGAAGGGAAAGGAGATTGTAAGCCGCTCTGAGACTCCTTTGGGTAGTGAAGGACGGGGTATAAATCCAAACTCCTCCTCCTCCTCCTTCTCCTCCTCCTCCTCTTCTTCTTCTTTAAAAAACAACAACTTGGTTGCATTGTGATGTCACTTACAGGGAAAACCTGGAAGTGAATAGGGGAATTCTAGGAATCAGTGGTGGTTGTTGCTCCTGTAAAGACCCGCTGTGGTGTAAATTAATTTAGAGATGTTGAAGGTTTCACTGCATTCCTCGGTGACATGTTAAGAGCCAGTTTGGTGTAGTGGTTAAGTGCGCGGACTCTAATCTGGGAGAACTGGGTTTGATTCCCCACTCCTCCACTTGCACCTGGCTGGATGACCTTGGGCAAGCCATAGCTCTGTACCAGCTGTTCCCTCAAGGACAGCTTGGGAAAGAGCTCTCTCAGCCCCACCTACCTCACAGGGTGTCTGTTGTGGGGAGGGGAAGGGAAAAGGAGTTTGTAAGCCGCTCTGAGACTCCCTTGGGGAGTGGAGGGCGGGGTATAAATCCAATCTCTTCTTCTTCTTCTTTTTCTTCAATGGCTTTACCATAAAGTTTCCAGTGATTCCAGATTTCCAGAACCCCCCATCCCACTTCCGGTTTCCCCCAGAAGTGACGTTGCAATGTAGCAAGTGTTGTCCCCCCCCATTTCCTTGTCCCCAACCCTCCCACCAATTGCCTGGCATTCCTAATTTGTTCTGAATTTCAAATGTGAAGGAGAGGACAAAGGAAGGGTATCAACTCCCTGTCTTGCTTCCCAGAAACATCTGTTCGGCAACTGTGGACAATGGGATGGTGGACTAAACTGACTTTGGTCTTATCCAGCAAGATAATTCTCCTGTGCTGGAAGGTTTAGAGCATTACTTGTTTATTTATTTATGTTATTTAAGGTGGATTACACAGTGTAGAACAACTATAACCAGCAGGATGGAGCATCCAATAAACAAAGGCAGGGGTCTGTTGGAGCAGGAGCGCACAGGAGCGCAGCTCCGGGAGTGAGGAGCCCAGGGGGTGGGCACATGACCAAGCCCCGCCCCCTCCTCGGCTTCCCTGAGCAGTGCAGAGGCATAGCGCCCCGGGGAAAGCCCTGCTAGAGTCGTTATTGTTTTTAATGTTTTTTTTAATATTGAGAATTTTATCATTGTTCCTTTTATGACTGTGTGCTGCTTTTCCAGAGACTTGCTCAAGGCGGCATAGAAATTTTCTAAGTATACCATTTTTTACCTGGGCACATGGCACATAAGTACTGGAGAAATGTCACCAACCCTTCAGCAGCTTCCACCCCATCAGTTTGGTGTAGTGGTCAGGAGTTGGACTCTAATCTGGGAGAACCGGGTTTGATTCCCCACTCCTCTACATGCAGCTACTGCTGTGACCTTGGGCCAGTCACAAGTTTTCTCAGAGCTGTTCTCTCATGAGCAGTTCTCAAAAGAGCTCTCTCAGCCCCACCTACCTCACAGGGTGTCTTGTTGTGGGGAGGGGAAGGGGAAGGGATGGGTGGTGCACATGTCCTGGGTATCTCAAGTCTCCTTGAAACCTGGTGGTTTCAAGGGAACAGGAAGAGAATGAGGGTGTGTTCTTTACGCTTATTTTTATTGCACAAAGTATTGGATGGGGAAGGGAATGGAGGAAGAGCAGGTCAGTTTCACTCACCTGTGGAGTGGAGCCTGAGGGGTGGGCGTTGCCTTCTGATACTCTTCCGGTATGTTAGGGGTGTGGCATATGCAAATGAGTTGTGCTAATGAGCTCCTGCACCTCTTTTTCTACAAAATGACCCCTGAACAAAGGAATAGGGTTTGGATTGTAGAAATCCAAAAGCAGCAGGAATTTGAAAACAGAGCTTAAATAAAGCACAGTCATTCATATAGATTCAGGTGTGTCGCTGGATTGGTCTGAAGCAATGAAATAAAATTTGAGTCCAGTGGCACCTTTAAGATCATCCAAGTTGAATTCTGGGTATGAGCTTTTGTGTACATGCACACTTCTTCAAATCTGAAAAAAATGTGCATGCACACCAAAGTGTATACACAGAATTAAACTTGGTTGGTCTTAAAGGTGCCCCTGGACTCAGTTAACAGGATCTTTCAAATGATGGCAGAAATGACGTAGTAGGATCATACTCACATCAACAGACAGTATGTGATTTACACCGTAGTGGAATCCACAGTCCCTATTCTTGCACCGTAGCATTTTTCTAAAACATTTCATGACAGTACAGCCCTAATTGGTAATGCTGAAAAGTGCTGTCAAGTTGCAGCCGACTGGTGATCCCTCCTGGGGTCTTCAGGGCAAGAGACAAACAGAGGTAGTTTGCCATTGCCTGCCGCTGTATAGCAACCTTGGACTTCCTGGGTGGTCTCCCATCCTAGTGCTAACCAGCTCTGACCCTGCTTAGCTTCTGCTAGTTCGCCTGAATAATTCAATTTTGCACAGTTTGTGAACAGCCAGGAGAGGGTGAACCTGACCTTATCAGGAAGATCATTCCCTAATGGGGGAGGCACAACCTGGCTTAGCTAAATCTGGGTGGCTCTGAGGCATGTAGAAGGTAATACTGCAGTTACGCCATTCAACAGTTCACTCTTCCCCGCCCCTTCCGAATGTTACCCGGCCCGTAGCTATGGTGGGGCTATTCGGGGCTCCGCCCCCTTTCTTAAAGGCATAGCCCCACAGTAATTTGTCCTGAAAATGCATAATTTTTTGCCATCTGTAAAAGGCAGGTTTCAGTCCTTATAGAGTCGAGATAAGAATTCTACATTTCCCGCTAGGGCTGCCAAGTCCAACTTGGGAAATATCTGGGGACTTTGGGGGTGGAGCCAGGAGACTTTGGGGGTGGAGCCAGGAGAAAGGAAGTGACATCATTTTGTGATGTCACATCCTGTGATGTTGCTTCCACATGCTGACACATGAACTCATGAAGTTTCCTAATACTGAATCAGGCCATTGGTCCATCAAGGTCACTATTGACTACTCAGACTGGTAGTGGCTCTCCAGGGTCTCAGGCTGAGATCTTTAATGTCACCTATTACCTGATCCTTTTTTAGCTGAAGAGGCTGATACCTCCTGCATGTCAAGCAGATGCTCTATCACTGAGCAACGGCCCTACTGAATCCTTCCTCATCTCGGCAGAATATGAAGCACTAAGTGCTACACAAGTGCTAAATATGATTTTCATATCATAAGAACAGGAGAGAAGCCACAGTGGATCAGCCCATCCAGTACAGCCCATCCAGTACAACACTCTGTGTCACAACAGTGGCCAAAAATACCAGGTGCCCTCAGGAGGTCCAGCAGCGGGGCCAGAACTCCAGAAGCCCTCCCACTGTTGCCCCCCAAGCACCAAGAATTCAGAGCCTCACTGCCCCAGACAAAGGGTTCCATTTAGACCTTGTGGCTAATAATAGCCACTGATAGACCTCTGCTGGATGGGGACAGAGAGAGACAGACAGACAGACAGACAGAAAAAAGAAAGAAAGAGGGAGAGAGAGAGAAGGGGAAAAAACTGGCAGAGGCACTTACTTCCATTTAGACCTTGTGGCTATAATAGCCACTGATAGACCTCTGCTGGATGGGGACAGAGAGAGAGACAGACAGACAGACAGACAGACAGACAGACAGAAAAAAGAAAGAGGGAGAGAGAATGAAAAGAGCTGGAAGAGAAACTCACCTTGCCAGCCACATGCAAAAGCAGCTCCTTCAGTCCCTCCTTAATCTCTGGGCGGACCTGTCTTGCTGTGGAAGAAGCTCTCTTGCTGACTTCTTAAAGGGGAAATGTCTGGCGAGGCTTTTTACTGCAGGGCAGGCTCTCTGCAGACATTTCCCTTTTAAGGCAGCCATTTTGTCCCCCCGGTGGCCAACGTTGGAAAAGCGGGAGATAAGCACTAAAAATCAGTGTTTCCCCCGCCCCACCGGGGGACTTGGCAGCCCTATTTCCCGCCGTTGCCTTTGCGCTCCTCCCCAAACCCACTGGACTTCCCCCTTCCTGGGCTAAAATGTCAAGAGCTGTAATGAAGAGTTCCCCTACTCATAGGAAGTAACTCCCATCAGTCCCTTGGGGGGGATTGCTTCCAAGTAAGTACACATAGTGTGCTGGGGTCTCAGGCCAGGATGAGTCTCTGCTCCCTGGATCCAGCATACTGGGCAGGTCTTGGGGTCTCTACTCAGAAGAAACCCCCCCCCCCTGTGTTAAATGGGACTTATTCCCAAGTAAGTGTGGCTCGTGTGACCTGGAGAGCCCAGGCTACCCCAATCTCTTGACATTTTAGCTCAGGAAGGGGAAAGTCCAGTGGATTTTGGGGGGAGGGGAGCACAAAGGTAATGGTGGTGGTGTGTATTGAGCCTGAGTCATCCCTGAGCTAGTACCTGAGGCCAGCTGAGCTTGTTGCTCCTGAACAATAGCTTACCAGGATCTTGGAGTGGACCTATAGAAAAGTAGTGTTGTGTAAATAGCCTATCGTTGGGAGTGGGGTGTGTCTGGGTGTGGTGTCTGCATGCTATATAAACAGGGCTGTGGCCCTGGAGTTTGTTCTAGTTGTGTTCTTGAAATCATTAAATAAATTAGAGCTGTTCACTGCAATGGATCTTGAACCCAGTATTTAACAGATGGGAAATGGAGCCCCACCGGGGGAAAAAATTGCCCTGCAAGCTACAAAATCTTGGCTACAGGCCTGGCTGTTGCTCCTGTAAAGACCCACTATGGTGTAAATTAATTTAGAGATGTTGAAGGTTTCACTGCATTCCTCGGTGACATGTTAAGAATCACAGTTTGCTCGAGCATCTCTTATTTGGAGGTGGCAACGTTGGACATCTTTACTTGGCAGACGATGTGGGGGAATGAGCTGAATCCACTCAGTCTGTTTCAGTTCCAGTATGAGCTGCATCCAAATTGCCATCGATACCTTTTCGGTCTGTGATTTGGAAGCCTGGAAAAAATCTAAGTCATAAACAGAAGACATGAGTATCCACGCCTTTGGAGGGTTCTCCGTTACCCAACAAAATTAGGGCCATTTGATTGCCAGTGTTTTTTATTTCAGATTTTTGAGGGCGAATGTTGTGTTTGCACACTGACAGAAGAGGGGAAAGAGATAGCAGGGATATTATCTCTTCCCTGCTAGTGTTGTCTGAAGACAGGCTGCGAAGCCAAGATTCTGTTTCGGCTGCTTCGGTAAGAATTATGCCCTAACTCTAATCGAAATCAATGCAATTTACTTCCAACAGACCCTACGGTCGGGTACCAGAGGGGTCAATGTGTTAGTCCATTGCAACTGAAGCAAACAGGAGTTTTTTTGGCATCTCACACTAAGGCGGAATTCCCACATTGATGGATACGGTGCTGTTGCCAGCCCTCAGCAGGAATGATAAAAGTAAAGGAAAAGGTTTCCCTTGCTCGAAAGCCAGTCGAATCTGACTCTAGGGGGCGGTGCTCATCTCCGTTTCCAAGCCGAAGAGCCAGTGCTGTCCGAAGACTTTTCCGTGGTCAAGTGGCCGGCATGACTAGACACGGAGGTGCATGGAATGCTGTTACCTTCCCATCGAAGCGGTACCTATTTATCTACTTGCAGTTTCTTGCTTTTGAACTGCTAGGTTGGCAAGAGCTTGGATCAGAGACAGGAGCTCACTCTGTCATGCGGCACTCAGGTCTTGAACTGCCGAATTACTGGCCTTCCGGACTGCAGTTCAGTGAAGTGGGAGCCTGGGACCTGCATGTATTGGGGGGCGGGGCGCTGATGGTTCCCCTGGTTTGTGCGAATGGAAGCTGTGCTTGCATGGAGAAGAAGAAGAAGAAGAGATTGGATTTATACCCCACCTTTCACTCACTTGGAGTCTCAGAGCGGCTTACAAACTCCTTTCCCTTCCTCTCCCCACAACAGACACCCTGGGAGGTAGGTGGGGCTGAGAGAGCTCTGAGACAACTGTCCTTGAGAGAACAGCTGTGCCAGAACTATGGCTTGCCCAAGGTCATCCAGCAGGTGCAAGTGGAGGACTGGGGAATCAAACCCGGTTCTCCCAGATTAGAGTCCGCACACTTAATCACTACACCAAACTGGCTGAGAATCCATGCATTGCCCTTTTTACATGATATGGTGACCGCATGTATCAAATACCACAGAGACGCTGCTGGCAAACTTCTGCTTTGTGAGGACGGAATGCCAGGGAAATGTCCACAGAAGGCTCTAGTGCTAAAGCAACTGGACTTTCACCTTAGTGTTAGGCAGTTGTTGAATAGATCGCGATCATTTACTTTGTTTATAACCCAACTTTCTCCCCCAATGGAAACCCAAAGCAGCATGCATTGAGAGCGACCGTGATGGAGTGGTTAAGAGCAGCGGACTCTGATCTGGAGAACCGGGTTTGATTCCCCGCTCTTCCTCCCCGACTCGTCCTGCTGGGTGACCCCTTGGGCCAGTCACAACTCTCTCCGAACTCTCAGCCCCACCTGCCTCACAAGGGGCATGTTGTGG
The DNA here is from genome assembly GCA_029233225.1 of Lepidodactylus listeri. Taxonomy (NCBI): domain Eukaryota; kingdom Metazoa; phylum Chordata; class Lepidosauria; order Squamata; family Gekkonidae; genus Lepidodactylus; species Lepidodactylus listeri. The sequence goes on from JARCFY010000017.1 coordinate 53,374,067, forward strand.
GGAGGGGAAGAAGAAAGGTGATTGTAAGCTGCTTTGAGACTCCTTAGGGTAGAGAAAAGTGGGGTATAAAAACCTTTTCTTCTTCTTCTTCTCCTCCTACATTTTATCCTCACAACAGCTCTGGGAGGTTGGTTAGGCAGAGAGTGTGTGACTGCCTGTTGCGAGAGCTGCTGCCTTTATTCTTGGGTAGCCCCAATAGCAAGGGGCACCCCACTTTCTAACCTGAACCAGAGACCCCCCCAAAACTCAGGCCAAGGAAGACACTCCAGGTTCTGGAACACAGAGCAAGTCATAGCTCTGGAAACAGGGTTTCCATATCCAGGTGACATTCCAAGACAGCCCTCAGGAAACCTCCAGTCTTCCCCCTCCACCCAGGAGAGATTTGTTTATGGAATAACAATGGGTTCCACCAGGTGAAGTATCTACATTTCTAAAGGCTATTCAGAGGCCACCTGGCAAATAGTCCTTCCATCTCCAGAACCTCACCCAGCCCTTTTTGTGTCATCTCATGTCTATGTTCCTTGTCTCTCCTTGCCCCATCCCTCAGGATACCAAGATAAACCAATCAAACATTCAAATTTTGAACGATCCTTCCTGACACTAATCGGGGACTCATCTTTTGTCTGTATCTGGGAACCTATTCAACTGTCTTGGCAGAACCATCAATGGTCATAAAATCCATTCAGCTAGCCCCAGTACAGACAGGGTTGGTGCTTTTTTGCGCCCTAGGCAAGGCTAACTACTTGTGCCTTCCCCCCACTGCTAACCAATGACCAAAAACAGATGAATTCTAGGGAAAATTAAAAGCACAAAACTTGACCCTGCTAATTTTTTAAAAAATGTGTGGGCTTGGGCAGGCAAGGTGCAAGGCAAAGCTGAAGGGAGCTGCTGCTGCTGCAGTTGCCGTGACTTTCTGGAGGAGAAAAAGCATGGGAGAGCCGGGGCTGGTGAGTGAGTGAGTGTGAGAGCCTGTGGCCGGTTGGAGGGGCGCTGATTGTCCGTTTCTGCACTCCTCTGAGGTCTGTGCCCTAGGCGGTTGCCTAACTTAGCCTAATGGTAGCACCGGCCCTGAGTACAGACATCCAACACCTGGCTTCTATTGTTAAAGCCTGACTCTGCCTCTCTGAGAGCTCATTGGTCACATCTAGGCCTTGCCCATCCTGATGCCACGCACCCCTGGGACTCATCATTGGTCCAGGTAATCTATTGTTCTCACCTGAGACCAGCCCCCAGGACCTTCCATTGGTCTGCATTGTTTTTCCGTCTCTATATCTATGAGCACATGGCCTCCAGACCGTGTGCTTCTGCCCTGATGCCAACTGGCAGTCCATCCCTAAACCCTTTGGGTTTAGGCCATAATCCTTTCTTCACAGACCTCTGCACATCTGGACAGGTAGTACCACCCCATAACTGACCCCCTCTGTTCCCTGTCAATCACCTCTGCTTCCTTAGTTCTTTTTTTAAAAAATATTTTTATTGGTTTTTCAATAATACAGATACACAGAACTGAGTACATAAAGTGTTGCACATTGTTACTAACATTGCGGTGTTGAGCATATAGCAAAAAACCCCAAACCATAGCATGAGCTAACCTTATCAACTACTAGTACCTAACAGTGCTGACAGTACTTATATAAGTCAGAGCTAGAAGGTAGTAAATGCAGTTTTTTTTAGAGTGATCTTGTGTTTTCCTGAGGGTTTTTAAAAATTATTATTATTATTATTATTATTGTTTGTTTGTTTAATTGTTTGTTTGTGTGTTCTAGTGGTTGCAGGAATTTTCAGTGAAGTAATGTCTGATATATAGGGTTATATGGTTGAATATCTGATGCATATAAATATTCCAAGAGTGGAGACCATTTCCCTACAAAATTAGAGGGTTTTGGGTAGATGTCTGTTTGATGTGGTCCATGATTTTTTTCTAAAATTAGGTGGTCCCAGACTTTGTTGAGCCAGTCAGTAGCGGTAGGAGCCTTGTCTGCTTTCCACTTAGATGCTATTGAGGTCTTGGCAGCAACCAGTAAGCTGGTAATAAGTTCTCTTTGGCGAGGTTGTATGTTTTCAGTGTTCCATATGTCTAAAAATATTAGTGTGGGGTCGTGAGGGATATCAATACCTGTGATGAGTTTTATTTGGGACAGTACTTCTAACCAAAACTTCTTGATGTGGGCACACTTCCACCAACAGTGGGCATACGATCCTTTTTCGCCACATTTCTTCCAGCATGGTGGAGAGTGCGCGGATGTTACTTTCGATATTCGTGAGCATGAGACACCATCTGGAGATGGTCTTGTGTGTTTGTAGTTTTGTTGTTATTACAAGAGAAGACATTTGTTTGGACGTTGCTTCCTTAGTTCTGTATTGGGTGTATGAATGCTTGATTTTGCGTTTGTATGTTTAAGAATCCTTTAGTAAAGAGATCATTATTTTAGCCCCATAGTCTCTATGCCTGTTCCTCGGTTCTTGGGAATTCTAACTCTGATATACACAGGTCTGATCCTATAGTTATGCCAGTCGTTCGTTTATATAATTCCCCATCTTTATTAAAGAACAGAGCAATTTGCCTAACACTGTCCTAACGTCTCCCTTTAGAAATCAGGCAAGGAACGTCCGTGTTCTTCATATGTGCCTTTTTTCTGTGGGGGTGCAGACAAAAGCTATCATGTTCAAGCATTTGATGGTTCGATTGCCTCTTGATAATGAAAAGATGCTTTGACATGGGAGACCAGGGTGTCCTACCTAGTAATAAACCAACAACAATGGAAAATAATGCTTTTGTTCTTCAGGAGAATGCTTTATATCACATCAAACGTTCTGCAAGTGGTGGAGCAAACTCTCCAATGGGAATCCGGATCACCGATGAATAGAAGCCCGTATCGGCTGGCTTTTGCACGCATAGTGAGATATTGCAACCTGCTATCAAAAAAACAACATCTCCATTGTGTCGGGCCGGGTTCCATTGCAGCCTATGCAATCCCCGTGACTGTGTCTCATGAAGCAACAGAAATTCATAAAAGAAAGCGATGTGCGCCATCACATACGTTATAATCACAACTGTCAGTAAAACTGAGCGCTCTTTGTTCCGCCTCTCATAATAATAGCAATCTTCGAAACAATCCAGTTAGGTGCATCGAGCTTGGGAATGCCATCCGATTATTACATTCTTGAGGAAAATGATGTCTATCCATTTCTGGAAGGGGCAGTTTGATGGCAAATGGGGGCCAAGGAAAATGTGCGTGGCATGCATGAAATGTGGGGCAAGGTTAAGTGTTAAGGTTAAGTACCTGATCTACAGCTTTTACAAAACCGAGGGGATTTATACTTGTTTGGTGAACACAGTGTTGATGTTGTTGTTGTTGTTGTTTTTTTAAAAAAACAGACGACATTGAATTTAAGCATAGTAGAAATTTGCAGAAGTAAAAGAGTGTTCTCTGCACATGCACAGAGAATGCACTAGGAACTCTGCTTCGCCACTGGTGCCAGGGGGGTGGAGAAGGCTTGGCGGGCCCAGCAGCTGAGAGCTGCTCAGGCCTCGCTACCTGTGCTGGGGGAGATGGGAGAAGGCTTGGCGGGCCAGTGGGCCCGCCTGCTGGGCTTACCTGTAGCCAGTTTCTCCTCCTCAATGCAGAGCTGCTTCTGCAGGCTGGGAGCCATGGGGAATACTCCCCCCCCCCCCACGAGTATTGCGGGTTTCACTTCTTGTAAATACTGAACCGATTCTGAACCAAGCGCAATTCAGCCATCACTGCTGTATCCTCGGGTTTTAAAATATGTTTGAGGTAGTTCAAAATCAAGGCCTGGTTGTGGGTTGTGGGTGGGTGGGAACTGGGCTGTTCATTACATGAAAACTCAACTGTTTGTTGTCTCATTCCCCCCGCCCCCCAACACTTCTCCCCAGAGACCCAGGTGTTAATAAAATCAAACAAAATGAAAATGGTTAAATTATCGCAAGCTATGAACGGTGACATCGTGGCATGCCTCACTAGTTTCGAATGCCACCTCATTCGCTCCACAGCCAAAGGGGGGGAAAGATACAATTTCATCCTTTAGGCTAGATTGTATAAGGAGAGGACAAAGGAGACAAGATATTGTGATGCGAAGGTCAGTAATCTGTTCTCGTGTATAATTATAGAATTTCATTTCTGTCTTCCAGACCCCTTGGGTTCGGTGTTTGGTAAATAAGACTCTTAAAAGAACAACAACCAAAAGCCATTTAAAATATATCATCTCCCATAACTGGTAACTCAACTCCTTTCTTCTGGATGGCTCAGTGCAGAGAGGGGAACAGGTTTGCAATTTATTTTTCCTTGTGCTGAAAAATAAATAAATAAGAGGAACCGGTGACTTTGGAACTGAGGTCACATCCTCTCTTGTTCATTTCAAATTCTGAGGTGCGGTTTCCATCCTTACATTAAACAGCAGAGGCATTGTTAAGAAGGTACTTTGGTTTCTGTCAGGAAGTTTCAAAAAGCTTGATGTATCCAGGACAACATTCTGTGATGGATTAAATTAAGGTGTTTGGGGTTGTCTCTCCCCCTCCCCCGTGGTTTCGCCCAGCATGTACAGTAAAACCTGGTTTTGTTTGATTGACTTGGAGCCAACTCAAAATTTCGGGTACTATTAGAAAATTCGGGCAAAGACGAGGCATAGTCTTATTTAAATAGAGGGATCCAGGTGGGCAGCTGTGTTCGTCTGAAGCAGTAGAACAAACTTAGAGTCCAGTGACACCTTTAAGACCAACAAAGTTTTATTCAAGGTGTGAGCTTTCATGTGTCTGAGGAAGTGTGTGTACACACGAAAGCTTACACCTCGACTAAAACTTTGTTGGTCTAAAAAGTGCTGCTGGACTCTAACTTTGTTAAATAGAGGGAATCACTCATCCTATCTGATGAACAGAGTTCTGACTATCAGAAGCTCATACCATGAAAATCGTGTTGGTCTTTAAGGTGCTACGGAACTTGAGTGTAACTCATCCTATAAGTGTCATGGCAAGTCTAGTGTTAACCTTTCTATCATTAAGGGTTATCCAGGTTTTCTGTGGTCAGATAACACTGTTTTCACATGGGCTTATTTATCATCAAAAGCCCTGCACATGTGTAATGGAAACATGTCATGACAATGCATGAAAACAGTTTTGTTGCAAGATAGGCTTGTACATCATTAATCCACGTTACCTTCTCGGTTGTGGATTGGCAACCTGGAGCCTATAGTATTTTTGCAAGGGGCTGGATTTGACTTGAAGGCCTCTGGGTGCTGATCTCTAGCCTACCGGTCATCCTGGCTGCTCACTCTTTCTGTTGCCCTGGTACTGACTGCAGTTGCACATTTTGTGATGGCCCTTTTCAGATGTTATGGCCCCGTATACCAGGAACCTGACAACTGTATGTACTGGGGCTGTGTGCTACCTGCAATGCATTCAGGATGCACAGTCACTGTGTTGTCTGAACAGAAGCACTGCATATAATTTGCAGACATGGACAGGTTTAGTCCACATGAACGCAAAACCTGATAATTTCAGTGGTCTGTTATGTACTGCAGCCAAATGCATGTATGAGCAACTGCGAGACATGCATACACAGTCTTGCCATTTGTCTGCACGTGATGGGCAGACCCCCACCCTTGGTCTCAATCCCCCACCCTTAAGAAATCGAGTTGGAGAAAAAAGTGGCCAGAAAATGTCTTCCATGGTGATGCTCTAGGAATTGCTTCATCTATCTATGGTCTTGACCCATAGACATTGGGAAAATTCCTAGAGTGTCGTCTAGTAGTGATGTCACATCCTCCCCAACCCATCCTTCCCAGGTGTCACCCTCAAGATCTCCCAGAATTTCCTGAGGCAGCGCTGGCAACCCTACTCATACAGGATATGTACGTTCAGAGAACTTGGCAGTTACACGTATCAGGGCGATATACGCATTGTCGCTGGCTTCCTGGTATATGGGAACTTTGGTCAGAAAGTGGTCTTCGATGAACGCCTATTCCATTCTTCTGGTTTGGAAGGTTCCTGGGCCATCATGGCGTCCGGTCTTAGGAGCCCGTTCTGTTTCTGTCGCATCTGATGCCCACTACTTCCAACTCCTGGCAGCCTTTCGAATTCAGCTAAATGCTTATCATGTAAAACCTTAAGTGCTAATTGCTTAGTAATGAAAACTTTAATTGCTGGGAAATTAAACCTTTAATTGCTAAGTGGCTGGCAGTGTGCCAGTCCATAACAACAAAGATTTGCTTTAAAAAAATGCCCTTTAAACAAAATTACCCATGTTCCAAAATGTGGAGACTTATCCATAAAAGGGGGATGAGTCTGATGTCCTTAAACACTGCTGAAGAAAATGGTGCCTACGGAATCCACTCGAGCAGTACAAATATTGAGGCTGTTTCATTTAGGACTGCAAAACAGGGGGGAGGATTAAGGGGTGGAGAACGTACGTGAAAAGGCCAAATTTGGGGGGAGATGCCACTCAGTGGCAGGTGGTGAGAAGACCTTTCTCTGCCTGAGACCCTGGAGAGCTCCTGCTTTTCAAAGCAGACAGTATTGAGCTAGACGGACCTGTTTGCTCAGCATGATCTAAATCAGCGATTCCCGACTTTTTCATTCTAGTGACCCTCAAGTTACTTCTGGCTCCTTTCATAACCCACCGGGTACCAGCCTCTGTTCCGACTGGGCATTCTTATGATCTACCTGCAACACAGTATCCCACAGCTCCCAGGTTCTGCATTGCAACATTACCTACCTGGCGAATCTAAACATGGGAAGGGTGGGGTTGGGGAGGATGTGACATCAATACTAGATGACACTCTAGGAATTTCCCCAATGTCTATGGTCAAGACCATAGATAGATGAAGAAATTCTTCCTCAAGGCGCTCAGAGTAACACATGTAAGGTGGATATCTTTCCAGCAACAACCCTAAAAGAAAGTTTAGGTCAACAAGTAATGAGAACTAATGAAAACACCTTTGTGTTGTCCGAAGCAGTGTTCCATCTAAGCTGAGTTAGTGTGAGCTAGCTCACAGTGTTTTAGCCTCCGGCTCACACATTTTTGTCTTAGCTCAGAAAGGATGGCTCCAGAGCAAACTCATTTAGGCAGTAGCCAAAGCACTCACTCAGAACTTTAATGCCAATAGCTCACAAAATATAATTTTTGCTCACTAGACTCTACAGTTTAGAGAGAGCATTGGTCCGAAACCTCCAGCTGACAGTAACAGCTACTGAAGGCTTCATAGCTACACCCCAGCTTTCTTTCTGGGCCCATTTGCAGGAACAAAGAAGCTGGAGGTGTCTGACCACACAGAGAAGCTCTCTTTTAGGCCCCAAGACCTTATTTTTCAGTGAGAAAGCGCCTGAACTGTAGCATCTGAGAAAGACAAAGAAAGATGGCATCGGGAAAGGACTGGAACTAGTGACGGTAGCAGCTGTCAGCACTGATAGCCACTACAGCCTGTGGGAGGCTACTAGCCATGGAACCAAACATCAAAAACGAGACAGGCTTCGGTGTAAACACAATGGGGAAAACAAAATGAGCTCACCAAAGAAAACCACTATTCTGTGACTTCAACACACCAGGTTGTGTACTCTTTATAATATTTATAGTGCAGATTTCTTAACAATGATCTCTGTGCAAAGTACGTGCCATAAACACAGACAAAGCCAGTAGATAAAGGTGTGAGTACGATACAAAAGCTTGATGCAAATGTTCTAGACACTGTTTAGGCTATATTCCTGGACTGTTGTATCTTTAAGGCACCTTGATAGAGCTATGAAGTGGAAAAGTAGACCAGTAAATGAAAAAGTCTTTGTTTTTCAAGCTCCTGAATAGCGTAAATCACCCCTTCCTTTAAAGAGGTGTGAATCCAAGGAATGCAAGAGATTACATGGGTGTAGACTTTCCAATTTCCGGGGGGGGGGGTGCTGGGCCAGAGACATTACAGGCCATTGTCTCCAGGGGAGGCTCAGCATGTCTTGGAAAAGTTTGGGGGGGAGCTCCAGCTCCCCAGCCCCCCTGAAGTTGACACCTATGGAGAACACACTTTTCTAGGCTTGACAAGCGGTTTTGAATATTTTTATCAACTCTCTGTTGGTGTTCATCACCAATCTCTTGACGGAGATGGTTTTTTTTTTTTTAAACTTGTCTTATGTCAATCTAGAAACAACTGACCTTCATTTTCCAAGGGGAGAAGAACACTCACCACTACAGGAATGACAATGGCTGTGACCAACACTGGCAGGTGGGGCGATATGGTGCTGTTTCTAATTGAACCGGGTGAAAGTATTGTGGAGCGTATCAGCCACACAGCACACCCTGCTACAGACTACCTCTGGAGACATCCCATGGTAAAGCATCCACATTACTGTAGTGCATCAGCCATGGAGCACATTGCCAAAACTCCCCAAAATCATGTGTGCACACATGCGCACATAGGCATTGTTTGTTTTTTAAAGCACGTCTCCAGTGGAAGAATGGATCTGCAGGTTCAGGTTGCCAAATCCGTTCTGCACGCGCTCCCTCGTGTTCACATATCCGGCCATGTGCGATGAATGTGCGGGGAAACAAAAACACCACTTTGGAGGTGGTGGCTTTTTATCCCGGATCCAAGTCATCCTCTGATGGGGTGAGTACGCACGGGGAATGCCTGACAGCTGTGGCTGTGTGAACGGGCCCATTTAATCTGTTTGTGAAAGGTGCCTAGATCGGGCCAAACTGCCAGTCTGAACACAATGTGGATCAATGATGGGGAGCAACTGTTTATAAGTGGATTTTGCCATTTCACACAGTGAAATCCACTCACAAAGCGCGTTGAAAGTGGGTTGAGAGTGCATCATTTAATGTGTGCGAAAGCTCCCCAACAAACGTGACAGCAGGGATTTGAACCCAGCTCTCCCTGTCCTTGCCCACCATGCTTTCCTTTCTCCCGGACCTGCTCTCGGAGAGCTCCCTGCCATTCTGACCTGTCATTCCCCCATGCCGACTCAGCCCCCACCCCCGCCCCTTCCCGAGGCAACCCTCCACCATCGGCAGTAGATAAATCACAGTTACCCTGAGCCATCTGACAGGAGTTTAAGCTGCTGCAATCACCAGCCACCGAGGGGCTTTCGTCTTTTATCTTACTAAATGCAAAAAAAAAAAAAAAGGATTCCAGGAATTGCTAATATTGCTGAGCTACCGGTGCTTTTTAATATTTTTTTTAAACATAAATACCAGCGAGCAGTAAGTAAATTTGGTTGATGAAATGTAATAAAACAAAGACGGCGCTTCAGATCTGGTCATTCCCCCAAAGTATTCCGGCGTTCCGACTCATTCACTCTCTCTGTGTTGCTGCGATTATAAGGTTTGCTTTTATCTGTCAGAAATCAATATTTCAAACATTGGATAAAAGAGAAAATTGAACTGGGAATAGGCTGAAGTGCTGTTAAAAAAACCTACAAAGCACAATTATCAAAAAGCACTTAAAGTACTTAATAGGACACACATATAAAAATGCTCAAATTAATGTCAGGGAAGCATAATGAGAAGGCCTCTGCTTCCCTCCCCCCGTCTGCCTTTTTTTGATCCAAATGCAGCGTAATTCGAACGCAACCCCAGGCCAGTCGATGCACTTTTCGATTGATATGAAGCCCCAAGGAATTCCGGCAAATCTGTTGTTTAAGGGCTGTGCCATTAGGTATGATTGGTTAATATTTCAGTTTATTGAAAATACATTATTTTGCGTAAAGTGTTTAAGTTGTCAGGGAGGGTTAACCATTATAAAGTTATGATTAAAAATAGATCTCTGGGTAAACAAAGATTTTACAGTCAAGCTTTTAATAAGCACTACAATAACTGGAAAATTGGATTTTAAAGGGGAACGGCTTCATAGGCGCTAAGGGAGAAGAGAGCGTTGGAAACCCCCTGTTGGGCCATCCACTGACAAAGGTAGGGCTGCCGGCTCTGGATTGGGAAATTCCTGGAGATTTGGGGGGTGGAAACTGGGCAGGGTGGGGGTTGGGGAGGGGTTTCAGAGGGGTATAATGCCATAGACTCCATCCTCTAAAGCAGCCATTTTCTCCAAGGGAGCTGACCTCTGTCACCTGGGAATCAGTTGTAATTTCAGGAGATCTCCAGGTCCCACCTGGAGGTTGGCAACCCAAGAAAGGACAGCAAAAAAGGCTTAAAGCGAGTCCTGGTTTTAAACCAGACGTTGAAAACAATCAGGCATTAAATAATGTGCTGGAATACTAGTAACAATGTGCCACCACCCATCTTTGCCCTTGAGGTCCTAGCGATGGACCATACCGGTAGGAAATTTAACAATGCGATCCTGAACGGAGGACTTTTCTGCATTCTTATTTGCCTTGCTTGTGTGTTGCTGTTGCTTTGGGCCCTCCCCCAGCCCCGTTCTGCCTATGTTTTGCTCCCTCTGCTGGTCAATTTGATATTACATTTCTTTATGCCCAGGATAAAAACGGCAGTTTGACGTGATGCAATGTCGAACTGACCACTAGGGTGAGCAAAATACTTGTGGAACAGACCCCCTCCCACTCAAACCAATAGAAACACAGAATCGAGGAGAACAATAATGTATCGAAGCCCAAGGCTGTGGGATCAGGAGGGTCTGTTGAGGACAGCACTGTGTTACTTTAACCCCTGGAGGTAATGTGAAGTTGGTCTCCTGTTAGCTAGTTTTATATAATCAACAGAATGATGTTGTAATGCTGCTTCTTTTTTTTTGTACCTCTGGCTGGAGGCAGGAATAAGGTGGCCAATTCCAGATGGGCCCTGGACATCTCCTGGAATTACAACTCATCTCCAGACTACAGAGAGAGTCCCCCTGGAGAAGACAACCACTTTGGAGGGCGGACTCTTTGCCATTGCACCCCACTGAGATTCCTTCCTTTGCCAAACTCCGCCCTCCCTAGGCTCTTACCCCCAAATCTCCAGGCATTCCTAACTCAGAGCTGGCAGTCTTAGTCAGAAAGATGCTTGCATGCTGGACTCCTTTCCAAAACTGAACAGTTCCTGCTCATACAAAACTAGGAGATCACCGAGGGTCAGGGGCTTTAAAAAAGGACTAGGCAGATCTATAGAGGATACTAGCCATGATAGCTAGATGGAAACCCCCTGCTTAGAGGTGGTGTATCTTGGAATATTATTCACTAAGTTGCAGCAGCAGGAGAGAGCTTCGGTGTAGTGGTTAAGTGCGCGGACTCTAATCTGGGAGAACCGGGTTTGATTCCCCACTCCTCCACTTGCACCTGGCTGGATGACCTTGGGCAAGCCATAGCTCTGTACCAGCTGTTCCCTCAAGGACAGCTTGGGAAAGAGCTCTCTCAGCCCCACCTACCTCACAGGGTGTCTGTTGTGGGGAGGGGAAGGGAAAAGGAGTTTGTAAGCCGCTCTGAGACTCCCTTGGGGAGTGGAGGGCGTGGGCTTGGGAGAAGGATGATAAACTAGACAGATCATGGGTCAGATCCAGTAGGGCCTTTTATATGTTAGGGAGAAGGATTTGGCCTAGTTGTTGTTGTTTTCAGTGCTCCCCTTAATACATGCTGGTGGACTGCACGTGCAAGTTGTGCAGTGGGGCAAATAATGGTTCCCCAGGGGCTCCTGAAATCAAGAAAAAGGTTCTGGGGGAGGCACAGACCTTCCCTGCTCATGAGTCACTGTCCCAGTTTCATTACTTTCTTTTATTCATTACATTTTTCTACCAGATTCTCTCCTGTGCGATCTCAGAGTTGTTTACAGTGGAACGGTAAAACATTTGACAGTAAAATACATCCAAACATTACAATAGCGCTGGCTAAAAATACAATTACAGTAAAAAAAATCATAAGGCATTAGTAACATAAGAACAAATTCCTCAGAAATAACCCAGTCAGCGATGCCAGATATAGGCAATGGGCAATTCTACAAAATTTAGCCAAAGGCCTGACAGAACGGAGTGGCCTGACAGAACGGAGTGGCCTTACACGCCTTGAGGAACACAAGAAGTTTCCAGGTACTTCTTGAGTGGGAGGCAGATCTGGGTGTCATCCATGTGTTGGTGGCACCTTACTCCAAACCTCCTGACGAACTCTGCAAGAGGGCGCATATTGATATCAAGCAACAGTTCTAAACAGGCTCCTTTGCACCTGGAACTCACAGACTGTATCAGTTGACTGTACCCAAGCATAAGGTGTCATTATGCTCAGGGTATATAGTGTGATGTCAAGCCGTTTAACAGTGTTAGTGATGAAGAAAGGTATTGCCTCTCTGGAATCCTTGGTTAATAAGAATACCAGAAGAGCCCTGCTGGATCAGACCAGTGGTCCATCTAGTCCAGCATCCTGTCTCACACAGTGGCCTCAACCAGTTCCTCTGGATGGCCAACAACAGGGCATAGAGGCTGAGGCCTTCATAAGAACACCAGAAGAGCCCTGCTGGATCAGACCAGGGGTCCATCTAGTCCAGCATCCTGTTTCACACAGTGGCCAACCAGTTCCTCTGGAAGGCCAACAACAGGGCATAGAGGCTGAGGCCTTCATAAGAACACCAGAAGAGCCCTGCTGGATCAGACCAGTGGTCCATCTAGTCCAGCATCCTGTCTCACATAGTGGCCAACCAGTTCCTCTGGAAGGCCAACAACAGGGCATAGAAGCTGAGGCCTTCATAAGAACATCAGAAGAGCCCTGCTGGATCAGACCAGTGGTCCATCTAGTCCAGCATCCTGTTTCACACAGTGGCCAACCAGTTCCTCTGGAAGGCCAACAACAGGGCATAGAGGCTGAGGCCTTCATAAGAACATCAGAAGAGCCCTGCTGGATCAGACCAGTGGTCCATCTAGTCCAGCATCCTGTCTCACACAGTAGCCAACCAGTTCAATCAACAGGGCATAGGGGCTTAATGCCTCTGTATGTGGAGCCTCAGCCACCATGGCTAGTAGCCACTGACAGATTTATCCTCCATGAATCTATCTAATAAAATTAAGGTAAAGGTTTCCCTTGCTCGAAACCCAGTCAAATCTGACTTTAGGGGGTGGTGCTCATCTCTGTTTCCAAGCTGAAGAGCCAGTGCTGTCCAAAGATTTTTCCATGGTCATGTGGCCAGCATGATTAAACACCGAGGTGCACAGAATGCTGTTACCTTCCCACCAAAGCGGCACCTATTAATCTACTTGCAATTTCTTGCTTTCGAACTGCTAGGTTGACAGGAGCTGGGGCCAGAGACGGGAGCTCACTCCATCATGCGGCACTCGGGTCTTGAACTGTCGAGCTACCGACCTTCCAGTCTGCAGCTCGGTGTCTTAACCACTGAGCCACCATGGCCCCCTAATACAATTAAGCATGGATACATTTTAGTTTCAGCAATTGCTTACTGGATCCTCCCTTTGAAGTCTGTTCAAGAATGGATACTTCCAGCTCAACACCAATTTATTGTGGTAGACTGTTTGCACACTGAGTTTCTGGGTATTCTAACTTCACACTGAGGGTTGCAACCTGGAGATCTGTTCCATATCTGGAGATCTCCGTGCAACAAGGCTGAAAAAGCTGCACCATTCACCCCCCTAGACCTCTTCTCCATTCCTCCTTTGCCTTCTGCAAAGGGCAGGACTCTGAATACACTATGCAATAGACAGGAACAACAGGAAAGGGCTGTGGCTCAGTGGTGGAGCATCTGCTTGACATGCAGAAGGTCCCAGGTTCAGTCCACGGCATCTCTACTTAAAAAAGGAACAGGCAGTAGGTGGTGAGAAAGACCTCTACCTGAGACCTTGGAGAGCTGCTGCCAGACTAAGTCGACAATACTGACCTTGATGGATTAAGGGTCTGACTCAGTACAAGGCAGCTTCACACGTTCAGAGCAGGTCACAAGGCTGGGGGTGGAATAGTGGCTTCATCTCCTAGTGAATTCTGGGATTTAAAGGTATGGATGCTGGGCTGTGACCTGTTGACCATGCTAAGCAATGCCTTAAGGACACTAAGTTGGGTGAAAAGGCAGGATAAAAATGTCTTCAATAACAAATATATAGGCCATCTACATTTTTCCCCACCGTAATTATATTTTTTCACCTTAAGATGGAGAGGAAATGGACGCAAGTTCTATTTTTTCAATGAGGACAAAATTATAGCCTCTCTTGCTAAGGTGATACAGCGATGACTCTCATAAATTACCTACAATGACACATTTTTTTTTTTACAGGCTTCTCTTCCCATTGTCCTGATTGCATTTCTCTGGTAACGGTTAGATACAAAGGCTTAACCCATAACACAAATGCTCTCGTCTTTGTAGGCGCTTGAATTGTGGCTGCCATTTAAAACTAATCAATGTTTTCTTTAGTATTTTAATAGCCTGTTTGCAAAGCACCTCTTTAAGGAAAATTTGCACCGCATTCGCTCGGGGACGAAAACACGTTTTATGGCTTGAGAACAGCGTGTGATAAAACAAGCAAGAGACAGGCTTTGGGATGGGACGTACAAATTATTAATAATGCTTTTGGACTGTCAAGAGTGAGGGGGACCTCCTAAAAGCAGCCCCTGACCTCTGCCACTGGAAGTGATGCCAGTCCTCTCTAGGAATCACTGGAAACTCTGTGGTTTAGAGGGTAGCCATGTTGATCTGCAGTAGAACAGTTAGATTCCAGTCCAGCAGCAACTTAGAGACATAGCCTGAGACTCTTGTTGATCTCTAAGGTGCTACTGGACTCAAATCTAACTGTTCTGTGGTTTTACTGTCTACACCCAACAGGTCATTCAAAATGAATGGTGTGGCTCTAACCTTCCTACAAGGAGCCTTCCTCCATTTTAAGTGACTCTTCTGTAGGACAAAGAGCCACTTATGCTAGAGGAAGGCTTCAAACTTTGTTCAGGAGAGTAGTAGGATAGGGAACTGGAGCTACTCCAATAGTGAGACTTTGGGGATTTGAGTTCTGAGCTACATATCTTGCAGCTACGATTACCGTATCCCCCCTAAGAGCAGGGGAATACCTGCTAGCACTCCGGCATCCAGTGGGAGAAAATAAAAACAATCAGCAGCAATGGTGTGATGTTGCTCCTGGGAAAGACCTGGAACTGATGTCATGCCTTCTACCATAGAGTTTCTGGTGATTCCTAGAGATGCACAATGCCACTTCCTGGTTTTTCCCGGAAGTGATGTCTCGCTGTCATTGATTGCCACTTCTCCGTGTCCCCACTTCTGATCTCCTGCTGGGCTGGGCCTGGCAACCCTACCTGAAACCATTTCATGTTTGGAGATTGCCAGCGCTGCTTTTTTCTCTGCTGAGAAACATCTGGATCAGGGACTTGCAAGAGGGAAGCAACAGGTGGAACAGAAGCTGACTAGGGAAAGTTGCAGAGGGAAAAGAAGGGGGGGGGATTTCAGTACCCTTCCTTCT
The DNA here is from genome assembly GCA_029233225.1 of Lepidodactylus listeri. Lineage (NCBI taxonomy): Eukaryota > Metazoa > Chordata > Lepidosauria > Squamata > Gekkonidae > Lepidodactylus > Lepidodactylus listeri. The sequence goes on from JARCFY010000017.1 coordinate 53,389,409, forward strand.
GTTTTCTCCAACTCCCTTATAAAGTGGCTGACATTTCCAAACCTAAACAAGCCACGGGATGCATATTTTCAGCCATATTTGGTTTCTTAAAGAGTGACTGTCCCCCCAGTTTACAAAAACAGATCCATATTTATCAGTTGTGTTCTTCCTTTAAGTCTCATCAAGCACTGAGAGTTTTTAGCTGTGACCGTAATGACTTCCCCACTTTGTCTCAGTCGAAGGCAAAGTGTCAAAGGGGAACTTCCTTTTGTGAATTACAAATTTTCGGAATGATCCCCTCCGGCTTGCAGCAGGTAACACGGGTGTTAAAGGCCAACAATCAGCGGGTTAGTTCATTATTGCTGCTCATTATTTAATAGCAGTCTACTTTGACTATGGTGTGATTTGCCCTTGAATATTCTTTTAAAGTACACATTATCAGTTCCACGGGCTTTGCAGCTTTTACTGTGTGCACAAGCGTGTGTGTATTTGGTAGCAGTTTTGCACCTGTTGTGTTTATTGCATTAATTGCATTAATTAATGCAATATTGCATTAACAGCATGGAACAGGATGTTCAAAACAACAGAGTTTGCTACGTGCTCTGGAACTGGTGTGTCCTTTACGAGCCACTGTATCGGCTTCCCCTTTTGCCTAATCATTGTCCGTTGTTAGTTGATGAAACCTTGCCATGTTTTAAACATGCTCTTTGCAGTGAAATACAGCATGGAAGAAACATCTGCAGCGTACGGCAAAACTCAATAAAACAAAAAACAGACAAGAGAACCATATGAGCAGAATCAGGCAAAAACTAGCTCTCTTCCCAGTTACAAAATGAAAATCAATCCTGCAACCACCAGTTCAGTTTCAAAAAGCAGCTTCCAGGGAAGTATACTGAATGCAATGTTTATGTAAATAGTCCAGCTCATTGGCACAGACAGAGCACAAGATCAGCAGTTTAATTTAAAAAATACACAACTTGATTCTTTCAAAAGCAGGTGATGCAGTGTAATTAACAGCACAAACATCGCACACCCAAGAAAGATGGCTAAGGATCAATATCCATTTTGTAACAAATGTTTGCAGAATTAATATATATTGTAAATAATAAATATTTTAACAAAGGTTTGCAGATTTAATAAAGGGATGCCCAAATGATGAAAATAGTCTTTATGATAATTATTTCTTCTTAACCAAAACAATTTCGTAGTCATTCCTGGAATTTTCCAAAGATTTTCATTATCCACCTGGGAATGGCAGATAAATTTATATGGTGCCATTATTTATAGTTATTTCTATAACATTTATATTCACTTTCTTTCCTTAGGCTGAAGAAGGGTAACAATGTAGCAGCAAGTTTCAAGAACACAAAAGTGTCCGTTAATGAACAAAATTAAAATTAAAACCAGTGCAAATCCAAACCAAATACATAGATAAACCCCGCAGATTTTTTGCTATTCAGATTTTTCTAGCTGCTGAAAGTTCGAGATCAGGTGAAAAGAATGAATGAATTTCTCTCGCCACTCAATAATTCTATTTATAGCATCCAGTCGGAGCTGATAATCGACCACCAGGTTGGTTACATAAACCACTTTCAGAATCGTGGGCCACTCTCACAAAATATGGAGGAAACCAGCTTCAGTTCGGGAGCATCTGCCATACAGATGATCTGTATAGTAAATTTTATGAATCCGGTAAAAAATTAAAAACCAGCAATCAAGGTGCTCAAACCAATTCTTTTTTTGGGTCGTATAGAGGATGCAAGAACGCTTAACAAATCAGGCTAGCGATTTCAGAGCACAAAAGTTCATAACACCTTGGCTGCCCCGGAAACTGTACAACCCTAAACAGAATTATGCCCTTTGAATCCCATTCACTTCAATGGATTTAGATGGATGTAGCCTTGTTCAGGAGCACATTGTTGGATACTTTAGGATCTGCCTGTGAAATGGAAATTGACACATGACCGCCCAGGTTCCCTGTAGCCAAGGCATATGAATTACCTACTTGGACAAGACCCTGCTGTAAAGAATGATACAACTGAAAACGGGTTAACGTTTGGAGAAGAGGCCATCTACCTCCTGGTGGTGTCTGGGAAGAAGATGTTTAGTTGACTGCTGGAGTGGTTAGGACCTCTTGGGCCAGGAATCAGGGGTGGCCAAACTTGTTTAACGTAACAGCCACACAGAATAAACGTCAGATGTTGTGAGATTGTGCCAATAGATGTAATCCACAACAGGTCTCCTTAAACAGAAAGTCCTTTATTTGCAGAAAATATCTTGTTGGTCGAATACACTTCTTCTGTTAGTAATGCCCAAGCATAGGAATACAACTGCAATTATACTTGATATGAAATAAGCCCACCTCAATGTCCACCAATCAATTGGGAGAATTATTGGTGCCCAACTATACTAGCCCACTGTTCCCAAGGAAAGCGCGGTAAAGTAGGTTCCCAAGCAAAGACACTGTTGGGGTTTGTGGGGCGGATGTTCCCAAGGAAAATCAAGCAAAGGATCACATAGCACCTGTGAATAATACAACACATAGCAGGAGGCTTTCAGCTCAAAGCCATTAGCTAGGGAGAAGCGAAAGAAAGATAAGAGTAAGGAAAAGTTAATGAACAGCGAGCATGCGCAGAGCGCACAAGAAATGCATTCCCGTGGTGGGAGTCACTCCACCGATGCCAGCTCCCGTCTGGGACCTAGAGGAGTCGGTATGCAACTTAAAACAAAGGCAATGTTAATTGACCATCAGAATAGATAATAGAAACCTTAGGCACTGGCAGGGCTCCGTTGGGGCCGGAGCGCGCCGGAGCGCCGCTCTGGGAGAGAAGGGGCCGGGGGGCGGGCCTCCCCGTTCACCCCCTCCCTCCCCCAATCACTGTCCCCGGGGCCGCGGCTGGCCGCCGGCCCGGGTGAAGAGCCCCCTCCCACCGCCAGTCACTGTCCCCGGGGCCGCGGCTGGCCGCCGGCCCCGCTGGAGAGCCCCCTCCCTCACCCAGTCACCTTCCTGGGGCCACGGTTGGCCGCCGGCCCTGCTGGAGAGCCCCCTCCCTCGCCCCGTCCCTCGCCCCCTCCCTCGCCCAGTCGCCTTCTCAGGGCCATGGCTGGCCGCCGGCCCCGCTGGAGAGCCCCCTCCCTCGCCCAGTCGCCTTCCCTCACCCCCTCCCTCGCCCAGTCCCTCGCCCCCTCCCTCGCCCAGTTGCCTTCCCTCGCCCCCTCCCTCGCCCAGTCGCCTCCCCGGGGCCGCGGCTGGCCGCCGGCCCCGACTGAGAGCCCCCTCCCTCGCCCAGTCGCCTTACCCAGGGCCGCGGCTGGCCGCAGCTGGCTGCCGGCCCCGGGAAGAACCCCCCCCACTCAACAGTTTCCCGGGCCCAAGGGAGGGAGAAGCCCAGCCTGAGTGGCTTAACGCCACTCAGGCCCAAGCAAGGGGGGGAGGGAAACGCCAGCCCTAGTGGGGGGAGAAGCACCCCTCCCTCCCTCCCTCCCCTCCCTCCCCCACCTACCTACCTACCTGTTCCTTCCTTTCCCCCTTCCTTCCCCTCTCCCTTCCTCCCTCCCTCTCCCCTTCCTTCCTTTCTTCTCTCTTTCTCCCCCAACTACCTACCTACCTTACTGTTCCTTTCTTTCTTCCCCCCTCCCTCCCCCCCTCCCTCCCCTTCTTTCTTTCTTTCTTTCTTTCTTTCTTTCTTTCTTTCTTTCTTTCTTTCTTTCTTTCTTTCTTTCTTTCTTTCTTTCTTTCTTTTTTTCTTTCTTTCTTCTCTCTCCCCACCTACCTACCTACCTTCCTGTTCCTTCCTTTTCCCCTTCCTTCCCCTCTCCCTTCCTTCCTCCTTCCTTCCTTTCTTCTCTCTCTCTGCCCCCACCTACCTACCTACCTACCTACCTTCCTGTTCCTTCCTTCCCCCCTTCCTCCCCCCTTCCTTCCTTCCTTCCTTCCTTCCTTCCTTCCTTCCTTCCTTCCTTCCTTCTCTCTCTCTCCCCCAACTACCTACCTACCTTACTGTTCCTTCCTTCCTTCCTTCCTTCCTTCCTCCTTCCTTCCTTCCTTTCTTCCTTCCCCCTCCCTCCCTCCCTCCCTCCCTTTCTTCCTTCCTTCCTCCCTCCCTCCCTTTCTTCCTTCCTTCCTTCCTTCCTTCCTTCCTTCCTTCCTTCCTTTCTTCCTTCCTTCCTTTCTTCCTTCCTTTCTTTCTTTCTTTCTTTTTTTCTTTCTTTCTTTCTTTCTTTCTTTCTTTCTTTCTTTCTTCTCTCTCTCTCTCCCCCACCTACCTACCTTCCTTCCTGTTCCTTTCCTTCCTTCCTTCCTTCCCCCTCCCTCCCTCCCTCCCTCCCTCCCTCCCTTCTTGCCTTCTGACACACTGCCCATGACGTCAGGGATGTGTGGCCTTTTGACACTTCCGGTGATGTCAGGGGGTGTGGCATATGCAAATGAGTTATGCTAATGAGCTCCTGCACCTCTTTTTTTATGAAAGGACCCCTGGGCACTGGTGAATGACACAATTGCAACAGGACCAATGAGAATAACATTCATCAGGAGACATTGGCAGTGCTAACTGACAACAGGTACCTTGGCAATGCAATAGTACCATTGAGAATAACAATCACGAGGAAACTATGGCAGTGCTAACTGACAGATGTTTGAGAGCCGCAAGACATGAACAAATATTACCCACATGTTTTTATTGAAAAAATATGCAATTTTTCTTTTTATTAACATTAAATTAGACTGTGTGAAAGAGCTGCATGCGGCTTCTGAACTGCAGTTTGGCCACCCCTGGGCCAGGTTGCGCATATATATGAATTAAACCTGTTCTGTTCCTTCGCAAGCAGCCAGGATCAATTTTTCATTGAACCCAGAGGATCTTCTTAAGTTCCCACCATAACAGACTCTAGAAATATGGCAAAAAAGATGTATGAAGGGAACCATTAGTTCTTGCTCTGTGAAGTTTTGGTGGAAGCCAGAATGAATCACCCAAATTCTGGCGTGGATCGATGTTTCCAGAAATGGATTTTGCAGCCTGTTCCAGGCATGAGCAAAGGAGTCTGATGCACTTGGGGGGAAGATGTGCTAAACCTTACATTCTCTCAGTATACTCTCCAGACTTTGATAGACTTTCAGACAAGATACCCTAGTGGTACCTTGGAGGTGAATCTCTCCATAAATACAGAGTCTAATTGCATGTTGACTTTTCCCCAGATATGTCCCCAGATTGGGAGATCAACTGGGGAAACTGACATTAGTATACCCACAGCCCTTAGTGAGTCAAAGAGTAGCTCCCTGGGGCCATTTCATGATTGGAAAATGGTGGTGGGAGAGAAGGCCGAATTGAGGATCTTACTTTCACACTCAGTGGTTTTGTAAACCTATTCAATCATTTTGGCAAATAATTTAAGCCCAAATGTATATTATCACAAATTATTTAATTCTCCTTAAACAGGAAGTAATGCTGCTAAATCTATTTCAGAACACAAACATTTCCCTAACAAGATGAGACAATAGCATTATTACGTTCTGTAGCCCGCATAGTCATTGCAGCAGCTTAGAAAAGCAGTAAACTCCCTTTGTTATCAGATAGGTACAAGAAGATCTGGCATAGATTTGTTATGGAAAAAACTTTGGATCAACAGACACAGATTGAATCAAATCAATATATCTCTTATTCTGTTGAATTGTGGTCCCCTATAATTGAATTTATTGCAAATAATGAGTCTGTCTTCCATTTCACCCACCCCCAAACAGTTCTTAGTTGTGTAATGCAGATAGGTAGTTAGTTATAGCTCTAAATACAATCGTAAACAAGTTTAGTATTAGTACTAGTTCAGTATTAGTACTAGTTTTGTCGTAGTTTCTTTTTAACTTAGCTATACTGGAAAGATTATAATTGTCAAATTTATTATATTTAGTGTACTTTCTGTATCACTGGTCTGTATTTATATGTCAATGACATAACACTGAATAACACAATCTTTACCACAACAGTAAGTAATTAATACAATCTAAGAGATAGACAAATCTCCACAAATACAAGGACAAATACAGATAAGAGAAAAAAAAATCTCTTTACAAGGTAAGAGATTATTGCAAATCAGAGACAAGTCTCCTTAATTAGAAGTTCCACTAATGTCTTCAAATGACGAGACGAAGATACCGGCTTGCATTCTTCGTTTCGAAGACGTCTTCAGTATATGCTGCAACAATCAAAATGGCGGAAATCACTGTAAATAGACCAGCATAGGGTCTATTTGGTGTAGTGGTTAAGTGCGCGGACTCTAATCTGGGAGAACCGGGTTTGATTCCCCATTCCTCCACTTGCACCTGGCTGGATGACCTTGGGCAAGCCATAGCTCTGTACCAGCTGTTCTCTCAAGGACAGCTTGGGAAAAAGCTCTCTCAGCCCCACCTACCTCACAGGGTGTCTGTTGTGGGGAGGGGAAGGGAAAGGAGTTTGTAAGCCGCTCTGAGACTCCAAGTGAGTGAAGGGCGGGGTATAAATTTAATCTCTTCTTCTTCTTCTTCTTCTCTCCTATTTTCTTAGTCAGTAGCTGATGGGCATCCGATCATAACATGGACTCCAGTCTCTCTAAGTCGGCATGTCTTAACGGGTTGACTTTTAAATTTTGGTGCGTGTTGTTTTTGTGATCTTATTGTGAAACTTTTAGCTGTTTCAGTAAAGTTCTTGAAAGAGAAAAAAAAATAAGATTCTCAGCATTTGACAATATATGCCTAACGATGCCTATAGTTACAGCATTTGTCTGGGATTGTCAGTATTCAATATGAATGCTGGAATCAGCCCAACTTCCAACGTTTGATCTCTGTGTGTAAAGTACCATTATGTCGCAGCTGACTTATGGTGACCCCAGCAAGAGGCTTTCAAGGCAAGTGATCGGGCTATACCATTCTGCCTTCCCTCCTGCAATATTCGATATGTTTTTAAAAAGCCCATAAACCATGCCTAAATCATGGAGAAGGGCTGTGAGTTGGTGGTAGAGCCTCTGCTCGGCATGCAGAAGGTCCCAGGTTCAATTCCCGGGTCTGATCCAGTGTTTGACAGGTTTGTGTATTCATGATGGGATAGAAGAGAAACCTTGGCTGAGGACAGATTGGCAGTCTCGGCCGCTCTGCCTCCGCTTCAAAAGCGGAGGCAGAGCGGCTGTTCAGACGGCCACATCTGCCCCGAGGAGGCGGCCCGGACGTATCGCGTCCGGTGCCGCGCTCCTCCCGCAGCAGCTGAGCACCACTTCAAAGTGGTGCTCGGCTGCTGCGGCATGCGTTCCACCCACCGGAGCGGGTGTGAACGCGCGCCGGGAGGGGGAGCCGCGCGGCGTCCACCCGCCACCGTAGGAAGCCGCCCGCAGTCTGAACGCTGCAGGCGGCTTCCTTCCGGCAGCATGCGAACGCCACATCGTGGGGGAAATTCCCCCCGCCTTAGTCTGCCGTGCCGCGGAGGCGCGACAGACTACCAGTCTGTCTCCAGCCCTTAAATGATTGCATATCTCATGGATTCTTTTCCACTGCCTTTGTATTTAGGTAGAATGAACAATTTAGATATATAACTCTGGAACTATTTAGATATGCTGGAAGTCACCCTAGAATAAAATTTGATAAAAAGCACATCAAAGAAGCTTAATTACTTGTTTCTTCTTTTTTTTCCTCTGCAAAAAGGGTTGTGAATTCCGCTAGAGTAAGACGGCAGTGTTTTGTTCGCATTCCAATCACTGTTTCAACTTGAGTAAGACATTTCTGGGCCGAAGAAAGTGCCTTTACTTTTCAGGTATTATTTTACTAATCAATTGAAAAATTACCCCCATGAATGACAGAACCGTAGACCTTTGGAGTCTTTCATTAGAAAGAGCAAACATTAATTACCAATCTGGCCCAACCTTTTGCAGACATAAATTATATGGATGATCTATTTTCTCCATACTTAATTGGAAGTGGTGACCAGCTCCTTTAAATTATTATCTGTAAGGCATGGATGAAATTAAAATGGATCCAATGGCATTCAGAAGATTTATTTGCCCCCTAAATAACTCACCAAAGTTAGGATTGGGGAACGGTATCCAGTGGGACGGGCAAAGCAAACGTATTTTGGATGCTGACCCAGAAATTAGGTTATGGCCTTTATGTTATATTCTTAAAATAGTTTAATATATATGCACGTGTAAGAATTATGTAGACTCTTGTGTCCTGAGAATCATCACATTGCATTATTTTAGCCTACTTACTGTGTATTTTTTGTTTTAATATTGTTGTTTTTGGTGACTGTTGGCTTCTTCCCATTCTGTCCAGCCCACCAGTTAAGATCTGCCTTTCAAGCCCTGCTTCAGTGGTGAGGCAGATAGTGACTAGAGACAGGGCCTGTTTGGTGGCGGCACCTGGCCTCTGGAATGCCCTCCTCCTTGAAGTTCACCTGGCTCCTACTTTACCATTTTTAAAGCACTTCTTTAAAGCAAGCCAAAACACTTCTATCCCCCCAAGCTTTTAATCAGGGGCTTTTTCGTACCACCTTTTAAAATGGTCTGTTTCTGGAATTACATGTCACAGGGTCGCCACTGAAAACTATTGACCTGCCACACTTTCATCCGTTTCCTTCTTCCAAGGAGCCCAGAACAGTGTATGTGGCTTTCCCCTCCTCTATTTTATCCTTACAATTTGTTTATTTAAGAAAATGTATACGCCACCTGTGATGTCGATTATGGAGACTCGCTGTCTCCCCCCGATCTGTAAATTGCTGCCTAATTTTTATTTTGCAGGGAGATTGATCAAACCTCAAAGAAAAGTATATTTAACAGTCATCTTTTCCAATTCATGCAAGGGGTGTGTACTTCTACTAATTAAAACCCATCTTCTGTTTCTTGAGATATTGGGCGGGGAGGAGAGAGACACCATCAGCAGCCTCTGGTGAAAATCGCAGGAATAACTTGGATTTAACTTGGATTTGACACTTGGTGGATTGATATGTATACAGATGAAAAGAAACACCTCCAAATTGTGTGAACCTGACACTGGCAAGCTAATAAAATAAGATGAATCTTTTACTGCAATGCCGGAGAATCTGCATAAATAAGGGGGGAGGAATGTATCAACTTTTGTACATGATTGCACGAGAAAGGCAGGGGCTGTGGCTCAGTGGTAGAGCATCTGCTTGGCGTGCAGAAGGTCCCAGGTTCAATCCCTGGCATGTCCACTTAAAAGGACCATGTAGTAGGTGACGTGAAAGACCTCTGCCTGAGACCCTGGAGAGCTACTGCCAGTCTGAGTAGACAATACTGACTTTGATGGCCCATGTGTCTGAACCAGTATAAGGCAGCCTCATGTGGGAAAGATACAAGTGGCATCTTTCAGGCGGTGGGATGGAGTTGGGAGCAGGGGTCATTTCGTAAAAAAGAGGCGCAGGAGCTCATTAGCGTAACTCATTAGCATAACTTATTTGCATATGCCACACACCCTGACATCACTGGAAGTGTTTCAGAAGGCAACACCCACTGCTCAGGCTCCACCCTGAAAATTTCCAGGTATTTCCCAACTCTGAGCTGGCGAGCCAGCTTTACACTGTGACTAAAGACACGAGGTTTCCTTTGCTCTTGCAGGGAAGCTACCCCACAACAAGCATGAAAATACAGATCGAGTTAGTATGCATTTGCTTTTTTCCACAGCGCATCACCATATGTGCCTGCTCCTGGGCTGGTTACTCCCGGAACGGTGCTCCTGTATGTTCCTGCTCGAAATGACCCCCGGTTGGGAGTATTGTAGTTACCCCTTCCCAAATTCCAGGCACTCATCCCAACAATAGCAGCTGCAAGTGGAGAAGTGGGGCATCAAACCTGGTTCTCTCAGATTAGAGGCCGCGCAGTTAACCACTACACCAAACTGGGTCTCACACCAAACTGGCTCTTAAAACTGGCTTGAAAAGAAGAAGTAAAATATTCCATACAACAGGTGTGTCCAGCACTGGGATGGCCATCAGCATGGGTAAGTTCTTCTTCTTTTTTTTAAAAGGAAAAATGTAAACATCAATGGAGAAAAAGGTTCAGATGTTCCTCATTCCCATGAAAATGTACTGTAGCAAATATTAAATAAATTGCTCCTGGGGGTTGTGAGTAGACGCCTGGCCACTCTAGCTAAGGGCCTCCTTCAGAGTTCAGTCCCTCTTGAGTAGGATGATGTGGCAGTGGTTGGGAGGACCTACCATGAAAGGCAGAAGGAGATACAGAAGCCAAGAAGGATCTTCTGAGCTATTTGTTGAGAAGGAGTGTGGAGAGATGGAAGAGAAGAAAGTGCATTCTGTCAAATCCTTTCTCTCTTTCTGAAGCTTGGGGCAAGCCAGAAGGTGCGTTCCGCAAGAGGCATGCGTGTTCCTTGACATGCAGAGATGTCCAGCGATGCAGACAGTGGGTGGGATCCAGCACAAAACGTCTGCTTGTGCGAGAGTTCTTACAGATGTAGAAACACAAGAAAAAGACGGGGGTAGCCACTTGCGCTGAGTCAAACTTCTCGTATTCCCACTCGTGCTTTTTCTTGTGCAGGATCTTCTACAACCAATTTCTGGACACTCTATTAATGCAGGGAGGCAACAGCTAGATGTAGGCACAAGGTTTTACACCAGCGGATCTGTGCTAAGTTCATTTGTGCTTCCGTTTGCACGCTGCGGGATCCAAAACAATATTTCCTGAAGGTAATAAGTCGGTGAGTTGTTGTCAGGTGTTATGGGGAGAAATTTACCACCATATTTGTGCTACAGAACTCCAATGCAGTAGAAAAGAGCCAGAGTCCAGTAGCACCTTAAAAGGTAAAGGTTTCCTTTGCTCGAAAGCCAGTTGAATCTGATTCTAGGGATGTGGTGCTCATCTCCATTTCCAAGCTGAAGAGCCGGCGCTGTCCGAAGACTTTTTCTGTGCGGTCATGTGGCCGGCATGACTGGACGCCGAGGCACATGGAACCCTGTTGCCTTCCCACCGAAGCGGTACCTATTTATCTACTTGCAATTTCTTGCTTTCGAACTGCTAGGTTGACAGGAGCTGGGGCCAGAGACGGGAGCTCACTCTGTCATGCAGCACTCAGGTCTTGAACTGCTGAACTACCAGTCTGCCGTTCAGCGTCTTAACCACTTGAGCCACTGCAGCCTTAATGACTAGCAAAATATGTGACAGGGGAGGAGCTTTCATGAGTCACTGCTCACTCCTTCAGAACTCTGATGCTGAGATCACTTCAAAAAAAATCACATAAACACTGAAGAAAAAGTTAAATAGAGTATTCTATTTTTTAAAAAACATCTAATGTGGATTCGGTGACTTTTGGCCTTTGGTTTGCTTAATGTTGCAGCTGTAGGTTGCTCTCCCCTGCTCTGTTTAGAGAACTATTAGTACCCTGGATTATTAAACTATAGCTAAACATCATCCTTGGTGTTCATCGAGATGATGCTGTTTGGAGCCTGGCCAAATCTATTATCTTTCGCGTTGACGGTTATAAGTGCTTCAATTCCAGATCTCTATTCGAGCCTCTTGTTCGCTGGCATTTCTTCGGCATACAAATGTGAGCCTTCCACAGTTAATCTTCGCTATGAAATGTTCTTCATTTGTGAATGATCTTTGGATTTGGAGGTCACTGCAGTGAGGGGGGGGGATACCTACTTGTGACCAACAAACAGTCCAGATACGGATTTAATCATTAGGTGAACGCTTGGATAAGAACATAAGAGAAGCCAATGTTGGATCAGGCCAATGGCCCATCCAGTCCAACACTCTGTGTCAGACAGTGGCCAAAAACACCAGGTGCCATCAGGAAGTCCAGCAGTGGGGCCAGGACACTAGAAGCCCTCCCACTATTGCCCCCCCAAGCACCAAGAATACAGAGCATCACTTGCCCCAGACTGAGAGTTCCTATCTATACCTTGTGGCTAATAGCCACTGATGGACCTCTGCTCCATATGTTTATCTAATACCCTCTTGAAGCTGTCCAGCAGTGTGCACGCAGACGCAGAGTTCCACACATGCAGCTGGAGGGGAACTGAATGTGGAAATGGGGGCTGTTCATATTTGTCCCCAAGTTAACTAGGCATGGGGCCACGGTGGCTCAGAGGTTAAGACACTGAGCTGCTGACTGGAAGATCCGTAGTTCGGCAATTCGAGACCCGAGTGCCGCATGACGGAGTGAGCTCCCATCTCTGGCCCCAGCTCCTGCCAACCTAGCAGTTCGAAAGCAAGAAACTGCAAGTAGATAAAGACGTACCGCTTCGGTGGGAAGGTAACAGTGTTCTGTGCACCTCGGCGTCTATTCATGCCGGCCACATGACCATGGAAAATCTTTGGACACTGCTGGCTCTTCGGCTTGGAAATGGAGATGAGCGCCACCCCCTAGAGTTGGACTCGACGGGATTTCGAGCAAAGGAAACCTTTACCTTTATAACTAGGCACAGGGCTCAGGGTCATTATTGGCATACCCAGAGGTGGGGCCACAGCCAGGCCCAAGGGCTTAGGGCAGGGCCCACTGCTGTGGACTCAGGCTCCCAGCTGCATGCACTAGCTAGCGCCACTGGGAAAAGGGCTGCAAGTGGTAATGAGTGTGGGCAGTTTGAAAGCTCACCAGGTGGCGGAGGAAGGACATACAGACAAGTGGGCGGCCTGCCGCTGGGAAGAAGGGAAGGAGAGTATGAGGGGTGGCTGGTGGGAGGAGTAGAAGGGGGGAGGGGCCCCCTAGGAACTCTCTGCCTGGGGCCTCTCAAACCCTGGAACTGGTCCTGACAGGGCTGCCAGGCTATGGGGGAACGTCTCCTGTTGGCAGACTTTTTTTCCTCCTGCTGTTCCTAGGGGTGGCGGGAGAAATAAAATAGTCACCAATGTTGCTTTGTTACTTCCATGGAATGCCCTAAAGTGGCATAACATAGCTCTAGGAATTACCAGTATGATAGAGTGTCAGGTGATTCCTAGAGCTACCCTACATCATTTCCGGCCTTACCTCAGAAGTGATGTCGCAAAGCCCTGACCTGGATGGCCCAGGCAAGCCCGGTCTTGTCAGATCTCGGAAGCTAAGCAGGGCCGACCCTGGCAAGTACTTGGAAGGGAGACCTCCAAGGAATATCAGGGCCAGGATGCAGAGGCAGGCATATTAAGCCACCTCTCTGAAAATGTCCAAGCTCCAGTAGGGGTTGCCAGAAGTCACCATGACTTCCAGGCACACAAGCATGCACACATACACACACACTAAAAAAAGAGAGAGAGAAAGAGAAAAGACATCGCAACATCAGTGATGCCCCCCCCCCCCCCGCAATGTCCCCACCTCCAACCCTCCTGCCTAGCAGCTGGTCCTGTGTAATTGCAGTCATGTGCTTAGAATCCCACTGGCCAGCTGTTTGAGCAGGGACTGAGGAACTGGCATTTAGACTTCCTTTACAAACACACATGTGAATGAATCTTTGATCAGTTTGCTGGCTCCCCGCACCAGCTAGTATGGAGTAAGAGCAGTGGACTTGAATCTGGTGAACCGGGCTTGATTCCCCACTCCTCCATGTGAAGTCTGCTGGGTGACCTTGGGCCTGTCACAGTTGTCTCAGAACTCTCTCAGTCCCACCTACCTCACAAGGTGCCTGTGTGGGGAGGGAAAGGGAGGTCATTATAAGCTGCATTGAGACTCTTCAAGGCATAAAAACCAAATCATCATCATCATCATCTTCTTCTTCTTCTTCACCACATAAGAACATAAGAGAAGCCAGTGTTGGATCAGGCCAATGGCCCATCCAGTCCAACACTCTGTCACACAGTGGCGAAAAATACCAGGTGCCATCAAGAGGTCCATAAGGACCTCCTTCTCCCCCTCCTCCTCCTCCTCCTCCTCCTCTTCTTCTTCTCAGCTCTGAGGCTGTCACCCTAATGTAGAACCACAGGACAGTAGACTAGATTAAATGAAATAACTAACAAGTTGCTGCTCATCTACAGGCACTGGTGTCAACTATGGGGGGGCTCGGGGGCTCAGGCCACCCCTGAAGTTTCCCAGGGGGGACTGAGCCCCCCCGGTGAAATGGGGTGCCCGTCCACCTGCCCACCGCCACCACCACCATGGCCACCATGCCTCCCCGCCTCCTTTGTTAGGCAGGCAGGCCTGCCCGCCCGCCAGCCGGCCGGCCGCCACTGCTGCCGCCGCCACAAGAGCCAGCCGCCTGGCTGCCCAGCCAGCTGGCTCCCCTCCCCTGAACCCACTGGCCCCCTCCCGGGACCATCCCAGTGTGATGATGTCACCCGGAAGTGACATCATCACACCGGGCATGTTGCTGGGGGGATGCTCTAGCAATCACCCCAAAACTCTTTGGCACCATAGAGTTTCAGGGTGATTGCCAGAGCATCGCCCCAGCAATGTGCCTGGCGAAATGATGTCACTTCTGGGTGACATCATCATGCTGGGGCCCCAAGAGGGAGCCAGTGGGTTCAGGGGAGCCAGCTGGTTGGCTGGCTGGCCAGGCTGGGCTGGGCCAGGCTGAGGGGGGGGAGGCTCTGGCTCTGGCAGTGGCAGCAGGGACTTCGTCATGCACAAGAGCCCCCGCCCCCCGGTAAGCTGAAAACCCTACGCCCCTGTCTACAGGCAACCAAAGTCTACCATTGCTGAGTAATTAACATGTGAAATTCACTGTCGCAGGAAGCTGCAAGCACAGAGAGCTTCAAGAAGGGACTGGAAAAACATATGGAGCAGAGGTCCATCAGTGGCTATTAGCCACAACATATAGATGGAACATTGTGTCTTGGACACTGTTGCTCTGTATTCTTGGTGCTTGAGGGACAACAGTGGGAGGGCTTCTGGAGTTCAGGCCCTGTCGGTGGACCTCCTGATGGCACCTGGATTTTGGCCACTGTGTGGCACAGAGTGTTGGACTGGATGGGCCCTTGGTCTGATCCAACATGGCTTCCTGTATGTTCTTATGTTCTCCGATTACCTCCTGGCAGAGCTGGATCAATGCAGCGGCATGACTGAACGGGAAAAAAAAAGTATACTTTTTCTAAAATCCTCCATTCAGAAAATGAATGAAGTCCCAGATTCTGAGAATTTAATAGTACAGTGAGGTCAACTCAAGCATGGTCACACTGCAATTTTACTGGGAAACAAATCAAGGCAAATTAGGCAAAACTAATCCAGACGTTCTCGAGAAGGCCAAAGAGTGAAACGCAAAGCCATCAAAGGATGCTAAAATGTAAATGTAATTTGCAGACCCAAAAGGGCTGTCTGCTTCAGTGCTACTAAGATTGAAGAAGCTAATAAGCGCATGCAATTTTGGGTTGTTCATTAACCACTTGTGCAAGACGAGAGTCATAAGAGCCAGAGCTTCAAAAGAGGTTGTCTGAACATTTCTAGATGCCGATCTGCAAATTACTGATACACACACTTCATATGATTTTGATTTTCTCATCCCTGTTGTTTTGACCTTAAAAAAAATCCCTTTTCAATTTTGAGTTTCTCTTTTCACCGATCAGTTTTGTGACGCCTAATATTTCCTTCCTGCTGTTTCCTGGTGCTGAGTTTTTCTTTGTGAAATGTATGCATTTAAAAAAAAAAAAAAGGGGGTGGAAAGTCACTAGGGGAGGGACTGTGGCTCAGTGGTAGGGCATTGGCTTGGCATGCAGAAAGTCCCAAGTTCAATCCCCAGCATCTCCAGTTAAAAGGATCAGGCAGTAGATGACATGAAAGATCTCTGCCTGAGATTCCAGAGAGCCGCTGCCAGTCTGAGTAGACAACACTGAGTTTGGTTGTGGTCACATGCGTGAGATATAGCGGGGGTGGGGAGAGCGAGGCTATTTCCTCCGGTGGAAGTTGACCCACACTTGCGCAATCACACAGTCTTTTGAAGCTGTGGGCGCAGCCTGCCACTGTGTAATCAGATGCAACCGCGAGAGAGTTGGAGGGTTTTTTTGCCATTTGTCTCTGATGCGCTTAAACGAGGGATCGATGATTCGTACCTCAGCTCTGAGGGCTTCCTATGGAGTGTGTGATGATGAGCATACTGAGAAGGGCAAAGAACAATAGCATGGAGTTGGGATGGCCTGATCAGACCATCCCGACGCCATGAGAGAGCGCTGGAGTGATCAGATGTGGGAAAGTCCATCTGTGGCCCATAGCAACCCATTTGCTACTGGACTTTCCAAGGTGTCTTTTACATCTGCTTGTGTGGTGGAGCAAAATGGGTTGCCGATGGCGCTTCCCAGATGTTGTTTGATTGCGCTCCTTTAATCTGCCTGGCATTTGCTCCTATGTCGGGGCTAATTGTGTGATCGCAACCTTTGATGGACCAAGGGTCTGATTCAGTAGGAGGCCGTGTCATGTGTTCATGTGGATGTTGGAGCAGTCACACGCACACACAGGTAAACGTGGCGCCTACAACCTTAACCCTGATCAACTGCACAGAACTGATGAAGGAACTAGCGGAACCACAGCTGATGAAGAAACAAAATATGGGGATTGTCTGTGGGAATGGGTCATACGCAGTGTTCTGTCTAAGCTGAGTTCATGTGAGCTACAAAACAGATGAAAGTCACAGTCCCAGAAACTCAGAACGAAAGACCAAAGGAAACTGCAAAAAAAGCGCTATCTTATTCAATACAAACATATCACAAACATTAAAGAGATAATGCACAGCAATATGTGTCGAAATATATAAAGGAATGGTCCATAGAAGCGATCAGTTGACGAAAGTCTCTGGAACGGATCTTCATTTAGAAGGAAACTTCATCTGAACGATGACCATGATATCAAAGTATATCCAGTTTCTTGTGCAAGGAATAAATCACAAAGCAAATGACACAGCTCTACATAACTTCAACAATACATTCTTCAAGAAGGAAAATAGCCATGGGCATACAAGAACTGCTAACGCCTTAGGCTTTGATATCATGGTCATCGTTCAGATGAAGTTTCCTTCAAAACGAAGATCCGTTCCGGAGACTTTCATCAACTGATCGCTTCTATGGACCATTCCTTTATATTTTTCTACACATATTTCTATGCATTATCTCTTAAATGTTTGTAATATATTTGTATTGAATAAGATAGTGCTTTTTTTTTTTTTTTTGCAGTTTCCTTTGGTCTTTTGTTCTGAGTTAGTGTGAGCTAGCTCACAGTTTTTTTAGCCTATGGCTCACACATTTTTGTCTCAGCTCAGGAAGCATGGCTCCAGAGCAAACTAATTTATGCAGTGGCCAAATTGCTCACTTTAATGCCAGTAGCTCACAAAGTAGAATCTTTGCTCACAAGACTCCACAGCTTAGAGGGAACTTTGGATATGTTGCTGGTCCCATCCTTGCTGGCAGCCATTTATGTAGACCAGAGGCACAAACTCTCCGACTGATTTCCCACTAGCGCTGCCCCGGCATTCTTCCTCCATTTGCCCTGGTGCTGTGCTTGAATTTCACACTTTTTGCCGCAGGGCACATTTCGACCCGCGGCTCCACCCGATCTTCCCTGCGGTTTCAGTGATCCTGTTTTTTGAGGTTCACTGAAGCCGTGGGAAAGATTGGGTGGAGCCACAGGTCAAAATGCGCCCCGCGGCAAATAGTGTGAAATTCAAGGGTCCAGGGCAGGTCACAACACCAATGAACAACAATAATTTCAACAATTTAAAATGTTAAAACATGATTACAAGTATAAAACCTACAATCCAGATGGCGATCTACCAATTAGTAAGAATTCAAAAGAACTAGCTGTATGAATGCACAGCTAACCCAAGCCCTGAGGAGATGGGCAGACCATAATAGCAATACATAGTAATTAATGACAGTCAGAACAAGTGAGGCTGATGTAATTAGGAACCCGTCACCTCAACCGTAGGCCTGGCGGAACAACTCCATTTTACAGGCCCTGCGGAACTGTAATAGGTCCCTCAAGGACCTGATCTTACTCGGGAGAGTGTTTATCAGGCTGGAGCCAAAACCAAAAAGGCTCTGACTTTGGTGGTGGCTAAGAGGACATCCCTTGGGCCGGGAACCACCAGTAGATGCTGATCTGCCAAGCATTCTGCTCTTATGTACGTATTCTACTTTTGCTTTTATAGTATGTTTTAATGCTGTTTTTAATTGCTTTTGGTGGTCCTGATTGGGCAGAAAGGCAAAATGTTAATTTTGCAAATAAAAACAAAGAAACCCAAAACAGAATTATCTTTCAGAGAAATGTGCCTTCCATTAAGATGGTTGGCAGTGGAAGGGTGAGATCTGAGTCCAGTAGTACTTCAGAGATGAACAAGGTTTTGGGTGTAGGAGTTTTCGAAAGTTGAACCTCTCTTCGTCAGATACCAGGAAGTGTTGACTC
This sequence comes from Lepidodactylus listeri, assembly GCA_029233225.1. Lineage (NCBI taxonomy): Eukaryota > Metazoa > Chordata > Lepidosauria > Squamata > Gekkonidae > Lepidodactylus > Lepidodactylus listeri. The sequence continues at coordinate 53,407,665 of JARCFY010000017.1, forward strand.
TTGAAAGCTTACACCCGGGAAATCTTGTTGGTCTCTAAGGTGCTACTGGACACGGATCTAGCTGTGCCCTCCATTATGGATCTCCTTGAGGAATCCCTAGGGTTTCCCGGCAAACAATTTGAGAACCACTGGGTTGGGGCCCTGCATCTTGCTCAGACCTTGGAAAGAAGCCAACCTTGAGAGCCAATTTGGTGTAGTGGTTAAGTGCGTGGACTCTAATCTGGGAGAACCGGGTTTGATTCCCCACTCCTCCACTTGAAGCTGCTGGATGACCTTGGGCAAGCCATAGCTCTGGCACAGCTGTTCTCTCAAGGACAGTTCTTGGGAGAGCTCTCTCAACCTACCTCATAGGGTGTCTGCTGTGGGGAGGGGATGGGAAAGGAGTTTGTAAGCCACTCTGAGACTCCGAGTGAAGAGCGGGATATAAATCCAATCTCCCCCTCCCCCCTCTTCTTCTTCTTTTTCTTCCCCAGCAGGAGGCTTCCCCCTCCCCCTTTTGCACCTGCAATTGGACTGCATTTGCACAAGAATCGGAGGGGACCTCCACGACAGACCATTGATGTGCAAACGTTCGCTTCGAAGCAGGTGGCTTTTCGCAGCGAACGTTTCACACACACCATAAGGACAGCGTCGGAATATCAAATTCGAGCGTTAAAAGCCGGCGTGGGTTATCAGAGTGGCAGGCTGCACTTAGAACTCCGAGCGACCACAAAGGTAGTGCTGTTCGTCGGCACGGGCAAAGCCATCTGCTCTGTGATGAAAACAGCCCCCGCTGTCAGCACCCTCCAGGAAAAATTATTTCTCAGCTGGAGAGTGTAGCCGAGGAAAGTAGCTCTCCCCACCCACCCCCATATGAGGTAATATCCTGGGATGATGTATGACTTAGATAATAGCACGGGTTAATGATCTTCAGCTGCTTCGGGAAGTAAAACAAAGTAATTTCATAATACAGAACATGATGGATTAAATCATGTGAATACTGGGGTATACATTAAGGAAAATGATCTTTTTGGCATACTAAATGGCAAAATAAAAAGCACTTTTAGTAAGTTATATGATTAATTAGCCCATCCTTTTATTTATGTACTATGATAAAGTAAAACACACTACTTCTTGTTACCTCCTGGGCCATTATTCTGAAACTTCCGCTGGATGAGCCAGTAGCCCTAAGATGATTTTAGAGTGTCAAGAAAATCTAAGGATGTTCTTTTGTTTCAGGAAAGTCTGAAAGGATTTCTTTCTTAGATTTGTTACAACCCAAGCAACTTTTCCATGCTTCCCTTTGGTTTAAAGCTTCTAACTATTTCTTGGTGATTATTTTGTGTCTGTCTGTCTGTTTTTCTCTCTCTCTGTAAGTGTGTGTATGTGCTTGTGAGCCTGGAAGTCACGGTGACTTCTGGTGACCCCTAGTGGGGCTTGGACATTTCAGAGAGGTGGCTTGCTATTGCCTGCCTCTGCGTTCTGACCCTGGTATTCCTTGTAGGTCTCCCTTCCAAGTACCTGCCAGGGTTGGCCCTGCTTAGCCTTTGAGATCTGATGAGATCGGGCTTGCCTGGACTATCCAGGCCAGAGCTAAAGCATCTATTTTAATGTGTATTCAGCATCTTTGGTTTTGCATAGGGCTGCCAACCTCCAGGTGGGGTCTGGAGATCTCCTGATATTATCACTGAGATCAGTTCCACTGGAGAAAATGTTTGCTTTGGTACGTGGACTCTATGGCAATAAACCACACTGAGGTCCCTACTCAAGTTCCATCCTCTAATCTCCGGGAATTTCCCAACCCAAAGTTGGCAACCCTGGTTCTGAGGGGTTATTTCCCCTCAGAAAATGATTCAGTCCCAAGCCCTTAGTAGCCTTTAAAATAGTTTCACCCAGCCAAGTGCATTACACAATGACTTCACTATCAAGAAATAACTTGTACGTGTGAAATGGCTATCACCAGACGCAGCCAGTGTTCCCTCTAAGCTGAGTTAGTGTGAGCTAGCACATCAGGTTTTTTTAGCCTCCGGCTCACCCATTTTTGTCTTAACTCAGGAAGGATGGTTCCAGAGCAAACTAATTTATGATGGAACCAAATCGCTCGCTCACAACTTTAATGCCAGTCGATCACAAAGTAGAATTTTTGCTCACAGGACTCCACAGCTTAGAAGGAGCATTGGACACAGCCTTCATGTTTTCCAATGCTCCTTCAAATGCAATCAGAAGTTGCTCGATATATAGCTTGTAGGCTTGAGAAACCATAAGCCCAAAGCAGTTTGGACATAGACAACATAAAAACTATCTATAGACAGACAGACAGACAGATTTTTTATTGTATTTAGCCATAGGCCATTACAAAGCAGTTTGGGGCATGGGGGATTAGAAATGCCAGTCCCTTGGCTCTTGGACTACCACAATGCTATCATTCTATGTGAGTAGCCCTTATCATACATTACAGTGTGTGAGTACTGGGAGAATGGCAAATGCATGGATTGTCCCAAAATATGTGGTCGTCACGTTGTATAAAAGGGGCAATACACAGATTTCCAGCTTTGGTGCATGCGAACCAAACCCCTGAAACAGGAGGGTTTTTTTGTACCATGTCCAAAATCCACACATTATCCCTTGCAGACCACATGGCAATGGTGCATATCAGGAAGATCACAGGTAGTGTGAATTCCCAATATGCGTGGTTGGTAGGCTCCCAGCATGACTGTAACATCTAAAAAGGACCAGAGATAAATCAACAATAGAATTTCGGGAGGTGGGGGGAGGAGACAGGCATTTGTCATTCTGGAGACAAGATTGGAATGGGTACACCGCTTTCTTACATTTCTAGAAGTAGTATATCTCTGAACGCCAGAAGGTCTGTTGCCTTTGGGCCCCACTGGTGGACTTCTGAGAAGCAACTGACTGCCATGTCTGAAAAGGTATACCTTGGGAGGGGCCATGACTCAGTGTTAGAGCATCTGTTTGTCATGCAGAAATTTCTAGATTCAATCCCTGGCAGGTCCAATTAAAAGGATCATGCAGTAGGTGACATGAAAGACTTCTACCTAAGTCCCTGGAGAGCTGCTGCCAGTCTGAGTAGACCATGCTGACCTGGATGGACCACTGGTTCTGGACCTGGATGGACCACTGGTCTGATTCTGTATAAGGCAGCTTCGTGTGTACAAGTCTCTTGTTATGTTCACTTAAAGGGGCTGTTTTTACATCTCCTATTCCCTCCTCCTCCTTGAAAAACAAACAACCCCCCCATAAATTGCAATAGCCCCCTATAGCACATTACTGTTGACAAGCCAGAAATGCAAGATATGTATAAAGTGTAATTTTGTCTCATTAGCCGACATTGCTAGTGGTTCCTCTTCATCTCCTTAATTCATTTCTTATAGTTTTTCTTGTCAGATTTCCCTTGTTTTATGGTTTAGTAAATTGCGAGTTATGGCTGTAATTTATGGCCGGGATTGAGTGGGAACAAATCACTGAATATTTTCATTGATTACCCTAAATTGTCTAATCTCCTGTATGTTTTTAGGACTTGATTGGGTGGTATTTACTGATTGCCTTCATCTAATTTAAAAATCAATCAATAGCCACAAGGAGAGACAATGGACGAATCGAGTCTAATGCTGCATAACCACCGCAAATATCCATCAGAGGCCCCATTTTCAATCAAATTTGGAAGGACTTTTAATACATAAACCAACATGTCTCACAGCTTTACTTCTGGAGCTTATCATTTGGAAATTGAGCTTCGCCGGGTGACAGCTCCCTATGCTCGCGCTGTCTGTTTAGGGTGATTTCCCGCTGCTAAAATGGGCATATTTCACTACAATAAAACTGTAGAAAATGAGGGGGGAAATGTGATAAACTTTGGTTTAAAGGCACTTTGCTTCATCATCTCCAATATTATCCATGTATAATAATGGAAATTAGCATAACAGCAGCTCTCGTTCCATAAGCCGCACGTTATCTTTCCAGAGACAAATGCTCCAGTAAGTCCCTGGATAGGGAATTTGTTTCCTATGTGTAGAAATTAATTTGTTAACATGCTTATTCCTCTACATTGCCTGATTACTTCTTGTCTTCATTGAGAATATTTAAGTTTTGATATAGGACATGGAAGGGGAGGAGAACACTCGTAAAATCACAGGTCCGAATAAGGGAATTTGAATTTGGGGGTTTCACATGCTGGTTTGTCCTTTAGAAATACATTTAGGAATGATGCAGTCAGGCTGTGGTGTTTTTTTATCCTTTTCCAGAGAGAGACAGTATGGTAGAATGGTCAGTGTGTTGGGCTAGGATCTTGGAGACCTGGGTCCAAATTATGGCTGGCATTGGCAGATGTGGGACAGTGCAGTTTTTTAGGGCCCAACAGCTGTAAATGTTTTTAAAAACCGACATCTCCAATTTGAAGCTGATTTAACTGTTTATGTATCTGCTCTTGTTTTGCTTCAAGGATTGTTACCTGCCTGCCCTCAATGCGTGTATGCCCACTAATTCACTCATGTCTACCGATCCTGTTCCTTGTGATGGGAGAAAGTTGTGGGGAAATTCCATCCAAACCTGGAAGTGAGGGATGATGCTTTAGGAACCCTAGATCATTGCCCAGAAGTGACATCACATCCGGGTTTGGATGCAACCCCCACTCTCACCAGGCCTGGCAAACTAGCTTGGTTCAGTGATAGCAGCTGATACTTCAAGTGGTTTGGGCAGCCCCTGATATTCCTAAGAAGTTTGCTCAACATGAAAATGGTGGCTCTCTTGGACCACCAGGTTTCATGCTAGCTAAACAGCTACAACCAGCTTATGGTTGGGCTGAATGGGTTTTGGATTCCTTCTGAAAGTGGGTAGGAGGTGAGATGATGAGGGCGGGTAAAAATCCAGCTGGGAGGGTGGGGTAAAATCCAATAAACAAACAAAATAAAATAAATAAAATTTCCTAAAAGGAGCTCAAAGACACTTGGGGACCCCCCCCCCAAACTCATATGTTTTCCTGCCAAAAAGTTTTATGTTGAAAGTTGTAACACAGTTCCTTTATAAATTTCTATAAATGTATTGTGAAAACTCAAATCAGGGTCCTTGGGTCTGGTGTTCCTGGACCTGTGCACATTAAAATAAATAAAATAAATAATAAATATTTCTAGGAAAGAGATCTCAGGAAATGTTACACACTTGGACCTTGAGTTCAGCTTTATCCATTTCACTTATGAGTCATAATAGAACTGTACTTTGAGAGAAAATGGGTTTTTCCGCATGTCTTATTTTCCTCGTTTGTGTGGCCATTTTCCACACTTTTGCTCCCTCTAGTGGTCACTTCACTATTTCATCGCTGTATTTCTGGTTTATTTATGAGATACAGCAATGAAATACCAAAGCAACCACTAGAGGGAGCAAAACGTGGCGGGGTATACAAGCAAGGAAATACGGTAACACATGCGTTTATTTAGAGAATTTGTATGCTGCCTACTCAGTCTATTCTGGAAACTCCTAGGAGCTCTGGGGAACTGGAGTATGGGGAAGAGAAGCATTGCTGACATGGCAAGATCACTGCCTCTCCCCACTCCAGAAATCCCCCCAGTTTCTATAGTAAAGACTATAGAGATCTGGGAAACTCTAAGAGTGTCGCAGATGCCACAACTGGAAGTGAGAGTGTTGCATCCACCATGATTCCCATTTTCTTCCACTGTGAAAGCAGGTGAGTGCCTGTGGGCAACCTGGTAATCTGGTAACCTTGACTCAGCTCACAACTAAAGCAATAAAAACCAAGCAAGCCAATAAAAAGCATATAAAAAAAAGCATGCCAGGGCATCAAAGCAGCATAAAACAGAGTTCTCTCAAAAAAACAAAAACAAAAACCAAACAGAGTTCTCTCAGCCACAGCTACCTCACAGGGTGTTTGTTGTGGGGAGGGGAAGGGAAAGGAGATTGTAAGCCACTCTGAGACTCCTTCGGGTAGTGAAGAGCGGGGTATAAATTCAATCCAATCTCTCCTCTCCTCTCCTCTCCAGGTTTATGAGAAATCCCTGCTGAAAAAACCATGGTTAAATTTGTGAATTGTGAGGCTCCCCTGGCCCCAAGGCACATTCTCTGCTCTCCACTGTCTCATGGGAAGAGGTGTTGTGAGGCAAACACAAAAGATCAGACCTTTGTTGATGAAACAGAGTTCTTTATTTCTTAATACTGCATGACAGGTTCTCAAATGTTTGTTAGAGATGCCACATAAAGAACAGTCAGAGTTAATATACCCTCCAACACCCCGACATTTGACCAATCACAAAAGGGGGAGAAAAGCGCGGCTAAAAGTTCTTAGCCGTTTTACTTCCCACAGGAAAGGTGAAGTGTGAAAGTTATAAAAATTCCCTTCTTGAACTAGGCGCCCCAGATGTGTGAAGCCTATACATAACAAAGTGGCTGCGGCGGCCTTTCAAGGTCTTCACATAGCGATAAGACAGTTCTGTGTCTCCGGAGTTGGAGGAGGGAGACTGCATGGGAGGAAAGGCCATTTGTTCTTAGGTGACGTGTGAGTATGCGAGGTCGCCACTCTCCCGGATGAAATGGTTACATAGACCAGACCCTCAAAGAGCAATATAATTCAGAGCAATAAACAGGGGGTGGGGGAGAACAGGAGACAGCTTGAGAAAGATAGCAATGGTTACACTTCTAACTGAGCGATAGCAGGTTACAAAAAGCACAATGAAAACCCTGTTAGGATCCTATGATCCTGACAGATGTATGAAGGAGGCCCTCACATTGGCCTCACAAGTGGAGAGGAGAGGGGATTGCGGCACCCTGGCCCTCTTCCTTCTTAGAACTGGGGTGGTGTAGTGTTTAAGACCAATCTCCCACAAGCGCTGCTGCCCTGGCATCATTCCTCCATTTGCCCCAATTGCCTGCTTGAATTTCCCACTATTTGCCACAGGGCACATTTTGACCTGGGGCTTAGCGCGATTTCCTCCGATTTGCTCCACGGCTTCAGTGATCCTCAAAAAACCGGATCACTGAAGCTGTGGGGGAAATCGCACGAAACCTTGGGTCAAAATGCCCCCTGTGGCAAATAGTGGGAAATTCAAGCAGGCAATCGGGGCAAACGGAGGAATGACGCTGGGGCAGCACTTGTGGGAAATTGGTCTATGAGTCGTGGACTCTAATCGACTAGTTTGATTCCCCACTCCTCTTCCACACGAAGCCTGCTGGGTGACCTTGGGCCAGTCACAACTGTCTCAGGATGCCCTCAGCCCCGCCTACCTCACAAGGCGCCTGTTGTTGGGAGAGAAAGGGAAGGCAATTGTAAACTGCTTTGAGATTCCTTAGGGTAGAGAAAAGCAGGGGTATAAAAACCAGTCCTCCCCTTCCTCCTCCTTCTCTGAACTGGCTTGCTCTGCCCCCCCCCCCCGCCCAATGAACTCAGCCCATTTCCTCCTTCCCGGCCAGGTGTTGCAACCTCCCTTTTATGAGGCTACCTGGTCTGGGTCCAATCCTCTCCTAGGATGTTCTACTCAGGAGGCTATAAAAGAAAAAGGAAGTGTCCCCTTCCTCTTCCTTATGCTGTCTGACTCCTTTTTTTTTTTTTTTTTGCAATATTTTTTATTTTATTATTATTTGTTTAATCTGTTACATTGAATATTTATTAATTTTTACAATTTCATCCCTTCCTTCCCTCCCTCCGTCTCTTTTATTCCTATCTTTTCCCCCCAGCCATGGGCACAAAGTCTTAATCTTCCACTGAATGTCCTTCCTTCCTTCCTTCAGTCAGTATCCAATCTAGGTAGGTCTTCCATCTGGTCTTGATTTCCGTGGATTTTTCTTCCCATGATATTCCCTTATTGATTGATGCCACGATATCCGACTGCACAAAATCAAACAGATAGTTGTGCCAGATTTCTATTAACCATTTACTTTGGTCTTTCCACCCCAGAGCAATGACTGCCTTTCCCGCCAGTATCATAGCTTTAATTAGATTTTGATTAGTCCTATTCAATAATGGGCTACCCATTGTACTTAACAACATTAGGTTAAAGTCTGTAGTTAATGTTATATTGCATACTTTTCTAATATTTTCAGTAATTTCCCCCCAAAACTTCTTTACTTCTGCACATTCCCACCACATGTGAGCATACCAACCCTTGAGATGTTTACAGTGCCAGCACAGGGAACTCAATCCTGGAAACATATTAGCTAGTTGTGCTGGTGTCTTGTACCATTTTGTAAGGAATTTATATTCAAGTTCTTTAAATCTGGTTACTTTAATCTCTTCTATTCCTTTCACAATTTTTCTGCCATCCTCTCTGAAATCTGGCCTTCATAGCTCCATCTCTTTTGTACATGCTGTCTGACTCCTTGCCCTGCTCCTCCCTTTGCAACTCACGGGTGTCTCCTATCCCTTTCCATCCCAGCCTCTTCCCTGTCTGGATTGGGTCCTGCCTTGAGCTTCGCCCCTCCACCTCCAGCCAGCTGGCCAGGCTCCCCTCTTCCTGCTGCGTTACTGCAGCCTGGCTGTTGAGGTCCCCCATCACTGGCTTGGCCATGGCCAACCTCATCCCCCTCCAATCTGCCTCTTTCCCACCTCAGAGGCTTTGGATCATCCGTCGCTGGCTGATGATGTCATCAGCTGTTGCAGGATCAACAACCAGGCCCCATGGTTGGGTAGGAGCTCTCTGTCTGGGGCCTGGTCTTCTCCCTCCCCTGGCTTTCCAAAATGGGTCGAGTTGTGTCCCCAGCCACCCGCAGCTTGTGCGGCCAAGCAGAGTCAAGTTGTGTCCCTGGCACAAATATTACCAGGTTGACAATCATCCTTAATGCCCATGGTGTGAAATGTGTTTGTTGCTACTTTCTGCCATTAACCACATAAGATCATCCTGGGCTGTTTCCTTCTTGGTCAACTGGAACCCCTAGAAGGAAGACAGAAAGAGAGAATGATAGAGCCAGAGTGATCCTGACTATGGTCATAATCAGGAAGGAGGGATGCCGGGCTCCAGGTGGGACCTGGGGATCCCCTGGAATTATAGCTCCTCTCCAGGCAGCAGAGATCAGTTCCTGTTGTGTACTAGTCATGAAATGGCGACCGCCATGCGGTCAGAGCACATGGCCCGATTCTACCTGAGCTTCAGCCAGGTAGAACAATAGACAGTCGGATCCAAAACAACCACCAATAGCCAGCCTAGGTCTTCCGCGGGGGACCTATGAACTACAACTTAAGACTTAAGGCCCTATCAGAACTATGCGCATATGCTAAGCCCCTATCAGGTATTTTGGGTGCGGCCAGAGGTGTGGCTCCGGCCGGCATATAAGCAGGGCCCTGAAGCCCTGGCAGCATGCTTGAGCTGACCATCTCCTGAACATGCTGATTCACTTAATAAAGTCTTTGCTATGATCATCCTACAACTCGCCTCCCGACTCCAGTACTTTCCAGTTCCCCTGGGAAAAAAGGGAAGCTTTGTAGGATGGACTCTATGGTGCTGTACCCCACTCAGGTCCCTGTCCTCCCCAGACTCCACCCCCCAAACCCCAGAAGTTTCCCAACCTGGATTTGGCAACCCTACGGCCACTCAAGCTCTGCTGGAGACCCGAGGTCAGGGACCTGTCAGTCCTAGCAGGAAGTCTTTAAAAAAAACCCAATTTATTCTGCTCCTCCACACATAAAGCACCCTTTCTTGTCTGAACAGTGAAGGGAAGAGCCAACCCCGTAGCTAGGGATTTTTTTGGGGGGGGGGAAGGAGGCCTCAGGGGGGCGCAGCTAATTAAATCAAAGTTAATCAAATTAATCCAGTTTGGGGCCAGCGCAGGAGGGAGGGGTCCAGAAGAAACATGAGGGGACGGGCCCCGCATTAGCTATGGACCTGGGAAGAGCTGTTCACAATGCAAGATACAAAGGTTTCCTCCAGCAAAAGGGGGACTTAGAAGAAGAAGAAGAGGAAGAAGAGATTGGATTTATATCCCGCCCTCCACTCCCCAAGGGAGTCTCAGAGCGGCTTACAAACTCCTTTTCCCTTCCCCTCCCCACAACAGACACCCTGTGAGGTAGGTGGGGCTGAGAGAGCTCTTTCCCAAGCTGTCCTTGAGGGCTTGGGAAAGGTCATCCAGCTTGCCCAAGGTCATCCAGCCAGGTGCAAGTGGAGGAGTGGGGAATCAAACCCGGTTCTCCCAGATTAGAGTCCGCGCACTTAACCACTACACCAAACTGGCTACACAAAACTTAAAAACATGCCCGGCCTACCCAGGACAAGCCGCACATGTGTTCTGAGGTCTCTGCTTGCCAAAGGCCCTCTTTCCTTGACAGCTGCACATTTGCCATTAGATTGAAATTCACATTACTTACCTAAACATGCCATGGGGGGGGGGGGGAGCCATGATGGATATAATTTCTAGAAGATTGAAAGGTAACCCATTATAATCATTAAAACAAACCTAAGAGAACTTTCTAGGATGATGGAATAGATTTGGTCTTTTCTTTGCTTCTCTATGGGTCATTAGTTAAAAGGGGAGGGGGGGAGAGAGAGAGAGACGAAAGAAAAGGGCCTGCGACCGAGAGAGAGAGAGAGAGAGGGAGAGGAAGGGCCCTCACACTGCAGGTGTTTTATCCTTTTGTAAGGAAGCTACTTGGAGACAAATGATTCCGGCTGGCATTTTGTACACACCGGAGATTGCTTATCGATCCAGATCAGAATATTCAGGCCGGCCCAGGGGGAAAAGGCCGAGTATTTTCTGAGGGAGTTAATAACTTGGCAGCTGAGCTGTCTTGTCCAATTCACTGAACTCGGGTCCCTAATCAGGCCCGAGTTTCTTATTTTGAGAACTCTCGGCATATGTCTCTGCTCATTGCCTTCCACTCTATTGGGCTAGTGACAGTGATTGAAATGACAGCCTTATAGATAGAGGCTAATCAAATTGTTTATTATCAGCCTAAATCAATATGTATAGATTGTTGAAACATCACTGTCCTGCCAAGGTAGCGTAATACTAACGCCTTCCAGTGCTACTGATACAATTTTCTTTCTTTCTTTCTTTCTTTCTTTCTTTCTTTCTTTCTTTCTTTCTTTCTTTCTTTCTTTCTTTCTTTCTTTCTTTCTTTCTTTCTTTCGTCCCTCCCTCCCTCCCTCCCTCCCTCCCTCCCTCCCTCCCTCCCTTTATAGAGCCAGTTTGGTGTAGGAGAGCCAGTTTGGTGTAGTGGTTTAAGAGAGCCAGTTTGGTGTAGTGGTTAAGTGCGTGGACTCTAATCTCGGATAACCGGGTTTGATCCCCCACTCCTCCACTCGCACCTGCTGGATGACCTTGGGCAAGCCATAGCTCTGGCACCGCTGTTCTTGAAAAAGAGCAGTTTCTGTCAGAGCTCTGTCAGCCCCACCTGCCTCACAGGGTGTCTGTTGTGGAGAGGGGAAGGGAAAAGGAGTTTGTAAGCTGCTCTGAGACTCCTTCGGGGTAGTGAAGGGCAGGCTATAAATCCAATCTCTTCTTCTTCCTTCCTTCCTTCTTGGATCTGTCAAAGAGGCAGAAAGCAATTTGGGGTGAATCTATACATGTTTACACATTCCAATAAAATAACATTAGGGGATAAATAAGATGTCGGTTTGCACTCTGGGTTAAACACGGCATCCTGGGGTCAGCGGGGAGGGTGGAAAAGAACATGGCAACAAGGCAAGACGGATGGAAGTGAGGGATGGAGCGGTTGCCCAGAGCAATGGGGGTAAAAGCAGGGAAAGAATTTTGTAGGCTCGCCAACTCCAGATTGGGAAATCCCTGGAGATTTGGAGGCAGAGCTGGGGCGATGATGGGGTTATATAAAGGGAGGGACCTTGGTGGGGTTACAGTGCCATAGAGCCTACCCTCCAAAGCAGCTGTTTTCTCCAGGGGAACTGATCTTTGTAGTCTACAATTATAATTCCGGTAGATATCCAGGCTGGTCAACATACCTCTCGGTGTCTCATTTAACCTTTTCCTTGCAGACAACAACAGAATCTGTAGAAAATTAAATTTCAGTTTTTAAATTTTATTTTAGTCAAAATATTCTTGCTTTGTGCTTCTGGAAGATTATACTCCTCTGGATTATGGTGGCTTCACAGCTGGAGCTTCACGTCAGTGGGAGGGGCCCTACTGTCTTCAAACTCAAGAAAGTGGGATTGAAACAATGAACACCACCTTCTCGAGTTAGAGATCCATTCCTGGGGATTTGGGGAGATGAACGAGGGAGATGACTGAAGTGGGAGATCCGACCCACTTGTAAAGATGTAATTGATCACCAAATTTGCCTTTTTTTCAGCACCAGGTCAAGACGGCCCTCTTTGCCGAGGCCTTTAAAGACCTCCTTGGTCATGCAGGGGCCTAATACGATTAGCCAGGTACTTTTCTTTCACTTTGGGTTAGGTCTTTTCAGGTCCGGTCTATTATTTCTAATGTTTTTTCATGTTATCTTAAATTAATTTTTAATTTTTAATGCTTTATTTATTGGATTTTATTGGTTTATACATGTTGTAAACTGTCTAGAGAGCTTTGGCTATGGGCGGTATAAAAATAAAATTCTTCTTCTCCTCCTCCTCCTCCTCTTCCTCCTCCTCTTACTACTACTACTACTACTACCAGGGGTTTTTTTGTAGAAAAAGCCCAGCAGGTGCTCATTAGCATAATAGGCCACACCTCGACAGCGCAGCTCATTAGCATATTAGGGGAGGCTGGGAAAGCACAGGGCAGGCATGGGGAGGGAAAGAAAGGCATTTTCAACGTGCCTGGGTTCCCTGCCTGCCCCTTTCCAGGTGCAATGTGTCATCTAGAGAAAGGAAGGCAGAGAGAGGCTTTTCCTTATCAATTTCGCTCTCAGCTGACCGGCCAAGAGTGACATTGACAAGGAAATCGGGAGGGGCTCCCCAGAGGGAAAGAGGGCATTTCAACACGCCGCCTTTCCCTCTTGCGTGTAACGTGGAGAAGGCATTGTACTCTGTAGCCACGCATGCCAGAGGTTGTGGTTGTAGGCGTGGCCAACTCAGGAGCCAGCCGGAACTCCGTTCCTGGGCGTTCCTGCCCCAAAATAGCCCTGACTGCAACTACTCCTCTTCCTCCTCAACCTCTGGTTTGGAGAATGTCTATGGGAACTTTCTTCTTCTTCCTCTTCTTTTTCATCATCATCATCATCATCTTGCTGATGGCTGGACCGATCGTGGGAAGAGGCCACAGTTCTATGGTCGATCATGTGCTTTGCTGTAAGAGGTTTTCTAGGCAAATCACCTCCCTGCCATGCTTCATGGAAGCTGACACAGTGCATGGTCAGAACTGACAAATGTTCCCTATTTTGTTTCGTTTTTCATATTTTTAAAATATTTTCCTCAATGGTTTGTGTGTTTTGTAGGTTGACCTGTATTTAGGGTTGCCCGCCCTCTGCTGGAGGCGAGGAATCCCCTGCTTTTGGGCCCCGCCACCTGCGGCTGACCAGCTGGTTGGCAGGAGAACTTACTGGCAGGGAAGGCCGGCCTAGGCCACTGATACTGGCAACCCAGCGACATCACTTCCCATGTGTACCGGAAGTAACATCAGGTAAAGCCATTTTTTACTATAGAGCTTTGCCCGAATACCAGAGCGTCAGTGATGATGTCACTTCTGGTATATGGTGGAAGTGATGGTGCCACATTGCAAGGCCCTATTCTGTACATGCAATTTCTACCTGTTACGTGAAATATAGAAAGGGATCCAGTGATGTGCAAGTGGAAAGCTAAATGGACTTGGTGTAGTTCCACTCACACGTGATCTTGTGAAAGAACTCAGCAGTTTCCTTCCTGTGCATTATTGGCTGAGGACAGACTGGCAATGTAAAGCGGGACAGCCCCGGGTTGGAAGTGGAAGAAGGGAGCGCGTTCAGACATGCGCATCTGTCCGTCGGCTCCGTTTCGCACTTACCCGTCTCCCACTCGCTTTCCATCCGCTTTAACAGGACACCGGGAGAAACCAGTGTCCAGGGGCCGTCTTGCACTTCCCTTCTGCTTCCAGGCAGTTTGAACCGGAAGAAGGCGGGAGGCAAGCGGAGGCGGCAGTGTGAACGCTGCGTTTTGCCAGTTTGCGCATGAGTGCACATGCGCATATGCGCAAATTGCCGAAACAGCCCTATCACGAGCTGCGGAGGCCGGCCCATGTGGGGCCACTCCGCAGCAGTCTGAACGCTCCATATTGGCACCGTTGCGCAATACACCGGCCGGTGTGAATGGCCAGCCCCGGGGAGTTTTTCCCCCGCAGCAGTTTCCTCCGCATTCATCTCGCTCCAGATTGCCAGTCTGTCCTCAGCCATTGTGCCACCAAATTGACTGCCCAAGATCTTGCACAAGCAGAAACATGAATGGCGATACCATACCTCTGACTTAGAGCAAGAGCAGCAGAAATCTGCGCTCGATCCAACGGATAGTAAATTATACGTATGTACAATTTTTATGTGCTTGCTCCACAGAATCCTTTTGTTCCAATATGTAGTATTTTCATGTTCTGCATTCCTTTTCATGGTAGGCTTTTCCTAACCACGTGCCGTCCCAGAGATGAAGAAAAGGGTGTTCGGCAATGCCAGCATGCTGCTATTCATAACTGAACTGGGTCCCGCAAACGGTAGCTCCTTCCAAAATTATATCTTTCATACTGTAAGGACAGCATATGCTCTAATTGTTGGGTTGAACCACGAAAGCCTATTTTGGGTTCTCGACAGCATCCATTGAAGTCCTCATTATGGTCCCGTCCCCCCGAACCGTAGCACGGATATATTACTTTTGTATCGTTTGTTTCCTTTTGTTAAATTGGAACGCCAGCCAACAGAACAAAATAACCCTGGCCGTTCCTCCTTTCCCTGCTGCTGATCTTTCGAAGGCATAAGGTATAATATCTGTGCAGGTGACAGAATAACTTAAAGTACAAATAGAAAAGAGCAAGAGTCCGGTAGCATCTTAAAGACTAACAAAATACGTGGCAGGGTGGGACCTTTCGTGAGTTACTGCTCACTGTGAGCAGTGACTCACAAAAGGCCCAGTATTTTGCTAGTTTTTAAGGTGCTACTGGACTTTTGCTCTTTTCTGCTGCTACAAACCGACTAACACGGCGACCTGTCTTAAAGTGCAAAAGGTGGAATAAATGGGTGGGAAGAGTTCAGCAGATCCTAGGAAAAACTCCACTAATCTTACAGAACAGACTGCCAGGTTCAAAAACTGATGGGAAAAGCAGTCTAGTTTATCCACACAAATGTTCATGACTGCAGCATTGAGTATAGCCTAGACAGGGCTCGTTTCGTAGCAGGAGCTCCTTTGCATATTAGGCCACACCTCCCTGATGTAGCCAATCCTCCAAGAGCTTACTGTCGCACCTGTAAGAAGAGCTCTGTAAGCTCTTAGAGGATTGGCTACATTAGGAGGGTGTGGCCTAATATGCAAAGGAGCTCCTGCTACGAAATGAGCCTGGTCCTTGCATGTATGGACAGACCATCACAGATCTCGCATTGCTATGAAGATGGGAATTCCCCCCCCCCCCCAATTCACTTTTTCTTTTTAGATACAGTCATTTCCTTTTTTTTCTCTTTCAAAAGAAGGAATTCTTTTTGATTTCTCTTTAGGGTTTTTCCGTTACATCTCTCTGTGGCCTTCTGTAGCTTCAGCCTTGCAGGGGTTTTGTGTTTTTTTGGATGTTGTGCACACACCAGAGGGTGTGTGAGTACCTGCAGAGTGAAATTTCAAAACTTTGTAGAACCTCCTCCCTTTCTGCCTCTGTTCTCCTTGAATTTCTTTCTCGATCAAAATGGAACTGATTTGAAACAGCGTTCTAAAAGGATAAAAAGAAGCAAAATATTGGATTTCAGGGAGAAATTGGTTAAAGAGGAGGGAAATTTCTTTTACTAACGCTATCACAGATTGGGTAGACCTTTCTACTGGCACTGGGCAATATTGTAGCTGTTATGTATTAGGGCTGGAACGTTCCAGGACTGACTACCAGAGACTGGCTGAGCTTGGAGCTCTAGAACGATAGCTCACCAGGACTCTAGAGGGGACCAATGAGGAATCAGTGTTATGTAAATAGCCTATCGTTGGGAGTTGGGTGTGGCTGAGTGTGGTTCTGCATGCTATTTAAACAGGGCTCTTGCCCTGGGGTTTTGACCTTGTTCTTGCTGGATCACAAATAAAATTGAGCTGATCACCAGACACTCAGGCTGAGGACAGACTGGCATTTTGGCCTGCTATAGGTCCACTTTTCAAGCTGATGAAGAGAGCCCGTTCAGACAGCCGCAGATGTCCGGCGTTGCCTTCCTGCACTCACCCCATCCTGAAGCGGTTTCATGGTGCTTCAAACAGATACCCCTGGAAACCGGTGTCAAGCTGTCTGGGTGCGCGTTCATCCCACTTCCTGGCAGTGTGGATGCAAATCAGCCGCGCATCAAGCAACGCTGGTAATGTGAACCTGCTGTTCCGGCGGATGCGCCCATGCCCATGAGCGCATCTGCGCATATGCATGGGTAGGCAAAACACACTAAAGCTGCGTGCCACTATGGCGTGGCTGCCAGGGGCCGCCCCACAGTGTGAACGCTCCATTGTGGCACCTCCCCAGTATGATCCCGCATCAATCTCTGCAGTGCAGACGGAAAGCCCCAGGACAATTTACCCCGGGGCTTTTTGCCTCGCTTCCATTGTGCTTCGGTTTGCCAGTCTGTCCTCGGCCTAGGTCTGCTCATCCATGGAACCCAGTATTTAACAGTAGTCTTGGAAATATACTGTAAAGATACTACCGTACTGCTTCTTTCTGCAGTTTTATAAGGGGACGACATAGCTACCTGCAGGGCTGGGGGGCCTTTAAAAGGCTGTGGTCTCTGAACACTTAAAGATTTCCTCCAGTCCCCTTCCCCCTTTTTGATACAAATCAGGACGTTATCAATTGAGCCCATTCTTCGGGTAACCTCGGCTATACCCGTCCTGAACTTCTGCAGCTTCCCACTCCCCTCCTTTCATGTGGATCAGAAAGCCATGACCCCACAATTAACTATATTTTTCCGTTTCCGACAAACAAAGCCCTGTGAGAGGGGACTCTTTCGAGATCTTCAGAGGCACTGTGATGCCGCTAAATAAACCGGCCCAGCCACAACAAGGCCTTGCTTGTGCGCGGCCTGGAAACCCACGTGCGCCAAATGTCAGAGATGCAGGGCAAAGTGGTGGAAAGTCAGCGGCAAACGGGAAATACGGTGTTACGCAACCCTTTTGTGCGGCGATCAAATCATCGGGCCTAATCCTGGTCTCCCAGAAGACGCACAAGCAAGTCACACATTGGGAAACTAGGCCGACGATGCGGATGCCTTTCCTGCATTGGGTTTCAGTCTCATTGCTTCTCTCGGCTTGGGATCTGCCTCGTGTCACTCCCTGGCCCCCTTTAAACTGGCAGAACTGGTTTCGTCCACCTTACATACTGCTGGCAACGGCACCCAATGGGAAAATGCCTACCGCACGGTACCCTCTTCAGTCTTCCTCACAATCCCTCATCAGCACTATTTGTTAAGTCCTTGAGCTAGGATTGAAACAGCATCCCCCAGACTTCAGGGTTGTTTTTGTAGACCACAGGTTGGTGTAGGGCTGCCAAGTCAGCCCGGGGAGTGGGGGATCCCCCGCTATAGGGGTTCCCGATCCGCCGGCCGGCATTCGGCTGGCAGGGGGATCCCCACCTCTGAAGTCATCCAGCCTGGACGACTTCCCCAGCGTAGTGACATCACCCAGAAGGGACGTCACCACGTTGGAGACGTTGCCAGGGCGACGCTCTGGCAACGCCCCCAACATGGTGACGTCACTTCCAGGTGACGTCACTGGGTGCACGCGCGAAGCGCGCACGCCAGGGAGGATCCCGGGCGGCTCCTGGGCAGCGAAGGACTCCCCCCCACCAATGTGTAAGTTCGACTTGGCAGCCCTAGGTTGGTGTCTAAGTTAACACAGCATCTAGGTATGGGTGGAATCTCCCCCAATCCCAATCCTTCATTTGTTTCAGAAGTTCACTTTGCCATGTGAGGGGAGGGGCCGTGGCTCTGTGGTGGAGCCCCTGCTTGACATGCAGAAGGTCTCAGGTGCAATCCTCAGCATCTCCAGGTGAAAGGATCTAGCAGTGGGTGATGCGAAAGAGCTTTGCAAGAAGAAGAAGAACAAGAAGAAGAAGAGATTGGATTTATACCCCACCCTTCACTACCAAAAGGAGTCTCAGAGCAGCTTACAATCTCCTTTCCCTTCCCCTCCCCACAGCAGACACCCTCTGAGGTAGGTGGGGCTGAGAGAGCTCTCTCGAGAACTGCCCTTGAGAGAACAGCTCTGAAAGAACTTGTAACTGACCTAAGGTCACACTAGCAGCTGCATGTGGAGGAATGGGGAATCAAACCCGTTTCTCCTAGATTAGAGTCCGCGCTCCTAACCACTACACCAAACTGGCTCTCAGAGGCCCTGGAGAGCAGCTGCTAGTCTGAGTAGACATCCATGCTCCCTCTAAGCTGTGAAGTCTTGTGAGCAAAAATTCTACTTTGGGAGCTAGTGGCATTAAAGTTGTGAGCGAGCGATTTGGCTACTGCATACATTAGTTTGCTCTGGAGCCCTCCTTCCTGAGCTAAGGCAAAAATGTGAGAGCCGGAGGCTAAAAAACTGTGAGCTAGCTCACACTAACTCAGCTTAAAAAAAGGTTTATATTTAATATAATTGTGGGGTCTGGACCGGGGGATGGCCTGGAAGAAAACTGAATTTTTAATCTCTTATTTCACCATCAGCACTTGCTGAGTCAAATGTCTTGTCAGTTAAGCAATGGAAGGAAGGGTGGGTTAAATATGTGATCGAACTTGGTTCCTCCTCCCACAGCCGAACTCTGCCTGTCTGAAAACCACAATGACACATGAATACACACATGAATGCATTCTTTCGGCTTTATAGTGAATCATTGCCTTGGTCCATTGAGGTCAGCATTGCCTACTCAGACTGGCAGTGGCTCTCTAAGGGTCTCAGGCTGAGGTCCTTCATATCACCTATTGCCTGATCCTTTTTAACTTTGCTGGGGATTGAACCCAGGAACTTCTGCATTAGGGCTGCCAAGTCAGCCCAGGGGGCGGGGGATCCCCCACTACAGGGGTTCCCGATCTGCTGGCCAGCATTCGGCTGGCAGGGGGAACCCCACCCCCGAAGTCATCCTGCCAGGATGACTTTCCCCAACGTAATGACGTCGCCCGGAAGTGACGTCACCACGTTGGGGGCGTTGCCAGGGTGACGCTCTGGCAACCGCCCCAAAACTCTATGGCACTGCGCGCGCCGAGGGAGCTCCCGGGCCAAGGAGGACTCCCCCCCCGCCGCCATTAGGTAAGTAGGACTTGGCAACCCTATTCTGCATATAAAGCTGAGGCTTTCTCCCTCACCCACAGCCCCTCCCAAACAATTTCCAGCTTTTCAACAGGGAGTTAATTCATTTGGGTGGGGGGAAGTTCTTAGTGTGCAACCCCCCTGCTGTAGACCACGCAACCTTGTGATCAGATGGTAAACATCTCCTAAGGCTATATATGGTTATACATCTCTGGGTGACTTTTGTTTAGAAACCACAATATTAAAGCGCTGTCTGGTTTTTCACCGATAAATTAAGAGGGAGCACGCAGAAGGAATGTGAGTCTTTCATTCCTCAGTGATTTTAAATAGAACTCAGGGCCTATCAATGCAACGGCAATACCAATTTATCAAATGGGGTGGGTGGGGGGGTGAAGCAATTAAAGCTGAGGACTGAGACTGATAAATGTATAGGTAGGGGAAACTTCGGCAATGCATATTCAGTGTCAGGGGCTGATTAAGTAGATGCAATGTAACAAAGATTATTAATGTGCCCAGACAGGGTGTTCTGTTTGCAATGGCAGTTGAGAACTGACCACTTTAAAACAGGGCCCAAAGAGAAAATGTCCGTGATGTTTTTAAATGAGCTCTGTGTGAAATCCTGAGGATTCAAACAGATCGTAATTGGTGTGAGTAGTCCTCATGAAGACATATTTGCCTGTACAAAATAATTGGGCATACATCACGAAATAGCAAAGTAGGGCTAGTCCCAAATTTGTCACCCTTGTTGTCCTAACCCGAGAATCCCCATTTCAGTTTCATCTCCCTTGTGATACTGATTCTTTAGAAGAGAAGAAGAAGAAGAGATTGGATTTATACCCCACCCTCCACTCCCCAAGGGAGTCTCAGAGCGGCTTACAAACTCCTTTTCCCTCCCCCTCCCCACAACAGACACCCTGTGAGGTAGGTGGGGCTGAGAGAGCTTTTTCCCAAACTGTCCTTGAGGGAACAGCTGGTACAGAGCTATGGCTTGCCCAAGGTCATCCAGCCAGGTGCAAGTGGAGGAGTGGGGAATCAAACCCGGTTCTCCCAGATTAGAGTCCGCGCACTTAACCACTACACCAAACTGGCTTTATTGCTGTGCCATACTTTATGTCTTCGGGTTTAATATTTGAAGTAATGTTTTTCAGTATTTTTAACATGGGAGAAGAGCTTCCATCATTCCAAGTTGGGAGGGGGGGGGATGACATTCCTTCTGGTCTGAGGACAATCCATGATTTTTGGCACCTTAAAAAGCACTCTTTTTTGTATTTGTGTGTGCGTGTGTTTGTGTGCCTGTGCCTAGAAGTCATGGCGACCTCTGACAACTCCTACTGGGGCATGGAAGACGTTCAGAGAAGTGGCTTGATAGCCTACCTCTGCCTCCCAGCCTGGGTATTCTCTGGAGGTCTCCCATCCAAATACTTGCCAGGATCAGCCCTGCTTAGCTTCTGAGATCTGACAAGATCAGGCTTGCCTGGGCTATCCAGGTAAGGGCTCAAAGGGCTCTGATTTGGGATCAGATCAGATTGTGTCCTGTTAACCCAGTGATAAACTTGGTGCTTCCACAGAGTCCCCAAGCAAGTCGCAAAGGAAACAATACTCTGTTGCTGTTCTTTTTATTTATATTTATTAGTCAAAACATTTATTTCCCTTCTTTCCTTGTAGCTCAAGGCCAGTGTGGTGAAGTGGTTAAGAGTGTCAAACTAGTATCTGGAAGTCCCAGGTTCAAATCCTCTCTGGTGCCATGGAAGCTCGCTGGGTGACCTTGGGTCAGTCACACTGTATCAGCATAACCTACCTCACAGGGTTGCTGTGCAGATAAAAATGGAGGAGAGGGGAATAATGCAAGCTGCTTTGGGTCCCCACTGGGGAGAAAGGTGGGGTATAAATGCATTTACCAGATCAATAAAATGAAATTAAAGACAGCTTACAGTAATATTTAAAAACATTTTCTGTCTAAAACCAAAAATAAAACAACAAACCTCAAATCTTCCCCTCCTTAAAAGAGGCCTGCTGATTCAAACTCCCTCCAAAGGCCTAGCAAACAGGCAGGCCTCGCAGCACCTCCTGAAGATCTCCACGGAAGGGAACCTCTCACCTCTTCAGGTAACCCATTCTTCAGGTAACCCATTCCACCTCTTCAGGTAACCCATTCCACAGTCTTCACACATGCCAAATAATGCAGTTTCAATCCACTCCAGTGACTGTTTGCAAGTGAGTTTTGCCTTTTTGCACAGTAAAATCCGGTTGCAAAGTGCATCAAAAGTGAATCGGAAGTGCATTATTTAGCCTGTGTGAAAGCGCCTGTTCTTCTGCATATGACTGTATATTTCCAAGGCTTTTATCACCAACACAGTGCCATAGGATTGCAGTCTTACACTCTTCTGGTTTATATGTTGTTTGGATACTATGAGGTAAATTAAAGTGGATTGAAATTGGATTATTCACCATGTGTGATCACAGCCTAAAAGTATCATGATGGAAAAGGCCCTGAGTGCTGGTCGATGCTGGATGGACCACGCTCAGTGGTGGGATATACATTAGATGGCTACCTGACAACCAGTGTTCCTTTTAAGCTGAGTTAGTGTGAGCTAGCTCACAGATTTTTAGCATCCAGCTCACATATTTTTGCCTTCGCTCAAGAAGCATGGCTCCAGAGCAAACTAATCTATGCAGCAGCCAAATCACTGGCTCACAACTTGAATGCCAGTAGCTCCCAAAATAGAATTTTTACCCACAAGACTCCTAGGGTTGCCAAGTCTTAGGGACTCACCGCCGGGGGGGAGTCCTCCTCCGGCTGGGAGTTTCTCCTCGCCCAGCGACATCACCAGAAGTGACATCAGCATGCTGGGGGCGTTGCCAGGGTGACGCTCTGGCAATCGCCCCAAAACTCTATGGTATCATAGAGTTTTGGGGCGATTGCCAGAGCGTCGCCCTGGCAACGCTCCCAACGTGCTGACATCACTTTTGGTGACATCATTACATCGTCCTTGCTGGACGACTTCGGGGGTGGGGTTCCCCCCGCCGGCCAAATGCTGGCCGGCGGATTGGGAACCCCTTTAGTGGGGGATCCCCCGCCCCCCGGGCTGACTTGGCAGCCCTAAAGACTCCACAGCTTAGTGGGGGCATTGCTGACAATTGTAGTTGGTGCATGGGGGTACGTGGCAGGAAACAGTCCTTCATTTATTTATGTAGATGATCCACATCCTGATTTCCTTTCCAGTGGGGGACCAAAACAGCTCATGACATTGTCCTCTCCTCCTCTATTCTATCCTCCCAACAATAACCCTGTGAGGTAGATTAAGTTGAGAGAAAATGGCCGGCTTAAGCCAGCCAGAAGCTGACAGAAAGTTTGTGTGAGGAAAGCTTTAAAAGTATACATTCCCCTTCGCGAGCTGGAAAAGTCCATTCCATCATCTCAGGTCTTTGCCGCCTCATTATCAACAGATTCTGTTGAATTTGTCACCCAGGCCTGTGGGATGGAATTATAAACATTCACCCTCATAAATGATTTTGGGACTCTTAAAAAGGAGAAATGTTAGTATCTCCCCCAGAGAAGGGGGAGGGAGTTCTGAAATGCCACAAAACGCAACCCGGCATGTAACGTAGATATTACTTTCCGTTTTCAGATAAGGATTTCTGGAGCATATTTGAAAGGAGAGCGCGCGCCCTGCGAGGAGAACATAACGCGGCTATTATGAACCGTGTATCTTTAATACCACTTGGCTTTGCCCTCGTGGTAAATAAAGAATATTCATTAGTCAAGTGGCTTCTTTGACGGAGCCTTTGTTTTTACATTGATTGCTAAATTATGTATTCGGCTGATTTATTTATAGCTCTTGACTCAGATGCGTAAAGGCTGTATGGGAGAGAGGCCTGGAGAGACGTTAGTGGAGGGGGGAAGCTTCAGAAGAGCCCCTGAAGGTCTTGAAGTCAGCTCTGGTGTTTTTCCCCCTCTTAGGCTCTTTTTCTTTGCCTTGTCATTAAAAGATAGGTAAAACCAATACTTTTGGAACACCGTAGATCTATTTTGTGAGGCAAACAGATAAATGTCCCTTCATGAATGTGAGGGGCCTTGGGTTGCCGGCTTCCGGGTGGGGGCCCGGAGATCTCCTGGAATTACGACAGATCTCCAGACTGCAGGGATCGATTCCCCTGGAGAAAATGGCCACTTCTGAGGGGGACTCCATGGCATTATACCCTGCAGGGATCTCTCCCCCCAATTCTACCCTCCTCAGGTTCCACCCCTAATTCTCCAGGAATTTTCCAACTCAGAAGTGGCAACCCTGCAAAGGTCTTCTAAGGAGGACTGGCCTAACAGAGCTTTCCAAGTAGTGCTTGCATGGTGGGTTGCTGTCAGCAGCTCCCACCTGGAGGCTGGTATGCCTACGTGCTCTCCAAACTCCCACTCTGAGAAGCCAGTGAACCCTTGGACCCAGCAAGGTTGGCTTACAGAAATTCTCTAGGAGAAGGGGAGTCTTTAGCAGAAATCTAGCACAAGCAGAACATTGTGTCATGGAAAATATGTGTTATGAACTCAACAAAATCATGGTGGGATGGTGGTTAGAGGGCCAACAATTAAAACCTTATATATATATAAAATATGTAAAAATGCATGTATTTATTTGTAAAAAAAATTAAAAACATATAGGGGCCCAATTACACCTCATATAGAAATCCCAAAATCATACACACAAGGGCCAATGGACTTGACCTGGCAGTCAGTCAGTTTTGCTTTGGCTTGAACTGAACCATCATTGAAAGGCACTTTCTGGACCAGAAATTATTATTAGTGAAATATCATTTGGCATATGGTTGGATCTTGGAAGGCCTTGTTTATACTTTTATTCTATACCTAGACCGATTTCCCACAGCCGCCGCTCCACTCCCACTCTTCTCTTTGCCCTGATCGTAAGTGTCAATTTCCCACTATTTGCTGTGTGGCCACATTTTGGCCCGCAGCTTCACCCGATTTCCCCCGCACCTACTTGATCCTGTTTTTGAGGACTGAGTAGATGCAGGGGAAATTGGGTGAAGCTGCAGGGCAAAATGCAGCCGCGTAGCAAATAGTGGGAAATTGACACGATTGGGGCGAAGGGAAGAGCAGGGGCAGAGCAGTGGCTGTGGGAAATGATCCTAGTAATTTCACTTTGGAACAATTCTTTTCCAGTCCATTTTGTATCCGTGCTGCTTGTATTCTATTATATTATGGTATAAGCCAATTTGTTCCTCATTGTGGTTGACCTCTGAAGAAAGCCAAAACGTGTCAAGTCAAATCCATTGGCCCTTGTGTAATATTCTGGAATTTTATATATGAGGTGTAATTGGGCCCCTATATGTTTTTTTTTATTTTTTTAACAAATAAATACATATATTTTTACATATTATCTATATTAAGTTTTAATTGTTAGCCCTATAATTTGTTTGACTTATCTTTTTAAGGTTCTTCATCCTAGGCTTCAGGGTTAAGTCTGTTTCCCTTTTATGTTCACGGGATACTGGTTAGAGCCCAGAGATCAGCAGTCCAAATAGCCCAAACAAAGCCAACCTTTTCAGAGCTCAGAAATTAAGCAAGGGATGGGAGACCACTAAAGAATACAGGGTCCTCTGTGCAGAAGAAGGCAATGGCAAACCATCTCTGCTCATCTCTTGCCTTGAAAAGCCCATGAGGTGGAACTTCAGGGGGTCATCCTGAGTTGGTTGCAATTTGATGGCACATGTTACTGACTGAAAACCTTGGAGACCCAGGCTCAAAGAACATAAGAAAACAAGAACGGCCCTGCTGGATCAGAGCAGTGGTCCATCTGTTCCAGCATCCTATCTTACTGAGTGGCCAGCCAGTTCTTCTGGAGGTCCAACAGCTGGGCACAGAGTCTGAAACCTTTCCCAATGTTGTCTCCTGGCACTGGGATTCAGAGGCTGACTGCCTCTTAACATGGAAGTTCTCTTAAGAACATAAGAAGAGCCCTGCTGGATAAGACCAATGGTCCATCTAGTTCAGCATTCTGTATCACACAGTGGCCAACCAGTTCCTTTGGAGGGCCAACAACAAGGCATAGAGGCCAAGGCCTTTACCTGATGTAGCCTCCTGGGATTCAGAGGTTTAGTGTCTCTGAATGTGCAGGTTCCTTTCAGTCACTGTGACTAGTAGCCACTGAAAAACCTATCCTCCATGAATCTATCTAATCCCCTTTTAAAGTGTTGGAATATGGAAGGTCTATCGTGCATAGATAAAGATGATGACAAGAAGATCCTGCAGGGGGCAGCAGAGGGGACTAGATAGCATAGTGAGATTAGGGACTTCCTACTATTTTCAGATAGTCTCCTTACTGTCTTCTGATTGGCTCAACTGAGATTTCTCCTGCTGACTCCGTCCTAGCTAGTTAGACATTTAGACTTCTCTTTCCCCTTTCTTCTTTCTTACAACATTTGTTCTCTTCTTAAAAAACTGACGTTATTATTTAAACAGATTGTGCTCTGCTTTATTGCATATCTAAGCTCTGCCACCATAAAGCTGTTTATTCCTGTGGCCACCACTGCATCCTTTAGTTACCAGGCCTAGTAGCCACTGATAGACCTATCCTCCATGAATCTATCTAATCCCCTTTTAAAGCTGTCTATGTCTGTGGCCACCACTTCATCCTCTGGCAGTGAATTCCATCCTGCTCAGCCATGAAATCCCTAAGATGACCTTGGGACAGGTACTCTGTTCCAGGCTAGCCTATGTCACAGAACTGTTGGGAAGACAAAATTGTAGGGGAGAATTATGTTGGATCAAAGGCAGGATGAGTGTGTACAGTATAGATAGTTCAATCTACAGCCATATTGGCAGCTACAAGTGTACTGATAAAACCAGAATGTGTATTCTTCCCCCCCCCTTGAAAGAGTGAGATGCTTATTAAGTGGTGGTGTACATTATCTACCCCCCCATCTTTCCTTTTATCTGTCTATTTTAAGCGTTTTGATTATTGCCTGGCTAATAATAGGTGCTCTTTTGTCAAAGAGCTGAATGCAGAAGAGAGTAGATATTGTAGTATATAATTGTTCAGTTGACTGCCATTGAAAATTCCCAGCTACTACTGTATGAGAGAACCTTCCTCCCGTGTTACTTGCTAATTTATCATGTAATGGTAATTAGAACTATCAGCAGCAGGAAAACCCACCTGGGGTGAAGAGTCTTTGGTGTCATTCCCTTCTCCTGTACAAACATCCCATTGCCTGTTCTTGCTGCAAGAAAGAAAAGGAGATGTCAATAAACGGTATAACAACAAAAATATGGTGTCATCCTCCATGATGGGTTGAGGCAGGTGGATAAGGGAAGCAGCCCTCAACCTACCTTTTGAGAAACAAGAATTTATCTGTGCTTGGCGAAGACTGAGGCACTCACATCCTACCAAGATGTCGGAGGAAGGATCTGAGATCGATCTGTGTGGTCACTGTAGAAGAGCCCATGATACAGTACCCTGAGATGCCCATCTCTCCTTTCTTCTCTTTCTGTCAGCGTGGACTCTAATCCAGGAGAACCGGGTCTGATTCCCCACTCCTTTACTTGCAGCTATTGGATGATCTTGGGCAAGCCATCGTTCTGTCAGAGCTGTTTTCCCAAGGACAGATCTGAAAAGAGCTCTCTCAGCCCCACCTACCTCACAGGGTGTCTGTTGTGGGGAGGGGACGGGAAAGGAGTTTGTAAGCTGCTCTGAGACTTCAACTGGTCCAGTTAGGAAGAGTTCAGGCTTGATTTGATCAAGAACCCACTTATTTGTCTTTTTTGGTGATCCACGGTATCCGTAAAGCTCTCATCCAACACCACATTTCAAAGGAATCACCTTTCTTCCTGTCCACTTTCTTCACTGTCTGACTTTCCCACCCATGCCTAGTAATGAAAAATACTATGGTATGAAATACCTTGATCTTGGTCACCAATGACACATCCTTATTCTTCAGAATCTTTTTTAGCTCCTTCATAGCTGCCTTCCCATTCTCAATCTCCTTCCAATTTCTTGGTTGTAGTTTCCCTTTTGGTGGATGGGGCCAAGGAATAGAAAATCTTGAACAATTCCTTCACTGTCAACTTGAAAGTTGGGTAATTCCCCTGCAGTCATTACTGACTGGTGTTCAGCTCAGGCGCTAAAATATAAAAACGGTAAAGAAACATTACAAGCCCACAAAAATTAATATATAGCCTTGGAAGAGTGAGAGGACCCATTCCAAGGCTCCAGGTCTTGAATAGGGGTACCAGTTCCAGGTTGGGAAATTCCTGGAGATTTGGGGGTGGAGCCTAAGGTGGGTGGAGCTTGGGGAGGGGAAAAAGAGCTCAGGAAGGATGAGATGCCAGAAAACCCACCCTCCAAAGCTGCCATTTTCTCCAGGGAACCTAATCTTTATATTCTGGAGAGCAGTTGTAATTCTAAGAGAACTCCAGCCCCCACCTGGAGCTTGGCAACCATAGTCCTGGGCCAAAATTGCAGTCTTTAACCAGCAATCTTTGATGCTTGGTATGTATTTCAAAAAATATATTCTGTAAAAAATGTCGGGAAAATTAGTTGAGCTTCCTTTGTTACTGTCCGGGAGTGCATGGAAGCATTCCTAAAACGAATCTTGTGTGTTCATATGCATAGAAGGAGTCACCTTTCATTGACCCTTCAGCCTAGCAGAAATGGTTGTGTGAAGCTTTCTCTGAACAGGGTGGAAGATCAATAGCCCTGCTTAAAAACTGGAGACCCTATTCGAAAGAGGCATTCAAGTTTAACCACTTCTGTTGACTCCCAACGGTTCGCCCAACAGCTTCAACAAATGTCCTGACTTTTTCACAGGCGAATTCTTGGCGTTGCTTCTTCCAATTATCAGAGTCTTCTGTTGGGCTGCTTTGTGGTTTCATTCTTTTCCTCTGTCCATTGTTTCCCCCCAGTTTCAAGGCCAGGAACGGCACAGTTGCTTGGGTGGTGGTGATGGATGAGTGGAGAAGAAGACTCCCCATGCTTTTGAAATGAATTTTTGCTAAATGAGATGGAAAGGGAAAGCCTTTTATTCTTAAAAAAGAGAATAAAGACCCTCCATGGTAGAGATGAAAAATATTTTAAGAGGAATGCTGGGAACAAACTCTCTCTTCTTTGGCTGAAGACAGTGAGAAAGGAGAAGGGTTCTGACTGATCTGTTGATGTCTCCTGACATCCTGTTAACGAATTTTTATTTTACTTTTTTTTAAAGGAGGTCATGCATCCATTGCAAGAATAAGGGGAAAAAACGGTGTCATAGATGAGCTAGCCAAGTGAAAAGTTATGTGGTCCTTGCCAGAATAGTCATGTGCTTTACATCCTGGTATACAGAAAGTGGTGGCTCTGGCGACCTGTGGTGTGCTCCCGATATTTGTTTTTCCAAAGAAACAGGTAAAAATATGGAAGTTACACAAATATCACACACGCACTATTTTTCTGGCAAGACTGAGAGGCATGTTGGATATTTTATATTCTGCTTGTGAACCAATAAGGCTTGGCATCGGGATTTTACCCACTACAGCAGTTGTGGGTTCGAATAATAATGTGATAATGTTTCTTTAGTGTTGACATTGCCAATAAGTGAGCATTTCAACATTTCTAACTTCTATTGTCTGAAAGAAAACTTGAGAAGAAAAAACACAAATAATAAAAAACAAAGTTCAACAAAATATGAATGATAACACAACCCCTGAAAACAAACGCTATGGACTATAGCTAGCTTTACCTAGAAAGCAACTAATTTTCACGACTGTATTTAGATAATGTCGGATGGTTAAGAATGTAACATACCCATACTAATCCTTGTCATACTTTTTGTTTTTTCCCTTTTTTCAGTTTTAGTTTTTTAGTGATACCCCGTGTGCCCCATCCTTTAGGTTCTAGTGTTTAAAAATAATTTATATATATATACACACACACACACACAAATATATATATCTAAAAACCATTTCTGATTTCTAGACATATACCCAGCTGCTTTCCCCAATGGAGAATGTCATTTTTACTTCCTCTGTTTTCTCCTCACAGCTATAGCCCTGTGAAGTGGGTCAGGCTGAGAGAGTGAGTGACTGGCCCAGGGTCACCCAGCGACTTTCCATGGCAGAGTGGGGATTCGAAACTGGGCTCCCCATATTCTAATCTGAAACTCTAACCACTGCACATGCTGGCTCTCTCAAGGAACCAGATCTCTCTGAATCTGAGAAAAAGACAGTTTGGTGCAGTGGTTAAGTGTGTGGACTCTAATCTGGAAGAACCGGGTTTGATTCCCCACTCCTCCACATGCAGCTGCTTGGATAACCTTGGTTCAGTCATAAGTTCTCTCAGAGCTGTTCTCTCAAGAGCAGTTCTCGAAAGAGCTCTCTCAGCCCCACCTACCTCATGGGGTGTTTGTTGTGGGGAGAGGAAGGGAAGGAGGTTGTAAACTGCTCTGAGACTCCTTCTGGTAGGGAAGAACAGGGTATGAAACCAACTCTTCTCCCTTCACTATCTCCCTTCATTATCTTGTCATTACCCTACCCCACCTTCCTGAGTAGATATAAATTACCTGCTCACCATTTTTCTTCTCACCTTGACACAGAGAGTACTCCATCTTTCTATGTTATACCTTTGAGGATGCCAGTCAAAGCTGTTGGCGAAATGTCAGGTCCTACAATGCCAAGACCACAGCCATACAGCCCGGAAAATCTACAACTTTCCACATTCTTGCACTGCCACATGGGAATTGTAGTTCTACTCACTAAGGTCCTCCTCACATTTTCCTGCCACTTCGGATTTTCTCAGTGTTCAAGTGACGGCAATTTAAGTCAACAGCAAAACAGC
This sequence comes from Lepidodactylus listeri, assembly GCA_029233225.1. Classification (NCBI taxonomy): domain Eukaryota; kingdom Metazoa; phylum Chordata; class Lepidosauria; order Squamata; family Gekkonidae; genus Lepidodactylus; species Lepidodactylus listeri. Next base: position 53,437,768 of record JARCFY010000017.1, read on the forward strand.
ATCCAAATAACCCTGGGCAACAGCAGGCTGAAACCAGGCTGACCATTGAAGGGAAGTAATGTAATGCAAAATGGTGGTGGTGGGCAGAATTAAAAGAAGGTTTTTAGTGCAGAATTGCTTGGAGGACACCACGGTGAACATGGATTGAAAGGAGAGTGCGGAAAGGCCCTATGTTCCAACCATGTGCCAACATGCTGAACGAGGCCGGCTGCATTAGTGCAAGTCATCTACATCCTCAAAAGTTAGTTTATTTTCAATAAATTGGTTAATCCAAGCAAACCAGTCAATCATAAGTATGTGCCACCTTCCCTGGGAAGAAAGGTTAAAACACTTGGGGCTTTTTAGCTTGGAGAAACGACAATTGATGGGTGATGTGACAGAGGTTTACAAAATTATGCATGGGATAGAGAAGGTAGAGAAAGAAGTACTTCTCTCCCTTTCTCACAATACAAGAATACATGGGCACTCAATGAAATTAATGGATAAGAGGCCCTAGAACAGATAAAAAAAGGGGCTTTCTTCCCCCAAAGAGTAATTAACACATGGAATTCACTGCCACAAAAAGTGGTGGCGGCTACAAGCATGGACAGCTTCAGGAGGGGATTGGATAAACATACAGAGCAGAGGTCCGTCAGTGGCTATTAGCCACAAGATATAGATGTCTGGGGCAGTGATGCTCTGTATCCTTGGTGCTCGGGGGGGGGGGGGGCAACAGTGGGAGGGCTTCTGGAGGTCCCATTGGTGGACCTCCTGATGGCACCTGGTTTTTGGCCACTGTGAGACGCAGAGTGTTGGACTGGCTGGGCCATTGGCCTGATCCAACATGGCTTCTCTTATGTTCTTAGCTGCTATCTGGCCATGTTTAATGGCCCTAACTGGAGAGAAGCAAAACTGCTGGAAATACTGCTCATTTTAAAACTGTGAACTAATCATCATTGTGACTGTATGGAGCACTTGACTCATGAAAATGATACCCGCAAGTAGAAGAAGAAGAAGAAGAAGAAGAAGAAGAGATTAGATTTATACCCCGCCCTTCACTCACTTGGAGTCTCAGAGCGGCTTACAGACTCCTTTCCCTTCCCCTCCCCACAACAGACACCCTGTGAGGTAGGTGGGGCTGAGAGAGCTCTGACAGAAACTGCTCTTTTTCAAGAACAGCTGGTACAGAGCTATGGCTTGCCCAAGGACATCCAGCCAGGTGCAAGTGGAGGAGTGGGGAATCAAACCCGGTCCTCCCAGATTAGAGTCCGCGCACTTAACCACTACACCAAACTGGCACCAAGTAAGGTAAATAGGGCTGCCAACTCCAGCTTGGGAAATTCTTGGAGATTTGGGGAGGGGGGCTCAGGAGGGGGGAGAGCTCAGCGGGGGCCTAATGCCGTAGAGTCTGCCCTCTGAACTTGAAGCTGCCATTTCCTCCAGGGGAACTGACCTCTGTAGTTTGGAGATCAGTGTAATTCTAGGAGAACTCCAGACCCCACCTAGAGTTTGGCAACTTTAATTTCCGAATGTGTTCTTTAAAAACATGGAATCATCACTGAATCCTCAGAAGGATCTAGAAGTTCATTAGAAAAACTTTCATGTTCTTTCCCGTTTCACCACTGTGCTTGGTAGTCAAACCGTTGTACCCTCTCATGCCATATAAAATTATATTTAAAAGATCTCTAATAAAAATGCATGGATATTTGGATAGCTGCTCCGTCCTTCAATAGCAGTTCACTCGGCTCCATTAATCCCTGTTACTTTTCCAAAGGGACACTTTATAATGTTTTGGATAAAATCACATACTTGGTCTGGGGAGGATAGATTTCAAAACATTAGTGGAGTCTTTGGGTTTTAAACATCAGAATTTACTTTTTACACGGACTGCTGAAACAACAGTTCCCTTACCTTTCAGCATCTACGCATGCTGCCAAAAATGATATCCTTGTTTGGAAACAATAAACCATCTTTGACAGGTTTAAGACTCGGAGAGGAACTTTACAAAAATAAGGAGTAAGCAGAAGTAAAACAAGGAATATTTACCTTGAAGGAAGAGCTCTGGCTTGAGGAACACGGATTATATTGCTTTGTGCATGTGTGTATTTTTACGCACACAGATCTCATTCATAGGATGATTGACAACGTTAAGGAGTTTCTTCCACAGGTGTAACCACCCAATCCAAGACATCCTGGTTACCTGAAGCAAACAGATGAGAGTCACCAGGGACTTCCAGGTCCAAGATTCTGTTGAGTCCACCCCCTCTCCCAACTTAGGCCCATCTCAAACATCCTAGGAAAACAAGGGGCATGACTTGGCCAGCTGCAAGGCTTGACCAGGTTTCCTGGAAATTTAACCCCTATCCCACCTTCCTCATCTGCCCTAATTAGAAGAGTTCCATCAACATCAAATCTTTAGTTTGGTGAAGAAGGAGGAGGAAGAGGGGATTGGATGTATACCCTGCCCTTCTCTCGGGGTCTCAGAGCAGCTTACAATCTCCTTTCCCTTCCTCACCCCACAACATACACCCTGTGAGGTAAGCGGGGCTGAGAGAGCTCTTTTGAGAACTGCTCGTGAGAGAACAGCTCTGAGAGAACTTGTGACTGACCCTAGGTCACACCAGCAGCTGCATGTGGAGGAGCGGGGAATCAAATCCGGTTCTCCCGGATTAGAGTACGTGCTCCTAGCCACTACACCAATAAGGCCCGTGCCAGTCTTCCCTTCTGGGGGAGGGAGTGCAGCAATCTGAGGGTGGGCACCAAAAAAGCTCTCTGCTGTGTCCCAGTCAACTGAATCTCAGATAACGATTGAACTTGGGACTCTTTGCATACAGAACACTTGTGTTGGCACTGAGCTGTGGCCCTTCCCTGAAGTTCTCCTCTCCGCATAACCAGATTTGTCCATTTTTCCTCCATTATTTTGTCTTGTCGGCAGCGTATTGTCCTCCCAGCATTGCCTTGAATGATTTCCAACATGTCAGTTTCCAAACCATGGGGCCCCGGGTGGCAGATCGCAGTCAAGTTTTATGTGGTGCTGTGCTGGCATAGCTACTGGCACTCCCTGTTTTCGGCCCTTAATGTGCTGGCACAGCAACTCGTAAGCTTGAACTGAAAGTCGGGGAAGAACAGTTTGGCTCTCGCAAAGTGTTACATATTCAACATGTCACTTGTCGTGCATGTGAGTCGGGGGGTGGGGGGAAGGGAAGAAACACAGAAAGCAAAAAAAAAAAAAGCAACGCGAAAGGATTGCAGGCCATTCTGGCTTGGGGGGTGGGAGCGTTATCTTAAAGGCGATGCGAAGGGACCAGACCTGTACAGGCCCCGTACAGCACAGCAATGCCTTTTGATTGTTCAAGCACAATCAGTTGGACAGCTGAGCACATTTGATGCGAAATTCGCGGCATCTCTAGTGTTCGTATGAGTATGCACACGAGCCCCGGTCCAAATCAATCTCGTTTTGTTTAAACATGTAACATTCTCAAATAGTGTGCACAAAGTATTACTCTCTCTGTGTGCACGTTTTCTAGGCATGTACACTTAAAAATGTGTATGCTTTGTTGCTGAAATGGATACATCTCCAGTGTACTTACAGATATAAGGGAGGATACACCCCCCCCCCCTTCAAACCATCCAATATGTCCTCGTTGAGGATTTAGGCAGCAATGGTTTCAGCATTCCCCGCTACAACCATAAATAACATGCCCATCTCTAATTTGGCCTCCAATAACATCTGACCAACCTTGATTTATCCACAGACAAAAAACCAGGCGTCTCTAATTTGCTAACCAATCGCTGCAACTCTCTTCCTGCCAACCAATAATTCTGCCATCTCTAATTTGCCAATAAATAATTCTGCGCTCTCAGATTTACTAACCGATAATGCGGCCGATTTGCTGACCAATGATTGTGTCAAGTAGTAACAGCGCCCCTAGCAAATAGTAATTCGCCAAGCAATATTTGGGACCTCTTCTCCCCCCTCCCCACCCCTCCCCCCCATTTGCGGCAAAGAGCTGCAGCAGTCCTTGATTTTGATAGCTGTTATGCAGTCCTGAAACTGTTTTGTGCTGAGAAGTGGTCCTTTCGCGGACAAAGGATTTGCTTTCTCTGACAATCGAAAGGGGGTCCATACTAGCTCTGCGAAAGACTGCTGTGGGATACCTTGGAGAGGGGGGTGAGTGTTTTCTCTCCTCGCTGTTATCCTGGAGTAACATTCGTGCCATCATGCTGTGGCTTGGCTAGGACTTTGCTGAGCTCGGATGGCATGTGGCGGCAAGAGAACAGGCCGTGGAGCCAAGTTCCTTGTCCCACTGACCCTGCCACCCAGGTTGCTCACGTGGCGGCAAAGAGCTCAGTTCCTGCGAGTCTAATTTCACTCGGGCTTGGCATAAAAGGGAAACAGACCGTGAAATGTTTTCCTGAAGGGGGCAAGCGGGGGGGGGGGGGGAGAAACAAGTCCAAGACACGCACTTATCAGTTAATTGGTGTGATGAATCAATACATTCGTTCAGACCCAATTAAAAACGTGGCTTCCCACCATGATTTTGATTAGATCTGTATGCTGGGCGTTCCTCACGGACAGCAACATTGGCCATGAGTCGACATGCGCAATGGATTGTTGTGAATGGCTATGTCACATGTTCATCCTGGTAGATACCAGGAAGTCTTCATCATTTGCACATTACAATGAGCACGGGGCATTCACTCACTCCCTACTTATTTGTGATGCAACTTTGTGTAATCGCTTCAGAATCTGCAATGCCACCTTTTGCCCTACGATGCCCTTTAACTGTTGCGCTTGTAGTTGATCATGAGCACTAGCCTTTGACACCAGCCTTTCCACCCATCTCTTGAACCTGTCTGTGAAACTGACTTGACTTGACTTGAATAGGGTCAATGAGGTCGCTTAGCTCAGTGTTATCAACTTCCCCCAGCCTTTCCCGACACTTTGCTACCTGAGATGCTTCAGCCAAAGGTGTCATGGATGGAACCAGTTCTGGTGAGGGTAGCTGGGTTGCCCCACTGCTGGACCTCATGATGGCACCTGGTGTTTTTGGCCACTGTGTGACAGAGTGTTGGATTGGATGGGCCACTGGCCTGATCCAACATTGGCTTCTCTTATGTTCTTAAGTCTGCGGTAGAAGAGCTAGATTTGAGTCCAGCAGCACCTTAGAAACCAGCAAGATTTATGGGGTATAAGCTTTTAAGAGTCAAAGCTCTCTTTGTCAGATTTCAGTTCAGTTCAGTTCGATTTATTGCATATGGCCAGTGGCCATTACAAATACAATACAATACAATGCAACGCAATGCAACGCAATGCAACGCAACGCAACGCAACACAACACAAGTTATACAATACAGAATATGATCTGCATTAAAACACGGGAAGTAAAAATATGTGTGTGTCTAGCATGAAACTGATTACAAGCTTAAAATAATACAAAATAAAAAGGCAGCCAAAAATACAAAATATAAGGTTTGGGATAAAATTACTAAAAAGGACCTTATATACCTTAACATAGTCCTAGTTATTTAGCAAGAGAAGAATTATTCAACTTAATTTGAATTTTCTTTGCCACCAGGGCAAACAGTGCAACTTTGTACGAATGCTCAGATTGAACCAGATATCTTCTATATGCAGGCCACACAATCTGCTACTCCATCAACACATTTCCTTCCCTAGTTTACCCTTCCCGCCATCTTTGTTCTCTCTCTCCTTTGCCTCCTTTAGGTTAAACGGTAGATTCCTTGGGAGGGAAGGTGACATGTTATAGCCCAATCTCATAATATCTCAAAAGCTAAGCAGGGTAGTTTCTTGGATGGGCAACCACCAAGGAAGACCCAGCAGAAGAAGGCAACGGCTAGCCACCCCTGCGTCTCACTTGCCTTGGAATCCCCTTGCTGGGGTCGAAGTCGGCTGAGACTGGATGACACACGAGTTCCTTGGAGTTCCTGACATCTGACTGTTAACTCTGTAAAGTACGAGGTTTCCAACTTCTCAGGTGGGGCCTGGAGATCACCTGGAATGACAACTGGTCTCTGGCCAACAGATATCAGTTCCATGGAGAAAATGGCTGCTTTGGAGGGTGGACTCCATGGTATTATACCCCACTGAGATCCTTCCTCTTCCCAAACCCTTGTGCTTTTCAGGCTGCAGCCCAAAACTCTCTAAGAATTTCCCAACCTTGAGTTGGCAACTATAGCATTCTGGGTACAATAATACTAAAATAATATTGCAGATCCCAGGAATCAGTGCTGTTGACACATGAAATAAACGTATACAATAAATGCACTTGTAGTGTCATGGAGTTGCAGAATTCCAGTGAAGAATGGAAGATTCTGGGTGAAAATCTATTCTGTGGTTCCATCAAAGAGGGATTCTGAACACAGCGTTCTCAAGGATGCCGGCGCGACCATGACTGACGGTTCTGAATTTTGCCGCTCCTTATTGACCCGCATATTTTGTAGATAAATAGATGCTTTCCCTGCTCTTTCCTCAAGAAGAAGAGTTGGTTTTTATACCCTGCTTTTATCTACCACGAGGAGTCTCAAAGTGGCTTACAATCGCCTTCCCTTCCTCTCCCCACAACAGGCACCTTGTGAGGTAGGTGGGGCTGAGGAAGTTCTGAAAGAACTGGGACTGGCCCAAGGTCACCCAGCAGGCTTCGTGTGGAGGAGGAGTGGGAAATCAAACCCAGTTCTCCAGATTAGAGTCCCCCACTCTTAACCACTACACCATGCCTACCAGAGTGGCATGTCCCAAGGTTGTCTTGGCTTTTCTGGGGAAGGAACGGAGTGACACCACCATAACATGGATGGCCGTAACTGCAATTTCGTGAGAGTCGAACAACTGTCAGCAAAGGGTTGAAAGGTGGAGAGGGGGATAGATTAAATTGGTTCATTTGTGAGGGGAAAATGATAAATTGGCAGAAGGATGAATCTAACAAATTCATGGAAGAGTGGAAAAAGGAGGGAAGACGATCAGTGGAGGTGAGGGTTACAGGTTGAAACGGACCTGTGACAATAGGAAGGGTAGTGAATAGATGGCATTTTGCTTCCTGGTTTCGCAGTCCCATCAGAAAGGTCTGGGTTAGGAAATCTTGTCAGTGATGAACTAGGTAGGGTGAATCAGGGTTAATGAGAGTCCAGGGGGATTTCAGAATGCCTAACAGCCACTGGATTGTGTCCAATATGGGTAGGTGCTCATTTGTCAAAGAGGGCATGATGAAGAACCGCCGGCTGGAGAGTGTGCGTGCATATGGGGCAGAGAGAAAGCACACATAAAAACGGGGAAAAGGAGAGATGTCGAGTCATGCCAGTCCATTATGTAATAAGAACGTAAGAGAAGCCAGTGTTGGATCAGGCCAATGGCCCATCCAGCCCAACACTCTGTCACACAGTGGCCAAAAATAGAAGCTGCCCTCAGGAGGTCCAGCAGTGGGGGCCAGGACACCAAAAACCCTCCCACTCTCCCCCCCCCCTCGAGCACCAAGAATACAGAGCATCACTTGCCCCAGACTGATATAACAAAGAGGGTTGCCAGGTCCTTCCTGCCAACCAGCAGGGGTGGGGGGTCTTATCAGCAGTGGGGGGAGGCCTAGGCTTGCAACACGCTCACCTTGCCAATGATGTCACTTCTGGTGTGCACAGGAAGTGACATCAGCACGTTGCCAGTGACTCTGGATGCTTTGGTATTTGGGCAAAAACTCTATGACCGGGGGGGGGGCACGGCAACCTTAAATGCAAGGGATGTGGGATTCACTTTAGGCCTGATATCTATTGATGGGGTACAAAGGGGAAGAAAGGCCACGTTGACCCTTCTGGGCTAAAGCCACCTTGCGAATTTGCCCGGGTGGCTCTGGAACCTGAGGTGTTGGATTCTGGGGGGCGGTGGGGTGTTTGTCAAATTGGCTTTATTTGCAGCTTACCATTTGTGAATGAGTTACTGGTTCGTGAGCGTGAGAGTTAGCGTAGCGGTTGGAGAGTCAGGGTGGGATCTGGGAATTTAAATCTGCCCTCTGCCACGAGGCTCACTGGGTAACCGTGGACCATTCACCCTCTCTGATGAGCCTATACCATAGGGCTGTTGTGAAGAAAAAATGGGGGAAAGGCAGAGCCAAGTCATGTCACCTTAAGCCCCCTACATATAAACATATATTGTACTGAATCAGACCCCTGGTCCATTAGTGTTCTGGGTCTCAAGTGGAAGTCTTTCCGATCACCCGCTGCCAGATGCTTTTTTAAAGGGAGATCCTGGAATCTGTCTACCAAGCAGATGCTCCTGGCCCCTCCCCTACAAGAAGAGTGCATTTTAAATGATAGACACTTGATTGACAGAATTCCCCTTCGGGGACCTAGTGCTGGTTGTCTGTATTGTGTACTGAGCCTAAGCCCTTCCTCTAGCTGTAACTAGAATTGGCCGAGCTTGCTTCTCTTAAGACAATAGCTTGCCTGGATCCATGAACTCACCTATAGATAAGCAGTGTAATGTAGGTCAAATCTGACTTTCTCGCTGGAATCATTCTAGTTTTGAAAAAAACCTGTCTATACCTGTTCCTAGTTTCAAACCATACTTGTTCTAGTATAAAAATCACCGTCTACATTTGTTAATCGTCCTCTTGCGGTCAAGCTAGCATCACACTGCTTTAAACAGATCCTGTTGCTTACTGCTTTTCAGACCCAGGGGAAAAAACCAAAATGAAATTTGAAACCGTGTGAAATGAGTGTAGGAAAAGAACAGCAGTCAAATTAACCCAGAGGGGAGGTGTAGATTTGGCCATAAATAGTCTGTCACTGGGAGTGGGTGTGTGTTGGGTGTAAACTGGTTGAGCTTCTTCCACCAGAACAATAGCTGGCCAGGATCCTGGAATGGACCTATAGTGTAGGAGTTGTAATGTAAATAGCCAATTGCTGGCGATGGGGTGTGCTGGGGGTGTGGTCTCTGCATGCTTTATAAACAGGGCAGCGAGGCCAGGTTTCCAGTCTTGTAGTTTGCTGAAATCACTGAATAAACTAGAGCTGATCACTGCAAGGCGTCTAGAGCCCAGTATATTTCAGTCTGTGTGCTTCCTTCTCTGCCCTGTAAAGCTTGCTCAAACTGTACACTTCCAAATAAACATTTCATTGCAAGGATCTGTTAAGTTGCGAGCGTGCCTGCCTTTTAAAGGAGACAGACCCTGTTTTAAAAATAGATTCAGGTGGGTAGCTGTGTGGGTCTGAAACAGCAGAACAAAGCTGGAGTCCAGTGGCACCTTTAAGACCAACAAAGTTTTATTCAAGGTATGAGCTTTCGTGTGCAAGGCACACTTTTTCAAATGCATTGGAATGGAAGTTACCAGTCCACACATATAGGTAGAGGGGGAACAGTAAATTAGCATACAGCATAATAAAGATGTTTAACAGATTCAAGAACCAAACAGGAATAACAAGCTTAGTTTATATGGTTACCATTTGTTTGGGTTTAATTCAGGGGGGGGCATCGTGAAGGAAATAAATTGATCAAAACTGGAGATTGATGGGCAGATGTATCTTTAATTGTGGGATGCTGAGAGCAATTAATTGAGACCCTGCCCTTACACTTCATCCATCTCAAGTTTGGAGGGGACCTTAAGAACATAAGAGAACATAAGAGAAGCCAATGCTGGATCAGGCCAACGGCCCATCCAGTCCAACACTCTGTCACACAGTGGCCAAAAACACCAGGTGCCCTCAGGAGGTCCAGCAGTGGGGGCAGGAAGACCTTACAGCATCTTCTTCTTTGATGTGGGGTGACTGGCTGTGTAGAGTTATCTCCCCTGTCCCCAGCCCAGATAAATTCATTCTCCATCAGTCTCCAATTCTGACGTATTTATTTCCTTCACGATGTTTCCCCCCTTGGAATTAAACCCAAACAAATGGTAGCCATATAAACTAAGGCTGATTTTACACCTCTCCTCTAAAGTAGTTTGACTGCTGTCTTTTCCTGTGCTGATTTCACAGTGGTGTGAAATTTCACTCCAGGGGGTTTAAGTGCACTAAGAAACCACAATTGTTTAAAGCAGAATAAAGCGGTATGATACTAGCTTGACCACAGGAGGGCAATTAGTAGATATGGACATTTCAGTGGTAGCACGGTTTCACACCGCACAGAGGTATGGGCAGGTTTTTTTTGGAACTAGAATGATTCCGGCAGGAAAGTCAGATGTAAAATCAGCCTAAACTTGTTATTCCCGTTTGGTCCTTGAATCTGTTAAACATCTTCATTGTGCTGTATGCTAATTTACTACTCGCCCTTCCATTTCATTGAATCTGAAGAAGTGCGTGTGCACACGAAAGCTTATGCCTTGAATAAAACTTCTTTGGTCTTAAAGGTGCCACTGCACTCGAACTTTGTTCTCCTGTTTTAAAAAGTTGCCCTGAATTTCCCATTATTCAGGGGCTGTGAAATAAGACCTATCTGGATGTCTGAACAGTGGGACGGGAAGAGCTGATCCACATGGGCTAGTAATTTATTTTTTTTTGCCAGGACATTAGAGTACTATTGATTTTCCTAAACAAATAGGATACCGCCTGTATCCCGCTGAGCAACCCTTGCACAGGTTAATTCTTTTATCCATTTCAAACACGGTCAATCGATAGCCGTGATCAGGTAGGTTGTGAAATTGCCAGGAAAACACATCCACAAAGTAAACCCAATACAGTGCCTCGTCTGTGTGACTTAAAGCTTAGCCCAGCATTGAAAATCACTAATGGAACACCCAGCGCGGTGCGGCCATGCTGCGAGCGGCCAAGGATCATGCATAATGTACGAGCGCATCTGGTAACAGCAGCTAACACAAGCTAATTTAATCTTGTTTTAAAAGGAGACGCGAGGAATTAATCTTTGAAGAAGTCCCTTTTTTGGCCCTCGCGAGCATCCGAGGCAGGCATCCATTTGCCCACCTCCCCCCACTTTGCGAGGAGGACATTTATGGAAGCTCACTTAAACCATCATCTGTTCAGGCGGGAGCCATGTTTTGCTGAAAAACGAGCGTGACCCCCCGTGATGGGACACCATAGCGGGGTTAAAATGCCCCAGTGATTGACCCCGGCAAAGGAGATGGTCCTTCAATTACTGACTTGTTAGCAGGGGATGCAGTGGCAGGGCCGGTGTCGGCATACCTTGAAGTGGGGCAGCTGTCAGGGCCCACCAAGGTTTCTGGTGGGGCCCACTGCTGTAGAACCCCCCACATTCGACGCCACCAGGGAAAAACCTGCTGGTAGTGTACAATGGTGGCACTTCTGGCAGGCACAGCGGAGATGTTCCTATCTGCCCATACCACCCAGCACCACTGGGGAAATGACTTATGGTCAGTGCAAAGGCTCACAAGTGGGCAGGGGAAGGAAGGACACATGGGCAGGAAGGAAGAAGGAAAAAGGAAGAAGGAAGGCATGAATGGGGGTCCTGGTGGGGGCCACAGCAGGAAAAGAGGCTCTGAGCCCTGTCTGACCAGGCCTCCTTGACATCTGAATATGACACACACAGTGGGACATTCTGGAAGAGGCAGGGTTCCCAGACCCCATGGCGGAGGTGAGGGTCCTCCGCCACCAAGCCCCACCATCCCACCACTGATCAGCTGGCTGGTGGGGGGAGGCTTACTCAGAAAAAGAGTGAGGTTCAGTTGACATAGCAGTGATGTGTCTAAGTCACTTGCAACATGACCTGGAAGTGATCTTGTGACATTGGGGCAACACTCTGGTATTTGGGCAAAAACTCTATGGTGTAAGCCAAACTGTGTGATGATGTCACTTCCAGGTCACATCAGAAGTGATGTAGACACATCACTGCAATGTCAGCTGGGCCGTCCTCCTGCTCTTGGTAAGTCCCCCCCCCTCCCCGCCAGCTGCCAGGAGGGACCAGGCAACATGAGGAGGAGGAGAAGGAGGAGGAGGAAGAAGAAGAAGAGGAGGAGGAGATTGGATTTATATCCCGCCCTTCACTACCCAAAGGAGTCTCAGAGCGGCTTACAAACTCCTTTCCCTTCCCCTCCCCACAACAGACACCCTGTGAGGTAGGTGGGGCTGAGGGAGCTCTGACAGAAACTGCTTTTTCAAGATCAGCTGTGCCAGATCTATGGCTTGTCCAAGGTCATCCAGCAGCTGCATGTGGAGGAGTGGGGAATCAGACCCGGTTCTCCAAGTTTAGAGTCCATGCACTTAACCACTACACCTTTCCCGACACAAATCTTCTGCGAGATCCAGTTTTGGGGGCAGTGATGACTTCCTCTCATAGCCAAATGTAATGTATGAGGGAGGAGAATAGACACCTTCTCCCCTCCCGGCTCGACCCTGCTGTGTCCTGTCGTGGGTGGCCTATTTCTCCCAACCCATCTCGGATATCGGAGGTGAGATGAGGTGGTGGTGGGGAAATAGTGAAAGCAGTGGTGTGTATCAACAACTCAGGGTTCAGTAACTGTTTCCTGCCTACTCCTTGATCGTAGATGTATACATTCCCAATAGATACCCCTCGCCTGCAGTCCTATCTTGTCTGATAAACACCATTCCCCAATCAATGTTGGGCTTGGCTCAGGGAAACCCAGTACTAACCCCTAGCATTTGTATTTCAGTTTCAGATGTTCATCTCCATCTCATTGCACATGTTCCCCAGACAGCACTGCGTTCAGGGTCTCAAAGCCATCTGGCCCTCCCGGGGCCCAAAGATGCTAGGCTGGCAACAACCAGGGCCTTCTCAGTGGTGGCTCCGCACTGGTGGAACGAGCTCCTGGAAGGCATCAGGGCCTGCAAAACGGAGCTCTTCCACCAGGCATTCGACCAAGGAGCCACACCTAATTGCTAATAGCTGAAAAGAAATTTAAGACCCTGTGCCCTAATACCACAAACCGACAGCCTGTGCTTCACTGCTATGAATCAGACTGAGGTGGCAGTCCTCCTAACACCAATACTGTCTGCACTACTCATTATGATTGATTCGTTACCAGTTATGATTGATTTGAGTCAGTTTGGTGTAGTGGTTAAGTGCGCGGACTCTAATCTGGGAGAACCCTCTACTTGCACCTGCTGTTTGATTCCCCACTCCTCCACTTGCACCTGCTGGATGGCTTTGGGCAAGCCATAGTTCTGTGCCAGCTGTTCCCTCAAGGACAGCTTGGGAAAGAGCTCTCTCAGCCCCACCTATTTCACAGGATATCTGTTGTGGGGGAGAGGAAGGGAAAGGAGATTGTAAGCCGCTCTGAGACTCCTTCAGGTAGTGAAGGGTGGAGCATAAATCCAATCTCTTCTTCTTCTTTTCTAATGTTCCACCATCGTCACATAATATTGTATACTAGTACTTAACGATTGTTTTTATGTTAGTTCTGTTTCTATCTGTTTTAATTTTTATGTAAGCCACCCTGAGCCTGCTTTGGTAGGGAGGGCAGGGTATCAATCAATCAATCAATCAAATAAATAAATCTATCCATCCATCAGTTTTAGGTGTTCATCTCCATCTCTTGCTGTAATCCATACAACAAGGTAGGTGAATATTATTGTCCCTGTTTTGGAGACTATGGATGTGTGTGTGGCTGAAGCTAAGATACATATTCATTTGCTGACATATCAACACCCCTCCTTTCCTTGTGGCTTAAGGTGGCACGGCTTGCTGAAGGGCCCCCCCCCCCCCCAAGGTGTTCATAACCAGATTCATATCTCTGGGCTCTGAGTCGCCACCCCGTCTTTTAGCCCCTGTGCTACGTCAGTTCTTGGGCAGTGCCTCTCTGTTCATTCTTGGCCTTGGGCGAGTCTCTCTCCCTGCATACCGTCCCCCCCCCCCCCCCCCGGCTGTTGGGAAGCGAAGATGCCACAATAGCAGTGAAAGCCTCTGGACAGGAACAGGTCCTGTTCCGAGCTCATTCCGAAATCTCTCTCTACAAAATTGTCGTGGGAGAAGCTGCCGTTTACCTTCTCGGATAACCAATATTCTAATGGTGCCAAAATACAAGGCACATGAATTATTAAGGTGCAGTGACAGAACGCCGTAGCACCGCTTTGTGCTCGTGGATGAAGGGTAAGATGCATGTGTAATTAGTAAATAAGTTGCAACTTTTTTTTGTCGCAATGAATGAAGTGTGGGAGATTTGGCCCCAAATCTTGGCTTTGGAGGGCGGGGCCAGCTAAAGGTTAAGTTAATCCCATTGGTGGGGGCCAAATGGAAGCCGTGTCTCTTAATTTGCAAAAGTTGTGTCCAATGAATGGAGGTGCGCAGGGGCATTGGAGAGGAAAAAGAAGGATGTGTTGGCTTAAGGGGCTTGCCCTGGATGGCCCAGGCTAGCCTGATCAAGTCAAATCTTGGAAGCTAAGCAGGGTCAGCCCTGGTTAGTATTTGGATGAGAGACCACCAAGGAAGACCAGGGTTGCTACGCAGAGGAAAACCACCTTTGTTCCTTGCCTTGAAAACCCGACGGCGTCATACCATACGTTGACGTGATGGCGAGGCAAATAAATAAATAGGAATATGGAAGTCAAATCATCGGGTTTGGATCCAGGGTAAAATTTCCAGTTGCACAAGACGACAGCAACAAAACAACAAACAAACCAACAAAACGCAGGGTAGCCAGTTGTTTGAAGTCAAATGTAATGTATTCTCACTTGCGTTTCCACTTGTGCAAACAGTTTTTGGGCACTATTTTTTTTAAAAAGGAAGGAAAGTGCTGGTTGTTGTGGAAGATCATGTGTAAGCAGACCTGTGCCACATCCATCTATATTTCAACCTGCACATTGCTGGATCCAACTCAAGTGTCCCTGTTCTGCTCCTTCCGAAGAGCCGGAACTGCTGGTGCTTGTGTGTGAGTGATAGCAGCCCTTAAGAAAGCTGGAATGGAACTTAAGTTTTGTGAAGGACTATAATTGACATGTGGAACTCCTTGCCACAAGGTATGTGATAGGCACTGGTTTAAACTGCTTTAAGAAAGGATGAGACCAAAGCACAGAGGACAGGTCCATCAGTGGTTATTAGTCAAAAATGCATAAATGGTGCTTCCATGTTCAGAGGTCATATATCCCTGAATATAACAGAGAGAACTACCGAGGGAGACTTTGGCCTCTGTGCCCTCTTGTTGGAAAGGCTGCCAACTCTGGTTTGGGAAATTCCTGGAGATTTGGGGCTTCAGTCTGGGGAGGGCAGGGTTTGGGGAGGGAAAGGACCTCCGTGGGATATAATGCAATAGATTTCGCCCTCCAAAGCAGCCATTTTCTCCAGAAACCACTTTGAGACTTCTTATGGTAGAAGAAAATGGGCTATAAAAACTTCCTCCTCCTCCTCCTTCTCTTCTTCTTCTGCTCTTCCACAAGTTTAACTTTGATCCTCTCCGAGAGCAGGACTTTAGAATTCCCTTATTCCTCCCTGCCAATCTTTTTTATGCAATCTTCAATCTTTCCCCCTCCCCCATGCTGGCTTGCACAGTCTTCGGTCCCTGAAACAGGAGAGGTTTTATGTAAACAAGACGCTGTAAATAAATGAATGAATGAATAAAGGGGGGGGGAGGGAAGGGAGGGGGTTGGAAATGGAAAGAAAAATCTCCCCGTGCCAAGTACAGTCAACATGCATTATTAGGGTGTCCAGGAAATTATAGTTCGTGTCCATTAGTCCTTTCAGGGTTAATATTGATGCAGATATTATTTCTATCCATGGTGCCATTTGTTTGAAATATTATGACTGGGAGTCGCCGCAGCAGTGAATCAAATCAATTGATAGAGCAGTTAGCCCCGCAGACAGGGCCGCCTTTACACCGACCGGCGAGCATGAAATATTATGGAGATTGTTCTTTAAAGGGATCGCTTTATCATCATTTGTATGCTTGCCCCGCTTATCCCTCGCCTGCCCGGCTTCCCTGTTGGGTTAGAGCTGTCATAACTCAATCAGCCGTATAATGTGGCTCGTAGCACCTCCGTCCCAGGTACCAGAGCCGACAAGGGCCGCGGAGGGAATTGCCCTTATCCCTTTTGACAGCCGGCAAGTCCGCTCTGATATCAATGTCAGTTTATATATGTATGATATGTATTTCTGAAATGTAATTAGAAGCCTGTTTGTGTACGCTGGGCGGCCTGCATGGCCGAGAGCTGCTCTCGATGAAGACATTGATTTTTTGACCCACGCGTGTGATCGAAGAAAGGAATATGACAAGCTTCATCACTCGAGGGCACCCGGCAAAACTCCCCCTGTTTAGTTGCATCATACCGAGGTGTCACTTTTACTTAGTGGTCCAGATGACTGGAGTGGAGAGGGACTCGTGCCGGGGGTTGGCTAACTGTGAGGGAATGGGGGGGGGAGGGTGAATGGGGGGGACAACCTCGAGGCTCAGGTGCGGCAAAAGTACCGAAACTTCACAAACTGTTGCTGAAACTTAGGACCTTTCTGCGCTCTCCTTTTAATCCATGTTCACCACGGTGTCCTCCAAGCAACTCTGCACTAAAATCGAATTCAAACTTCTTTTTAATCCAGGTTTCCCCCCCATTCTGCACTAAAATTCAGTTCAACCTTCTTTTTATTCCGGGTTTTCCCCCACTCTGCATTACATCACCTCCTTTCGATGGTCAGCCCAGTTTCAGCCTGTTGTTGCCTTGGGTTATTTGGATGCTGTTTTGCCATGGACTTAAATTGCCTCAACTCGAATACTGAGAAAATCCGGAGTGGCAGGCAAATGCGGAAAGGACCTTGGGCTGCGGTCACATGCACTGAATAATCCGCTTTCAATCTGCTTCCAGTGCACTTTGCAACTGGATTTTACTGCATAAACTGGCAAAATCCCATTTGGAAGTGCATTGAAAACAGATCGAAAGCAGATTATTTAGTGTGTCTGACCGCAGCTATACACTCAACAATCAGCTGGTGACACCGGATTGGGGCTGGTGGCAGCTGTGTCAGAAGCCAGGCGGGAACATGGTTCAGTGGTAGGACATCTCTCTGGCATGCAGAAGGTCCCAGGTTCAATCCCCAGCATCTTCAGCTAAAAGGACCTCAGTTTGAGGACTTGAAGGGCCGCTGTCAGTCAGGGTAGCTGATAATGACCCTGATAGAACAAGCTCTGACTCTGTAGAAGACTGGCTCATATGTCCAACCAGGTTTGGAGTCTGTAATTTCTAGCTCAGTCCTTGCAATTAGGAGCTGAGCTTTGATCCAAAGCAGCTCTGTTGAAGAGGCCTAGTCAGAAATCTAGTGTGTATCCCAGGCCTGGCAAATCCAGAGGCCATATACGACTTGGCAATTGGGGAGACTGATGTTACCCATTTGTGGTTCCTTCTGAAGCGGGCTCTGGGTCAGAGCCAAACGAGGCATCATGGTGAGAGATCTGTGAATGATCAGTTCAGCTTCTAAAAAGGGTAGATTGCAGTTATGGGGCGGGGGGGGGGAAGGAATTTGGATTGTACGTGTTGTTTTGCCGGTTGAAATCCCCCAGGACTGTTGTTGTCCCTGGAAGGGAAAGAAGGCAGACCACTCTCCGTTTCCAGGGCTAATAGGAGCCCTGATCTGTTTTGAGCCATGAAACCACAAAGAGGAAGGGTTATTGCCAGGTTGTACCTAGCAACCGGTGGGCATCTGGGTGGGGGACACAGAGGGGGTGCTGTTGGCATAACATAATTACGGAGGAAAGCCTGAAAGTGACATTCCTAGGGAGGACTGATGTCACTTCCAGGTTCTCCCTGGAAGTGACATCAGTCATCTCTAGGAACCATTGAAAACTCTTTGGCTTTACCAGAAAGTTCCTGGCAATTCCTAGAGAGGACCAATATCACTTCTGGTTTTTTCCTGGAAATGATGTCATGCTGTTGCTAATTGTGATTTTTTAAAAAAATAAAAAAAATCTCCTGCCAGCTGCTGGAGTTTTAACAAGCAATGGCTAGAGGCAGGAGATTTCTTGTCCCCGGTGGGCATATGGCGACACTGTGTTAATCCTGACCTCCACTGTTTCATGATCAGTCTCCCCCCCCCCCCCCCCTCGCCCAAGAATACAAAGTAAATGCCGGGCATAGTTAGTTTGCATTTGGAATACTGTGTGCAATTCTGGTCACCACACCTCAGAAAGGATATTATAGCATTGGAAAAAGTGCAGAAAAGGGCAACTAGAATGATAAAGGGGCTGGAACACTTTTCCTATGAAGAAAGGTTAAAGTGCTTAGGGCTCTTTGGCTTGGAGAAACAATGGCTGAGGGGTGACATGATCGAGGTTTACAAGATTATGCCTGGGACAGAGCAGGTAGAGAAATAAGTACTTTTCTCCCTTTCTTGCAATACAAGAACTCGTGGGCACTCAATGAAATTGCTGAGCAATCGGGTTAGAACAGATAAAAGGAAGGACTTCTTCACTTAAAGGGTGATTAACACATGGGATTCACTGCCACAGGAGGTGGTGGTGGCTACAAGCATGGACAGCTTCAAGAGGGAATTGGATAAACATGTGGAGCAGAGGTCCATCAGTGGCTATTAGCCACAAGGTATAGATAGGAACTCTTGGTCTGGGGCAAGTGATGCTCTGTATTCTTGGTGCTTGGGAGGGGGGCAACAGTGGGAAGGCTTCTAGTGTCCTGGCCCCACTGCTGGACCTCCTGAGGGCACCTGGTCTTTTTGGCCACTGTGTGACAGGGAGTTGGACTGGATGGGCCACTGGCCTGATCCAACATTGGCTTCTCCTATATTACATTCTTATGTTATATTACATTTATTGTCTGCTTTTCTCCCTAACGGAACCCAAAGCAGCTTTTGACCAATAAAAATACAATCAGATACAATAAAAGAAATGGAATTTAAATATACCGTAAGAGACAAGAAAAACTAGCTGTATCCTTGGTCTGGTCTGGGATCCCACCTGGAAGTTGTCCAAGCCATATGGCAAGAGCCAGAGGATCCGTGGTGGACCCATGGGGGGGGGGGGGTAGGGTTGCCAGGTCCAGCTTGGAAAATTCCTGAAGATTTGAGGGTGGAGCCTGGGAGGGCAGGGTTCGGTGAGGGATGGGACCTTAGCAAGGTGTAGTGCCATAGAGTCGCCCTACAAAACAGCCATTTTCTCCAGAGGAACTGATCTCTGTCATCTGGGGATCATCTATCTATCTATCTATCTATCTATCTATCTATCTATCTATCTATCTATCTATCTATCTATCTATCTAATAAGTAAACTGTTTATTGGAGATTAAAACAAAATACAGTGCAGTACTTAGTAATGCATGGATGAAAAGCAATAACAAAATGATCATTAAGCTTGTGGTGAATCAAGGATTACCATTACAAGTTATCTGCCAGTTTTGAGCTTACCATTCAAATAATTTAAAAAATATAAAAATAAATGGCGTTCAAGCCAGTTTTAAAGATCCTTCAACTGCTGAATGATGAAGATATAAGGTGTGTGAATGAATTAAAGGTGTTTTCTGTAAGGTCCCTTCTGGGTCAGCCAAAGCATCTAGCCCTGATGACCATTTGGTCATAATACTAGTATACTAGATATAATACTACTAGAGAGCCAGTTTGGTGTAGTGGTTAAGTGCGCCGACTCTAATCTGGGAGAACCGGGTTGGATTCCCCACTCCTCCACTTGCACCTGGCTGGATGACCTTGGGCAAGCCATAGCTCTGTACCAGCTGTTCTCTCAAGGACAGTTGTCTCAGAGCTCTCTTAGCCCCGCCTACCTCACAGGGTGTCTGTTGTGGGGAAAGGAAGGGAAAGAAGTTTGTAAGCCGCCCTGAGACTCCAAGTGAAGGGCAGCGTATAAATCCAATCTCCTTTTCTTCTTCTCTCTTCTAGTAGAGGTAGCCTGTCCATCGTGCTGCACGATCCAGTCTGAGGTCTTGTCCAGGAAAATATATCCCCATACCTTTTGGTACCACTGATGCATCAAGGGGAGATTCTGTAGAGGTAATATATTTCAGGGAGAACTCCGGGCCCCATCTGGAGGATGGCAGCTGGGGGGGGGGGGAGCATGAAAAACAGAGTGAACTGGCCTTCGGTATAAGGTGTCTTCCTACGCTCCCCCCAGCTAGAAATTCAGAGGTGCAGAGACATTAGAAGTGATATTTTTAACAGAACAGGCATTATTACCCTAGCAGACTCCTTCTTGCTTCCTTAGCCAAGGTTTGATGCTGCAGGTAAGACTTCATACAGGGACTGGTTGGCTCGCTTTTTGACAGCTGTCTTCTGAAATGGCGTTAATTCTTTTTTACATTTTGATTTTAATGTAAAGTGCCATTGCAGAGTCAGGGAGTCTCTGTTTAATATAAGCAGCCGCCGAGGGTGCGTCTAGGCCCTGGGCAAGTGGAAAGAAGAAACTGGTAGGCGCATGATCGCAAGGCAGCCAAGAAAAGAAACTTTGTTCGAAGTGCAGTTTTCTCTCAATTGCCTTTTCAGTTTAAAATGTCTAGAAGCTCCAGTAGTCCAAGCGGCTGCTCTGATCAGGCAGTAGCTTTCTGGTGTGATTTAGTGGTTAGAAAAATGGTCCCCAACACGGCGCCGTTGGGGGTCGCAGTGCTTTTAAAAATGGGTGGGACCAGTTGGTACTTTTGCCCAGCAGGGCTTCTGATTGGCTGCTGGAGACTTGACTGGCTGTGCAGATTTTTTTAAAAAAATATTGCTTTGGCAACAGCTGCTGCCCCAGCAGAAAGGTCTTCACTGTGTGACTGAAGAAAAGCTGCGGCAGCCATTTTGAGGCTGGTTCTGCCTTCTGTGGCAGCCATTTTGTGTTAGCCATTTTGTGGCTGTGCCCACCATGCTATGTCAGAATTCCAAAGGTACCCCTGGCTCCAAAAGGTTGGGGGACACCTGGGTTGGAGTGTCAGACTAGTTCTGTATTCTTGGTGCTTGGGGGGTGGGCAACAGTGGGAGGGCTTCCTGCCCCCACTGCTGGACCTTCTGAGGGCACCTGGTGTTTTTGGCCACTGTGTGACAGAGTGTTGGGCTGGATGGGCCACTGGCCTGATCCAACATTGGCTTCTCTTATGTTCTTATGACCTGGGACAACTGGGTTTAGAGCTCTGCTCTACCATGGAAGTTTGCCAGGTGACCTTGGACCTGTCACAGTCTCTCAGCCTGATGTTCAGATCCTGTACTATGAAGTTTGCTGGGTGACTTTAGTCCAATCACTCTCAGTTTAAGCTACCTCACAGGGGTTATTGTGAGGATAAAATGGAGGAGGAGAGAAGAACAATGGACATCAGCTCGAGCTCTTTGAAAGAAGGGTGAGATAAACATGTACTACATAAATACACAAAAATAGATTTTCACATACACTGGAGGGGAAAAGGCTGTGGCAGCTGACCCTGTGGGTGAGCCCCCAAAGTCCCAGGGCCTGAAGTAACTCCCTCATCGGCTTGCCAGGTTCAAAGGATAAGCTGGTGGGGAACTTACTGGGATGTTCCAGGAGAGGGGAGGGAAAAGGCACTCCATACCTACGTCACCCAGAAATGACATAGCCACATTTGTGATGGGGAGTGACACTGGTTTTTGGGCAAAACTCTATGGTTTGAAGCTATTTCTACCATAGAGTTTTGCCCCAAAACCAGAGCATCCCCCCTTGATGTCACCAATGTGCCTATGTCACTTCCGTGTGAGGTGGGCACGTCATGTTTTGGGGTGGTAATTCTCCCCCACTGGCCACTTGGAGGAAAGAAGGGAGGAAAGAAGATGGTTGCCGTGCTAGGGTTGTGAACCTGCAGACCGAGCCTCAAGATGTCCTGGAATCGCAACCGACCTGCAGACGATAGAGACCAGTCCCTCTGAAGAAAATGGCTGTGTGGGAGGTTGGAATCTGTGGCATTATACCCAGCTGAGGTTCCTCTCCTCCCTAAACCCCGCCCTCCCCAAGCGCCACCCCCGAAATCTCTGGGGATTCCCCAAACCTATCAGAGCAACCATGTCATTCAGACTATGGCTGATCTCCAGAGTCATTCGCATTTAAAGAGACAATCCATTCACTGACCAACTGTGAGCTGCAGACATTGTTTTGCCTGTTCTGAGCTCTCTATTTTGGAGCCGTTTCCAACAGCAATTGCAGCTGATGCTATGGATTGCCCCTATCTGTGGCGGCAAGCTGAGTTATGCCTTCTGGAAGCATTTGTTCTTACAGTGTAGCATCACCAAGGGAAACTGCATCTGGTGGTACTTAACACTTGCTGGACTTCCAGAAATGTTGGCAGCCATATTTCCCCTTTTAAGTGGAGTTCTGTGGGCCTATGGGAGTCACAAACCAGGCCTTTGCTGTAGCTGACCAGGAAGGATGTTTTCTCAGCTCATTTGGTTAGCTGTGACTTCCAGAAGGGATGGGGCTCCAATACCCGTCTGTGTGCAGAGCTCACCCTTTTGGACCAGGACCAAATTCCCTGCTACGGCAGCTTTGTCATGAGGCCGAACTGGATATGATGGCAGCTACTCAGTATACTTATAAGGAGAACTGCCCTGAAGTGGGGGAAACCAGTTTTCAAAAGCAAAACGTACATAGATGAAGGGAGCCAAACATTCCCCTATTTTATGGCTCCTTTTCTCATTGTATTTTTTTCTCTGTGTCACTTCTAGATCTGGAACTCGGCTGGAAGAAAAATGCTACACAGAGGAAACCCTAGCCCTCCAGATGGGTCCTGAAATTCTCCTGGAATTACAACTGCTCTCTGAACGAGAGAGATCAGTTTCCCTGGAGGAAATGGCAACTTTGGAGGGCAGACTCTATGGCGTCCCATGGTATTTAGGAGAAACTGAAGTCCTAGAGTGACAAGGCATCCTTGGTGAGCATCCTCCTCTCCTCAAATGCTGCCTTCCTTGGGCACTGCTCCCTAGGGTTGCCAGGTCCCTACCTTTTTCCAGCAGAGGGAGAAGCTCTTCTCCCAGGATCTTCCGGTGCACGTGCTGTGATGACATCATCACACTAGGCATGTCACCACGGGGACGCTCTAGCATTTGGCTAGAAACTCTATGATGCCATAGAGTTTTCAGGCTGAATGCTAGAGCGTCCCCCTGGCGACATGCCCAGTGTGATGGCGTCACGTCCAGGTACTTTGGGGGCGGGGTTCCCCCTGCTGGCCGGATCCATGTTGGCGGCTTGGGGGCCCCTAAAGCAGGCAATCCCCTGCCCTGCCTGGGGGATCTGGCAAACCTACTGCTCCCGTATCTCCAGAATTTTCCCAAGCTGCAGCTGGCAGCCCTAGACATAGAGAGTAATGAGATCTGCATGCATAATCCACATTTTGCATTTAAAACTGGACCCACCTCATCTCTTTGTTTCTACTAACGATGTTGCCGAAATTGTAACTAACCTGCTCCACATTACAAGCTTTTTCCACTTTGTTTAATGAACACCGAATCAGAAGGCCAAAAGAACTACAGTTTCCATCACCCCCTGCAGGGAGGCCTGTTTGTGCAGAGTAACCTGCAATTACTCGTGGGCCTCTCTTTTGTTCGAAGAGTTGTCCCCATCGCCTGTTAATCCTCCTCCCCTCCCTGAGAGGTCTTTTTGTGGTTTCCCCAACCCCTGCCCTCCCCAAGCTCCACCCCCGAATCTCCAGGAATTACCCAAACCAGAGTTAGTGACCATAACTGGCAGGCACACACATACATTTTGTGGTTGTCCTCTTTGAAGAGTCAGGAATAAAAAAACAGTGCATTTGCAAGCGTTTGATGGGGGAATGCTTTCAGAAGCAGAAGTGGGTTCGGTTCCTGCACGGGTCTGTTCAGCCATCCCTATACAAGGTGACCACAAATTCCAAGAGCAGGTTTTTTGCACAGTGTTTCATAGTGAAGACAGAAGAGTGGAAATGGGTGTTGTTGTTGTTTTTTTTAAAAAAATCTGTATTTACATGTTGAATATGGACAGGGTTGCCAGCCTCCAGGTGGCGCCTGGAAACCTCCCACTTTTACAACTGATCTCCAGCTGACCAAGATCAGTTCCCATGGAGAAAATGGCTGCTTTGAAGGGTGGACTCTATGGCATTGAATCATGCTGAGGCCCCTCCCCTCCCCCAACCCTGCCGTCTCCTGGCTCCGCCCCCAAAGTCTCCAGGTATTTTCCAACCCAGACCTGGCAACCCTAAATATGGAAGAGCATGCAACCTCTGGACAGGATGTTCTCATCCATAAATTGGGATCGGTTCTCCTAAAGTGTTGTTGTGACTTCTCCTGGCCAGCCAGCTACAAAAACCTTGGGCGTCCGTGTATTATTTATTTCATTTTTGGTTTTGATCCCACTTTTCTCCCTAATCAGGACCCAAAGCAGTTTATCACATTGTTCTCCTGCCCTTCTCCTGATCTTCACCCCAACAACCTTGTGAGGTAGGTCAGGTTGAGAGATTGTGATGTGCCCAAAGTCATTCAGTGAGCCTCCATGGTGGGGTGGGCATTTGAAACCCTTTGTCCCAGGTCCTAGACCAGGGGT
This sequence comes from Lepidodactylus listeri, assembly GCA_029233225.1. Lineage (NCBI taxonomy): Eukaryota > Metazoa > Chordata > Lepidosauria > Squamata > Gekkonidae > Lepidodactylus > Lepidodactylus listeri. Next base: position 53,462,100 of record JARCFY010000017.1, read on the forward strand.
GTTGAACTCATTTGTTATGCGGGCCGGATCTGACATAAATGAGACCTTGTTGGGCTGGGTCATGTGTGTTATAAAATGTAATGCCCGGTAGCGGAGATGTACACTTTACAAAGGACACAGCCAGTTCTTTCCCAGACACGCTCAATCGCACAGGAGAGGTTTGCCCGTCTATCTCTCCTGTGCGATTGAGAGAGACTGGCAAAGCAAGCTGTGATGTGGCAGCAGCAAGAGCACTGGAAAAGGAAATGGGAAACAGCCAGGGCCTCGGGGGCCGGATTGGGGCCCTCCGAGGGCTTGATCCGGCCCCCGGGCCGCATGTTTGACACCCTGACTTAGACCCCCTGGCTCTCATTTAGCCCTCACCCAAGGAGGTGGGGTGTGTATAGTAGCTGTTATTCCACTAGCCATCCAGGGAAAGCCATAGCTCTGTACCAGCTGTTCTCTCAAGGACAGTTGTCTCAGAGCTCTCAAAGCCCCACCCACCTCACAGGGTGTCTGTTGTGGGGAGGGGAAGGGAAAGGAGTTTCAACCAGGGTTGCCAGCTCCATGTTGGGAAATACTTGGTGATTTTGGGGGGTGGAGTCTGAGGAGGGTGGGGTTTGGAGGGAAGGAGCTTCAATGGGGTATAAAGCCAAAGAGTCCACTTTCCAAAGCGGCCATTTTCTCCTACTAATAACTGTGCAGAAGCCTTACAAGCAGCTGGGTTTCTGCATTTCCTAACGAGGATTTGTACCACCATCTGTTACAATTTTATACTTTATTTTGCTTTGTTTATATGCGGCATTTTCCCCCAATGGGGGCCCAACTTGGCTGACATCATCCTCGTTTTCTCTGTTTTGTCCTCACAACAACCCTGTGAGGTAGGTTAGGCTCAGAGCGTGTGACTGGACTTCCATGGCAGAGTGGGGATGCAAACCCAGGGTTGCCAACCTTCAGGTGGGTCCTGGAGATCTCCCGCTATGACAGTTGATCTCCGGAGGCTAGAGATCAGTTCCCCTGGAGAAAACGGCTTTGTTGGAGGGTGGCCTCTATGGCATAATATCCTGCTGAGGTCTCTTCCCTCTCCAGATCCTGCTGCCCCCAACTCCACCCCCCCCCCCAAATCTCTAGGGATTTCCCAACTCAGAGCTGGCAACCCTACCCAAACCCGAGTCTCCCATATTGTATGCTGACACACAGTTTCAGGAAATAACTGAAAGTCCAAACACCTGAGGTAAACATTAACATTCCCTTTTCTTTTTGAATTTTTTTTAAAAAAAGATAAAAACGGATCCCAAATAATGTTGTGTAAACCAGCAGAGAGAGAACATTTATCCTCCAAGTATACCACCGTTCACTTGCAAAGGCCGAGGACAGACTGACAGTTTGGCCCGATGTAGGTCCGCTTTTCAAGCGGATTAAGAGAGCCCATTCAGACCGCTGCAGCTGCCCGGCGTTGCCGTGCCACACTCGCCCAGTCCTGAAGTACTTTTGTTGCGCTTCAAAAAGGTACCTGGTGAAACCGGTGTCAAGCCGTCTTGGGTGGCATTCATCCCGCTTCCTGGCAGTGTGGACGCAAATAAGCCACACATCAAGCGGCACCGGTAATGTGAACCCGCTGATCCAGCCTCTGCACCCATGCGCAGGTCGGCAAAACGGACCAAAGCCGCATGCTGCTGCCGCCAGGGGCCGCCCACAGTGTGAACGCTCCATTCTGCCTCCTCCCCGGTATAGTCCCGCATCAGTCTACGCAGTGCAAACGGAAAGCCTCGCAACAACTCGGCCCCGGGTCTTTTTGCCTCATTTCCCTCGCGCTTCATTTTGCCAGTCTGTCCTCAGCCAAAGACTTATCAAGTTGAATTAAAGAGTAACAGAACCCAGTTGGGATACCCATTGTTTCATATATCTCGACATGATTCCTAAACATTGCTAGGGTTACCGCAGCGAATCCACCCCCACTTTTCTTTATACTGGCAAGTTTCCTCATTTCCTCTGGTGGCCGTATTTTGACCCCCGGAGTTTCTAACACCACAAACCTTGCCGAGACCTCCAGGAGTTCCTGTTATCTGTCTGGCTGTATAAGTGGCAGCATATAACGCATCTGAAATACTTCCCCCCCACCCCCCCACCCGTGTTTGACAACCCACAAGCTTTTGCTGTGGTTTCCCCCTCCTCCCCAACCACACAACATATGTTCTGGATTCATGTCTTCTTGCTCAGCCGTGCCTGTCTTCTTTCGGATGTGCGTCACCGTGCTACTCTTTATTGGGATTTGGTTAATATAGCAGCGTTTTGCCCAGTCATAGAAATGTGATACTGAATGCAGCTAAATAAATCTCCCAAGAAGTATATTGCAAAAAAGAAGAAGAAGTAAACTTGACATTTATTCAAGTAGATCCAGTTCACATTCAGGTTGCAGTCGAAAGGAGCCTAATCTAATGGCCAGCTTGTCCAGCATCATATGTGTGGGAGTATGAGGGCATTGTCTCTACAGGAGAGACCTAAAGAGACATGTGTCTCCATGGAAGGTCATGTGAAGTCAGTGAGAGGACAAAGTGCAACAGAGGAGGGCTCGGAGGGCAGCTCCCAGGTTAAGACAAAGAGAGGCAAAGACAAAGAAAGACAAGGGGGTAACACCTTAGAGTACACACTTAGAGTGATGTAGCACCCCCCGCCCCCATAGCCAGGCATGTTGAGTCGCTCACTCCAATACTCTTTACTCACCTAGGGGAAAAACCAAACCCTTTTGATGAGTATGCACTTTTAAAAATTATTATTATTATTTTCGAGTGCAGTGCATAGTGCATCTGAACTAAGTTAAAGAGCCAGTTTGGTGTAGTGGTTAAGTGCGCGGATTCTAATCTGGGAGAACCGGGTTTGATTCCCCACTCCTCCACTTGCACCTGGCTGGATGACCTTGGGCAAGCCATAGCGCTGTACCAGCTGTTCCCTCAAGGACAGCTTGGGAAAGAGCTCTCTCAGCCCCACCTACCTCACAGGGTGTCTGTTGTGGGGAGGGGAAGGGAAAAGGAGTTTGTAAGCCGCTCTGAGACTCCCTTGGGGAGTGGAGGGCGGGGTATAAATCCAATCTCTTCCTCTTCTTCTTCTTATAGTACAATATGCTTTATCCTTAGAAACTGCTCTAAATTAAATATAATATACAGAATGCATTCATTGAAATTAGTTTAAGATTAACTCTGGAGCTGACTAGTTGACCAAAGGTAGGTGTTGTTAGAGGGTTGCCGAAGTGGGTTAAAAGCCCGTTATTTTCTCAGGAGCTGTAGAGTGCAGGTCCTACAGTATAAGCCATTTTTGGTACAGTGGGTTTGGTGGGAGTATTTCTTGGGTTTCTAAGTAAGAGGCAACTGGGTATCCAATGAGCGTGCTTGATGCGACTTTTTTAATTTTAGAAGGTATCCATACTGCTTTCCAATAAGAGAACCCACTGCTAGCGTAACGGATCAGTGGAATCCCAGGCAAGAGAATGAAACAATAATATTAAAAAATCAACAGACTAAAAAATGGGGAAGCGCAGCAGAATCAAATCCCCATTCACCAAAAACAAAGCAAAACACACAGAGACACACCTACCAAAAGAGAAACGTTTCAGCGGGTTGCCATGTTGATCTGCAGTAAAAGTGCAGATTTAAATCCAAAAAAGGGGAAAGTTTTAACCTGACTTCGGAAGTGAGAGAGAGAGAGAGAGAGAGAGAGAGAGAAGTTGAAACAATCTGCCCTAAGGGTGATTTAGAGTCTTGTAACCCCCATTGAAGGGGCTGCAGCGGCCGAAGTGGTTAAAGTGCTGAACTGCAGACTGGTAGTTCAGCAGTTCGAGACCCGAGTGCCGCATGACGGAATGAGCTCCCGTCTCTGCTCCCAGCTCCTGCCAACCCAGCAGTTCGAAAGCAAGAAATTGCAAGTAGATAAATAGGTACCGCTTCGGTGGGAAGGTATCAGCATTCCGTGCTCCTTGGCGTCCAGTCATGCCAGCCACATGGCTACGGAGTTGTCTTCGGACAGTGCTGGCTCTTCGGCTTGGAAACGGAGATGAGCACCGCATCCCTGGAGTTGGATTCGACTGGATTTTGAGCAAGGGAAACCTTTACCCTGCCTTTACCTGACTCCTATTGAAATGGTAAAAGATTTTCTGTTCCTCGGCTCCATCGTCAACCAAAAGGGAGACCGCAACCAAGAAACCAAAAGGAGATGGAGACTGGGAAGGGCCACCACGAAGGAGCTAGAAAAGATTCTTAGGAAAAATTGAAGGCAGCAGGAAAAGAGGAAGACCGAACAGGAGAGGGGTTGACTTCATCAAGGAAGCCACGCCCCCTCAGGTTGCGAGACCTGAACAAGGTTGTTAAGGATAGGATGTTTTGGAGGTCATCAGCTCTGAGGGTCGCCATGAATCGGAAGCCACTTGGGAGCACTTAGCAGACACATGCATAGCCCTTTTGGCATGAACTGAACCCATGATTCTGTGGCCGAGTTCAGACTGGCAGTTTGGCCAGATATAGGCCCGCTTTGCAAGCGGATTAAGAGAGCCCATTCAGACTGCCACAGCTGCCCGGCGTTGCCGTGCTGCACTCACCCCGTCCTGAAGCGCTTTCTTCCTACTTTAAAAAGGTACCTGGTGAAACTGGTGTCAAGCCATCTGGGTGTGCGTTCATCCTGCTTCCTGGCAGTGTGGATGCAAATAAGCCACACATCAAGTGGTGCTGGTAATGTGAACCTGCTGATCTGGCTGCTGCACCCATGTGCCTATGCACCCATGTGCCTATGCGCAGGTTGGCAAAATGGACCAAAGCCGTGCACCACCGTGGGGCTGCCACCAGGGGCCGCCCCACAGTGCGAACACTCCGTTCCGCCTCCTCCCCGGTATGGTCCCGCATCAGTCTACGCAGTGTGAACAGAAAGCCCCGCAACAACTCAGCCCGGGTCTTTTTGCCCCGCTTCCTTTGTGCTTCATTTTGTCAGTCTGTCCTCAGCCTTTGTTTTCAAATCATTTTCTGTTTCCCTGTGCTGATTTTTTCCCCATACAATGTATGCATTTTTCCAGATTGTCCTTCCATCAACAAGACAGCATTATTCATGACATGTACAGTATATATGACATACATCGGATAGATAAATACTGCCTCCTTTCAGCAGGGTGGTGCTTTTGTCATCAGTCCACATGGCCCTTCTTTCGAAAACAAGTCCATGCCCCAAGAGGCTCACAATCTGAAACTGGACATAAGAGAGATAGGGAAATGAGAACAGAGAAGCGGAGGTGGAAACAAACAAGGGAAGGAGATGATCTCATTCGATTTATCCTCGTATGGCATTTCTTTCAGTAGCTTGAAGGGGAGTAAGGGCTATTATTAAAGGCTTTATGTTGGAGTGAGCGACTCGGCATGCCCGGAAATTGGGGGAGGGCGCTACATCACTCTAAGGGTGTATAGGTGTGTGATCTCCTTGAAGGGGATGCCTCTGTTTTTCTTAACCTGGGACCTGACCTCTGACCCTTGCTCCCTCTTGCTTTGTCCTCCCACTCCCTTGACATGGCCTTTCACAAGTCTCTGCAGGTCTCTCCTATAGGTACAATGTCCTCATACTCCCACACAAATGATGCCGGACAAGCTGCAACCTGAATGTGAAATGGATCTACTTGGATAAATGTAAGGTCACATGCACCAGAAAAAACGGGGGCGGGGGGGGGAGGCTATTCCCTCTGGAGGAATTTGACCCGCAGTTGCATGATCACACCTCCCTTTGAAGCTGCAGGTGCAGTCTGTCAGTGTGTGATCAGACGCAACTGTGGGTGAGTCAGGTTTTTTTGTCCTGTTTTTTTCCACCATGCACTTAAATGAGGGATCGATGAATTGCACCTCTGCACTGAGGGCTCCCTATGGAGATTGCGATGATGAACATACTGTGAAGGGGGAAAAAGCACGGAGTCAGGATAGCCTGATCAGACCATCCTGACACCATGAGAGAGCTCTGGAGTGATCAGACAGGGGAAAGTCCGTCCCTGGTCCGTTGCAACCCATTTACTACTGGATTTTCCCTTGTGTCTTTTAACTCAGATTCTGAGGTGGAACAAAACAGGTTGTCGATGGCTACAGGGCACTTCCCAGATGCTGTTGTCTGATCACACCCTTTAAATCCACCTGGCATTTGCACTTGTGCTGGGTCTAATTGTGTGTATGATCGCAGCCTAAATCTACCTTTTTCCCTCTATACTTCTTGTAAGATTTATTTATTGCAGACAGCTCCACGCTGCTATGACTGGGGAAAACTCTGCTATATTACCCAAATATCCCAATACTTTGCAGAAAAGATGAATTTTGAGGAGGGAAGCAAAGGAAGTGACAAACATAGTTATCATGGAAGTCTTCGGGGGAAGTCAGTTCCAGGTGCAAGGGAGAGCACATGGATTTGTTTCTGGTAGCAGGAGACCTTTGGATAACCAAGGCTGGATGACCAGGTGGGATGAAGGTTGTGGGCAGATCTCCATCAGAATCGGCAGGGGTCCGAGTTTCCGGTCGGAGGAATGGAGGTCTGACACGCTTTGCAAATGAGCAAGGCGGACAGTGGCTCTTCTTGACAGCTTGGGTGGATTAATCCACTTGACGCAACCTCACACAGGTAGTGTGAGGACTAGCAAGCAATATAATCCAGGTTTGAGCGAGCTCGGTGAAAGAAAAGTCTCGGAGGAGACTTTTGCAACACCTTGAGCACTGCAGCCGAAGAAGATTCTTGCAAGTATCTCTAAGGAGCCGAGCTGAGCTGATTAATTCAGCATAAAACCTCCAATTCCCCTGATTCCTTAACAAAGAAGACAAAGTTTAAACGTTGGGACCACATCTGAAGCGAAGTAACAACATAAGGTAACGGAAAAAAAGTTTTTGCCTTACCATTACCGCGTTTTGAAAGACGAAAAGCAGATTGGGTGAAGCAATAGACTGTTGCAGATTGGATGAGTGCTGTTTTGAAACGTTAAAAAGCTGAATTTGAACTTAAAAAGCCAAAAAAACAAGTTGTTTAACATTCCTGCGGTTAAGAAGAGTCAGGAGGGGGAGCCAAGCATCGCGAGACAAAGAGGGAGAAGGGAACCAAGCATCGTGAGACTAGGATGTGAGGACTGAGACAGGAAGTGACGGCTTGAGGAGCAGACAAGAAGGGAGAAGGAGAAGAACCGGAAGAAAGTAAAGGGGACTTTAAAAATTGCCGGACCAAAAGGACCATAACAGGAAGTGACGTGCAGAGAGCAGACAAGGAAGCAAAAGGAAGGGACAAAAGGAAACTACGGCAAGCCAGAAGTAAGGTAAAAAGACTATAACCTTTGACACAAACCATAGAGAAGTCGCGCCCGCCATTTTGGATTTATAAAATTTTTAAACTGCAATATCTCAAAAACTATATAACTTAGAAGGTTGAAACCAACAAAATTTGACTTGGCAAGATTAGCTTGTTTGAATGCACTAACTGGCGTTTGATTTGGAAAACAAAATAAAATCGATCTTTTTTAAAGAGACAAGACGGACCGCGGACTAAGATCGAGAGCAGCTACATGGTCCTCTCCTACAATGGCAGCAAAAAAAGAAAAAAAATTACTAGCTGTTATGGAAGCAATGGAAAAAAAAATGTTAGACGCTATAGGAGAGGTAAATGTTAAAATGAATAACATAGCGGCTCAAGCAGACAAAAATTTCATGGATTTAAAAGCAGAATTTCAAAAATTAACCACAAGAACACAAGACATAGAAACTAAAGTAAAAGAACTGGAAGAAAGTACCCAAAAGACAATGAGAGACAATGACAGGATGGAAAAGATGATGCATTATAAAGACATGCAAAACCATTTGAGATTTAGAGGGATTGAGGAAAAATTGAGTGAAGACATCTTTACAAGAATGCAAGAAGCATTAGCAGATTTTTTACAAGAACAGGAAGAGGTCGTTAAAGAACATATGGATCTTGTTTATAGAGTCAATTCCACATACGCAAGAGACAAAAATATACCAAGAGATGTGGTTGTCCAATTTACAATGAAAAGGACAAAAGAACAAATCTACAAGAAGTGTTTCACTGATCCTTTTGAAATAGATGGAAAGAAAATCACAGTAATGAAAGAACTGCCCAGAGCAATACTGCAAGAAAGGAAAAAATTCAAGCGTCTGACGGATAAACTGAAGGAGAAAAAAATTAGATTCCGTTGGGAAATACCTCAAGGACTAAGCTTTTACTATGGCAACACCAGAGTAGTGATTAAAAGTACAGGAGAAATGTACGCATTTCTTGGAGAGAATAAAGATGACCTTGGTGATATTTAAGAATATATCAAGATGGATTACAAAGTACTTACATGGAATGTAAATGGACTTAATTCACCCCAAAAACGTAGAATGGTAGGTCATTGGCTGGAGAAACAAAAATGTAGTGTAATTTGTATACAAGAAGCTCATCTTAAAAAACAAGACCACAAATATTTAATAAGGAAAAAACTGGGAGAAGAATTTTATTCTTTAGCAAGTAATAAAAAGAATGGTGTTGTAACATATGTCAAAAAAGATTTGGAACCTAAAGTAATATTTAAAGATAATGAAGGAAGATATTTAGCTATTGAAATCTTACTACAAGGACTGAAAACTTTGATTGTGAACATTTATGCTCCAAATGGAGCCAAAGAAATTTTTTTTAAAGAACTACAAGTGGAATTGGACAATGTAAATTATGATCAAATCATGATGCTGGGGGACTTTAATGGAACTGTGAATAACAAATTAGACAGGTGCTCTAAGAGAAAGGATGAGACATTAGGGAAGCTTCCAAAAAACTTTTTTGAACTGATAAAACAAGAGAAGCTGGAAGATATTTGGAGGAAAGCTAACCCACAAGGAAAAGATTTTACCTTTTACTCTAATAGACATGACTCGCATTCAAGAACTGACATGATTTGGATGACTACTAATTTAACCTTTAAGACAAGAAAAGTGGAAATTCTACCCAGAATAATTTCAGATCATAATCCGTGTTTATGGACGGCTGGGCAGGTAAAAAAACAAAAGAGATGGAGAATAAATGAGGACTTACTAGACAACCAAGAAATAGTTAAAAAATTACTTGAAGAAACAGACCTATACTTCCAAGCAAACATGCAGAAAGAAGTAAAAATTCAAAACGTATGGGATGCATATAAAGCAGTGATGAGAGGACTATTAATATCACTAAATGCTAAAGACAATAAAAAGAAAAGAGAGCAATATGAAAATCTTCTACAAGCCATCAAAACAAAGGAAGAAGAACTGAAGAGTAAACCAGGGAAAAAGAAACTGCAAAAGGAAATCTGGATGCTACAAGACCAAGCAAAAGCTATTTTGAACCAAGAGACGTACTGGAACTTAAAAAAACTCCAACAAAAAGCATTTGAAGGTGCAAACAAACCTGGAAAATATTTAGCATGGCAATTAAAGAAAAAACGTGAAAATAAATTTATCACTAAAGTGATAAGAGATAATATTGAGATAATAGTCAACAAAGGAATAAAAAGAGAATTTTTTAAATACTATGCAAAACTTTTTAAGAAGGAAAACAAAGACAGAAGAAAGATTAAAGAATACCTGCAAACATTAAAGTTACCAAAACCAACAGAGAAAATTAAAGAACTATTCAACAATCCAATATCATTACAAGAGATTAAAAATGCAATAAATGACTCAAAATTAGGAAAAGCACCTGGACCAGATGGATTTACAGCGAAGTTTTATAAAACGCTACAGGAGTCGATTTCACCGGTGTTACTGCTATTAATGAACGATATAGGAGTCACTGGTGAGGTCCCAGAAACCTGGAAAGATGCAACCATCTCACTGATCCCGAAAGAAAATCAAGATTTGACTAATGTTAAGAACTACAGACCGATTTCTTTACTAAATAATGATTATAAGATTTTTGCTAAGATTATAGCGGACAGATTAAAAGAGCACCTTAAAGAAACTATATAAACAGAACAAGCGGGGTTTTTACCTAATCGCCAAATAAGGGACAATTTAAGAGTAGTAGTGGATGCTATAGAATACTATGACAAACACCCTGAAAAGGAAGTGGGTTTTTTCTTTTTAGATGCGGAAAAAGCGTTTGATAATTTAAATTGGGATTTTATGTTTGAGGTTTTAGAACATCTTGAAATTGGTGAATATATGCTTAACCTCATCAAATCAATATATAAAGAACAGAAATCCTCTTTAATAATTAACACTGAAAAGACGGACGATTTTAAAGTTGAAAAAGGAATACGACAAGGATGCCCACTTTCGCCGCTGCTATTTATTTGGATTTTAGAAGTTTTATTGTTAAATGTGAAGGAAGACAAAGATATTAAAGGCTTAACAATTAAAGGTTTTTCTTTTAAATATAGGGCCTTTGCAGATGATGTGATGTTTATAGTGGAAGACCCTTTGTCTACACTACCATATTTGTTACAGAGAGTAAAAGAGTTTGGTGACTTAGCAGGATTTTATGTAAATAAGAACAAATCGAAAGTGATGTGCAAAAATATGTCAAATAACAAACAAAATGAGCTACAAAACCTTATAGAATGTGAGGTGGTGAAAAAGACAAAATATCTAGGTGTAAACCTAACAATGAAAAACATTGATCTTTATAAAAATAATTATGAAAAATTATGGTTGCAAATTATGCAGGATATTAAAAAGTGGAATGTATTAAATTTGTCATTGTTGGGTAGAATTGCGGTGGTTAAGATGAACGTGTTACCACGATTAATGTTTTTGTTTCAAACTATTCCAATTGTGAAAGATGTAAAAACATTCAAATGCTGGCAGAAGGAATTGTCTAAGTTTGTGTGGGGAGGGAAAAAACCAAGAATCAAGATGAAAATAATGTGTGATGCTAAAGAGAGAGGAGGGTTTCAATTACCAAACTTAAGGCTATACCATGATGCAATATGTTTGACCTGGGTAGGGACATGGACTATGTTACAAGATAGAAAGTTATTGTCCCTGGAAGGTCATGACTGTAGATTTGGGTGGCATGCGTATTTGTACTATGGTAAAACAAAAATGGACAATATGTTTAAACATCATTATCTGAGAAGAACGCTAATGGATACGTGGACAAGATATAAAAACTTTTTCCCAGAAGAGATACCTATGTGGATTGTACCCGCAGAAGTTTTAAATCCAGCATCACGTTTCAAAGGACAAGATTGGCTGAAGTATAGAGACTTATTAACAAGACATGGTAAAGACTTTATATTGAAGGAGCAGCATCAGATGGACTTTGACTATGGTTGGTTAAGATATAGACAAATATATGACATGTATAGAAGTGATAAAAAATACGGCTTTAGGGAAAAAAATAATGGCTGAGGACAGACTGGCAATCTGAAGTGGAGGCAAAGCGGAGGGAACTGGAGCGGGGGGAAAAACCCACAGAGCTGGCCGTTCACACTGGCCAGAGCAATGCGGATCAGCGGCGATACGGAGCGTTCAGACTGCCACAGAGCGTTCAGACTGCCGCATAGCCAGCGCGCGCGGCTCGCGCGCACCGCTGCACTTTTTTTCTCCTTTGATGTTTTTCGCATGTGCGCACATGCGCACATGCGCATATGCGTAAAACTTTTTGCCGGTGCGTTCACACTTCCTCCGGATGCCTCCCGCTTCTTCCAGTTCACACTGTTTGGAAGCGGGAGGCATGCGGAGGAAGGCCCCTGAACACCGGGAAAAACCAGTGTCCGGGTAAAGTGGAAGGAAAGCGACTGGGAGACGGGTAAGTATGCAACGGAGCCGACGGACAGATGCGCATGTCTGAACGTCCTCCTTTCCTCCATTTGCGAAGCGTGCCTGCCCCGCTTTAGATTGCCAGTCTGTCCTCAGCCAATGAAATAGAACAAGTTTGGGAGGAAGGTGGGAAAAAAATGATCTCTAAAATGTATAAAGTTTTGTTAAAATGGTTTAATGCTGATGAAATGGTAAAAGAACAAATGGTAAAATGGGCGATAAACTTTAACAAAGACATTGAAATGGAATCTTGGGAATTTTTATGGAAAAATGCTATGAGTATATCTACATGTTATAACCTAAAAGAAAATTGTTTTAAAATGATGTACAGATGGTATATGACACCAAAAAAAATTGCAAATATTAATCAGAATATGTCTAACAAATGTTGGAAATGTAAAAAGAAAGAAGGTTCTTTTTATCATATGTGGTGGACTTGTGACAAAGCAAAGATTTATTGGTCAAAAATACATGCAGAAATGGAAATTTTTTTGAAATGTACATTTAAGAAGTTGCCTGAAATGTTATTGCTTGGACTTAAACTAGAAGAGATAAATGTAAAGAAAAGGACAATAATATGGTATATGATAACAACAGCAAGAATGGTGTATGCACAAAATTGGAAAAATGAAAAAATACCAGAGGTGTGGGAATGGTTGAAAAAACTGTTATATATGGCTGAAATGGATAAATGGACTAGAAAGTTGAATGATCTGTACTCTGAGACCTTTTTAGAAGATTGGAAAGATTTGAAAGAATATGTTGAAAAATACTGGGATATGAAAAATTACATTTATACATGGTTATAATAACATAAAGCAATAGAATTAGAGTATATGAATGTATTAAGGATAATTAGATAATGAAGTTGTTTTTTTATTTTAGAATTATATAAGAATATAGAAAGTAAGAATTAGTATATAAGTATTTTTTAAGATATATGACCGTTAACAGAAATGTAAACATAGATATAAGTATTACTATATTGGATAGAGTGGAAAATGTGTTATGCTTCAGATGTGGTGAGAAACCGCCAATATAAGATAAAAACAAGACTATACAAATAGAACAAAATGTTATATAATATGGAAAAAAAGGATTTGTATAAGGAAAATGTATTAATTTTAATGTTTTGAAAAATAAAATTTTTTTTTACAAAAAAAAAGAATCGGCAGGGGTCCGTTGGAGCGGGAGCGCACAGGAGCGCAGCTCCGGGAGTGAGGAGCCCAGGGGGTGGGCACATGACCAAGCCCCGCCCCCTCCTCAGCTTCCCCGAGCAGTGCAGAGGCACAGCACCCCGGGGAAAGCCCTGCTAGGGTCTTTATTGTTTTTAATGTTTTGTTTTAATATTGATAATTTTATCATTGTTCCTTTTATGACTGTGTAGTGTTTTTCCAGAGACTTGCTTAAAGTGGCATATAATTTTTCTACGTGTACCAATTTTTATCTGGGCACATGGCACATAAGTACTAGAGAAATTTCACCAACCCTTCAGCAACTTCCACCCCATCAGTTTGGCGTAGTGGTCAGGAGTTGGACTCTAATCTGGGAGAACCGGGTTTGATTCCCCGCTCCTCCACATGCAGCTGCTGGTGTGACCTTGGGCCAGTCACAAGTTCTCTCAGAGCTGTTCTCTCAGGAGCAGTTCTCAAAAGATCTCTCTCAGCCCCACCTGCCTCACAGGTGTCTTGTTGTGGGGAGGGGAAGGGAAAGGGCTGGGTGATGCACATGTCCTGGGTATCTTAAGTCTACTTGAAACCTGGTGGTTTCAAGGGAGCAGGAAGAGAATGAGGGTGTGTTCTTTATGCTTATGTTTATTGCACAAAGTATTGGATGGGGAAGGGAATGGAGGAAGAGCAGGTCAGTTTCACTCACCTGTGGAGTGGATCCTGAGGGGTGGGTGTTGCCTTCTGACACACTTCCGGTATGTTAGGGGGTGTGGCATATGCTAATGAGTTATGCTAATGAGTTATGCTAATGAGCTCCTGCACCTCTTTTTCTACGAAATGACCCCTGAGAATCGGAAAGCAGAAGGAGACAACTCAAGGCCAAGGAAGGGTTTGAAGGTCAAGATTAGGAGATTGTGCTGGATTGGGTGTTAGTAGATGAGAAGACTGTGTTAGGATTTAAGGAAGGGATTCTAAAAAGATGGTATAAGAAGGGTATAAAAAGAGGGATGCCTTTGGTGGCAGAGTTTGAGATTGAACTGAGGGGATCGAGGTGGGACAGCAAAAGACCCAGGGGGAAGAAGGGAGCAATGGTTGACATGTCTTGCTGAGAACTTGATGAAAAGGGGCTATATTTTAGTCGTGTTTGAAAAGAAGTGTCATGATGGAACACACAATGGAGCCAGTGTGGTGTAATGGTGAAGGGCTTTGGACTCTGTTCTGGAGGATTGGCTTTGATACCCTGCTCTTCCTCCACATGACACCTGCTGGGTGACCTTGGGCCAGTCACAGAACTCTCAGGACTCTCTCAGCCCCACCATCCTCACAAGGGACCTGTTGTGGGAAGACAAAGGGAAGGCAATTGTAAGCCGCTTTGAGACCCATGAGGCCTGCTAGGTAACCTTGGGCCACTCGTACAGTTCTTTCAGGACTCTCTCAGCCCCACCTGCCTCACCAGGGACCTGTTGTGGGGAGAGGAGGAATGGAGAGCCAGTGTGGGGTAGTGGATAAGAGTGGCAGACTCTAATCTAGAGAACCGGGTTTGATTCCCCACTCCTCTTCCAGGGGAATCCTGCTGGGTGACCGTGGGCCATTCACAGAAATCTCAGACCCCCCACTCTCTGTCTCACAAGGGGCATGTTTCAAAAAGAGAGGAAAGGAAAAGTGATTGCAAGCCCCCCCTTTTAATTTTGAAGTTTCATTGAGCAAATTCCACTAAAAATACATTCAGAACATTAATGCATGGACTAACAATTATGCTACAACTGAAGTGATCTCAAATATAAACATAACAATTGGAGGAAGTATAATTCCAAGTAGCCCTTTGGAATCAGCTTGAGCGTGGAAGAAATGATAAGCCCCTTCGAGACTCCCTAGAGAAAAGCAGGTTATAAAAAACAAGTCTTCTTCTTCACTTCTCCAGACCATGTCTCAGTCCGGGGCCTTTGTTTCCTTTGGAGTTTTGTTTCTGTGGGGATTTTGTTTCACTGCTTTTCCAGGGAACAAAAAAAAAAGTCTGATCACACCTTAAAAAGAAGACCATCTCCCAAAGAAGAAGAGTCACATTTATAAGGGACTCTATCCCCCTCACTCCCTTTTGATTTTATTAATTTAACACCGTTCTGTGCAGGGCGAATTAATCATAGGCTGCTACGTGAGATTTATAGATCATCGTGGAAAGGGGTAATCTACGCAAAAAGCCTCGTAAAAACTTAACAGCAGAGCAGGAATAATCTGTGGGCTCACAGAGGCCATGTCAGGCCTAATTGAAATGTTTAAGAGCAACCCACCCCGGATTTCTGACTCCCTGGGATACATACTAAAAACACATCTCGAGACCATCCTTTTGTCTCAGCTGGACATATATTATCACTCTATATCATAGCTCTGCCACTGCGGACTTCTAATTGCAAAAACCTTTCGACACAGGGCAAGTAATAATTGCAACACCATGGCCGGGCTAATAATAAAGATAATTTACTGTTCAAAAGTGAGGAGTGATTTGTAACACGGATGGCTGGAATGTGCGCGTGATTAAATCCCCATGCACATTCCAGACCCAAGTATCCATGCAACATGCAGTGTTGCCAGCTCTGGGTTGTGGAATTCCTGGAGATTCAGAAGTAGTGTTTGGGAAGGGTGGAATTTGGGAAGGGGAAAGACCTCAGTGGGGTGCAGTGCTGTAGAGTCCACTCTTCAAAGAAGCTCCAGGGAAAAAGAGGAGGAGGAGGAAGAGTTTGAATTTATACCCCATGGCTTACAATCTCCTTCCCTTCCTCTCCGTACAACAGACACCCTGTGAGTAGGTGGGGCTGAAAGAGCTCTGGGAGAACTGTGTTTAGGGGATTGCCCAAACGGTCTGCATACCCAAGTATCAACTTGGTTACATATTTTATCTATATACTAATAGCCAAGTGTCCCCTGTGTATGTGGATATCTAAATCCGCACATTCGGGGCACTTGGAGGGCAGAGAGATTTTTCTGCACACTTGGGGGACTCCCCAGGTGTGCAGAAAAATCTGAAAACTAAAAAAAACACCCCTATATGGGGGATATTTAAATCCCCTCAAAAGTAAAAGAGCGTTCCCTGCACATGCACAGAGAACACTCTAGGAAATGCAGCAGGCCAGCAGCTGGGATCCTCTGAGGCCTCGCCACCAGTGCCCATGGGGGCGGGAAGATTGGTGGGCCCCGGCCTCGCCATTGGTGCAGGGTGGGGGAAAAGGATTGGCAGGCCCAGGCCTCGCCGTCGGTGCCGGGGGTGGGGGGTGGGGGAGAAGGCTCACCTGCAGGTGCCTCCTACTCCTCAATGTGGAGCTCCTTCTCCCCCCTGCGAGTATTGTGGGTCCCCGCTTCTAGTATTATTATATTATATGCTTCTTGTGTGCAACTCTGCTATACGATAAATAACAGCTTCCAAGATGTGTCGACTCAAGATCACCCTAGCCAAGGCCACCCAGGTCGAGGCCCTGTACCTGATGCAGGGATCCAAAGCTAAAATTGTGTTTCCTTCAAGATGGTTCTCCTAAAGTGATGCGGTCTGCATGATCTCATCGGCTCCTCATTCTTCTGTCTGGGCTTGCCAACTTCCAGGTGGGGTCCGGAGTTCTCTGAGAGTTACAACTGATCTCCAGCTTACAGAGATCAGTTCTCCAGGAGGAAATGGCAGCTTCAGAAGGTAGTCTATACGGCATCACGCCCTTGCTCAGCTCCCTCCCCAAATTTGGCTGTCTGCAGGCACTGCCCCCCAAATCTCCACGAATTTCCCAAGCTGGAGTTTCAACCCTACCTACCTGCTTGGTCCTGGACCCAGCCTTCCAGGCAATGTCTGGAATAACACAATGTGCCTTGTGTTACCACATTGACCCCTCACATCGTTTGCTGGTTGGCACCAGGAGGGGGTCAGGGATGACATCATAGCACCTGCTAGTTATAGTAGGTGTTTCAGCCCACGCTGGGAGGCGTACATGGAGGAAAACACAGAGCAATGATGTCACCTTATGTGTCATGTTATTTCAACGCTGCCTGGAAGAGGAGAGAAAGGGAACAGGACAGGGAAGTCTCTCTCCAGACTGTCGTAGGATCTCGTGGTGGTTGGCCACCACTTGTGTAGGTATATGACCTTCCAGCACTGCCAGACACATGTACCCAAATGTTGTTGTATTGTTTGTGAGATACTCCCCAAAGGATGGCAGTGAGACAGGAAGTTCACTTGAGCCAGACACTCACACTCCGCTGAATCTCCCTAGTGTGTTTCTAGGATAAAAAATGGAGGAGAACAATGTATATTACTCTGTGGCTCGATCGAGATGGGCAGCCGTGTCAGTCTGTTTTCAGCAGCAGAAAAGAGCAGGAGTCCAGTGGCACCTTAAAAACTAACAAAATTTGTGACAGGGGATGAGCTTTCGTGAGTCACTGCTCACTTCTTCCTCTTGTCACGTTTATTGTTGACTTCTTGCCAGTTTGGGAGGGTAATTCCCTCCAGTGGCCACCTGGCCGGCATCCGAGAGGAGTGCCAGAAATCAGAAGAGTCCTGCTACTGCCTGTTCCTTTTTTAAGTGGAGATGCCGCAGACTGAACCTGGGACCTACTGCATGCAAAGCAGATGCTCTACCACTGAGCCACAGCCCCTCCCCGACAGATCCTGGTAACATCTGTAGACAGCGCCCATGCAGAGGTTTCTGTGCCCATCATAGCAGGATGCCTATTCTGTCAATATTTTGTATTCGACCTCCCATGGCAGCCATTTTGTGATTGGGCCTGCCTCTTGCGGCAGCCATTTTTTGATTGGTCTTAATTCCTGTGGCAACCATTTTCTGATTGGATCTGGTTCCTGTGGCAGCCATTTTCTGATTGGGCCTGGTTCCCGTGGCAGCCATTTTGTGATTGGACCTGACTCCTGAGGCAGTCATTTTGGGGTGATGCCTTTCTCAAAATTCCAGAACTGCCCACAGGATCAAGAACGTGGAGGTCTCTTGGCCTAGAATATCCACTTTGAGGGTGCGTGTGATGAAAAAAAGTGAGGCAAGAAAGCAGTGTAAGAGTAATTCTGGGCAGAAGGCAGGTTCCTGAATCCCCCACCCATCCAGTGTTCCAACTGTTCAGCTAGAAATAAGCTGTGTTTTTATTCATTGATCTGTCATCTAACTTGTAAAAGGCTTGAGAATCAAATACGAAGAAGATTGTCCTCTCATTGGAGGGCCACTTCACAAAGCCGCTAACCTCCCTTGGAGATCGGATTACACCTGTGGCTTTCCCCCCTTCTCCACACTGTCCCTAAATGACTTTGTGGAGTGGACTAATGCGTCACTCAGGAGCCGTGCCAAGAAAGCTCATTCCAGCACTAGGCCTCTATTACTTGACCGCCTATCTTTCCCGTTTTTCTTTACTTTTTTACGACGGAGCTCGGTGTTTAGATTTCAAGTCAGTCCTGTGCTCCCAGACCACTTCTGCTTCGACTCGCCACCCACACTGAGTGAAACCAAACCTCAGAACTGTAACATCTCTAGGTTTTTCTTCTGCCTCGGAGGGAAAGGCACTGCAGTTTCTTCCCCATATGTGGTGTACAGACCGGAGAGGGTAATGGCTAAGAGAAAGAGCTACAAATGGGAAAGTCTACAACTTGTTTGTTGGCCCTCCAGGGCAACTGGTTGGCTTCTTTGTGAAATGAGATGCTGGACTAGATGAACCCTTGGTCTGATCCAGTAGGACTCATCCTACATTTGGAAAGGCTCTGGGTTCAAACTTCACTTTTTATCATGAACTCACTGGGAGACCTTAGAAGCCATGAAGCAGCAACCTCACTGAAGCGCAACAGGTACAGTTTGGGCCAGGTCATGCTGTGAACTTTGACATAGGAAATACAAGAAAACAACCACTGTGGGTGGCTTAAGACGTTAAACACTGTATTACATTATGAATAATCAATTCTTTATAATATTACAAGGAAAAGTCCATCCATCTCAATGAGCGCTCGGATATAGGCTCATTTCATCCCAATCTTCCTCAGGAATAATCCCATTATCTTCAAAGGTGTCAGCCTCTTGGTATAGCTTAGTGTTATGTTGGGAGCAGGCCAGTCCTTAACTTCTTCTCTACACAGATGCAAAAGTCTTCTGAATTAGGTTGGCAAACTGCTCACTATAAGCCGCAGGAAGATACATTCTTCAAATTATTATCCTGGAATGAATCATGGTTATTTAAAATGGAAAACAACATGAAGCTGAATGGAATGTTATTTAATATTGTTTAGAACTTACCTCAGTGGCTCAGAGGTTAAGACACTGAGTTGCAGACCAGGAGGTCGGTAACTTGGCAGTTCGAGACCCTACTGCCTCATGACAGAGTGAGCTCCTGTCTCTGGCCCCAGCTCCTGCCAACCTAGCAGTTCAAAAGCAAGAAATTGCCTCACCCGCCTCCTACTGTAGCAGAGAACGCATACTTGCAGAGTTTTATTTGCATCATTTGGCTGGCGCTTCTCCTGTAACAGCCGAGGTGAGGGCAGGGGCGATGGAAGTTGTGGGGCATGGGCCATGAGTGAGGGGGCACCACCCCTAAATGCCCCACTGTGACTACGGGCCTGCTGGCATCCCTATCACAACAACCCTGTGAGGTAAGTTAGGCTGAGAGGGAGTGACAGGCCCAAGATCTTCCAGCAAGTTTCCATGGCAGAGTGGGCATTTGAATTCTGCATGAGGCATGGAATAAGCAATTTCCTTACAGAGCTGAGCTTCAGTGTGTATATCAGCATTTCTAAGCCCAGGGGCACCCGGAATTCTAACACAACGTAGTCAGCACAGAGACAAAATGACTGCCACAAAATGGCTGCCACAGGAGGAGGAGCCAGCAATAAAATAGCAGCTGCAATTTACCTTCATCCACATAGTGAAGATCCTTACAAATCTGCACCAGCAATCAAATCGGCATTAGCCAATCAGAAGTCTCGGTGGGCAAAAGCCCCTCCTGGCCCCACCCACTTTTTTTTAATATTCTGGGTGGGCACTAAGGAAGTATCTGTGGGCACTATGGGGACCCCTGGAGTACATAGTCTAGGGAAAGCTGAAGACATTGAGACTGGGGTCAACTGCCTGTCGCTCTAGTCCCACATCAGAAACGGAACGGGGAGGAGGGGAGGGGAGAGCGCCTGCAAGGAACAGCTCGGTAAAGTTCCACGAAAGCAGCTGCCGTGCCGAGTGTTTGCGCTGTGGGCCTTGCCTCTTTTTCAAGCCCAACCAAACCAGCGAAGCAAATGTCTCCAACTCTGTGCCAAGAGTCTCCCACAAACGGCTATATTTAGACCTCGTTCGCTGGCCTTCCAGTTTCGCCTTTGAGTGGAAACCCAGGTAACACATGCTGTCAGTGGCGACTCAGTCGCCCTGGCGTTTCGTTTCATCACATTTAAGGCTGGGGTTTTTCTAAGTGTGGATTTTTGTTCCCCTGCAGCATTCCACACAACCGCTTGAAGCAGTCAAGCGTCTTTGAGCGTTCTGATGGTCTTTGCAAAGATTCTCTTTTTAATAAATTGAGCAGCACACAGAGGGAAAAGGTTAGGGCAGGACTTTCCCCCCTTCCCACTTTTTGACCCCCCAGCCCTCATTTTATGGATGCCAGCCTCCAGGTGGGACCTGGAGATGCCCTGGAATTACAGTTTATCTCCAGGTTACAGAGATCAGTTCCCCTGGAGAAAAGGGATGCTTTGGAGGGTGGACTGTATGGCATTGTACCCCACTGAGTTCCCAGCCCTCCCCAGGCTCCACCCCCAAATCTCCAGGAGTTTCCTGGCCTGGATATGGCAACCCTACTCCCCCCATCCCCTGCCACTGGCTGGGGGGGACCTGGCAACCCTAACCTCATTTTGTCTTTGGTTCTTTCTTTTGAAAATTGAGTTGCCCACTCTTCGTTGGGAAATTCCTGCAGATTTAGGGTTGGAGCCTGGGGAGGTCAGGTTCTACTCTGTCAAACTGGGTTTGATTCCCCACTCCTCCACATGCAGCCAGCTGGGTGACCTTGGGACAGTCACAAGTTCTCTCAAGAGCTCTCTCAGCCCCACCTACCTCACAGGGTGTCTGTTGAGGGGAGGGGAAGGGAAAGGAGATTGTAAGCCACTCTGAGACTCCTTCGGGTAGTGAAGGGTGGGGTATAAATCCAATCTCCTCCTCCTCCTCTTCCTCCTGTTCTTCTTCTTCTTCTTCTTGACATCAGAGAAGCGTAACGCCACAAAACCCAGCCTCCAAAGCAGCCATTTTCTCCAGGGAAGCTGATCTCTGTAGTCTGAAGATTAGTTATAATCCCAGGAACTCTGCCAGCCCCACCTGGAGGCTGGCAGGAGCTTTATTTGCAAAGTCGTTGTGCTTGACTGCCAAAGTTCCAGGGCAGGAGGGAACCCTTGACATCAGAAGCCTGAAACCTGAATTGTTTATCCCCTTTTTGTAAGATCTCTTAGTAGATCACACACATTTGCAAATTCCGAATCAAACCATGTCATTTTTTTTTTTTAACATCCACGGCAGCTTGACTCTCGAGATGTTTATTAATCTTGCTTTCTGTGAGAGGATGACAGCAGTAATGTCCTCGAAGTTTACCCCCCATCATCCATCCTTGTTCTGTGAAATATCACTATACTGTAGCTCTGAAAAGGATCATAACAAGGGGGCGAAGAAACTGGTGGCATCCCTTAATTCCAGTATTAGCCATTTGAGCTCACAGCCTTGTTCATAACTGTGCTTCGAGTTAAAAGATGTTGCTAGAATTCCTCTCCCGAAACTGTCAGCTTCTGGGCCAGTGATCACTTTGACGTCCTTAATTTGTTCCTTCATTTCATGCTATGTGGCAGCGATTGATTCCAAGCTCCCTGCTCAAATTTGGGGATCAGAGTGGCCGAACAAAATCTCACAAGCAATTGCATATAATTTCCTTCCAACTGCTCCCCCCATCCCCTTTAAATGAAAAGCAGCTGCACGAGGATACATTCTTGAGTGGAAAATGGGCCTGGAGAGGAGCTGTCTGTTTAATCCTTTCCACCCAGACTGCTAGGGTTGCCAATCTCCAGGTGGGGGCTGCAGATCTCACGGAATTACAACTGATACCCAGACAACCGAGATCAGTTTGCCTGGGGGGGTGGGGGAATGGCAGCTTTGGAGGGTGGACTCTGTAGAATCAATTTCCTGCTGAGGTCTCTCCCCTTCCAAAATCCCACCCTCCTCACACTCCACACCCAAATCTTCAGAAATTTCCCAACCCAGAGTTGGCAACTCTACATTTTCCCACTCAAAATCTCCCCCAGACCCTTTCTTTCACACAGAGAATGAGCTCAGGGGAGAAGAAGAGGAGGAGGAGGAGGAGGAGGAGGAAGAGGAGGAGGAGACTGGATTTATACCGCACCCTTCATTTGGAGTCTCAGAGTGGCACAAACTCCTTTCCCTTCCCCTCCCCACAACAGACACCCTGTGAGGTAGGCAGGGCTGGGAGAGCTCTTTCGAGGACTGCGCTTGAGAGAACAGCTCTGAAAGAGCTATGGCTTGCCCAAGGTCATCCAGCCAGGTGCAAGTGGAGGAGTGGGGAATCAAACCCGGTCCTCCCAGATTAGAGTCAGCACAATAACCACTACACCAAACTGGGAGGGTAAATTTCGAACACAAAATGTTAGTGGGAAAGGGTCAGGCATGCATCCATGGCATTCCACGGGCTAACAGGGGTGAGGTATGTATGCTTTTCTACAAGAAGCTCCATTTGTACAGGAGCTTCAAAGGAAAATGGGAGCATATATGTAGCTCTGTATTTAACTACACGAAGAGGCAGGGGCATCGACTTTCTAAATCCCCGGGGGGGGCAGGGGCTCTCTCGTGCGTGCGCACTTTGCGCGCGCGCACGGGACCATGTCCCTGCCGCTCTCCCCCCCCCCCGCCCAGGGAGGCAGACCCGCGCTGGCGGCAGCCAGCTGGCCGGCTGACTGCCGCCCGAGCGAAGCGCGCGCACGCGCGCCTATGTCCCTGCTGCTCCGCCCCCCCCCCCGGCCCGGGGAGGCAGACTGGCGGCAGCAGCAGCAGCCAGCTGGCCAGCTGACTGCCGCCTGAGCGAAGCGCGCACGCTTCGCGCGCCTATACCCTTCCGCTGCGTCCCCCCCCCCCCCCCAGCCCGGGGAGGCAGACCCGCGGCGGCAGCCAGCTGGCTGGCTGACTGCCGCCCGCGTGAAGCGTGCGTGCGCGCGACTATGTCCCCGCTGCCTCTCTCCCCCCCGCCCCAGGGAGGCAGGAGGGCAGGCCAGGGGTGGGGGGGAAGGAGAGGCGGCGCCGGCTGCTGGGCGAGCATTTTGCCGGGGGTGGCTGAGCCCCCCCCGGGAAATTTCGGGGGAGGCTCGAGCCCTCGAGCCCCCCCGTAGTTGACGCCCATGCGAAGAGGGCTCCCTCCTTCACTGAAACTAATTTCTGCAGGAGTTTCACATGAGGACTGGAGCATGTATGAAGCTCTGAAGCGGAATGTATGGGGGCAATCTTTGGTTGGCTAAAATTCTGGAGCCAGGTTTTATTTGCAAGGCCTACCATTTGCCACTGAAGCCTGTTGTTGTTATTGTCGTTCAGTCTCACAGTCAAGTCCGACTCTTCACGACCCCATGGACCACATCACGCCAGGCCCTCCTGTCTTCCGCCGTCCTCCGGAGTTTGCTCAATTTCATGTGCGTTGCATCGATGACACGGCCTAACCATCTCATCCTTCGCCATCCCCTTCTTCTTTGACCTTCAGTCTTTCCCAGTATCAGGGTCTTCTCCAGTGAGGGCTCCCTTCTCACTGAGTGGCCAAAGTATTTGAGCTTCAGCTTCAGGATCTGGCCTTCCGGGGAACAGTCATGGTTGATTTCTTTTAGGATTGGCTGATTTGATCTCCTTGGGGGTCTCCCATCCAAGTACTAACCGGGGCTGACCCTGCTTATCTTCTAAGACCAGATGAGACTGGGCAAGTCTAGGCCACGCAGGTAAGAGTGAAAATCCTGGTGTTTTGGTGCAAAAGACTAGACTGCCTCAGCCCATCAGCATTGAAAATCACTTTCTATATTTCTACCCAAGTGGTTTTGTTGTTGTTGTTCAGTCGCACAGTTGAGCCGCATTCAACTCCCCATCCTGCCATGAAGTCTTGCTGAGAGATCTCGGACCTGTCACTCTGTCTTAGCCTAACTTATCTCACAGGGCTGTTGTTGGGAGAATAAAACAGAGGAGGGGAAAACAATGTTGTCCGCCGCTTTGCGTCTCTGTTAGGGAGAAAAGGGGCGGGGTATAAATATCAAAGTTAATCAGTAAGTCAACTGGACCTGCAGAACAAATCAAACAGTTATTTGGAATCCATGCCTTGGAAGCACACGATGGCGCACCGCAAGTAACTTGTTCCAACGGGGATTCAGGAATGAGCGCACTTTCGGCGCCGATGCCAGCGGAGGCTGACAGCTGTAAGAGAGATTAGTGCAAAAACATCTGGAGGCAGAGAGCCAAAGATTTTACTGTGTTTAAAATGCAAGTAGTTTCAGGCTACTAGACTACGGTTCTTTTATTATTATTTTTTTTACATCTGCCGAAGCAAGGAACAAGAGAAAAGAGAGAGAGAGAGAGAGAGAGAGAGAGAGAGAGAGAGAGACCCCAGCTGCTATAATGGGTTGATAGCAACTAACTACTTTTTAAGCACTGCAATTTAGTGCCATTATTTGAGAATAAACAATCTGTTCTGTCAATTAAACATTATTTAGGTTACATTTTCTGTATATATCAAGCCACCATTGAGAAAAAAGCCGCCATGTCTTCAGGAGGGTGCACCGTTGCCACAGGCAATGTTTCTCATAGCCATTGCGGTTGAGAAACCAGTTTCAAAGGGTGCTTGAGAAAAACAGAACCTCAGGTCCATGCCAAGGACGCATAATTTTCTTGGGTTGTAGCTGTGTCCATCTATTACAGCAAAGACAAAGTAGGCGTCTCGGGGCATCAGAAAAAGTGCGGTAGGATAAGCCCCTTATCCACGAAAAGTCATTTATTTAATTCATTTACGTGCTGCCTTTCTCCCGCACGGGAACCCAAAACAACTTACATCCTTCTCCTCTCCTCTATTTTATCCTCACAACAACCCTGTGAGGTAGGTTAGGCTGAGAGAGTGTGACTGGCCAAAGGTCACCCAGTGAGCTTCCATGGCACATTGCGTTGCCAGGTCTCCATGATGCATTTTGGGGGGTGAGGTGGGACTTTCGGGAGTGGGTCGGGGCTCCACCCCTGAACAGCAATGCCGCACAGCGATGTTCTGGTTTGAGGGCAAAACTCTATGGTAAAATTAGAGTCAAACCATAAAGTCTTGCCCCAAAACCAGAGTGTTGCTGTGTGACACCCCCAGTGTGATGATGTCACTTCCATGTGACATCATTGTATCAGGGATGTTGCCATGTGATGTCACTATTTGGGGGCAGGGTTTCCCCCACAGGCCAGCTGGCTGGTGGCAGGCAGAAGCCCCCAAAAGTGGGGGAACCCCTGCCAGGGTCATAGGAACACTACTGGCACATGAGGGGATTTTGAACCTGGATTTCCCAGATCCTAGTCTGCCATTATTAACCACTACACCACACAGACGTGCGATAAATTGGTGGTTCTTCGAGGTCCAACAAGAGGTCTTTGTATTCTCATCAAGACAAATGCTGGCAGGGTTCTACAAAACGAAGACAGGTAGAGTTCTACAAGTTATTTCTCTTTGCTTCTGTTAATAATTGCAGACGGTTGGGTTTCCCACCCTGTCTGTGTTTCCTGACAAAAATGAAACAGAAGGCCAAAGGTACTTGAAATACTAACAACATTTCTTTCACAATGAGCTTTCATGAGTCACAGCTCATTTCCTCTGATATGTGGAGAGGAATCAAACTGGAAATTTTATGAAAGGGGAGACGGGGGAAGAGATGAGATAGAGGAGTGAGGTATGAGTTCTGTCATGAATCTTTGGAGTGTATATTCTCTGTGTAAATGATGAGAACATAATCAGCAGTTACAAACAGACCACCAAGCTAATGAAATGCCACTGGACTTCTGTCTTATTTTGCTATAACAGACCAACATAGCTAGATTCGAGTCCAGTAGACCAACAAGAATTTTGGGGGTATAGGCTTTCAAGAGTCAAAGCTCCCTTTGTCAGATGCCATACCTGCCGAATGCAGCTTTAACTCTTGAAGGCTTATACCCTAGACATCTTGTCATTCTCTAAGGCTCTATTGGACTTGAATCCAGCCCTTCAACTTGAATCTAGCCCTTCAGAGCAACACAGCTAGACTCCTGACATAGCTATCTCTTTTCAATCACTATAGAATCATAGAGTTGGAAGGGTCCTCCAGGGCCATCTAGTCCAAACCCTTGCACAATGCAGGAAATTCAGAAATACCTTCCTCCACACACCCCCAGTGACTCCTGTTCCATGCCCAAAAGATGGCGGCGGGGGGGTGGGGGGGAGAATCCTCCAGGATCTCCAGCCAAACTGGCCTAAAGAACAATTTCTTCCAGACCCCGAAGTGGTGATCAGCATTTCCCAGGGCATGTAAGAAAGGGCCACAAGAACTAAGCACTGATGCAACTCTTCCTGCCCTCCCTCTCATGATTTGCCTAAGTTCACAGAACCAGCATTGCTGACAGATGGCCATCGAGCCTCTGTTCTTTGACATGTTTTCCTATTCTTGTTTCCTCCTTTATTTCATTTCTATGCCTTTTTCACCATGACCTGGATAGTCCAGGCTAGCCCAGTCTCATCAGATCTTGGAACCTAAGCTGGGTTGTCCCTAGTCAGAACTTGGGAAGTCCAGCATTGCTATGTGGAGGCAGACAGTGGCAAGCCACCTCTGAACATCTCTTGCCTTGAAAACCCCATTGGGTTGCCGTAAGTCAGCTCTGACTCGATGGCAAAGGAAGAGAGCCATTTTTACATAACGACCCATTTTGAAGGAGTTTAAAAAAACCAAACAAACTATGGCCCCACCCCCAGATTTTCTATTGGCCCTCCTGCCTTGACCTGCCTTTGGCTATATGTGATTCCAGGTTAGGCTTGCCAACTCTGGCCACTTTGGAAGGTGGATTCTGTGGTATTATTTATTTATTAGGCTTATATCCCGCCTTATCTCGAAATGGGCTCAGGGCGGCTCACCGCAATGAGAATGTAAATAAAATAGCAACAACATACACAAAACCAAGTCAACCACCACTGAAGTCCCGCCCCTCCACAAACTCTGCCAGGCCTGTAGCTGCAGTGGGGCATCTCAGGGCAGGGCCCCACGACTTCCCATCCAGCCCAGGACCCCCAAGCAGTGGTGGATGCAAGGAAGGAGCTGTATTCCTTTAATTTGATTAGCCAGTGCCCTCTGAGAAATGTAAATGTCCCCCAACTAAAAAAATCCTGGCGATGGGCCTGAACCCTGCCTTGCCCAGACTCCACCCCCCAATTCTCCAGGAATTTCCCAACCCAGAGCAGGCAACCTTTGTGGAAACTACTTTCTGATCCAGTTCTGCCAGAGAGAAGCAAAGAAAAGCATTCTCCTGTATTCCTGTCTCCTTGGGGGCTCCCTGTTTCACCCTGGTGCTCAGCTCTAGGCCAAACTATAAGAGAATTCAGTAGGGTTGCCAGATCTGGGTTGGAAAATACCTGGAGACTTTGGTGGTGGATCCAGGAGAGGGCAGGGTTAGGGGAGGGGAGGGGCCTCAGCATGGTACCATGCCATAGAGTCCACCCTTCAAGGCAGCCATTTTCTCCAGGCTAGCTGATCTCTGTCAGCTGGAGGTCAGTTGCAAAAGCGGGAGATCCCCAGGCCCCCCTGGAGGCTGGGAACCCTGGAATTCAGCCTTTCCTCCATGATGTAATGATGTAGAAAAAGACAAGGTTTTCTGCTGAAGGAAATGAAGGCAAAGGTTATGTTTCCCCATGTATATCCATCCATGAGTTCATCGTTCCATACTGCTTTGTCATTATCAGGAATTGATAAGAAGAGGAACTGAGCCAGATCTAGGAATTTCACACAAGAAAAAGCCGTTTTGTGGGGAAGTCCCCTATCTGAATGTGTGTATTCCCACCAGATGGAGTTTTCTACAAACCAATTCTACGGAACTAATGTTTATTAGCAGGTTCAGAAACAATAGTTTTTGGAAGACAATTGAAGTCCGGTTGACGGCTGGCGATCACGGGCGGAAGGGCCAGGAATGGCCTGTGGGGCTATCTTGGCCAACAAGACAGGAAATGCCTTCTTGGCAACTTCCTGTTCAGGGCCTGCTGCTGGCAATGGGGCCATTAAAGTCCGACAGCTACAATAATGTCAAAGTTTTACATACTCCCTTCCTTGATTTAAGAATTGCAGGTTCCTAGGGTTGCCAAGCACCAGGTGGAGCCTGGAGGTTTACAACTGATCTCCAGATGGCAGAGCTCAGTTCTCCAGGAGAACATGGCTGCTTTGGAGGGTAGACTGTATGGCACTATGTCCCATTGAGGCCCCTCCCTTCCCCAAATTCCACCTTCTCCAGGCTCCACCTCTGAATCTCCAGGAATTTCCCAACCCGGCTCTGGTAATCCTGTTCCTGACTTGTAGAGACAAATGCCATAGCAAAAAAGGCAGGGAAAAGTCATGTCTTCTCACAAAACCAAGGTCGCCCTTCCTCCAAGAGCCTACCAGGAAGGAGAAACAGGAGAAGGGCAACGGGTTGGATATCTGTTCTCTTTCCCAGGACGAAGGAAATGGCTGACATGAGAAAGACGCGTAGGGATCGTGGGAAGTGGGAGAGCCAATCAATAATCCAATTCAAGATGAGTGCTAAGGAACAAACAGCTGAGATGGCTGCAAATCGGTTCAACCAGTGGCTGGTGGTTCAAGGCTACTGCAGAACAAGGGCGGCTGGACCGGCTGTACAAAGGACCCCAGATGGTTGTTTGGGGCCATGAAATTTTTAGGGATGCTGAACTGAGCAGTGTGCAAATGCTGACGTTCACCCCAGGCTCCCGTACAATGCCATGTAGCAGAATCTCAGGCTGTGTGCTCCTGTGTCATATTGCTAGGGTAGGGTTGCCAGAGAGGCAGTTTGGTGTAGTGGTTAAGAGTGCAGACTATAATCCAGGAGAACTGGGTTTGATTCCTCACTCCTCCACTTGCTGGATGACCCTGAGTCAGTCACAGTTCTCTCAGAGCTGTTCTCTCAAGGGCAGTTCTCAAAAGAGCTCTCTCAGCCCCACCTACCCCAAAGGGTGTCTGTTGTGGGGAGGGGAAGGGAAAGGAGATAGTAAGCCACTTGGAGACTCTGCATGAAAGGTGGGGGTATAAATCCAGTCTCCTCCTCCTCCTCCTCTTCTTCTTCCAGGTGGGGCTGGAGATCTCCTGGAATTACAGCTGACCTCCAGACTACATATATCGCTTATTTAATTATTATTTTGGGGAGGGGCCATGGGATAGTGGCAGAGCCTCTGCTTGGCCTGCAGAAGTCCCAGGTTCAGTCCGGAGCATCTCCTGTTCAAAGGACCAAGGTGATGTGGAAGACCTCTGCGTGAGACTCTGGAGAGATGCTGCCAGGCTAAGTGGACAACACTGGACCTGACGGACTAATGGTTGGACTCAGTATAAGGCAGCTTCATGTGTTCAAGGATACCTATTTGTTTAAAACACTTATTCCACTTCTGCTGGAGAAAATGGCTGCTTTGGGAGGTGGGCTGCATGCCATCATACCCTACCAAGGCCCCTCCCCTCCTTAAACCCCACCCTCCCTGGCTCCACCCCCAAATCTCCCAGGTATTTCTGAACACCTAGAATTGGCAATCCTATGCTAGGGGGTCCCTTGGGTGGAGCCCCTTGAGGTAGAAAGTGACCTACAAGCTTGATGATGCCAGAGAACCAAATATGGGAGTGGACTGCAGAGGCGATCATGAGCTATGTTGGAGGAAGACGGTGAATCCGTACAGCTTTTCTTTACGCCGCACGACATGCGCACCTGTCAAAATTTGCCTATCTACCGAGCGATCGAAAGGACAGGGTTGCCAGCCTTCAGTGCTTCTGGCCAACTTCCTCTCGAGAGAGGCGCACCTGGCACTGTCTTCGTGGTCTTTTCGGTGCCAGCTGAAATCGGTCCTGTTCATCGCAGCCTTGGGTGGTTACACTTCAAATCCACACTCCCCCCCCCCCCAAGGGGGGGGGTGCCTTGTTAATTTGGTTTCCTGCTTTTGCTTCTTTTTTTTTTTTTTTTAAATTATGCTTTGATTTTAGATGTGTTAGGGTTTTAAGGTTGTTGCTAATTTGTTGATTGGATTGTTTTAAACTGTTGAACTGAGGACTGTGCATAGAGTCCAAGGCCTTCCCCGATGTTGGCTCCTGGCATTGGGATTCAGAGGCAGAAAATGTTGCCTGCCTGCCTATCTATCTATCTATCTATCTATCTATCTATCTATCTATCTATCTATCTATCTATCTATCTATCTATCCATCCATCCATCCATCCATCCATCCATCCATCCTGTCATCTGTCATCCATCTATCATCCATCTATTTTATCTAATCTAATCTAGTCTAATCTAATCTATGTCTGTCTGTCTGTCTATCATCTGTCTGTCTACACTAATACACACAAAGAAAATGTGTTATGGAGAATCGGTCTATCAGTTGCTACTACCCATGGTGACTAAAGGGAGCCTCCACATTCAGAGGCAGTCAACTTCTAAATCCCAGTGCCAGGAGGCAACATCATGGAAAGGCCTTGGCTTCTATGCCCTGTTGTTGAACCCCCCCCCAGAATAAGTGGTTGGCCACTGTGTGAGACAGGAGGCTGGACTAGGATGACAATAATGTCTTGTTGTTGGACCTCCAGAGGAATTGGTTAGCTGCTGAGTGGCACAGGTTGCTGGACTAGATGGACCACTTGTCTGATCCAGCAGAGTTTTTCTTATATTCTTATGGAGAATTTAGCCTCTAAGTTATATACGAATTTTAATGTTTTGTATTTTATGGCATCATGTCTTGTACATCACCCAGAGCCCAGCGTAAGCAGGGATAGGGTGATTAATAAATCTAATAAATAATACTAGTAAGGTCCTATTGTTGGACCTCCGGAGGAATTGATTGGCTGCTGTGTGAGACAGGTTGCTGGGCTAGATGGACCATTGGCTTGATCCTGCAGGGCTCTTCTGATGGTCTTCTGAAGGCCTCACCCTCTATGCCCTGTTGTTGGCCCTCTAGTGTAGAGGAACTGGCTGGCCACTGTGTGAGACAGGATGCTGGACTAGATGGACGACTCGCCTGATCCAGCAGGGCTCTTATGTTCTTAAATGAATAAGTCAATGAGGTGTTGTCTAAAAAAAACAAAAAACCTTGCAGGCAAAATCTTTAACACCAGGAAGGGGGGCCGACAACAATCCCTTACCGCCCCGCTGCTTGCACTTGGAAAGTGGTACCATCCATTTGAGATTCGGCCACCTCGTTCGCCTGCACGGGTAGCCCAGGTTGGAGCGGCTGTCTTCTCTTTCTTCCATTCTGGGGGAGAAAAGGAAAAAAAAAAGGATGCCTGTTGTGGCAAGCGAGGGCTCCTTTGAATACATAAATGGGAAAGCGCCCAGCTGTTCCTTGCCCGGCATTTGTTTGAGATAATTGTCCTCCCCAGCCTGGTGTGTCAAAAGCTTTGCAGGCTGGGCAGCTTCCTTGGGATGGCTTTCATCGGATGACACCGAGTCCCTGGGTAGTTGTACAATCAGTAACACTTCACAGAGCCTTCAGTCCTAACAAATAATTAGCCAAAATTGAACCCACGTTTTCTTACATGCATGTCATAGATTTGATACGAATAATGAGCCAAGGGGTGAACCGGGGGTCAGAGACGGCTCCCGATCTTCCACCTTATTTATTCAGCGAAATGAGAAATTGATCACATTATTTCGTATAGAAGACCCTAATTTATTACAATCAGCTCGGAATTGGCAGTTTTGGCTCCAGGCAGGTTTGGAACATCACTTACGCCTAAGCGGCTGCTGGTAAAGTCGTTTGACAACTGGTTGTCACCTTTCTGACCCTTCCGTGACCAGCGCTCCCCCCCTCAAAAAGTTAAAAGTACGTATTAAACAATCCGGTTGCATCTTAGCATATTTGGTTGTCACCAAACCATGAATTGGTCCACTGAAGTTGGAAAAAGCAGCAAGCTTTAGAAGTGCATAAGACTCTTCCTCAAACAGAAGCTGATAAGCATTAAGAACATCAGAAGAGCCCTGCTGGGTCAGACCAGCAGTCCATCTAGTCCAGCATTCCAACTCACACAGTGGCCAACCAGTTTCTTTGGAGGGCCAACAACAGGTCATAGAGGCTGAGGCCTTCATAAGAAGAGTTCTGCTGGATCAGACTGGTGGTCCAACTAGTCCAGCATCTTGTCTCACAAAGTGGCCAACCAGTTCCTCTGGAGGTCAAGGCCTTCATAAGAACATAAGAAAAGCCCTGCTGGATCAGACCAATGGTCCACCTAGTCCAGCATCCCATCTCATGCGGTGGCCAACCAGTCCCTCTGGAAGTCCAACAATAGGAATAGAGGCTGAGGCCTTCATAAGAACATAAGAAGAACCCTGCTTGGTCAGACCAATGGTCCACCTAGTCCAGCATCTTGTCTCACAAATTGGCCAACCTGTTTCTCTGGAGGGCCAATGATAGGGCATAGAGGGCAAGGGGTTCCCCTGATGTTGCCTCCTGATTCTTATCCAAAGATGCTGTGAATTTCACCATGAATGTGTTCTGCAGTCAAGTATACAGTGTTTGAAGGTGTTGGTGAGCCAATTGCCCTGCTGGTTTGGTTCATGTTGAACAGTAATGGATGCTTGCCGAACAGGTTTGCATCAAGTTTTACAAAATTGTGCATGCACGAAGATGCTGCCGATACAAACTGATTGGCATACCCCACTGAGGTCCTGTTGCTCCCTAAACCACATCCTTCCAAGTTCTGCCCCTAAATCTCCAGGAATTCCCTGACTGGGAGATGGCAGTTTTATTTGTAACTGGCCTCCTTATTTAAATAGATAATTGCCTGCCAGTTTGGTGTAGCGGTAGGAGCGCGGACTCTAATCCAGGAGAACCGGATTTGATTCCCCCACTCCTCCCCATGCAGCTGCTGGTGTGACCTTGGGTCAGTCATTCTCTCAGAGCTGTTCTCTCAAGGGCAGTCCTCAAGAGAGCTCTCTCAGCCCCACCTACCTCACAGGGTGTCTGTTGTGGGGAGGGGAAGGGAAAGGAGATTGTAAGCTGCTTTGAGACTCCTTGAGGTAGTGAAGAGTGTGGTATAAATCCAATCACTTCTCTTCTTCTTCTTCTTCTCCTCCTCCTCCTCCTCCTCCTCCTTCTCCTTTGCAAAGAGGGGACATTGCAAAAATAGGTGCACTTGAACTCATTCAGGCTGTGTGAGACACAGAGCATGAAAAGCCATTTGTGCTGTACTGAGTGGTTAGGAAGCTAAAAAATGAAGGAACTTTCCAAACAAATGGGCTGACCAACAGTGGAAACCAGGGTTGTAGACTTTTGTAAATTCCGGGGGGGGGGGGGGGGGCTTTTTAGCGGGCGTGCGAAGCGCACGTGCCTACTGGGGCGATGCCCCCCCCGTGCCAGGAAACCTCCGTGCCTCCCGGGGCCCTTCCGAGGCCCACCAGCCGCTGCTGCCGGGGCCTCTCGCTCTCCACCCCCTTCCCTCTCCCTTCGCCGGGAAAAGAGGGAGGGAGAGGGAAGGATGGAAGAGTGGCCAGGCGGGGGGGGGGAGAGGCAGCGGCAGCAGTAGCTGCCGGCCTCAGAAGGGCCCCGGGAGGTGCGGCGGTAGGCACTACGTTTTCCCGAGGGGGCGGCTCAGTCCCCCCTGGGAAATTTCGGGGGAGGCTTGAGCCCTCGAGCCCCCCCCCGTAGTCTACGCCTATGGTGGAAACGATCATAGAAAGACCAGGTCCCTGTTTGCGACTGGCAAACAGGAGATGAGCTGAACTGACAGGTGTTTGAACCTGCCCCCAAAGAAGGAATCGGGGTAAGCTTTCCAATCTGCCACGTCTCTATGAGATCTGACATCTTTTTGTAGCTGATCTTTTTACATTATGTAAAGTACTGTAAAGTCGGAAGTCCTCAAGGACACTGACAGAGTGCTCAGACTGAAATCTTCGGCAGCCAGAAGAGGAGACGAAACATGATCCCAAACCGGGTGCCTCGAGTCGTTGTGTAGCTCTCTGCTCTTCCCCCTTGAAGTGAAGTCAGTTTTGCGGAATAAGAAAATCTGCACAAAACCCAATGTGTGTGTTTTTGCCAGGATCAGATTCTGAGTGATACAACTGATTTGTGTTGAAGCTCTGCAGTCCACCTGTCTCGCCCTTCTGGTGTCTGTGAGGAGGAGCTATGCAAATTAAGACATGGGATTATGCAGATGCCCGCCCCCCCCCAGTCCTTGAGAGACAAAAGCCATGTTTCATGGATTCATTTGCTTATGATCAACACAGTGGCAGAGGGGGGAAATCAGGGATAGGGGATCTCCTGAATTACACTTACATAGAATCATGGAATCGCAGAGTCGGAAGGGGCCATCCAGGCCATCTAGTCCGAACCCCTGCTCAGTGCAGGATCAGCTTAGAGCATCCCTGATAAATCCAAATCCAAGCAGATCGTGCAGTCTTTTTCATGCATGTAACTTGGTATCCTATGTACTCGGAAGACTAGATTGATGTTGAGAATGCTTTACATTAGGCCACCATTGTGGTAGGAGGCAGTCTGGACTGCTGATCCTCATGCTGGGTGAGTGTGGACTCCAATCTGGGA
This sequence comes from Lepidodactylus listeri, assembly GCA_029233225.1. Classification (NCBI taxonomy): domain Eukaryota; kingdom Metazoa; phylum Chordata; class Lepidosauria; order Squamata; family Gekkonidae; genus Lepidodactylus; species Lepidodactylus listeri. The sequence continues at coordinate 53,496,806 of JARCFY010000017.1, forward strand.
GAGCCGGCTTTGATCCCCCACTCCTCCACAGGCAGCTGCTGGTGTGACCTTGGGTCACTCACAAGTTCTCTCAGAGCTGTTCTCTCAAGGGCATTTCTCGAGAGAGCTTTCTCGGCCCCACCTACTTAACAGGTTGTCTGTTGTGGGGAGGGGAAGGGGAAAGGATTGTAAGCCAGTCTGACTCCTTTGGGTAGTCAAGGGCGGGGCATAAATCCAGTCTCTTCTCTTTTCTTCTCTTCTTAACATAAGAACATCAGAGAAGCCAGTGTTGGATCAGGCCAGTGGCCCATCCAGTCCAACACTCTGTCACACAGTGGCCAAAAAGACCAGGTGCCCTCAGGAGGTCCACCAGTGGGGCCAGGACACGAGAAGCCCTCCCACTGTTGCCCCTCCCCCCCAAGCACGAAGAATACAGAGCATCACTTGCCCCAGACAGAGTTCCTATCTAATAGCTAATAGCCACTGATGGACCTCTGCTCCATATGTTTATCTAGTTCCCTCTTGAAGCCGTCCATGCTTGTAGCCGCCACCACCTCTTGTGGCAGTGAATTCCATGTGTTAATCACTCTTTGGGTGAAGAAGTACTTCCTTTTATCTGTTCTAACCCGGCTGTTCTTCTGTTCCCACCAAGAGGGGGTTGATGTGGTGGGATGCAGTGGGTCTCTGTGAACACACACATACATGCATTGCACCCAACAGCCTTTGCTGGTAGTATAATGACATCACATCCCCTTCACCCGGAAGTGATGTCAGTACATCACCAGGGACACTCTAGCCTTTTGTGAAATCTCTTTAGTAAAACAAAAAGCACTTTGTGCAATGCTAGAGAATTCCCTGTCACTTCTGGCCTTTCTTTCCCCTCAAGTCCTCCTACCAGTGCCCAAGGGACTGGCGGGCATCAGGGGGAATTGTTGGGAGACTTCCCACTATATTTGGTGGCCTGGTATCCCTATCTGCAACATACTGGCCACTGGTGTAGTGGTTAAGTGTGCAGACTCTAATCTGCGAGAACCGGGTTTAATTCCCCACTCCTCCACTTGCAGCTGCTGGATAAGCACGGGCAAGCCATAGTTCTGTCAGAGCTATTCTCTCAAGGACAGTTCTGGAAAGAGCTCTCTCAGCCCCACCTACCTCCCAAGGTGTCTATTGTGGGGAGGGGAAGGAGTTTGTAAGCCGCTCTGAGACTCTGAGTGAAGGGTGGGGCATAAATCCAATCTCCTCCTCCCCCTCCCCCTCCTCCTCCTCCTCCTCTTCTTCTTCTTCTTCTTCTTCGCTGTTCCCACCCTTTCCCCGTTCAAATGATGGACATTTTGTTAAGTCATGGGACAAAAACGTGTAAATATGCTGTTTCTCGAATGACAGTTCCATTTTCTCCTTCTTCCCCAAAGGTTCCCAAGCCCTTGTGAGTAAATTGAGATCTTTTGTTTTCCAGGCTCAAAGATTCCGTAATGAGTGAGGCCTCTTTACAGTCGATTTTGATAAAGCTCGGCTCTCCAACGAGGCAGAGGCCGTAAACCACGCCGGTTGCAGCAATAATGCGTTTAGGGGCCTCGCTTGATAAAAGTGGAAATGTTTACATGTTTCAAATTATGATCCATTTAGCAGAGGAAGTTAGCGACGGCATTCTTGTGTTATGGAGCTTGACATTGTTAAGCCTTCAGAAAAGACATACTTCAAAGTCGCAGAGATTGAAACATGCCCGTGAGCTTGGCAGGGAAGAGCCAGGCTGTGATGCGACGGCACAGAGCCGAAATTGCCCCAGAGTGCCCTTTGGGAATGGGATTCTGTGGTGTTTAGTTGAAAAGTTTCAGTTGCAACTTGCTGGTGTTCTGGAAAACGATGAAGCCTAACATATGTGTGCATTTGTTGTCGTTCATTGCAAAACTTTGAAATTCGGTAGATGTCTGAGAAGCTGTGTTGGAAGGAAGGGGGGTGGATGGGTATACGAGGTCTGTCTCCCACAGATATATTTAAAGACATATATGGAGGATATAGGGAGGGGCTGCAGTGGCTCAAGTGGTTAAGACACTGAACTGCAGTCCGAAAGGTGGGTGGTTCAGCAGTTTGAGACCCGAGTGCTGCATGACGGCGTGAGCTCCCGTCTCTGGTCCCAGCTCCTGCCAACCTAGCAGTTTGAAAGCAAGAAATTGCAAGTAGATAAATAGGCACCACTTTGGAGGGAAGGTAACAGCATTCCGTGCGCCTCGGCATCTAGTCATGCCGGCCACATCACCATGCAAAGGTCTTTGAACAGTGCTGAGTCTTCGGCCTGGAAACAGAGATGAGCACCACACCCCTGGAGTCATATTTGGCTGGCTTTCGAACAAGGGAAACCTTTACCTATGGAGGATGGGTTTATCAGTGGCTTCTAGCTATGGTGACCAGTGTTCCCTCTAAGCTGAGTTAGTGTGAGCTAGCACACAGTTTTTTAGCCTCCAGCTCACACATTTTTGTCCTAGCACAGGAAGGAGGGCTCCAGAGCAAACTAGTTTATTCAGCAGCCAAATCGCTCGCTCACAACTTTAATGCCAGTAGCTCACAATATAGTATTTTTGCTCACAAGACTCCACAGCTTAGAGGGAGCATTGATGGTGACTAAAGGGAACCATCACATTCAGAGGCAGTCAACCTTTGGATCCCAGTGCTGGGAGGCAACATCAGGGGAAGGCCATGGCCTCAATGCCCTGCTGTTGGACCTCCAGAGGAACTGGTTGGTCACTCTGTGGGACAGGATGCTGGACTAGATGGACCACTGGTCTGATCCAGCAGGGCTCTTCTTATGTTCTTATGAAGGCCTTGTCCTCTATGCCCTGTTGTTGGCCCTCCAGAGGAACTGGTTGGCCACTGTGTGAGACAGGATCTTGGACTAGATGGACTACTGGTCTGATCCAGCAGGGCTCTTATGATGTTCTTATGAAGGCTTTGGCCTCTATGCCCTGTTGTTGGCTATCCGGAAGAACTGATTGGCCACTGTGTTTTGAATTAATAGGTTCATATCTGAAAGCTTTCCAGATTGTCTGAATAAAAAGGAGCACAGTAATCATGGGCCAGTTTCCCTTTACACGTCCACCAGAGGTTCTGGATTGGGCCATCCAGTTACCTTTTCTAACATCAAGGCTGATTCCAGATTTTTGGGGGGCTCTGGGCAGAAAGTCCTCAGGGGCCCCCTTCCCACCCACTCACCCACATGTCTCACTATCTGCCTCCCCATTCTTCCCTACCCATGCTCACAAACATTTGCACTGCCCGCAGCCCGTTCCCCTGATGGTACTGGGCTGTGGGCAGAGGTGGTGGGGCATTCACAAGTGAGCAGGCATGGAAATGGCATGTTGGTACGGTTGCCAGCTCTGGGTTGGAAAATACCTGGAGACTTTGGGGGTGGCTCCAGGAGAGGGTGCATTTTCTGGAGGGGAGAGACCTCAGCATTAGGGTTGCCAAGTCCGGTGAACTTACCGGCGGGGGGGACTCCTCTGTCAGCCGGGAGCTTCACCGGCATGCGCGCTTTGCGCGCGCGCCGGCTGACATCACCAGAAGTGATGTCAGCATGTTGGGGCGTTGCCAGGGCGACGCTCTGGCAATCGCCCCAAAACTCTATGGTATCATAGAGTTTTGGGGCGATTGCCAGAGCGTCGCCCTGGCAACGCCCCCAATGTGTTGATGTCACTTCCGAGTGACGTCATTACGTGTGGGAAGTCGTCCAGGCTGGACGACTTCGGGGGCGGGGTTTCCCCTGCCGGCAGAATGCTGGCCGGCGGATCGGGAACCCCTGTAGCGGGGATCCCCCGCCCCCTGGGCTGACTTGGCAGCCCTATTCAGCATGGTACAATGCCATAGAGCCCACCCTTCAAAGCAGCCATTTTCTCCAGAGGAGCTGATCTCTGTCAGCTGGAGATCAGTTGTAAAAGCGGGAGGTCTCCAGGCCCCACCTGGAGGCTGGCAACCCTACATGTTGGGGAGTCAGCAGCAGGCCTGTAGCTACAGTGGGGCCTCTCAGGGCACAGCCCCCCAGCTTCCCACCAAGGCCCCCCAACTTCTCATCCAGCCCAGGTCCCCCGACTTCCATTTTTTATTTCATTTGTAGTGCTCCTGGGGGGGGTGCCCCCAACTTATTTAAAGGCCCCCTGAATTAAAAATATCCTGGCTATGGGCCTGGTCAGCAGCTGTGGGCCCCAGCAGAAACCCGGGGCCCTGGCAATTGCTCCACCTGAGGGTGTGCTCACAGCGGCCCGGCCTATCATCCCCGATGGTAGAGCCTGCCTTGTTCTTGTAGCTCTGAGAACGTTGGTGGGGTCCCAAAAGAGAAAGGCGAATTTACTAGCTCGAACCACACGGGCCTTTTGTCTATCCTGCTGACGGCAATTTGGCCAAAAATGAATCAAATCAAACCTGTTATGTTACATGGCGTGTCAGTCATGCGTATTCAGCGCGGGAGGACTGCTTTGTCGGACAAATGCTTTCAGTCCACGGCTTGGGCGGGGTGGGGGGCCTTGGACGCCGCCTCCCGTCCCCCTCAACGATTCCATGTGCATGTTTCATGAAACACCCGCCTCACCCCTTTCCATTATGAAAGATCAGAACCGCGGTGCTTATGATGTATTTAGGTCGTCTGTTGCTGAATATTTCCACTGTCAGTACAACAAAAAGTGTGATGATCACAGTTAAAGCTTAACAAAGAAAACGCTGTCAGGCAATTAGAAAGCCGGAGTCAGCAGTACAAAAGTGAAATATATCATGTTTTGGGTAGCACATTAGTTTGCTCGCGATAAGATGTGGAGATGAGGCCCCCGTACACAAACAATCTCTCTTGGGTGGTTGTTGTTGTTTTTGTTTTTTGCTTTGTCCAAGATGGAGAACTTTTGCATCGCCCCGGAAAAAGGGACAGCGCGGCACAATTAGCTGCTGAATTCCTGCCTGTTCTTTCCAAAAGAAACTACCCCCCCCCCCCCCCGGCAAGCCTCCGAGTGGGCTTTGCATGAATTAATTACAACACAATTGGCTTTTGTGTGGGAAAGGTAACATCATACTGCCACAGACAAACCTCACATGACAAAGATATACCTCTTTGGCTCACGGGAGGCTGGAGGAGAGGAGGATATGAATGGGAGAGGAGAGAGCGGAGGAACGTTTTGGGGCAAACGTGAATGAATTTGATTCCCAAGGTCTTGCTCTACAGCAATGAGAAATCTTAGCCGACCTACATAACTTTCTCCCGCCCTGCCCTTTAGCATTCTTTATGTTTTCCCTGAATCGTTTGTAAGGAAATGGCTAGTTGTTTTTAAGTGCACTTTCCCTGCTCTTGGCAAATATAAATTGTGCCATAAGTAAACCTTGTTAATTCAATACGCAGCCACATCAAGCCCTGCTCACTCTTGCCCCTGGCCTGCTGAGATGTGTGACAATTAGAGACAGGGTTTTCTTGGTGGTGGCACCCATCTCTGAAAAGCCCATCCTCTTGAGACTTGCCCGGCACTTACCCGACGGGCAGCAAGTTAATATGCTGCTGTTTATACAGTTATTTAATTGAAGGTTTCGCTTGATTATGTTGTAGCCTATTTCTTGCCCGCCCAATTTTGTATGACGCAGTGTGGCTCAGTGGTCAGTGCTGGACTGTCATCTGGGAGAGCCGGGTTAAAATTCTTGCTCACCATGAAGCTCACTAAATGACCTTGACCCAATCAGTCTTAGCCTAACCTACCTCACAGGGTTGTTGTGAAGGTAAAAAGGGAGACCCATGAATATGGGGTTGTCACCTTCCAGGTGGGGGTGGGTCATCCCCCGCCGCTGCCCCCAATCGCCTGCTGTCAATCAACACAGCAGTGGAAGGAAAAAATGGCCTGACCAAAGCCATGATGTCATTTCAGGGTGAACCCTGGAAGTGTCATCACACGCCCCACAATACTGTAGGAAACCAACACATTTCTACGGTAAAGACCATAGAGATTTGTGAGTTTCCTAGAGTGTTGCTGGGTGGATGTGGCATCACTTCCGGGTTTTACCTGGAAATGACATCACAGCATTTATTTATTTATTTATTTATTTTTGGGATTTATATCCTGCCTAGCCAGCATGAACATTGGCCTGGCAATCCTACATGGAAACCTTGCACGTATGCTGATTTGAGCTCCTTGAAGGAAAGGTGGGATAAATATATAGTTGATTGTTTTATGCTGTTACACTTTTAAGATTTTTTTTTTTAGACTACTTTGATTCAGAAAAGAATATCTGTAAATCCTCTCCAGACCTTCCACTTCAGCCCCATTTTTCAGAGCCCCGCCCTACGGAAACCCTACACCCAGACTTCAGTGTTCCCGCTAAGCTGAGTTAGTGTGAGCTAGCTCACAGTTTTCTAGCCTCCAGCTCACACATTTTTGCCTTCCCTCAGGAAGGAGGGCTCCAGAGCAAACTCATTGATGCAGCAGCTGAATCGCTCGCTCACAACTTTAATGCCAGTGGCTCACAAAGTAGAATTTTGGCTCACAAGACTCCACAGCTTAGAGGGAGCGTGGAATCCAGGCCACCTGATTTTCAAGCAATCTCTGCCCATTTAAAAAAAACGTTTTGGCTATGTTACAGCTGATGCTGATCACAAAGAAGCAGCCAAATATTAGCTGAATGGAAACACTTTTAATCTGTCAATAGGCGGCGATCCTATGTGCACTTACCTGGGAGTTTCATTGAAGCCGCTGGGATGTACTCGAATATGTGCGCATAGAAGCCTGCTGAAAGCTGTTTCGGTTTTGACTTTGGAGGGCTGCGGGTGGGAGAGAGCTGCATGCCACTCCACTCCCACCCCATTTGCAAGATTAACTTCACATCACTATCCAGAAAGTTTTTTCTTTCGTTACTCCTTGCAGCATTTGATCCCTTATAACGGATTCTGGAAGGAAGGAAAAACGCACCCTAAAAATGCAGTCCTAAGCAACATTATGCCCTTTTAGGAGCCCGGCTAGATGGTGGAAGCAACCCTGACTTCACCGTACAGATGCACCTGCCATTTTAAGGATGGCATTCCCTTTCTTTACAAAATCTGCAGGGGACTGGTCCTGATGAGGAGCATGGAGAAGGGGGGGATGCCTGTCCCCCTCTCTCCACACTGTTTTCAAGAGAAGAAGAGGAGGAGAAGGAGGTTGGATGTATACCCCACCCTTCACTTGGAGTCTCAGAGCAGCTTACAAACTCCTTTCCCTTCCCCTCCCCACAACAGACACCCTGTGAGGTGGGTGGGGCTGAGAGAGCTCTTTCGAGGACTGCCCTTGAGAGAACAGCTCTGAGAGAACTTGTGACTGACCCAAGGTCACACCAGAAGCTGCATGTGGAGGAGTGGGGAATTGACCCCGGTTCTCCCAGATTATAGTCCGCGCCCCTAACCACTGCACCAAACTGGCTCTCCAAATCCCTGGCATGAACAGAGGGGACTGCATTTCTAAAATGGCAGAGGGGTCCCCGCAGCAAACTTCAGATCATCATCATGTCTAGTTGGGCTCCCTGTCCATTAAAGTTTAGGGTTGTTTTAATTACATTGGATTTGCTAGGCTGCCTTTCCCTGCAAGCAGGGCTCAGGGTGGCTTACAACAGAGTAAAATACAATAATTGATTTAAATTAAATGCAACATTAAAATTACCTAAAAGCAATCAATAAATAAGACAATATACATTCTGAGATGGCAGAAGGGTATTCATTCGATGCACTTAGAAGCTAGGGTTTCTAGGTCCCCCCTGGCCACTGGATCTGGCAACCCTACGTCCCCCATCTCCCACCTGTGGGTCATAGGGTTGCAAGATCCAGGATGGGAAACTCCTGGAGATTTGGGGGATGGAGCTTGGGGAGGACAGGGGCCTCAGTGGGGCACAATCCCACAGAGTCCACCCTCCAAAACATCCATTTTCTCCCGGGGAACTGATCTCTGTAGTCTGGAGATGAGCTGTAACTCCGGGGGATGCCCAGGTCCCACCTGGAGGTTGGCATCGCTATTAGAAGAGTACAGCTCTTCTTAGGAGGGCACTGTAAATCTGGCGTGAGCCAGAGACACTTGAACTCTGACGGACGTGTTCCCAGCGGTACGTGGCTGCATCAGTTTTCTGAAAGCTGTACTTTTCGCATAAGCCAGCCAGCCACCAGATGTCTAGGGAAGTCTTTCCTCCTCCTCCCCCAGATGTTCTTTTCGTCAAAAGAGTTGTCGTCTGGGCCTTGATCCATTTGCAAACCGCTGCTCACTGTCTTACTCCACCCCTGCTCATTATCAAATTTCTGATTCTCGGCTGGAGTCTTCGTGTTGTTTTTAGTAAGTGGCTGGGAGCTTGGTTTGGGCTCTGCAAGTCATCAGCTCGGCTCTGTGCCAAGACTCCTCAAGAGCCTTGGACCTTGCTCAGCTGTGCAGGGCACCTCTCGGGAAAAGAAAGGATGTTTGACTCTGCTTTTCTTGTGCTGGTCACTTCCATTAGGAAGAGAACATAAGAACATAGGAGAAGCCAATGTTGGATCAGGCCAATGGCCCATCTAATCCCACACTCTGTCACACAGTGGCCAAAAACACCAGGTGCGCTCAGGAGGTCCACCAGTGGGGCCAGGACACTAGAAGCCCTCCCACTGTAGCCCCCCCCCAAGCACCAAGAATACAGAGCATCACTTGCCCCCGACTGAGAATTCCTATCTATACCTTGTGGCTAATAGCCACTGATGGACCTCTGCTCCATATGTTTATCTAATTCCCTCTTGCAGCCGTCCATGCTTATAGCTGCCACCACCTCCAGTGGCAGTGAATTCCATGTTTTTTGTCAGAGTACATTGGTAAGAGTTCAGTCAGTGGGATGGCTAATTCAATGCCCGGGGGGGTGGGCTTTCATCTGCTTCTGTTTTTATTTATTTAAGGCAGACGTCCCCAACCTTTTTGAGCCTACAGGCATCTTTAGAATTCTGACACTACTTGGTGGGCGTAGCCAAAATGGCTGTCACAAAATGGCATGGGAGGTGGAGCCAGCCACAAAATGGCTGCCACAGCTCACCTTCAGTCACACAGTGATGATCCTTGTGCTGTGGTGGCAGCTGCTCCCAAAGCAACGTTTTAAAAAATCGGCACAGCAAATCAAATCGCCAGTGGCCAATCAGAAGCCTTGCTGGACAAAAGCCCCATCTGGCTCCACCCACTTGCTAAAAACACTTGGCTGGCCCCAGGAAAGGTGGTTGAGAGCCTCACTCTCCTGTCCTCCATTTTATCTTCGTAATAGTCCTATGAGGGAGGTTAGGCTGAAAAAGAGAGACTGTCTGGCCCAAGGTTACCGAAACTTCAGGGAACCACAAGGACCAAAGTCCTGCTTCAAAAGTGAAATGGTATAACTCCCTTCAATGTATACGTCTCCTGAGTTCCTCAGAGGAAGGTGAGACATGCACATGAGTAATGAAGAATCTGTGCAAGCAACCCAGCCATTGTTACCTCTGTTTCCTCATAATACATCAGAGAAGACAATGCCTTAACAGGCTGATGGTCTGACTCTATAGAAAGCAGTTTTATTCAGGGAGGGCCCCAGGCTCAGTGGCAGAGCATCTGCTTTAGGCTTTGAAGGTCCCAGATTCAATCCCTGGCATCTTCAGTGTAATGTAGTAGGCTCTGTGTAGCAACCAGCCTGCCATGTGCTCCCATGTAATGGTGTCTGCCGCATGGCCAGAGCACATGGTCAGGCAGAGAGGGGAGCTTGAATCTGGAGGAACAATAGACATCTGGATTGAAAGCCTCCACCAATGTGGGACCTAGGTTCTCCCTGGGGAGCCAATGCAATCAAAGGCTCCTCCAGGGAACCTATGACAAACATGCACATATGTTAAGCCTCTATCAGGTCTTTTGGGTGCGGCCGGAGGTGTGGCTCCGGCCAGCATATAATGAGGGCCCTGGAGCCCTGGAAGCATGCTTGTTCTGACCATCTACTGGGCATGCTGAATCACTCAATAAAGGCTTCATGATTTCACCGTTCCTGGTCTCCTGAGTCCAGTACTCTTCATTCAGTTTAAAGCAATGGACAGTATTTGCTGTGAAGGACCTCTGCCTGAGAACTTGGAGAGCTACTACCAGCCTGTGTAGACAACACTAACCTTTATAGACCAGTGACCTGACTCAGGATAAGGTAGCTTTATGTGTCCACTTTCATACTCTTCAAAGAGAGTTATTTCTTCTCTGTTTCCACTGTCATCTCTACACTGGATTCAACTGACTGGGTTTTTTTTCTTTACGCTAATGGAGAGAGGGAGAGAGAGACCGAGAGACCATGTCTAACTCGTGCTATATACCAGGTATTCCTTTCTCAGATAAGGTAGATGGAAGTTCCAATAGAGAACCAACACATTTCATTCCTTTGGTATTAAATATATGAATATTTTGCCTAACAGTTTATATAGATTGTGAGGCTGGGTCCACATGGAGCTGTATATTGGGCAATAGTTCGCCTTCTAGATCTGAAAATATCCAATGACGAGTTGGTTCCACCTAAGTCTGTAAATACATGAAGCTGCCTCCTACTGAGTCATATCCTTGGTCCATCAAGGTCAGTATTGTCTACTCAGATTGGCAGCAGCTCTCCAGGATCTCAGGCAAAGGTCTTTCACATCTCCTACTACCTGATCCTTAACTGGAGATGCCGGGGGCTGAACCTCGGACCTTCTGTGTGGCAAGCAGAGGCTCAACCACTGAGCCACAGCCCCTCCCCTTACTGAAATACAAATGCAGTTAGAGAGCCACCACCATCTTTAAGCATTTGTGTATAATTTCAAACCACACACTTGGGTATTAAAAAAAAATAGAGAGTGACGATTTCCACATCGAGGTCAGAGGTTACGGTTATCGACACTTGACTTTAATCTTTCAGTCACTGCAAAGGAAGAACCCTGCTGAGCTGGAACCCCCAAGAGATTAGAATCTGTCAAAAAGCTGATATTATTGACAGTGGTAGAAATGCAGAAGGGTGAGTGCTGTTACCGAATAAAGGCTGACTCCATCTGTGCAAAAATGTGTGGGTTTTGCCCCTTTAAGAACTGAGTTAATAGATGCTAAGTTTAATTTCCTATTATGCATGTAAACATGTGGTTGGTTCTGCGTCTTCCTAGGAGCAACCTAAGAGGCTGCGTGTTCCCTCCCTCTCCCACCCCACCTAAAGTTTTCCATCTTAAAGAGTCTTTGTTTCTTCCGAGATTCATGATAAACAACATAATTATATGTCTTTTTCTTCTTTGATTGAGCACATGTCTTACAAACGATGATTTACCACTTGCATATCACAAAATAGTCTGAATAGATATAATTATTACGTTGCAGAGCTTAACTTTTAAAATTCAGAAATGGAGTCAACGTCAAGCGGCTCAAAAAGTATTAGCAGTCAGATGGCATTCTGGCCTCCAGTCTTGCAGACTGCCTCATGCAAATTCATGGTGCAGCCCCACGCAGAGTTACTCTAGTCTCAGCTTATTGATTCCAGAGGGTTTAGGCTGGAGTAGTGCTGTGGTGGCTCAGAGGTTAAGACACTGAGCTGCAGACCGGAAGGCCGGTCACTCGGCAGTTCAAGACCCGAGTGCTGCATGACAGAGTGAGCTTCCGCCTCTGGCCCTAGCTCCTGCCAACCTAGCAGTTCGAAAGCAAGACATTGCAAGTAGATAAATAGGTACCGCTTCAGTGGAAAGGTAACAGCGTTCGGTGCACCACAGCATTTAGTCATGCCGGCCACATGACCACAGAAATAGACTTCAGATAGCACTGGCTCTTCGGCTTGGAAACGAAGATAAGCACCGCCCCCTAGAGTTGGATTCGACTAGCTTTTGAGCAAGAGAAACCTTTACCCTTTTAACCTTTAATTCTGTGTAGGATTGTCGGCTCAGCTTCCCAAACTGCATACTTTATGCTTACTTACTTACTTCATTTATACTCTGCCTTTCTTACCAATGGGGACCCAAAGTGGCTTACAATGTTCTCCATGTTGCCTTCACAACAACCCTGTGATGTAGGTTGGGTTGAGTGTGTGTGACTGGACAAAGGTCACCCAGCAGAGTGAGAATTCAGCCCTGGGTCTCCCAGATTCTAGTCTGACAGTCTAACCAGTATTAGGGTAGCCAGCCCCCCAATGGGGGCAGGGTTTTCCGCACTTTCTGGCCCACCCAATGTGCCTCTGGCCAGCCCCACCCCCGAAGAGCCCCATCATGGCCAATGTGCCTGGTGTGATGATGTCACTTCTGGGAGCCAGGGTGTAGTCTCCCACCGGGACCCAGGTAAGACCTGGCTACTCTAACCACTAGACTGTACTGTTTCTGTTCCAGGATCCTCAGTGTGTTTCCAAAAAAATGTTACTTTGGCAGCAGCTGCCACCACAGCTAACCAAAGGTGAGCTGTGAAAGCCATTTTGTAGCTGCCTAAACCTCTTGAAGCAGTCATTTTATGGCAGCCATTTTGTGACTGCATCCACCACCTGTGTCAAAATTCCAGAGGTGCCCATAGGCTCAGAAAGGTTGGGGACCCCCGCTACACACTGACTGTAACTACTAAATTGCACTTCAGTTATGTGCGGTGGGAATTAGAGGCCTGATAAACAAGGACAAAGGCTGTTGTTTTCCCATATTGTTCTCTTCCGTGAGCCTTTCCCTCTCCCCCAGTTGGGTTTGCTTCCTGTCTCAGAGCTAAGCTTTGCAAGAGCAAGGACTACCATGAGAGAAGCAGTGCCCAGAGGAACTGTTGAGCTTCTCCCACCACTGCTTGCTGATTTCCCCCCTGAAAATGTTTCCTCTGCCCCTGTATTAGCATTATGAGGTAAATATGGGGTTGGAAACCTCATGTGTGCCTTGGAGTGGGTTCTGTCCTTAGCCATCCGTGATTGGACAGGAGATTATGAGGTAAATATGGGGTTGGAAACCTCATGTGTGCCTTGTAGTGGGTTCTTCTCTTAGCCTTCTGCGATTGGATGGGGGATGAAAAACAACTAAAAGAATAATAATGAGGTTGGGTGTCTTCAGTTCAAAACGACGACGTTCAAAATGACTGTACAATGAAGATAGTAATTTAGGGTTGAGTCGGTGTGGGCCATTTTAGTTTCTTTTTGACATTGTATGTCGTCAGTGCCCTCAGTTTGGGTTTTTCTCGTTTTCGTTTTGTTTCTCTTATACACACACATGCATCATTTTATAGTATTCACACACATGCACTCCGTTTTTATAATCAACGCCGTTCATATGCAGTTGCTGCAGAAAGTACGTTTGGTGGTTTGGTGTGAGGAAAGGGAATTTTATTTCTCAGAACTTTACTGGACTTTTATTTCTCAGAAGGGAGAAACTAAATTAAAAAGGGGACTTTTGAATCTAACCAGCAAGTCTTATTCCTGTAGCAAGCAATTCTTTCTCTTATGGCTGCATCTGTGCTTTGCTGGATCTTGTACTATCACTGATGCTGTGGCCTGCAGACATTGCAAGTGATTGCTATAGTTCAATAAACTACTTCATTATTTCATTTACACCTAATCTTTCTCCCCAGTGGGGACCCAAAGCGGCCAACATTTTTCTCCTCTCCTCCATCTTATGCTCACAATAACCCTGTGAGGTAGGTCAGGCTGAGGGTGTGTGACTGGCCCAAGGTCACCTTGCAAGCTTCCGTGATAGAGTGGAGATTCGAACCTGGGTCTTCCAGATGCTAATTCAGCATTCTGCCCACTGTAGAGTGTTTGAAGCACTTCACACATATTTTCTCGGTCATCCTTGGAAAATGCTAAGTAGGCCAGTATTATTACTGTCAAACCACAGGTGGAAGGCCGAAGCTGAGAGAGACTAGCCCTGTTCACACGTTACAGTGAACACACATACAATTGGTGGACACTGTATGCTTGATGTTTCTTTATTGAGTTATCCTCATGTGATATCCAACACATGGACAGCTGAATATATGATAGAAATCTCACAATTATCCAGATATGGATCTCTAGTTTAATTTATAAAGTGGTGGTGGGAGAAGTTTTTTAAAAAACAAAAAACTCTGCAACACAGGCTGTGGTTTTGCATCACTTCTGGTCAAAAAAGGGAAGTGACATGGGGTAGCTCTAGGAATTGCTGGAAACTTTATGGTTTTACCATAAGAGTTTCTGGCAATTCCTAGAGCTACCTCTGTCACTTACCATTTTTTACGGAAGTGACCTGATGCTGCAGCTGGCATTGTGCTCCCCCATTTCCCCACCTACAACCCTTCTGCAATGCAGGCTACAGCATCACGCCACTTCCGTAAAAACCACAAAATCACACAAGTAGTTCTAGGATTTACCAGAAACTCTTATGGTAAAACTGCCCGGTAACCTATTCAAGCTCAGTTTCTTAATGACAGACAGATTGCTTCTTTACCCGTTTGCTTAGAAAGACGTTTTCCTGATCTGTCCAGAACCTGCTTGCGAGTCAGCGTCTTTAAAGATTTCAGCCTGACACACACATGTGGAAAAGGAGAACACTTCCCATCCCTGCTTTGCAGAATCAATAATATAAAACATATCTCCATTAAGCCCCAATTTAATTGGAACTACATTTTCTTTAATCCCTTCCAGGGAAAGAAAAGCACACTAAATGAAAGGGGGACTATGGTTGCTGAAACCACGGGCCTACTTTTTATCTGCTTGACCTGCTTAAAAAGCTAAGCCAAGTTTCATTAAAAATTATTGGTCTCATAACTTTTGGGGGGCTTTTTTGTGTGTCTTAAAATAGTCCCATATGGAGGCAATATCATGATGATGAAATTGTACCAGTCTGAGGACTCCCCCCCCCCCCCCCCATTCCAAATTTTTACTTTATAAACCCAGAAGTAGTCTGGGGATTTTTTGGCCTCCCCTTAAAATCAAAACCTAAGAAAAGGTTTCGTGAAGAAAACTCGAACCGGAGAACTCATTTTGACAGGGACGGAATAAATGAAATGGCAAGGTATCACCTCGATATTCCCAGATGCTAAACAATCTCATACACTTCTCGATAAGCAAAGTGTTGATCCGGGGGAGGGGAAATCACATTAAAGTCCCACTGTTGCCTTCTCCGTTCCTCCGTTTCGGTACTCACATGGACAAGCGGTATTAAGGAATTCTTCCCTCTTGCCGTGGCATCTGCTAAAAATGTCAGATGTGATCACAAGTCTTCACAAAACAAGTATTTTAACAACCCCAAACCTTATGATAGGGTTATATTTCAATGACTCGAAAAGAACGCTGCATTATCGGATACCAAACAGCACAGATGTTCCTTAATAAACTGTTTGGTTTATGCATTGCATTAACCGTCATGAAACATTTATGCAGATCTCACATTAACAGAAGGTTTTAAAAGAGAGAGAAAAAGAGAAAGAGAGAGAGAGAGAAAGAAAGAAAGAAATAATCAGGAGAGGTTATGAAGAAAACTGTGGTAACCTTTGTTTTGAGGTGTTTCCCCCCCCCCCTTTTTTGGGATTTTATAGGGGTGTATTTTAACTCTTTGGGTTTCTGTTTCAAAAGACAGAAGGGGCATGGTGGGTTTTTTTCCTTCTCCCCTCTGTTTTCAGTTCTGCTATCATTGCTTCCAGCTGATTTCACATTTTATAATGCAAATAGTGGGTGTATGGTTTTGAGATTCTCTACTGTCAGCTGGTCAGTAGGTCTGGGGGATATATTTAATGGAATCTGACAGCTGATGGGACCGTTCCCATTGAAGGGGGGATTTGATATGTGGGATGAATATCTTGACCCTCAATTCGCCATATTAATGACTATTATTATTCAGACTCCCACAGACGATATAACTCTCCCTCACGCTCCCTTTTTCTTGGACACACCAGTACATGGGTATAAAAGAAATGACTTATGGATGAGTTAGTCCGTATACTCATTGGAGTGCCTTTGTAGATAGCATGTCAAAACAGATTAGCTGTTTTGCCCGGCCATAAAATTAAAAGCTGGGGCTTTGTGAGGGATATACTTGTAAACAAAGCGGTCATAAAAGTGTAGGGGCTCTCTGCCGTTGTGTCCGACACCCAGCAAATGCCGTCTCTTTTTCATAGTAAAGAGAAAAGAGAGAGGAGGGGGGGGGGGGGGGAAATAGCATCAGCTTTGGTCCAACTGGCGTTAATATGCAAGAGTCAACCAGTCAGACTGAACTGCAACTTCATCAGCATATGTCTCCATCTCTCTGTCGCTCCCTGTCTCTTGATTTGTTGAGGGGGGGGAAAAGAAAAAAGAAATTTAGTTTTCATACAATCCAGGTTCAGGAACAGGAAAAGGCACTCAATATGGACACAGACTTGGGACGCTAGGGTGGGATTTTGAATTGGTCACTTTTTCTGCTGTGGAACCCTCCCCCCCATGATCATTTAAAATTTTCTCCAGTCTCAGATGTACCTCAGATCAGCGATCGTCTCATCTGCATCCTTTGCTGTTTCTTCACGCCAAACGGTACCCGTTTTTAATACTGCTCGTATGTCGATAAACCAGAGGTGAATATCCCTTCCTTGTGTGGATCAATGACAGACCCTATAAATTGCACATCAAGATCCTCCAGTCTGGGTGCGATACAACCGAGTCTGCAGAAACATCAGCAGACAAGCCGCCAGGATTTGCCCAGCCCTGAGTTGTAGTTGGTTATGGATGGGCAGAACCGGTTAGGCTGGGTTAAGACTGCGCTTTAATACACAGAAACGAAATGGTGTTGATGTCAGTGTTACACTGGAACAAATGTTTCCAATTTCGACTACTGTCCTCTTCTGGCAGATAGGAAGTTGGTTGGTGAGGTTTTAAGAATACGCAAAGAAAACCTCAATGAGATTAGACTTACAAGGACCTGTTTGGTTTTAAATTATATGGTGGGTTTTTTCCCCCTCCTTTTCAAGGACGGAAGCATAAAATCTATTATTGATCCTCAGCCATGTGCATTGCTTTGAATGCCTTTTAAAATCCAAGCCACTAGAAATGCCACAATCAATAATCCTTCTCACGTTGTTGTTTTTTTTTGGTGGGGTCGCAAATATGCAATTTTGTTTTCCCTTTTTAAAAGCATGTAATGTCCGTTGTCTTTGATTTCTTAACAAATGAAACGACAGGTAGTGTCACCATCCATTCAAATGGGACTGACCCACTAAAAACCCGGCTCAGCGGCATTATGGATAGCCCCGGTGACGCATGAATAAGGGAAGCATAATGTATTTGGCTTGTTGCCTGAACTAATATTCTTTCTTTTTTTTAAAAAAAAACACTAGAAAGTCTTTGAAACCCTCTGAGCGCAGCAATCTTTTTCTGCCATATGCCTAAGTGCCCTGTACATGCGGTGTACATGAACAAGTTCAGCGGTGTATAGAAAACATGTCAATAACTTTTAAGGTAACTGCTGGACCAGGGAGATACAATTAGGGCCGGGTAATGGGATTCACATTTGGTTTTCATATTTTAGTGGATGAAGTCGACTTGATGGTATTTCAATTACTGTAAGTTTGAACAACTTGTGATGGGCGGCAGCTTTGCATTTCCTTGGCCAGATACTTTTGAAGGCTTGGAGAAATTAAACTCTCTTAATTGCTTCTGAGTCATCTTTCATTCCCCCCCCCCCCCCCCGCCGCATCTTCTAAACTACACCATCATCCTATGGAGAGAGATGTTTTGAATTTCTCATCTCTGCATCTCTGAGCCCTGAAACCTCTGTTTTGATTTCATGTCTTCCACACACGAATGGATCCTGCGATTCCTTAGTTCCTGACCTCTTTCCTTGTGCCATTTTTTTTGCACATATTTTTCAACATTCGTGCATTGGTAAATTTATTTTATTTATATCCTGCTTTTCTTCCTAAAGAGATTGTGGTGGCTCAGAGGTTAAGACGCTGAGCTGCAGACTGGAAGGTCGGTAGTTTGGCAGTTTGAGACCCAAGTGTCGCGTGACGGAGTGAGCTCCCGTCTCTGGCCCCAGCTCCTGCTAACCTTGCAGTTTGAAAGCATGAAATTCCAAGTAGATAAATAGGTACCACTTTGGTGGGAAGGTAACAGCATTCCACGTGCCTCGGCATTTAGTGATGCCGGCCACATGACCATGGAAGGTTGTGGTCACACGCATGTGTCAGTTGAGTATAGGCTAACTGCCATAAGCCTGGGTGGCTGTCTTGCCATGATCAATGAAGTTGCTGTGTTACCTGTTGCAATACTTTGAGTTGCATTGATGTTTACTGCTTAATTCACAATGCTTTGTGTTCCAAGGTTTCATTTAACCTCTGCAGGTCCCGCCCAGGAGATAGCATCGGGAACCCAACTCCCACCTTTGGAATGCACGCCTTGCTCGCTTTGCTTTGCTTTGCGCATGCTCATTACTCATTTGCTTTCTTTTCTCTTTTATCTCTAGCCTCCTTAGCTAACGACCTTGAATGAAAATGTCTCCTGTTACGTGTTACAAGAATCACAGGTGTTATGTATTCCTTTTGCTTGGTTTCTCTGGGAACTCCCCCCCCCCCCAAATATTCAACAGTATTTCTCCCTTAGAACTCATTTTGGCGCGCTTTCCATGGGAATATTGGGCCAGTATATTTGGGCGCCAAGAATTCTCTCTGTGGATTGGTAGAGGGTAGTTAGACCATATTTCAAACCAAGTATAATTGTAATTGCAATTCCAAGCTTGAGCATTACTAACAGGAAAAGTGTTTGACCAACATGATCTTTTCTACAAATAAAGGACTTTCTGCTTAAGGAGACCTGTTGTGGACTATATCTATTGGGACAATCTCACAGCATGAGATAAAGTGCGGGGGGGGGGGGGGGGCTATTTCCTATGGTGGAAGTTGATCCGCAGTTGCACAATCACACAGTCTTTTGAAGCTGCAGGCACAGCCCACCAATGCATAATCAGATTCAACAGCGGGTGAATCGGGAGGGCTTTTTTCTTGCAGTCTGTTTCTGATGCGCTTAAATGAGGGATCGATGATTCGCACCTCAGCCCTGAGGGCTCCCTATGGAGTGTGCGAGGATGCGCATACTGAGAAGGGCAAAAAACAGTGGCATGGAGTCGGGACGTCCTGATCAGACCATCCCGACACCATGAGAGTGCCCTGGAGCAATCAGATGCGGTAAAGTCTGCTCATGGCCCATGACAACCCATTTGCTACCAGACTTTTTGAAGTATCTTTTAAATCTGCTTGTGCGGCGGAGCAAAACAAGTTGCCGATGGCTGCGGGGCGCTTTCCAGATGTTGTTGTCTGATTGCGCTCCTTTAATCCGCCCGGTATTCACACCTATGTCGGGGCTAATTCTGTGTGTGATCGCAACCGGAAAGTCTTTGGACAGTTCTGACTCTTCAGCTTGGAAACAGAGATGAGCACTGCCCCCTAGAGTTGGATTTGGCTGGCTTTTGAGCAAGGGAAATCTTTGCCTTTCTCCCCAAAAGCAGCTTACATCACTGTCCTTTTCTCTGTTTTACCAATTGGGACCCCAAAATGGCTTAGGTTATTCTCCATGTTACCCTCTTAACAACCCTGTGAGGCAGGTTAGACTGAGAGCGTGTGACTGGCTGAAGGTCACCCAGCAAGCTTCCATGGCACAAGTGGGGATTCAAACCTGGGTTTCCCAGATCCTCATCCAACACTTTAAGCACTGCACCACACTGGCACAAGGTATCTTATATACCTTAAGGACCACCGACTCCCATATGAACCTACCCGACTGTGTCAGTCATCTTCAAAGGACCCGCTTTGTGTGCTCCCACCATCTGAGGCTGGACAGGTGGCAACGTGAAAGATGGACTTCTTGGTTGTGGCACTAATTAATAATAATTATTGTATGGCATTATGTGTAGAAGAGCCAGGAGACCCCAAAATCATCTGGCAGCTTCTAGTTCTAGCTCTTAATGTGGCAATAAGTGGTGAGCTAGATTTGTTTTAGGGGTTGAGAGAGTTCTGAAAGAATTGTGAATGGCCCAAGGTCACCCAGCTGGCTTTGTGTGGAGGAGTGGGGAATCGAACCCAGATTAGAGTTGGCCGCTGTTTAACCACTACACCAAACTGGCTCTTGGTTGTGGCGCTGAAACTTTGGAACTCCCTCTCCAGGGAGATTCGTCTGTCTCTGTCTATAGTTGACTTCCACCAGCAGGTAAAGGCTCTTTTGTTTGTTGTTCCCTCATTAACTCTCCTTGGCCGTCCTCCATGTTTGTGTTTACGTGCTTATATCATTTAGTTGGTTGGTTTAAAGATTTATATGTTTGTGTTTCAAATATTGTTTTGGTTGTTTATGACATAAGGGACCCTAAATTAGGTGGAAAGGCAGCATACACATGTTTTAAATAAAAAGAGGGTAAAATAACCTTACAGTCATGTATGAAAACCATACATCAGGTGTACACAATGCAAAAAAATCTACAGAATGAATAGGGAAAAGTGGAGAACTGACACTATTAACCAAGGAGATGCAATTAGGTTCCAGTGATGGGATTCACATTTGGTTTTCATATCTTAGAGGATAAGTTGACATGATAATATCTCAGTTACTGGAAAATTGAAAAGTCTAGGATGATGTGAACTCTGCATTTTTGAAAAGCCGGATACTTGAAAAGCTGAGAAGTTTGGTCCCTTCATTTCTTGAGTTACCTGTCATTTCCCTCCTTCATCTGAACTTTATGGGAAGGGTTTACTGAGCAGAAAAGAGAGAGCTGCCATTGAGCCAGCTTGCTGGATAGGCGGGATGAAAATGTAATAAATAAATAAATATGGATAAATAAATTTCCCCTCCATGGCTTGTAATGCGTTGGATCCGTTAATGTCCAAGTGGAAAGGCAAACAGACTTGGTTCACAGGATGGGTGGCAACACCTAGAGCTATCCTTTCCTGTACGTTATTGTCTTTCTATCACACTTTTCAAAAACAGTTGTTCATATGAATCGGTGGCATGGCCAAGAAAGGGCATGCAACACGTCCATGTCAAATAATGCAGAAAAAAAAGTACACATAGAAAATTACTTACACTGTGCTGTGTGCAAGTGGGGGAAATGACAGAGGCTGAGGACAGACTGGCAATCTGAAGCGGAGGCAAAGCGGAGGGAACTGGAGCGGGGGAAAAAACCCACGGAGCTGGCCGTTCACACTGGCCAGAGCAATGCGGATCAGCGGCGATACGGAGCGTTCAGACTGCCATGGAGCGTTCAGACTGCCGCATAGCCAGCGCGCGCGGCTCGTGCGCGCCGCTGCACTTTTTTTTGTTTTCCTTTGATGTTTTTCGCATGTGCGCACATGCGCACATGCGCACATGCGCAAAACTTTTTGCCGGTGCGTTCACACTTCCTCCGGATGCCTCCCGCTTCTTCCAGTTCACACTGTTAGGAAGCGGGAGGCATGCGGAGGAAGGCCCCTGAACACCGGGAAAAACCGGTGTCCGGGTAAAGCGGAAGGAAAGCGACTGGGAGATGGGTAAGTACGCAACGGAGCCGACGGACAGATGCGCATGTCTGAACGTGCTCCTTTCCTCTGTTTGCGAAGCGTGCCTGCCCCGCTTTAGATTGCCAGTCTGTCCTCAGCCAGAGATACAGTTGGTATAACTGAATGCAAGCAGCCTGCATGACCTGATTTTCATGCTTCAAGTTACACAAGGGCTCTAGCATGCCCAGAAATCTTCTGGTGCCCCTGTATGTGCCCCAGAGAGCCTTGTGCGCTGCTGATCAACATCTACTGGGGGTCACTGGCCTGAAAGACATCCACTTAGCTTCAGCCAGGTGGAATATGCTCCCATGTGAAATCGGGGCCCTGAAGGACTTGCTACAGTTCTGCAGGGCCTGTAAAGCGGAGCGGTTCTGCCAGGGCTTTGGTTGAGGCAGCAGGCATTCAGTCCACCTCGGTCTCCCCTGCCCACAGAGCTGTCTGTAAAGCTACTTTTATAGAATTGCTAGTTTAAGGAGGCTTTAAGGACTGCCCTGGATATTTTTTTTTTACCTGGTTCTGCCATCTTGCTTTACTGTTCACTGTATGTCACCTGAATGTTTTAAACTTGTTTTAATCTGTTCATTATGTTTATTTATATCTAATTCTGTTGTGAGCTGCCCTGAGCCCATTTTGGGATAGGGCGGGATATAAATCCAATAAAATAAAAATAAACTACTGTATTATGAAAGTGACACTACATATACTTCTGTGCTTAACCCTGAAATATCATTACTAAAAGAAACTATAGTAGGGGTCCCCCGTCTTTCTGAGCTTGTGGGCTCCTTTGGAATTCTGACACAGCACACTGGGCAGAGCCACAAAAGACCTGCCCCAAAATGGCGGCTACAGGAGGTGGAGCTGGTCACAACAAAATGGCTGCCACAGCTTACCTTTGGTCACATAGTGAAGAAGACCCTTGTGCTGTGGTGGCAGCCACTGCCGAAGTGACATTAAAAAAAAATCTGCACAGCCAATCAAATCTCCAGTGGCCAATTAAAAGCCTTGCTTGGCAAGGACCCCTCCTGGCCCCACCCACTTTCTAAAAGCAATTGGAAGGTACCCAAGAAAGGTTTCAATGGCTGCCATGGTGCTCACAGGCCTTGTGTTGGGGACCCCTGCTCTATAAGACCCAGGCAATGTTAGATGCATGCCCTGCTTTGGGGCACAGCTCCTCTGGACTGTCTTGGATGAATTGTAGCCATTTTAAAAACAGCCAGTGGCTGCTGAGTTGCAGATTTGGCACAGCTGTTGAAGCTGCCACCAAGCAATGCTGGAATTGCAGCAGTCAGCCTAATCCTGTCTGGAAGTGGAAAGTACTGGAGCCAGAGGCTGGTAACAGTGAAATCAGCAAGCATGGTTTATTTCAGGTTCAGATGGAGGATACCTAGAGCGGGGCCGGGGGCTACTTTTATGCACAGGTAAGCCGCACCTCTGGCCTCGCCCGATTACAGTGATAGGCTTAAGTTCCCGCCAGAGGCTATCATAGGTTTATTTGAATATCCTAAGCCTCTGGTTGGGTGACAATTAGGATCCTAATGCTCTATTGTTCTTTGGCCCCAAGCTCAGGGCTTTTCGGGCCATGTGCGCAATGGACCACCATGCGGTTGTTATTCTGAGTACATTACAGGAAGAGACTGGGGGGAAGGACTCGGCTTCAGCAAGACAGGGCAGTGGTTGTTCCAGGAGATGGGACAAAAGGCAAAACCTGGCTGAACCAGAGATCTTGATCCCTTCCAAAGGTCTTTGCAGAGGGATGACTCAAGCACACCAAGCCCGAAATTTCAGCCCAACAGTCCCATGGGATGCTGTGGCAGACTGCATTTTTAAAAGCTTTGATGTGCTGTACAAACAAAGTAAAGGACCATGAAATGGTAATTCTTCACAGAGCCAGGCAGCCTTGAGTGACAGGCTGCTCCAAGAGATCTGATTGGTTAGCATCAGCTGAGCAGAGAAAGACTTGAGAGCTGCATGCTGAGGAGACAGTCAGATTTCTGCCTTGGTGGAGTTAGTACTGACAGTCTGATTTCAGCCCTAGCTGAGATGAGTCGAATACTGACAGCTTTGGAATTCAGCCTCAGCTGAGAGCAGTTTAACATAGACAGGAGAATTGGGAGACAGTTGGCAAGGAAGAGTGGGTAGTTAGACGGAGACTCCCATTCAAGCCAAAGAAAGAGGATAGATCTTCTAGTGAGAGAAGGAATTTCCCTACCTAGTCAAACAGGGAGTTAGCTCTGAAGAGTGCAGAGATCCCTGGTCTGGTGTGGTTAGAAACTGCCTTTGGAGACCTTAAGAGTAAGTTAAAAACTCAAGACGAGTACTGGTGTTTCAAGAGAAGGGGTTTGGGTACTGGAAAGAGTGTACCAGCCTTTTGGAAACCAAAAGAGTCAGAGAATATTCAAAGAAAGTATGCTGGAGTGTTTGGGGAAAAACACAGGAACAAAATCTTCTCAACACAAAGATTTAAGTCACTGTGAAAAGTTTAAGAAACTTAAGAACTAAAGCCTGAAACATAAGAACTAAAGTCTGTGCGTGTACTGAGGTGTACCTCAGACATTTCAACCCCTGATTTCACCTGACCTTTCCCCTGTATAATAAATAAAATATTTTGTTATTTTTGAACTTTAAAAAGCCTTGAGTGCCATTTAAGTTGCGGGCACCTGATCCTTCTCTTAGGTTCCTGGGCTGAGCCAACAGCCAAAATATCAGACTGTGACAGGGTGGAGACAGCCAGAGTTCTTCAAGCAAAGAAGAAAACACATTACTAGGGTGGCTCAGTAAATTGAAAGAAAATTGGAGGGAAAATCTTGCCTCTGAGGGAGGGAAGTGGATGGGACTGTCATAGATACAGTTCTCACACACTTCTCATACCTAAAAGGGAGAGATTAGGGTGGCCAAGTCTGGATTAGGAAATTCTTGGAGATCTGGGGGGGGGGGGGGTAGCTAGGGGAGCGGAGGGCAGGGCTTGGGGAGAGGAGAGACCTCAGCAAGGTTTAAGAGAGCCAGTTTGGTATAGTGGTTAAGTGTGCGGACTCTAGACTGGGAGAACCGGGTTTAATTCCCCACTCCTCCACTTGCACCTGCTGGATGACCTTGGGCAAGCCATAGCTCTGTACCATCTGTTCTCTCAAGGACAGTTGTCTCAGAGCTCTCTCAGCCCCACCTACCTCACAGGGTGTCTGTTGTGGGGAGGGAAAGGGAAAGGAGTTTGTAAGCCGCTCTGAGACTCTCAAGTGAGTGAAGGGCAATCTCTTCTTCTTCTTCTTCTTTAACACTACTGCATAGCGGCCTTGGTATTCCTTGGAGGTCTCCCATCCAAGTCTTGACCAGGGTTAGCCCCACTTAGCTTCTGAAATTGGATGAGACCAGGCTAGCCTAAGCCATCCAGGTCAGGGCATGGCTTTAGGACACAGGTGCAAGCCCAGCAACCGTACCCTGGTGCACATTCTGCAGGTAGCACGACCCCATCATCGGATCTTGTGCTTTTGCAAGGATTACGAGCAATGCCTGCACAATGTCCCCCTCCAGCCAAAATTCTTCTGCCTCACGCACTTTCAGTTTAATGGAATAGATTATTTTTTACTTTTAGATCTAGCAGCTGGTTGGTATTTTCTTTTGTGAGAGCTTTGGAGACGCTCATTGATTTCCACCAGAGCTGTTTGCTGTTTTCTCCAGTCAATATTGTCACATAATGAAAAACTTGAGTCAGCTGGTCATATCCAGCAAGGAACTTGATACAGAACAGAGCTGTGCTGTAGCCTCATTTTGAACAACAAACCAATTCCACTTCCTTTTCTGCATCTGCCAAAACTGACCTGGCGGAACAGTTCTTGACTCTTTTAAGGCTGTGATTGCACACACTAAATAATCCACTTTCAATCCACTTTTGAATTGGATTTTGCCAGTTCACACAGGGTGATTCCGCACTAGACCTTAAATCCTGGTTCAACCCTGTCCCTGAACTTACATTCTACACTACACTCAAGTTCACCCCTGTAGTTATTTTGGAGTATTTGTTTTGTTTCCACCTTACATTGAGATCAATGCTCCCGCTAAGCTTTGGAGTCTTGTGAGCAAAAATTCTACTTGATGAGCTACTGGCATTAAAGTTTGAGCGAGCGATATTTCCCAACCCAGAGCTCCAGGTATTTCCCAGTCCCAAATCTTCAGTTATTGCCAGGGGTCATTTTGTAGAAAAAGAGGTGCAGGAGCTCATTAGCATAACTCGTTTGCATAACTCATTTGCATATGTCCCCCCCCCAACATATCGGAAGTGTGTCAGAAGGCAACACCCACCCCTCAGGCTCCACTCCACAGGTGAGTGAAACTGACCTGCTCTTCCTCCATTCCCTTCCCCATCCAATACTTTGTGCAATAAAAATAAGCGTAAAGAACACACCCTCATTCTCTTCCTGCTCCCTTGAAACCACCAGGTTTCAAGTAGACTTGAGATACCCAGGACATGTGCACCACCCATCCCTTCCCCTTCCCCTTCCCCTCCCCACAACAAGAAACCCTGTGAGGTAGGTGGGGCTGAGAGAGGTCTTTTGAGAACTGCTCATGAGAGAACAGCTCTGAGAGAACTTGTGACTGCCCCAAGGTCACACCAGCAGCTGCAGGTGGAGGACTGGGGAATCAAACCCGGTTCTCCCAGATTAGAGTCCAACTCCTGACCACTGCACCAAACTGATGGGGTGGAAGCTGCTGAAGGGTTGGTGAAATTTCTGTGCCATGTGCCCAGATAAAAAATGGTATACTTAGAAAATTTATATGCCACCTTGAGCAAGTCTCTGGAAAAGCAGCACACAGTCATAAAAGGAACAATGATAAAATTATCAATATTAAAACAAAACATTAAAAACAATAAAGACCCTAGCAGGGCTTTCCCCGGGGCGCTGCGCCTCTGCACTGCTTGGGGAAGCTGAGGAGGGGGCGGGGCTTGGTCATGTGCCCACCCCCTGGGCTCCTCACTCCCGGAGCTGCGCTCCTGTGCGCTCCCGCTCCAATGGACCCCTGGTTATTGCACAACCCTGTCTACCAACTAGGCCTGGAAGCAGTCACTCTGTGCAATTGATCATGCTAGCAGCTGCTCCTGTTGCCAGTTACAGAGCGTTGATCTGTCATTACCAGTATTTATAGCCTAAGAGACATTTCAGGGCACTAAAAGACCGGGCTCTGTTTGCTTTACACCGGTGAGAATTTTTTAAACCAATTATTATGTTTCCCTGCATAGCTATTTGGAACGGCGAGGACTTTGTATCTCTCTGTCCATCTATGTAAGAGATAAAGGCTTTCCCAAATTAATACTTATCAAATAATTTCACAGTACATTATCTTCAATGAAACTCAAATGAGTATGGCTCCCTGTAGCCGAGCTGTAAGACTTTAGCAAAGTTGTAAAAATGCATTTCACCCAATCAAAAATAACTGGTATTATATAATCATAACCTTTTCCTTGAAGAAATTGGCTTCTGAAAGGCCGTAAAACATACATAATTATAGGCTGAAGTACACTAAAAATATCTCCCAAACCACACATAACATGAAGCATAACTGTTTGACTGCATCATAAGCCATGCGTATATTTCCCAGCTCTTGACGATACCAATTTAAGAAGAAGCGAGCTAAAAAGAAAGAAAGAAAGAAAGAAAGAAAGAAAGAAAGAAAGAAAGAAAGAAAGAAAAATTGAGTGGGGAAAGAGAATCCATTCTATTGCAGACCATTTAAGTAAAATTCGGAATTCGGAAGTGTACCGAATTTTCGGAGCTTGCTTGTTCGACTCCTGAATATTTTCATTTCAATTTTGTTTTACCTTTGTGAGCAAAGAACGGGCAAGTCTTTATTTTCCCATGGGATTCCATTTGCTCGTGCCAAATTTTTGTCAGAAAAATGTACTGAGTCCTGTCCCTCCCCCCTTCAATGATGCTTCTCTGTCTGTTGTGACAGAATGGCATAAAACAACAACAAAGGAAGTATTTACCAGCACTGAAACTGTGCAGCAAAGCAAAAATGGTCATGGCAGCAAATTCTGTTCTGAAACATTAAATGAACACTTGTGACTATTTCTTTTCCTTTTCGACAGCTAGTGTCACACCGTGGCTAAGACTCCTAGCCTGGTTCCTATCTTGCTTCCGTCCTAAAATCACTAAGTGGCCCTTGGCAAAGAAACCTTTCTCATCATCTCTGCCCTCCCCTCCCCTCCCCCCAGTTCCCAGCTATAATATGGGGAAAATAAGGCCAACCTCACTTACTGGGTGATTTGTAAGGATTACCAAAATAATATACGTTAAGCACTTGGAACACTCAGAGGAAGTTCTTCAACTACAAGTGATGCTGGGAGGTCCCTGATGGGATCATCTCTGTTTTTAAAAGGAAAACAGCAACCTTACAGGAATTTAATCCTTCCACCCCTGTGCAGTTTTACCATTTGAAACCAACACACACACACACACACACACACACACACACACACACACACACACTTCCTGGTCTGTTGTAAGCCCCAGACAGGAATGGAGAAGACCCTCTGTTAGCCTGTTTTGTTCCTTTCCCAGGATTAATAACAATGCAGGGAAGGGTAGATGTATGCTGGTTTTGATGGGGAAAATATTCTTTTCGTGCCCCAGCTACGCTCTGAAACAGGGTCCTGGCTGTTGTTGGACCTCTCTGATTGCCTTCATCCATGGAATTGTTTTGTACATTTCATTAGAAGTGACGATAATTGGAATAGTATCCCAATTCTTCCTTGGTTTCAGTGGGATTTAGATGGAGACTCTGTGTACTTCTAGCCTGAGAATAAGACCTGTTGAATACAGTTTATTTTTTTTGGAACTGTAAACTAAAGGCAGGGCCTTTTTGGTGATGACACATCAATGGTAGAATACAGCAGTTATTCTGATGATCAGATATGGGTCCATCAGAACAGACAGAACTCTTAACTAAGGTCTAGAGGAGGCAGACATTTAACCATGCGCTGTCCTGGAGAGCTAAAGAAAGCTTCAAGGTAATGGAACTCTGTAGAGATTTGTGACTTCCTAAGCTAAGGAGCCTGTCCTATATTCTAACAACTGATAGGGCATGCATAGAGAGAGGGACAGAGGATTTGTGTTTTACCCGTTTCTTCTGAATCCCTTGCTCAGTCTGGTACTGTGCTAAAAGTATTCTTGGGAACATTTTCCTTTTTAATAAATACTTTATAACTTTTGATGCTGGTAATTGTTCTCTGTACCACATAGACCTCCACTGTCTTGGACACACTATTTTAAAAGGAGCACCAGGGGGAAGGCAGACAGTTGGCAGTAAAGAAGGCAGTAAACTGCCCCCGTGGTGACCAGGTGCTGGGCAATGGGAGATACAGAGGCAAAGCTTCAAAACCTGAAAGAGAAGCTGGGAACCTGACCCTCCCAGTGGGCAATTCCTTACAGAGGTCAGATGGTGGCAGCGAATTACCCAAGAGAGAGAGAGATTTTTTCAGGGGAGGTCTCCAGGATGCCAGGTGGGGCTCTAATGAAATGAAATTAAAAATAGCTTCTACCCCCACACACACACCTTCTCCCTCAAGTGCTCTGCACTGGCCCACTCAAGGAAGGAAGGAGGCTTAAGCTACAGCCCTGGTAAATCCTCTACAGGTACTGGGAAAACCTTGGAAGGCAGGGTGTAAAAGAGTTTGCAGGCCTGTTCTGTCATAGAGGGAAATAAAGGAGACAGCCATAGAGGGAAATAAAGGAGACAGATCTGTAGTTTCGCTTAGCCCCACACTTGTCTTGTGCTGTCCATGAGCTGCCTTCCTGTTTCCCAGGGAACCTGTTAAAGAGCCAAAACCCAGGTCAGCCCTTGATACTCCCCAATATTTCCAGAAATGTACAGGACCCAAGAATCCTAAATACCTATCTGGATACCCAAATATACCTCAAAATGAGGTATTTTGGGGGTATAAATTCAGACTGGATTTATCTGAGCACACATCCCTACTGATTGGGCAGAGGGTAGTAAGAAAAGATTATTAGTGGGTAGAGCACTCAATTAGGACTAGGGAGTTGTGGGTTCAAATTCCCACTCAACAATGAAGTTTGACGAGTGACTTTGGGTGAATCACACTCTTTCGGCCTAACTAACCTCACACAGTTGTTGTGAGGACAAAATGGCGGAGGGGCGCCCCACTTTCCTTTGAGGAAGGATAAGGTAAGAATGTCAGTCTATTGGTAGCTATAAAAAGACCTCACACACAAATCCCCAGTGGATGGGGATCACCGTGGGGAAGTTACTCTCACTTATATCAGCCTGCCTCACAGGGCTGTTGTGAGAATTAAACAGGAGGGAAGAAACATATGCCTCAGCTCAGAGAACAGGCAGGATAAAAAAATGCAAGCTAATGTAGGTGCTTCAGCTGAGGAGAAAAGGGTTAAGCCAAAACCATAATCCTACCGCACGTAAAGATCTACCAAGTGGCAAAAGTCATCTTTGAAGCTATTACCCACAATCAGACTGTCACTGTCACATAACAGAAGGCCCCCCCCCCTCTCTCTCCCCATCAGCTTGTTTGAAAGCTACTGAAAGGTTCACCTATCAGATAAGAGTGGTGACTCGGCTGGCAGATTGGATTCCAGAACACATTTCCACTTGGCTTTGCGTCCTCGTGCCAATAACTCTCTCGCACTTCGCTAAGAAAACACACTCCTAACTATTTCTCTCTGTTTGTGCTCTCCAGAGATCTCCGGCTTCTGCTCGCCTGCCGCCCGCACGTGGAGTGACTCGTACAGTCCAGTTCCCAGTGAGCCCTGTATAAACTGACTTTGGTGCGAACGTGTAATTATATCCCCGCCAAAGCACTTTAAGACGTCCGATGACAAGGGAACCATGGCGGAAAAGACACGGGAGCTGCCTTTGTTTGCAAATGTTCAAGCCTCAGTGCCAAGCATTCTAAATTGTGAACCGATGCCTGTCAAAAATATATATTTTTAAAAACCCTCAAAGAACAGTGTTTGTTTGTTGATTTGGGGGGTGGGGGGCACACTTCAGAAAGAGAGAAAACCCTTGCGTATCTTGAAAGTGTCAGGAGAAAAAAAGCCGATGTCCTTCCCTACTGCTTTGAGCTGCCATTGGCAAGTTGCATTTTTATTAAAAGTTTACCTTCTCCCCTGCTAGGGCTTCCCATTGAAAACACGCCATTGAACTTGGGAATGTTGTTTCTCTGGCTGGCTGTTTCAACAGAGGCAGTTCAAGGGCCTCCGCCAGTTTTCTTCACACTGGGAATGCTGGACCCCAAACGGTTCGAGCAAACCACGTGGGTCTGGCAGAAGGCTGAACCAGATCGAACGATATTTGGCAGAGGCGCCTTTTGCAGCCAGTTGCCTGTAGGTTTCAAAAAGCAGCCTTGGGAAACACAATAGGTGGCTGAAAGGGGGCTATCTGTAAAGCTCTTTGTGTCAAGAACTTGTGGGGCAGCCTACAGGAGCCCCTTTGAGAGCTGAATGGTACAGCAAAGCAGCTGGACACTTTTGGTGACTCTAGTCTCTGACCTAGTGCACCCAGGGCCTGCTCCAGGTTTAGGGGGGCCCTGGGTAGGCAATGCCCCAGGAGCCCCCATCTGCCCACCATCATAAGAACATAGGAGAAGCCAATGTTGGGTCAGGCCAATGGCCCATCCAGTCCAACACTCTGTCACACGGTGGCGAAAAATACCAGGTGCCCTCAGGAGGTCCAGCAGTGGGGCCAGGACACTAGAAACCCTCCTATTGTTGCCCCCCCAGCACCAAGAATACAGAGCATCACTTGCCCCAGACTGAGAGTTCCTATCTATACCTTGTGGCTAATAGCCACTGATGGACCTCTGCTCCATATGTTTATCCATATGTTTATCCAATCTTGAAGCCATCCATAAGAACATAAGAGAAGCCAATGTTGGATCAGGCCAATGGCCCATCCAGTCCAACACTCTGTCACACAGTGGCCAGAAACACCAGGTGCCCTCAGGAGGTCCACCAGTGAGGCCAGGACACTAGAAGCCCTCCCACTGTTGTCCTCCCCAAGCACCAAGAGTATAGAGCATCACTTACCCAAGACCAAGAGTCCCTATCTATACTTTGTGGCTAATGGACTTCTGCACCAGGGCTCCCTCAGGCCTTTCTTCCCATCGCTGCACCTGCATGCTCCCCACCCACCTGCGCATCCTTCTCCTGCTTGCAAGCTCTCCCACCACCTATGCTTAGTTGCCTGCACCACATGCACCCGCTTTCCCCGACAGCGCCGGCTAGTACATGCCGGTGGGGGTGCTCCTGCTATCGCCACCAGTAGTGCCACCACTGTGCATCACCCACATGCTCTACCTCAATGACTGTGGGGAGCTGAGTACATTCAGACGGCTGAGCAGGTGCATGGGCGGGGTCAGGTGGCAGTGGGCCCCACTGGAAGCTCTGGGCCCTGGCAGCTGCCCTACCTTAGGGTATAATGATGCCAGCCCTGAGCCTCAGTTAATGCTCAATTTAGCACCAGCAGGAGTCGTTTGTGGCAGAGAAGGAGGTGGAAGAAAGGTGGCCTTAACCCTTTCCCCCACCTGCCACTCCGTCCTGTATCCCCTCCACAAACACTGACGCAAGACGCTGCCTTATACTGAATCAGACCATTGGTCCATCAGGGTCAACACGGTTGAATCGGACTGGCAGCAGCTCTCCAGATCTTTCACATCTCCTAGTCCTTTTAATTGGAGATGATGGGGATAGAACCCGGGACCTTCAGCTTGCAAAGCGAAGGCTTTTGCTCTGAAAAGTACTGGAGTTGGGAGACCAGTGAAAGTGTTTTCATAGCAAGCTCTTTATTTGGTGGTCAGATGAGGCATGCTAACCCGGGCTCAGGGACCCCCTTTTATTCCGGTTGGAGCCACACCTCCGACCTTGCTCAAATGTCCCTATAGGACTGTATGCTTGTGGTTACATGTCATAGGTCCCCTTGGGGATCCTAGGCACTAGATTGGTGGCAAGTTACAATCCGGCCAGCTATTGTTCTACCTGACCCAAGCTCAGGTAGCTGACCTGGCCATGTGCATTTGGCCATGTGGTGGTCGCCATTACACAGAACACATGGCGATCGCCATTACCTACATTACACGCACTGAGCCACAGTCCAGAACCAGCGGGGTGTAGTGATTAAGGGTAGGGGGATGCTAATCTGGAGAACTGGGTTTGATTCCCCACTCCTCCTCCACATGAAGCCAGCTGGATAACTTTGGGCCAGCCACAGTTTCTCTCTCAGAACTCTCTCAGCCCCACCGACCTCACAAAGTGCCTGTTGTGGGGAGACGAAGGAAAGGGGATTGGAAGATGCTTTGAGACTCCTTAAAGTAAAGAAAAGTGGGGTATAAAAACCTACTGTTCTTCCACAGAACAGAACCTTGAATTCCTCTTTCTCTAGAGCCTGCAGAGGCAAGATAGAATTCTACCCAGCCTAATTGGATCTTGACAAGTGGTTGCCATTTTGAGATCCACACCCCCCCCCTTCTAATGTGCCTCTCAATTGCCTAACTAGCACCATTCAGGAATAATTTGTGGTCTTCTCAGATTCCCAGCAAAAATCCCAAATAACATGTATTCAGGACTTCTGTCTGGGAATATTTCACTGGCGTAACAAAATCCCAAATTCTTATTCTACTCTTTTGACCTCTGTAAACTTCATGGTTGTTACCGTCCATACAACAGAGGGAGCGACATACAGAGAGGCCTTATTTCGATTCTAGGTACAAAAGAGCGATTTTGCTTTTAAAATAAATGATGAATGTATATGAATCTATGCTGCCGGTTATAGATTAACAATTCTGTGTGCCACTGGGAGGAACAAAAGGAACTTAATTATTGTGTTTCATTCATCAAACCTTTTAATAAGAATGTCATTACTTAATCCTCTTTGTGTGTGTGTGTTAATGAGAAACAATGGGGCTAGCCTCCTTGGCTTTCTCGGTGTGACCTAAGACTGAGAAGTTGGTGCATATTTTCTAGAAGGGAGGGCAGCATCTGGGGAAATTACCCCTTTATTCATAATTGTTTAATGAAGCATGAACGCCAACTTTTAGACGCTGAGATCTGAACGAAACCCTTCAGGCCCAGAATTCTGAATTCCTAAACTGTTTTGCTTTTCCTCACCTCCATATATATCCTATATATATAGGATAACATTGGAATGGGTCTCCAATTCATGCAATTACTCCAAAAATAACACCCTTATATAGATGAACCAAAGGGTTGGGAAAATATTATCATAAGGGCGTAATGTCTTCCAGAGGATTTATACAGCTGACAATGGAAGGCATTTTAAGGGGGTTTCGTCGCACTGACATGCTGCAATATACGGCTTTGCGTTTTCATTTTATACTTCCTACCCATCCATGAAGACACAACTTTATTGCAGTTTTGTCTTGGACAAACTGTACTCTCATTCAGAGAGTCTGCGATGGTGATGTTTTTTAACATTCCATAGCTTCTTTTTTTTTTAAGTTACCAGAATCTAAAAATACATTTCTGGGGATTGTGTAGGCTTAGAGCTGCTGAGAAGAAGGGGACCAGGTGGGACAAAATTCTGGGAATCCTCATCTTCCTGCAGAGATATGGAACTCCTATGGTCTGTTATGTTTGGGTTCATGTGTGTATAGGGTTGCCAGGTCATCCGGGCCACTGCTGTGTGTATGTGGTGGGGTAAGGTTGCCATACAGACTGGGGAAACTTCTGGAGCTTTGGGGATAGAGCCTGGGGAGGACAGGGACCTCAGTGGGGTACAACAGAGTCCACTCTCCAAAGCATCCATTTTCTCCAGGGGAACTGGTCTTTGTAATCTGGAGATGAGCTGGAATTCCGGGGTACTGGGATCACAGTATCAGAGCTGTGGTTTATGCAGTTGCTAGTATGATCCTCACTGGGGCTGCAGTGGCTCAAGTGGTTAAGACACTGAACTGCAGACCGGAAGATCAGTAGTTCAGCAGTTCAAGACCCGAGTGCCACATGACGAAGTGAGCTCCCGTCTCCGACCCCAGCTCCTGCCAACCTAGCAATTCGAAAGCAAGAAATTGCAAGTAGATGAATATGTACTGCTTCGGTGGGAAGGTAACAGCGTTCTGTGCACCTCGCCATCTAGTCATGGCAGCCACGTGACCCTGGAGACGTCTTTGGGCAGCACTGGCTCTTCGGCTTTGGAAACGGAGATGAACACCGCATCCCTACAGTTGTATTCGACTGGCTTTCGAGCAAGGGAAACCTTTACCTTGAATGATCCTCACTTCTGGCCGAAGTCCAAGGGCGTAAAAAGACTGAAGGTCCCACTTCAGCCATGAACTCAACGGTGTGCCATCAAGAAACCACTCTCTGTCGGCCTTTTCTCACCTGAAATCCGGGTGGTGCATGTACTGGCCTCCCTCTCGGAGCTGTTTGTGAGACTTCCTGAAACATGCGAAGTGCTTCAGCTCATGAGAGCCTCCTGCAGATGCTCAGGATTATAACGGAAACCGGAAACTTTCTCACTGAAAAAGTTCTCATTCTTTCAAAGGAAACTCTTGTGTGTTGAAGAAAAGACCAAAAGTCATTAAAAATTCCAGTCATTCATAAGGTTTCCAACTCTGGGTTGGGAAATGGCTTGAGATTGGGGGTGGGGGGTGGAGTCCGGAGAGGGCAGAGTTCGAGGAGGAGAGGGACCTAAGCTGGGTATGATGCCAGACATTCCACCTTCCAAAGCAGCCGCCATTTTCTCCAGGGGAACGGGTCTCTGTAGCCCGGAGAGCAGATGTCATTCTAGGAGATGCCAGTTTGGTGTAGTAGTTAAGTGTGCGGGCTCTAATCTGGGAGAACTGGGTTTGATTCCCTGCTCCTCCACTTGCAGCTGCTGGATGACCTTGGGCAAGCTATAGTTCTGTCAGAGCTGTCCTTGAAAGAGCAGTTCTCTCAGAGCTCTCTCAGCCCCATCTACCTCACAGGGTGTCTGTTGTGGGGAGGAGAAGGGAAAGGAGTTTGTAAGCTGCTCTGAGACTCTGAGTGAAGGATGGTGTATAAATCCAATCTCCTCCTCCTCCTCCTCCACTTCTTCTTCTTTGAGATCTCCAGGCCCCACATGGAGGTTGGCAACCCCACTCATTATCTGGGCATATGGGTTCATGAGGACTGACTGCTAGAAAGGATGAGTTTGTGAAAGCCATGTTGAGAAAGGTGGTGAAATGAATCTCAGAGCGTTCTGTATGTATGCCTTACTATGTATAAATTATCTATGTATGCCTTACTATGGTATAAATTAAACATGTAAGATCAGAAGAACCCAGGTGATCAATAAACAGGAGCTGTTATGCATTTCAAGCAAAACTGGGGGTTAAAAAGGGAAATTTCTCTCTCTCTCTCTCTCTTATGCCACATGCCCAAGTATCTTCTCTTGCCTGAGAAATTCCCTAATTCCATTTCAAGCATGCAACAAGGAAACCCTTATAATACTGTTTTGTAACTCTGCCCCAAAATATTACCGTATTTTTTGCTCCATAAGACTCACTTTTTCTCCCAAAAAAAGTGGGGGGAAAAGTGTGTGCATCTTAAACCCCCCTCACCTTTCCCAAGCCACGGCACAGAGCAGAGCTAGGTGCGTCTTATGGTCAGGTGCGTCTTCTGGAGCGAAAAATACGGTAATTTTTAAGGCACAGGGGTGCATGATATTTTCTTTTCTAGGCAATTGGAAGGCAGCACAGTTGTTGACTAATTTTTCCCCTGTTTCATCCAGCAGTCATGAGGATGATAAGGAAATCAGATAGCATTTTTCAAATACTTCCAAACTTGCTATAAAGGAAAGAGAGAGCCATTCTTTGGCAGTAGCCTCAAACGGGTTGATCCAGTTGTATTGAACCTGCTCTAGCTCAGTTCTCAAGGAAGAGTAGCCTCATTCACACTTGATGTGTCAATCTTTACCTATTGGACATCATGGCTAATAAAGCTTCCAAGTTCAGAGGCAGTGTACCAGTTGCTGGGGAGTAACAACAAGCAGAATGGTGGACTGGATGGACAATTGGTCTGATCCAGCAGAGCTTTTCCTATGTCTTTCTTGCAACCCCTGTGTGAGGTTGGCTCCCTGGAAAGCTGCATGGTTGAACTAGGATTTGAGCTCAGCTTTTCCAGCTGCGACGGCTCCAGGACACCAGGAGCAGACCAGGAGGTTGCTAGTTCAGCAGTTCGAGACCCAAGCGCCGCGTGATGGAGTGAGCTCCCGTCTCTGGCCCCAGCTCCTGTCAACCGAGCAGTTCGAAAGCAAGAAACTGCAAGTAGATAAATAGGTACCGCTTCAGTGGGAAGGTAACAGCGTTCCGTGTGTCTCGGCGTCTAGTCGTGCCGGCCACATGACCATGGAGAAGTCTTTGGACAGCGCTGGCTCTTCGGCTTGGAAACGGAGATGAACACCGCATCCCTACAGTCATATTCGACTGGCTTTCGAGCAAGGGAAACCTTTACTTTTACCTTTCCTGATCCATGGCCTGATCCTCTGGCCAGTCCTCCATGCTGGTGCAAAATGTTGCCTTTTAGTCCTGTGACACGTGTTGAATGAGCCACCTTCCAAGAAACCTCCAGCAGTTGCGTTTCTCCCTGCATCACTGTCCCGAGTGTGGCTCCTTACTGGAAGGACGCAAGCTCCAAGAAGTGACTGAAGCAGAGATACAACGGGCAACATCCTCTGGGATGGATCGTTTTATTTCCTTTCTACGGGTGTGTGTGTGTGACAGAATGACCCAGTCGCATTAAATGAGACATGGCAAAGTTATCCTCCCCCAGGGGAGCTTCAGGGAAGGAGGCAGTCCCAGACTAATGGCTCGTGAAGAGAGGCAACAGGCAAACTCCTCCATGGACTGATGTCTCCTGTCAGTGGTGCTTCTAAATAATTTGAATTGCTGCTCTGAGGCTGAAATCACATGTCAGTTGTGAAGCTTGAGATGCAAGTAATTGTAAGTCAGCCTTTCTGCAAGATCATAACCCAAATACAATCGGTTTTTCATGTGTGTGCACAGTAAAAGCAGGGCTAGAATACACTTGAAGTGTGAGTTTGTGTGTGTGTAAAGTGCTGTCATGTCACAGCTGACTTGTGGTGATCCAGGAGGGTCTTCAAAGCAACAGATGTTCAGAGGCCTTTGCCCTTCTGCAGCCTAGTGACCCTGGACTTTCTTGGCTGGTCTCCCATCCAAGTACTAGAAAAAGAAGAGAGAAGATATTGGATTTATACCCCACCCTTTACTACTCAAGGGAGTTTCAGAGTGGCTTAGAATCTCCTTTTCCTGCCCCTCCCCGCAACAGACACCCTGTGAGGTAGGTGGGGCTGAGAGACCTCTGACAGAAACTGCTCTTTTTCAAGAACAGCTGGTACAGAGCTACGGCTTGCCCAAGGTCATCCAGCAGCTGCAAGTGGAGGAGTGGGGAATCAAACCCGGTTCTCCCAGATTAGAGTCCGCGCACTTAACCACTACACCAGACTGGCCCTGCTTAGCTTCCAAGATCTGATGAGATTAGGCTAGTTTGGTGCAGTGCCAATTTGGTGTGGTGGTTCGGAGCTTGGACTCTAATCTGGGAGAAATGGGTTTGATTCCCTACTCCTCTACATGCAGCTGCTGGTGTGGCCTTGAGAAAGGAGAGAAAGGAGATTGTAAACCAGGGGTCCTCAAACTACAGCCCGCGGGCCACATGCGGCCCGCCGAGGGCATTTTTCTGGCTCGCCGGGTGTGCCGCTGCCTGTCCTCCAATTCCCAGCAGCACACAAAGCAGTGGAAAAATTGCAGCCGACTCGTCCCGGGCCACATGACAGAGCCCCACCCCCCTGCTTCCAGTCAGCCAGGAGGAGGCAAAAGGAAGACTGGAAGAGGGTAAGTGTGAGTTGGCAGGCGCTCTGGCTGGCCCCAAGTCTCCTAGCCAGCTGAGAGGCCTCTCAGCCGGCTAGGAGACCTGCACCAGTCCCAAGAGCTGGGTGGGGGTCTTTTTCGAGGCTTTTTGTGCTGCTGGGAATCGGAGGTTTCTCTTTCTCATCATGATGCCTGCAGTAGTGGAGTTTCAGGGAGAAGCAGCTGGGGGCTTGCTGCCTTAAAAAGTTTGTGAGGATGCCGAGTTCTTTGTTTCTTCGGAGAGGGAAAGAAAACAACCCCGTCAAGGGTGCCTTGCTTGCGCGCGCACCCCCCCCCCCCCCCGGTGCGCCTTCTTTACCCGCAAAATAACATCTGAAATCTCCAACCAGATCTAGACTAAGTGATGCACACTTGCATCACTTGTTACGACTAGCAGTGACAAATATGGAACCGGACATTGACCATCTCATTAGCCGAAAGCAGGCCCATAGTTCCCATTGAAATACTGGTAAGTTTGTTGATTTAACTTTACTTGTTCTTCATTTTAAATATTGTATTTGTTCCCATTTTGTTTTTTTACTTCAAAATAAGATATGTGCAGTGTGCATAGGAATTTGTTCAAAGTTTTTTAAAAAAAACTATAGTCCGGCCCTCCAACGGTCTGAGGGACAGTGAACTGGCCCCCTGGTTAAAAAGTTTGAGGACCCCTGTTGTAAACTGTTCTGAGATTCCAAGCGAAGAGCAGGGTATAAATCCATCCCTCCCCCCCCCTCCTCCTCCTCCTCCTCCTCTTCTTCTTCTTCTTCTTCTTCTTCTTCCCTGGACTATCCAGGTCTGAGCACACATGAAGGGGCAGGTATGAATCCAACCTGACTTTCTTTCAAGTTTGCTCCCTTTAGAGTTTATCTGCAGAGAACCAGAAAGGATTCTTTGAGGTTGATCAGCTGATAATGGCAGGGAAAAGAAAACAGATCCCCAACCCTGAACCCCATAAGAAGAGGCTCACTTTTTATTTCCACGCACCAATAAGTCACACACTTCACTTCCTGGAGCAAAACTAAAATTAAATTAAGTGTCAACCTGTGAAAAAGTTACTCTTAAATTAACAACTTGCACACACTTCAGTTGTGGCTTTCACATAGGGAACTTGCTTAATTTGCTTTGGAATATTGTGTTCTTACTCATAGCTCAGTTTTTTGGGGGGGTACAAAACATATTCATAGCTCCCCTCCCCGCTCCCCAATCATTCAGGCGCAGCCTCCTTTGGAAGAAAATTAATCGCTCTGCTTTAATCTTAATTGAGACACTGAGACCTGGTGATGTGAGAATGACATCACAATAGAAAACTTTGTTTGCATCAGATCGGTTGCCCTGAATTTGGGAAGGAGCTGGGAAAGATGTATCCCTCAGAATCAGAGCCAGACTTCCTCATTACTGGTGTGTGTATGCAGATGTGATCAGGCCCTCTCTAGCAAATCTCCAAGGTGGGTTGCCTTGTCAACTAGAACTGCCAGGTACAGCATGGCAACCAGTAGGAGGGTGGGGGAGGGGGTATGGAGGAGCATGACGCCAGCTGTGCCACGTCACTTCCAGTAAAACAAAACACAGAAGTGACATAGGTAGCTCTAGGAATTGCTGGAAACTCTGATAAAACCATAGATTTTTTTCCCCTGGTGATTCCTAGAGCTACCCTATGTCACTTCCTTTTTTAACAGAAGTGACATGGTACCGCATACAACACTTGGTTTTTAATTTTTTCTCCTGCTGCCACTCAGAACAGTGGCAGGCAAATGGAAAGGAGGGGTGGGAGATCCCCACTGGGGGAATGGCACCCCTATTGTCAACTGACTGTAAAACTTTGCCATGTGACGTCTCCCACGATTCTGTTGCACAGAAAAGTTTTCGCCATTCACGTCTTCCATTTTTCTTCTGCCATGCCTGTCCACGAAGAGAGTCTTGTTCATTGAAATGGAACTGTGTTGAGGACTGAGTGAGTTGCTGGAGTTGAGTGAGTCAGCATACCTGGACACTGGGGGGTGGGGTGTTATGTCACTCTGAGGGTGTATAGATATTCTTGAATTGGATGCCTCTCTTTGTCTTAACCGGGGAGCGGCCCTCTGACTCTCTCGTCTCCTTTGTCCTCTGCCTCTCTCTACATGGCCTCCCGTGGAGGCACACATCTCTGGAGGTCTCTCCTGTTGAGACAATGCCCTCATACTTCCACACACATAATGCCAGGCAAACTGGCCATTGGGTCCTCCTTAGGTTAGACTTTTCTTTCTTTCTTTTTTCACTGCAACCTGAATGCAAAGTGGATCTATACTTGAATAAATGTGAGTTTACTTTTTTTTTTTGCAATATACTTCTTGGAAGATTTATTTACTGCATTCAGCATCACCCTTCTATGACTGGGTAAACTCTGCTATATTAACCAATTATCCCAACAGAGCTTGCTGTAGTTGATCTGTTAATTCGTTG